>CM057351.1:70769598-72019598 GCA_030015575.1 Agapanthus africanus
AGAAAATGTTATATCAAAAGTGCGATATTTTCGATTGAACACATGCATGTCCCTCTCCTCATCAGTCCAAAAAGACATCCTTTTAGAAAAGGTGACTCCATCACTTGCGGGTTCACCACCACGCTAGGAGTCGTCCATTCTAAAATACTTTTAGAATGTTTTCTAGGTACCCAATTTGGGAAACTTCCCAAATCCATATCTAAAACCATAGATCTAGTCACCAGAACTCCTGATATACTATCCATATCCAACGTGGAGAAAACATTGTGTGACAACCAAAATCTGACTGATTGTAGTATAGGAACATCACTTCCTATCTGGAGTATGTTATCTAAAATATGGACAGTACTCCCTACATCCTTCTTACTAGGTTCATCTTTTTTTTTGATGAAGTCAATCACCTTGACTGTTACATCAAAACAGATGATCTGTCTTCATTATCCTTGCTTCAGTCTGCGAATAGACATAAGCATCTTGCACACCTTCCGCTGCTCCCACTGACTACAATAACCCTCTAGCAGAGTCATATACACGTGCACTTCCAAAATCTCATTTGGAAAGATGTTATAGTCACCCACCTGCCAGATATCATAGCCATAAACTGCATCAGCGCCAAAACATATCCATATGGACTTCAGCATAGACACTGAAGTAAAAGTCACATCACAATTCACAATGAGTATTTGATGAAAACTCTTTGCAACAAGTCTAGCCTTATTAGGTTAGCACCTTTCCACCTGCACAGATCTCAAAAGATCTACTTGCTCCTAATGGGTTTTACCCCTTCAGGATCATCCAGTAAAGTCTAAAATCCATGATTTGCTGAAGTGCGTGGAGTCCATTTTGGGTATGAAATACCTGGTCACCTGGAAGTTACCACTTTCTATGACCCGCTGATAACAAGTAGTGAGAATAGCAGTGTCAAATCATATCCATATAGACTTCGGTATAGACACTGAAGTAAAAGTCACATCATAATTCATAACGGGTATTTGATAAAATCTCTTTACAACAAGTCTGGCCTTTTTAGGGTAGTACCTTTCCACCTGCACAGATCTTGAAAAATCTATCTGCTCCTAATGGGTTTTACCTAGTTTAGGAGCACCCAACAAAATACAAAATCCATAATTTGCTGAAGTGCGTGGAGTCCATCTTGAATATGAATTATCTGGTCACCTGGAAGTTACCATTTCCTATGACCTGCTGATAACTAGTAGAGCCATCATTACCATGATGTCGACCTACCTGTCACCGTTTACGAGAAAACCGAAGTGTCTCTCGAGTGTCTGAGGTCACCTACTAAAATCTGCGGAGTGGCTAACGGTTTGTCAAGTCCAATTGAATTCTTAGATTCTACTAAATTTTTAGTAACCATTTATGGTTCTGGAATCACTTCCAATTCTACCATACTCCCACCAGTTTCTTTTGGAAAAAGATCCTTTTATAAAAATGGTGGTGAGTCAAGAATATTGTAACTATTGATCTTGAAAATTGTAGAAACAATATCCTAGCGAATGCTTGGGATAATCCACAAACTGCCATTATCGAAGCGTGCCTCGAGTTTGTCCGGATTCTGCTTTTAAACAGAAACCAGACAACTCCATATCTTAACAACCATAAGATACGCAGCCATTCTATATCCATATAGAATCAAGACACTAATTTAGATGGAACTAGATTCAAAAGTCATGCAGCTGTTTCCAGTGCATATTACCTAATGGAAAAATACCAATACAACAATACTTATCATGGAACGCATCCACCGATGAGTAACCTGTGAGAGAATAAAGTTCTCGATATTACTATAATGTAATACCTAGCATAAGTATCTACATCTTCGATCATCTCGAAGAATCCCGATACTTTCAATGTATGGTTCTATACTTTATTCTTATACCTACAAACTTCTTAAAATCTTTAGACTTTGCATTACTACGAATGCGTGTCTCAAACCAGAGAACTCACAGGTAATCCTGAATGAAGTAAGAATACCAACCCCTTATCCTGAAGGACACTGGACAACATACAATTTCATGTATAATTCCCAAGAGTATACCAACTCAAATTCTGTGTTTTGTGAATTGAAAACTATATCTTGGTCAAGAATATCTTATATCGTTATTTAATGCACCTTGCCTTATCCTTAACTGATAAAGGTAAATGTTTACAACATAATTTTCAAAATGTATATATCACTTTATAAAAATAAAGGTACAGATATTTCATTTTAAAATCTGGTGCATAACAACGGTTATTCAAAACTAAATGTTTACCATCAGGAAAAAGCCAGACGATTTAATCCAATATCACCAATTGCAACGAATTCTGATATTAAGGATCAAATCGTCCATTTCTCAATATTCTACTCCTACTCATCATCTGTAACACCGTACAGATGTGAAATCCAAAACTAATAAATACATACCCTGGAGTCAGAATTGATTGGGAATACAGTTCTCTATTACATGTACACGGAAAAACTGAAACATGAAAATATTTCATAGGAGATGGCCAGGTATTCCTAGTAATGCATTTTCCATTATCCAGATTCATGACAGTAGTCGCAATTTCCTTTGCCTTATCTTCAGTCACTTTATATGTCTCTACATCTTACTTTCTGCACATCGTTCCTGAGCTAACAGGTTTTCTTCCTTCCCTACCTTTCGGCACCAGCCTAAGGTTTGGAAGAAGACTATCCGATAAGTGTAACAAGTGTACTCTCCTAATCAAGGAGCTCTCGCAACCTGAGAAAAAGGTAATGGGAAGAGACAACCGAATAATCCTATTCAATTTCTTTAGAACATGTGTCCATCCTTGACTGAAGTAACTTCTTCGAGTTCATATGTAACTATACGATGGTCATTCCATTCAATATGGATCATCATAGTGATACGACGTATTCTGAAGAAATGCAAAGGGTAGAGCAGGAGTGGCAGAAATATATGTGACTTTGTTGTGAATCAAGATAAGCCAAAGCCAAAGAGTGTAAGAAGGTTCGGTCAAATTGGTTCATGAGTTTTTAATGTAAGTCATGGGTCACTGTACAAGAGAGAAAGAGAGAAAAGAAACACTCAGCATGCACTCTATCAAGATCAGATTGGTCATCATTTTATCTTATCAGGATGGCTCCCACTGTTTCCTCAAATTCTCCTTAAAAACCTAAAAGGAGAACTAGTCGGGATCATTTAAGTGAAAAATCTCCCGAGGAGTAATACGTACTCATCAGTGGGAATCAAGACCCAACTATCATCATGTGATAACCTGACAGAATCGACTCAAGTCACCACACTCCTGAAGGTATGCGCATGACTGGTAAGTTTCCCGTATGTTTGAAACTCCTGATATGGTTTTTTCCCCTAGGATCCAAGTGACCTTGACATGGTCAACAAGTCAAAGGGTCCTAGTCAAGTTCAACCTGTCATTATCCGGATTGCATTAGACCCACCAGCACAGACCCTTGATAATGTCAACATGGTCGAACGACTGTCCTAAGCAATCCATACATCCATGCGACAGAAAGTATTACAGAGCTACTGTACACTACGCCTTAATAAAGTCAACAAACGCAGCATGAATACTAAGCAATACTAATCTGAACTGACAGGGGCTACGACTGGTTTTTGGCGAAAAACCTTTAACGTAATGAACTTGATATCGTTGAAGGAACTCGAGTGGCTTTGAAATGGAGTGGTTTAAACTCCGCATTTTAAAATCGGTTAGGAATATCCGGCACCTCATTCTATGAGGGAAGAGCCTTGATCCCTTCATTGGGAGTTCGCTCTTAAGTAAAAGAATATAGCTATGAGTTTTGACGAAAACCGAGTAGTTTTAAAATTGGTTCGGAGAACATCATTTAGGTTTATTTTTCCTTGCATTATTTCGATAATGCGTTCCCATCATTTTATGTTTCCAAGCCACAAAAGAAACAACAAAAATAACATGCTTTTTATATGCCATCCGCATTCGCCATGGGTCCCGTCATGCACCGTTAGGTTACTTAACTAACGGCAGAGTGGGGGCTGGACTAGCGCGGATGCAAAACATATAGAAGCATCTACTAAATATATATAATATATATATCAACATCGTGGGCAGATAATAGTCATCACAGCAGATAAAATCATCACAAGCATGCGAACAACAATACGGAATAGCGGATAATCTAGGAGCCCCGCATTTCATTTGAGCCATAAATGAGATGCGACGTTCACCGGTCATGTGGATAGCCAGTGCAATGAAGATCCTAGACCCTTGTGAGTGCGGCAAGTTACCCGCCATTCCCTGAAGTGAGGCAGCCCTAATTAACAAAGTGAATGTGCTCTCAGCACTTCACAGAATCCGGTAACTTGAGCACCCCTCCGTGGGTCAACCTATACCCCCTACGAGTACAGCGAATAGCCTGCCAATTCTATAGTAAGGCCCCACCGGTCTCAACGCCATGAGATGCGGGCCTGTTGCCCTCTAGAATCCAGCTATTCGAGCACCCCTCTGTAAGGTAATCCTAGTACAGAAAAGAAAATATATATACAATGGCAATATCGACCTTATCCCAGTCGTGCCCCAATAAAAGAATATACAAATTGGCAGTGATGGCAGTCCACATGTCGGACGCTCGCCCCGCAAAAATGAATATACAAATGAATCTGAACTGTACATCTAATATTGCATACAAGGCTATCCATCACGACAATCCGCACAAACCATAAGCATATATATATATATATATATATATATATATATATATATATATATATATATATATATATATATATATAACCGCAGAAGAAAGCAACACCGAATGTGTGCAACCCCGTCTAAATGAATATATAGCAATTAGACGACGTTCAGCAACACATATAGCACATCACAGATACCGACGATGCAAAAGTTTCGAGTTTTTAAAACTGCCGAGCTGTCCCAAAGCAAAGATGACATAAAGTAAAATCTGGGACAAATCAAACAACACCAAAAATACCAATTTACAAAACCCAAGCCACGACATGGAAACAAACTCCTTTGGTGAACAGTGAACCAGTGAGGCCGACCAAAATGCAATTCTCGCCTGTCCAATTTTGGTGAAATGTGCTCATTTACATTGTGCGTATCTATCTACTCTAGAGTAAGCTTCTGCACTTGTTTAAAAAAAATTTAGAGACCAAAAAAATTTCGACAGAAATTGGGTTTTCGAAATCGGAGTTTTCGGTTTTTGAAACTTAAGTATCGTCAAACACTAGTTTATGGTATTTGGGTGGCTCTGATACCATGTTGGGATCCGGCGCCTACACTGCGGAGGTCGCGGGCGAGGCGGAAGAGAAAACAAAAATATTTTTCGGGCATCGGACGCGCAAACCCAAGAATTCGAACCAAACAACCTAATCTACAAATCATAAATATGCAAGGTTTGAGAAATACAACTTTTATCGCGTGTCCACCCAATTGTGGAAGACCCCTTGTCACGACCCGAAAAGTACTGAACATGACCGGCACTTAAACTACGAAATGTCTCGAGGCGTACATAATCTAAATAAGCCAAAGCCCAGAAATCCAAACCAAGTAAAGCAGTAGAGTGAAGGAAAAACCAATTTTAAAGCAAGAAGTTTAACAACATAAGCCGAAGTATGCATTTTTAAAATGTCAAGTCTTTTCTGAAAATTTCGGCAGATTTTTCTTTGTAAAAACTGATCCCAAACGGGTACAAACCTGATAAAGCATATATAATGAATAAAGGCATCCCCAAGCGGGAGCTAGCTCTTCGTCAATTGACGGTCACAACCACGCAAGCATATAATATACAATGCCGAAGGGCGAGGATCAAAATCAGGATAAAAATCTAACATCATCAAGAAAACCAGAGGAAAACCATAATAATACAGCGTGCGACTCTAAGGTCGAAAGAATATACACTGTTCTTCTATGTCTATCAAATAATACAAGTCTGTTTGATGGAGTTTTACTAGATGCAACTGAAATAACAAATATACAATAGTGGTCCTGATGCAAAAGAACCCACCTACCAAAGCAATCACCCGGAAAGAATAGTGTGCCAGCAAAACCGCAACGAAACCTGTACGGCAAAACCTGCAAGAAACTGTGGCACAACGGGGGTGGATTGCCAACTCGTAAGTAGAAAACATCTACGAGTAGAAATCGCATGCATGACGCTATCCTAGGTCATATCAAGTAACATCCACAAATAAAAATCCTGATCCATCTACACATAAGTGCAATACCACGTGCTCATATCAGTACCTCAGATAACAACATATCAGATATATGATGTATGAATGCATTACTAATGGAAACAGAATACATCATGAATGAGACAACTGTTTTCTTTCTTTATGAGATTTATGTATGTATATAAATCGAGTATCATCAATGAAATCAACAGAGAAATCGGTGTCAAGCATCGACACAAAAAATAAATCTTAATATCTCAATATCTCAGGCTACGGCTATCCGGACTGGCCTGTATCATCAAATCTCAATATCTCGAGCTCCGTCAGTCCGGATCGGCCCATATCATCAATCACACGACCACAAACGGTATCCTCTGGATATCCGCCGCGCTAGGTAAAATCACCGGTAGGCAGTCTGCCCCTGCCGAGCTCATCATCTACAACTCGAGCTTCTTGCCCTGGGGTACCTTACCGGGCCCACCATGTACCTGAGACAGTTCATCCAACTCCTCGAATCGGGTCTCGAAAATATCTCAAAGCCGAGAAAACATCATGGTGGACAATACTCATCATATCAAGGAAAACCGCATTTTTTCTCTTTAAAATCACTCATCAGTTTATAAAACTTTCACATGCGGTTTCCAAATCCAGAAAATCTCAAGAAGGATCCGAAATCATCAAATCACCATGTCAATATACAGTGAAAATCGACATAAACATAATACTGCATAACCAATGAATACATGAATGCATCTGATATCATGCAATGAATGCAATAGTTAAACTAGCATATGAAAGCTATAACATATTGCAACTATCAACTTAGCAAGCTATGTCAAAGAATAGTATTTTCTAAAGTGTACGTGACATGGCAATTATCGATGATGATGTGTGTGAGCCGGCAAGCAAGTGTACGTGGAACATACGCATTATTGGTAATGGTGCTGGTATCCTGACAGCAGGGTTTCATAATAATTACAGATAACAAATGTATAAGCATGCAATGCGATGAAACATCATGAATATAAAGAAAGTGATATAGTAACAGCAACACTGAAGAATAAACCTACCCAATATACGGGTCATACAGTTTGGTATTTCAAAGTACTCACGATTCACTGCATTTGAAAACAAGTATGACTCGAGCCCAGTCAAGAGGGTAAGGAAATCCACCTAGGTCTGAGTCGCTATATATATATCTAGTAGTCGGTGATCTCGCCTTAATAGTATCATGTACAATACAATATATAATATGACATCCTTGAGTCAAGAGTGATGATCTATCTTCATAACTATATTTCGTACGGTAAATCTATCGTACGGCATCCCAAATCTGGGTACGTATCAAATATCACATTTATCTCATTATTCATCTGGTATCCACATCATCACATATTATGAGCAGGGGTACTGATCTAAGTCTAGTACACTACTAATATCATCAACAATATCATGATCTGGCTCCTGATCTAAAGTCTCCTACAATCCGATGTCATCCACACATATTATCATATAGAAGTATGCATCGCCCAAGCGTTCCATTATAAATATCATAACCTATCTCATCTCATATCTCGATCATATGACAACTATCATATATATATCATCATCCACATGGTATCGTCGTCCAACAACCCGCTATAACATCATGACATATCTCGGTCACATATTAAATACCTCACGGCATCATGCCCGATCATATCGACTCATTCCCAAGTATCATATAACATTCTCATCATCCAAGCATATGAATACCAATATATATATATATATATATATATATATATATATGTCCCCAATATGCACAAGGAAGTAAGTGTATGCGAGTATGTGTCTGTGCGTGTATGCAAATCTTTATTCTAGAGTTTCGTGACTAAGAAATCCACTAAAGTCCTTTCTTCAATTCTCGCTAATACTAGAACCATGATCTCCTAAAGCTCCTCTTGCTAAGTGTTCATATCTCTCAACAATATATAAATGTTTATTTATATTACATCACATCCATTCTCACAACTTTGCGGGGGTGCTATACGCCATCCACCCGACTTCCCCCGTAGATATAAATCTACTCACCTTGCTCTTCGCTTTCCGTTGCCGATATCGCCATACGCTTGCTTGTCGTCTCGAATTCCTCATGGGGTACCTACACATCATAACGTATCGTGCCGCATTAAAACCCAAGTCAAAACCAAAACGACACGCTACAAGCCTATAGGTTAGAACCTATGGACTACGCCTTTCAAAACCACCAAATAACACTCGATTTCAACGTACAAACGTCAAGTGATCGAATACAACACCAATTACAAAAATCCAGAATTCATAATACGTAAAACGAAACCCCGAATCAAAACAGCAACTCTTGAAAATAGTCCCAGATTTTACCATAGGTGAAATTAGCCAATTTTGCATATATGGAGAGGGTCTAATTTACTGAATATAAAGCCACAGGACAAAAACGAACACCAATGGTCCCACCATAGCCGCAATTTGCGGCCAGATAGAATAAAATTGCGGCCAGAACATGGAGGGGGTGACTCAGATTTTGGGGTTAGCATCTAGGTTTCCTGCATGTATCATTGTCTTCGCTAAATATTTTTCAGGCCACCCGGGTGTTAGCAGATTTCATTATACACTCATAGAATCCACAATTCTTCCGATATCGGCTTTCTAAGTTCATATTCCAGGGTTAAGTCTCAGGTTTTAGTCCAATATGATATCGCTAACAGGAGTTTAAGGTCACTACTAAGTCAATTACACTATCTCAATTCAAAATCCCTTCAAACTCTAACTAGGAATTTTCAAAGTTCACCAAACCGTATCAAAACAGTTCTAAACTTATATGGGTGCTAAGGTAATGGAAATACAAAGCTAGTAGTGCAGAAATTAGCTCATTTGGCAACTCAAGAATTTTCTTGAGTTACCCCAAGTCTCCAAAATCCTTGCTTTCTTGGTCCAAGGTGTTGTTAAAGGGCTTGTGCATATTTTTTGTGAAGTGGGGATGGATTTTGGATGAAGATTTGATGATGTTTTAGGGGTTGTAGTGGAGGAGGGAGAGGGGGTGCTGCCATGTTTGAAGAGAGGGAGAAGAATGGATGATGAAGGTGATGAAGACAATGAGCCATGACCATGTTGACCCCTTACCTCTCTCTCTCTCTCTCATGCCCATACCTCTTGACTTTTCCTTTCTTTTCTTTTCTTTTTCTTTTATTTTCTTTTCTTTTTCCATTTCCTTTCTAAAACCAACACATAAATCCCAAATGAAACCATGGTTATTAAAATGTAACACAAGTGTAAAATACGACACGGTGCATGTTTTGCACAAAACAAGCTTAATTCGCGATTAGCGATATTTAATCGCGATTAGCACTAAAAGTGAATATAATAAATCATAAAATTTCATAATTCGCTTAATTCATTAAAAACACCCTCATTTCAGTAATTTCTATAATTTTCCAAATTTTTCCCAATTTATCGGTATTTAATTATACCGAAATATTAAAATATTCAATATATTTATTATTTAATCATAAAAATTCCCAAAAATAATATTTTATTTTTCTAAAATGTTACAATCTTCCTCCTTTAAAGAAATTCGGTCCCCGAATTTAAATTTAAACCCCTCAAATGCTAAAACATTTCAGTAAAAAGTTCATGTCGTCGCGGCTCGGAAATCATCAATACATAAGACGCATCATAGTGTAAAGCATGCGTATGAACAATGAGCAGATAACTCCAAATCAAAACTCCATCAAGCATCTCGCAATCATCGGAGTCATGGTGAAGACACAACTGTCAAATCCAAAACGAAACCAATATGATATACATCAAAACTATACATGTAAACATCAAATCTATACATGTAAACATCTGAATTAAATGCATGCCAAACCTTCCATGTTGTTGTGCAATGCGCATAACACTGCACAGTGGCGGACGTCTATTGTAAGAAAATAATCATATATGTATATATCTTTTGTTTAATATGCACGTCCTGCCGTTTTTTTTTTGAAAATAATTTAGAAGAGTTCCCTTGTTTTAGACGTTTCGTGTCATATCAGACACGTAGGTAAATACTGAGACTATAGCTCTCTGTTTGGAAATCCCTTCGATAACTCTCAATGTATGCAAAATGTATCTAGATACTGTCCTCTGACTAGTCCTGCTCAGTACGAAAACAAATAGCAATTATCATAAAAACGTACCGCTCCATAAGAAATCAATCCCAAAATGTGCATATGAAAGCTACGTGCGTCTGGTACGCACGGAAATCAAAATCCATGAATGTGCCATACATGTGCACAGAAACAACATCTAAGTGCAACGGGTGTGCATGAAACACCTGTCAGAGACAACGTGTGTGCCTGACAGCAAAATTAGGTGCATCTGATATGCACGAAGAATCTTGATTTAGTGCATCTGGCGTGTACCAAAATCGCATATCATATCATGCGCCCAACATGCACAAAAATCCAAATCAGGTGCATCCATCATGCACGAAATCACGAAATCCAATATCAAGCGCCGAACATGTGCAAAATCCAATCCAAGCGTATAAAATATGCGTAAGAATCCAATCAGGTGCACAAGGTGCACAAAACAAATATTGCGCACCACAATCGAAATCGACGGTATACAACACATTTCAATCCAAATCCAAATCAGATATACCGTGGTATATAATCTCACAACCATGTGCATCAGCTGCACAAAATCGAATCAAAATACTAAAAGTGTATGAAAACTATGCTGAAAGCATAAGTCAAATCACATGCATACCATAGGCATGAAGTCAAAATCAATATCTCGAATGATATCTAGTCAAAGTCAAGTGCTACTGTGGTGCGCAAAATCTCAATCATGCAAATAAATCGCTCAAAATATCAGACATGGAATCAAAATCAACATCTCGAATGATATCTAATCAAAGTCAAGTGCTACTGTGGTACACAAAATATCAATCCAGTGCAACTAACATGCACGAATGGAAATCCCAATCGAGTGCATCCGGTGCACAAAGCCATATCTCATATCATGCGCTCAACATGCGCGAAAATCCAAATCAAGTACATCCATCATGCATGAATGAATGCTAAATCAAGGGCATCGAACATGCATGAATAAAATCTAAATCAAGTGCATCCAATACGCACAAAATCCAATATTAAGCGCCTAATATGCGCAAAAATCCAACCCAAGCGCGTCAGTCCATGAAAGTATCTAGTGCAGTAACATGCATGAAAACGAACATCAAGTGCAGACGTGCACTAAACACAAATCTGGTAACATAAATGCTCAAAGACATAAATCGGGTGCAACCAAGGTACAGAGTATAATTCCGGTGCAACCAATGCACAAAATACCTAACTGGTGCAACAAATGCTCGAAATATAAATCCGGTGCATCCAGTGCACGAAATATAATACAGTGCAACAATCGCACAAAAATACAAATATGGTGCATCAAGTGCACTAAATACCAAATACAGTGCATCCAGTGCACGAAATACCAAATACAGTGTATCCAGTGCACGAAATACCAAATACAGTGCATCCAGTGCACGAAATACAATATGGTGTAACAATGCACAGTGTAAAAACCTAGTGCAACAACTGCACAAAATACAAATCGGGTGCAACAAGTGTACAAAAATGCATCAATAACTTAAATGAGTATAAAAAGCAACATCGAGTGTGCCAAGGTGTATAAAATCATAAACGCGTGCAACTGCGTGCACAAAACATGTATCCACGCACTGCAAGCACATGTAAGCTATACCGAGTGCAAAACCAAATCGAGTGTATACCACCTGCACAAAAATCAAATCAGCTGTATGCAATCCATGAAATCATAAACATGTACAGCCAAGGCTCAAAATCAACATCAAGTGCAATAAATCTGCACAAATCATAAATCAACACAATGGTGTATAAAGTATATCTCAAATGCAATAACTATGTACAAACACGTAAATACCCAGTAGGTGCAACCATGGTGCAAAAAAGCAAATATCATGAAACTCGGTCATCACAACTCAATCATGCAATATATCACCCAAAATACCGAAATCCAAAGTGATTGATACGTGATAGTCAACTCACGAAATCACAAATCGTAAATACTGTCGTCGATATGTCCTTCCTTCAAGGTCGAGAAGGTGTTGGTGCATCCAATGCTAGCAGAGCATGATATCTACTTGCCTCCTGATCATGGCCTGTCGTCTGGTGCCCTTAGGCTCTCGTCTCTCACTACGAATTGCTAAGTACATAGCTCCCCGGCTCAACGGTCCAATATGGAAACGATAATGGAAGTAGTCCACTCTGGCACGTCCTCTAAAGATCTCTGGCCAACTCTTATGGTCACTCATAACATGTCTCATCGACGATGCTGATCTCTAGCTTGCTGGGCATGTGCAATATGAATGATCCTTGGTCCAAGTCTTCTCGTATAGTATTTCCAGAAAGGTCCTGTCAAGGTCTCTCCCCAATCTCTTTTCCGCTGAACTGCCCGGAAGTCATCATCTTTACTATATTTATTTCTTGTTCCGGAATGGCTGCATACTCATCACGACTCCTTCTGGAAGATATACCCATAGTCAACGCCTGTGCTTGCGTATCACATCTCTGATGTCAGCGGAGTGGAACGTCCTCTCGTCACAATCGCATATGAACCTCTTACTCCAATTTTCTCCAATGTCGACTGATTCGGACTCGTCTCCTCGTGGCTGCATGGACTGCGCTCCAACTTCTATACTCATATCTGGAGTCTCCCAAGCAATGTATCCCATCACATGATATCCGAATGATGTCGAACTTTTTGATCGATTCGTCAAGGCTCTATAATCCCCCAAGAGCTCAACATCTTGGATACAGTTTAATAGTATCGAATATATACCACAGCACCTATGGACCAACCATAGAAGGGCAAACCCAAGTCTCACTAATGGCACCACTGAACTGCCGCAAACCCTAAGGTTCACCGGCATTCCATGGTCATTATGTCGAGTTAGGGTTTCATTCTTCTAGAGGGTCCGTAGAATTACTTGCATTGTTTTCCGAACACTTTATAACTTGGAAAATGGATTCCTGACATTCGATCGTCTATATCGACTCTCAACGTATCAGCGTGAAGTCGTCTCTAGCTGGAATCAATCAATCTGATGACCTCGCATCGGGGTAAGCGAACGAACCACATATCCTAGTCATTCATCCTCGGGTGACTAGCGATCTTCTATCATATCTCTAAGTACAACTCATACTGCAATAGCTCCAAACATCTGGGGTGATATTTCACCCTCCGCTGCAACAACTGTTAGTTATATGTATGCCCTAGAGGCCATTACTGTACATTGGATGTATATTGTAGTGGATGCTAGGACATATATAGGAAGGACTTTCTTGCTCGACATGATAGTATGCTATCTGGTTGATCTTTACCTTAACGTGTATACTGATTGTCTCTCTATTACATGTTGGTAAAGCCCTTAGGATGTGTACTTGACTACCTGGACTATGATGCGGATCATACTAGTGGGGACATGGTAGTCCATAAGTACATCCTTGAAAGTCCCTAGTCGTGGGTGTATCGAGATGGGGCATCGATATACCAGAGTAGACTAGCGTGTACCTTCTCGACCCATACAGATGGGCGATGTATGATCCCATATCCATCGGTGTTTGACATCAGAGATGATATACGGGTGGTCAGTAGAGACTGGGTACACTGGAGGGACTCGCCGAGAACTCCCAGATGGTATTATACCTTACGTCAGATGGCAGTTCTCTGGTGACACTGGTACAGAGTAGTCTGTTGACCCGAGATCGTCATAGAGTCTTGTGTGGTTCCCACTGTGCTTTGATTTCCACCTTACCACGTCCAAGAGGGCGTGCAAAACGGTGGTTTTTGGGTACAGTCCCGAATCACATGGAGGCAATGAGCGATAGGAGGGGATTCGTCTCTCCCGGTATAGGGAGTTGATGTTGCGCTGTGTTCGATTGGCTATAACAGGAAATCCCTGGCCAGGGTTGATGAGATATACTGGTAAGTGTTACCAGTAGTTTCTCGAATTGTTATAGACCTCATATCGACACGACTTATCGAGCTATTGGGGTCTGACGTTTACCACCCCTAGGCAAGATATGCGACATATCAGACGACGAGACCGGACTGTACGGTAGTGTTACTGGTTGGATTCACTGGAGTGTGAGCGGGCTTGCTCGTCGATCTTCTGATCGCTCAATACCCGGGTGGCCGTTACGTTTAGCAGACCGCTTGCGGCTTGTGGGTGTTTGATATGATCATCACCTGCTGCCGGCGTATTGACGAGTCTTTAAAGTCCTACACAGAAGTTTCCTGGCTCAAGCGAAACGAAATAGGAGCACATATGAGATGTGTGCGGGACCGAGAATGATACCAGTATGTGATACTGTATTCAATTCTCGCGATATGTGACATTGATCGGTTATATACGATATAGCCGGGTTATCGGATCAAGTGTTGATTCGATAAGTTGTTACTGTTGATATTAGCCGGTTATATGCGACATGACCGGATCATTAAATCAAGTGTTGATTTAATGATTTAATGCATAATTATATATTTGATATATTAGTTTGCATTAACTAGTATCGGTTTACTTAAGATGGATTTTCTCACTCGGATGTACACATTGTATATGTGATATACTTTTGTGCACTTGATTGTATCATGTTTGATGATACATGTTTGCTAGGGTTTTTGTGTAAAGATCAAACCATGGTTACATGAAGGGTTTTATTTTATTCATTTATTTATTTATTTATTTCCTTTTGGCAAAAGGAAAATGGTGGATAATTTTGTTTCTTTGTTGAAGTTTCATGAAGCTTTGAAAAAGTCCACCATTTTTGTTTTAAGCCTAACCTAACCATTCACCTAACTATAGTTTGCTCTCTACACATAACCATGGTTGGTTTATGATAAGTATTTCTTTTCCTTTGATTTTTAAATAACACTTATCATAAAACTTATCATATTATTCATCTTCTTCTTCTTCTTCTTCACTTGAAGAAAGCATGCCTCCATCAATGGAAACTTGATGAAAGGAGTAGAAATCCAATTCTAAAGTGAACCCACCTCCTATTTCTTCATCCTCTACCTCTTGCCAAGTAGTAGAGTGTGTTTCCTTCACAAGTTTTCTTGACTTGGTGAAGTTGGAGCTTGATCTAGCGATGCCTCGACGTAGATCATCTTCGGCATCGTCGTCGATGACCTAGCCCGTCCATTCTCCGATGAAGCCGACGCTAGAGCCCGGGATCCGTTTTGGACAGCGAGGAGACATCATCACGGAGCTATGGAGGTGGAGCACCGGATCTACAAAGGTTGTATTTCCGTTCTTGTAGTTAAGTGTTAACTAGTTTGCTTTTGTCGCCTAAACTTCTAGCCAACGATCTTCTTAGGGTTTCTCGGCACCGCAATTTTTGTAAATTGGCATGGTTGATGCCTTGTGAGACCTCTTGAGAGTGCCTAGGAACCCTACAGTGGTATCAGAGCCTAGCTAGAGCCTTAGGCGAAGTCTAGACGGAATTTGAAGTCCGAACGAACTGAAACCCCAAAATTTCCATGCTCTCTGGACTTTTTCTAAAAACTGGGATTTTTCCAGATTAAAAATGCTTAAAAAATTTAGCAGGGAATTATAAGAATTACGACGCAAAAATTGTTTCATGAACAGTAACAACCGCGGCGGAACCGCGGCGGAAGCCTGGCTTCTGCGGCGGTTCCGCGGCTAAATGACGACGTCATCCTCCACTGTTTGCACAGCAACTCTTATTATATTATGCTGGATTTTCTGGGAATTTTTAATATTTATTCAAGAGTTGAATTTTCTGGGTTGTTTTGGGGATTCGAATGTTCGATCGGATTATCAAATTTTGTCTGTGTGGCTTTCCGGGTATTTTTGAATATGTTAAAAAGTTCGACCGGACAATAATACCCAATTTTTCCCCTGTCGGAAAATTTCCAATTGTTGGATATTTCTATGGTTTAAAGACGTTCTAAGTAGTGCAAGTAACACGATGGACCCTCTAGAAGACAACAAACCTTAACTCGATTATGTGACCGTCTTGAACTGCCCTTTGAACCTTCGGGTTTGGGGCAGTACGGCGTGCCACATGTGAGGCGTTGGCTTGACCCTTCTACAGCTGGACCATTGGTACTGAGGCACGAACTGAATGTTTTTAGACTTGTTTCATGTGTTGATCTGTTATGGGAAAACTTGGGTGTTCGAATGTTCGATCGGAAAGTTTAACATTTTCTAATTATCCGGAATGGGATACAATAATTGGAATTCACAAAAGTTATGTGATAACTGAATGAATGTTATAAACATAGCAGTTTATTCTCACTTGATCGGTTGCCACGGAATTTTGATGTGATCAAAAGTCTGTCGCAATCACGTAGCGTACGCGGATACTCGCCGATAAACTTAATAGACAGCCTTACTCCATAGCCCCGACTAAGTGACTGTAGGAGAACCCCGTCGCCGAAAGCATCCGTTCGGGTGCTCGCGGCAGCGGTGTTCCGCCTTGGTGCACTTCGTCGACGGCGTCGGGGGTGCGGCCGCCTACTGAAGTTTGCGACGAGCATTCGATCAGGATGTCGTGAATCTTGTTGAATTGCCCGACTTGATGTTGAAAAGAGTTTTCGATAAATGAGACTAAAATGCAGGGTTTATAATTGTTAGGCATGCGATGTCTAAGTAATTCATTTGATTAGGCATGCGATGTCTATGCAGATTGCGGATTCCAACTGTTGTAGTTTTACACTTTCTTTTCTGTGACCGTAAGTGTAATATGTGATATCGCCGGTTTCGTTGCTATATGTCAACGACAATTGGGATGCGCATATTTACTTACGTTGATGACATGTGATGTTATGTGTTGCTGGATATGTTATATTGGATCGTCGTGTTTGAATAGCCGGGGGTTTTTATGTGAGATGAGTGTTTTTCATTTTCATTCATGTAAAAACTTGTATGTAATATTCTTTTATTTGGGGCACTTCCAGGTTGCGGAAGATGTCACCGTTTGTATATTATTTACTTTTCCGCACTAGGATAGACCCAAGGAGGGGAGCACAAGTAACCGGGTTCTAGAGTCCAGTGGAAGACCAACTCGAGGAGTCGAGGCCGGGTCTCCTAACTCTAGAATTGGTAGGGTTGCTTGCCGCTCTCGTAGGGGTCTAGGGGTGTGGGTTTGGCTATTCATCACGACCGTGGAATCCGTGTTTTATACTGGCTCGTATTGAAAACACGGACGTCCTAGTATATCCAATATTTCATATGATTCTTCTGCTGCGATATCTGTGATGTGTTCATGTGATGTTCTTTGATAGATACTATATATAGTATATATGATATATTATATAGCCGTTACTTATGTTTTACACCCGCGCTAGCCCTGCCCCGCTCTGTCGTTAGTTACCTAACCTAACGGTGCACGAGGGGACATCGAGGCGAATGCGGATGGCATAAGTGTACGTCGTATTTATCTGTGATGTTTAGGTACTTAAATGATGGGACTTCATTAATGTGATTAATGAAATAAAAGAAACCTAAGATGTTGTAGAATCGAATTTTAAAATAAAACTGGTAGCTACAGTTCTTGCTTTGCACAGCGGTATATATGATATATCCTGCACCTTATTCGATAAGGAAAGGACCGAGATCCCTTCACCAGGAGTGACTCCTTTAGCAATAACTGGCAGATGCTACACACTCGGTTTGTCTTTTGATAGCTTTTAAGTGTTTTTGCTTTGCACAGTGATATATATGATATATCCCGCACCTCATTCGACGAGGAAAGGACTGACGATCCCTTCACCGGGAGTGACTCCTTTAGCAAAACTAGAAAAGCCTCAAAAGCACTCCATTTTAAAATCATTTGATTCTACAACGATATCAAGTTCATTACGCATTAGGTTTTCAGAAAAACCTGTCGTAGCCCTCCGTCATTTCAGATAAGTCCTAGTTAGTATTCGTGCTACGTTTGTTGACTATGTTAAGACGTAGTGTGCGGTAGCTAATTAGTGCTTATCTGCATAAGCATATGATGTGATTGGATTAGGGTAGTCGTGCGACTTTGTTGACTATGTTAAGGGTCGTGCGGGTGGGTTTAATTCAATCGGGAAATGACGGGTTGAACTTGACTAGCACTTATGATTTGTTGACTATGTTAAGGTCATATAGCTGCTAGGGGCAAAATATTATCGGGAATTTCAAGTGTTGAAATTTGCAATGAGATTGCATACCTTCTATGAGATAGTTGGATCCCGATATCCGCTGCGAGTAAGAGTTACTCCTGGGAGAGTTTTATACATTACAATTAGCCGATCAAGTAGGTGTCTAGAAAGGTGTTAACGAGGTTACGCCTCTGGAAAAACGAGGTTTACATTAATTAGGTTCGTGCGAAAGCACGGGGGACCTCCCTCAAAGTACCGACACTGGCCTGACTGAAAGATTGGCAAACTTGTAGTGTGTAATTAATCCCGGCTAGTCTTTCCTTTTAGGGTTTGAAGGAAGATTTGATAAAAAGCAGTGGGAGCCATCCTGATTAGATAAAATAATAACCAATCTATTCTTGCAAGAGCGCACACTGAGTGTTTTCTTCTCTCTCTCTCCTGGTAGCGACCATATCACGCCTTAATCAAGATAATAATACGGAATATTGACTGAACCCGCTTGTTATACTGAGCTGGGGAACGTTGGTCCCGCTCCAACTTATAATTGTTATAAGATCGAGCAGGAAATTGGGGAATACCAGATTTCCCGTGCCGCCCAAACGAAGAAAGTGCATGATGATGCATCATCTTCGGGTGTGTTCGTTACAAAGAACTATTTCTCAGTATCTTCCGCATCCTGGGTATATGATACCAGATAAGGATCCCGGATATGTAATCTGTTACATAGGGCTACAAAAAGGTAGAAAACTGAGAACGGGTGATAAGTTTCATGAGGCAGAAAACGGGGCAAGAGTTGCAGCCAAGTCTGTCGATCACTGTCACCCTGTATTACCAATACATTGATTCTGAACGAATGTTATTAGATACCGAACCTGATATACAAAATCATATCAGTTTCTTTATTAGTAAAGAAAGGATATAATTTTGTATTGTTGGATAATGTTTTGAACATTTCCTATATCAAAAGTTGATCGGTTCAGGCACGTTATCTAAAAACATTGATGTTCTAAATCAAACTACAGTTCTTAGTATACAGAACACACACAAGAGGAAGAGTTCAGAAATGAACGGATCCTTCTTGAGGTATTGTAGACTAGGTCATATCAATGCGACCCGACTAGCTGAAGTTACATTTAGATGCATATTTAAATCAGTTTGAATTTACATCTTATGAAACTCGCCAGTCATGTCACAAAGATAAGATGACCATAGCTCCGTTTGCTGGAAACAGAGAAAGAGTTAGTGAACTCTTGGGACTGATACATGATGATGTTTGTAAGGTCTCCTGTCTACACATGCCAAGACTGGTTCTTTATACTTTATTATATTCTCTGATAATCTCTCAAGATTCAGTCATATGTTCCTGTTGAAACATGCGTCCGAACCTTTTGAGATATTCATAGAATATAAGTTAGAAGTAGAGAACCAATACGGGTATAAGTATTATGTCCTTTGATGTGATCGAGGAGGAGAATACTCAAGCACGGAAATCCTGGTCTATTCTAAAAGAGAATGAGATTCTCTCTCAGCATTACTCCTCCGCATACACCATAGCACGATGGTATATCGGGGCGGAGCAATCACACCCTATATGATAAGGTGTGCTCTATGATGAGTACTACTGAGTTACCTTTTTCCTTAGGGGGTTATGCACTTGAGAAGTTGCATACCTATTGAATAGGGTTCCAATCAAATCAGTTGCCTACCGCTTCATATGTGATATGGAATGGGAAGAGCCCATGTCTTAAGTTAGTTAAGATTTGGGGTTGTCCGGCCTATGTCTAAGAGCAAAATTCGGACACGCTCGAGGCAAGGTCTGTTATGTAGAACTGGAAATGTTTCAGCCATACAAACTACAGCAGATGATTTGGTACAACCAAAGGATTCAGTAGATGCCAACGAACCTCAGCCTCTCCGCCGATCTAGTAGGGTTCCTCACCCACCTGAGAGATACTTCTGTTTCTCTATGACAGTGGGAGCGGGGATTGCATCATGAGATGATGACCCAACTAGTTTCGAGCTGGCCATCAGGAGTGAGACACTGTAAGAATGGCTGGATGCTTAGTGATCTGAGATGGAATCCATGTACACCAACAAAGTATGGACTTTGGTTGCTATATCTGAAGGGTTAAATCCCCATCAGGAGCAAGTATATCTTGAGAAGATTACTTGGTGTAAATGGAAAAGTTAAGACTTTCAAAGCTAGACTTGTTAAAGGTTTGCATCATTGACCAGGTGTGGATAATGATGAAACCTTTTCAAGTAGCTATGCTTAAGTCCATCCAGATCCTACTTGTCACGGCTACATACCATGACTGCGATATCTGGTGGTTGGGTGTCATGACTGCTTTTCTAAATGATGTTTTGGAAGAGAGCGTCTATAAGTACACAGCCAGAGGGCCTCGTAGACAGTGGGAGCAGCGGAAACGTGTGCAAGATGCTTTATAGGATAAAGCAGGCATCGCGGAGTTGGAACATCTGTTTTGATGGATTAGTCAAAGAGTTTGACATCATCAAAATGGTAGATGAACCTTGTATAAACAAAAAGGTAGTAGGGAGTATGGTGACGATTCAAGTAGAGTACGTGGATGACATACTCTTGATAGGGAAGGAGTTTATCACAAAGATCACTAAGCTACGCTCGATCAATCTCCGTTTATCACAAAGATCCTCCGTGTAGGATCAAAATGATACCTCCTAAATCCTGAGTTTTGGATCTATGAGATAGATCTAATTGGATGTTAGGATACTCACTAGTTGTAGTGAGATGGTACCAATTGATCCTGGGGAGAATCACTGGAAGTGTTCCAGGGTGATAAAGACGACTGAATGTCAGTCACAGGCATTGTCTTTACCCTCAGTAAAGGGATGGTATGTTGGAAGAGTTCCAAGCTAGATACCGTGGCATACTAGACGATAAAGGCAGGATACATCGCTACTTAAGATGCTACCAAAGAGGCTGTTTGGGTGTATATTGGTTCATGAGATGAACTAGGTTCCTACCATTGTGTGACAATGGAAGTGTGGCTCTGGCCCGGGAACCCCGGTCCCATCAGTGATCCAGACATATTCTAAGGCAGTGTCACCTGATCGTGGAGATGGTTGATCTCCAGAGGATCTAGGGAAGGAGAGTAGACTCAGAGGACGACACGGCGGATCCACTCACGAAGGCCTATTCCCAGAGAGAGACTTTTATGGGATGGTTGAGTATGAGATACTACAACCACTGCTACAGATGACCCTAGTGCAAGTGGGAGATTGTTAGTTATATGTATGCCCTAGAGGCCATTACTGTACATTGGATGTATATTGTAGTGGATGCTAGGACATATATAGGGAGGACTTTCTTGCTCGACATGATAGTATGCTATCTGGTTGATCTTTACCTTAATGTGTATACTGATTGTCTCTCTATTACATGTTGGTAAAGCCCTTAGGATGTGTACTTGACTACCTGGACTATGATGTGGATCATACTAGTGGGGACATGGTAGTCCATAAGTACATCCTTGAAAGTCCCTAGTCGTGGGTGTATCGAGATGGGGCATCGATATACCAGAGTGGACTAGCGTGTACCTTCTCGACCCATACAGATGGGAGATGGATGATCCCATATCCATCGGTGTTTGACATCAGAGATGATATACGGGTGCTCAGTAGAGACTGGGTACACTGGACAGACTCGCCGAGAACTCCTAGATGGTATTATACCTTACGTCAGATGGCAGTTCTCTGGTGACACTGGTACAGAGTAGTCTGTTGACCCGAGATCGTCATAGAGTCTTGTGTGGTTCCCACTGTGCTTTGATTTCCACCTTACCACGTCCAAGAGGGCGTGCAAAACGGTGGTTTTTGGGTACAGTCCCGAATCACATGGAGGCAATGAGCGATAGGAGGGGATTCGTCTCTCCCGGTATAGGGAGTTGATGTTGCGCTGTGTTCGATTGGCTATAACAGGAAATCCCTGGCCAGGGTTGATGAGATATACTGGTAAGTGTTACCAGTAGTTTATCGAATTGTTATAGACCTCATATCGACACGACTTATCGAGCTATTGGGGTCTGACGTTTACCACCCCTAGGCAAGATATGCGACATATCAGACGACGAGGCCGGACTGTACGGTAGTGTTACTGGTTGGATTCACTGGAGTGTGAGCGGGCTTGCTCGTCGATCTTCTGATCGCTCAATACCCGGGTGGCCGTTACGTTTAGCAGACCGCTTGCGGGTTGTGGGTGTTTGATATGATCATCACCTGCTGCCGGCGTATTGACGAGTCTTTAGAGTCCTACACAGAGGTTTCCTGGCTCAAGCGAAACGAAATAGGAGCACATATGAGATGTGTGCGGGACCGAGAATGATACCAGTATGTGATATTGTATTCAATTCTCACGATATGTGACATTGATCGGTTATATAAGATATAGCCGGGTTATCGGATCAAGTGTTGATTCGATAAGTTGTTACTGTTGATATTAGCCGGTTATATGCGATATGACCGGATCACTAAATCAAGTGTTGATTTAATGATTTAATGCATAATTATATATTTGATAAATTAGTTTGCATTAACTAGTATCGGTTTACTTAAGATGGATTTTCTCACTCGGATGTACACATTGTATATGTGATATACTTTTGTGCACTTGATTGTATCATGTTTGATGATACATGTTTGCTAGGGTTTTTGTGTAAAGATCAAACCATGGTTACATGATAATGGTTAGGGTTTTGTTTTATTCAGTTATTTATTTATTTATTTCCTTTTGGCAAAAGGAAAATGGTGGATAATTTTGTTTCTTTGTTGAAGTTTCATGAAGCTTTGAAAAAGTCCACCATTTTTGTTTTAAGCCTAACCTAACCATTCACCTAACTATAGTTTGCTCTCTACACATAACCATGGTTGGTTTATGATAAGTATTTCTTTTCCTTTGATTTTTAAATAACACTTATCATAAAACTTATCATATTATTCATCTTCTTCTTCTTCTTCACTTGAAGAAAGCATGCCTCCATCAATGGCAACTTGATGAAATGAGTGAGAAATCCAATTCTAAAGTGAACCCACCTCCTATTTCTTCATCCTCTACCTCTTGCCAAGTAGTAGAGTGTATTTCCTTCACAAGTTTTCTTGACTTGGTGAAGTTGGAGCTTGATCTAGCGATGCCTCGACGTAGATCATCTTCGGCATCGTCGTCGATGACCTAGCCCGTCCATTCTCCGATGAAGCCGACGCTAGAGCCCGGGATCCGTTTTGGACAGCGAGGAGACATCATTACGGAGCTATGGAGGTGGAGCACCGGATCTACAAAGGTTGTATTTCCGTTCTTGTAGTTAAGTGTTAACTAGTTTGCTTTTGTCTCCTAAACTTCTAGCCAACGATCTTCTTAGGGTTCCTCGGCACCGCAATTTTTGTAAATTGGCATGGTTGATGCCTTGTGAGACCTCTTGAGAGTGCCTAGGAACCCTACAACAACTGGCTCATTCGTCCGCACGCTGAACAGTGCGTCAATCATCAAATAATCTGTGCATGTACGGTCATCACGTTTTGGCTGTCCTCTAGCAGTCGCCCAATCCTCTGGTGCTGATCTGCACGTCCGAAAAATCTCGTGGAAGCGATCCATCAAATGCTCATGGCGCGTGAACACAATAAAATGACACCTCTATGTAATCGTGTGTCCCTAGAATCACGCCCTTGTTAGGCCTCGTCCGTGATGAGCTCATGCTGACGCAACTCTAGCCGTAGCTCTCCACGCCCGTACAACTGTGGTAAAAAAACCATAACTGGTACTGATGAGGATAGATCATAAGAATGAAGATAATACTGTGCAAAGAAATGTACATCCTAAGGTTTCTTAAGCGGAGTATCGTATCGTAAGTATGCCGCGGAACATACACACGGTACGTCACTCTACTTGAGTCACTTACTCCATCAATCAAGGGTTATCCTACACTCAGAAGGTAAAACCTAACGCTCTGATACCAACTTTGTCACGACCCGAAAAGTACGAAACATGACCGGCACTTAAACTACGAAACGTCTTGAGGCGTACATAATCTAATTAAGCCAAAACCCAGAAATCCAAACCAAGTAATGCAGTAGAGTGATGGAAAAACCGATTTTAAAGAAAGAAGTTTAACAACATAAGCCAAAGTATGCATTTTTAAAATGTCAAGTCTTTTCTGAAAATTTCGGCAGAGTTTCCTTTGTAAAAACTGACCCCAAACGGGTACAAACCTGATAAAGCATATATAATGAATAAAGGCATCCCCAAACGGGAGCTAGCTCTTCGTCAATTGACGGTCACAACCACGCAAGCATATAATATACAACGCTGAAGGGCGAGGATCAAACTCAGGATAAAAATCCAACCTCATCAAGAAAACCAGAGGAAAATCATAATAATACAGCACGCGACTCTAAAGTCGAAAGAATATGCACTGGTCTTCTATGTCTATCAAATAATACAAGTCTGATTGATGGAGTTTTACTAGATACAACTGAAATAACAAATATACAATGGTGGTCCTGATGCAAAAGAACCCACCTACCAAAGCAATCAACCAGAAGGAACAGTGTGCCAGCAAAACCGCAACGAAACCTGTATGACAAAACCTGCAAGAAACTGTGGAACAACGGGGGTGAGTTGCCAACTTGTGAGTAGAAAACATCTACGAGTAGAAATCGTATGCATGACGCTATCCTAGGTCATATCAAGTAACATCCTCAAATAAAAATCTTGATCCATCTACACATAAGTGCAATACCACGTGCTCATGTCAGTGCCTCAGATAACAACATATCAGATATATGATGTATGAATGCATTACTAATGGAAACAGAATACATCATGAATGAGACAAATGTTTTCTTTCTTTAATGAGATTTATGTATGTATATAAATCAAGTATCATCAATGAAATCAACAGAGAAATCAGTGTTAAGCATCGACACAAAACATAAATCTCAATATCTCAATATCTCAGGCTCCGGCTATCCGGACTGGCATGTATCATCAAATCTCAATATCTCAGTGTCTCAAATCTCAATATCTCAATACCTCGGGCTCCGTCAGTCCAGATCGGCCCATATCATCAATCACACGACCACGAACGGTATCCTCCGGATATCCGCCGCGCCAGGTAAAATCACCGGTAGACAGTTTGCTCCTGTCGGGCTCATCATCTACAACTCGAGCTTCTTGCCCCAGGGTACCTTACCGGGCCCACCATGTACCCGAGACGGTTCATCCAACTCCTCGAATCGGGTCTCAAAAATATCTCAGAACCGAGAAAATATCATGGTGGACAATACTTATCATATCAAGGAAAACCACATTTTTCTCTTTAAAATAACCCATCAGTTTATAAAACTTTCACATGTGGTTTCCAAATCCAGAAAATCTCTAGAAGAATCCGAAATCATCAAATCACTATGTCAATAAACAGTGAAAAACGACATAAATCTCCATAATACTGCATAATCAATGAATACATGAATGCATCTGATATCATGCAATGAATGCAATAGTTAAACTAGCATATGAAAGCCATAACATATTGCAACTATCAACTTAGCAAGCTATGTTAAAGAATAGTATTTTCTAAAGTTTACGTGACATGGCAATTACCGATGATGATGTGTGTGAGCCGGCAAGCAAGTGTACGTGGAACATACACATCATCGGTAATAGTGCTGGTGTCTTGACAGCAGGGTTTCATAATGATTACAGATAACATATGTATAAGCATGCAATGCGATGAAACATCATGAATATACAGAAAGTGATATAGTAACAGCAACACTGAAGAATAAACTTACCCAATATACGAGTCATACAGTTTGGTATTTTAAAGTACTCACGATTCACTGCATTTGAAAACAAGTATGACTCGAGCCCAGTCAAGAGGGTAAGGAAATCCACCAAGGTCTGAGTCTCTATATATATATCTAGTAGTCGGTGATCTCGTCTCAATAGTATCATGTACAATACAATATATAATATGACATCCTCGAGTCAAGAGTGTGGATCTACCCTCATAACTATATTTCATACGGTAAATCTATCATACGGCATCCCAAATCTGGGTACGTGTCAAATATCACATTTATCTCATTATTCATCTGGTATCCACATCATCACATATCGTGAGCAGGGATACTGATCTAAGTCTTGTACACTACTAATATCATCAACAACATAATGATATGGCTACTGATCTAAAGTCTCCTACAATCTGATATTGTTCCCCGCCGAAAGACTCGGGAAGAAGTGATGAACATCTTGCCTGAATTTTGGGGGAAGATGCTAATTGGTGCTTTCCGTCTACCTCTCCGAAGATGCCAAATTGATTTATGACACCATGTATCGAAGGTTCAGACGGATGCGCCCGATATAGCAGACTTCGTCAGATTCCTCCTCGTTGAGGGGTTTTTTTATTATGGGGACGCTCTTCCCTGCAGGCGCAAGCCCTTGTAGTTATTTACGCTACCGAATCGCGGTAACCACTTTCTCCTTCTCTAGATGGTCACTTCATGTCGTGGGTGTTTGTTTTGTGTTTGGTTGCCCGTGGATTGTATACGGAGACTAATTTATGTTGTCACCCGTAAGGCGTGGATTAGTCCAAATCTGTATCTTCTTAGATTTGGGTTTGGGGGTTGGGTTTAAGGATACGTTAGTCTCATTTGGGACTAAGATCAACTTAAACGTATGTTAAGGATACGTTAGTCTAATTTTTAGACTAAGATCAACTTAACGGGATCGTTTAGATCCAATAAGAGAGAGCATTCAGGCTCTATTGTTTAGTTTAGGGACATTGCGGTCAATTACCAGTTTAAGGACATGGTGGTCCATTGTTAGTTTAAGGACATCTCGGTCCAATGTTAGTTTAAAGACATCACGGTCGAGGTTAAGGACATCATAGTCCGCGAGTTTAAAGACCTCACAGTCAAGTTTAAGGACATCATAGTCCGTGAGTTTAAAGACCTCACAGTCAAGCTTAAGGACATCGTAGTCCGTGAAATGTGTGGTTGTCGGGACCCGTCACCTCTCTGAAGACGTTGAAGAATTATAACGACAAATATCAAAGGAGTGAAGAGATGAACCCTTGAACCAAAGTTGATTTGGGGATCTGTAGTCCAATTTGGAACTAAGATCAATTAATTAGATTATGAGCACATTGGCTCAGTTAAATCTGAATTGCGGACTTATGACCAACTTGGGCTAAGTTAAATTAGATTAGAAATGTTGGCCCTTTATTGGGCCATTAGACATTTGTCTGGGTTTAGCCCCTCATCACTTAGCAATGTTAAACAAGAGTTTGAGGGCTCTGATAACATTTTTGTCTTTGACTGAGCATTAAATATTATAGCTCTGAGTTTTACTCAATTTTGAGATGCAGTTGAAGGGGAGGCTTGTCTCTGGAAAACTTAGCCAATTTGGCTAAGATTGGCTTTAAAATAGTGTTAAACACTAGAGGATATCCGGTGGTCACGTGTCCTCACGTGATATATTTAAAGCAGTGTTAAACACTGGAAATGAAATACTCAAAATAATGTTAAACAATAGAAAGAAATGGGTCACGTAGGGGCACTGAGGGCACCCAGAGGTGGGGCTAGACCTCCTTTATTTTGTTCTTAGAACTGCAAATAAGTGTTAAACACTTATTAATTTTCTTGCCATCACATGTTGACACGTGATGTGTATTCATGTATTGATTATTAAAGTATTCGTTAGGGGTCACGTGAGGACACGTGAGAGCGCCCAAAGCCAGTACTGCCTTTGTGTAACGCTTCGAAAATCGTTTAGGCAGTTTTTCGATAATCGGCAAAATAATCGGTCTTTTCCGTTAAAAGTCGAAAAAAGTAATTGTCAATATAGTCCTAATTATACAAAATTTAGATAAGATATTGCTAAAATTTGGTCACTAAATTGTCACTTAAAATTTTCTAGTTAATTAAAAAAAATTCCTTAATTAATTATTTTTAATATTATTTTAAGCTTTTAAAAATACATTTAATTATTGATAAATACAAATTTAATTGGGTAAATTACATAATTAGGAACCATTATAAACTAAAATATAGTGTAACAAAAATTTTATCAAAACATTTCAATTTTAGTTGTTTTATGGTTTAAAATGGTTTGAAAATGAATTAAAAAGGGTTTTTTTTGTAAAATTTGATGTGATAAGCATTAAATGCACTTGAGGGGTTCTTTTCTCCTAGAATTTTCTACACTTCTCTCACGACGCCCCCCCCTTCCCTACCTCTGGTCGAAATTCAGCAGGCCTCCCCCATTTTCCTCTCTCTCTCTCTTGCTTCAAAATTCACTCAAAAATCCACCGAAATCAACAATTTCTACACAAAAATTCAAACCTAAACCCTTTTCCACCTCTTCCCAAACCCTAATTTGTTTAAAACAAGGAGAAAGAAGACATCTTTGGAGGCTAATTGCAAGAGGTTCAAAGCTTGGGAGGTATAACTCTAATCTAAATGTTTAATTTGTAGTTTAAAGTGCTAAACTAGAATTCTAAAAGTGTTAATTTAGTTATAATTTATTGTCTAGGAAATTCTAGAAAGGGTTTTAAAATGAAGTTAGGGTTTTATTAATTAAGAGAGGTTATAATAAGTAGTTTAAAATTTTTAGAAGTGGAAAATCTTGTATGGTTGATAAATTGTAAATTGTTCATTCAAAATTGTTTAAATTAAACAATTTTGCAAACTAGATTCTTATAAATTATATATATTGGTATGATAAAATTCTAATTAAGGTTTTTATCATTAGATTATGGTTTTTATGAGAATATTAACATGTTAAAGGAATGAGAAACCTAATCTAATTATTGGTTTCAAAATGTTAGTTAACAAAATGTGATAAATGTGCTATTTTGTAAACTAGGTTTTAGAAATTAATTTAAAATGTGGGATTAAAAATATAGTTAGGGTTTTATCACATCCTTAAGATTTCATCGAGTGGTTTAACAATTTAAAATTTTTCAAAATCAAGTTTAGTAGTGGAATTGTGAAGTTTTGCTTAAAAGGTGTTGAAATAGGATAAAATTTGCAAACTAGAATTTTCAATTTAAGACAAATTAGTGTGATAAAAATATAGTAATGGTTTGTATAATCTAGTTATGTTATTTAATGAATATTATGACCATTAGTTTCTTTTAAACATCAAGTTTTGAAGTAAAACGGTAAATTGACATTTTCTAGGTTTTTACGAAATCGGACGATATGATCGATTTTAAGGTTTCAATGATTTAAACCATGTTTTATATTATAAATAATAAGTTTTGAAACTACGAGTTGTTTGTTGGTGTTTTATCTAGATCAATCGGCGTTTGTACGCCGATATCGAGCGATATTTGGTTCTTTTGCATGAGCGGGACATAGGTTTTAACCTATGCACGTTTCGTGCGTCGTTTTGATTTTGTCCGTGATTCAGTTTACGATATTATATATATTTGCGTATAGGTACCCCTCATGTGGACTTCGGACGAGGAAGAAGAGGAGGGCGACATCGTTTTCGGCAGACAAGGACCAGGTGAGTAGATGTATATCTACGGGGGGAGTCGGGTGGATAGCGTTTAGCACCCCCGCAAACGTAGAATAGGAATAGTACTCATTGTCATTAGAAAGCCAGACGTAACCTTAGAATTTCTGTGAGTAGGACCCTAGTAATGACCTTAGATTGGACTAGATTGATTTAGAAAGACCTTACCCGAGGATGAATATCTTGGAGGAGATTCGTAGGTTTCAGGTAGATACACACACGCACACACAGAAACTTGACTTGGGGTATATGTGTATGTGTGTATATATATAGGACTAGGTGTAGGTATATATATATACACAACACTTTTATGTGATACAAGGATGTGATTTGATACACGGGGATGAAATAATATAACTGGGCTTGATGCCGTGATTCTTGGCTATACGGTCGTGTTATGATGTTAGCGGATCATTAGAAAATGAGATAATGAATAGGTATATATAAATAATAATGGGTGGTGATGATATTGAAGTACATGAGACTCTAAAATAGAACCCGGACTGTAACCTGTGCCTGAAATTACAATATGATATATGTGTGACTTGATTACGATATCATATAGGTGTGACTTGATTACGATATGATATAAGTGTGACTTAAGCACAATATGATACATGTGACATGATATTTCTGAGATAAATTAACGATGTATATTTATGCTGGCAATGATATATGATTGATGTATGCAATTACAGTACAGTACCTTGATCATGACATGACTTGATGATGATATTATACGAATGATGAGACACGTAGGTGATACTTGACCCGTACCCCGATATTGGGATGTCGTACGAGGCATAGATGTGATGATTGATCCGCACTCTTGATTTGAAGAAGCCGTACTACGTACGTGACGCTATTGAGGCTGGATCGCCGACTATTAGAGATATGGACTCATACCTTAGGTGGACTCTTATTTCTTATCGACTAGTTTCTTAGGTTTAGTTCCTTAGGAGGTTAGATGGACACTAGTTTAGGCTCGAGTCATATAGTTGTAGTTATACTTGTATATCAAATGAGTGGTTAATACACATTCGTCTTTACATTCAGACCGTAATCATCATGGTGCTTGTTCATACATATGTTTCTATAATCAGTATAAAACTCTGCCTGTTAGGACACTAGCACCATTACCGATGATGCGCATATTCCACGCACACTTATTTGCCGGCTCACACACATCATCATCGGTAATTGCTATGTCACGTACACTTTAGAACATATTATCTTTTATTGATAGAATCAGCCAACAGCTAGATCGATATAATATTGTGATTACTTCCAGATGTTAGTCTAGGCATGGCATTTATTATTTAGACATTTCATGCATTCACATTTTCATTTAATCATGCAGTATTGTAGGGCTTATGCCGACATTTATCATTTACTCACTCTTGATTTTGGGATTTTGGATTTTTATGAGATTTCTGGATTTTGGGGAAAACCGCAATAATATATATATATAAACTTCTCTCTCTCCTCCTCTCTTTTTAAAATATAAGTTGCGGTTTTCTCATGATGTATGTGTCGTCCACCATGTGATTTGATGTTTTCTGTTGGATTTCGAGACCCGATTCGAGGGGTGGATGAACCGTCTCGGGTACATGGTGGGCCCGGTATGGTACCCCGGGGCAAGAAGATCGAGTTGTAGACGATGAGCCTGGCAGGGGAGGACTACCTACCGGTGATGTCTGGCGCGGCGGATATCCGGAGGATACCGACCATTGTTGTGAGATTTGATGATATGGGCTGATCCGGACTGACGGAGCCCGAGGTATTGAGACGATGAGGTATTGAGACTTGAGATTTACATATTTTGTGTCGATGCTTGACACGGATTTCCATGGATTTCATCGATGGTGTTTCGGATTTCTATACAAATTTTACTATGATGAAAGTTAAATACTTCTTATACAGATATATCTAAATTTCAGGGTTGATTGTTTTACATTTATGGTGCATGCATACTCATTCACATGACATATTACAATTTGAGGCACTGACACGAGCACGGAGCATTTGCACTTACGCGTAGTTTATTACCCTGCCATTACTAGATGACTGGTGATATAATAATGTATTATTATGACCTAGGATAGCGTCGTACATTCGATTTCTTTTCGCATATATCTTCTACTCACGAGTTGGCAACTCACCCCCGTTGTGACAAATTTTATTACAGGCTCGATGTACAGGTTTCCCTGGCAGCTTGCTGGCACATCATTTCATTCAGGGTGATTTGCACGGTAGGTTGGTTCACTTGTATCTGGACCGCCGTTATACTTTTTATTATTTCATTTGTATCTAGTAAGCTCCATCAACCAAACTTGTATTACTTGATAGTTTACTGGACCTGTTATTTATTTCGACTTTAGAGTCGCGCTTGTATTATTATGGTATCTGGTGAATTTGTTTTCTTTTAAGTTTTGAGCCTCGCCCTTTGGCGTTGTATACTATTATGCATTGGTGTGGTTGTTTCCGCCTATTGGCGTGGAGCTAGCTCCCGTTTGGGGATGCTTTTTATTGTTTGTATATATATTATACTTGTTTGTACCCGTTTGGGGCCAGTTTTTACAAAGGAGACTCTGCCGAAATTTTTGAGAAAATTGGATGTTGCTTTTAAACTTGTTTTCTACATGTTTTCCTTTACTTCTTCTTTTATATGGTTTAGATTTCTGGGCTTCGGCTTACTTAGATTGCGTGGCGCCTTTAGACGCTTCGTAATCTAAGTGCCGGTCATGTTCTGTACTTTCGGGTCGTGACAAAGTTGGTATCAGAGCGCTAGGTTTAACCTTTGTATATGTCTAGGGTGACCCTTGGTTGATGGAGTAGGCGACTTAGGTAGAATGACGTACCGTGGGTATGATCCGCGGCATACTTACGATACGCTACTCTTCTTAAGTAGCCTTAGGATGTACATTTCTTTGCACCGTATTTCATTCATTCCTTTGATCTATCTTCGTCGATATCGGAGGGTAGTTTCTGTTACCACGGTCGCACGGGCAGAGGGAGCTGCGGATCGTATGCGATAATCATTAGGGTATCGTTTATTCTTAAGGATTGAAGCATTGTTTAGCGTGCGGACGAAGGGTATTCACATGCCGTCCAGATGAAGTTAAAGGATTCGAACGATTGTCAGAAACCCATTTTCCCAAGTTTAAGGTATTCGGAAGAACATGCAGGTATTTCTATGGACCCTCTAGAAGAATGAAATCCTAACTCGACATAATGACCACGAGAACGCCCTTGAACCTTAGGGTTTACGAAAGTTCCGCGGTGCCATTAGTGAGGCTTGGGTTTGCCCTTCTACGGCTGGTCCGCAGATGCTGGGGTATGTACTGGATATTTTTAAACTGTACTTGAGTGTAGAGCTCTCGGGGAATTATGGGGTTTTGATGAATTGGTCGAAAGGTTTAATGTATTCCCGATATTAGGTGAAGGGATAGATTACGTGGGAGACTCTAGATATGAGTATTGTCGTTGGTAGCGCAATCAGCACAGCTACGAAGAGACGAGTTCGAAGCAGTCGACATCAGAGGAAAGAGGCGCACATTAACGATAGTGTTTATGATTGTGATTTGGTGATTTGAATTTCATATTTCCGTTGTTTGGATTTTAGTATTTTGAGAATTTTGTTCTACAATTGGTATTTCTTATGTGTACATTCATTATATTCTATGTGTGTTTCGTATATCGGTTGTATTGATGTTGTTTTGTACATACCCAGTGCACTCGATTTGGTTTTATACATTTTGAGATATTGATTTGATTTCGTGCATATGGATTACACATGATTTTGACATATGCTTCGACCTAGTTTTCATGCATTTTCGTATTGTGATTTAGATTTTGATATTCGGTGTATGTTTTCATGCACCATGTGCACTTGATTGAGATTCTTGCGCACACTTAGCGCAATTGATGCGATTTTGTGCACACCAGATGCACTAAATCGGGGTTTTGTGCAGATTAGATGCACCTAATATTAGAGTCGTGCATGCCCGTTGCACTTGACAGATGTTTTTGGTGCACACCTGTTGCATTCAGTTTTATTTTTGTGCGTATTCGTGGCATCTGTATTTGGTTTCGATTTCAGTGCGCACCGGACGCACATGATATTTTTATGATGTGATTGGGATTGATTTCAGTTTGAGCAGTATATTTTTATAATCATTACTATTTGATTTAGTAACCAGGCGGGACGTGTATGTTAAATAAAGGATATATATATATATATAGCTATTTTAAAAAAAAAAATAAAAAAAACGTCCGCTACTTATGCCGTGACACGCGCATCGCACGACGATTTAAAAAAAAAAGGGGGTTTTGCATGCCTCTTTATTAAGATGTTTAAACGATTTTATTACGATGCGCACTATATAGAAGTTATAGTTTTGATGTATATCATGTTGGTTTTCGTATTGGGCTTTGATATTTTATTCTCACCATACCTTCGATGATTGCGTTATGTTGACGGAGTTTTGAATTTGAGTTATTTACTCGTTTTTCGTGCGCATGCATTGCGCCAAAATGTGTTTTATGTATTGATGATTTTGGAGCCCCGACGATTTGAGTGTTTTGGACGAATGTTTTAGTATTTGGGGGGAGCTTTAATTTAAATTCGGGGACCGAATTTCTTTAAGAGAGAAAGATTGTAACGCTTCGAAAATCGTTTAGGCAGTTTTTCGATAATCGGTAAAATAATCGGTCTTTTCCGTTAAAAGTCGAAATAAGTAATTGTCAATATAGTCCTAATTATACAAAATTTAGATAAGATATTGCTAAAATTTGGTCACTAAATTGTCACTTAAAATTTTCTAGTTAATTAAAAAAATTTCCTTAATTAATTATTTTTAATATTATTTTAAGCTTTTAAAAATACATTTAATTAGTGATAAATACAAATTTAATAGGGTAAATTACATAATTAGGAACCATTATAAACTAAAATATAGTGTAACAAAATTTTTATCAAAACATTTCAAGTTTAGTTGTTTTATGGTTTAAAATGGTTTGAAAATGAATTAAAAAGGGTTTTTTTTGTAAAATTTGATGTGATAAGCATTAAATGCACTTGATGGGTTCTTTTCTCCTAGAATTTTCTACACTTCTCTCACAACTCCCCCCCTTCCCTACCTCTGGTCGAAATTCAGCAGGCCTCCCCCATTTTCCTCTCTCTCTTTTGCTTCAAAATTCACTCAAAAATCCACCGAAATCAACAATTTCTACACAAAAATTCAAACCTAAACCCTTTTCCACCTCTTCCCAAATCCTAATTTGTTTAAAATAAGGAGAAAGAAGACATCTTTGGAGGCTAATTGCAAGATGTTCAAAGCTTGGGAGGTATAACTCTAATCTAAATGTTTAATTTGTAGTTTAAGGTGCTAAACTAGAATTCTAAAAGTGTTAATTTAGTTATAATTTATTGTCTAGGAAATTCTAGAAAGGGTTTTAAAATGAAGTTAGGGTTTTATTAATTAAGAGAGGTTATAATAAGTAGTTTAAAATTTTTAGAAGTGGAAAATCTTGTATGGTTGATAAATTGTAAATTGTTCATTCAAAATTGTTTAAATTAAACAATTTTACAAACTAGATTCTTATAAATTATATATATTAGTATGATAAAATTTTAATTAAGGTTTTTATCATTAGATTATGGTTTTTATGAGAATATTAACATGTTAAAGGAATGAGAAACCTAATCTAATTATTGGTTTCAAAATGTTAGTTAACAAAATGTGATAAATGTGCTATTTTGTAAACTAGGTTTTAGAAATTAATTTAAAATGTGGGATTAAAAATATAGTTAGGGTTTTAGCACATCCTTAAGATTTCATCGAGTGGGTTAACAATTTAAAAATTTTCAAAATCAAGTTTAGTAGTGGAATTGTGAAGTTTTGCTTAAAAGGTGTTGAAATCGGATAAAATTTGCAAACTAGAATTTTCAATTTAAGACAAATTAGTGTGATAAAAATATAGTAATGGTTTGTATAATCTAGTTATGTTATTTAATGAATATTATGACCATTAGTTTCTTTTAAACATCAAGTTTTGAAGTAAAACGGTAAATTGACATTTTCTAGGTTTTTACGAAATCGGACGATTTGATCGATTTTAAGGTTTCGATGATTTAAACCATGTTTTATATTATAAATAATAAGTTTTGAAACTACGAGTTGTTTGTTGGTGTTTTATCTCGATCAATCGGCGTTTGTATGTCGATATTGAGCGATATTTGGTTCTTTTGCATGAACGGGACATAGGTTTTAACCTATGCGCGTTCCGTGCGTCGTTTTGATTTTGTCCGTGATTCAGTTTATGATATTATATATATTTGCGTATAAGTATCCCTCACGTGGACTTCGGACGAGGAAGAAGAGGAGGGCGGCATCGTTTTCGGCAGACAAGGACCAGGTGAGTAGATGTATATCTACGGGGGAAGTCGGGTGGATGGAGTTTAGCACCCCCGCAAACGTAGAATAGGAATAATACTCATTGTCATTAGAAAGCCAGACGTGACCTTAGAATTTCGGTGAGTAGGACCCTTGTAATGACCTTAGGTTGGACTAGATTGATTTAGAAAGACCTTACCTGAGGATGAATATCTTGGAGGAGATTCGTAGGTTTCAGGTAGATACACACACGCACACGTAGAAACTTGACTTGGGGTATATGTGTATGTGTATATATATATATATATAGGACTAGGTGTAGGTATGTATATATATACACAACACGTTTATGTGATACAAGGATGTGATATGATACACGGGGATGAAACAATATAACTAGGCTTGATGCCGTGATTCTTGGCTATACGGTCGTGTTATGATGTTAGCGGATCATTAGAAAATGAGATAATGAATAGGTATACATAAATAATAATGGGTGGTGATGATATTGAAGTACATGAGACTCTAAAATAGAACCCGGACTGTAACCTGTGCCTGAAATTACAATATGATATATGTGTGACTTGATTACGATATCATATTGGTATGACTTGATTACGATATGATATAAGTGTGACTTAAGCACAATATGATACATGTGACATGATATTTCTGAGGATAAATTAACGATGTATATTTATGCTGGCAATGATATATGATTGATGTATGCAATTACAGTACAGTACCTTGATCATGACATGACTTGATGATGATATTATACGAATGATGAGACACGTAGGTGATACTTGACCCGTACCACGATATTGGGATGTCGTACGAGGCATAGATGTGATGATTGATCCGCACTCTTGATTTGAGGAAGACGTACTACGTACGTGACGCTATTGAGGCTGGATCGCCGACTATTAGAGATATGGACTCAGACCTTAGGTGGACTCTTATTTCTTATCGACTAGTTTCTTAGGTTTAGTTCCTTAGGAGGTTAGATGGACACTAGTTTAGGCTCGAGTCATATAGTTGTAGTTATACTTGTATATCAAATGAATGGTTAATACACATCCGTCTTTACATTCAGACCGTAATCATCATGGTGCATGTTTATACATATGTTTCTATAATCAGTATAAAACTCTTCCTGTTAGAACACCAGCACCATTACCGATGATGCGCATATTCCACGCACACTTATTTGCCGGCTCACACACATCATCATCGGTAATTGCTAATGTCACGTACACTTTAGAACATATTATCTTTTATTGATAGAATCAGCTAACAGCTAGATCGATATAATATTGTGATTACTTCCAGATGTTAGTCTAGACATGGCATTTATTATTTAGACATTTCATGCATTCACATTTTCATGTTATCATGCAGTATTGTGGGGCTTATGCCGACATTTATCATTTACTCACTTTTGATTTTGTGATTTTGGATTTTTATGAGATTTCTGGATTTTGGGGAAAACCGCAATAATATATATATATATATATATATATAAACTTCTCTCTCTCCTCCTCTCTTTTTAAAATATAAGTTGCGGTTTTCTCGTGATGTATGTGTCGTCCACCATGAGATTTAATGTTTTCTGTTGGATTTCGAGACCCGATTCGAGGAGTGGATGAACCGTCTCGGGTACATGGTGGGCCCGGTATGGTACCCTGGGGCAAGAAGATCGAGTTGTAGATGATGAGCCTGGCAGGGGAGGACTACCTACCGGTGATGTCTGGTGCGGCGGATATCCGGAGGATACCGAACATTGTCGTGAGATTTGATGATATGGGCCGATCCGGACTGACGGAGCCCGAGATATTGAGACGATGAGGTATTGAGACTTGAGATTTACATATTTTGTGTCGATGCCTGACACGGATTTCCATGGATTTCATCGATGGTGTTTCAGATTTCTATACAAATTTTACTATGATGAAAGTTAAAGACTTCTTATACAGATATATCTAAATTTCAGGGTTGATTGTTTTACATTTATGGTGCATGCATACTCATTCACATGACATATTACCATTTGAGGCACTGACACGAGCACGGAGCATTTGCACTTACGCGTAGTTTATTATCCTGCCATTACTAGATGACTGGTGATATAGTAGTGTATTATTATGACCTAGGATAGCGTCGTGCATTCGATTTCTTTTCGCAGATATCTTCTACTCATGAGTTGGCAACTCACCCCCGTTGTGCCAAATTTTATTACAGGCTCGATGTACAGGTTTCCCTGGCAGCTTGCTGGCACATCATTTCATTCAGGGTGATTTGCACGGTAGGTTGGTTCACTTGTATCTGGACCGCCGTTGTACTTTTTATTATTTCATTTGTATCTAGTAAGCTCCATCAACCAAACTTGTATTACTTGATAGTTTACTGGACTTGTTATTTATTTTGACTTTAGAGTCGCGTTTGTATTATTATGGTATCTGGTGGATTTGTTTTCTTTTAAGTTTTGAGCCTCGCCCTTTGGCGTTGTATATTATTATGCATTGGTTTGGTTGTTTCCGCCTATTGGCGTAGAGCTAGCTCCCGTTTGGGGATGCTTTTTATTGTTTGTATATATATTATACTTGTTTGTACCCGTTTGGGGCCAGTTTTTACAAAGAGACTCTGCCGAAATTTTTGAGAAAATTGGATGTTGCTTTTAAACTTGTTTTGTACATGTTTTCCTTTACTTCTTCTTCTTTTATATGGTTTAGATTTCTGGGCTTCGGCTTACTTAGATTGCGTGGTGCCTTTAGATACTTCGTAATCTAAGTGCCGGTCACGTTCCGTACTTTCGGGTCGTGACACTTTGCTTTTGTTCTCTTTGTTTTGGAAGTCACGTGGGAGCACGTGAGGCCTTGCCTCCAAGCTTTTTCCTTCTTATTTTGGAGGATTTGCTCAGGGGTCACGTAGGGGCACGTGACCCAGTTTTATTCTTTTTTTTCTAATCACTGCGGATTGGGGTCACATGTCATCATGTGACCAATGTTCTTTACGTGCATGGAGATCTTTCAAGTCTCTTTATTTTAAGAATTAAATTCTCTGTAGGGTTAAACCCTAATTATGTTTTAGAGGAATTAAATTCCTATGAATGTGGAAGAATTAAATTCTTATATGGGGTTAAACCCTAGTTCTGTCTTGGAGGAATTAAATTCCTATGAATTTGGGAGAATTGAATTCTCAAGCAGGGTTGAACCCTAATTTTATCTTGAAAGAATTAAATTCCTATGAAATTGGGAGAATTAAATTCTCATATAGGGTTAAACCCTAGTTTTATCTTTGGGAGAATTAAATTCTCTAAACTCAATTCTCCCTTTAAGTTTTGGGATCTGCATGGAAGAATCTCCCCGATGAGAACTAAGTTCTTGTGTAGAAGAGTTAAACTCTTAGATTGAGAATTAAATTCTCTTTTTTGTTTTATGAAGCTTTGATCCCTTTCCCCTTTCTCACCTAGGGTTTCTTTTCTTGAGAATTGAATTCTCCTTTCTTTTCTCTCTGGTATTTTCCTTCAGAAAATTCCAAGATCCAAAAATTCTATCCCCTTTCTCCTCTTCTTGGCTCCTATTTATAGGAGAAGGAAAAGAATCAATTTGTTTAGTGGATCTTTCATTGAAAAATTTTGTTTGTTTTTGTAACCAACATGATCTTTTAGATCATTCAGTGAATTTTATTCACCATTAGATTTTTTACTCCAGAAGATTTTCTGTTTGTTATTCTTGGTGAATTTTAGGGAAAACTTTCCTTGTACAAAATCTTTCCATAAATTGGTGATTTTTAATCACCATTGGATTTTTAATCCAGCGGTGCTCCACTTTACAGAGCATAGTCCTTTTTGTTTGGAAAGATTTAAAGAAATACTTTTTCAGTTAGGGTCTTTGATTTCCCTTAATTAAAATTTAATTCTATTAATTCAGAAGGCTTTTAAAGCCCATCACGTATTGGCACGTGATCCCAATATTTGATTATTGAAATAGAATTTAATTCCATCAGTTAAAGAGTTAGGGGACCTGTCACGTGCTGGCACGTGACCCTCTTTTATTCAGAATTTAATTGTGCATTTTAACGGAGCTAAAGGACCATCACATGTCAACACGTGATGCCCCATTGGGGTCTTTCTTTAGCTGTTTTGTTACATTTTAGTTTTAATTAGAATTTAATTCTATAAAGTAGAGATCACAGAAAATAATCGTGTGTCAACACGTGACCCTTGGTCACGTGTGACCACGTGATACCTCATTGAGGTGTTTCATGACTTTTATCTGGGAACAAATGCCCCCACAGCGTTGTTCTCACGTGTCTGCACGTGAGTGCAACGCTGTCACCTTTATGACCGTTGGATCTGTCTTGGGAATAGGGGAAATGAAACGTTTCCCATCACATCCTATAAATGCCAGCGTCCCTTCAGAAGCGCCTCCACTTTGCTCATCTTCTTCCTTGCTTACTTTTTCCCTTTGAGAATTTAATTCTCTTTCCCAGAGCTTAGTTCTCTGTTTCGAAAATTTCCAAAGTTTAACTCTGTTAAAAAGATTCCCTTTTCTCAGGTAATGATCTTGAACGGTTGAACAACTTTTATAGAAATCTTCGTTGGATTTTAAATCCATACCAAGGGTTTTTCCCTTTAACAAGAACCTATTTTTTTTTCAAGTTCTTTAAAAAGAAAACCACTCAATCTTTAAGCAATAGACCTTTTAGGGTTTCTCTGATCTTCAGGGATTGATGGCGATGCTTGTCTTTTCTCTGGAATTTAATTCCATTCCAAAGAGCTTTGGCTCTGAAAAGTATTTCTGGGAATTTAATTCCCCTGTTTAAAAGGAATTTAATTCCTCTGAAGAACTTAGTTCTTCCCAGAGAACTTCTTGGGGTTTTCTTGCCCTGAGTTGTTTCTTTGCAACAAAAGCAAAGATTTGCAGTAGGGTTTTTCTAGGAATTTAATTCCCTTGTTCTGCTTGAATTTTGCAGAGTCCAAGATGGATTTCTTTTTGGGGAATGTGTAGGGTCATTTGAAATCCACTGTTCATTTATTAAGAACCTTCCTTTTGTTCTCATAGTAATTGCTTTTCCTCATCATTATTAAGCCGCCATCTTGATTTTGTGGGACCCATATGTTTGTAACCAATGGTCTCATAAAATGAGTCCTCTGTTGCTTTCTTCTACTATCTCTTTATATATGCCTTTATACACACACACACGCGCGCACGTGTTGGCTTCGCTTAACAGTTTCCCCTTCTTTTATTTCAGGCACAATGACTTCCGTTCCATACTTCCCTTTCACTCGCTCGGAGGTTGCTTTTCCTCAGTCACCGTCTGACGAGGAAGTGATAGCGATGATCAGGGCTCATGACCCGAATCGCACCAATTTGCTTTTATGGGGGACCTAGTATGGTCACATCATATGCGGTTGCCACAGTTTTCTTTGCGAGATACCGACGGAGCCTACCCGTCCGTTTCTGCCGATGGATCCTCCACGGACCGCCTTTGCTGTGGAGATGATGGACTGGACCCCTATGGGACGGTTTGAGCCTTCAACAACTGGTATTCTGAACCATCCGATGCTGGCTATAGATATTTTAGGGCGCCGCATTTGCCAGGACGAAGCCCATCCGTGGGGACAGACTTACAAGATAGGGCTTACCCATTGACACCCCACGGGCTACCTTCTCTGGGCCCGTTACATCTTGTCCGCCCATCGCGCGCGACTGCAGAGGGTCGGACTCTATCAGGTGATATATGCATCCCTTTTCCACTACCAATTTCCCCATGTCTGGTGGGTTAAGCCCTTCTTGAACCAATGAAATCTTCCTACCAACACCTTCCTTCTAGGGGACCGCGAAGTTTCAATTTCTCTAGAAGAATTTCGTGAGATCTCAGGGCTGCCGGTCAGGGGGACACTTTATGAAGAATTACTGCCTCTCGATGAGTATGTCTTCAAAACCGAGCCTTCCATGCTTAACGGCCTGTCGACCGGGAACGCCGTCAGCCACAAGCGCCCAAGTTTGATCAAGACCCTGAGTATTTTTGAAAAACTATTCACAGAGTCAGAGGAGCAGGGCATCACTTTTAAAAGTTTTATCGCTTGCTTCCTTCGCGAAGATGTCCTGTCAAAGACGGCTCCGAAGTTCGCGAACATTAACGACCCCTTTAGGTTTGGTTTAAACAAGCGGCCGACTAAAGAAGAGGACTTGCCGCAGTATTACATACCCATCATGTCGGCGATATCTTTCGAATCGATTGCAGCACCTGGTATGGATGAGGAGACTTTCTTTGTGGGCTTCATCAGTGTCTGGCTTAGCTGGTTCGTCATTCCCATGCATCGCCGTTTTATGAGAGCCTCGGTTATTTACCATGCTCATCGCATTGCTGAAGGAACGCGACTAGCTATGGGCATTCCAGGGCTAGCGCATCTATATCATCGGTTAGGCGCTGCGTCCAATACCTCAACTCTAGGAGATGTGGTAAATATCTTTCTTCATCACTTCACGTCCTGGATTGAGATGCACGTGCTGGGGGCCTTTGCTGCATACTAAAGACCCAAATTTTTTGACGCTTACACTTTTCCGCGACTCATGCGGCTGGTGGACGCTTCTGCTCCTGATCCGACTTAGTCTGGGGCTATCCGCATGCTGATCAATCCCTATGCCAATACAGGCGGGATGTTATTTAATGACCGAGTTCTCTCCGCTCCCTCAGGACCGGTCCAACAGCTCCATGACTTGTCGATAGAGGGGGCACCTTCTCTGAGGCCCAGGGAAGCCATGCACCTGTATTCGATCAGACCAGGTTACCTGGTATTTCGTCAGAATGGTGCGGCCCTTTTTATGCGGTACAACCCACACCGCTTTGCTCGGCAACTTGGATATGACCAAGGCGTCCCCTTCGAGGCATTTACGGTGGCACCTACCCCATCGCCAGAAGCTGTTCGTGACGCCGCTCATCACTTCATGCGGCTGAAGACTGGTTCCCGCTTCATGGTTCCTGAAGATGATCATATTCCTCGATATGTGGGATCATTCACGGGCTGGTACCTCCATCGAGTCAGTCCAATTATCACCGAGGAGAGGAGGGTGCTTCTTGGATATGGGGCTCCCACTCCAATTCATGCCATGGGAGTTCCACCGCAATCGCGTGCAATGGTTCGCCCTCCTTTGAGGGATACCAGCGTCGTGCTTATTCCAGAGGCGGCGGAAGTAGACTTAACTCCCACAGATGGTATGCCACTGCGTACCAGGGCACAATCAAGGGATAATATGGCACCATTAGCAGTGTCATCGGTCGCGGCGTCGACAATGGCCGTGTCGTCATCGGTAGCACCACCGAGCGAGGACATCGAAAGCGAAGTGGGTCAACGCCGTACCAAAGCTCTATGGGGAAGGAAACAATTGTCTTCGGCAGTTAGTTCTGGGCCCAAGAGACGAAGGAAGACGGTCACTAATCTGCTCAACTCTTTAATATAGTCTGAGCCTATTCTTCAAGACGAACCACTAGCCGTCCAAGAATCGGATGGTGGTATACTTTTCCCTAGTTCATCTGCCGAAGAAGCCGCACAATTGGTTGAGGCTATAAGACATTCGCAAGATGAATCTGAGAACGTAAGGATCCCAAAGAAGCCTTACCCTGCCGTTATTTTTTATGAAGACCCTCCATCGATACGGCGGCGATTCATAGGCCCTCTGGAAGAATGGGGTGAAAGGGCTCTTAAGCAGGCTGTTTCGGCCGACGCCGAGGACGCACTTTCATTGTGGACCAGTAGCCACGAGTCTACTCTTGGACCTCGGCGAGCACATCTCCTCAGGAAGGAGCGTCGGCTTGAACAAGCCATATTAGAGGCTCCCTTGCGCATCGGTATGTTCATGTATCTCCTTGTAATTTTTTATATTGCTCGTGTACATATATATATATATATCCTTATCTTCGCATAAACCTTGCAGGGACTTCGGCGATGGAGGAGGATCCGGATTTAAGTCACGCTTTGACTGTAGACTCCACTAATATCCCCAATGAAACACTAATCAGTGTGGAGGGGGTCGATGCAACCGTTGCTCCTGCAATGGGACCTCCCTTGGTGACTTCCGCTCTCCAAGCGCTTGCTTCCCCGGGAGAGGCATCTTTGTTGGTCGTCGATCCGATGGACCTTTCTGGAGGTGGCCCGGAGATTAGGGGATAGGTAGTCAAGGCTACCGTCCTTCTGCTGGAGCCTGCAGTGGCGGCCACTACTCCTTACTCGGAAATCGTTACATTGGCCCATGTCCCCAATGATGTGCCTGAGGGCACGGAGGAGGCCGCTGAAGCTGCTATCCCTCCAGCTCATAATGGGAGAAGCATCGAAGGTAACCTTTTATATTTCACATTAATGATTTCTCCATTATCTGAACCCTTCTGTCTTTTTAGAGTTGCGTGGATTGGCGGCGTCTATTGCCGATTATCTCCCAGAAAGTCCTTTCAGCGCCTGTTGGAGATGGCCGCTCCGCAGGCGATATCTCCTCAACACATCATCCTCTCCTCCGGGCAAGGTCAGTGTCTTTTGCCTTCTCCTCACTGTGTTATAATTATTTCATATAATGACATTGATGTCTTCTACAGTTCTGGAGGCTGATGACGAGGTTGAAATTCTTGATGGGCCAGGGGAGCCTTCAGACCCCTCTTGCATGACTATGGGTAAGTAAAGTCTCAACGTCGTTCCATTTGTTCTTTGCTTACAAGTCTCACTGACTGTTTATAAATCTGAATATCTCTACCAGTTCTAACCACGCTGGAGTCTCGCATCGCCATGCAACCCGGCCTCTATGCTCTGCGCGCCTCAGAACGGATAGCGAAACTAAGACTCCACTCCTTGTCAGCCCTAATTGAGGATCTTCGTGCTGGTAGTCTGATCACGGCTGAAGCGTTTGCCGCTGAAGCCAACGGCTCTCTTCCCTTTCTTGCCATCTACCATAGTGAAACATTGGTGCAAGTCTGGGTTGAGTTTTGTCGGCAGGTGGAGGCTTTCTTGCATGTGCTTGCATGTGCTTGAATGTACACGCCTTCCTTCGGTGGTTATGGCCGCAAAGGCGAGCTTGCGGGGTCTAATTGAGCGGTGTGCTGCGAACATGATATAATGTGAGAAAAGTCTGAGCCACAAGTTTTCGGAGAGGGAGCTGGCTTCCAAAGCGCTGGGGGAGCTTCAAGCCAGCCTTACGGCCAAGACCACAAAAGCGTATGAACTTTGGCGAGTGCTTCAAGAGGCTATCAAGAAGGTGGTAGCTATTGATAAGGCCGTCGTGTTTACTCGTGAAATGGTCGAAGCCCATAAGGTCACTGAAAAAGATCTTGAAGGCCGGCTTGTCTCATACCAGGCCCAACAGGCTCAAGCGGAGACCCGTCTTCTGACGATACTAAATCATGAAGCCGAAGCCCAGCGAAAAAGGGGTGAACTGGAAAACCTGCTAAACCGCCCGCCGACCTGAAGAATTGTATATATATTTTTTCATTCTTCCTTTGTACATACTCCTGAATGAGAGTATATTCTTTGTTCTTTCACGAATTTTACTTTGTATTCATTTTGATTCATGAATAAAAGACATATTTTTCTTCACGATGGTGTGTCCCTTTTAGTAAATGTATTATATGGATATTCTATCTCAATTTCTTTGCAGGACAACGATGGCTTAGGATTCAGGGTTAAGATCTGCCTCCAAAGACTTTTCAACTTTATGAGCCGTGAGGGTCTCATAAAGAATTTTCTCCCTACAGGTCGAGAGGATCCCGTAGGTGTAATTTCTCCTTAAGAATCGTGAGGATTCCAAAGTGTGTTTTCTCTTGCAAGTCGTAAGGATCTCACAAGAGAATTTGCTCCCTTACGAGTCGTGAGGACCAGCAAGTGATGGGTGAGGTTACCATTATCCGCATTTCACGGAATCAGGAGTTGCTCTGGATGCTTCCTACGGGGTCATAGCCATATTCTGCGAGGACCAGGCTCCGCTTTGGACGTTTCTCACTGGGTCATGATTGACTTAAGTCGTGTTCCACGAAGCCAGGAATTTTGCTCCGAATGCTTCCCACGGGGTCATAGCCGTGTTCTGTGAGGACCAGGCTCCGCTCTGGATGCTTCACACGGGGTCATTGCCGTGCTCTGCGAGGACCAGGATCCGCTCTGGACATTTCCCACGGGGTCAGGATTGACATAAGCCGCGTTCCACGTGACCAGGAATTTTGCTCTGGATGCTTCCCACGGGGTTATTGTCGTGTTCTGCGAGGACCAGGCTCCACTCTAGATGCTTCACATGGGGTCATTGCCATGTTCTGCGAGGACCAGGATCCGCTCTGGACGTTTCCCACGGGGTCAGGATTGACGTAAGACGCGTTCCACGTGACCAGGAATTTTGCTCCGGATGCTTCCCACGGGGTCATTGCCGTATTCTGCGAGGACCAGGCTCCGCTCTGGATGCTTCCCATGAGGTCATTACCGTGTTCTGCGAGGACCAGGCTCCGCTCTGGATGCTTCCCACGAGGTCATTGCCGTGTTCTGCGAGGACCAGGCCCCGCTCTGGATGCTTCCCAAGGGGTCATTGTCGTGTTCTGCGAGGACCAGGATCCGCTCTGGAAGTTTCCCACTGGGTCAGGATTGACATAAGACGCATTCCACGTGACCAGGAATTTTGCTCTGGATGCTTCCCACGGGGTCATTGCCGTATTTTGTGAGGACCAGACTCCGCTCTGGATGCTTCCCACGGGGTAATTGTCGTGTTCTGTGAGGACAAGGATCCGCTCTGGACGGTTCCCACGGAGTGAGGATTGACATAAGCCGTGTTCTACATGACCAGGAATTTTTCTCTGGATGCTTCTCACGGGGTCATTGCCGTGTTCTGTGAGGAACAGGCTCCGCTCTGGATGCTTCCCACGGGGTCATTGTCGTGTTCTGCGAGGACCAGGATCCGCTCTGGACGTTTCCCACGGGGTCAGGACTGACATGAGCCGCGTTCCACGTGGCCGGGAATTTTGCTCTGGATGCTTCCCACGGGGTCATTGCCATGTTCTGCGAGGACCAGGATCCGCTCTGGACGTTTCCCACGGGGTCAGGATTTACATAAACCACGTTCTACGTAACCAGGAAGGGTTGACTTTATCCGCATTTCACGGGGTCGGGGTTTGACTCTCGGTCATCTGTGCACCGCCGAGTAATGGAACTAGGAGTTGCCGCTGTTCCGCTTTGTTTGATGTTGTGTCTGTTGTAATGAGACGAATGTTGAGATGATCTTCAAGCTACCTGTGAACCGTTGAGATTTGGCTTCTTCTTCTGCTGAAGCCCGAGGAGGAAAGGTGTGATTCCCTCTTCGTTTGCGCCCCTGGATTGTATACAGGGATTGATATGATATCACCGGTAGGGCATAAATTTCATTCATTTTTTTTATTTCTTTCCGTGATGCTCTATCATTTCAACTTTTATATCGCGAAAGTCGCGATTGCCCCATCATTTCGGCTATTTTTCGCGGTGAACAATCATTTCGACTATTTATTTTATTTTTATTCGCTGCTTTTTTATTGCTATTTGCCTAATCATTTCGTCTATTTTGCATGCATATATTTTTACTTGCTGCTTTTTATTTGCAATTTGCCCCATCATTTCGGCTATTTCGTATGCATGTGTGGCTTACTGGCTTTTCACTGCAAGCTTGGAATTAGACACCGATTTCGGCATCAGCATCACTACAACTGGGATATTTCCAGGAGCGAATCATCATTTGCCTTCGTCAATGTCGAACAAAAGTAGCTTAGTAGACAGGGTTAGGATCATATCGACTAAGGCTTTTGACTTCATGAGCCGTAACGGTCTCATAAAGGTATTTCTCCCTGCGAGTCGTGAGGATCTCGTAGGTGCGTTTTCTCCTTAGGGATCATGAGCATTCCTAAGTGCATGGTCTCTTATAAGTCGTAAGGATCTTACAAGAGCGCTTTCTCCTTATAAGTCGAGAGGGCTTACAAGGGGGTTCACTATGCAAACATATCCCTAGTCATGGATGAGACTTTATTAGGGAAACGTTTATTCGCGCCCATAGATTGTATACAAGGGTCAATACTGAGCCGCTTGTAGGGCAGTATTGTGTTAGTTATATGTATGCCCTAGAGTCCATTACTGTACATAGGATGTATATTGTAGTGGATGCTGGGACATATATAGGGAGGACTTTCTTGCTCGACATGATAGTATGCTATCTGGTTACTCTTTACCTTAACGTGTATACTGATTGTCTCTCTGTTACATGTTGGTAAAGCCCTTAGGATGTGTACTTGACTACCTGGACTATGATGCGGATCATACTAGTGGGGACATGGTAGTCCATAAGTACATCCTTCAAGGTCCCTAGTCGTGGGTGTATCGAGACGGGGCATCGATATACCAGTGTAGACTAGCGTATACCTTCTCGACCCATACAGATGGGCGATGGATGTGTAGGGTTCCTAGGCACTCTAATGGAGTCTCACAAGTGATCAAACATGCACAAATCAAATTTTTCAAGTGCCTACAAACCCTAATACGGATCGTTAACTAGATATATAGGCGAAACAAGCAAGTAAACGGATTAAATGCTAAGGGAAAGTGACTACAACCTTTGTAGATCCGGTCCACCACTTCCTAAGCTCCGCGATGATCTCCCTCCGCTGTCCAAATCGAACCCATGACTCTAGCATTGGCATCATCGAAGAATGGGCGGGCTTGATCGTCAGTTCGATGCCGAAGATGATCTACGTCGAGGCATCACAAGAACAAGCTCCAACTTCACCAAGCCTTGAAAACTTGTGAAGGAAACACCCTATACAACTTGGCAAGAGGTAGAGGATGAAGAAATAGGAAGTGGGTAGACTTTAGAATTGGATTTCTCACTTGATTTCACTAGTTGCCATTGATGGTCACTAGCTTTCTTCATGGAAGAAGAAGATGAAGAAGAAGAAGAAGATATGATGATAATGATAAATCAATAATAAAATCAAATTGATCTTATCATAATGCAACCTTGGGTTAGATTTAACTCTTGTAGAGAGCAAACCCTAGTTTAGCTAATGGTTAGGTTTAAACATAAAACAAAATGGTTAGAAATTCAAAGCATCATGAAGCTTCCACAAAAGACAAAATTAGCAACCATTTCATTTTAGCCAAAAGAAATAAAGAATATAAATGAAATGAATAAGTGAATACTTTAAAACCATAACCATTAACCTAAACATGGTTCAAATCAAACATACACCCAAGTTTGCATGCATCATCAAACATGATACAAACTAGTGCACAAAATTATATCATATATACAATGTGCACTTCAAGTGAGAAAATCCATCTTAAGTGAACCAACACTAGTTAATGTAAAGTAATATATCAAATATATAATTATACATTAAATCATTAAATCAACACTTGATTCAATGATCCGGTCATATCGCATATAACCGGCTAGTATCCAATGTATCGGCTTATCGAATCAATCCTTGATTCGATAACTAGGTTATATCGCATACAACCATTCGACACATTCATCGCGAGAATGAAATACGGTATCACATACACGCATTATTCTCGGTCCCGCACATATCTCATATGCGCTCCTATTTCGTTTCGCTTGAGCCAGGAAACCTCTGTGTAGGACACTAAAGACTCGTCAATACGCCGGCAGCGGATGATGATCATATCAAACATCCACAAGCCGCAAGCGGTCTGCTAAACGTAACGGCCACCCGGGTATTGAGCGATCAGAAGATCGACGAGCAAGCCCGCTCACACTCCTGTGAATCCAACCAGTAACACTTACCGTATAGTCCGGTCTGTTCGTCTGATATGTCGCATATCTCGCCTAGGGGTGGTAAACGTCAGACCCCAATAGCTCGATAAGTCATGCCGACGTGAAGTATGACATGTGTGAAACTACTGATAACTCTTACCAATATATCACTGCAACCCTGGCCAGGGATTTCCTGTTATGGCCAGTCGAGCATAGCGCAACATCAACCTCCAATACCGGGAGAGACGAATCCCCTCCTATCGCTCATTGCCTCCATGTGAATCGGGACTGTACCCAAAAACCACCTGTTTGCACAACTCAGTAGAGCCGTGGTAGGGTGGAAATCAAAGCACAGTGGGAGACACACAAGACTCTATGACGATCTCGGGTCAACAGACTAAGCTGTACCAGTATCACCAGAGAACTGCCATCTGACGTGAGGTATAATACCATCTGGGAGTTCTCGGTGAGTCCGTTCAGTGTATCCAACTCCACTGAGCACCCTCATACCATCTCCGATGTCAAACACCAATGGATATGGGATCATCCATCGCCCATCGCATGGGTCGAGAAGATATACGCTAGTCTACTCTGGAATATCGATGCCCCGTCTCGATATTCCCTCGACTAGGAACATTTCAAGGATGTACTCATGGACTGCCCAGGCCCCACTAGTATGATCTGCATCATAGTCCTGGAAGTCGAGTACACATCCTAAGGGCTTTATCAACATGTAACAGAGAGACGGAAAGTATACACGTTAAGATAAAGAGCAACCAGATAGCGTACTATCATGTCGAGCAAGGAAGTCCTACCTATATATGTCCCAGCATCCACTACAATATACATCCAATGTACAGTAATGGCCTCTAGGGCATACATATAACTAACAATCTCCCACTTGCACTAGGGCCATCTGTAGCAGTGGTAGCAGTATCTAATACTCAACCATCCCATATGAGTCTCTCTCTAAGAAAAGGCCTTCGTGAGTGGATCCGCCGTGTTGTCCTCTGAGTCTACTCTCCTAACCTCGATCACCCCGGAGATCACATATCTCTATGATCAGGTGATGCTTCCTCAGAATATGTCTGGGTCACTGATGGGACCAGGGTTCCAGGGCCAAAGCCATACTTCCATTGTCATACAATGGCAGGAACCTAGTTCATCTTATGAACCAATATACACCCAAACTTCCTCTTTGGTAGTATCTTCAATAGCGATGTTACCAGCCTTTATCGTCTAGTTTGCCACGGTATCTAGCTTGGAACTCTTCCAACATACCATCCCTCTACTGAGGGTAAATACAATGCCCGTGACTGACATTCAGTTGTCTTTATCACCCTGGAACTCTTCCAGTGATTCTCCCCAGGATCGATTGATACCATCTCACTACATCTAGTGAGAATCCTAGCATCCAATTACATCTATCTCATAGATGAAAACTTAGGATTTATGAGGTATCACTTTGATCCTATTTGGAGAATCCTAGTGATAATAGGAGATTGGCCGATCGTAGTATAGGAAACTCTTTTCCTATCAAGAGTATGTTGTCTACGTACAATACGAAGATGACCACCTTACTCTCTACTACCCTTTTGTATATACAAGGTTCGTCTACCATTTTGATGAAGTCAAACACTTTGACTTTCACATCAAAACAGACGTTCCAACTCCGCGATGCCTGCTTCATTATGTAAAGCAACTTGCACACGTTTCCGCTGCTCCCACTGTTTACGAAGCCCTCTGGCTATGTTCTTATAGACGTTCTCTTCTAAATCATTATTTAGAAAAGTAGTCATGGCACCCAACCACCAGATATCGCAGTCATGGTATGTAGCCGTAGCAAGTAGGATCTGGATGGACTTAAGCATATTCCATGGAAAAGGTTTCATCATTATCCGTGCCTGGTCGATGACGAAAACCTTTAACAAGTCTAGCTTTGAAAGTCTCAACTTTTCCATCTACACCAAGTAATCTTCTCAAGATATACTTGCTCCTGATGGGGATTTAACCCTTCAGATATAGCAGCTAAAGTCCATACTTTGCTGGTGTACATGGATTCCATCTCAGATCGCTAAGCATCCAGCCATTCTTACAGAGTCCCTACTCTCGATGGCCTGCTCGAAACTAGTTGGGTCATCATCTTATGATGCATTCCTCGCTCCCACTGTCATCGAGAAACCGAGGTATCTCTCAGGCGGATGAGGAACCCTACTAGATCGGCGGAAAGGCCGAGGTTCGTCGGGAACTATAGAATCCTTTGGTTCTGTCAAATCATCAACTGCAGTTTTGTATAGCTGGAACCTTTCCAGTTCTACAGAACTGATCCTGCCTCGATCTTGTCCGGATTTTGCTTTAAACATAGGCCGGACAACCCTAAATCTTAACTCGCTTAAGAGATGGGTTCTTCCCATACCATATCTTATATGGAGTGGTAGGCAGTGATTTGATTCAAACCTAATTCAATAGGTATGCAGCTTCTCAAGTGCATAACCCCAAAAGGAAATAGGTAACTTCAGTAATACTTATCATAGAGCACACCATATCTAATATTGTGCAATTGCTCCGCCCTGATACACCGTTGTGCTGTGGTGTATTCAGAGGAGTAACACTGAGAGAGAATCTCATTCTCCTTTAGAATAGTCCAGGAATTCTATGCACAAGTATTCTCCTCCCTGATCTTATCATAGGACATAATACTTATACCCGTATTTTGGTTCTCTACTTCTAACTTACATTCTGTGAATATCTCAAAAGGTTCGGACTTATGTTTCAACAGGAACATATGACTGAATCTTGAGAGATTATCAGAGAATATAATGAAGTATAAAGAACCAGTCTTGGCATGTGTAGACATGAGACCTTACATACATCATAATGTATCAGTCCCAAGAGTTTACTAACTCTTTCTCTGTTTCCAATAAACAGAGCTATGGTCATCTTATCTTTGTGACATGACTGGCAAGTTTCACAAGATGTAAATTCAAACTGATTTAAATATGCATCTAAATGTAACTTCAGCTAGTCGGGTCGCATTGATATGACCTAGTCTACAATACCTCAAGAAGAATTTGTTCATTTCCGAACTCTTCCTCTTGTGTGTGTTCAGTATACTAGGAACTGTAGTTTGATTTAGAACGTCAATGCTTTTAGATAACGTGCCTGAACCGATCAACTTTTGATATAAGAAATGTTCAAAACATTATCCAACAATACAAAATTATATCATTTCTTTACTAATAAAGAGACTGATATGATTTTTTATATCAGGTTCGGTATCTAATAGCATTTGTTCAGAATCAATGTATTGGTAATACAGGGTGACAGTGACCAACAGACCTGGCTGCAACACTTGCCCCGTTTTCTGTCTCATGAAACTTATCACCCGTTCTCAGTTTTTCTACCTTTTTGTAGCCCTATGTAACATATTACATATCTGGGATCCTGATCCGGTATCATATACCCAGGATGCAGAGGATACTGAGAAACAGTTCTTTGTAATGAACATACCCGAAGGAGATGCATCTCATGCACTTTCTTCGTTTGGGCGGCATGGGAATCCTGGCATTCCCATATTTCCTGCTCTGTCTTATAACAATTATAAGTTGGAGCAGGACCAACGTTCCCCGGCTCAGTATAACAAGCGGGTTCGGTCAATTATCCGTATTATTATCTTGATTAAGGCATGATATGGTCGCTACCAAGAGAGAGAGAGAGAAGAAAACACTCGGCGTGCGCTCTTGCAAGATCAGATTGGTTATATATTTTATCTAATCAGGATGGCTCCCACTGTTTTTATCAAATCTTCCTTCAAACCCTAAAAGGAAAGACTAGTCGGGATTAATTACACTCTACAAGTTAGCCAATCTTTCAGCCAGGCCAGTGTCGGTACTTTGAGGGAGGTTCCCCGTGCTTTCGCACGGACCTAATTACAGTAAACCTCGTTTTCCCAGAGGCGTAACCCCGTTGACACCTTTCTAGACACCTACTTGATCGGCTAATTGCAAAGTGCAAAACTCTCCCAGGAGTAACAATTACTCGCAGTGGGTATCGGGATCCAACTATCATATAGAAGGTATGCAATCTCATTGCAAATTTCAACACTTGAAACTCCCGATAAAGGTTTTTACCCCTAGCACCTATGACCTTAACTATGGTCAACAAATCATAAGTACTAGTCAAGTTCTACCCGTCATTTCGTGATTAATTAGACCCACCCACATGACCCTTAACTAAGGTCAACAAAGTCACGCGACTGTCCTAACTAATCGCATCATATGTGGTGTAGGAAGACATCACTTAGCTACCGTACACTGTGCCTTAACTAAAGTCAACAAACACGGCACGAATACTAAGTACTCTACTTCCTAAAATAACGGAGGGTTGCGAATGGTTTTTGTGAAAACCTTTAACGCTTTGAACTTGATCTCGTTGCGGAATCAAATGGTTTTTAAATGGAATGTTTTTGAGGCTTTTCTAGTTTTGCTAAAGGGTCACTCCCGGTGAAGGGATCGTCGGCCCTTTCCTCGTCGAATGAGGTGTGGGATATATCATATATATCACTGTGCAAAGCGTAAACTATAGAAACGATCAGAGACAAACCGAGGGTTGTAGCATCTGCCAGTTATTGCTAAAGGAGTCACTCCCGGTGAAGGGATCTCGGTCCTTTCCTCATCGAATAAGGTGCATGATGTTCTATAATGAACACCGCGATGCAAAGCAAGAACTGTAGCTACCTGTTTTATTTTAAAATTCGATTCCACAACATCAATTAGGTTTATTTTCTTTCATTAATCTCATTAATGAATATCCCATCATTTAAGTCCACCTAATCATCACAGATAAATATAACGTACGCTTATGCCATCCGCATTCGCCTCGATGTCCCGTCTGCACCGTTAGGTTAGGTAACTAACGGCAGAACGAGGCAGGGCTAGCGCGGGTGTAAAACATAAGCAACGTCTATATAATATATCATATACACTATATACTACATCTATCTGAACAGAATCACATCACAGATAACGCAGCAGAAAATATCATATGAAATATTGGATATACTAGGACGTCCGTGTTTTCAATACGAGCCAGTATAAAACACGGATTCCACGGTCATGATGAATAGCCAATCCCACACCCCTAGACCCCTACGAGAGCGGCAAGCAACCCTACCAATTCTAGGGTTAGGAGACCCGGACTCGACTCCTCGAGTTGGTCTCCCACTGGACCCCAGTACCCGGTTACTTGTGCTCCCCTCCTTGGGTCTATCCTAGTGCAGAAAAGTAAATAATATACATCAACGGTGACAACTTCCGCAACCTGGAAGTGCCCCAATAAAAGAATATTACATACAAGTTTTTACATGAATGAAAATGAAAAACACTCATCTCACATAAAAACCCCCCGGCTATTCAAACACGACGATCCAATATAACATATCCAGCAACACATAACATCACATGTCATCAACGTAAGTAAATATGTCCATCCCAATTGTCGTTGACATATAGCAACGAAACCGGCGATATCACATATTACACTTACGGTCACAGAAAAGAAAGTGTAAAACTACAACAGTTGGAATCCGCAACCTCTTTAGACATCGCATGCCCAATCAAATGAATTCCTTAGATATCGCATGCCTAACAATTATAAACCCCGCATTTTAGTCTCAAAATTGAAAACACTTTTCAATATCGAGTCGGGCAATTCAACAGGATTCCCGACATTCTGATCGAATGCTCGTCGCAAACTTTAGTAGGCGGCCGCACCCCCGATACCGTCGACGAAGTGCACCAAGGCGGAACACCGCTGCCGCGAGCACCCGACCGGATGCTTTCGGCGACGGGGTTCTCCTACAGTCACTTGGTCGGGGCTATGGAGTGAGGCTGTCTATTAAGTTTACCCGGCGAGTATCCGCGTACGCTACGTGATTGCGACGGACTTTTGATCACATCAAAATTCCGTGGCAACCGATCAAGTGAGACTAAACTGCTATGTTTATAATATTCATTCCGTTATCTCATAACTACTTGTGAATTCCAATTATTGTATCACATTCCGGATAAATAGAAAATGTTAAACTTTCCGATCGAACAATCGAACACCCAAGTTTTCCTGATACAGCTCAACACATGAAATAAGTCTAACAACATTCAGTTCGTGCCTCGGTACCAACGGTCCAGCCGTAGAAGGGTCAAGCTAACGCCTCACATGTGGCACGCCGTACTGCCCCAAACCCGAAGGTTCAAAGGGCAGTTCAAGACGGTCACATAATCGAGTTAAGGTTTGTTGTCTTCTAGAGGGTCCATCGCGTTACTTGCACTACTTAGAACGTCGTTAAACTACGGAAAAATCCAACAATTGGAAATTTCCCGGCAGGGGAAAAAGTGGGTATTTATATCCGGTCGAACTTTTTAACATATTCTAAAAATACCCGGAAAAGCACACCGACAAAATTAGACAGTCCGATCGAATACACCGAGTCCCCAATACAACTCAGAAAATACAACTCTGGAATAAATATTAAAAGCATCCAGAACACACAAGAAACACCAACAGAAACAACTGAAGAAAACTCACAGCCTGATCATCACAGACGGCCGCGGAACCGCCGCAGAAGGGGGGTCAACGCCGCGGTTCCGCGGTTGTACTGTAGAATCAGGCTGTCGTTTTCTGCAGTTTTTCTTAGAATTTCCTGCACATTTCTCTGCATATTTTTAATTCCAAAATATCCACATTTTACAGAAATGTCCAGAGAGCATTTTCAAAGTCGGGGTTTTGGGTCGATCGGACTTCTAACTCCGTCAGGACTTCGCCTAAGGCTCTAGCTAGGCTCTGATAGAACTGTAGGGTTCCTAGGCACTCTAATGGAGTCTCACAAGTGATCAAACATGCACAAATCAAATTTTTCAAGTGCCTACAAACCCTAATACGGATCGTTAACTAGATATATAGGCGAAACAAGCAAGTAAACGGATTAAATGCTAAGGGAAAGTGACTACAACCTTTGTAGATCCGGTCCACCACTTCCTAAGCTCCGCGATGGTCTCCCTCTGCTGTCCAAATAGAACCCATGAATCTAGCATTGGCATCATCGAAGAATGGGCGGGCTTGATCGTCGGTTCGATGCCGAAGATGATCTACGTCGAGGCATCACAAGAACAAGCTCCAACTTCACCAAGCCTTGAAAACTTGTGAAGGAAACACCCTATACAACTTGGCAAGAGGTAGAGGATGAAGAAATAGGAAGTGGGTAGACTTTAGAATTGGATTTCTCACTTGATTTCACTAGTTGCCATTGATGGTCACTAGCTTTCTTCATGGAAGAAGAAGATGAAGAAGAAGAAGAAGATATGATGATAATGATAAATCAATAATAAAATCAAATTGATCTTATCATAATGCAACCTTGGGTTAGATTTAACTCTTGTAGAGAGCAAACCCTAGTTTAGCTAATGGTTAGGTTTAAACATAAAACAAAATGGTTAGAAATTCAAAGCATCATGAAGCTTCCACAAAAGACAAAATTAGCAACCATTTCATTTTAGCCAAAAGAAATAAAGAATATAAATGAAATGAATAAGTGAATACTTTAAAACCATAACCATTAACCTAAACATGGTTCAAATCAAACATACACCCAAGTTTGCATGCATCATCAAACATGATACAAACTAGTGCACAAAATTATATCATATATACAATGTGCACTTCAAGTGAGAAAATCCATCTTAAGTGAACCAACACTAGTTAATGTAAAGTAATATATCAAATATATAATTATACATTAAATCATTAAATCAACACTTGATTCAATGATCCGGTCATATCGCATATAACCGGCTAGTATCCAATGTATCGGCTTATCGAATCAATCCTTGATTCGATAACTAGGTTATATCGCATATAACCATTAGACACATTCATCGCGAGAATGAAATACGGTATCACATACACTCATTATTCTCGGTCCCGCACATATCTCATATGCGCTCCTATTTCGTTTTGCTTGAGCCAGGAAACCTCTGTGTAGGACTCTAAAGACTCGTCAATACGCCGGCAGCGGATGATGATCATATCACACATCCACAAGCCGCAAGCGGTCTGCTAAACGTAACGGCCACCCGGGTATTGAGCGATCAGAAGATCGACGAGCAAGCCCGCTCACACTCCTGTGAATCCAACCAGTAACACTTACCGTATAGTCCGGTCTGTTCGTCTGATATGTCGCATATCTCGCCTAGGGGTGGTAAACGTCAGACCCCAATAGCTCGATAAGTCATGCCGACGTGAAGTCCATGACATGTGTGAAACTACTGATAACTCTTACCAGTATATCACTGCAACCCTGGCCAGGGATTTTCTGTTATGGCCAGTCGAGCATAGCGCAACATCAACCCCCAATACCGGGAGAGACGAATCCCCTCCTATCGCTCATTGCCTCCATATGAATCGGGACTGTATCCAAAAACCACCTGTTTGCACAACTCAGTAGAGCCGTGGTAGGGTGGAAATCAAAGCACAGTGGGAGACACACAAGACTCTATGACGATCTCGGGTCAACAGACTAAGCTGTACCAGTGTCACCAGAGAACTGCCATCTGACGTGAGGTATAATACCATCTGGGAGTTCTCGGCGAGTCCGTTCAGTGTACCCAGTCTCCACTGAGCACCCGCATACCATCTCCGATGTCAAACACCAATGGATATGGGATCATCCATCGCCCATCGCATGGGTCGAGAAGATATACGCTAGTCTACTCTGGAATATCGATGCCCCGTCTCGATATTCCCTCGACTAGGAACATTTCAAGGATGTACTCATGGACTACCCAGGCCCCACTAGTATGATCTGCATCATAGTCCTGGAAGTCGAGTACACATCCTAAGGGCTTTATCAACATGTAACAGAGAGACGGAAAGTATACACGTTAAGATAAAGAGCAACCAGATAGCGTACTATCATGTCGAGTAAGAAAGTCCTACCTATATATGTCCCAGCATCCACTACAATATACATCCAATATACAGTAATGGCCTCTAGGGCATACATATAACTAACAGGATGATCCCATATCCATTGGTGTTTGACATACGGGTGCTCAGTAGAGACTGGGTACACTGGACGGACTCGTCGAGAACTCCCAGATGGTATTATACCTTACGTCAGATGGCAGTTCTCTGGTGACACTGGTACAGAGTAGTCTATTGACCCGAGATCGTCATAGAGTCTTGTGTGGTTCCCACCGTGCTTTGATTTCCACCTTACCACGTCCAAGAGGGCGTGCAAAACGGTGGTTTTTGGGTACAATCCCGAATCACATGGAGGCAATGAGCGATAGGAGGGGATTCGTCTCTCCCGGTATAGGGAGTTGATGTTGCGCTGTGTTCGATTGGCTGTAACCGGAAATCCCTGGCCAGGGTTGCTGAGATTTACTGGTAAGTGTTACCAGTAGTTTCTCGAACTTTTATAGACCTCATATCGACACGACTTATCGAGCTATTGGGGTCTGACGTTTACCACCCCTAGGCAAGATATGCGACATATCAGACGAACAGACCGGACTGTACGGTAAGTGTTACTGGTTGGATTCACAGGAGTGTGAGCGGGCTTGCTCGTCGATCTTCTGATCGCTCAATACCCGGGTGGCCGTTATGTTTAGCAGACCGCTTGCGGGTTGTGGGTGCTTGATATGATCATCATCTGCTACCGGCGTATTGACGAGTCTTTAGAGTCCTACACAGAGGTTTCCTGGCTCAAGCGAAACGAAATAGGAGCGCATATGAGATATGTGCGGTACCGAGAATAATGCGTGTATGTAATACCGTATTTCATTCTCGTGATGAATGTTTCGATTGGTTGTATGCGATATAATCTAGTTATCGAATCGAAGATTGATTCGATAAGTCGATACATTAGATACTAGTCGGTTATGTGCGACATGACCGGATCATTGAATCAAGTGTTGATTTAATGATTTAATGTATAATTATATATTTGATATATTACTTTGCATTAACTAGTATTGGTTCATTTTAAATGGATTTTCTCACTTGATGTGCACATTGTATATGTGATATACTTTTGTACACTAGTTTGTATCATGTTTGATGATACATGCTAACTTGAGTATATGTAAAGATTAAACCATGGTTGTGTAATGGTTAGGGTTTTCATTTTATTTATTTATTCTTTTGTTTATTTATTTTGGGAAAGAATAAGAGAAAATGGTGGCTTTCTTTGTTTGTTGTTGAAGCTTCATGAAGCTTTGACCAAGTGACCATTTTGTCTTCATGCTTAACCCTAACCATTCCACTTAACCCTAGTTCATTCTCTACACTTGACCATGGTTGGATTATGATAAGTATTCATTTATTTTCTATTTGCAAATAACTTATCATAATATATTCCATCTTCTTCTTCTTCTTCAACAAGAAGAAGCTTGCTACCAACAATGGCAACTTGAGAAAAAGAGTGAGAAATCCAATTCTAAAGTGAACCCACTTCCTATTTCTTCATCCTCTACCTCTTGCCAAGTAGTATAGGGTGTTTTCTTCACAAGTTTCATGACTTGGTGAAGTGGGAGCTTGATCTAGTGATGCCTCGACGTAGATCATCTTCGGCATCGTAGTCGATGACCTAGCCCGCCCATTTCTCCGATGAAGCCGATGCTAGAGTCATGGATTCGATTTGGACAGCGAGGAGACTTCATCGCGGAGCCATGGAGGTGGAGAAACGGATCTACAAAGGTTGTATGTTCGTTCACTTCATAGTTAAGTTGTTAACTAGTTTTTGTTTTCGCCTAAAATCTAGTTAACGATCCGTATTAGGGTTTCTCGGTACTTGTAAAATTTGAAATTGGCATGGTTGATGCCTGGTGAGACCTCATTAGTGTGCCTAGGAACCCTACATATTGGAGGTTGTGGTGGCCGCTTAAGAACAGGTTCAGATCCCTGTAGCTTAATACTTTTGAATCTTATGAGCCCTGAGGGTCTCATAAGAGAGTTCTCCTTACGAGTCGTGAGGATTTCGCAAGTGTAATTAGGAATCGTGGGGATCCCTAAGTGTGCTGCTCCCTTATGAATCGTAAGGATCTCACGCAGGTGGTTTCTCCTCACATGGTCGAGAGGACCTTGCAAGTGTCTTTTTAACGAGGTTGCGTCCTTTCGGGTTTTCACAAAAACTCGCCAGTAGCCCTGCTGTTTTTACTCACGGAGCCCTTTCGGGTTTTCATCTGTGCCCCCTTTGCTTATGGACATACCGTTTTTTTATTTTATTTTATTTTATTTTTATTTTTTTTAATCAGCCTTGGGATGCTGCAATCCACAGTAGTTTATCGACGTCTCGATCAACAGCTAGTTTTAGGATATAGTGGTACATTGTTAGTTTAAGAACATTTCGGTCCGTCGTTAGTTTAAGGACGTTTCGGTCCGTGATTAGTTTAAGGTCGTTTCGGTCCGTCGTTAGTTTAAGGACGTCTCGGTCCGTCGTTAGTTTAAGGACGTTTCGGTCCGTTGGCCGGCTACTACTTATAGAGTTTGGGCTTAGGAAGATAGAAAGCGGACATAGTCGTCGTCATCTATCATTGACCTAGGCCGTGACTCGTCAGGCGTAGTACTTTTTCAGGAAGAGGCCATTTATTGGCCGGAAAGGTCTTTCACCATGCATGTCCATGAGTAGATAGGCTCCACCATGGTAGACTTTGTCTATGATATACGGGCCTTCATAGTTTGGCTCGAATTTTCCCCGCTTGGCACAATTGGGGATCATGGGTCTCTTGACCACTAACACGAGTTCGCCTTGGCGGAATGTTCTCAGTCTAGTCAATTTTTTATATGAGCGCGTCATCTTTGTTTTATAAGCCTCCAGATTTTGTTGCGCTATGAGTCGAGTTTCATCAAGGGCGTCTAGCTCCTCAAACCAAAGGTGAGCATTTTCTTCATCTATTAGCTCGTAATGAACTGCCACCCGTAGAGAGGGTAACTCTATCTCGAGGGGGGTACCGCTTCTGTACCGAATACCAATGCGTACGGCGTTGTGTTCGTGGCCATTTTGAACGTAGTTCGATATGCCCAGAGAGCTTCATGCAGTCTCTCGTGCCAGCCCTTCTTATTTCGAGACACCGTCTTTTTCACGATCTTCGTTAAGGTCTTGTTGAAAGCCTCAGCAAGACCGTTAGCTTGGGGATTATAGACTGAAAAGTATCTCCAATCGTTGTTATGCTATTGTGCGAAGCGGCTGATCTTGTGGCTTCTGTAGGCTGGCCCGTTATCGGAGATGATCCGTCTCGGAGTTCCGAACCGATAAATGATGTGTGTGTTGAAGAAATGGAGGATATTCTCTATCTTCACTTCCCTCGGCGGTGCTGCTTCTGCCCATTTGGAGATGTAATCAGTTGTCGCCAAAATGAATCGATGTCCTCTGGACGATACTGGTTCGATGGGGCCAATTATATCAGTTCCCCACATTTCGAACTGCCAGCTAGCTACCGTTGGATGTAGTGGATTTGGATCTGGCACGAGTGGCATTGCTTCACATATTCGAGGTAGTCATGAATCAACGTGGGCCAATAGTAGCCCATCCTTTTAATCTTCAGTTTCATCTTCGGCCTGGCTTGGTGAGAACCACAGAGCCCGTCGTGAACTTCTTGGACAACTCTCTTTGCCTCTTCAGGTCCCAGGCATCTTAGCCACAAAGAATCAAATGATCTTTTATACAGGGTATCATTGACGAAGGCAAAAGATAGAGCTCGCTTCATGAGCTGATGTTTTGAGGACGCATCTTCAGGTGTTCGACGGGATTTGAAGTAGTCTATAAAGACTTCTCTCCAATCCATAGCCTTTTCCTGGTTTTTTTATTTGTAGGGTTGTCTGCTCGGTCGCTCCCTTTTCCCCGAACGACTCTGGAGATATTTCTGCCGGTGCAAGAACCCGACGGCTTTGCACAATGATCCTCACGTCATCGAGGTTCTCGTCAGCCAGTTCTTTAGCGAGCTTGGCTAATGCATCCTCCTTGCTATTTTCCGCACGTGGTATACTTTCCAGGGTGTAGGAAGGAATTTGAATTAGCATTCGATGTACTCTCTCGCCGTACTTCACCAACTCTGGTTTGCACGTTTGGTAGTCGCCATTTACTTGACTAACGACCAGTTGGGAGTCTCCGTATATGATGAGGTTTTCAATTCCCATACCGATGGTGATCTCGAGACCTGCTATCAAAGCTTCATACTCGGCTTCATTGTTTGTCCTCGGCTCTGTTAGGGAGAAGGCAAAGCGCATTATCCTTCCTTGTGGAGTCACGAAGATGAAACCTACCCCTGATTTGATTATGGGGGTGCTTTGTTTGCGCTTTTTCATGGAAGATGCTCCATCGAAGTAAAGTTCCCATTGGGTATCATTCTCTTTTCTCTCCCCGTCGATTGTGTCAAACGCGTGTTCGTCCGGCAGTTCGGAGTTCAAGGGAGAGTCGGCGGGTATCGGATGCTCAGCGGAGAAGTCGGCGATGGCCTGGCCTTTCACTGCCTTAAGAGGCCGATAAGTTATCAAGAACTCCATTAAGAGCAGGGCCCATTTAGCAAGCCGCCCTGTTAGTATGGCCTTCGACATCAAATACTTAAGAGGATTCACTTTTGATATGAGATGGACCTCATGTGCCAACGCATAATGTCTGTGCTTCGTTATCGCAAAGATCAATGCCAGGCAGTGTTTTTCAATGGGAGAGTAATTGCTTTCTGCCCCCAGGAGAACTCGACTTAAATAATAAAGGGCTCTCTCTTTCCCTTGGTCGTTCTTTTGCGCCCATAATGCACCTAGCGAACTTTCGAGGGCTGTTGTCTATTGGACGAGGGGTTTTCCTTTAACGGGAGCGGCCAGTACTGGCGGATTCTGCAGGTATTGCTTGATTTCATCCAGTGCGCTTTGGTATTTATGGTCCCAAACGAATGGGGTTCTCTTCATTAAGTGACTGTAGGGGCGGCACTTGCCTGAGATATTGGGTATAAATCGCCGGATATACGCGAGCTTCCCTTGGAGAGACCGCAGCTGTTTGAGAGTTCTTGGCGGAGGCATTTCCATAATCGCCTTGATCTTCGACGGATCTATATTGATGCCTCAGTGTCGGACGATGAATCCTAGGAATTTGCCCGAGGAAACTCCAAAAGCGCATTTGAGAGGGTTCATCTTCAGGTTGTATTGCCGAAGGCGTCGAAATACAATCTTCAGATGCTCTAGATGTTCCTCGTATGATTTGCTTTTAACCACGAGGCCATCGATATAGCATTCGACAATTAATGTATGAGGTCGTCGAAAATCTTCGTCATGGCCCTCTGGTAGGTGGCACCGGCGTTTTTTAGACTAAAAGGCATCACCTTGTAGCAGAATATGCCCAAAGGGGTCCGGAAAGCGGTATGCTTCTGGTCCTCGGGATGCATTTTTATTTGATTGTATCCTGATGATCCGTCCATGAAGGAGAAGACTTCGTGAGTGGATGTGTTATCTATCATCAGTTCAGTGATTGGTACTGGAAAGTCGTCCTTCGGGCATGCTTTGTTGAGATCCCGAAAGTCCACGCATATGCGCACTGTCCCATTTTTCTTCATCACCGGGACGATGTTGGCGATCCAGTCAGGATACTGAACCTCTTGGATGAAGCCAGAGTCGATTAGCTTCTTGACCTAGGCGTTGATGCCCATCTCAAGCTCAAGCTGCATTCTCCTCGGTGCTTGTTTGATTGGCTTGACGTCCGGGGATATTGCCAATTTATGGCAATCTCTGGATCTAGTCCTAGCATCTCGGAATAGTTCCATGCGAAGTAATCTTTATGCTGCATAAGCATGTCTTTTAGTGTAGCCACCCTTTCTTTAGACAGCAGCTCACTGACGAATGTCGGTCGCAGGTCATTTGTCGTCCCCAACCCAAATCCTGTTATAGAACGGAGCTTGTCGAGTGGTCTGTTTGAAGGGTACACCTTGGTGCCTCAACAGTCTTTTCAAGCCTTCTGTGTAATATCTAGGCAGACGGATGGGCTGGAGCCTGTCAAGTGTAGAATCGGCGCCATGCCAGATTTCTTTCTCTACCTTGGTTTCCCCGGATCGGTAGAATAGGATCACCTTTTCACCCTTTCCCCTGGGAGGGATGTAGAATGTTTGCAGTTCTTGCACACTATAAGTTTCAAGTGCGTCGAGCTCTTTGTAATGCTCTTGTGGAACCATGGCAACTTGCAAACTTTGATCTTTGTCGGCGGAGATTTGTATCGACGGCCGAGCAGAGAATACAACATTGACCTCATCTTCCGAGTCCCTGTCGAAGATCAACATAGGAGTGGACGGTCCTGGCTTGTTGCATTGGGGCGGACCTGAATAAACTATCTCTTCTTCCCCCTCGGTATCACTCCCGAAGACCGGAATAGTGGTGATGGCTTTGTTCTTCGGCTTGTGACATCTTTCCGTGTCCTCGAAATCTGGTAAGAAGTATTTTGCATCTTCATACATTCGGACTTCGTTTACGGAGAATGGGTTCAGCTCTCCTGTTACGGTATACTCGAGACCATCCTTGAAGTACTTTATACACTGATGTTGTGTAGAAGGGATACTGTTATACTCATGTAACCAAGGCCTGCCGAGCAAAGCATTGTAACATGTCTTGGCGTCGATGACATTAAACTTAATATCCGTGACAAGGAACCTAAAGCGTAGTGTCAATATTACAGACCCAAGCGTTCGTGATGACTGAGAGTCAAACCCGGAGATGGTGATTTTATTACGAGCGAGGCATTGAACGCTCATGCAAATTTCCTTCAATACTCTCACATTGAGAAGATTGACGGAGGACCCATTATCGACCAGGATTTTGCCTATCTTGATATCATGACAGTATCCGGAGACATAAAGGGGACGGTTGTGCTCGCACATCCCGAGGAGGAGATCCTCATCGCCAAAGGTGATATCGGCCGTGTGTACTTCTTCCCGCTCGTCCTTCATCTTTTCTTCGGCGAGGAAAGCTTGGAATTGTTCAGGCTCCTACAATGCCTTGATCAAAGAATCTCTTGCTTCTTTTGATAACAAGAGGGCATCGAGAATGCTTAGCTGCGAAGGTAACTTTCTCAAGTGTGCCAGAACGTTGTAGTCCACTTTACTTTTCTTTGGCGGGTCCTTGGCAGTCAGCTCCTTGACGACTTGGTCATCTAGGGCGATATCCTCAGGGACTTTTTCTTTTCCCTTATCTTTTCTATTCATGGGTCCGAGATTCTTTTCGGGCAGCGTACGATTGCGCAGCTAAATATTTTCACAGGTCTTTGGTTCTTCCTTTTGTCCCGAGGTGGACTCATTAAAGAGAGGGACAAGAGTTATTTCTTAGTTGGAGTCGCTCCCGAAGGTGAGAACTTGCGGTCCTCCAGCGTCGACCATGTGACAGCTGCCGGTAGTTCTTTTACGCTCCTCGGTCATATTCCTTTGCTCCCGACGAGTTTTGCGTTTCATCCTCTTAAAAATTTTCCCGTGAGCAACATATCCCTGCCACCATCTTTTAAAAGCTTTGCACTCTTCGGTGGGGTGTGTAATCTTTCGATGATATAAGCAGTAGCTAGGATGCATTTTCGCTCCACCAAGAATGTTTCCTTCGGACGGTGGCAGCTTCATTCCCATTGATATGGCTTTGGCGAACCTCTTCCTACTTTTGAACCTGCTTTTATTCGTGGCGGATGTACTTCGATCTGGCAGGAGCATTTCAACCTTTTCGTTCAGTCGTCGACGTTTGGCCTTTTCAAATATGGCCATCTCACGCTCCCGATCAGCTTTACTTTTTGAAAGAGCTTCGTTCAAGAATGCATTAATTAATTCGTATGATGGCCCTAGAAGTTCCGGATCGGGACCTGCCCCCAGTTTTTCTATGTAAGGAGCTTCTCCATCTTCTATCGATGAGTGAGAGATCGCATGGAAACTTACTACGTAATCTTCAGATTCATCCAACGAGTCTTCTCCATCGTCTCTGTCCTCAAGGACGTGACTAAGAAATTCTTGGAGTGTGATCGGGGTCCGCATCTTCTGGTTATATTCTTCCAGCGCGTCGATATATTTTTGTAGGTCCGTGCGCTTGTCACCAGGCTTCATGGGCTTCTTGGCTTTCTTCTTCTTCGAAGACTTTAACGGCTGGGTGTGAGTGCTTTGGCTATCACCACCAATCTTTAGAGTTGGGCACGGTTTCAGCATTCCGTTAATAATTTCGGGTTCCAGCGGATTCTTCCACCTGATCGCCGGACATGTTTGGAGATCGTTTAGCATTCTTTTAGTTTTGGCTGAAAGAGCGACCTCCCATGGAGCTTCTTCCACGAAAGAGCATGATATTCCGGTGTGTCCGTCTTCTTGGGAGCGTGTGGCTGTGGTGGGTTCGCCTTCCAATTCTCAGACAATGCAAACTTGCCTTGTTGATAGTGGTCCTCGATCCATCCCTTAAAGACGAATCAATTTTCAATTGGATGGCTTACCGTTTGATAGTAAGGGCAATAATTGGGACCATTAGCCTCGCCGGGTTGCAGTGGTCGTTTTGGATTCGGCAGATTGATGAGCCTGTTGCGCACCGCCAGTCTTCGTTTTGTCCTGAGGGAACGAATAAGTACGCTTCATTTTCTCATTATAGTATCGTCGTCTCTCTTCTAGTTGATCCGTTAGTTTCGGGGCACTGGGCTGCTGTTGAGTATTCATAATGAATGTCGCCTTCCCTTTACCCTTTTCGTTCTGCGGCTCCAGCTTTGGAGGAGACGGTCTATGACCAATCTAGTCCATTTGGGCCAGTTTGTCGATCAAGACCTGGAACGTGGTCGGCTTGAAGAACATCATGAATTGGGAAATAGTTGCCTAAGGGTCTAGAGTGCCCACGAACATGCCCACCGCCGGCGCTTCTTCGATGCGCTGCTCACATTTTGACCATAAATTTCGCCACTGATTGAGTGTTTCTTTGTGTGTCGTTTTAGAAAATGAATAGAATCACAATCAAAGAATTATATTTGACCGCAATCAACTACGGTGTCGGATGTAGTTTGTAAGTGAGTGCGGATCGTTCACAGGGATTGTGCGATTCGTTTTTATATTTGCTTCGTTTGAATTGAAAAGAAAAGAAAACATAACTCAAGAATTTATCAATTGATTCAAGTGTCACGAGTATAATCAAGAATCAAGAAACTGATAAACAATCAAGAATTGGGTTTCGATAATATTTCCAAACAAAAAGTCAAGAATCTAAATGAGGCTCGTAGGAATCGATCGGATCTATAGATGTGATGTAACCTCAAGATTTCGTGTTCTTGTCCTTCGAAGGATTGATGCGAGATCGATGATGATCGACGAGAGTTAGGGCTTTCTTGATGAAACTAGGGTTTCATCGTTTAACCCTTGTTCTTTCGTTGATTTCATTCACATTCTTGCCTCTAGCAATTTCAAGAAACGATCGTAACTCCCCAATCTCGAGCGATATCAATCAAGAAAGCATCGCAACGAAATGGGTCGTCGGTTCTTGAATTTGCTAGGGTTTACAAAACTCGTAGGAATCAAAAATCGATTCAGGATATATTACATCATCATTCTATTGATCGTCTCGACTCCTCGACGAGCGGAGTATTACTCAAACATCACAACAAGAATTATAACTAGAAATTTAGATTGACTCATGATGCAAGAATTTAAAGAAAACAAGATAAAAGAATTTCACCTTTTATTTATATCAACAATTTGATTATAGTCGCTCAAGAACTACAAGAGGAAGAATTAAATTGTCGACTTGGCTTCGCTCGGCTCCGTGAGTCGCGAATCGGCTTGGACCACTTGCTCCGTTGAAGACCGGCTCGGCTCCTAAAAGGTTGCAAGGCTTCTTGCTTGAATGGGTACTCAGGATCTTGGCTTTTGAATGGAATTAGGGTTAGGGTTTCACACAAATCCTCTCACTAGATTTATGGAAGAAGAAGATGAAGAGAGAGAGAATCGCTCTAAATTGGCTAAAAAAATGATTAGATTCCAAGATGAATCAAGATTGAATAATCTTTTACAAGTGAGCCTAGGGTCTTATTTATAGAACACCCAAACCCTAAGCCTTTGAGTTCCCTCCAAAAGTTTGTTGAAAGACTTCTAGAAAGAGTTTGTTAGGCTTAGCTTAGGGTTTAACCTAGGGTTTAGGTAGAAGTTTCTAGAATACAAGGCTTAGTTTAGTGTAGGAACAATGGTTTTCTGATCTGGCAGAAGTCTCTGGAGTCTTCTGGAAGTTGTTGTGTCTTGCTGAAGTGTAGGCCCTGAGAGAAACATTTTGCACTAAATTTGGGAGGCTAAATCCTTGGAACCACCGCGGATCCGCGGCGCAAGCAGGCTCCTGCCGCGGATCCGCGGCTGTCTGTAGAGCTTGGGCCTTGGGCTTTTTGGTGTAGTCTTGGGCTGCTATTTGGGGCTTTATCTGATATGTTGATTTTTATTTTCCCTTTTAGATTGATACAAGATCTGAAATCATTGAGTTGGCGTAACGTTTGATCGGTACCATGTACATTTTGGCCTTTCTGCTGGATTTTCCTGCACAGATCTCAAAACAAGTGTTGCGCAAATGTAGGGATGATGCGATGCCGTGAATTGTGGTCAATTTTCTTTATAGTGTCGGTTTTAGAGTCTAATACATGTAATCTGATATTTTGCGACAGTTTTGCTAATATGTAAAATATGAACGCCGAACACTTCTATATGAATGCAAATGATGAGGAAATTGCCGGTTAAAATATACAATATTTTCGACTAATCAGCTACCGTATTGCATATTATACCCAAGTTTCGCCTGGCTTCACCCTGGCATTAATTAATGCGGTAATCGGGGTACGCTCGCTAGAGCTCGCGAATCTCTGTGTAAACAGCAGTTCCATTTCCGCAAATGTCTTGATGGAGTCGTTTGGAGGTTCGGAATACCACTCGAATGCCGTCTCTGACAGGCTACCAACAAACTGGCGGAGTAGAAGTTTATCATCACCTCCGGTGTTGCCGCACAAGGCTCTGAATTGATCGACGTGCTGATGCGGATTTCCCGTACCTTTATACACATGAAATTTAAGGATCGTATATCCCGGCGGGTACTTTATTTGGTCATACCAGCCTGGATATGGTCGCCCAGTTTTAACAATTTGGCCAGCCGCTTCATTCGCCTGGTGAGCTCGTATTTGTTGAGCAATGTAGTCATCCAGAGCGGCCTTGGAAATGGTTTCCTCTTTGGCTGCTGAAAGAACTGGAGGAGGGTTCGATGTCTCCCCTCTGTCGTCTTCAATGTTAATCGGGGGGTCTTCAGCCGGAGATTCCGTCTGTAACATCATCCCAGCCATGTCTTGGAACAAGAGAGCCATTCGTTTTATATTGGTTGCCTGTTCCACAGCCTCTTTTTCTTTCCTCTCGAGCATTATTCGGAGGAACTCGGTATCAGTTTCTTGTTCCCGATGCTGCTCCGAGGTTTCAGGACTTTCTCTTGGCCCGGTAAGTGCGGCCATTGCAGTCAGCATCTCCTAAAGCTTATGCTGCTGTTGTTCCTGAGCCTTCGTTATCGATTGAGTGAGAGGTCGATGGCCCGTGGAAGCACGGCTTTCCTCTTTTCCGGAAGCCATATAAACAGTATGCACCATCATGCCCCCAGACTTGGGGCGTTTGGGCTCAGCGCCTTTGCGGTTTGCCGCAGTCACAAGGGCATTCTCCGGCCTCCTTCTCTTGTTAATGGTCGACGTTGAAAGGGCCGTTACAGTGGGCACCCAAACAGCTGTTGCCCTTTGTGGCTTGGCAGGATGGTTCTCTTCTTACTGAACTTTCACTTTCTTCTGTCGGCGAGGGTAATCTCGATCAATCACCGACTCCTGGACCTGTCGCCAGACTTTGTAAATTTTGGAGGACAGCCGCTGAGGGGGCTGCTCCGGCTTCTTCTTTGGAGCATTCTCCATGGATGGAGGAGATATCTTCAGCACTGCAGTAGGAGAGTTTCTGCGCACTTTGTTAAGCAGTTCAAACCTGTTCCCGGTTGGAACAGCAGCATCGATCTCCACTGTTAGAGCTGGTGGAGTAAATCCAGACGGAGAACTTCCCCCAGTCTTCCGTACTCGGCGCCAGTGACGACGGCGAGCATGTCGTGCAGATGGTGTTGGTTCAGCTATGGGGATGGCTTTGTCATGCCCCCTGTTCTGGTGAGGCGCTGATGGTACTATCCTGTTGAAAACCGATGTCCGTTAAGCAGCAGTATCCAATCTGTCAAAGACAGACCTTTGAGCAGGAACGGGGGCCGGAGTGGCCAGCCTCGTAAAGACTAATCCTTTGACGGGAGAAACTTCCTTAGTGGCCTCGAGGGCAGGAATGGCTATCCGTTTTGGGATGGCCACTTCAGGTATCGTGGGCTTCTTGACAGGCCCATTAGAGGTCAGGCTCATCCTATCGAAGACTGATGCTGTTGGCTTGACATCAGACGACTCGTTGAAAGGGGTCGTGGTAGCAGTGAGCCGATCAAAGAACGACTTCTTTTGCGCTTCTTGCGGCAGCGGGATATTAATGCTCACTGGTGGGAGCATGGTCCCAAAGAATAACCCGGTGGTAGCCTGCGCCACCTGCTCTATCGGCATTGTGAACAAGGAGGCCGCCTGGGGCCCGTAAGCTATACCTCCAGATGAGGCGGAACGTGAGTTGCAGTTGCAGCTGGAACACTTCGTGCAAGTAGACGCCATTGATCTTTCGTTTTCTGCACCAAGCAAGACACCAAATCTTAGTACCTCGAACCCAAGGGCAACCATTAGCAAACCGCGATTTGTTCGCGGACACGACACACGAAGTGTGGAGTGGAAAGAGGAAAAGGTCCCACCGGACGTGCCAGAATCTGTTCCCCGCCGAAAGACTCGGGAAGATGCGATGAACGTCTTGCCTGAATTTCGGGGCAGATGCTAATTAGTGCTACCCGTCTATTACTCCGAAGATACCAAGTTGATTTATGACACCATGTATCGAAGGTTCAGACGGATGCGGCCGATATAGCAGACTTCGTTTGATTCCCCCTCGTTGGGGGTTTTGATTGTGGGGACGCTTTTCCCTGCAGGCGCAAGCCCTTGCAGTTAATTACGCTACCGCATTGCGGTAACCATTTTCTCCTTCTCCAGATGGTCACTTCATGTCATGGGTGTTTGTTTTGTGTTTGGTTGCTCGTGGATTGTAAACGGAGACTAATTTATGGTGTCGCCCGTAGGGCGTTGATTAGTCTAAATCCGTACCTTCTTAGATTTGGGTTTGGGGGTTGGGTTTAAGGATACGTTAGTCTCATTTGGGACTAAGATCAACTTAAATGTATGTTAAGGATACGTTAGTCTAATTTTTATACTAAAATCAACTTAACGGGATCGTTTAGATCCAACAAAAGAGAGCATTCGGGCTCTATTGTTTAGTTTAGGGACATTGCGGTCAATTACCAGTTTAAGGACATGGTGGTCCATTGTTAGTTTAAGGACATCTCAGTCCAATGTTAGTTTAAAAACATCACGGTCAAGGTTAAGGACATCATAGTCCGTGAGTTTAAAGACCTCACAGTCAAGGTTAAGGACATCATAGTCCGTGAGTTTAAAGACCTCACAGTCAAGGTTAAGAACATCGTAGTCCGTGAGTTTAAAGACCTCACAGTCAAGGTTAAGGACATCGTAGTCCGTGAAATGTGTGGTTGTCGGGACCCGTCACTTCTCTGAAGACGTTAAAGGATTACAATGACAAATATCAAAGGAGTGAAGAGATGTACCTTTGAACCAAAGTTGATTTAGGGATCTGTAGTCCAATTTGGAACTAAGATCAATTAATTAGATTATGAGCACATTGGCTCGGTTAACTCTGAATTGAGGACTTATGGCCAACTTGGGCTAAGTCCAATTAGATTAGAAATGTTGGCCCCTTATTGGACCATTAGACATTTGTCTGGGTTCAGCCCCTCATCACTTAGCAATGCTAGACAAGAGTTTGAGGGCTCTGATAACATTTTTGTCTTTGACTGAGTATTAAACATTATAGCTCTGAGTTTTACTCAATTTTGAGATTCAGTTGAAGGGGAGGCTTGTCTCTGGACAACTTAGCCAATTTGGCTAAGATTGGCTTTAAAATAGTGTTAAACACTAGAGGATATCCGGTGGTTACGTATCCTCACGTGATGTATTTAAAAAAGTGTTAAACACTAGAAAGGAAGAGGTCATGTGGGGGCACGTGAGGGCATCCAGAGGTGGGGCCAGACCTCCTTTATTTTGTTCTCAGAACTGCAAATAATTGTTAAACACTTTTTAATCTTCTGGCCATCACGTGTTGACACATGATGTGTATTCATGTATTGATTATTAAAGTGTTTGTTAGGGGTCACGTGAGGACACGTGAGAGCGCCCAAAGCCAGTACTGCCTTTGCTTTTGTTCTCTTTGTTTTGGAAGTCACGTGGGAGCACGTGAGGCCTTGCCTCCAAGCTTTTTCCTTCTTATTTTGGGGGATTTGCTCAGGGGACACGTGGGGGAACATGACCCTGTTTTATTCTTTTTTTTCTGTTCACTGCGAATTGGGGTCACGTGTCATCACGTGACCAATGTTCTTTACATGCATGGAGATCATCCAAATCTATATATTTTAAGAATTAAATTCTCTGTAGGGTGAAATTGTTAGTGTATATGCCCTAGAGGCCATTACTGTATCATACTAGTTTGTATATTACTTGATGGAAGCTTGGGATATTCACAGTTGTATATACAATCTTGCTCGAAATAGTAGTATGCTACTTGGTTTGTCTCTACTTCAATATGTGCATGTGTTTCTTTTAGCATATCGCTGATATACATATTAGTAGAGCCCTTAAGATCTTTGCTTGATTACCAGCGTTGTGATGGCACTCACACTCGTGGGGGCTGGGTAATCCATAAGCACATCCTTATACAGGTCCCTAGTCGTTGGACTATCGAGACAGGGCATCGATACTCCGGAGTAGACTAGCGTATGCACTTCTCATCCCAGCGTGGGAGACGGTCTGTCCCACAGCCGTCAGTACGTCGTACTTGAGATAGTATGCGGGTGCTCGTTAGGTTACGAGTACACTGGACAGGACTCGTCGGGAACTGTTGGTTGGTATTATACCTATCGTCAGTTATCAGTTCCCAGGTGACATGAGTACAGCTTAGTCCGCTGACTTGACACTGTCACTTCGCCTCGAGTGTGTTCCCACTGCACTTTGATTACTACCCAACCACGGCTCAAAGGAGTCGTGCAAACAGGTAGTTTTTGGGTGCAGTCCCGAAGCACTTGGAGGCAGTGACGGTTAGATAGGATTCGTCTCTCCCGGTATTGGGGGTTGACATCGCGCTGTGTCCCGGAGAGCCATTACACAAGTAGTCCCTGGCCAGGGCAAGCGAGATATACTGGTAGGTTTCCAGTGTTATCTCAGGGTGTTCTGGGCTACACTCCGACACGACTTGTACCGCTATTAGGGGGCTGACGTTCACCGCCCCCCTAGGCCCGCCATGCGATGTATCAGACGAACAGACCGGACTGTACGGAGACTGTCACATACAGGCTCAGTAGGAGTTCAGATGGGGTTCACCTTGTCAGTTTTCTTATCGGCATCTACCTGGGGACCGTTACGTACAGCTAGTGCCGCTTGCGGTCTGTGGTTAAACCCACTGCCAGCGTAGTGTCGAGTCTTTAGAGTCCCACACAGAGAGCTATTCGCCTTTAGGCAAAATGAATAGAGGTCGCATGGTTTTGCGACAGGGTTCGTTCACATCCGCGCACTTGTGCACGTTTGCTGTCCGGATAGCTTATACTAGCGGGCTTTGGTTTAAGCCAGATCCTAGTATATGATTTGGGATTGGTTTTATCTCTTTGTATTCATGTTCCTCGGATCACGAATACGGGTGCGTATGCACAGTTACTTGAGACAGAGGGAGAGGACTTTGATTAGGGTTAATGACCATTGTCATTTTATTAACCCTAATGCTTATGTGTGTATTATGGTTAATTGATATTAGTTTAATATAATTGTGCATGGTTATGGTTGTTGACCATTTGACATTCTTGACTTGTTGACCTAGGTTGACACTTTGACCATCATCATTTCATTTGGAAGATGCTCTTTGATCCTTGCAATTTGCATTAAAAATGAAATGATAATGGTCATGTCTTGATTAAGCCATGACAATTATCTCACTAATTATCTATTTACAATAATTCACACATATATGTGAGAATGCTTCATAATTCTCTCATTCTATCATTTACTTTCTCTCTCTTGCTCTTCCTCTTCCTCAAGCTCTCCCCTCTCATGTGTTGAGAAACACTTGAGTTTGAGAAAAACCATTCCATAGTAATCTCTACTCTCATCTAGGGTTCTAGGATTAGCACTTCTAGCACCCTAGTTACTTCTAGCTTGGAGTTGAAGCCAAAGGTTGAGGCTTTCGGGTGGATCCTTCTTCGACGTGAGAAGACGACAAAGGTGATCCCTTTCTACTACTCCAAGGAGCAAGGAGAGAAGGACATAAAGCCCTAGGTATAACCATTCTACCCTTTAGCTAGTTTCTAGTTAGCTTTAGCTTGTTTTTGTTTAGCAAAGATCCTTCTTTGTCTAGTCCATGTTGCCTAGCATGATAAAAATCCGATTTTTATTCCGTTTTCCGCCTCCCCGCAAGCACCGGGGTGGGCAGCGTGGACTTACAGTGGTATCAGAGCCTAACTAAATATAAACTAGCTAGGTAGTAAAGTGTATGGAAGTTCAATCGGAAAAATAGCAAAACCGAGTTTACAAAAACCCTAACTTTCTGTTAATTTTTTTTCTGTTCAAAATAAAATAAATCGTACGTCAAAAATCATCTCAGGGTTTTGTGAAGAAAGCCACCAAAAACGATCCAGTGAATCGTTCAAAGCGCCGCGGTTCCGTGGCAATAGCAAGCTATTGCCGCACAACCGCGGCCGTTTTGACTCGGTTCTGGGTCGAGTTTGGTGCAGTGTTCTTCTGGCTTGGTTTTGGGATTTTTAAGATGGTTTATTTGTGCCCAGGTTTTCCAAAAAAGAAATTTGTTTTTGGGGGCCTATAAATCCGTATTTTTTTATCGAACTTCACTACACTTTGACTAAAGGGTTATATCTGTGATGTTTATATGTATTGAACGTCTGCTAATCGCTATAAGTCGATTAGTGGGGGTTATACATATCTGTGATCTGTGTTTGTTGATGGTATGTGTATATGAATGCGTTGGATTGTCGCGGGTGAATAGCCGGGGTGGATGTGAGATGAGTGTTTCTTTTTCTTTCATTCATGTAATATGTAAATTGATGTAATATTATTTGTTTGGCCGCACAACCGGGTCGGGGTTGTAGCCGTCATTGTATAATTTTTTTTACTGTTTTTGCTCCTAGGATAGACCCATGGAAGGGGTGCACAAACTACCGGGTATCTCGAAGTGCCGAGTGGCCTACTCACGGTGTTGAGGGAGGTTGCTTCGCTTCGGGTACTTGGCGGGTAGTTTGCCGCACCCGTAGGAGTCTTGGGTGGGGTATTGGCTATTCACCGCGACCGTGTAATCCGCTTTTCGTTGCAGGCTCGAACGTATTGCGGATTCCTAGTATATCCAATGTATTCATCTGTGATCTGTAATGTCTATCATTGCTATATATTTATATATGATAACTATTTAAGCGTTGCTTATGTTTTACGGACGCGCTAGCCCAGCCCCCGCTCTGTCGTTAGTTAAGTAACCTAACGGGTGATGACGGGGCCCCGTGGCGAATGCGAATGGCATAAGCGTACGTCATATTTTGGTTGTTTTCTGCAATGGTAGGATTAAATGATGGGACGCATTAAAAGAACTAATGCAAGAAAATAAACCAAGTAAAAGTCGATTGGAACACTTTGAAAACCATTCGGTTCTTTTCAAAACTAAACTTTTAAACGCGGAGCTTGAACCACTCCTTTTAAAAGCTATCTCGTTCCATCGATTATATCAAGTTCACTACGTTCACGGTTTCGCCAAAACCATCCGTAGCCCTCCGTCATTCCACATGAATGGTCAAAAAGTATTCAAGCTATGTATTTTGGCCAAAGTCAAGGCATAGTGATTGGTAGCTATTGGGTATTCATGTGCAGCATAGATAGGTGCGTTGGTTTGGGACAGTCGTGCTGCCATTTTGGCCAAAGTCAAGGGTAGGTACGGGTGGGTCCAAATTAACCAGGAGAATGACGGGTAGAACTTGACATGTGACTTATGATATTTTGGCCAAAGTCAAGGTCATAAGAGCATGGGGGCAAAAATCCACATCGGGAGTTTCATAAGTACTGAAACTTGCTAGCGCTGCATACCATTTGGAGTGTGATGATTCTGGTAGGATTCCTTCGGTTTTATCACGCGATGATATTTGGATCCCGATCCTACTGTGAGTATATGCTACTCCTCGGGAAAACTCTCACTTAACGATCAATGCTATAAACCAAGTAGGTGTCTAGAAAGGTGTTAGCGGGGCTACGCTCCTAGGGAAAAAATGTTCTTAAATTAAGGAACTTCGCGAAAGCGTTGGAAAACCTCCCTCGAAGTACCGACACTGGCCTGGCTGAACGGTTAAGCAAGTATTGTACGGTGAGATTGATCCCGACTAATTCTTTCTTTACGGTTTGAGAAGGGATTCGAGAGACAGTGGGAGCCATCCAGTTTAGACAAACTAAAAACCACTCTAAACTTGCAAGAGCATCATGCTAAAGTGTTTCTTTTCTCTCTCCTAATTGCAGCGACCATTCAACATGACCGGACTTAAGTTATTACTAGATAAAAACATACTGACAGGGACAAACTACAAAGATTGGCTCAAGAATGTCAAGATGGCAATTACTTACGACAAGTTGGGGTATGTACTTACCACCAAAGCTCCCCCTGTCCCAGGTCCCACTTCCAGCGTCGCGGATAAGGAAATCCGTAAGACATGGAAGATTTGCGCGAAGGCCAAATGCCTCGTGCTTGCCTCGATGGACAACGAACATCCGAGGAGGCAAGAGAATATGGACATAGAGTCCATATTTCTCCATACAAAAGAATTGTATGGAGAGCAGTCTCGTATCGCAAGATACGAAGTGTCGAAGAAGCTATTTTCGGCAAGATTGGCCGTCGGATCATCGGTAGCGGAACACGTGCTTAAGATGATTAGCTACATAGAGGAGCTCGCGGACCTTGGGACCACGTTGGAGAATGAACTCTATACTGATTTGATTCTCCAGTCCCTTCCTTCCACTTATGCCCAGTTTGTCCTAAACTTCAACATGCAAGGGAAGGAGGTTGAACTTTCCGAACTTCTGAACTTGTTGAGGAGTGTTGAGGGCACCCTACAGAAGAGTAGGGAGACATCCACTTTGTTTGTAGGAGGATCTTCCTCTTCTAGATCCAGGGCGAAAGCCAAGGGTAAGAAGAAGAAAGCCCCCGCCAAACCAAGAGGCGGTGTCAGTAAAGTGGATACGAAGGGAAAAGGGAAAGGCAACAAAGGTGGCGGGAAAGCTGGTGGGGAAGGAAGAATGCTTCTACTATCACAAAAGTGGTCACTGGAAATAGGATTGCAAGGTTTGGAAGGCCAGAACACAGGATTTGAAGAGAGTTGCGGCTTCAGCTTCAGGTGTGTATGTTATTGAAAACTGTCTATCAATAAAATCTACATCCTGGGTATTGGATACCGGATCAGGATCTCATATCTGTAATTCTTTGCAGGCGTTGAGAAAGCGTAGAGTTTTGAAGGCAGGTGACATGACCCTTAGAGTTGCAAACGGTGCTAGCATGGATGCTGAGGCCATGGGGGACTATCACCTGGGATTGTCGGATGGACACTTTTTGGTTTTGCGTAGTTGTTATTATGTGCCAAATGCAACCTGTAATATCATTTCTGTATCTTTATTATCTAAAGAAGGTTATGAATTTGCATTTGTAAGTAATGTAGTGAACATTCACCTTAATCAAGTTTTGATTGGGTCAGGTACATTAAACAACGGTATATACGTTTTAAACCAACCACAGATTTTCAATGTCCAGAATATACACAAAAGAAAGTCTCCAGAAATCAATAAAACTTTCTTATGGCATTGTAGACTGGGTCACATCAATGAGAGAAGGTTGACTAAGTTACATGCAGAAGGATATTTGGATCCGTTCGAATATCAATCGTATGCAACTTGTCAATCCTGTCTCAAAGGAAAGATGACAAAGACTCCGTTCACTGGACACGGAGTAAGAGCGAGCGAGCTCTTGGGACTCGTACACAGCGACGTGTGCGGTCCAATGTCTACACATGCACGAAGCGGTTATTCTTACTTCATTACTTTTACGGATGACTTTTCAAGGTACGGTTATGTCATCTTAATGAAACATAAATCCGAGGCTTTTGAAAAATTCCAGGAATATAAGAATGAAGTAGAAAAACAAACAAGCAAAAGTATCAAGGCACTGAGATCTGATCGAGGTGGTGAATACTTGAGTGCCGAGTTCCTGGGTTACTTAAAAGAGAATGGAATTCTCTCTCAGCTTACTCCTCCATACACTCCGCAACATAACGGTGTATCAGAGAGACGGAACCGAACCCTATTAGATATGGTACGGTCCATGATTAGTAACGCTGAGTTGCCGCGATCGTTCTGGGGATATGCGCTAGAATCAGCTGCATACCTTTTGAACCGAGTTCCAACTAAGACTGTGCCTACTACACCATATCAGATGTGGTGTGGGAAGAGACCCTATCTTAATCACATTAAGACATGGGGATGTCCGGCTTTTATAAAAAAAGCAGCATGCGGACAAGCTCGAGGCACGCTCAGTACAGTGCAAGTTTGTGGGATATCCAAAGAACTCCAAGGGATATTTCTTCTATTGCGAAGAGGAACAAAAGGTCTTTGTTTCTCGCCATGCCCACTTTCTAGAACACCAGTTCATAGAAAAATAAATAAGTGGGAGCGCAATAGAACTGGAAGAAATTCCAGAACCACGAGCTATTACTGAAAGCTTAGTAGAACCAGAGGGTTCGAAAGATCAGGACATTCCCACGCCACTCCGCAGGAGTAGTAGGCAGTCTCATCCGCCCGAGAGATACTACGGTTTTCTCATTGACGGGGATAGAGAGGATTGCATCATAGATTGTGATGAGCCTACTAGCTTCCAGCAAGCCATTCAGAGCGTCGACTCGGTAAAATGGCTGGATGCAATGCGGACCGAAATGGAGTCCATGTACACCAACAAAGTATGGACGTTGGACATTGCTCCAGATGGGGTAAAACCCGTAGGATGCAAGTGGATCTTCAAAAGGAAGATTGGTGTAGATGGACAGGTTGAGACCTATAAAGCTAGACTGGTTGCAAAGGGTTTTCGTCAGCGACCTGGTTTGGACTATGACGAAACCTTTTCTCCAGTAGCTATGCTGAAATCCATTCGGATCCTTCTTGCCATTGCTGTCTTCCACGATTATGAGATTTGGCAGATGGACGTAAAGACAGCTTTTCTAAATGGACATTTAGAGGAGTGTGTCTATATGGACCAGCCAGAGGGTTTCATTCAGAGTGGGAGCAGCGGAAAGGTGTGCAAGTTGCTTAAAGTCCATTTATGGACTAAAGCAGGCATCGCGGAGTTGGAACATCTGTTTTGATGAGACGGTCAAGGAATTTGGCTTTATCAAAAATCCAGATGAACCATGCATCTATTGTAGATTTGTAGCGAGAACTGTAGTATTTCTCGTTTTATACGTGGATGACATTCTCTTAATAAGAAATGACATTCCTATGCTACAATCTGTCAAGGGGTTCTTGTCACACAGGTTCTCCATGAAAGACCTGGGTGATGCCTCATACATTCTGGGTATCCGGATTTACCGTGACAGATCCAGGAGGATATTAGGACTTTTGCAGTCCAGGTACATCGACACCATACTGAAGAGATTCGGTATGGAAGATTCCAAGCGCGGTAATCTACCGGCTTGTCACGGGATCACCCTCTCCAAAGAGATGTCTCCCAAGACTGATTTGGAGAGGGATCACATGTCTATTATACCCTATGCTTTTGCGGTAGGCTCCATAATGTATGCGATGTTGTGTACCAGACCAGATGTGGCTTATGCACTGAGTGTGGTAAGCAGGTATCAGTCAAACCCTGGGGAGAAACATTGGATAGCGGTAAAGAACATTCTCAAGTACCTGAGAAGGACTAAGGAGATGTTCTTGGTGTTTGGCGGAAAAGACCTCCAGATTGAGGCCTTTGCTGACTCCAGCTTCCAGAGTGACAAGGATGATTCCAAGTCCATGTCGGGTTTTGTCTTCACCCTCAATGGAGGGGCGGTGTGTTGGAAGAGCTCCAAACAGGAAACCGTTGCTGACTCGACTATGGAAGCGGAATATATCGCTGCATCTGATGCCGCAAAAGAAGCTGTCTGGATGAGGAAGTTCTTGAAAGAACTTCAGGTGGTTCCGTCCATTGTTGACCCAATACCTCTGTATTGCGACAACAACGGGGCTATAGCTTTAGCGAAGGAACCCAGGTCCCATCAGAAATCCAGACACATCTTGAGGCGGTATCACCTGATTAGGGAGATCGTGGATCGCCAGGAGATCGAGGTTCGGAGGGTTGCTTCAGAAGATAACACTGCAGATCCATTCACCAAGGCCTTGCCCCAGACTCAGTTCGAGCGGCTGATCGAGATGATAGGTCTTCGATACGCCAGTACATGGCCTTAGTGCAAGTGGGAGATTGTTAGTGTATATGCCCTAGAGGCCATTACTGTATCATACTAGTTTGTATATTACTTGATGGAAGCTTAGGATATTCACAGTTGTATATACAATCTTGCTCGAAATAGTAGTATGCTACTTGGTTTGTCTCTACTTCAATATGTGCATGTGTTTCTTTTAGCATATCGCTGATATACATATTAGTAGAGCCCTTAGGATCTTTGCTTGATTACCAGCGTTGTGATGGCGCTCACACTCGTGGGGGCTGGGTAATCCATAAGCACATCCTTATACAGGTCCTTAGTCGTTGGACTATCGAGACAGGGCATCGATACTCCGGAGAAGACTAGCGTATGCGCTTCTCATCCCAGCGTGGGAGACGGTCTGTCCCACAGCCGTCAGTACGTCGTACTTGAGATAGTATGCGGGTGCTCGTTAGGTTACGAGTACACTGGACAGGACTCGTCGGGAACTGTTGTTTGGTATTATACCTATCGTCAGTTATCAGTTCTAAAGTGATATGAGTACAGCTTAGTCCGCTGACTTGACACTGTCACTTCGCCTCGAGTGTGTTCCCACTGCACTTTGATTACTACCCTACCACGGCTCAAAGGAGTCGTGCAAACAGGTAGTTTTTGGGTGCAGTCCCGAAGCACTTGGAGGCAGTGACGGTTAGACAGGATTCGTCTCTCCAGGTATTGGGGGTTGACATCGCGCTGTGTCCCGGAGAGCCATTACACAAGTAGTCCCTGGCCAGGGCAAGCGAGATATACTGGTAGGTTTCCAGTGTTATCTCAGGGTGTTCTGGGCTACACTCCGACACGACTTGTACCGCTATTAGGGGACTGACGTTCACCGCCCCCCTAGGCCCTCCATGCGATGTATCAGTCGAACAGACCGGACTGTACGGAGACTATCACATACAGGTTCAGTAGGAGTTCAGATGGGGTTCACCTCGTCAGTCTTCTTATCGGCATCTACCTGGGGACCGTTACGTACAGCTAGTGCCGCTTGCGGTCTGTGGTTAAACCCACTGCTAGCGTAGTGTCGAGTCTTTAGAGTCCCACACAGAGAGCTATTCGCCTTTAGGCAAAATGAGTAGAGGTCGCATGGTTTTGCGACAGGGTTCGTTCACATCCGCGCACTTGTGCACGTTTGCTGTCCGGACAGCTTATACTAGCAGGCTTTGGTTTAAGCCACATCCTAGTATATGATTTGGGATTTGTTTTATCTCTTTGTATTCATGTTCCTCGGATCACGAATACGGGTGCGTATGCACAGTTGCTTGAGATAGAGGGAGAGGACTTTGATTAGGGTTAATGACCATTGTCATTTTATTAATCCTAATGCTTATGTGTGTATTATGGTTAATTGATATTAGTTTAATATAATTGTGCATGGTTATGGTTGTTGACCATTTGACATTCTTGACTTGTTGACCTAGGTTGACACTTTGACCATCATCATTTCATTTGGAAGATGCTCTTTGATCCTTGCAATTTGCATTAAAAATGAAATGATAATGGTCATGTCTTGATTAAACCATGACAATTATCTCACTAATTATCTATTTACAATAATTCACACATATATGTGAGAATGCTTCATAATTCTCTCATTCTATCATTTACTTTCTCTCTCTTGCTCTTCCTCTTCCTCAAGCTCTCCCCTCTCATGTGTTGAGAAACACTTGAGCTTGAGAAAAACCATTCCATAGTAATCTCTACTCTCATCTAGAGTTCTAGGATTAGCACTTCTAGCACCCTAGTTACTTCTAGCTTGGAGTTGAAGCCAAAGGTTGAGGCTTTCGAGTGAATCCTTCTTCGACGTGAGAAGACGACAAAGATGATCCCTTTCTACTACTCCAAGGAGCAAGGAGAGAAGGACATAAAGTCCTAGGTATAACCATTCTACCCTTTAGCTAGTTTCTAGTTAGCTTTAGCTTGTTTTTGTTTAGCAAAGATCCTTCTTTGTTTAGTCCATGTTGCCTAGCATGATAAAAATCCGATTTTTATTCCGTTTTCCGCCTCCCCGCAAGCACCGGAGTGGGCAACGTGGACTTACAGAAACCTTAATTATGTTTTAGAGGAATTAAATTCCTATGAATGTGGAAGAATTAAATTCTTATATGGGGTTAAACCCTAGTTCTGTCTTGGAGGAATTAAATTCCTATGAATTTGGGAATATTGAATTCTCAATCAGGGTTGAACCCTAATTTTATCTTGGAGGAATTAAATTCCTATGAAATTGGGAGAATTAAATTCTCATATAGGGTTAAACCCTAGTTTTATCTTTGGGAAAATTAAATTCTCTAAACTCAATTCTCCCTTTAAGTTTTGGGATCTGCATGGCAGAATCTCCCCGATGGGAATTAAACTCTCAACTTGTGGGAAGATTTGCTTCTGCAGATGTTCAACCAGAGGAAGAACTAAGTTCTTGTGCAGAAGAGTTAAACTCTTAGATTGAGAATTAAATTCTCTTTTTTGTTTTATGAAGCTTTGTTCGCTTCCCCTTTCTCACCTAGGGTTTCTTTTCTTGAGAATTGAATTCTCCTTTCTTTTCTCTCTGGTATTTTCCTTCAGAAAATTCCAAGATCCCAAAATTCTATCCACTTTCTCCTTTTCTTGGCTTCTATTTATAGGAGAAGGAAAAGAATCAATTTGTTTAGTGAATCTTTCATTAAAAGATTTTGTTTGTTTTTGTAACCAACATGATCTATTAAATCATTCAGTGAATTTTATTCACCATTAGATTTTTTACTCCAGAAGATTTTCTGTTTGTTATTCTTGGTGAATTTTAGGGAAATCTTTCCTTGTACAAAATCTTTTCATAAATTGGTGATTTTTAATCACCATTGGATTTTTAATCCAGCGGTGCTCCACTTTACAGAGCATAGTCCTTTTTGTTTGGAAAGATTTAAAGAAATACTTTCCCAGTTAGAGTCTTTGATTTCCCTTAATTAGAATTTAATTCTATTAATTCAGAAGGATTTTAAAGCCCATCACGTGTTGGCACGTGATCCTAATGTTTGATTATTGAAATAGAATTTAATTTTATTAGTTAAAGAGTTAAGGGACCTGTCACGTACTGGCACGCGACCCTCTTTTATTCGGAATTTGATTGTGCCTTTTAACGGAGCTAAAGGACCATCACGTGTCAGCACGTGAACTTTGGTCACGTGTGAGCACGTGATGCCCCATTGGGGTCTTTCTTTAGTTGTTTTGTTATATTTTAGTTTTAATTAGAATTTAATTCTATAAAGTAGAGATCAAAGGAAACAATCACGTGTCAACACGTGACCCTTGGTCACGTGTGACCACGTGATACCTCATTGAGGTGTTTCCTGATTTTTATCAGGGAACAGATATCATCCATACATATTATCATAAAAAAGTATACATCGCCCAAGCGATCCATTATAAATATCATAACCTTATCTCATCTCATATCTCGATCATATGACAACTATCATATATATATCATCATCCACATGGTATCGTCGTCCAACGACTCGCTATAACATCATGACATATCTCGGTCACATATTAAATACCTCACGGCATCATGCCCGATCATATCGACTCATTCCCAAGTATCATATAACATTCTCATCATCCAAGCATATGAATTCCAATAATATATATATATATATATATATATATATATATATATATATATATATATATGTCCCCAATACGCACAAGGAAGTAAGTGTATGCGAGTATGTGTATGTGCGTGTATGAAAATCTTTATTCTAGGGTTTCGTGACTAAGAAATCCACTAAAGTTCTTTCTTCAATTCTCGCTAACACTAGAACCATGATCTCCTAAAACTCCTCTTGCTAAGTGTTCATATCTTTTAACAACATAGAAATGTATATCTATATTACATCACATCCATTCTCACAACTTTGCGGAAGTGTTATACGCCATCCACCCGACTTCCCCCGTAGATATAAATCTACTCACCTTACTCTTCGCTTTCCGTTGCCGACATCGCCACGCGCTTGCTTGTCGTCTCGAAGTGCTCGTGGGGTACCTACACATCATAACGTATCGTGCCGCATTAAAACCCAAGTCAAAACCAAAACGACACGCTACAAGCCTATAGGTTAGAACCTATGGACTACGCCTTTCAAAACCACCAAATAACACTCGATTTCGACATACAAACGTCAAGTGGTCGAATACAACACCAATTACAAAAATCCAGAATTCACAATACGTAAAACGAAACCCCGAATCAAAACAGCAACTCTTGAAAATAGTCCCAGATTTTACCCTAGGTGAAACTAGCCAATTTTGCATATATGGAGGGTCTAATTTACTGGAGATAAAGCCACAGGACAAAAACGAACACCAATGGTCCCACCCTGGCCGCAATTTGCGACCAGATAGTTTAAAATTACGGCCAGAACATGGAGGGGGTGGCTCAGGTTTTTGGGTTAGCATCTAGGTTGCCTGCATGTATCACTGTCTTCGCTAAATATTTTTCAGGTCACCCGGATGTTAGCAGATTTCATTATACACTCACAGAATCCACAATTCTTCCGATATCGGGTTTCTAAGTTTGTATTCCGGGGTTAAGTCTCAGGTTTTAGTCCAATATGATATCACTAACAGGGGTTTAAGGTCACTACTAAGTCAATTACACTATCTCAATTCAAAATCCCTTCAAACCCTAACTATGAATTTTCAAAGTTCACCAAACCGTATCAATACACTTCTAAACTTGTATGGGTGCTAAGATAATGGAAATACAAAGCTAATGGTGCAGAAATTAGCTCATTTGGCAACTCAAGAATTTTCTTGAGTTGCCCCAAGGCTCCAAAATCCTTGTTTTCTTGGTCCAAAGTGTTGCTAAAGGGCTTGTGCACATTTTTTGTGATGTAGGGATGGACTTTGGATGGAGATTTGATGATGCTTTGGGGGTTGTAGTGGAGGAGGGAGAGATGGTGCTGCCATGTTTGAGGAGAGGGAGAAGAATGAATGATGAAGGTGATGAAGACAATGAGCCATGACCCCTCATCTCTCTCTCTCTCATGTCCATACCTCTTGACTTTTCCTTTCTTTTCTTTTCTTTTTCTTTTCTTTTCTTTTCTTTTTCCATTTCATTTTTAAAACCAACACATAAATCCCAAATGAAACCATGGTTATTAAAATGTAACATAAGTGTAAAATACGACATGGTGCATGTTTTGCACAAAACATGCTTAAATCGCGATTAGCGATATTTAATCGCGATTAGCACTAAAAGTGAATATAATAAATCATAAAAATTCATAATTCGCTTAATTCATTTAAAACACCCTCATTTCAATAATTTTTATAATTTTCCAAATTTTTCCCAATTTATCGGTATTTAATTATACCGAAATATTAAAATATTCAATATATTTATTATTTAATCATAAAAATTCCCAAAAATAATATTTTATTTTTCTGAAATGTTACACCCCTTCAACCTCGTTGCCACCGGGATCGCGCTTGAGTATCGACCACCCTTTGCCGAAGACGATCCACCCGAGGGAACGCGGAGGAGGCTCTAACCGACGGTCCAAAATTGCTAGGTTTGGATGGCCGGTGAAATAGGAATACTCTACTAAATTTTCTCTCTAGAATCTTGCTTAAAAATGAGATCAAGAAGAAGAAGGAGAACGAGAAGATGAAGCATCAACCATCCATGGAGGAGATGAAGAAAAAATCCTCAAGTCAACCCTTGAAGAAAAGAATGGCTACAATATCCAACTATGATGAAATTGTGCATCCAAATGAGATAACAATATAAAAATTCCAAGCCATGCTTTCCTACAATGTACACACCATGCTTCATAACTCCACATACCACCTCATTTCCCTTTTAATTTTCTATTTATATGGGGTGTCCTTCTTCTAGAAGTACTACCGTATAAATACGGAATATTTCACATGGTATATGTATCACTACATATACGCGCATTCGTATAAAAATATGGATAGCACTAAAGAGACAAAATGAATAGTGAACAATAATAATAAAATATATGTATCATAATACATATATAAATTATTAAATCAAAACCTAATTTAATAATCCGGCTTAATCCAAAACCGGCTAGTATTATCAACAGTCAAATTAAAGTCTGTATATCGCGTACACGTATTTAATCGGACCCCTGCACGTACCACCGTACGGCTTCTACATCTGTCGCCTGAACCGGGAAAACCCTCTGTATGGGACTCTAAAAACTCGACAATACGCTAGCAGTGGGTTTAACCACAAGCACATCAGTGGCACTAGCTGTACGTAACGGTTATCCAGGTAGTTGTCGAAAGGGGGTCGACAATCAAGTGTGTCCTTACCCTACTGAGCCTGAATGTGACAATCTCCGTACAGTCTGATCTCTTCGTCAAAGGGTATCGTATATCGGATTTAGGGGGTGGATAACGTCAGACCCCTACTAACCCGATAAGTCGTGTCTGAGTCTAGCTCATCACCAACTGAGATACTACTGATCAACTATCAGTAAATCTCTCCTACCGCGGCCACGGATTTCTGGTGATAGCCAATCGAATACAGCGCGACATCGACTCCTAATATCAGGAAAGATGAATCCCTGACAGTCGACCACTATCTCCATGTGGCTCGGGACTGTACCCAACTAAAACCTGTTTGCATGACTCCTTTGAGCCGTGGTAGGGTAGTAATCAAAGTGCAGTGGGAACTCACACGAGACAAATGAGGACTTCAAGTCAAAGGACTAACAAGTACTCATATCACCTGAGAACTTCTATCCGACGATAGGTATAATACCATTTAGAAGTTCTCGGCGAGTCCGTCCAGTGTACTCACCTCCAGTGAGTACATGTATACTATCTTAGGTGACATGACGCCAATGGCTTGTGAGACCGGCCACCGCCCCTCGTCAGGGTCTCAAAACTTATACACTAGTCTACTCCGGAATATCGATACCAAGTCTCGATACTCCCACGACTAAGGACATTTAAGGATGTGCTTATAGACCACCCAGCTCTCACGTATATGATCGCCATCATAAGTCTGGTAGTCAAGCAAGAATCCTACGGGCTTCATCATTATGTATTAGCGACACGTAATAACAAGTAAAACGTATACACATCAATGATAAAGATAAATCAGATAGCATATTATCATTTCGAGTAAGATTGTTCTTCCTGTATAGGTCCTCCCTCAATTATCATAATCGCGTGCATGCAATTACAATAATTGCCTTGAGGGCACTATATCCAACAATTACCACACGAATAGACGCTTAGCATGTTTATATGGAAAGATGTGCTTCTCGGTATAGATACGTTGCAAGTCTTGCCGCGTTCCCGTCACTGTTTTCTGGGAAGTGGGCGTGACACCACCAAAGCGGTTTAAATCTATTTGGATGGACCTCATCTGTATTGAATATGTATTATCATATATAAAAGCAACATGGTATCAAAGCTTGGATCAGCAGCATTTCTGAGAGAGCATTCTTGTAGACATCTGTATTTAAAAAGGTATATCATGGCCGACTTTATGAATCATCAATTTGATTGTCAAACATGTTATTTTAGACCGACTTTTTAGATTGCAACCAAGGGCGGATTCTTTCCAAGGATAGATCAAGCAGCCTTCTCACATGGATTCAGAAATCATGTATACCTATTTAGAGCGCGATTCCGGTGAAAGGTGTGTTTGAAGCTTTTTGGTCAAAGTTGGACATCCACCGTTCATCACCATTACAATTCAAGGGAATCAATCAATCAGATTATTCACTTTCTATTTCCTATTTCTAAGGGATAAACAAAATTAGGGATGAATTTGTAAATGGAAATAAATCATCTCAGTCATTGTTTCCCTTGATTTACTATAGTGATAAACGGTGGACATCCATTTTCTACCCAAATGCTTCAAAAATACCTTTCACCGGAGCTGCACCCACATATTTATAGGTTTATAGGTTAGGTGTGAACAAATTCATTTAGTTAGTTATTTAGCACAATTTAAATATTGGGCTGCATGTTTTATCAATATCGGTTATCTTTGAGTTGCATTTTTATGTTTATAGTATAGGCTATCTTTGGGCCACATTTTTTTTCTCTTCTTTTTGGGGTAGGCTTTTTAAACTACTTAATATTTAAATATGCCTAAAACCCCTTGAATCATCTTAGATTGTTTAGATAACTTTTTCACATAGATATTTTTCTTAGAATTTCATGTTCAACAATGCAATCTCAAACTGTCTGATTATCCTAAGATAGTGAAATGAAAACCATTTTCTCATAAATCCATTTACCTTAGGATAGAATTAAATTTTTAACATGAAATTTTCCAATTGCTAATTAATAAATCATTCTTTTTGCAGTTTTATGTATGCTTGTACATTCGAAAAAGAAGCGACAATATAAACATTGTCCTACCTCATAAAAATGGAGCTACAATATAAATATTGCCCTACCTCATTAAAAAGATGCAGGATCCGCCACATGTGCAGAATGACTTTTCCACATATAAAAGATGCAGGATCCGCCACATGTGCAGAATGACTTTTCCATATATTTATATATATAAAGTAGCGATTATTAGGCATCAGCATCAGCAAAATTCAGCGCCCACCAAACAAAAGAAAACTTTAATACTAAGCACAACCTGTCAAATTATATTTTCATGGTTCCTCCAACTAATTCTTTGTTTAGAATTATTTCAGTGCACCGACTTTTATTGGTCCAACAGCCATTGTTATTGGCTGTGCACGGGTATGATTGGACGGGTTTTGCATCATTAATGAATCCAAATCCGCTAGTGTGAGCGGGTTTTCTAACCACTTTAAACCCGTCCTTTGAAACGGATAGATAAACCCGAACCTAAACCTAACGGGTTCGGACGGGTTTCGGGTCCGGATTTGGGTTTCATTATTTCGGACGGGTTAATTACGGTTTCAGATAATCGTGGGTTTCACTTATTAAATTTGACTTTTAATTTGTATGAAATAAAAAATTAAACCATAAACCTCCCAAACTTGATCCTAATTAAACCATAAGTTTCTACCATTTCTTGATATTAGAAGTTGAAAGATTACTGTGGATCATATGACCGAGAAATAAAAAGTTTTCGAATTTAATTTAAGAAGATAAAATAATAAGGAAAAGACTGAAAACAATGCGGTAGATTTGAGAATTAAGAAAACAGCTTACATAACCTATATTGGTATAGAGTATTGATCTTAGCCATATAATTAAATTTATCAATGGCTTAGATGTTACGGGTTCAAGTCGGTTGCGGGCCGTTACGGGTTACGGGCCAGTGCGGGTCCGGGTTCGAGCGGGCTTTAACAAATTTAAAACCCGTCCTATTCAAATGCGGACGGATTTGGGTTTTTAACCCGTCACATTCTAGCGGGTTTAGAGCGGTCATTTTACAGATGTGAGAGATATGTAAGTGCGATCCCCGAATGGGGCAGATTTTCCGAAAAAAATACGTTAGCTTGTGCTATGCTTGTTTTGTCCTCAAGGCTCAGCAACCACAAATCTTCTGCATTATAATTTCAACTGTGGACCAAGATTCTAACACAATAGTCTACCAAACAAAGCTGGCAACGATCTTTTCCATCAGCTTCTTCAATCTTTTGCACTAGTTAAGTTTGCTTTAACACTAAATTATTAATTAAAATTATACGCTTTTGTTTTAACCGAACTATAAAAAAACTTAATAAACTACAGAATGCTACTAAAATACTTTTATATTGATTATACATGTTTCTCACCATAAGGTTGCAAAATTTCGTCAACAACAAAAAACGGAACCCTGGGAACACGGATTATTTTAGTAAAAAAACAGTTAAAGCTGGAATAATTTTAACGTCTCATGCGGTAATGATTTACTCTCCAAATTTAAAGTAAGCCAGTTAGATTTCCGGAGACATCTCATGCATCCTTCTGAGAAAAGAGGAAAATTGATATAAGCATGCCTAGATTATTCTGAAAGCACCTTTCATAAAAAATAGAAGGAAAAAAAAAAAGAAAGTTAAGGCTTTGCTATTATTTCATCTCTGTTGTTGCACCAATTATATTTCAACTGTGGACATGAGGATTAAACAGAATCGCCAATAAGTTTGTGTGTTTTTTTATGGGGTTTTTCTATATCCAACCTCAAAAACCTCCAAAACTTCACATTTCTAAATAAGACACCCTATTCCTTTAAGTTGTCTAAATTGGTCCCATGGTTAGTTTTCCATCTAAATTGCATTTGAAATGATCATTTTACCCTTATTCTCTTCTTCCATATTCCTTCACCACATTTCTTCTATTTTTTTCTTCAAATTCCAACACCCAACCACCCATTAGAATTGCACTCATATATAATTATAATTTTAATGGTCCTTCTCTTAAACCATTTGGAACTTATCTTCATGAATTACAAACGATTATTTTTTTCTATAGAGGAGCGAATATCCTAAGCAAGATTAGGTTGCTAAGGGTAGCTTAGACATTTAGCTGCTTAATTAGAATAATTAATAACTATTGAATAGGGGTCCTTTTTTGACAACTTAAATAATTTGGGGATATTATTTAGAAATATGAAGTTTAGGAGTTTTATTTAGAAATACGAAAGTTTTCGAGGATAGAATATAGGGAAAGCCCTTATTTTTATCTATGACATGTAACTAGGTTATAATAATAGGGTTTGGTCCAGGTACATCATTGGATAAATTAATTAATCCAACAAATCCGAACCGTTTATTTTAACCATTACTCTAAGTAGCGGTTAAGATAAACTGTTCAGATTTAACCGCTACTTAAAAGATAGGTTAAAATATTTAACTGTTACTTAAATTAGCGGTTCATATTATATAAAAGAGAAAACCGTCCCAACAATTCAGCGGTTTTGAATTTTGAGATCGAAATTGGACGATTTTAGCTATGATTGGAACTGCGATTCTTGCTTGGTATTATCTTAATTCTTGGATCGATTTCATAAAGTAAGCTAATTACTTTAATTGGTATAGGCTTTGGTATTTTTTAAGGGATTTTTGTTAGGCTTTTCGGATGTAAATTGGGAATTTTTTCCTGTGATTTGAATTGCAATTGTTGCTAGGTATTCTCATGTTTTTTGGATCGATTTTATAACATAAATCAATAAATTCTATTGTTTCTTCGTGTATAACATTTCAGAAAAATAAAATATTAATTTTGGGATTTTTTTAATTAAATAATAAATATTATGAATATTTTAATAATGCGGTATAATTAAATACCGATAAAGTGAAAAATATTTGGAAAACTATAGGAATTACTGAAATGATGATGCTTTATATGATTTAAGCAAATTAAAATTCTTATGATTAATTATATTCCATTTTAATGCCAATCACGATTAAATATCACTAATCGTGCATTAAGCTTGATCTGTGCACATGACATGCACCATGTCATGTTTCACATTTTTACATTTTCTGTTAGTGATATGTATGACCTAGAGGCCATTACTGTACATACGATGTATATTGTAGTGGATGCTTGGACATATATAGGGAGGACTTTCTTGCTCGACATGATAGTATGCTATCTGGTTGCTCTTTATGTTAACATGTACTATGATTGTCTCTATGTTACATGTTGATAAAGCCCATAGGATGAGTACTTGACTACCAGGACTATGATGTAGATCATACTAGTGGGGACAGTGTGGTCGCTAAGTACATCCTTCAAATGTTCCTAGTCGTAGGTGTATCGAGACAGGGCATCGATATACCAGAATAGACTAGCGTATAGCTTCTCGACCCATGTAGATGGGTGATGGATGATCCCATATCCATTGGTATTGATATCAGAGACAGTATACGGGTGCTCAGTGGAGACTGGGTATACTGGACGGACTCACTGAGAACTCCCAGATGGTATTATACCTATCGTCAGATGGCAGTTCTCTGGTGACACTTGTACAGGTTAGTCTGTAGACCCGAGATCGTCATAGAGTCTTGTGTGATTCCCACTGTGCTTTGATTTCCACCTTACCGCGTTCAAGAGAACGTGCAAAATGGTGTTTTTTGGGTACAGTCCCGAGTCACATGGAGGCAATGAGCGATAGGAGGTGTTTCGTCTCTCCCGGTATAGGGAGTTGATGTTGCGCCGTGCTCGATTTGCTATAACAGAAAGTCCTTGGCCAAGGCAGCTTCAGAGATATACTAGTAAGTGTTATCAGTTGTTTCTCGACCTGTTATGATCCTCATATCGACACGACTTATCGAGTTACTGGGGTCTGAAGTTTACCACCCCTAGACGAGATATGCGGCATATTAGCTGAAGAGACCGGACTGTACGGTAGTGTTATTGACTGGACTCGCAGGAGTGTGAGCAGGCTTTCTTGTTGATCTTCTGATCGCTCAATACCTGGGTGGCCGTTACGTTTAGCAGACCGCTTGCGGCTTGTGAGTGTTTGATATGATCATCACCTACTGCTGGAGTATTGACGAGTTTTTAGAGTTCTACACAGGGGTTTCCCGGCTCAAGCGAAACGGAATAGGAGCACATATGTGATATGTGCGGGACCGAGATTGATACGATATGAGATACCGTATTCTATTCTCGCGTTTTGTGACATTGATCGGTTGTATGCGATATAGCCGGGTTATCGGATCAAGTGTTGATTCGATAAGTTGTTACACAAGATATTAGTTGGTCATAACCGAATTATTAAATCAAGAGTTGATTTAATAATTTAATATATAATTATATATTTGATATATTACATTACATTAACTAGTATTAGCTCACTTAAGATTTGTTTTTCTCACTTTGTGTGCACATTGTACATATGTGATATGTATGTTTGTGTACATGCATTGTGTCATGGTTGATGATGCATGAAAGATGGGTGTATAAGACTTATACCATCTTTAGGTTAAATTAGGGTTTTATTATGTCTTAAGATTTAACAAAAGATGATAACTTAGTCAAAGTTGTCAAGCTTGGAAGAAGCTTGTAGAAACTTTGACAAAGTCCACTCTACTGTCATTTCCTTAGATATTACTTAACCCAACTCTTAACCTTACACCTTGGTTAATTCTCTACATGAGTTAAGCATGAGGGCTTAACTCAACCATGCGTGATATAATTCATTTGGAAAAATTATTCACTTGGACTTCTTCTTCTTCTTCTTCACGCTCCATGAAAAAGCTTTCTAGTTTCAATGGAGGTATGAGAAAAAGTGTGAGAAAATCAATTCTAAAGTGAGCACACTTCCTACTTCATCATCCTCTACTACTTGCCATGTAGTATAGGGTGTTCTCTTCACAAAGTTCATTACCTAGTGAAGGAATAGCTTGAGCCAGTGTCTCCCCGACGTAGATCATCTTCGACCTCGAAGTCTTCGAAGCAAGCACATTCGTTTCTTCAACGGAGCCTCTCTAGAGTCTGGAGTTTGAGATCGCAGTGAAGGGGGCTTCTACACGGAGCTACTGAAGTGAAGGACTGGTCTACAAAGGTTGTATTCCTTGCTCACTTAGATTGCAAAGTGTTTGCATATGTTATTCCGTATATTTCTAATTAACGATTCTTGGTTAGGGTTAGCTAAAACGGCAAAAATTTGAATTTGGCATGAACGATGCCTCCCAAAACCTTGTTGCCGTCGTAGGTAACCCTACAGTGGTATCAGAGCCATGCTAGAAATAAATACGGATTTTGTTAAGATCACGAAACTGAAATAACTCCGAAACTTGAAATACTAAAATCCAAGTTCTGTCGATTTTAAATCGAGCTCCAAAATTTTTTCAAACAAGTGCAGAATCATATTTGAGCAGTGAGATGGACATGGGGGGAATTTGGGACTATGTGCTCGGATTTTGGCCGAGCACATGGCCACCAAAACCTAGGAGGCCGGCCCTGTAGGGGTAGAATGGTCCCAAATTTTTCCTGTGTTTTGGACTCTGGGATTTGGTGTTTCAGGTGTTGTTTATTTTTGCTACTTTTTCATGTGATGATTAATTCAACGTAAAGGTAACTCGGAGTGTTTCGTATTCGTAGTTTTAACATTGTTTCGGGTGTTTCACATATTGTCTAGATGATGTTAAAAGGTTCGATCGAATGTTAAAAACCCATTTTTCCAAGTTTAACGTACTCAGAAAAACATGCAAGTGATTCTTTAGACCCTCTAGAAGAACGTAAACCTTAACTTGATTATATGGCCGTGAAAACCACCACTTGAACCGTAGGGTTTGTGGTAGTTTAGCGTTTCACATGTGAGGCGTTGGTTTGACCCTTCTACGGCTGGCTCATAAGTACTGTGGCATCTTCTGGGTATTACTAAAACTGTGCTCAAGTGTTGAGCTGTCGGGAAATTGTGGGACTTTGATGAATCGATCGAAGGGTTTAACTTCGTCCGGATATTATGTGATGGGATACAATATTTGGAATCCACATGTAGTTATGAGATAACTAATTTGAATGTTATAAATCTAGCATTTTAGTCTCATTTGATCGGTTGCCACGGGATTTTGATGCGATCAAAAGTCCGTCGCAATCACGTAGCGTACGCGGATACTCGTCGGGTAAACTTAATAGATAGCCATGCCCCATAGCCCCGACCAAGTGACTGTAGGAGAACCCCGTCGCCAAAAGCATCCGTTCGGGTGCTCGCGGCAGCGGTGTTCCGCCTTAGTGCACTTCGTCGACGGCATCGGGGCGCGCGCGCGGGGGGGGGGGGGGGGGGGGGGTTGCTGTTGGAGATAATGCCCTCAGAGTCAATTATTGGATCACAGGCACGTGATTGCAATGATTGAGGGAGGACCTATCCCGGTAGGACAGTCTTACTCGAGATGATAGTATGCTATCTGGTTTACCTTTATCATCGTGTACTGCTTCAGGTGACCTTACAGGTCACTATTACACGCTGATAGAGCCCATAGGATTCTTGCTTGACTGCCGGCAGTATGATGGCGATCATATACGTGAGAGCTGGTGGTCTATAAGCACATCCTTAAGAGGTCCCTAGTCGTGGGAGTTTCGAGACAGGGCATCGATTCTCCAGAGTAGACTAGTGTATACAGTCGAGACCCCGACGAGGGGCGGTGGCCGGTCTCTCAAGCCACTGGTGTCAGTTGGTTCACCTAAGATGTATACAGGTGCTCATTGGGTTATGAGTACACCGGACAGGACTCGCCGGGAACATGCTAGTTGGTCTTATACCTGACGTCAGATAGCAGTTCCCTGGTGACATGTGTACAGGTTAGTTCATCAACCTGGGGATCGTCATTTATCTCGTATGAGTTCCCACTGTACTTTGATTACTACCCAACCACGGCTCAAAGGAGTCATGCAAACAGGTTTTAGTTGGGTACAGTCCCGAGCCACATGGAGGCAGTGAGCGGATCTTCAGGGGTTCGTCTCTCCCGGTATTGGGGGTGAGGTCGCGCTGTGTCTAGGAGAGCCATTACGCAAAGCCCTCGGCCGAGGCAGGAGATTTACTGGTAGGTATTCCAGTAGTATCTCAGGGCGTTCTGGGCTACACTCCGACACGACTTGTACCGCTTTTGGGGGTCTGACTTTTACCAACCCCCTAGGCCCGACATGCGATGCTCATAGACGAACGGACCGGACTGTACGGATATTGTCACTGACAGGCTCAATAGGGTGTCAGGATGAGTTCGCTCATCGACGTCCCTTTTGGTCAATAGCTGGTGGCCCGTCACGTATTGGCTAATACCTCTGACGTGCTAGTGGTTAAATCCACAGCCATAGTATTGACGAGTCTTTAGAGTCCACCACACTTACAGTTACTCAAGCTTTCGGGCGAAACGCTGTAGAGGCCGTATGGAGATATGGCAGGGTCCGATCAGATACGTGCGGTATTGCACGGATCAGGATCGGACAGTTTTGTACTAGTGGCCGTATAGTTATATGGCAGGGTTCGATCTGATACGTGCGGTATTGCACGGATCAGGATCGGACGAATAATACTAGCCGGCTTTGGTTTAAGCCGAATCCTAGTTTAGTACAGTATAGATTTTGTCTCATTGCATTTGTATCCGGACGGAATACAGATGCGGGTGTGTATGCACAGTATAGGGGTTTTCCTGTAATTTATTACGGGACCAGTTTTCTGGAGTTGCCAGTTTGCATTCCGTTCCGGCCGGTTTTCCTTTGTTCTTTTCCGGCCGGACCTTTTGATGGAGGGTGTTATTTGCAAGTTTGCAAATAACATTTGTGGAGGGGGTTTCTTGCTTATTGGTGGCATCATGATAGTTTTTCATGATGAGATGCTTTCTTAGTCTTTTCCTTTGCTTTATGGTGATGAGAAAGGATTATGATTGATTGGTTTAGTGATGTGAGACTTGCTTTATGTTGTGGTCACCACCTTTGTTCCTACACTTACCTCCCTTCATGAGTTTGGTTTTTCCCCACCATTTCCTCATCTCATATGGCCGGCCACATTTCTTTGGATGAGGGAAAAAAAAAGAAGAGAGGAGTTCATTTGCATGAGAAAATTATTCACCTCTCATTTTTCTTGCTACACTATTTCAAGCTCTCTTCAATGTTCTTCATCCCTCCATCACCATGGCAACTACTACTCCAAAGAGACATAGACTCTACACTACTTCTACAGCAAATCTTGGGCGCGTCGGCCAGCCAACTTCGCACCCGAGTTGCCTCGGTATTGAGGTGGGAGCCCGTAGAAGATGCAGACGATGTGGTGCCCTTCCGGCAAGGATGCGATGACCGGGGTTTCCGCGGGAGATCGGGACGACGACGAGAAGACCGGAGGACTCGGATCACTCGGTATATCTCTCACCCTTTCTCTTGTTAGCTAGTATCGATTAATGGTTACGATCCGGGTATATTGTCCGCGGTAGCGCCAGTTTAAAAGTTAAGAAAATTTTGATTCCGCATTTTGGCCTCGGATAGACGGCCGGGGCGCTGCCGTGGCGCAACATGGTATCAAAGCCACGCCATTAACCTTGCCTAGCTTGTTCTAGTGTGTTTTACATTTCCGATCGACCAAAATTCCAAAATCTACATTTTTGTTCACATCAGTTTTCTGTTGAAAATTTTTGGTGCCAAATTTTTTTTCAGGTTACAGAAAAGTGATGTACTGGAAAATCTAAGGGTTCTGCAAAAATTCGATGCAGTAAATCGACTGTTGGAGTGCGGATCCGCGGCAAAGACCCCCTTCTTGCCGCGGTTCCGCCGCACCTTTATGTGATCACTGTATCATATTTCTGCAGTTGCCTCCTGAATGGAATTTAGGGTTTTTGGAATATTAATATTGGGCCCAGAATTTCCTGATCTGCTACAGTAATGCTTGGGGGCCCACTTGTTAAAATTTGATCGATCGGATATTTTAAACACATTATTTCACAGTATTTACATTATATCTGCGACCGTGAATGTCACTTGATCGGTAAATCCCGTCTAACTGCTATAGCCCGGTTAGACGGATTTGCGACGTGACTTTCACGTTGATGTTCTATGTTTATGCTGTGTTGTTGCGGATCGGTAGTGGGGGATAGCCTGGATGCAATGCTAGTACAGTTTTGTTTTATATGTACATTTGATATTGCGCGGCGAGCGTCCGACATGTGGACTGCCGTCACTGCCTGTTTGTATTATTCTTTTGGGGCACGACCTGGTTGCGGTCGATGTACCCGTTGTATGTATATTTTACTTTCTGTACTAGGATTACCCCGCGGAGGGGTGCACGGATAGCCGGGTTCTAGAGGGCAACGGGCCCGTATCTCATGGCATTGAGACGGAGGGGGCTTCACTCTAGGATTGGCGGGCTATTCGCCGCACTCGTAGGGGGTACAGGTTGACCCAGGAGGGGTGCCCAAGTTACCGGATTCCATGAAGTGCTGGGTGGTCCATTCACGGTGCTGAAGGGGGCTGCCTCGCTTCAGGTTTTGGCGGGTGACTTGCCGCGCCCGTAGGGGTCTAGGATTTCATTGCACAGGCTATCCATACGACCAGGGGAACGTCGGGTTTCAGCAGCGGCTCTGTGAAACCCGGGGATCCCAGATATCTGTATTGTTCTGTGATGCTGTACATTTCTGTGATGTTGTTTTTTATCACGCCTTGAGCGAATATAATATATTGGTATATATATTAGTAGATGTTGTATATGTTGTGCATCCGCGCTAGTCCAGTCCCCGCTCTGTCGTTAGTTAAGTAACCTAACGGGTGATGACGGGACCCAGTGGCGAATGCGGATGACATATACGTACATCAGTATATTTTCGTTCTTTGTGGTGTGATCAATTGATGGGACTGCGTTGATTCGGATCAATGCAAGATAAACAAACCTATTATGATGTTGTTGGAACAATTTTTCAAAAAGCTGTTATTGCAAGGACGTTCTCTTTTGTTTTGCATCGTGGTATTCATTTGGAATATCCTGCTTCTCAGTCGACGAGGCAAGGGCCGAGATCCCTTCACCAGGAGTGACCCCTTGGGCAGAAGTTTGCGTCAGGGCATTAACTTCACTATAGCCGATTACTTTTGCTTTGCATCGTGGTATTCAGTTGGAATATCCTGCACCTCATTCTACGGGGAAAGAGCCGAGATCCCTTCACCGGGAGTAACCTCTTTAGCAAAGGTTTTCGTCACTATATTTTTATAAAAGGCTATGCAGTTCATTCAACGATATCAAGTTCTTTACGTTAAAGGTTTTTCGCCAAAAACCATTCGTAGCCCTCCGTCATTTCTTATGGGTATTATTTAGTATTCGTGCTGCGTTTGTTGACTCCGTCAAGGCGTAGTGTACGGTAGCTAAGTGGTGCTTGTTTGTTGCATAAATGGGATTGGTTAGGACAGTCGTGCGTCCTTGTTGACTCCGTCAAGGGCACGTACGGGTGGGTTTAATGCAATCCAGATAATGACGGGTTGAACTTGACTAGGACTCTTTGATTTGTTGACTCCGTCAAGGTCACTTGGGTCCTAGGGGTAAAAATCACATCGGGAGTTTCAAAAGAACTGAAACTTGCCAGGCATGCGCATACCTTCTGGAGTGTGGTGACTTGAGTGGATTCCGTCAAGTTATCATGCAATGATAGTTGGATCCCGATTCCCACTGATGAGTTAGTTTACTCCTCGGGTGACCCCGACTAATTCTTCTTTCAGGTTTGGAGGAGAATTTGAGGTACAGTGGGAGGTTTCCTGATTAGATAAAGTGATAACCATTCTGATCTAGGTTAGAGTGCACGCTGAGTGTTTCTTTTCTCTCTCTCTTTGGCAGCGACCATTGACCCGACCCTAGACTATGACTCAGTGACCAAGTTGACCGAACTTTCTTAACACTGGCTTTTGGATTGTCAGAGTTGCAGACCTCATTGCCACTCCTACCTTTACCCTTTTCTCCAGGACACCCCGTATTACTACGAACGTCCACTTCCATTGGACAAAACCATCGTATGGTTATATACGAACTCGAAGGACTTCGAGGATGGTTTCTGGTTCTGGAGAAAAACGAATAGGATTATTCAGTTGTCTTTTCTTTTCACCTTCTCTCATTGCGAGTACTCCTTGGTTTAGGAGATAGTACACCTATTACGCAAATTGGATAGTCTTCTTCCAAACCTTAGGCTGGTGCCGAACGGTAGGGAATGAAGAAAACCAATTAGCATAACGATGGTGTGCAGAAGGTATTAAGTTAAGACAAAGCAAGGGATTAGTAAGAGGGCAAAGTAAATTGCGACTGCTATTCACGACCGAACCAAGTATTTCTTCGCCAATCCTAAATCACCTTTGTATTTCTCCAGGACACTCCGTATCACTACGAAGATCCACAGTTTATTTGGATACTCCATCGTATGGTTATATACGAACTCGAAAGGAACTTGTTCCAGTTCGGGGATGGATTCTGGTTCAGGAGAAATATGAATAAGGTTTATTCGGTTGTCTTTTATCTTCACCTTCTCTCGCTTTGCGAGTGCTCCTAGGATTAGGACAGTACACCTTTTATGCTTATTGGATAGTCTTCTTCCAAACCATAGGCTGGTGCCGAACGGTAGGGAAGGAAGAAAACCATTTGGCCTAAAGGGGTGTGCAGACGGTAATGACTAAAGACATATAAAGGGATTTGGAAAGATGGCAAAGAGATATACGGTTACAGTTGTGAATCTGGATAATGGAAGAGGCATTACTAAGAATACCAGAATACCCCACCGAAATATTTCAATGTTTCAGTTTCACTGTGTAATGTTAAAAGAAAACTGATTTCCCGATTAGATACTTACTCCAGGGTATGTATTTACCAGGTATGATTCTCACATCTGTATGGTTTTACAGATGATGAGTGCGAGTAAGTTATTGGGAATAGGGTGATCATCCTCATTATATCGGGATTCGTTGTAATCAGTGATATTTGAGGAGATCATCTGGGCTGTTTGCCGGTCGGCAAATATTTGGTTTTGAATATCCGCTGTTGTGCACCAATTTCAAATTGATATATCTGTACGTCTATTTTCATAGAGTGAGATATACCTTTTGATATTATGTCGATGATATTTACCTATATCAGTGGATGGTTAGGTAAGGAGCATTAAACAGCGGTGTAATTCTTCTTAACCATAAGTACAGTTTTCAACCTACGACGCACAGTGAAAGAGTTGTTAGACTCAGCGGACTTATACAGAGTATTGTATGTTGTCCAGTGTCCATTAGGACAGAGGGGTTGGTCCTCATACTATATTCTGTTTACTTTTAACTTCTCTAGTTCTTAGACATGTGTTTCGTAGGAACACAGGGTCTAAGTTTTGAGGAGTTATAGGTATTTGAATAGAGTAGAGAACCAGGTGTAGCAAGTATCGGGATTCTTCAAAGTGATCGAAGATGTAGATACTTGTGTATGGTGTTCAGTTGATAGTAATGATTAAGAGAACTAGCTTCTCTTTCAGGTTACTCATAATTGGAAACATTCCTAAGTTGAGTAACGCTGATCGGCCTCCTTCCATTTAGTTTACATGCACTGGAGATAGCTGCATGATTTGAATCTGGTTCAATTAAATCAGTGCCTCTGGTTCTATATTGGATATAGAACAATTCATATCTTAACGATGTTAAGGTACAGGGAGTTGTCCAGCTTATGCTTAAAACCAGACACTGGACAACTCAAGGCACGTTTCTGTAATGGCTGTTTGTGGGTTGACCCAGGCTATGACGAGGGTTGACTTTCTACCATCTGGCAGATCAATAGAAATATTGTTCTAGACTCGCCACAGTTTTATTAAAAAAATGGATTTTTTCAAAAACAGTAGTGGGAGTATGGTAGAACTGGAAGTGATTCCAGAACCGCAAACGATTACTGAAGATTTGATAAGGAACCTAAAGATTCAATCTGATTTGACATTCCATTGGCCACTCCGCAGATAAGGTGGGTAACTTCAGGCACCCGAGAGGTACTCCGGTAGCCTCAAGGACGGTGACAGGGAAGTTCTTGTTTACCCACACTTGCCATTGCTGTTGTTCCAGGCTGCGAGACCCGGCAGGAGGATGAGTATAGCGTCGTTCTGAACTAGCTTCAGAAGTGTACGTGTATATGACTCTGCCAGAGGGTTGTCGTAGTCAGTGGGAGCAACGAAAGCATTGGTGGACAGGTAGCTTATGTCTACTTATAGACTAAAGCAGATGTAGCGGAGATAGATCATCTATTTCTGACGTGACAGTCATAGGTTTGACTTCATCAGAATAGGGGATGGATCTGTTGAGAAGGTAGTAAGGTGTGATATCCTGGTATTTGGATGACATACACATAGTAGGAAGTGATATTCCTATACTACGATCGGTTATACTTTGGTTGTCACACAGTTGTTTCTCCACACAGGACTTGGATATTATATCAGACATTCTGGTTACTAGATCTATGGTTTTAGATCTAGATTTGGGTGGTTTCCCAATCTGGGTACCTTGACAGCATTCTATGAGTATTTAGAATGGACGACTCCTGGCATGGTAGTGCACCTGCAGTTGATGGAGTCACCATCTCTAAAGGTGTCTTATAGACTAAAGGGGAGAGGGATACTCATGATTGGCAGATCACTTGCTTAGGCAATTAAGTCAATCATGAGATGTCAAGTACCACACCAGATGTTGTTCTTGCACTAGATGCAATAAGTTGACATTGATCCAATCCTGGAGAAACAGTCGGAAGCAGTTTTAGAACATAAGTGGATGTTCTAGGGATATGATAACGACAGCCTCATTTGGGAGACAGTTATCATTCCAGGCTTGCAAGGTGACATTGACGACAAGGAGGTTGTCAGAGTTATAGTTTTCCTTCTGACGAGGGGCAGTATTTTGGACAGATGGTCCAAGGCAATACTGAGGGTGGCATGGCGCAGGATACTGATTAAGTTCAGTTGGCGATACAGTCTAAGAAGTTTGGATTTGGAGTTCATTTATGAGCTAGGTCCCATCAGACATCCAGACATTCTAAGACAGGTATTGCTCATTTCGGGAGATGGCTTTCTCCGCGAACTTGAGATATAGAGAGACATAGAAAGAAACATCACAGCGGATCCACTCACTGAGGCTATTCCTCAAACGCAATAGTTTCGCAAACGAGCTTTGTGAGACTGACTAGTAGAGGAGTTGGGTGTTCGGTATCACACGGGCTGTGAGTATGCGGCATCGCAATAATTAGCCTTGAGTGCAAGTGGGAGATTATTGGAGATAATGCCCTCAGAGTCAATTATTGGATCACAGGCACGTGATTGCAATGATTGAGGGAGGACCTATCCCGGTAGGACAGTCTTACTCGAGATGATAGTATGCTATCTGGTTGACCTTTATCATCGTGTACTGCTTCAGGTGACCTTACAGGTCACTATTACACGCTGATAGAGCCCCTAGGATTCTTGCTTTACTGCCGGCAGTATGATGGCGATCATATACGTGAGAGCTGGTGGTCTATAAGCACATCCTTAAAAGGTCCCTAGTCATGGGAGTTTCGAGACAGGGCATCGATTCTCCAGAGTAGACTAGTGTATACAGTCGAGACCCCGACGAGGGGCGGTGGCCGGTCTCTCAAGCCACTGGTGTCAGTTGGTTCACCTAAGATGTATACAGGTGCTCATTGGGTTATGAGTACACCGGACAGGACTCGCTGGGAACATGCTAATTGGTCTTATACCTGACGTCAGATAGCAGTTCCCTGGTGACATGTGTACAGGTTAGTTCATTGACCTGGGGATCGTCATTTGTCTCGTGTGAGTTCCCACTGTACTTTGATTACTACCCTACCACGGCTCAAAGGAGTCGTGCAAACAGGTTTTAGTTGGGTGCAGTCCCGAGCCACATGGAGGCAGTGAGCGGATCTTCAGGGGTTCGTCTCTCCCGGTATTGGGGGTGAGGTCGCGCTGTGTCTAGGAGAGCCATTACGCAAAGCCCTCGGCCGAGGCAGGAGATTTACTGGTAGGTATTCCAGTAGTATCTCAGGGCGTTCTGGGCTACACTCCGACACGACTTGTACCGCTTTTGGGGGTCTGACTTTTACCAACCCCCTAGGCCCGACATGCGATGCTCATAGACGAACGGACCGGACTGTACGGATATTGTCACTGACAGGCTCAGTAGGGTGTCAGGATGAGTTCGCTCATCAACGTCCCTTTTGGTCAATAGCTGGTGGCCCGTCACGTATTGGCTAATACCTCTGACGTGCTAGTGGTTAAATCTACAGCCATAGTATTGACGAGTCTTTAGAGTCCACCACACTTACAGTTACTCAAGCTTTCGGGCGAAACGCTGTAGAGGCCGTATGGAGCTATGGCAGGGTCCGATCAGATACGTGCGGTATTGCACGGATCAGGATCGGACAGTTTTGTACTAGTGGCCGTATAGTTATATGGCAGGGTTCGATCTGATACGTGCGGTATTGCACGGATCAGGATCGGACGGATAATACTAGCCGGCTTTGGTTTAAGCCGAATCCTAGTTTAGTACAGTGTAGATTTTGTCTCATTGCATTTGTATCCGGACGGAATACAGATGCGGGCGTGTATGCACAGTATAGGGGTTTTCCTGTAATTTATTACGGGACCAGTTTTCTGGAGTTGCCAGTTTGCATTCCGTTCCGGCCGGTTTTCCTTTGTTCTTTCCCGGCCGGACCTTTTGATGGAGGGTGTTATTTGCAAGTTTGCAAATAACATTTGTGGAGGGGGTTTCTTGCTTATTGGTGGCATCATGATAGTTTTTCATGATGAGATGCTTTCTTAGTCTTTTCCTTTGCTTTATGGTGATGAGAAAGGATTATGATTGATTGGTTTAGTGATGTGAGACTTGCTTTATGTTGTGGTCACCACCTTTGTTCCTACACTTACCTCGCTTCATGAGTTTGGTTTTACCCCACCATTTCCTCATCTCATATGGCCGGCCACATTTCTTTGGATGAGGGAAAAAAAAAGAGAGGAGTTCATTTGCATGAGAAAATTATTCACATCTCATTTTTCTTGCTACACTATTTCAAGCTCTCTTCAATGTTCTTCATCCCTCCATCACCATGGCAACTACTACTCCAAAGAGACATAGACTCTACACTACTTCTACAGCAAATCTTGGGCGCGTCGGCCAGCCAACTTCGCGCCCGAGTTGCCTCGGTATTGAGGTGGGACCCCGTAAAAGATGCAGACGATGTGGTGCCCTTCCGGCAAGGATGCGATGACCGGGGTTTCCGCGGGAGATCGGGACGACGACGAGAAGACCGGAGGACTCGGATCACTCGGTATATCTCTCACCCTTTCTCTTGTTAGCTAGTATCGGTTAATGGTTACGATCCGGGTATATTGTCCGCGGTAGCGCCAGTTTAAAAGTTAAGAAAATTTTGATTCCGCATTTTGGCCTCGGATAGACGGCCGGGGCGCTGCCGTGGCGCAACAGTTGCGGCCGTCTACTAAAGTTTTCGACGAGCATTCGATCAGGTTGTCAGGAATTTTGTTGAATTTCCCGACTAGATATTGAAAAATGTTTTCGAGATCGAGACTAAAATGCGGGGTTTGTAATTGTTAGGCATGTGATGTCTAAGGAATTCATTTGGTTAGGCATGTGATGTCTAAGGAGGTTGCCGATTCCAACTGTTGTAGTTTTTCACTTTCTTTTCTACGACCATAAGTGTAATAGTGGTGTATCGCCAGTTTCGGTGCTATATGTCAACGACAATTGGGATACGCATATTTACTTACGTTGATGACATGTGATATTATGTGTTGCTGGGATATGTTAAATTGGATCGTCGTGTTTGAATAGCCGGGGGTTTTATGTCAGATGAGAGTTTTTCATTTTCATTCATGTAAAATTCATTGTATGTAATATTCTTTTATTGGGGTACTTCCGGGTTGAGGATGATGTCACCATTGTATATTATTTACTTTTCCGCATTAGGTTAGACCCAAGGCGGGGAGCACAAGTAACCGGGTTCTGGAGTCCAGTGGGAGACCATCTCGAGGAGTCGAGACCGGGTCTCCTAACTCTAGAATTGGTAGGGTTACTTGCTGCTCTCATAGGGGTCTAGGGGTGTGGGATTAGCTATTCATCACGACCGTGGAATCCGTGTTTTATACAGGCTTAAAATAAAACACGGAAATCCTAGTATATCCAATATTTCATATGTTGTTCTTCTGCTGCGATATCTGTGATGTGATCATTTGATATGTTGAGATGGATACAGGATATAGTATATGTGATATATTATATAGACGTTGCTTAAGTTTTACACCGCGCTAGCATTGCCCCGCTCTGCCGTTAGTTACCTAACCTAACGGTGCACGAGGGGACATCGAGGCGAATGCGGATGGCATAAGCGTACGTTGTATTTATCTGTGACGTTTAGGAAAATGATGGGACTTAATTAATGAGATTAATGAAATAAAAGAAACCTAAAGATGTCGTGGAATCGAATTTTCAAAAACAGGTAGCTCTGTTGATGCTTTACATTGCGGTGTTCCTTGTAGAACATCCAACATCTTATTCGATAAGGAAAGAGCCGAGATCCCTTCACCAGAAGTGACCTCTTTAGCGAAACTAGCAGATGCTACAAACTCGGTTTGTCTTTTGATTCCTTCTATAGTTTTTGCTTTGCATAGCGGTATTTGTGAAATATCCTGCACCTTATTCGATAAGGAAAGAGCCGACGATCCCTTCGCCGGTAGTGACCACTTTAGCAAAACTAGTAAAGGCCTCAAAAACACTCCATTTAAAACATTTGATTCTACGACGATATCAAGTTCATTACGCAAAGGGTTTTCATAAAAACCTGTCGTAGCCATCCGTTATTTCAGATAAGTGCTTCATAGTATTCGTGCTACGTTTGTTGGCCTGCGTCAAGGCGTAGTGTGCGGTAGCAATTTATGCTTATCTGCTAAAGCATATGATGTGATTGAGTTAGGGTAGTCATGCGACTTTGTTGGCCTGCGTCAAGAGTCGTACGGGTGGGTTTAATTCAATCTAGAAATGATGGGTAGAACTTGACTAGCGGACTATGGTTTGTTGGCCTGCGTCAAGGTCATAGGACGCTAGGGGTAAAATATTATCGGGAGTGTTGAAATTTGCAATGAGATTGCATACCTCCTATGAGATAGTTGGATCCTGATACCCACTGCGAGTAAGAGTTACTCCTGGGAGAGTTTTACACATTACAATTAGCCAATCAAGTAGGTGTCTAGAAAGGTGTCAACGGGGTTACGTCCTTGGGAAAACGAGGTTTATTTTAATTAGGTCCGTGCGAAAGCACGGGGAAGCTCCCTCAAAGTACCGGCACTGGCTTGGCTGAAAGATTAGCGAAATTGTATGGTGTAATTAATCCCGGCTAGTCTTTCATTTTAGGGTTTGAAGGAAGATTTGACTAAAGCAGAGGAGCCATCCTGATTAGATATATTAATAACCAATCTAATCTTGCAAGAGCGCACGCTGAGTGTTTTCTTCTCTCTCTCTCTCCAGGTAGCGACCATGTCACGCCTTAATCAAGATAATAATACGGATGTATTGACCGAACCTGCTTATTATACTACGCTAGGGAACGTTGGTCCCGCTCCAACTTATAATTGATATAAGACCGAGCAGGAAATAGGGGATTACCAGAATTCTCGTGCCACCCAAACGAAGAAAGTGTTTGTTGATACATCATCTTCGGGTGTGTTCATTACAGAGAACTGTTTCTCAGTATCCTTTACGTCCTGGGTATGAGATACCGGATCAGGATCCCACATATGTAATATGTTACATGGGCTACAGAAAGGTAGAGAACTGAGAAAGGGTGATAAAGTTTCAAGAGTTAAAAATGGTGCAAGTGTTGCAGCCAAGTCTGTTGGCAGTTATCACCCTGTATTACCAAATACATTAATTCTAAACGAATGTTATTAGATACCGAACCTGATATACAACATCATATCAGTCTCTTTATTAGTAAAGAAGGATATAATTTTGTATTGTTGGATAATGTTTTGAACATTTCCTATATCAAGAGTTGATCGGTTCAGGCACGTTATCTAAAAGCATATCCGTTCTAAATCAAACCACAGTTCTTAATGTACAAAACACACACAAGAGGAAGGGTTCAGAAATGAACGCATCCTTTTTGAGGCATTGTAGACTAGGTCATATCAATGCGACCCGACTTGCTGAAGTTACATAAAGATGCATATTTAAATCAGATTGAATTTACATCTTATAAAACTTGCCAGTCATGTCACAAAGATAAGATGACCATATCTCCGTTTATTGGAAACAGAGAAAGAGTTAGTGAACTCTTGGGATTGATACATGATGATGTATATAGGTCCCATGTCTACATATGTCTGGACTGGTTCTTTGTACTTCATTACATTCACTGATGATCTCTCAAGATTGACACTTATGTTCTTGTTGAAACACAAGTCTGAACCTTTTGAGATATTCAAAGAATATAAGTTAGAAGTAGAGAACCAAAATGTGTATAAGTATTATGTCCTATGATGAGATCAGGGAGGAGAATACTTGAGCACGGAATTCCTGGATTATTCTAAAAGAGAATGAGATTCTCTCTCAGCATTACTTCTCCGTATACACCACAACACGTCGGTGTATCAGGGCGGAACAATAGCACCCTATGTGATATGGTGTGCTCTATGATGAGTACTACTGAGTTACCTATTTCCTTTTTAGGGTTATGCACTTGTGAAGCTGTATATCTATTGAATAGGGTTCCAATCAAATCTGGTGCCTACCATTCCATATGAGATATGGTATGGGAAGAGCCCATCTCTTAAGGATGTTAAGATTTGGGTTGTCCGACTTATGTCTAAAAGCAAAATCCGGACAAGCTCGAGGCAAGATATGTGGAAGTTTGTTAGATATCCCAAGCATTCGCAAGGGAATACCTTCTACCAAACTGAAGAGAAAAATCTGTTTTGTTTCTCAGCATGCCACCTTTTTAGAAATGGAATTTTTTGTGAAGAAATTAGTGGTCATGAGGTTGAACTGGAAGTAGTTCCAGCTATACAAAGTGCAGCTGATGATTTGGTAAACCCGGAGGATTCAATAGTTTTCCCGACGTAGCTCAGCCTCTCCGCCGATCTAGTAGGGTTCCTCATCCACTTGAGAGATACTTCGGTTTCTCTATGACAGTGGGAGCGAGGATTGCATCATGAGATGATGACCCAACTAGTTTCGAACATGCCATCAAGGAGTGGGGACTTTGTGAGAATGGCTGGATGCTAAAGCGATCTAAGATGGAATCCATATACATCAACAAAGTATGGACTTTGGTTGCTTTATCTGAAGGGTTAAATCTCCATCAGGAGCAAGTATATCTTGAGAAGATTACTTGGTGTACATGGAAAAGTTGAGACTTTCAATGCTATGCTTAAGTCCATCCAAATCCTACTTGCCATTGCTACATAACATGACTACGATATCTGGCGGTTGGGTGTCATGACTGCTTTTCTAAATGATGATTTAGAAGAGAGCGTCTATAAGTACACAGCCAGAGGGCTTCGTAGACAGTCGGAGCAGCGGAAACGTGTGCAAGTTGCTTTATGAGTTAAAGCAGGCATCGCGGAGTTGGATCATCTGTTTTGATGTGGTAGTCAAAGAGTTTGGCTTCATCAAAATGGTAGATGAACCTTGTATATACAAAAAGGTGTAGGGTTGCGTAACACCACCACGAAGTTTAGGAAGGCATCACACATGCCATATTGAAAATTTTTGGGGGCGCTATGAAACCCTAACCAAGATCTTAACTAGAGTTTTAGGGTAAACTTAGCAAGTAAACATCTTTACATCTAAGAGATAGAGATTACAACCTTTGTAGTCCGTTCCTTCGCTTCATAAGCTCCGTGTTGAGGTCCCTTCGCTGCGATCATCATGAACTCCGACTCTCGTGAGGCTCCAAGAGGTGAATGATGCATCTTGCTTGATGTCTTCTTGATCTAAGATGATCTACCTTGAAGAATCTCTAACCTAAGCTTGCACTTCACTAATGAAGTAATTAGAGAAGTGAACACTATAATCTAAGTGGCTAGAATAGATGAGGATGATGAACTAGGAATTTAGCTCTCTTTTGTTTTCAATTTCTCACAATAATTCATCACACATAAAAGGCTAGCAAGCTTTTCAAGGAGGAAGAAGAAGAAGAAAGCTTTTGTGAGGAATAATGAATTATTGTTGTGGTTACAATTGCAACCATGAGTTAACAATGAAGGCTTTAACTCATGTAGAGAATAAACTAAGGTTAAGGGTTTGGGTTGGGTTAAAGAATATCTACACAAAATATATAAGCTAAATGACAAAGTCAAAAGCTTCATGAAGAATCCAAAAGCTAACCCTAATCCAAACCGTAACTTGTTTTATTCTCATAATACATGTTGCATTTGTAACCCTAACATGTTACAATATTATATATCACATATATAATGTATAATGTAACAAAAGAAAATAAAACAATTAACATATATCTCATATACATCAATGTATTATCCGGTGAGAAAAAGAATCAATAAAGCGAGCTTATATTAGTTAACGTTATGTAATATATCACATATATAATTATACATTAAATTATCGAATCAACACTTGATCCGATAATCCGGCTATATTACATATAACCGACTAATATAACATGTACCAATTCATCTAATCAACACTTGATCCGATGACCCGGCTATATCATATATACCCGGCCGATATCTCATATCGCGAGAATAGAATATGGTATCTCATATCGTATTATTCTCGGTCCAGCACATATCACATATGTGCTCCTACTCCGTTTTTCCTGAGCCAGGAAACCTCTGTGTAGAACTCTAAAGAATCGTCAATACGCCGGCAGTAGGTGATGATCATATCATACACCCACAAGCTGCAAGCGGTCAGCTAAACGTAATAGCCACCCAGGTATTGAGCGATCAGAAGATCAACAAGCAAGCCTATACATTCTCCTGTGAATCCAATCAGTAACACTCCCGTACAGTCCGGTCTGTTCGTCTGATATGTCGCATATCAAGTCTAGGGGTGGTAAACGTCAGACCCCAGTAACCGATAAGTCGTGTCGATGTGAGGCTCATAACAGGTCGAGAAACTACTGATAACTCTTACCAGCAGCACTCCATATCAGCCCTGGCCAGGGACTTCCAGTTATAGCCGATCGAACACAGCACAACATCAACTCCCTATACCGGGAGAGACGAAACCCCTCCTATCGCTCATTGCCTCCATGTGATTCGGGACTGTACCCAAAAGCCACCGTTTTGCACGCCCTCTTGGACGTGGTAAAATGGAAATCAAAGTATAGTGGGAATCACACAAGACTCTATGACGATCTCGGGTCTACAGACTAACCTGTACCAGTGTCACCGGGGAACTGCTATCTGACGATAGGTATAATACCATCTAGGAGTTCTCGACGAGTCCGTTCAGTGTACCCAGTCTCCACTGAGCACCCGTACACCATCTTTGATGTCAAACACCAATGGATATGAGATCAACCATCGCCCATCATATGGGTCAAGATGCGTATACGCTAGTCTACTCTGGTGTATCGATGCCCTGTCTCGATACACCCTCGATTAGGAACAGTTATAGGATGTACTCGTTGACTACCCTGGCCCCACTAGTATGATCTACATCATAGTCCTAGTAGTCGAGTACATATCTTAAGGGCTTTATCAACATGTGAGAGTAAGATAGTAAACTAATACAAGTGAACATGTTAAGACAAAGTGAAACCAAATAGCATACTATCATGTCGAGCAAGAAAGTCCTCTCTCTATATATCTAAGCATCCACTATAATATACATCATATATACAACAATGGCCTCTAGGGCATATATATAACTAACAATCTCCCACTTGCACTAAGGCCAGCTGTTGTAGTATCTCATACCCAATATCCCGAAGAGTCTCTCAAATTATATCTGGGGAATGGCCTTCGTGAGTGGATCCGCAGTGTTGTCCTTCGTGTCAACTCTCCTGACCTCGATCTCGCGGCGATCAACTATCTCCCGGATCAGGTGATACCGCCTCAGAATATGTCTGGACTTCTGATGGGACCTGGGTTCCTTGGCCAAAGCCACAGCTCTATTGTTATCATAATACAAAGGTATTGGATGCTCAATGGAATGAATCACACTAAGTTCAGTGATGAACTTCTTCATCCAGATAGCCTCTTTGGCAACATCATTGGCAACGATGTATTCAGCCTCCATCATCGAGTCTACCACGGTTTCTTTCTTGGAACTCTTCCAACAAACCTCCCTTCCATTCAGGGTAAAGACAAATCCCGAGTGCGACTTAGAGTCGTCCTTATCACTTTGGAAGCTCAAATCGGTAAAGGACTCCACCTGGAGTTCTCCATTACCATACACCAAGAACATCTCTTTAGTCCTTCTTAAGTACTTGAGAATGTTCTTCACAGCTGTCCAGTGATTCTCTCCTGGATCTTCTTGATACCTACTCACCACACTTAGTGAGTATGCTACATCGGGTATGGTACATAGCATCGCGTACATGATAGAGCCTACTGCCGAAGCATAGGGTATCCCTTGCATGCGAGCTCTTTCCAAATCAGTCTTGGGAGACATCTCTTTGGAGAGAGTGAGTCCAAAGATCATGGGTTGGTTCCCACGCTTGGATTCTTCCATACTAAACCTCTTTAGTATGGTGTCAATGTATCTGGATTGGGACAATACCGGTATCCGTTTAGATCTATCTCTATAGATCTTAATTCCCAAAATGCTGGAGGCATCACCCAGTTCTTTTATTGAGAATCTATTTGATAAGAAGAGCTTGACTGAGTGAATCATAGGAACATCATTTCCTATCAAGAGTATGTCATTCACGTAAAATACGAGGAAGACAACCTTACTCTCTACAACCTTCTTGTATATACAAGGTTCATCTTCGTTCTTGATGAAGTCAAACTCTTTGACTACAATATCAAAACAGATGTTCCAACTCCGCGATGCCTGCTTTAACCCGTAGATGGATTTAAGCAGCTTGCACACCTTTCCGCTGCTCCCACTATCTACGAAGCCCTCTGGCTGAGTCATGTACACGCACTCCTCTAAATCACCATTTAGAAAGGCGGTCTTAATATCCATTTGCCAGATTTCATAGTCATGGTATGCAGTGATGGAAAGTAAGATCCGGATGGACTTAAGCATAGCCACTGGAGAAAAGGTTTCGTCATAATCCACACCTGGTCGTTGACGAAAACCCTTTGCAACAAGTCTAGCTTTGAAAGTCTACACTTTTCCATCTACACCAAATTTCTTCTTAAAGATCCATTTGCTCCCAATGGGTTTTACCCCTTCAGGAGAAACTTCCAAAGTCCATACTTTGTTGGTGTACATGGATTCCATCTCAGATCGCATTGCATCCAGCCACTTCACAGAGTCACCACTCGTGATGGCCTGCTCGAAGCTAGTCGGGTCATCATCTTCCATGATGCAATCCTCGCTTCCACCGTCAATGAGAAAACCGTAGTATCTCTCAGGTGGACGAGGAACCCTACTAGATCGGCGGAGAGGCTGGGGTTCGTCGGGATCTACTGAATCCTCTGGTTCCACCAAATCTTCTGTCATTGTTTATATTGCTGGAACTTCTTCCAGTTCTACATCCTCGCCATTAATTTCCTTTGCAAGAAATTCCTTTTCTAAAAAGGTGGCATGTCGAGAAACAAACACCTTTTGTTCCTCTGTGTGGTAGAAGATATACCCTTATGAGTTCTTGGGATATCCTACAAACTTGCACAGGACAGACCTTGCCTCGAGTTTGTCCGGATTGTGCTTTTTGACATAGGCCGGACAACCCCATATCTTAACAAACTTAAGAGATGGTCTCTTCCCCTTACATATCTCATATGGAGTGGTAGGTAATGATTTGGTAGGAACCATATTCAATAGGTGTATGGTTGTCTCAAGCGCATACCCCCAGAAGGAAATAGGCAACTCAACATTACTCATCATAGAGCGCACCATATCTAATAGGGTGCGATTCCTCCGCTCCGATATACCGTTGTGCTGTGGTGTATATGGAGGAGTAAGCTGAGAGAGAATCCCATTCTATTTTAGATAATCCAGAAAATCATTGCTTAAGTATTCTCCTCCTCGATCAGATCGAATGATCTTAATACTTTTGCCCGTTTGGTTCTCTACTTCGTGCATATATTCTCTGAGTTTCTCAAAAGCTTCAGACTTGTGTTTCAACAGGAACATATTTCCGTATCTTGAGAGATCGTCAGTGAATGTAATGAAGTAGGAAGAACCGTTCCTGGCATGTGTAGACACGGGACCACATACATCACTATGTATCAGTCCCAAGAGTTCCGTAACTCTTTCTCTGTGTCCACTAAACGGAGTTTTGGTCATTTTTCCTTTGAGACATGATTGGCAAGTATCATAAGATGAAAATTCGAATGGATTCAAATATCCATTCTTATGTAACTTATCTAGCCGTGTCGCATTGATATGACCTAGTCTACAATGCTACAAGAAGGATTCGTTCATTTCTGAACTTTTCCTCTTGTGTGTGTTTTGTACATTCAGGACTGTTGTTTGATTTAGAACGTATATGCCATTATTTAACAAGCCCGATCCAATCAACTTTTGATTCAGGAAGATGTTTATAACATTATCCTGTACTACAAAATTATATCCCTCCTTACTCAATAAAGAAACTGATATAAGATTGCATATCAGGGTCGGAATGTAATAGCATTCGTTCAGAATCAATGTATTACCATTTGGTAACACAAGGTGATATTCGACAACAGACTTGGCTGCAACATTTGCACCATTCCCTACTCTTACGGAATGATCACCCTCTCCCAGTTCCCTACCTTTTCATAGCCCATGTAACATATTACATATGCGGGATCCTGATCCGGTATCTAATACCCAGGACGTAGAGTGAACTGAGAAACAGTTCTCGATAACTAACACACCTGAAGAAGTTGCATCATTATGCTTATTCTTCGTTTGGGTGGCGTGAGAATTTGGATATTCTTCTAATTCCTGCTCTGTCTTATAACTATTATAAGTTGGAGCGGGACCAACATTCCCCTGCTCAGTATAATAAGCAGGTTTGGTCAATACATCTATATTATTATCTTGATTAAGGCCTGACAGGGTCGCTACCTGGAGAGAGAGAGAAGAAAACACTTTAGCGTATGCTCTTGCAAGATTAGATTGGTTGTTATCTTATCTAATCAGGATGGCTCCCACTGCTTTTTATCAAATCTTCCTTAATACCCTAAAAGGTAAGACTAGCCGGGATTAATTACACTTTACAAGTTCACCAATCTTTCGGCCAGGCCAGTGTTGGTACTTTGTGGGAGGTTCCCCGTGCTTTCGCATTGACCTAATTAGAATAAACCTCTTTTTCCCAGAGGCATAACCCCGTAAACACCTTTCTAGTCACCTACTTGATCGGCTAATTGTCCTGTGTAAAACTCTCCCAGGAGTAACTCTTACTCGCAGTGGGTATCGGGATCCAACTATCTCATAGGAGGTATGCAATCTCATTGCAAATTTCAACGCTTGAAATTCCCGATAATTCTTTTACCCCTAACGTGCTATGATCTTGACGAATGCCAACAAACTATAGTCCGCTAGTCAAGTTCAACCCGTACATTTCTTGATTGAATTAAACCCACCCGCACGACCCTTGACGAAACCCAACAAAGTCGTACGACTACCCTAACCCAATCACATCATATGCCGCAGATAAGCAATAGTTAGCTACCGCACACTACGCCTTGACGAAAGCCAACAAACGCAGCACGAATACTAAGTATTACTTATCTGAAATGTCGGAGGGATACGCAGGTTTTTCAGAAAACCATGAGCGTAATGAACTTGATATTGTTGTAGAAGAAAGTGATTTTGAAAAGGAGTGTTTTTGAGGCTTTTCTAGTTTCGCTAAAGAGGTCACTCCCGGTGAAGGGATCTCGGCTCTTTCCTTATCAAATAAGGTGCAGGATATTTCATAAATACGGCGGTGCAAAGCAAGAATGTAACACCTTAGGATATATTTAGTGACTAATTATATTTAAATAATGGTTTTTAAATAAAAAAGTTTACCAAATTGTGTTTCAAATATTTTTCCTAATTTAATAAATATTTTTCCAAAATTTTCCTAGGCTTGCACACACATGTGCATGTAAACTAGGGTTTTAAAATGAGTTGTTACCATAATTATTAACCATGGTGGGTTAATCATAGGATTAAGTCTTTTGGGTTATAAGTGAGTTTAATTAGTTAGTTAAAAGTTACTTTAATTTGAATTGTGGGTGTTGACTTGTGAAAGAGAGAGAGAGAGGGCATCATGGCTCAAGCCATGCTTGCCATTAATGAAGAGAGAGAGAGAAGGGTTGACTAGTGAGTGATAATTGTTCCTCTCATTTCCTTGTGTTTTTCTCTCAACTCTCATACACACACACACACACACTTACCTCTCTGCTCCAGAACCCCAGCACCAAGCAGCAGCAGCAGGAGCTAGAAGCAACAGCAGCAGCAGAGAGAAGTAGCAGTAGCAGCAACAAGCTTCACAACAGCAACAGCAGCAACTGCAGCTTCTCCCCTTCGTTTCTTCTTCTTCCTGCAGCTCCCTAGGGTTAAGTATGAGGTATATTTCCTAATCTTATTCCCTAGTTAGCTTAGTTAGTGTGGTTTTGCATCGGTTAGTGGTTTTTAGTGCGTTTTAGTGCGATTTGAGGTGTTTAGTGTGAACTTTGTGCTATTGTGGTGGGAATTGGTTTCAGTAGGTTGTTAGTGGGTTGTTGAGACCATATTAACCTAGTTTAACCCCAGTTGCACTAAATTACCACCAGTTTCCCTATTTGATGCAAATTGTCGTTTTTAAGCAAATTTGAGGTTTTCTGGATCTGCTTTTGACCCGATGAGATCTGAGTGAAATTGGGAAGACTGCAGTGTGGTGGAGATGAGCTGATGCCATATCTTGAACCCGACCCCTAATTGCTACAGTAGGCCGCCGATTTTCTCTTTCTGGCCGCAAATTGCGGCCAGATGGGTAGGGTTTTGGGTGGTGTTTGGTCCTGTAGGTGTCTGCTAGTGTGTAGGGTTCTGTGATATATATATTTTTGTAAGTAAAGTTCTGTATAGAAATCTGGGACCAAATACCTGTTTTGCCGTTTTTCTAAACCTTCGTGACACGCGTGATACGTGAGTAGGTTTGGGGTTCTTGCGTATCGCGACGCGTCGGGGTAGTTTCAGGCACGTGACCACACGTTTTAGCGTATCGCGCACACGCGCGATTGGTTTGCGACACGGGTTTCTAGTTGGACCGTAATGTCGCGTTTCTGTGAAATTGAGCTTATGTGTGATATATGTCATATGATTCTAGGTTCGCAGGCCAGTGAGACGGACGCTGCGAAGAAGGGCAAGCAAGTTGTTGGATACACTTAGCGCGAGACTCGGTGAGTAGATTTAACATCTACGGGGATATCGCCCGCATGGCGTTATGCGTCAGGGCTGATAGGACCTTATTATTATATGTTGCATTTACCTCATGTACTGTCATTGCATATTGCATTCCCTGCTGTATGTATGCTTAGAATTGATAGAACACCGCACCCTTATTGACAGTTCACGTTGCACAAGCACTGACTTGACATGACATTCATACTTGATGCATATATCACGTCGGATTATTACGCTGTAGCTCATCTTTTATGTGACTTGACATGACATTCATACTTGATGCACATATCACATCACGTTTACTTGCATATGGGATGGGATTACATGTGATTTCTGGATTTGGGAACCGTGGCCCTTTTCAAATATGTAATCATTTAAAAACCCGGTTCCTTTGATATGATATTTTGGGGCGCCACCCCGTGCTTTCTTTTCTCGGTGCTAGAGTGGATATATTAAGAGAGGGATGACCCGGACTGACGGATTCCCGATATATTGAGAGAAGGATGACCCGGAATGACGGATTCCCGATATATTGAGAGAAGGATGGCCTGGACTGACGGATTCCCGATATATTGAGAGAGGAATGACCCGGACTGACGGATTCCCGATATATTGAGAGAGGGATGACCCAGACTGACGGATGCCCGATATGTTGAGAGAGGGCTGACCCGGACTGACGGATGCCTGATAGAGGATGATTTGCGTGTCGATGCTAGACACGAGTATTTATGTTATTTGGGTGCCGATGTTGGGCACTCGTGATTCTCAGGGATATACAGGATATGAGGGCCGATGGAGTACCGGCGTCTGGGATGTTGGGATTCGCGGTGCATACATACATATGTAGTCCACCTCGACACTTCGTGTAGATACTATATTCCCATGCTCAGCATTCATTATCGCATCTCATCCTGTAGCTATATCACCTGATAGAGGACTTGCATGATTATTATACGTACTGCTTACCTCGCATTGATATCATCTGCTGGCATTTGTTAGAGTAGCGCTGTACGTGCATGCTCGCGATTACCTTTATATGTTATCTCTATTCACGAGTTGGCAACTCACCCCCGTTGTGCCACAGTTTTGCAGGTTGCCCTCAGCATAGTCGCGGCAGGCTGTCTTTTGCATCTTTTGGCTACAGATACCACCACAGTTGCGGTGAGAGCTGTTTTGCATTTAGGTGGGTTGTGGTATTCTGAGTACTTTTATTGTATCCCTTTTGTATCTAGTACTCTCCATCTACCATTTATGTACTGGACTTAGATACTGTGTGAGGCCGATGATGTATATTTTGTATTCTGGTGTCGTGCTCGTAGGAGCCGACTGTTTTTATATGCAGTTTCTATTCTGTGATGTCCACTTATTGTTTATTCTTCGCTACGGCGTCGTATATTACTCTTGTGATGTTGGTTTCCGCCGTTGGGCGTGATTGCTCCCGTTAGGGGATGTTTCATTTCATTACATTTCATTTCACTTATATCCTGTTTTGTACCCGGTCTCGGGGCTACTTTTACAAAGGAAATGCTGCCAAAATTATTCAAATGATTAAGTAATTTAAAGGAAAAAAGGGGACCTATTGAATTTTTTTTAAGGTTTTCTAAAAGCTTTAACTAAAAGTTTTCAATACTCATTATCTTTAAATGGTTTTGATTTTTGGGTTCGGCTTACTTAGTCGCGTTACGCCTGTAGACGTAGCGTGGTTAAGTGCCGGTCACGAGTCGAAATACTCGGGTCGTGACAAAGTTGGTATCAGAGCGTAGGTTTTACCTTCGGAGTGTAGGATAACCCTGGTATGATGGAGTAGGTAGCTGCAGCAGGGTAGCGTAGCGTGTGTATGTTCCGCGGCATACTCACGACACGGTACTCCGCCTACGCGACCTTAGGACTTGTTGATTTAAATTCCTTCTTAAGTACATACATTCCTGCGATTCGATTTCCGTGTTCTTATCGAATCCTAATTTTTCTTTCAGCCATTATGCCGCCAAAGACTATGAGGGCGCAGAGAGCGGCCGTGAGGGCCGAGATTCGAGTTGACTCGTCCGAGACGAGGACTGATCCGGGCAGTACACCGGTTGTACCCGAGCAGGCTGTTCCTGCCGTGACAGATCAGATCGCCACGCTAGGGGCTGGTATGCAGGAGATGCGCCAGACGGTGGGATCTAGCATGCAGGAGATGCGCCAGATGATAGGATCACTAGTTGAGACGCTTCGAGCGCAGCGACCAGAGGTAGCTCCACCCGTTCCAGAGACCGCGATGGTACCTACCGCACAGCCAGTTGCCCCTGCAGCCACGGAGGTGATTACAGTATCGCTATCAGAGTTCATGAGGCTGAAGCCTCCAGTATTCACAGGCACCGATACAGCCGAGGACCCACAGTCTTTCATCGACAGGATGGCCAGGATATGTCGTTCCCTCAGATGCGCAGATGCGAGATGGGTCGAGTTTGCGAGCTTTCGCCTGGAAGGTCTTGCGCAGAAGTGGTGTGATTCAGTTGAGAAGGGCAGAGCAGCAGGTCTTCCTCCTATGACCTGGACGGAGTTCGTTGTTGCGCCACGGCAGCGCCCCGGCCGTCTATCCGAGGCCAAAATGCGGAATCAAAATTTTCTTTACTTGGAAACTGGCGCTACCGCGGACAATGAAAAACCCGGATCGTAACCATTAACCTAATGCTAGCTAAGCAAGAGATGGGAAGAGAAGTATACCGATTTATCCGAGTCCTCCGGTCTTCTCGTCATCATCCCAATCTCCCGCGGAAAGTCTAGTCTCCATATCGTCGCCTCCTCGCCGGAAGGGCACCACATCGTCTGCGTCTTTTACGGGCTCCCGCCTCAATACCGAGGCAACTCGGGCACGAAGCTGGCGAGTCGACGTGCCCAAGACTTGCTATAGGTTGTAGTGTAGAATCACTTTGTCTCATGGGGTTTGTGAAGTTGCCTTGATGGAGGAATCAACAAGATATGAACTTGGGAATTTTGGTGGCAAGCTAAAATGAGATGGATGCTTAATTTCCCACACCAAATCAACCACTCTCATTTTTCCTCTCCTCAAAATAGTGGCCGGCCTCATCTAGAGAATGGTGGAGAGAAAAATGAAATCAACCATTATCAAAACAAGAAGGAGAGTGAGTATAGTAAAAGTAGAAAGGTGACCATAAACAAAACATCAACCATGCTTATCACTCCATACCCTTTCAAATCTCAATTAATGCACCATCATGGATGAAAGATGCTAAACATATCATAATGAATATATTTGCAAGAAACCCCCTCCACAAATGTTATTTGCACAATTGCAAATAACCCCCTCCATCGAAAAAGTCCGGCCGGGAAAGAATAAAGGAAAACCGGCCGGAACGGAATGCAAACTGGCAACTCCAGAAAACTGGTCTCGTAATAAATTACAGGAAAACCCCGACACTGTGCATACACACCCGCATCTGTATTCCGACCGGATACAAATGCAATGAGACAAAATCTACACTGTACTAAACTAGGACCGGCTTAAGCCAAAGCCGGCTAGTAAACTCCGTTCGATCCTGATCCGTGCAATACCACACGTATCAGATCGAACCCTGCCATATAACTATACGGCCACTAGTACAAAACTGTCCGATCCTGATCCGTGCAATACCGCACGTATCTGATCGGACCCTGCCATATCTCCATACGGCCTCTACAGCGTTTCGCCCGAAAGCTTGAGTAACTGTAAGTGTGGTGGACTCTAAAGACTCGTCAATACTATGGCTGTGGATTTAACCACTAGCACGTCAGAGGTATTAGCCAATACGTGACGGGCCACCAGCTATTGACCAAAAGGGACGTCGATGAGCGAACTCATCCTGACACCCTACTGAGCCTATCAGTGACAATATTCGTACAGTCCGGTCCGTTAGTCTATGAGCATCGCATGTCGGGCCTAGGGGGTTGGTAAAAGTCAGACCCCCAAAAAGCGGTACAAGTCGTGTCGGAGTGTAGCCCAGAACACCCTGAGATACTACTGGAATACCTACCAGTAAATCTCCTGCCTCGGCCGAGGGCTTTGTGTAATGGCTCACCTAGACACAGCGCGACCTCACCCTCCAATACCGGGAGAGACGAACCCCTGCAGATCCGCTCACTGCCTCCATGTGGCTCGGGACTGTACCCAACTAAAACCTGTTTGCACGACTCCTTTGAGCCGTGGTAGGGTAGTAATCAAAGTACAGTGGGAACTCACACGAGACAAATGACGATCTCAGGTCGATGAACTAACCTGTACACATGTCACCAGGGAACTGCTATCTGACATCTGGTATAAGACCAACTAGCAGGTTCCCGGCGAGTCCTGTCCGGTGTACTCATAACCCAATGAGCACCTGTATACATCTTAGGTGAACCAACTGACACCAGTGGCTTGTGAGACCGGCCACCGCCCCTCGTCGGGGTCTCGACTGTATACACTAGTCTACTAATGGAGTATCGATGCCTTGTCTCGAAACTCCTACGACTAGGGACCTTTTAAGGATGTGCTTATAGACTACCGGCTCCCACGTATATGATCGCCATCATACTGCTGGTAGTCAAGCAAGAATCCTAGGGGCTCTATCAACGTGTAATAGCGACATGTCAGGTCACCTAAAGCAGTACACGATGATAAAGATAAACCAGATAGCATACTATCATCTCGAGTAAGACTGTCCTACCGGGATAGGTCCTCCCTCAATCATTGCAATCACGTGCCTGTGATCCAATAATTGACTCTGAGGGCACTATCTCCAACAATCTCCCACTTGCACTCAAGGCTAATTATTGCGATGCCGCATACTCACAGCCTGTGTGATACCGAACACCCAACTCCTATACTAGTCAGTCTCACAAAGCTCGTTTGCGAAACTATTGCGTTCAAGGAATAGCCTCAGTGAGTGGATCCGCTATGATGTTTCTTTCTATGTCTCTCTATATCTCAAGTTCGCGGAGAAAGCCATCTCCCGAAATGAGCAATACCTGTCTTAGAATGTCTGGATGTCTGATGGGACTTAGCTCATAAATGAACTCCAAATCCAAACTTCTTAGACTGTATCGATAACTGAACTTAATCAGTACCCAGCGCCATGCCTCCCTCAGTATTGCCTTGGACCACCTGTCCAAAATACTGCCCCTCGTCAGAAGGAGAACTATAACTCTGACAGCCACTCTGCCATCCATGTCACCTTGGAAGCCTGGAGTGATAACCGTCTCCTAAAGGAGGCTGTCGTTATCACATCCCTAGAATACGCACTTATGTCCTAAAACTGCTTCCGACTGTTTCTCCAGGATTGGATCAATATCAACTTATTGCATCTAGTGCAAGAACAACATCTGGTGTGGTACTTGATATCTCATGATTGACTCAATTGCCTAAGCAAGTGATCTGCCAATCATGAGTATCCCTCTCCCCTTTAGTCTCTAAGACACCTTTAGAGAGGGTGACTCCATCAACTGCAGGTGCACTACCGTGCCAGGAGTCGTCCATTCTAAATACTCATAGAATGCTGTCAAGGTACCCAGATTGGGAAACCACCGAAATCTAGATCTAAAACCATAGATCTAGTAACCAGAATGTCTGATATAATATCCAAGTCCCATGTGGAGAAACCACTGTGTGACGACCAAAATATAACCGATCGTAGTGTAGGAGTTTCCTTTCCTACTCTGTGTATGTCATCCAAAACCAGGACATCACACCCTACTACCTTCTTAACAGATCCATCCCCTATTCTGATGACGTCAAATCTATGACTGTCACATCAGAAATAGATGATCTATCTCCGCTATATCTACTTTAGTCTATAAATAGACATAAGCTTGATGTCCACCAATGCTTCCGCTGCTCCCACTGATTATGACAACCCTCTGCAAGAGTCATATAGACGTGCACTTCTAAAGCTAGTTCAGAACGACGCTATACTCATCCTCCTGCCGGGTCTCGCAGCCTGGAACAACAGCAATGGCAAGTGTGGGTAGATAAGAACTTCCCTGTCACCGTCCTTGAGGCCACTGGAGTACCTCTCGGGTGCCTGAAGTTACCCACCCTATCTGCGGAGTGGCCAATGGAATGTCAAATCAGATTGAATCTTTAGGTTCCTTATCAAATCTTCAGTAATCGTTTGCGGTTCTGGAATCACTTTCAGTTCTACCATACTCCCACTACTGTTTTCTGAAAAAATCCATTTTTATTAAAACTGTGGCGAGTCAAGAACAATATCACTATTGATCTTCCAGATGGTAGAAAGTCAACCCTCGTCATAGCCTGGGCCAACCCACAAACAGCCATTACAGAAACGTGCCTTGAGTTGTCCAGTGTCTGGTTTTAAGCATAAGCCGGACAACTCCCCGTACCTTAACAATGTCAAGATATGAACTGTTCTATATCCAATATAGAAACAGAGGCACTGATTTAATTTAACCAGATTCAAATCATGCAGCTGTCACCAGTGCATGTCAACTAAATGGAAGGAGGCCGATCAGTGTTACTCAACTTAGGAATGCTTCCAATTATGAGTAACCTGAAAGAGAAGCAATTTCTCTTTATCATTACTATCAACTGAATACCATACACAAGTATCTACATCTTCGATCACTTTGAAGAATCCCGATACTTGCTACACCTAGTTCTCTACTCTATTCAAATACCTATAACTCCTCAACACTTAGACCCTGTGTTCCTACGAAACACATGTCTAAGAACTAGAGAAGTTAAAAGTAAACAGAATATAGTATGAGGACCAACCCCTCTGTCCTAATGGACACTGGACAACATACAATACTCTGTATAAGTCCGCTGAGTCTAACAACTCTTTCACTGTGCGTCGTAGGTTGAAAACTGTACTTATGGTTAAGAAGAATTACACCGCTGTTTAATGCTCCTTACCTAACCATCCACTGATATAGGTAAATGTCATCGACTTAATATCAAAAGGTATATCTCACTCTATGAAAATACACGTACAGATATATCAATTTGAAATTGGTGCACAACAGCGGATATTCAAAACCAAATATTTGCCGACCGGCAAATAACCCAGGTGGCTTCTTCAAGTATCACCAATTACAACGAATCCCGATGTAATGAGGATGGTCACCTAATTCCCAATAACTTACTCCCACTCATCATCTGTAAAACCATACGGATGTGAGAATCCAACCTGGTAAATACATACCCTGGAGCAAGTGTCTAATCGGGAAATCAGTTTTTTTTATTTTTTTTATTTTTAACAGTACACAGTTGAACTGAAACATTGAAATGTTTCGATGGGGTATTCCGGTATTCTTAGTAATGCCTCTTCCATTATCCAGATTCACAACTGTAACCGTATATCTCTTTGCCATCTGTCCAAATCCCTTTATATGTCTTTAGTCATTACCTTCTGCACACCTCTTAGGCCAAATGGTTTTCTTCCTTCCCTACCGTTCGGCACCAGCCTATGGTTTGAAAGAAGACTATCCAATAAGTATAAAAGGTGTACTGTCCTAATCCTAGGAGCACTCGCAAAGCGAGAGAAGGTGAAGATAAAAGACAACCGAATAAACCTTATTCCTATTTCTCCTGAACCAGAATCCATCCCCGAACTGGAACAAGTTCCTTTCGAGTTCGTATATAACCATACGATGGAGTATCCAAATAAACTGTGGATCTTCGTAGTGATACGGAGTGTCCTGGAGAAATACAAAGGTGATTTAGGATTGGCGAAGAAATACTTGGTTCGGTCGTGAAAAGCAGTCGCAATTTACTTTGCCCTCTTACTAATCCCTTGCTTTGTCTTAATCTTAATGCCTTCTGCACACCATCGTTATGCTAATTGGTTTTCTTCATTCCCTACCGGTCGGCACCAGCCTATGGTTTGGAAGAAGACTATCCAATTTGCGTAATAGGTGTACTATCTCCTAAACCAAGGAGTACTCGCAATGAGAGAAGGTGAAAAGAAAAGACAACTGAATAATCCTATTCGTTTTCTCCAGAACCAGAAACCATCCTCGAAGTCCTTCGAGTTCGTATATAATCATACGATGGTTTTGTCCAATGGAAGTGGACGTTCGTAGTAATACGGGGTGTCCTGGAGAAAAGGGTAAAAGTACGAGTGGCAATGAGGTCTGCAACTCTGACAATCCAAAAGCCTGTGTTAAGAAGGTTCGGTCAACTTGGTCACTGAGTCATGGTCCAGGGTCGGGTCAATGGTCGCTGCCAAAGAGAGAGAGAAAAGAAACACTCAGCGTGCACTCTAACCTAGACCAGAATGGTTACCAATTTATCTAATCAGGAAACCTCCCACTGTACCTCAAATTCTCCTCCAAACCTGAAAGAAGAATTAGTCGGGGTCACCCGAGGAGTAAACCAACTCATCAGTGGGAATCGGGATCCAACTATCATCGCATGATAACTTGACAGAATCCACTCAAGTCACCACACTCCAGAAGGTATGCGCATGCCTGGCAAGTTTCAGTTCTTTTGAAACTCCCGATGTGATTTTTACCCCTAGGACCCAAGTGACCTTGACGAATAATCAACAAATCAAAAGGTCCTAGTCAAGTTCAACCCGTCATTATCTTGATTGCATTAAACCCACCCGCACGACCCTTGACGAATAATCAACAAAGTCGCACGACTGTCCTAACCAATCCACATATCCATGCGACAGAAAGCATTACAGAGCTACCGCACACTACGCCTCGGCGAATAGCAACGACAAACGTAGCGCGAATACTATGCAATACTAATCCGAAATGACGGAGGGCTACGAATGGTTTTTGGCGAAAAACCTTTTACCGTAATGAACTTGATATCGTTGAAGGAACTGGATAACCTTTTATAAAATATAGTGACGAAAACCTTTACTAAAGAGGTCACTCCCGGTGAAGGGATCTCGGCTCTTTCCCCGTAGAATGAGGTGCAGGATATTCCAACTGAATACCACGATGCAAAGCAAAAGTAATCGGCTATAGTGAAGTTAATGCCCTGACGCAAACTTCTGTCCAAGGGGTCACTCCCGGTGAAGGGATCTCGGCCCTTGCCTCGTCGACTGAGGAGCAGGATATTCCAAATGAATACCACGATGCAAAACAAAAGTGAACGTCCTTGCAATAACAGCTTTTTGAAAAGTGTTCCAACAACATCAGAATAGGTTTGTTTATCTTGCATTGATCCGAATCAACGCAGTCCCATCAATGGATCACACCACAAAGAACGAAAATATACTGATGTACGTATATGCCATCCGCATTCGCCACTGGGTCCCGTCATCACCCGTTAGGTTACTTAACTAACGACAGAGCGGGGACTGGACTAGCGCGGATGCAAAACATATACAACATCTACTAATATATATACCAATATATTATTTTCGCTCAAGGCGTGATAAAATGCAACATCACAGAAATATACAGCATCACAGTACAATACAGATATCTGGAAGCCCCGGGTTTCACAGAGCTGCTGCTGAAACCCGACGTTCCCCTGGTCGTGTGGATAGCCTGTGCAATGAAATCCTAGACCCCTACGGGCGCGGCAAGTCACCCGCCAAAGCCTGAAGCGAGGCAGCCCCTTTCAGCACCGTGAATGGACCACCCAGCACTTCATGGAATCCGGTAACTTGGGCATCCCTCCTGGGTCAACCTGTACCCCCTACGAGTGCGGCGAATAGCCCGCCAATCCTAGAGTGAAGCCCCCTCCGTCTCAATGCCATGAGATGCGGGCCCGTTGCCCTCTAGAACCCGGCAATCCGTGCACCCCTCCGCGGGGTAATCCTAGTACAGAAAGTAAAATATACATACACCGGGTACATCGACCGCAACCAGGTCGTGCCCCAAAAGAATAATACAATCAGGCAGTGACGGCAGTCCACATGTCGGACGCTCGCCCCGCAATATCAAATGTACATATAAAACAAAACTGTACTAACATTGCATCCAGGCTATCCCCCACGACCGATCCGCAACATCACAACATAAACATAGAACATCAACGTGAAAATCACGTTCGCAAATCCGTCTAACCGGGCTATAGCAGTTAGACAGGATTTACCGATCAAGTGATATTCACGGTCGCAGATATAATGTAAATACTGTGAAATAATGTGTTTAAAATATCCAATCGATCAAAAATTAACAAGTGGGCCCCAAGTAATACTGTAGCAGTCACAGAAAATCTGGGCCTAAATTTAATATCCCAAAACCCCTAAAATTAGCCCACAAGCCCACTGTACAAATTTGACACAGAGAAGACAACAATGTGCGGCGGAACCACGGCCTCAGGGGGGTTTGGCCACGGTTCCGCGCTAGGGTTGTCGACTGAATGTGTCGAATTTTTACAGAAGTCTTAGAATTTCCAGTACATTAATTTTATACAACCTGAAAAAATTTTAGACACCAAAAATTTTCAACAGAAACTGATGTGAACAAAAATGAGGTTTTTGGGATTTTGGTCGATCGGATAAGTAAAACGCATTAGAACAAGCTAGACAAGGTTAATGGCGTGGCTCTGATACCATGTTGCGCCACGGCAGCGCCCCGGCCGTCTATCCGAGGCCAAAAAGCGGAATCAAAATTTTCCTTACTTGGAAACTGGCGCTACCGCGGACAATGAAAAACCCGGATCGTAACCATTAACCTAATGCTAGCTAATCAAGAGATGGGAAGAGAAGTATACCGAGTGATCCGAGTCCTCCGGTCTTCTCGTCATCGTCCCAATCTCCTGCGGAAAGTCTAGTCTCCATATCGTCGCCTCCTCGCCGGAAGGGCACCACATCGCCTGCGTCTTTTACGGGCTCCCGCCTCAATACTGAGGCAACTCGGGCACGAAGCTGGCGAGTCGACGTGCCCAAGACTTGCTGTAGGTTGTAGTGTAGAATCACTTTGTCTCATGGGGTTTGTGAAGTTGCCTTGATGGAGGAATCAACAATATATGAACTTGGGAATTTTGGTGGCAAGCTAAAATGAGATGGATGCTTAATTTCCCACACCAAATCAACCTCTCTCATTTTTCCTCTCCTCAAAATAGTGGCCGGCCTCATCTAGAGAATGGTGGAGAGAAAAATGAAATCAACCATTATCAAAACAAGAAGGAGAGTGAGTGTAGTAAAAGTAGAAAGGTGACCATAAACAAAACATCAACCATGCTTATCACTCCATACCCTTTCAAATCTCAATTAATGCACCATCATGGATGAAAGATGCTAAACATATCATAATGAATATATTTGCAAGAAACCCCCTCCACAAATGTTATTTGCACAATTGCAAATAACCCCCTCCATCGGAAAAGTCCGGCCGGGAAAGAATAAAGGAAAACCGGCCGGAACGGAATGCAAACTGGGAACTCCAGAAAACTGGTCCCGTAATAAATTACAGGAAAACCCCGACACTGTGCATACACACCCGCATCTGTATTCCGACCGGATACAAATGCAATGAGACAAAATCTACACTGTACTAAACTAGGACCGGCTTAAGCCAAAGCCGGCTAGTAAAATCCGTTCGATCCTGATCCGTGCAATACCGCACGTATCAGATCGAATCCTGCCATATAACTATACAGCTGTTCATACCATAATATTGCATTTTCTATTCCCCATTCTTATGCATTTTACAATGATAAACAGGTGCTTTTGATGCATGTCTGCTACATATTACAGGTTACAGGTTCTTGAAGCGAAAACAGTGAAAAAGAAAAAAGATGATACAAAAAGTGGACTTTGACCAACAAATAGAAGACTCTTGATCAAGCCTACATCAAACATAAAATTCACAGAGTACAAGGCAATGCAAGGTCCAAGATTACAAAGCGAACGGTCAAAAGCCCACCGCAATTATTCACTGGAGATCTGGAAGAAACATTGAAGCTATTTTAATAAAGAACCAAATAATAAGGAAGCCCAAAGATCCAAGGCCCAATACTTTCTTTTAAAGAGACATAAAATTTTACCAAAGCTTGAAGTCTACTTTGACTAGGTCTTCCTAAGGATATTTTGGTAAATGTAGACATGCAAATCAATTGTAACCTAGGGTTTCCTATTCTTTATAAATAGGAACTCTAACCATTGTATTTTCTTATGCCTCCCTTCATTAATAAATTTTAGAGTTCTTTATGGAGAGCATCGGTGTTTCTTTTCAATTCATGAATTCAGATCTGACAACCCTGCGTTGATGATTGGAGAGATGCATCTGTAAGTAGATTTAATTCCTTGCTCTAGTTTAGATTTCAATTCTTGCCCTAGGTAATTTTTATTCTCTGCCCTAGATAAATGTTCTTTAATTCCTTAATGAGCGAGTAGTTTCCTCTCTTGTTAGGGTTAGGAATAGGGAAGGATTTGAGAGATGAAGATCTCTCATCTCTTTTCTTTGCCAATCTTTTATGAAAATTAGAACTCCATGCATACCTTCTTATTCCGCTCCCTACGGCACTCTACCCTCGAGGTAACGGTGATTCCGTAGTATAAAGGCCCGGATTTTAAGGTTTTCCATGGAGGTTAGGGTAAAGATTAAGAAAGGAAGGACAAGGATTTAGAGGAAGAATCAATCTTCCCAATCATCCTAATCCCCTTTGTTAAGATTTACCATAACACTAATATGATATCTTTAATTAAAGGCAATGGAAAGAGATGTAGATCTTTGTTTACCAAATTTTCTCTAAACCTAATCCTAGCAAGTTTCTAATCCTAGTATCATACAACTTCAATTTTTAGATTTAATAATCAATCCGAACACCCTTCGGAATTAACTCGTTAGCGCGATTAGGAAATTCACAACATCCCTGTGGACCGACCCGTACTCACCGGCTAGCTGCAAAGCGACGCCGTTCTTGATTGCGGTTACAAATATTTTTGATCTATCTTTTAGAAAGCGCAAGCACGCTAAAATCACACCAATCAAATGGCGCCGTTGCCGGGGATGGCGTAGAATTTTCTTTTCGCGATTTCGGGTTAATCAAAATTAAAAAAAAATCATAAAAATTAAAAAAAAAATCATAAAAGTCTGAAAAATCTAAAAAATATAAAAATATATCGTCTGTTATTTTTGGAAAGGGTATCTTTGTGTGAATTTTGCAGGATCTACGCACAAATTCGGATCTGGAAATCTACAGAAAGCGAAACAGTAAATAGACGATCCTATCAACAGAAGATTGCAACAACAGAGGAACAGAAAAAAAATTCAGAGGACCGAGTCAACAAGTAAACCGCGCGATCTGGTGCTGCAAAAAAAAAAAAAAAAAACCCACGCTGCCTTTCCGGCCGCGGAACCGCCGCGCGACCCAGCTTCTGGCCGCGGAACCGCCGCGGCCTGGTCGGGTTAAAAAAAAAAAAAAAACCAGAAGCAGAAGCGCGGTAAAAAAAAAAAAATCAGTAAGTCTTCTGATCTCCTCCTCTGCAAATCTCCGATATATCTTCTGAAAAATCTCCTGCAGGATTCTTTGCGCTTTAAAAATCTTTCTCTTTCCAAATAACTAATCTTGTGCAGGATTCTTTGCGCGCGTTTAAAATAAAAATTGATTGCAAGTGATCTTTTCTGATTTGCATAGCCTTAATCTTTTTGCTAAATATATCTTTCCAAATTAAGAGCAAGAGAAAAAAAGGAAAATTTTAATTAGAAAACTTGCAAATTTTGAAATTCACAAAAAAGATTTAATTGCAAGTGATTTACTGTTTTGCATATCTTTAATCGGACTTTAAGGGGCTTTTGACCAAATCAGATTGGGTGGGGATTTCATCACCCTTCCCAGGACCCCAGAAAACATCTAAAGCATTTTGCATCGACCACAATTAATAAAAAATACTAGACTCAGCCCTAAGGAAATCGAGCTCAATAGGAAAAGGACTAGTATAGGCATCGACCGTTTATCCTAACTGATTTTTGCGGTGTCTAGGCTAGTGGTTTTTAATTAGGCCCACTGTCGTGGTGGTTCCTTCCCACTTACCTGGCCGTAATTGGCGGTGAAGAGACGGTTTGAGGTCCTATTTCTAGCCCTTTGGAACAGTTAGGAGCTGTCTAGCTGACCTAGGTGACCCTAGATCTCGGACTGATTGTGCATTTCTGGTTATTTGCATTTGTGTCTTAGCCCTTTATCGAAAATTTTTGCAAAACAAATAAAAAAGAATAATAAGAGGAATTTTAAAAAAAAAAAAAATACTTGCAACTTTTGTCGCTCGGAAATCCTTGCACCAACAAACTTTCTTTCTTTCTCCCTTTCTTCTAACATGGGTACCCCACATAAAAAATCATTAGCCGAACTTTGGTATCCCGAACCTAATTTTGCGTCGTTCGGCAATTTGTTCGATCAATTTAAAGACGATCCTTCCTTGCCTAAAAAATCTTTGAAAGATCACATAGAGGAGTCTAGGAGAAATAGTTTGACTTTTCAACCCACTTTGTGTCAACCAAGTCAACCTTCACCACCTACATATGTTGACACCACTTCTTTAAGTCCTTCTGTCACTCCTAGGCCGATGTCCATTGCTGAGCATATTGCTCAATCTCGTAGCCGATCTTTCACCCCTCTCCACACATCTAGTTCTAGGGATCAACAAGACTATTCATCTTTTTATCCACATGTTGATCCTACCCCAGTCCAATCACCCACTTCCTACCAGTCCTACCCGACCTTTCCATCTTCACTAGACACTGCTTCTACACAGCCTTTTGGGAGTTTCACATATCCAAACAATTTTGAATCTTTTGCCGAAACCCCTTTACCACCAAAGTCTAGTTTGGAAGAGGCGTTGGAGGCGTATATCGCAGCAACAAATAAAATGGTTAGGAATGTGGAAGCGTCCGTGGCCACCCTTATGCAACCTGCTGAACCGGTAGCTAGTTTCCCGCTAGCTCCAAATTTTTCAATGTATGAGGCGGAAGTTGGACAGAGTGAGAATGAGAGAGGATTTTCAAATCAAACCTACCCTTACCCAATTGAAGCCCACAACTCCAGTTTTCCATCGATTGTCCCTAATGATTCATCAGTTGAAAATAAAAATGAGTTGTGTGATTTTGTAGTGTTTGATTTGCCAGATTGTGAGGAACCCCTTTCGAGTGACACCGCACCTAATCCTTTCGACCTTTACACTTCCACTCTAGAACCTACATTGATAAACATCCATGCTTTTGAGGAGGTGTCTAAATAAATTGATTTTCATTTGATTGAGGATATAGACGCCGGGAATATTTCGGATGATGAACCTGTCGATTTAATTGAAATTTTATGTTCAAATCATCATCCCGAGTTATTAAATGTTTCTCCCGAATCTCATATGCGTCTTGATTTTGATGATAATGGCATGGATGAGTTGAATATTGTGGAGAATTATGAGGATAATATTGAGGAGAGAAGTGAGAATCATATTGAGGTTGAACCATTTTTCTTTGATGTGTCGAATTTTCCAATACACCCTCCTAAATCCTTAACTGATATCCTTCCTCACTCACTTCCTTCCGTCCTTCCTATCGTTTCGACTGTGCAAGAGACCGTTATGCTTTCAACTCCAATACCAAGTTCGGCGTACCCATGTTTGCTCACGACTCTTGAGGGATTTAATCTCATTTTTTCGCGGGTTGATAGATTAGCACAATCGTTTTTTACACATCGGTCATTACAAATTGTGCTAATCTATACGCTCCATCCACACCTTCAAATTCGTATTCCCATTTTCTTTGGTTCTTCTAATCTTCCTTTAATGATATCGAGTGTTGATGAATCACAATCTGACATTTTGAGTTCGATAATTTTCAATTGGACCTTCGAGGAAAGTTTCGAAGATATTTTCGCCGACGAACTCGCATTCTTAAATGATATGGATTTTGTGACTAATCAACCTCCACTCGAAGAAGTAGAACCCTTACCATTTCTTCTCCCCCTCCGCCATTCTCCTCCACCGAGACCATATTATCCCTTTCTCTCCACACGGTCTCATGTGCTTCTCATCTCTTTTCTTTCCACTCCATTCTTTCACCAACTCTACCGTTATCACGATAGAATTTTTGAATGGTTGGTGCTAACCTTTGGCTTGTGCAAGGCCAAGCTTAAGTTTGGGGGAATCTTTGTATATATGTATATATATTTTTGCTTTCTTTTTCTATAAAAAAAAATAAAATTTTTTTTTTCAAAACATTAAAAAATGAAATAAAAAATTATTATAAATAAATAAACAGGGGAGTGCCGGTATTTTGACCCTCTTGGTTTAGTATGACAGTGAGGACACTGTCAAGTTCGAGTTTGGGGGTATGCTCGGTACGTCTTCTTCCTTCGCATTCATTTGTACATATTTCTGCATTTGCATATTTATTTGAAAACCCATAAAAATTTGAAAAATTTCAAAAATTATAAAAATTACTGTATTCAATTTTGGCTTATTTGACTTGAGTTTGACAAATAGGTTAACTGGTTAGGAACAACTAGATCTTAGACTTAGTGAATTGAAAACCCTCAAAATAACCTTCCTTAAAGTTTAACGGTAGAAAGTATATGCCTTGTAGTTTATTTAGAAATAGGCAAATTTTGGGTTCACTTCTTGGGCTAAGTCGAAACAAGGGAAGAGTATTGATGTTCTTATTAGAGTATAAGTTTGAAAAATAGTTCCTAGCTTAAGTCTAGATTCTGTAAATGTATATCCTACAATTTGCACAATCACGCACCTTGAAACTTGGAATAGTAGAAGAGACCTTGAAATGCTCTTGTCTAAAGTCCTTAGTATGAAAAAGTGTGAATGAATAAAAAAAATGGACACTGGTTTTTATGATTACTTAAGGCTGCAAAAATAGAAAAATACTTAGCGAGGGTGCTTCATCACCTAGTGCCTTAGACCAACTGGTTTGGGAGTCACTGCTAAAGCCTTGGGTGTTGCAAAGACTAGGAAGTATGCTTTAAAGTGCAAACGCATTTTGTAATCGGTCGTTGGTACCTCAAGAAGTATTAACGGTCGCATGAAGGATGTGTAAGCAAATTTCATTTAAATTCACCTACTAAGAAGTGCTTTGGACAAAGGACGAGAGTATGATTGCTTGATTTGAATTTCCAAGTGTAGGGGTGATATTTACACACACGTGGGGATATGTGATTGGATTTTAGATAAGAGAAAGGAATGAAGAATAGAACTTGTATCTTTAATGGAGTTGATAGAAATTCCTAAGTGGAAATGGAACCCTAGAAGGAAAACTTAGGAAATGCCGAAAGCTAAGTAGATCTGCATGATATATATAATCTTAAGTTAAATGATGAGGAAGTGTGAAGAATATGGGTGGATAATTTGCGAGTCAAAAGATAATAGAATTCCTTGTTAGAAAACCTAATTGGAGAACAAAAGTTAATGGGCCGAATTGATAGGATTTTGTGGGTAGTATCCGCTGAAAACCCTCAGGAGACAACACTCCTCCTACTAGGGACACCTAGAGGTTTAACGGCTTGTTGCACGAGCTCAGTGCAATCGCGTTTCCCTGCGAAAGTGCGGCTAGGTTAGATTTTTATCGAGAATAAAAAAATAAGTTTGCTCGAGGACGAGCTAAAGATAAGTTTGGGGGTATTTGTTCATACCATAATATTGCATTTTCTATTCCCCATTCTTATGCATTTTACAATGATAAACAGGTGCTTTTGATGCATGTCTGCTACATATTACAGGTTACAGGTTCTTGAAGCGAAAACAGTGAAAAAGACAAAAGATGATACAAAAAGTGGACTTTGACCAACAAATAGAAGACTCTTGATCAAGCCTACATCAAACATAAAATTCACAGAGTACAAGGCAATGCAAGGTCCAAGATTACAAAGCGAACGGTCAAAAGCCCACCGCAATTATTCACTGGAGATCTGGAAGAAACATTGAAGCTATTTTAATAAAGAACCAAATAATAAGGAAGCCCAAAGATCCAAGGCCCAATACTTTCTTTTAAAGAGACATAAAATTTTACCAAAGCTTGAAGTCTACTTTGACTAGGTCTTCCTAAGGATATTTTGGTAAATGTAGATATGCAAATCAATTGTAACCTAGGGTTTCCTATTCTTTATAAATAGGAACTCTAACCATTGTATTTTCTTATGCCTCCCTTCATTAATAAATTTTAGAGTTCTTTATGGAGAGCATCGGTGTTTCTTTTCAATTCATGAATTCAGATCTGACAACCCTGCGTTGATGATTGGAGAGATGCATCTGTAAGTAGATTTAATTCCTTGCTCTAGTTTAGATTTCAATTCTTGCCCTAGGTAATTTTTATTCTCTGCCCTAGATAAATGTTCTTCAATTCTTTAATGAGCGAGTAGTTTCCTCGTTTGTTAGGGTTAGGAATAGGGAAGGATTTGAGAGATGAAGATCTCTCATCTCTTTTCTTTGCCAATCTTTTATGAAAATTAGAACTCCATGCATACCTTCTTATTCCGCTCCCTACGGCACTCTACCCTCGAGGTAACGGTGATTCCGTAGTATAAAGGCCCGGATTTTAAGGTTTTCCATGGAGGTTAGGGTAAAGATTAAGAAAGGAAGGACAAGGATCTAGAGGAAGAATCAATCTTCCCAATCATCCTAATCCCCTTTGTTAAGATTTACCATAACACTAATATGATATCTTTAATTAAAGGCAATGGAAAGAGATGTAGATCTTTGTTTACCAAATTTTCTCTAAACCTAATCCTAGCAAGTTTCTAATCCTAGTATCATACAACTTCAATTTTTAGATTTAATAATCAATCCGAACACCCTTCGGAATTAACTCGTTAGCGCGATTAGGAAATTCACAACATCCCTGTGGACCGACCCGTACTCACCGGCTAGCTGCAAAGCGACGCCGTTCTTGATTGCGGTTACAAATATTTTTTATCTATCTTTTAGAAAGCGCAAGCACGCTAAAATCACACCAATCAACGGCCACTAGTACAAAACTGTCCGATCCTGATCCGTGCAATACCGCACGTATCTGATCGGACCCTGCCATATCTCCATACGGCCTCTACAGCGTTTCGTCCGAAAGCTTGAGTAACTGTAAGTGTGGTGGACTCTAAAGACTCGTCAATACTATGGCTGTGGATTTAACCACTAGCACGTCAGAGGTATTAGCCAATACATGACGGGCCACCAGCTATTGACCAAAAGGGACGTCGATGAGCGAACTCATCCTGACACCCTACTGAGCCTGTCAGTGACAATATCCGTACAGTCCGGTCCGTTCGTCTATGAGCATCGCATGTCGGGCCTAGGGGGTTGGTAAAAGTCAGACCCCCAAAAAGCGGTACAAGTCGTGTCGGAGTGTAGCCCAGAACACCCTGAGATACTACTGGAATACCTACCAGTAAATCTCCTGCCTCGGCCGAGGGCTTTGTGTAATGGCTCTCCTAGACACAGCGCGACCTCACCCCCAATACCGGGAGAGACGAACCCCTGCAGATCCGCTCACTGCCTCCATGTGGCTCGGGACTGTACCCAACTAAAACCTGTTTGCACGACTCCTTTGAGCCGTGGTAGGGTAGTAATCAAAGTACAGTGGGAACTCACACGAGACAAATGACGATCTCAGGTCGATGAACTAACCTGTACACATGTCACCAGGAAACTGCTATCTTACATCTGGTATAAGACCAACTAGCAGGTTCCCGGCGAGTCCTGTCCGGTGTACTCATAACCCAATGAGCACCTGTATACATCTTAGGTGAACCAACTGACACCAGTGGCTTGTGAGACCGGCCACCGCCCCTCGTCGGGGTCTCGACTGTATACACTAGTCTACTAATGGAGTATCGATGCCCTGTCTCGAAACTCCTATGACTAGGGACCTTTTAAGGATGTGCTTATAGACTACCGGCTCCCACGTATATGATCGCCATCATACTGCTGGTAGTCAAGCAAGAATCCTAGGGGCTCTATCAACGTGTAATAGCGACATGTCAGGTCACCTAAAGCAGTACACGCTGATAAAGATAAACCAGATAGCATACTATCATCTCGAGTAAGACTGTCCTACCGGGATAGGTCCTCCCTCAATCATTGCAATCACGTGCCTGTGATCCAATAATTGACTCTGAGGGCACTATCTCCAACATTCGTGACCATATTTCTAGCCCGTTTCCTTCCCCAGAGTGTTAGGGATGCCCGAGCACGCAGATTTGAGTCCTTGCGCCAGACGCCAGGGATGACAGTGGCAGAGTATGACGTGTTGTTTACCGAGCTAGCAGTTTATGCCCCATATTTAGTGGCTACCGAGGAGTTGCGAGTCAAGAGATTTGTTCGAGGCTTGCTTACACCACTGTTCCTCGCGATCAGCGCGCAGCACTACGAGACCTATGCAGCAGCTGTAGACGCAGCCCTAGTGGTCGAGGAGCACCTTGGTGAGACTTCGGTAGTTCCAGAGCCGAAGAGAGTTCGTGCGGATACATCAGCACAGAGACATCCTTTTCAGCGCCGTGATAGACGTATTGCAGGCAGCAGAGATTCAGGGCGGGGCCGGTTATTCAGTTCCTATTCCCAGGATGGTCAGCGGTCATCGTCGGGATGTTTTCGCTGTGGGAGTTCTTACCATCGTGTACGGGGTTGTCCTGAGTTACCCCGGAGGGAGGCGACAGCACCGCATGTCACATTACCACCTTCACCACCCCAGAGGGCGTTGCCCATTGTACCTACCGTTGCTCCGCGCCAGACTCACACACAGAGAGGTCGTGGGCGTGGAGGAGTGGCTCAGAAAGGACGAGATGACCGAGGCAGAGGGCAGTCAGTTACAGGTGGTAGACAGGCACGGGTTTTTGCTTTGACACATCAGGACGCGCAGGCGTCCAATGCTGTGGTTTCAGGTATCCTTCCTGTATGTTCAGTTGATGCACACGTGTTGTTCGATCCCGGATCCACGCACTCGTACGTATCCACACACTTTATGCCGAGTTTGGGTAGAGAGTCCGGTTTGCTTGATCAGCCGCTTGTTGTGACTACTCCTGTGGGAGAGTCGTTTGTAGCTAGGCACGTGTTCCGATCCTGTACCGTCTGTATTGGCGAGAGGGAGTTGCCTGTCGACTTGATCCTTCTGGAGATGTTGGACTTCGACGTTCTTTTGGGCATGGATTGGTTAGCCACATGCTATGCTTCTGTGGACTGCCGTGAGAAGACAGTTAGGTTCTGCTTTCCCGGTGAGTCAGTTTTTGTTGTGTTGGGGGACCGTGGTGCCGCCCCTCACAGTGTGATTTCTTCTTTTCGCGCTGGACAGCTTTTGAGGAAGGGATGTCAGGGATTTCTCGCCTATTTTTGCGATGCTAGTGCTACACAGGTTCCATTGGATCAGGTTCCGGTTGTTAGCGAGTTTCCTGATGTGTTCCCTGCCGAGCTTCCAGGGTTGCCGCCCGAGCGCGACATTTCCTTCTGTATTGATTTGGTTCCTGACTCGGGGCCTATTTCCATACCGCCTTATCGGATGGCCCCGGCGGAACTTCGAGAGTTGAAGGGTCAGTTGCAAGATTTGCTGGATAAGGGACTTATTCGACCCAGTGTTTCTCCTTGGGGTGCTCCAGTCCTGTTCGTCAAGAAGAAGGATGGCAGTTTGCGTCTGTGTATCGACTACCGCCAGCTGAACAAGGTGACAGTGCGGAACAGGTATCCTTTGCCGCGCATCGACGATTTGTTCGACCAGCTTCATGGGGCAGGGTACTTTTCGAGGATCGATTTACGATCGGGCTATCATCAGCTGCGGGTTCGACAAGAGGACATTCCCAGGACAGCTTTCCGTACGCGCTACGTCCATTACGAGTTTTTGGTGATGTCATTCGGACTCACCAATGCGCCAGCAGCCTTCATGGACTTGATGAACCGCATTTTCCGGCCTTACTTGGATCTGTTCATTATAGTCTTCATTGACGATATCTTGGTGTATTCCCGGAGTAGTGAGGAGCACGAGCAGCACCTACGGATTACATTGCAGACCTTGAGGGAGCACCAGCTTTATGCGAAATTCTCCAAGTGTGCTTTTTGGCTGGACAGCGTAGACTTCTTGGGACACGTGATTTCACGAGACGGTATATGTGTAGACCCGAGGAAGATCGAGGCCGTTCAGCGTTGGCCCAGACCCACATCGGTGACGGAGATTCGCAGCTTTTTGGGGTTGGCCGGTTACTACAGGCGTTTTGTACAGGACTTCTCCCGTATTGCTACACCGTTGACCGGGTTGACCCGGAAGGGAGTTCCTTTCGATTGGACGGAGGAGTGCGAGCACAGTTTTCAGCAGTTACGGACACGGCTGACGACGGCACTGGTGTTATCTTTACCTTCCGGATCGGGCGGATTTATGGTCTTTTGTGATGCTTCTCGAGTGGGGTTAGGGTGCGTACTGATGCAGCATGATAAGGTGATCGCGTATGCTTCGCGACAATTGAAGAAACATGAACAAAACTACCCCACTCATGACTTGGAGATGGCTGCAGTGGTTTTTATACTTAAGATCTGGCGACATTACCTATACGGCGAGTCGTGCCAGATATTCACGGATCACAAGAGTCTGAAATATATATTCCAGCAGCGGGACCTGAACCTTCGACAGCGCCGATGGATGGAGTTAGTGAAGGATTATGACTGCGAGATCTTGTACCACCCGGGCAAGGCGAATGTAGTGGCGGATGCGTTGAGCAGGAGGCCCGAGGGTAGTCTATCTTATTTGAGCACGGTACGGGGACAGTCGTCGGCAGATTGGTAGATATTATGCGACAACCGTGTACAGTTCGAGTTCACGCCGATTGGAGGACAGATCGCGCATGTTCGTGCACGCCCACAGTTACTTGACCGCATACATGAGGCACAGCGCAGTGATGACCGATGTTCGGAGATCATGGCACAGATTGGACAGGGCAGATTTTCCGAGTTCGTGATCGATGATCAGGGGGTACTACGATTTGGAGTTAGACTGTGCATACCGGATGCTGAGGGACTGCGACGCGAGATTCTCGAGGAGGCACATCGATCGGTATATAGTGTTCATCCCGGTTCCACCAACATGTATCATGATATGAGAGATGTTTATTGGTGGGACGGAATGAAGAGGGACATCGCAGATTTCGTGTCGAGATGCCTGACTTGTCAGTAAGTCAAGGCAGAGCACCAGAGGCCCGCAGAAGAGCTACAGCCGTTACCCATTCCGGAGTGGAAATGGGAGCAGATTTCGATGGATTTCGTTGTGGGTCTACCCAGGACTAGTCGAGGGTATGACTCCATCTGGGTGATCGTGGATCGTTTGACGAAGGCGGCTCACTTCTTACCAGTGAAGACGACTTTCGGGTTTACTCAGTATTCCCAGATCTACATCGACGAGATTGTGCGACTACACGGAGTCCCGACATGTATTGTGTCCGACAGAGGCACCCAGTTTACCAGCCGATTATGGCAGAGGCTCCAGGAGGCGTTGGGCACTCGCTTGAGTTTCAGTACAGCATTTCATCCGCAGACCGACGGACAGTCAGAGCGGACGATTCAGACTCTCGAGGACATGCTCAGAGCGTGTGTGTTAGATTTCGGAGGTAGCTGGGATCATCACTTACCCTTGGTAGAGTTCTCCTACAATAACAGCTACCAGGAGACCATTCAGATGGCACCGTTTGAGGCTCTCTATGGGAGGAGATGCAGATCGCCCGCCTGTTGGACAGAGCTCAGTGAGGGTAGTATCTTAGGACCACAGATTGTTGAGGAGACGACCGCGAAGATCCAGTTGATTCACGATAGGATGAGAGCAGCGCAGAGTAGGCAGAGATCTTATGCGGACCGTCGGCGGCGTAGGCTTGAGTTTTCTGTTGGTGATCATGTTTTCTTGAGGGTCTCCCCTATGAAAGGTGTGATGAGGTTTGGGAAGAAGGGGAAGCTCAGTCCCAGATATGTGGGCCCCTTCGAGATCCTCGAGCATGTTGGTGCAGTAGCATACCGATTAGCCCTTCCGCCCAGTTTTCCAGATGTGCACCCCGTATTTCACGTTTCGATGCTTCGTAGATATCTTCATGATCCTTCGCACGCGATTCAGCACCCGACGATCCAGCTGGAGCGCGACCTTTCCTGTGCAGAGCAGCCGGTGATGATCTTGGATCGACAAGTGAAGAAATTGAGATCGAAGGACATCACATCAGTTAAGGTACTTTGGCGTGGTCAGAACCGTGAGGAAGTCACTTGGGAGACCGAAAGCGAGACGATGAAGACGTATCCCTATCTTTTTGAAGGTACGTGTGTTAGATTTTTGAAATTCGGGGACGAATTTCTTTAAGGGGGAGAGATTGTAACACCTTAGGATATATTTAGTGACTAATTATATTTAAATAATGGTTTTTAAATAAAAAAGTTTACCAAATTGTGTTTCAAATATTTTTCCTAATTTAATAAATATTTTTCCAAAATTTTCCTAGGCTTTGCACACACATGTGCATGTAAACTAGGGTTTTTAAATGAGTTGTTACCATAATTATTAACCATGGTGGGTTAATCATAGGATTAAGTCTTTTGGGTTATAAGTGAGTTTAAATTAGTTAGTTAAAAGTTACTTTAATTTGAATTGTGGGTGTTGACTTGTGAGAGAGAGAGAGAGAGAGGGCATCATGGCTCAAGCCATGCTTGCCATTAATGAAGAGAGAGAGAGGAGGGTTGACTAGTGAGTGATAATTGTTCCTCTCATTTCCTTGTGTTTTTCTCTCAACTCTCATATACACACACACACACTTACCTCTCTGCTCCAGAACCCCAGCACCAAGCAGCAGCAGCAAGAGCTAGAAGCAACAGCAGCAGCAGAGAGAAGTAGCAGCAGCAGCAACAAGCTTCACAACAGCAACAGCAGCAACTACAGCTTCTCCCCTTCGATTCTTCTTCTTCCTGCAGCTCCCTAGGGTTAAGTATGAGGTATATTTCCTAAACTTATTCCCTAGTTAGCTTAGTTAGTGTGGTTTTGCATCGGTTAGTGGTTTTTAGTGCGTTTAGTGCGATTTGAGGTGTTTAGTGTGAACCTTGTGCTATTGTGGTGAGAATTGGTTTCAGTTGGTTGTTAGTGGGTTGTTGAGACCATATTAACCTAGTTTAACCCCAGTTGCACTAAAATACCACCAGTTTCCCTATTTGATGAAAATTGTCGTTTTTAAGCAAATTTGAGGTTTTCTGGATCTGCTTTTGACCCGATGAGATCTGAGTGAAATTGGGAAGACTGCAGTGTGGTGGAGATGAGCTGATGCCATATCTTGAACCCGACCCCCTAATTGCTACAGTAGGCCGCCGATTTTCTCTTTCTGGCCGCAAACTGCGGCCAGATAGGTAGGGTTTTGGGTGGTGTTTGGTCCTGTAGGTGTCTGCTGTTAGTTATATGTATGCCCTAGAGGCCATTACTGTACATACGATGTATATTGTAGTGGATGCTAGGACATATATAGGGAGGACTTTCTTGCTCGACGTGATAGTATGCTATCTGGTTGTACTTTATCTTAACATGTACTCTGATTGTCTCTATGTTACATGTTGATAAAGCCCTTAGGATATGTACTCGACTACTGGGACTATGATGAGATCATACTAGTGGGGCCACGGTAGTCGACGAGTACATCCTATAACTGTTCCTAGTCGAGGGTGTATCGAGACAGGGCATCAATACACCAGAGTAGACTAGCGTATACGCATCTTGATCCATATGATGGGCGATGGATGATCCCATATCCATCGGTGTTTGACATCAAGGATGGTGTACGGGTGCTCAGTGGAGACTGGGTACACTGGACGGACTCACCGAGAACTCCCAGATGGTATTATACCTCACGTCAGATGGCAGTTCTCCGGTGACACTGGTACAGAGTAGTCTGTCGACACGAGATCGTCATAGAGTCTTGTGTGATTCCCACTGTGCTTTGATTTCCATCATACCACGTCCAAGAGGGTGTGCAAAAAGGTGGCTTTTGGGTACAGTCCCGAATCACATGGAGGCAATGAGCGATAGGAGGGGATTCGTCTCTCCCGGTATAGGGAGTTGTTGTTGTGCTGTGTTCGATTGGCTATAACCGGAAATCCCTGGCCAGGGTTGCTGAGATTTACTGGTAAGTGTTATCAGTAGTTTCTCGAACTGTTATAGACCTCATATCGACACGACTTATCGAGCTACTGGGGTCTGACGTTTACCACCCCTAGGCGAGATATGCAACATATCAGACGACGAGACCGGACTGTATGGGAGTGTTACTGTTTGGATTCACAGGAGAATGTACAGGCTTGCTTGTTGATCTTCTGAGCGCTCAATACCTGGGTAGCTGTTACGTTTAGCTGACCGCTTGCAGCTTGTGGGTGTTTGATATGATCATCACCTACTGCCGGCGTATTGACGATTCTTTAGAGTACTACACAGAGGTTTCTTGACTCAGGAAAAACGGAGTAGGAGCACATATGTGATATGTGCGGAACCGAGGATAATGCGATATGTGATACCGTATTATATTCTCGCGATATTTGATATCACCCGGGTCATCGGATCAAGTGTTGATTCGATGAATCGGTACGGATAAATATTAGTCGGTTATATGCGATATAGCCGGATTGTCGGATCAAGTGTTGATTCGATAATTTAATGTATAATAATATATATGATATATTAAATTACATTAACTAATATTTTCTCACTAAAAGATTCTTTTTCTCACTCGGGTAATACATTGATATATATGCGATATATGTTAAATGTATTATTTTATTTTGTTACGATAAATATTATATATGTGATATATAATATTGTAACATGATATGATAACTAATGCAACTTATTTACTGGAGTTTAAACATGATTAGGTTTTGGATTAGGGTTAAGCTTTCTAGATGTTTCTAGAAGGTTTTGGTTTTGTTTTGTGAAAGATATTTGTAAGTGACTCATGCTTTAACCCAACCCAAACCCTAACCCTAGTCAATTCTCTACAATGGTTAAGTCAACCATGGTTGCATTATTCTTCATATTAATCCTTTTCCTATTCATCACAAAAGGATTCTCATCATGTTCATCTTCTTCTTCCTTCATTCTTTCATGAAAAAGCTTGCTAGATTTTTCCAAAGTGATGAATAAATATGAGAAAAAGATAAATAAAGAGAGCAAAAATCCTACTTCATCATCCTCATCTTCTCTTGCCATTTAGATGAGGGTGTTCACATCATTTCATGAGTGTTAGCTTGTGTTAACGGAACTTCAAGGTAGATCATCTTAGTATCGAAGATCGGAAGCAAAGGTTGCATCTTTCTCTTCGTGGAACCTCTCGAGAGTCCGGAACCCAATGATCGCAGCGAAGGGACCACAGCACGGAGCATATGAAGTGAAGGACCGGATCTACAAAGGTTGTAATCCCTCTCACTTAGTGTTAAAATGTTTAGCATGCTAGTTTTCGCCTAATCTCTAGTTTAAAGATCCGTATTCGGGTTGTTCGGCACGGCTAAATTTTTAATCGGGCATGGTTGATGCCTCGTAGACCCTTGTGCGCGTGCCTAGCAACCCTACAGTGGTATCAGAGACAAGTTAGAGCTTTAGGCGAAGTCTAGACGAAGTTTGAAACCCGATCGAACCCGAAACCCCAATTTACGAGCTCTCTGGACCTTTTCTAAAAACTGGGATTTTTCCACATTAAAAATGCTTAAAAAATTCAGCAGAGAATTATATGAATTACGGTGCAAAATTTTTTCCATGAACAGTACAAAGTGCGGCGGAACCGCGGCAGAAGCATGCCTTCTGCGGCGGTTCCGCGGCTAAATAATGACATCATCATCCCCTGTTTGCACAGTAACTCCTATTTTATTATTCTGGATTTTCTGGGAATTTTTAATTTTTATTCAAGAGTTGAATTTTCTGGGGTTGTTTTGGGGATTCGGTGTTTCGATCGGAGTATCAGATTTTGTCTATGTGGCTTTCCGGATAACTTTTAGCAACTGTTAAAAAGTTCGAACGGATATCAATGACTCACTTTTTCCCCTGTCGAAAATTTTTTCAAAAGTTGGATTTTTCCTCGTGTTTAAGAACGTTCTAAGTCGTGCAAGTAACTCGGTGGACCCTCTAGAAGACAACAAACCTTAACTCGATTATGTGACCGTCTTGAACTGCCTTTTGAACCTTAGGGTTTGGGGCAGTACGGCGTGCCACATGTGAGGCGTTGGCTTGACCCTTCTACGGCTGGACCATTGGTACTGTGGTATGTAATGGATGTTTTTAAACTGATTTCAAGTGTTGAGATATATTGGGGAAATCTTGGGTGCTTGATGATTCGATCGGAAAGTTTAACTTTTTCTATTTATCTGGAATGTGATACAATAATTGGAATCCACAGGTAGTTATGAGATAACTAATTTGAATATTATAAACATAGCAGTTTAGTCTCAGATGATCGGTTGCCACGGAATTTTGATGTGATCAAAAGTCCGTCGCAATCACGTAGAGTACGCGGATACTCGCCGGGTAAACTTAATAGACAGCTGCGCCCCATAGCCCCGACCAAGTGACTGTAGGAGAACCCCGTCGCCGAAAGCATCCGTTCGGGTGCTCGCGGCAGCGGTGTTCCGCCTTAGTGCACTTCGTCGACGGCATCTGGGGGTGCGGCCGTCTACTAAAGTTTGCGACGAGCATTCGATCAGGACGTCGGGAATCTTGTTGAATTGCCCGACTTGACATTGAAAAGAGTTTTCGATAATGAGACTAAAATGCGGGGTTTATAATTGTTAGGCATGTGATGTCTAAGGAATTCATTTGGTTAGGCATGCGATGTCTAAGGAGGTTGCGGATTCCAACTGTTATAGTTTTACACTTTCTTTTTTGTGACCATAAGCGTAGTATGTGGTGTATCGCCGGCTTCGTTGCTATACATCAACGACAATCGGGATACGCATACTTGCTTACGTTGATGATATGAGATATTATGTGTTGCTGTGATATGTTGTATTGGATCGTCGCGTTTGAATAGCCGGGGGTTTTATGTGAGATGAGAGTTTTTCTTTTTCATTCATGTAAAATTCTTATGTATGTAATATTCTTTTATTGGGGCACTTCCAGGTAGCGGAAGATGTCACCGTTGTATATTATTTACTTTTCCGCATTAGGTAGACCCAAGGCGGGGAGCACAAGTAACCGGGTTCTAGGGTCCAGTGAGAGACCATCTCGAGGAGTCGGGACCGGGTCTCCTAACCCTAGAATTGGCAGTGTTACTTGCTGCTCTCGTAGGGGTCTAGGGATGTGGGTTTGGCTATTCATCGCGACCGTGGAATCCGTGTTTTATACAGGCTCGTATTAAAAACACGACGTCCTAGTATATCCAATATTTCATATATGTTTCTTCTGCTGCAATGTTCTGTGATGAGATCATATTACTGCCTGAGACGAATGTTTATATTATATATATATGAGATATATGTTATATTGCAGATTTCATTTCAAATGTGATGCTTGCGAAGCATATTAAAATGGGACTTCATTAATGAGATTAATGAAATAAAAGAAACCTAAGATGTAGAAACTTGTTTAAAAACTGGTAGCTCTAGTTCTTGCTTTGCATAGCGGTGTTCCTTGTAGAACATCCGGCACCTTATTCGATAAGGAAAGGACCGAGATCCCTTCACCGGGAGTGACTCCTTTAGCGATAACTGGCAGATGCTACAAACTCGGTTTGTCTTTTGATTGCTTCTATAGTTTCTGCTTTGCACAGTGGTATATATGATATATCCTGCACCTTATTCGATGAGGAAAGGGCCGACGATCCCTTCACCGGGAGTGACCCCTTTAGCAAAACTAGAAAAGCCTAAAAAACATTCCATTTAAAATCACTCGATTCTACAACGATATCAAGTTCATTACACAAAGGGTTTTCTGAAAAACCCGTCGTAGCCCTCCGTCATTTCAGATAAGTACTGGTTAGTATTCGTGATCCGTTTGTTGACCTTAGCCAAGGCGTAGTGTGCGGTAGCTGTTTAGTGCTTATCTGTATAAGCATATGATGCGATTGAGTTAGGGTAGTCGTGCGACTTTGTTGACCTTAGCCAAGGGTCGTGCGGGTGGGTTTAATTCAATCGGGAAATGATGGGTTGAACTTGGCTAGCACTTATGATTTGTTGACCTTAGCCAAGGTCATAAGATGCTTGGGGCAAAATATTATTGGGAATTTCAAGTGTTGAAATTTGCAATGAGATTGCATACCTTCTATGAGATAGTTGGATCCCGATACCCGCTGCGAGTAAGAGTTACTCCTGGGAAAGTTTTACACATTACTATTAGCCGATCAAGTAGGTGTCTAGAAAGGTGTTAACGGGGTTACGCCTCTGGGAAAACGAGGTTTACTTTAATTAGGTTCGTGCGAAAGCACGAGGGACCTCCCTCAAAGTACCGACACTGGCCTGGCTGAAAGACTGGCGAACTTGTAGCGTGTAATTAATCCCGGCTAGTCTTTCCTTTTAGGGTTTGAAGGAAGATTTAATTAAAACAGTGGGAGACATCCTGATTAGATATATTATATAACCAATCTAATCTTGCAAGAGCATACGCTGAGTGTTTTCTTCTCTCTCTCTCCACGTAGCGACCATATCACGCCTTAATCAAGATAATAATACGGATATATTGACCGAACCCGCTTGTTATACTGAGCTGGGGAACATTGGTCCCGCTCTAACTTATAATTGTTATAAGACAGAGCAGGAAATTGGGGAATACCAGATTTCCCGTGCCGTCCAAACGAAGAAAGTGCATGCTGATGCATCTTCTTCGGGTGTGTTCATTACGGAGAACTGTTTCTCAGTATCCTTTACGTCCTGGGTATGTGATACCGGATCAGGATCCCGCATATGTAATCTGTTATATGGGCTACAGATAGGTAGAGAACTGAGAACGGGTGATTAGTTTCATGAGACAGAAAACGGTGCAAGTGTTGCAGCCAAGTCTGTTGGTCACTATCACCCTGTATTACCAGAATACATTGATTCTGAACGAATGTTATTAAATACCGAACTTGATATACAAAATCATATCAGTCTCTTTATTAGTAAAGAAGGATATAATTTTGTATTGTTGGATAATGTTTTGAACATTTCCTATATCAAGAGTTGATCGGTTCAGGCACGTTATCTAAAAGTATTGACGTTCTAAATCAAACTACAGTTCTTAGTATACGGAACACATACAAGAAGAAAAGTTCAGAAATGAACGAATCCTTCTTGAGGTATTGTAGACTAGGTCATATCAATTCGACCCGACTAGCAAAGTTACATATAGATGCATATTTAAATTAGTTTGAATTTACATCTTGTGAAACTTGCCGGTCATGTCACAAAGATAAGATGACCATGGCTCTGTTTATTGGAAACAGAGAAAGAGTTAGTGAACTCTTGGGATTGATGCATGCTGATGTATGGAAGTCTCCTGTCTACACATGCCAAGACCGGTTCTTTGTACTTCATTACATTCTCTGATGATCTCTCAAGATTCAGACATATGTTCCTGTTGAAACACAAGTCCGAACCTTTTGAGATATTCACGGAATATAAGTTAGAAGTAGAGAACCAACAACGGGTATAAGTATTATGTCCTTTGATGAGATCAAGGAGGAGAATACTTGAGCACGGAATTCCTGGACTATTCTAAAGGAGAATGAGATTCTCTCTCAGCATTACTCCTCCGTATACACCACAGCACGTCGGTGTATCAGGGTGGAGCAATAGCACCCTATGTGATATGGTGTGCTCTATGATGAGTACTACTGAGTTTCCTATTTTCTTTAGGGAGTTATGCACTTGTGAAGTTGCATACCTATTGAATAGGGTTCAAATCAAATCAGAAGCCTACCACTTCATATGTGATATGGAAAGGGAAGAGCCCATATCTTAAGCATGTTAAGATTTGGGTTGTCCGGCCTATGTCTAAAAGCAAAATCCGGACAAGCTCGAGGCAAGGTCTGTTATGTAGAACTGGAAATGTTCCAGCTATACAAACTGCAACTGATGATTTGGTAGAACCAAAGGATTCAATAGTTTCCAAGGAACCTCAGCCTCTCCGCCGATCTAGTAGGGTTCCTCACCCACCTGAGAGATACTTCGGTTTCTTTATGACAGTGGGAGAGAGGATTGCATCATGAGATGATTACCCAACTAGTTTCGAGCTGGCCATCAGGAGTGGGACTCTGTAAGAATGGCTGGATGCTTATCGATCTGAGATGGAATCCTTATACACCAACAAAGTATGGACTTTGGTTGCTTTATCTGAAGGGTTAAATCCCCATCAGGAGCAAGTATATCTTGAGAAGATTACTTGGTGTACATGGAAAAGTTGAGACTTTCAAAGCTATGCTTAAGTCCATCCAGATCCTACTTGCCACGGCTACATACCATGACTACGATATATGGTGGTTGGGTGTCATGACTGCTTTTCTAAATGATGTTTTAGAAGAGAGCGTCTATAAGTACACAGCCAGAGGGCTTCGTAGACAGTGGGAGCAGCGGAAACGTGTGTAAGATGTTTTATATGATAAAACAGGCATCGCGGAGTTGGAACGTCTGTTTTGATGTGGTAGTCAAAGAGTTTGACTTCATCAAAATGGTAGATGAACCTTGTGTATACAAAAAGGTAGTAGAGAGTATGGTGGTGATCCTCGTAGAGTACGTGGATGACATACTCTTGATAGGGAAGGAGTTTCCTATGCTACGCTCGGTCAATCTCCGCTTATCACAAGGATTCTCCATATAGGATCAAAATGATACCTCCTAAATCCTGAGTTATGGATCTATGAGATAGATCTAATTGGATGTTAGGATACTCACTAGTTGTAGTGAGATGGTATCAATCGATCCTGGAGAGAATCACTGGAAAGGTTCCAGGGTGATAAGGACGACTGAATGTCAGTCGCAGGCATTGTCTTCACCCTCAGTGGAGGGACGGTATGTTGAAAGAGTTCCAAGCTAGATACCGTGACATACTAGACGATTAAAGGCAAGATACATCGTTACCAAGGATGCTACCAAAGAGGCAGTCTGGATATATATAAGTTCATAAGATGAACTTCGTTCCTACCATTGTGTGACAATGGAGTTGTGGCTTTTGCCAAGGAACCCCCGGTCCCATCAGAAATCCAGATATAATTCTTTGGCAGTATCACCTGATCATGGAGATGGTTGATCTCCAGGGAGATCGAGGTTAGGGGAGTAGACACAGAGGACGACAGCGCGGATCCACTCACAAAGGCCTTTTTCCCAGTAGAGACTTTTATGGGATGGTTGAGTATGAGATACTTCAACCGCAGCTAATTGTTGGGTATGCGATACCATAACAGATGGCCCTAGTGCAAGTGGGAGATTGTTAGTTATATGTATGCCCTAGAGGCCATTACTGTAGATACGATGTATATTGTAGTGGATGCTAGGACATATATAGGGAGGACTTTCTTGCTCGACGTGATAGTATGCTATCTGGTTGTACTTTATCTTAACATGTACTCTGATTGTCTCTATGTTACATGTTGATAAAGCCCTTAGGATATGTACTCGACTACTGGGACTATGATGAGATCATACTAGTGGGGCCACGGTAGTCGACGAGTACATCCTATAACTGTTCCTAGTCGAGGGTGTATCGAGACAGGGCATCAATACACCAGAGTAGACTAGCGTATACGCATCTTGATCCATATGATGGGCGATGGATGATCCCATATCCATCGGTGTTTGACATCAAGGATGGTGTACGGGTGCTCAGTGGAGACTGGGTACACTGGACGGACTCACCGAGAACTCCCAGATGGTATTATACCTCACGTCAGATGGCAGTTCTCCGGTGACACTGGTACAGAGTAGTCTGTCGACACGAGATCGTCATAGAGTCTTGTGTGATTCCCACTGTGCTTTGATTTCCATCATACCACGTCCAAGAGGGTGTGCAAAAAGGTGGCTTTTGGGTACAGTCCCGAATCACATGGAGGCAATGACCGATAGGAGGGGATTCGTCTCTCCCGGTATAGGGAGTTGTTGTTGTGCTGTGTTCGATTGGCTATAACCGGAAATCCCTGGCCAGGGTTGCTGAGATTTACTGGTAAGTGTTATCAGTAGTTTCTCGAACTGTTATAGACCTCATATCGACACGACTTATCGAGCTACTGGGGTCTGACGTTTACCACCCCTAGGCGAGATATGCAACATATCAGACGACGAGACCGGACTGTACGGGAGTGTTACTGTTTGGATTCACAGGAGAATGTACAGGCTTGCTTGTTGATCTTCTGAGCGCTCAATACCTGGGTAGCTGTTACGTTTAGCTGACCGCTTGCAGCTTGTGGGTGTTTGATATGATCATCACCTACTGCCGGCGTATTGACGATTCTTTAGAGTCCTACACAGAGGTTTCTTGACTCAGGCAAAACGGAGTAGGAGCACATATGTGATATGTGCGGAACCGAGGATAATGCGATATGTGATACCGTATTATATTCTCGCGATATTTGATATCACCCGGGTCATCGGATCAAGTGTTGATTCGATGAATCGGTACGGATAAATATTAGTCGGTTATATGCGATATAGCCGGATTGTCGGATCAAGTGTTGATTCGATAATTTAATGTATAATAATATATATGATATATTAAATTACATTAACTAATATTTGCTCACTAAAAGATTCTTTTTCTCACTCGGGTAATACATTGATATATATGCGATATATGTTAAATGTATTATTTTATTTTGTTACGATAAATATTATATATGTGATATATAATATTGTAACATGATATGATAACTAATGCAACTTATTTAGTGGAGTTTAAACATGATTAGGTTTTGGATTAGGGTTAAGCTTTCTAGATGTTTCTAGAAGGTTTTGGTTTTGTTTTGTGAAAGATATTTGTAAGTGACTCATGCTTTAACCCAACCCAAACCCTAACCCTAGTCAATTCTCTACAATGGTTAAGTCAACCATGGTTGCATTATTCTTCATATTAATCCTTTTCCTATTCATCACAAAAGGATTCTCATCATGTTCATCTTCTTCTTCCTTCATTCTTTCATGAAAAAGCTTGCTAGATTTTTCCAAAGTGATGAATAAATATGAGAAAAAGATAAATAAAGAGAGCAAAAATCCTACTTCATCATCCTCATCTTCTCTTGCCATTTAGATGAGGGTGTTCACATCATTTCATGAGTGTTAGCTTGTGTTAACGGAACTTCAAGGTAGATCATCTTAGTATCGAAGATCGGAAGCAAAGGTTGCATCTTTCTCTTCGTGGAACCTCTCGAGAGTCCGGAACCCAATGATCGCAGCGAAGGGACCACAGCACGGAGCATATGAAGTGAAGGACCGGATCTACAAAGGTTGTAATCCCTCTCACTTAGTGTTAAAATGTTTAGCATGCTAGTTTTCGCCTAATCTCTAGTTTAAAGATCCGTATTCGGGTTGTTCGGCACGGCTAAATTTTTAATCGGGCATGGTTGATGCCTCGTAGACCTTTGTGTGCGTACCTAGCAACCCTACATCTGCTAGTGTGTAGGGTTCTGTGATATATATATTTTTGTAAGTTAAGTTCTGTATAGAAATCTGGGACCAAATACCTGTTTTGCCGTTTTTCTAAACCTTCGCGACACGCGTGATACGTGAGTAGGTTTGGGGTTCTTGCGTATCGCGACGCGTCGGGGTAGTTTCAGGCGCGTGACCACACGTTTTAGCGTATCGCGCACGCGCGCGATTGGTTTGCGACACGGGTTTCTAGTTAGACCGTAATGTCACGTTTCTGTGAAATTGAGCTTATGTGTGATATATGTCATGTGATTCTAGGTTCGCAGGCCAGTGAGACGGACGCTGCGAAGAAGGGCAAGCAAGTTGTTGGATACACTTAGCGCGAGACTCGGTGAGTAGATTTAACATCTACGGGGATATCGCCCGCATGGCGTTATGCGTCAGGGCTGATAGGACCTTATTATTATATGTTGCATTTACCTCATGTACTGTCATTGCATATTGCATTCCCTGCTGTATGTATGCTTAGAATTTATAGAACACCGCACCCTTACTAACAGTTCACGTTGCACAAGCACTGACCTGACATGACATTCATACTTGATGCATATATCACGTCGGATCATTACGCTGTAGCTCATCTTTTATGTGACTTGACATGACATTCATACTTGATGCACATATCACATCACGTTTACTTGCATATGGGATGGGATTACATGTGATTTCTGGATTTGGGAACCGTGGCCCTTTTCAAATATGTAATCATTTAAAAACCCGGTTCCTTTGATATGATATTTTGGGGCGCCACCCCGTGCTTTCTTTTCTCGGTGCTAGAGTGGATATATTGAGAGAGGGATGACCCGGACTGACGGATTCCCGATATATTGAGAGAAGGATGACCCGGACTGACGGATTCCCGATATATTGAGAGAGGGATGACCCGGACTGACGGATTCCCGATATATTGAGAGAGGGATGACCCGGACTGAAGGATTCCCGATATATTGAGAGAGGGCTGACCCGGACTGACGGATGCCCGATATGTTGAGAGAGGGCTGACCCGGACTGACGGATGCCCGATAGAGGATGATTTGCGTGTCGATGCTAGACACGAGTATTTATGTTATTTGGGTGCCGATGTTGGGCACTCGTGATTCTCAGGGATATACAGGATATGAGGGCCGATGGAGTACCGGCGTCTGGGATGTTGGGATTCGCGGTGCATACATACATATGTAGTCCACCTCGACACTTCGTGTAGATACTATATTCCCATGCTTAGCATTCATTATCGCATCTCATCCTGTAGCTATATCACCTGATAGAGGACTTGCATGATTATTATACGTACTGCTTACCTCGCATTGATATCATCTGCTGGCATTTGTTAGAGTAGCGCTGTACGTGCATGCTCGCGATTACCTTTATATGTTATCTCTATTCACGAGTTGGCAACTCACCCCAGTTGTGCCACAGTTTTGCAGGTTTCCCTCAGCATAGTCGCTGCAGGCTGTCTTTTGCATCTTTTGGCTACAGATACCACCACAGTTGCGGTGAGAGCTGTTTTGCATTTAGGTGGGTTGTGGTATTCTGAGTACTTTTATTGTATCCTTTTTGTATCTAGTACTCTCCATCTACCATTTATGTACTGGACTTAGATACTGTGTGAGGCCGATGATGTATATTTTGTATTCTGGTGTCGTGCTCGTAGGAGCCGACTGTTTTTATATGCAGTTTCTATTCTGTGATGTCCACTTATTGTTTATTCTTCGCTACGGCGTCGTATATTACTCTTATGATGTTGTTTTCCGCCGTTGGGCGTGATTGCTCCCGTTAGGGGATGTTTCATTTCATTACATTTCATTTCACTTATATCCTGTTTTGTACCCGGTCTCGGGGCTACTTTTACAAAGGAAATGCTGCCAAAATTATTCAAATGATTAAGTAATTTAAAGGAAAAAAGGGGACCTATTGAATTTTTTTAAAGGTTTTCTAAAAGCTTTAACTAAAAGTTTTCAACACTCATTATCTTTAAATGGTTTTGATTTCTGGGTTCGGCTTACTTAGTCGCGTTACGCCTGTAGACGTAGCGTGGTTAAGTGCCGGTCACGAGTCGAAATACTCGGGTCGTGACAAAGAACTATATAAGCAATTAAAAACTAAACCATGAGTTTGTAGTATCTGCCAGTTTTGCTAAAGTGGTCAATCCCGGTGAAGGGATCTCGGCTCTTTCCTCATCGAATAAGGTGCAAGGTATATCACATATACCACTAGGCAAAGAAAAACTGTAGCTACCCTTTTTGAAAATTTGATTCTACAACATCTTTTAGGTTTCTTTTCTTTTATTAATCTCATTAATAAATCCCATCATTTATGCTTCCTAAGCATCACAGAAGAAACGAAAATACAACGTACGCTTATGCCATCCGCATTCGCCACAATGTTCCGTTATGCACCGTTAGGTTACTTAACTAACGGCATACCGGGACAGGACTAGCGCGGGTGTAAAACATAAGCAACGTTTATTTTATATCATATATATAATAATAAAGCATTCGTCTCACACATATAATATGATCACATCACAGTATATCAGCAGCAGAAGAAACAAATGAAATACTGGATATACTAGGAAGTCCGTGTTTTATTTCGAGCCTGTATAAAACATGGATTCCACGGTCGCGATGAATAGCCAAACCCACATCCTTAGACCCCTACGAGAGCGAAAAGTAATACTGCCAATTCTAGGGTTAGGAGACCCGGTCTCGACCCCTCGAGATGGCTTCCCACTGGACCCTAGAACCCGGCTACTTATGCTCTCCACCTTGGGTTTATCCTAATGCGGAAAAGTAAATAATATACAATGGTGACAACATCCTCAACCCGGAAGTGCCCCAATAAAAGAATATTACATACAATGACTTTTACAAGAATGAAAATAAAAACTCTCATCTCACATAAAACCCCCGGCTATTCAGAACACGACGATCCAATATAAAATATCACAACACATAATATCTCATATCATCAACGTAAGCAAGTATGCGTATCCCGATTGTCGTTGATGTATAGCAACGAAGTCGGCAATACCCCACATACTACACTTACGGTCGCAGAAAAGAAAGGTGAAAAACTACAACATTTGGAATCCATCACCTTAGACATCGTAAACCCGAAATATCACATATTACGGATTTCTTGCCTAACTATATGAATTCCACATATTGTATCACAATCACATAAATCTAGGTGAAGTTACACAATTCGATCGATTCAACGAATTCCCAAAATACTCCAGTGAGCTCAACACTTGAGCAGAAAAAAAAATTCTCAGAAGCATGCCTTATCACCTACGGACCGTCACTGAAGTGCCCGTCCCAAGCCTCCACAGTGGCGCCGCGGAACCGCCGCAAAAACTAGGTTTTGGCCGCGGTTGCGCAGTCACTGTAGCGAGTTAGGGACTCGTTCTTCAGGTGGGTCCATAGAATTCCCTGCATGATTTTCTGAGTATTTTTAATATGAAAAATTTCAACTTTTGAAAATTTTTCCAGAAAGGGGGTCTCGTTTCGGTTTTCGGGGTACGATCGGACTTTAAACTTCGTCTAGACTATGCCTAAAGCTCTAGCCTTGCTCCGATACCACTGTAGGGTTGCGTAACACCACCGCGAAGTTTAGGAAGTCATCACACATGCTATATTGAAATTTTTTAGGGGCGCTATGAAACCCTAACCAAGATCTTAACTAGAGTTTTAGGGTAAACTTAGCAAGTAAACATCTTTACATCTATGAGATAGAGATTACAACCTTTGTAGTCCGTTCCTTCACTTCATAAGTTCCGTGTTGAGGTCCCTTCGCCGCGATCATCATGAACTCCGACTCTCATGAGGCTCTAAGAGGTGAATGATGCATCTTGCCTTAAGTCTTCTTGATCTATGATGATCTACCTTGAAGAATCTCTAACCCAAGCTTGCACTTCACTAATGAAGTAATTAAAGAAGTGAACACCCTAATATAAGTGGCTAGAATAGATGGGGATGATGGAGTAGGAATTTAGCTCTCTTTTGTTTTCAATTTCTCACACTAATTCATCACACACAAAAAGCTACTAAGCTTTTCAAGGAGGAAAAAGAAGAAGAAAGCTTTTGTGATGAATAATGAATTATTGTTGTGGTTAAAATTGTAACCATGAGTTAACAATGAAGGCTTTAACTCATGTTAAGAATAAACTAAGATTAAGGGTTTGGGTTGGGTTAAAAAATATCTACACAAAATATCTAAGCTAAATGAAAAGTCAAAAGCTTCATGAAGCATCCAAAAGCTAACCCTAATCCAAACCCTAACTTGTTTTATTCTCATAATACATGTTGCATTTGTAACTCTAACATGTTACAATATTATATATCACTTATATAATGTATAATGTAACAAAAGAAAATAATACAATTAACATATATCGCATATACATCAATGTATTATTCGGTGAGAAAAAGAATCAATAAAGCTAGCTTATATTAGTTAAAGTAATGTAATATATCACATATATAATTATACATTAAATTATCGAATCAACACTTGATCCGATAATCCGGCTATATTACATATAATCGACTAATATAACATGTACCAATTCATCGAATCAACACTTGATCCGATGACCCGGCTATATCACACATACCCGGCCGATATCTCATATCGCGATAATAGAATACGGTATCTCATATCGTATTATTCTCGGTCCCGCACATATCACATATGTGCTCCTACTCTGTTTTGCCTGAGCCAGGAAACCTCTGTATAGGACTCTAAAGAATCGTCAATAAGCCGGCAGTAGGTGATGATCATATCATACACCCACAAGCTGCAAGCGGTCAGCTAAACGTAACAGCCACCCAGGTATTGATCTATCAGAATATCAACAAGCAAGCCTGTACATTCTCCTGTGAATCCAATCTGTAACACTCCCATACAGTCCGGTCTGTTCGTCTGATATGTCGCATATAAAGTCTAGGGGTGGTAAACGTCAGACCCTAGTAACCAATAAGTCGTGTCGATGTGAGGCTCATAACAGGTCGAGAAACTACTGATAACTCTTACCAACATCACTCCACATCATCCCTGGTCAGAAACTTCCAGTTATATCCAATCGAACACAGCACAACATCAACTCCCTATACCGGGAGAGACGAAACTCCTCCTATCGCTCATTGCCTCCATGTGATTCGGGACTGTACCTAAAAGCCACTATTTTGCACGCCCTCTTGAACGTGGTAAGGTGGAAATCAAAGCACAGTGGGAATCATACAAGACTCTATGACGATCTTGGGTCTACAGACTAATCTGTACCAGTGTCACCGGAGAACTGCTATCTGACGATAGGTATAATACCATCTAGGAGTTCTCGGCGAGTCCGTTCAGTGTACCCAGTCTCCACTGAGCACCCGTACACCATCTTTGATGTCAAACACCAATGGATATGGGATCATCCATCGCCCATCATATGGGTCAAGATGCGTATACGCTTGTCTACTCTGGTGTATCGATGCCCTGTCTCGATACACCTTCGACTAGGAACAATTATAGGATGTACTCGTTGACTACCCTGGCCCCACTAGTATGATCTACATTATAGTCCTAGTAGTCGAGTACATATCCTAAGGGCTTTATCAACATGTGAGAGTAAGACAGTAAACTAATACAAGTGAACATGGTAAGACAAAGTGAAACCAAATAGCATACTATCATGTCAAGCAAGAAAGTCCTCTCTATATATATCCAAGCATCCACTATAATATACATCATATGTACAACAATAGACTCAATGGTATATATATAACTAACAAAAGGTAATAGGGAGTATGGTAGTGATCCTCGTACTGTACGTGGATGACATACTCTTGATAGGAAAGGTGTTTCCTATGCAACGCTCGGTCAATCTCCTCTTATCACAAGGATTCTCCATATAGGATTAAGGTGATACCTCCTAAATCCTGGATTTTGGATCTATGAGATAGATCTAAATGGATGTTAGGATTCTCACTAGGTGTAGTGAGATGATATCAATCGATCCTGGGGAGAATAACTGGATAGGATCCAGGGATGTAAGGACGACTGAATGTCAGTCACAGGCATTGCCTTTACCCTCAGTGGAGGGACGGTATGTTGGAAGAGTTCTAAGCTAGATACCGTGACATAATAGACGATAAAGGCTGGATACATTGCTACCAAGGATGCTACCAAAGAGGCAGTCTGGATGTATTTAAGTTCATGAGATGAACTTCGTTCCTACCATTGTGTGACAATGGAGTTGTGGCTTTGGCCTAGGAACCCCCGTCCCATCAGAGATCCAGATATATTCTTAGGCAGTATCACCTGATCATGGAGATGGTTGATCTATAGGGAGTTTGAGGTTAGGAGAGTAGACACAGAGGACAACAGCGTGGATCCACTCACAAAGGCCTATTTCCCAGTAGAGACTTTTATGGGATGGTTGAGTATGAGATACTTCAACCACTGCTGATTGTTGGGTATGAGATACTACAACAGATGGCCCTAGTGCAAGTGGGAGATTGTTAGTGATATGTATGCCCTAGAGGCCATTACTGTACATACGATGTATATTGTAGTGGATGCTTGGACATATATAGGGAGGACTTTCTTGCTCGACATGATAGTATGCTATCTGGTTGCTCTTTATCTTAACATGTACTCTGATTGTCTCTATGTTACATGTTGATAAAGCCCTTAGGATGAGTACTTGACTACCAGGACTATGATGTAGATCATACTAGTGGGGACAGTGTAGTCGCTAAGTACATCCTTCAAATGTTCTTAGTCGTAGGTGTATCGAGACAGGACATCGATATATCAGAGCAGACTAGCGTATAGCTTCTCGACCCATGTAGATGGGCGATGGATGATCCCATATCCATTGGTATTTGACAACAGAGACAGTATACGGGTGCTCAGTGGAGACTGGGTACACTGGACGGACTCGCCGAGAACTCCCAGATGGTATTATACCTATCGTCAGATGGCAGTTCTCTGGTGACACTGGTACAGGTTAGTCTGTAGACCCGATATTGTCATAGAGTCTTGTGTGATTCCCACTGTGCTTTGATTTCCACCTTACCACGTTCAAGAGAACGTGCAAAACGGTGTTTTTTGGGTACAGTCCCGAGTCACATGGAGGCAATGAGCGATAGGAGGTGATTCATCACTCCCGGTATAAGGAGTTGATGTTGCGCTGTGCTCGATTGGCTATAACAGGAAGTCCTTGGCCAAGGCAGCTTCAGAAATATACTAGTAAGTGTTATCAGTAGTTTCTCGACCCGTTATGAGCCTCATATCGACACGACTTATCGAGTTACCGGGGTCTGACGTTTACTACCCCTAGACGAGATATGCGACATATCAGACGAAGAGACCGGACTGTATGGTAGTGTTACTGCCTGGATTCGAAGGAGTGTGAGCAGGCTTGCTTGTTGATCTTCTGATCGGTCAATACCCAGGTGGCCGTTACGTTTAACAGACCGCTTGCGGCTTGTGGGTGTTTGATATGATCATCACCTACTGCCGGCGTATTGACGAGTCTTTAGAGTCTTACACAGGGGTTTCCCAGCTCAAGAGAAACGGAGTAGGAGCACATATGTGATATGTGCGGGACCGATATTGATACGATATGTGATACCGTATTCTATTCTCGCATTTTGTGACATTGATCGGTTGTATGCGATATAGTCGGGTTATCGGATCAAGTGTTGATTCTATAAGTTGTTACACAAGATATTAGTCGGTCATAGCCGGATTATTAAATCAAGAGTTGATTTAATAATTTAATGTATAATTATATATTTGATATATTACATTACATTAACTAGTATTAGCTCACTTAAGATTTGTTTTTCTCACTTTGTGTGGCACATTGTACATATGTGATATGTATGTTTGTGTACATGCATTGTGTCATGGTTGATGATGCATGAAAGATGGGTGTATGAGACTTATACCATCATTAGGTTAAATTAGGGTCTTATTATATCTTATGATTTAACAAAAGAGGATAACTTAGTCAAAGTTATCAAGCTTGGAAGAAGCTTGTAGAAACTTTGACAAAGTCCACTCTTTTGTCATTTTCTTAGATATTACTTAACCCAACCCTTAACCTTACACCTTGGTAAATTCTCTACATGAGTTAAGCATGAGGGCTTAACTCAACCATGGGTGATATAATTCATTTAGAAAAATTATTCTCCTGGACTTCTTCTTCTTCAAGCTCCATGAAAAAGCTTTCTAGCTTCAATGGAGGTATGAGAAAAAGTGTGAGAAAATCAATTCTAAAGTGAGCCCACTTCCTAATTCATCATCCTCTACTACTTGCCATGTAGTATAGGGTGTTCTCTTCACAAAGTTCATGACCTAGTGAAGGAATAGCTTGAGCTAGTGTCTCCCCGACGTAGATCATCTTCGGCCTCGAAGTCTTCGAAGCAAGCACGTTCGTTTCTTCAACGGAGCCACTCTAGAGTCCGGAGTTTGAGATCGCAGCGAAGGGGACCTCTACACGAGGCTATTGAAGTGAAGGACCGGTTTACAAAGGTTGTATTCCTTGCTCACTTAGATTGCAAAGTGTTTGCATATGTTATTCCTTATATTTCTAGTTAACGATTCATGGTTAGGGTTAGCTAAAACGGCAAAAATTTGAATTTAGCATGGACGATGCCTCCCGAAACCTTGCTGCCTTCGTAGGTAACCCTACATTTTCTACCATGGCTTTTCTTTATTTCTTCATGCTTGGTTTGGGTTTTAAAATGAGAGGAAAAGAAAATAAAAGAAAATAAAAGAAAAGAAAAGAAAAAGAAAATGTTAAAGAAATGGGTATGGGCATGAGAGAGAGAGGAGAGGTGAGGGGTCAATTGACCAAAGCCCTATTGCTTCCTTCATTGTTTTTCTTCACCATTTTTTTCCTCTTCTTCACCCATGGCAGCCCCCTTCTCCTTCCCCCTCTACCTCCTCACTTCATCATCAAAAACTCATCAAAACTTCATCTCCACTTCATTAAAAACATGCACAAGTTCCCGATAAGCACTTTGGACCAAGCGAAATTGGATTTGGAAGACTTGGGGCAACTCAAGAAAATTCTTGAGTTTCCAAATGAGGTAACTTCATCACCATTAGTGTAGAATTTCAATTCCTTTATTATCCATGTTTAATTGGAATCGTTTAAGTGAGGGTTAGTGTTCTTGGAAAATTCCAAGATGAGGGTTAGGGGAATTTACGTAATGTGAAGTGTAAATTGGGGTTAGTAGAGACCTTACAACCCTTTTAGCGTAAGAATTCTGGACAAAACTAGAGGATTAAGCCCCAAGACACGAACTTAGAAACCCCGATATTGGGAATTTGTGGAAATTTAAGGAGTTATTGGAGATCTGCTAACACCCGGGGACCCTAGGATTTATTTTACAAACACAGTGATACATGCAGGCACCTAGGGAGCTACCATAGAGACCCGAGCCCCAATACCCTCACCATGGCCGCAATTAAATTGATTCTGGCCGCAATTTGCGGCCAGAGTAGGGAGATATGGCATCGTTTTTGGTTCATGGCTCCAGTATCTGTTAATTAGACCCTCTATATATGCAAAATTGGCTAATTTCACCTAGGCTAAAATCTGGACCTAGTTTTCAAAGTTTCTGATTTTGTTTTAAGGTTTTTAATGAATTGGAATTTGGTATTTATGTTTTATCTTGGTCGATTCACGTTTATACGTCGATCGTTGAGAGTGGTTTGGTTATTCGTGCATGCTTAGATCATAGGTTTTAACCTATCTGTGATACGCGTGCCGATTTGGTTTTCGTGCACGATTTCTATTTACGATGTCATATGATATATATGTAGGTACCCCACATGGACTTCGGATGATGAAGAAGAGGATGGCGACATCGACTTCGGCAAGCGATGATCAGGTGAGTAGATATATATCTACGGGGGAAGTCGGGTGGATGGCGTATAGCACCCCCGCAGTTCGTAGAGTAACCTATGATACATTATATATATGTGTGTGTGTGTGTGTGTGTGTGTGTGTGTGTGTGTGTTATGTGAAACATTACTTTCAGCTAGAAAGGCTTTAGGAGATCATGGGTTAAATTTTAGTGTATTTGGATGATAGTGTCGTTAGATAGTTTTTAGTCGTGAAACCCTAGAGTATAGTTTGAATTCACGCGCACACACACTCGCATACATTTTATTTTACTTGTGCGTATATGGGGATATGTATATATATACACACATAGGTATGAGACTATGTATATATATACGTATACTTATACATGGATGTGTTAGGTCTATGTTACCCACCTCGGTTCTTTCGGGGAGGCGGAATAGGTAAAAATAAAAATTTTCTCACAAGGTAACAAGGACCAACCATGAAGGATCTTTGCTAAACAAACACTAATAAATGAACTACAAGTTCTAGCTACTAGGTTAGATAGTTATACATAGTTCTTGAACTCCTTCTCTTCTTGTTGTGGTCTTCCTTCTCGCTAGCTCCTTGGAGTGGTGTAGACGGCTCCTCCTCGTCGTCTTCTCTTTGCCGAAGAAAGATCCACCCGAAGGCCTCTACCTTGAGCTCCTACCTCAACCAAGAGGTAACTAGAGTACTTGGCTTGCTAAACTAAGAACCCTAGAATGAGTAGAGAGATTTTTTGAAGGTTTAGTCTCAAAAGCTTATGATTTTCAACACATGAAACACTTAAGCTTTGAGAGAGGAAGAGGGAGAGCTTTTTCAAGAGAGAGAAAGAGCATGAGAGAATAAGCATCCATAATACAACCATGCTCTCATATGAGAGATATGAGAATAACAATAATAATTAAAAGAAATTGTGATGGTTAGTTGATATGACCATTATCATTTCACATTAAATGAAATTTGCAAGAATCAAGAAGCATCTTGCAAAAGGAATGATCATGGTCAAAAGGTCAACAAAAGTCAAATGGTCAACCAAAGTCAAATGGTCAACCTAACCATGGCACAATTATCTTTAATTAATATTATTAATCATATTTCTCATTCTTATTAGGGTTTAGAAAAAGTCAACTGTCAAAAACCCTAATGAGATTCCTCTGCCTCTGTCAACTGTGCATACACACCCGCATCCGTGTTCCGAGGAACACGAATACAATGAGACAAAACCAATTCCAAAACAAATACTAGGATCTGGCTTAAACCAAAGCCCGCTAGTAATAACTGCCCGGACACCAAACGTGCACAAGTGCGCGGATGTGAACGAACCTCGTCGCAAAACCATACGACCTCTACTCTGTTTTGCCCAAAGGTTAATAACCCTCTGTGTGGGACTCTAAAGACTCGACACTACGCTGGCAGTGGGTTTAACCACAGGCCGCAAGCGGTACTAGCTGTACGTAACGGTCCCCAGGTAGGTGCCGATAAGAAGACCGATGAGGTGAACCCATCCGAACTCCTACTGAGCCTGAATATGACAATCTCCGTACAGTCCGGTCTGTTCTTCTAAGAGTATCGCATGTCGGGCCAAGGGGGGTGGTAAACGTCAGACCCCTAATAGCGGTACAAGTCGCGTCGGAGTGTAGCCCAGAACACCCTGAGAAACTACTGGAAACACTACCAGTAAATCTCGCTTGCCCTGGCCAGGGACGACTATGTGTAATTGCTCTCCTAGACACAGCGCAAAATCAACTCCCAATACCGGGAGAGACGAATCCTGTCTAACTGTCACTGCCTCCAAGTGCTTCAGGACTGCACCCAACTACTACCTGTTTGCACGACTCAATAGAGCCGTGGTAGGGTAGTTATCTAAGAACGGTGGGAACACACTCGAGGCGAAGTGACAGTGTCAAGTCAACGGACTAAGCTGTACTAATATCATCTGGGAACTGTTAACTGACGATAGGTATAATACCAACCAACAGTTCCCGAGGAGTCCTGTCCAGTGTACTCGTACCCTAACGAGCACCTGTATACTATCTCTAGTACGATGTACTGATGGCTGTGGGACAGACCATGTTCCCTGCCAGGATGAGAAGCGTATGCACTAGTCTACTCTGGAGTATCGATGCCCAATCTCAATAATCCTACGACTAGGGACCAAAATAAGGATGTGCTTATAGACTACCCAACCCCCACTAGTGTGATCGCCATCACAACGCCGGTAGTCAAGCTAAGATCCTAAGGGCTCCATCAATATGTATTAGCGATATGTTAAAAGAAACATATACATATATTAAGATAGAAACAAATCAAGTAGCATACTACTATATCGAGAAAGACTGTCGTAAATCCGTGTATATATCCCAAGCTTCCAAAATGTATTATACAAACTAGTACAATACAATAATGGCCTCTAGGGTATACATATCCAACAATCTCCCGTCTGCACTAAGGCCAGCTGCTGGCGTACCACATACCCAACGTTTGCACTAAGGCCAGCTGCTGGCGTACCGCATACCCAATAGCTCAAAAAGTCGCTCGAACTGTGTTTGAGGGAGGGCCTTTGTGAATGGATCCGCCGTGTTGTCTTTAGTGTCCACTCTCCGTACCTCGGTCTCCTGGCGATCAATGATCTCCCTGATCAGGTGATACCGCCTTAAGATGTGTCTGGACTTCTGATGGGACCTTGGTTCCTTCTCTAAAGATATAGCCCCATTGTTATCTCAATACAAAGGTATTGGGTCAACAATTGACGGAACCACCTGAAGCTCACTAATGAACTGTTGGAGATAGTGCCCTCAGAGTCAATTATTGGATCACAGGCACGTGATTGCAATGATTGAGGGAGGACCTATCCCGGTAGGACAGTCTTACTCGAGATGATAGTATGCTATTTGGTTTATCTTTATCATCGTGTACTTCTTTAGGTGACCTGACAGGTTGCTATTACACGTTGATAGAGCCCCTAGGATTCTTGCTTAACAGCCAGTAGTATGAGGGCGATCATATACGTGGGAGCTGGTAGTCTATAAGCACATCCTTAAAAGGTCCCTAGTTGTGGGAGTTTCGAGATAGGGCATCGATACTCCAGAGTAGACTAGTGTATACAGTCGAGACCCCGACAAGGGGCGGTGGCCTGTCCCACAAGCCACTGGTGTCAGTTGGATCACCTAAGATGTATACAGGTGCTCATTAGGTTATAAGTACACCGGACAGGACTCGCCGGGAACATACTAGTTGGTCTTATACCTGACGTCAGATAGCAGTTCCCTGGTGACATGTGTACAGGTTAGTTCATCGACCTGAGGATCGTCATTTGTCTCGTGTGAGTTCCCACTGTACTTTGATTACTACCCTACCACGCTTAAAGGAGACGTGCAAACAGGTTTTAGTTGGGTACAGTCCCGAGCCATATGGAGGCAGTGAGCGGATCTTCAGGGGTTCGTTTCTCCCGGTAATGGGGGTGAGGTCGCGCTGTGTCTAGGAGAGCCAGAACATGAAAAGTCCTTGGCCAAGACAGGAGATTTACTGGTAGGTATTCCAGTAGTATCTCAGGGTGTTCTGGGCTTCACTCCGACACGACTTGTACCTCTTTTGGGGGTCTGACTTTTACCAACCCCCTAGGCCCGCCATGCGATACTCATAGACGAACGGACCGGACTGTACGGATATTGTCACTGACAGGCTCAGTAGGGTGTCAGGATGAGTTCGCTCATCGACGTCCCTTTTAGTCAATAGCTGGTAGCCCGTTACGTATGGCTAATACCTCTGACGTGCTAGTGGTTAAATCCACAGCCATAAGTATTGACGAGTCTTTAGAGTCCCCCACATTCAGTTACTCAAGTTTCGGGCGAAAAGCTTTAGAGGCCGTATGGAGATATGGCAAGGTCCGATCAGATACGTGCGGTATTGCACGGATCAGGATCGGACAGTTTGTACTACAGGCCGTATGGGTATATGGCAGGGTTCGATCAGATACATGCGGTATTACACGGATCAGGATCGAACGGATATTACTAGCCGGCTTTGGTTTAAGCCGGATCCTAGTATAGTACAGTGTAGATTTTGTCTCATTGCATTTGTATTTCGGTCGGAATACAAATGCGGGTGTGTATACACAGTATCGGGGTTTTCCTGTAATTTATTACGGGACCAGTTTTTCTGGAGTTGCCAGTTTGTTTTCCGTTTCGGCCAATTTCCCTTGTATCGTTCATTGGCCGAAGATTGGTGGAGGAGGGCTTATTTGCATTTGTGCAAATAAGCATTTGTGGTGGGGGTCTTTGCATATTCTTGTGTCATGATGGTTGCACCATCCCTTGACCATTTGACTTGATTTATCCATCATTGCTTGACTTTCTTTAGTCATCATGTTTTGACTTGTGGTTTCATGATGGTTGTGGTGGAGTGAGGTTCTCCTTTTGTGATCATTGTTTATCATTGTAACCTTCTCTCTCTTTCTTGCATGATGAGGGGTTTATTCTTTTTGATAGCTATATACTCTCTCTCCCTACCACACATGGCCGGCCAAGCATGGGAAGGGGCTGCCCAAAATTTTGGTGGGGAATTTTTGTTCTCTTGATGTTTGAAAGATCCCCAAGTTCACAAAAATTTCCATAGTTCAATTCCTCCACTCAAATGGTAACTCTATACAAACCCCAAATGAGATATAGATCTCTACACTATTCTACAGCAAATCTTGGGCACGTCGGCTCGCCAACTTCGTGCCCGAGTTGCCTCGGTATAGTGGTAGGAGCCCGTAAAAGAACCAGGCGACGTGGTGCCCTTTCCGGCGAGGAGGTGGAGACCGGACATTCCGCGGGAGATCGGGATGACAGCGAGAAGACCGGAGGACTCGGATCACTCGGTATATCTCTCTTCCCATCTAGTAGTTAGCTAGGACTAGTTAATGGTACGATCCGGATTTTAGTGCGCGGTGGTGCCGGTTCAAGAAAATTAAAGTTAGCCATCGCTTCCGCATTTGGCCTCGGGATGGAGACCGGGGCGCTGCCGTGCACTTACAGTGGTATCAGAGCTTCGCCATTAACCTAGTCTAGCTTTGGCTAATGTGTTTTACATTTCCGATCGAACAAAAATCCCAAATCCGCGTTTTCATGTACAATCAGTTTCTGTCGAAATTTTTTTGTCTCCAAAAATTTTTCATGGTGTTGCAGAATGATGTGCAGGTAATCCTAAGAACACTGTAAAATTTTGGTGACGTGATCCCTCCATATGACCGCGGAACCGCTGCCGTAACCCCTCTGTGGCCGCGGTTCCGCCGCAGGAACATGTCTTCACTTCACCAATTTTTTGCAGTGGGCTTTTGGGCTGAAAATGGGGGTTTTGGTATACTTTGTTTGGGCCCAGAATTTCTGTGAGTGTTACAGTATTGCTTGGGGGCCCACTTGGTAAAATTTAATCGATCGGATATTTTAAACACATTTGTTCATAGTATTTACATTATATCTGCGACCGTGAATGTCACTTGATCGGTAAATCCTGTCTAACTGCCATAGCCCAGTTAGACGGATTTGCGAACGTGACTTTCACGTTGATGTTCTGTGTTATGCTGTGATGTTGCGGATTGGTCGTGGGGGATAGCCTGGATCCAATGGTAGTACAGATTTGGTTGTATTATGTACATTTGATATTGCGGGGCGAGCGTCCGACATGTGGACTGCCGTCACTTCCTGTTTGTATTATTATTTTGGGGCACGACTAGGTTGCGGTCGATGTACCCGTTGTATGTATATTTTACTTTCTGTACTAGGATTACCCCGCGGAGGGGTGCACGGATAGCCGGGTTCTAGAGGGCAACGGGCCCGCATCTTATAGCATTGAGACGGAGGAGGCTTCACTCTAGGATTGGCGGGCTATTCGCCGCACTCGTAGGGGGTACAGGTTGACCCAGGAGGGGTGCCCAAGTTACCGGATTCCGTGAAGTGCCGGGTGGTCCATTCACGTTGCTGAAGGGGGCTGCCTCGCTTCAGGTTTTGGCGGGTAACTTGCCGCGCCCGTAGGGGTCTAGGATTTCATTGTACAGGCTATCCATACGACCAGGGGAACGTCGGGTTTCAGTAGTGGCTCTGTGAAACCCGGGGATCCCAGATATCTGTATTGTTCTGTGATGCTGTACATTTATGTGATGTTGCATTTTATCACGCCTTGAGCGAAATATAATATATTGGTATATATATATTAGTAGATGTTGTATATGTTTTGCATCCGCGCTAGTCCAGTCCCCGCTCTGTCGTTAGTTAGCTAACCTAACGGGTAATGACGGGACCCAGTGGCGAATGCGGATGGCATATACGTACGCCATATTATTTTCGTTCTTTATGGTGTGATCAATTGATGGGACTGCGTTGATTCGGATCAATGCAAGTTAAAAACAAACCTAATCTGATGTTGTTGGAACGCTTTTCAAAAGGCTGTTATTGCAAGGACGTTTACTTTTGTTTTGCATCGTGGTATTCAGTTGGAATATCCTGCTTCTCAGTCGATGAGGCAAGGGCCGAGATCCCTTCACCGGGAGTGACCCCCTGGACAAAAGTTTGCGTCAGGGCAATAACTTCACAATAGCCGATTACTTTTGCTTTGCATCGTTGTATTCAGTTGGAATATCCTGCACCTCATTCTACGGGGAAAGAGCCGAGATCCCTTCACCGGGAGTGACCTCTTTAGCAAAGGTTTTTCGTCACTATATTTTCATAAAAGCTATCCAGTTCCTTCAACGATATCAAGTTCATTACGTTAAAGGTTTTCGCCATAAACCATTCGTAGCCCTCCGTCGTTTCAGACGGGTAGCACGTAGTATTCATGCTATGTTTGTTGACCTTCGTCAAGGCATAGTGAATGGTAGCTGCTTGTTACCTTTCTGCAGCATAGATAGATGCGTTGGTTTGGGACAGTCGTATAGCCTTGTTGACCTTCGTCAAGGGCTTGTACGGGTGGGTTCAAATTAACCTGGACAATGACGGGTAGAACTTGACATGTGACTTATGATTTTTTGACCTTCGTCAAGGTCATAAGAGCATGGGGCAGAAATCATATCGGGAGTTTCTATAGAAACTGAAACTTGCCAGATATGCGCATACCTTCTGGAGTGTGATGGCGTGAGCGGATTCCGTCACGTTATCATGCGATGATAGTTGGATCTCGATTCCCACTGATGAATTAGTTTACTCCTCGGGTGACCCCGGCTAATTCTTCTTTCAGGTTTGGAGGAGAATTTGACGGTACAGTGGGAGGTTTCCAGATTAGATAAATTGGTAACCATTCTGATCTAGGATAGAGTGCACGCTGAGTGTTTCTTTTCTCTCTCTCTTTGGCAGCGACCATTGACCCGACCCTAAGACTATGACTCAGTGACCAAGTTGACCGAACCTTCTTAAACACTGGCTTTTGGATTGTCAGAGTTGCGAACCTCATTGCCACTCCTACTTTTACCCTTTTCTCCAGGACACCCCGTATTACTACGAACGTCCACTTCCATTAGACAAAACCATCGTATGGTTATATACGAACTCGAAAGAATTTATTCGAGGATGGTTTCCGGTTCTGGAGAAAACGGATAGGACTATTCAGTTGTCTTTTCATTTTACTTTCTCTCAGGTTGCGAGTACTCCTTGGTTTATGAGATAGTACACCTATTACACAAATTGGAAAGTCTTCTTCCAAACCTTAGGCTGGTGCCGAACGGTGGGGAATGAAGAAAACCAATTAGCATAACGATGGTGTGCAGAAGGTATTAAGTTAAGACAAAGCAAGGGATTAGTAAGAGGGCAAAGTAAACTGCGACTACCAAACCAAGTATTTCTTCGCCAACCCTAAAATCACCTTTGTATTTCTCCAGAACACTCCGTATCACTACGAAGATCCACAGTTTATTGGATACTCCATCGTATGGTTATATACGAACTCGAAAGGAACTTGTTCCAGTTCGGGGATGGATTCTGGTTCAGGAGAAATAGGAATAAGGTTTATTCGGTTGTCTTTTATCTTCACCTTCTCTCGCATTGCGAGTGCTCCTAGGATTAGGACAGTACACCCATTATGCTTATTGGATAGTTTTCTTCCAAACCATAGGCTGATGCCGAACGGTAGGGAAGGAAGAAAACCATTTGGCCTAAAGGGGTGTACAGAAGGTAATGACTAAAGACATATAAAGGGATTTGGAGAGGTGGCAAAGAATTACACGGTTACAGTTGTGAATCTGGATAATGGAAGAGGCATTACTAGGAATACCAGGATACCCCATCGAAACATTTCAATGTTTCAGTTTTACTGTGTACTGTTAAATGAAAACTGATTACCCGATTAGATCCTTACTCCAGGGTATGTATTTACCAGGTATGATTCTCACATCTGTATGGTTTTACAGATGATGAGTGGGAGTAAGTTATTGGGAATTAGGTAATCATCCTCATTATATCAGGATTCATTGTAATCAGTGATATTTGAGGAAGTCACCTGGGTTGTTTGCCGAACGGCAAATATTTGGTTTTGAATATCCGCTGTTATGCACCAATTTCAAATCGATATATCTGTACGTCTATTTTCATAGAGTGAGATATACTTTTTGAAATTATGTCAGTGACATTTACCTATATCAGTGGATGGTTAGGTAAGGAGCACTGAACAATGGTGTAATTCTTCTTAACCATAAGTACAGTTTTCAACCTACGACATACAGTGAATGAGTTTTCAGACTCAAGGGACTTATACAGAGTATTGTATATTGTCCAGGGTCCATCAGGACAGAGGGGTTGGTCCTCGTACTATATTCGGTTTACTTATGACTTCTCTAGTTTTTAGACAGGTGTTTCGTAGAAACACAGGGTTCAAGTTTTGAGAAGTTATAGGTATTTGAATAAAGTAGAGAACCAGGTATTGCAAGTATCGGGATTCTTCAAAGTGATCGAAGATGTAGATACTTGTGTATGGTGTTCAGTTGATAGTAATGATTAAGAGAACTTGCTTCTCTTTCAGGTTACTCATAAGTAGAAGCATTCCTAAGTTGAGTAACGCTGATCGGCCTCCTTCCATTTAGTAGACATGCACTGGAGACAGCTGCATGATTTGAATCTGGTTCAATTAAATCAATGCCTCTGGTTCTATATTGCATATAGAACAGTTCATATCTTAACGATGTTAAGGTACGGGGAGTTGTCCGGTCTATGCTTAAAACCAGACACTGGACAACTCAAGGCATGTTTCTGTAATGGCTGTTTGTGGGTTGACCCAGGCTATGACGAGGGTTGACTTTCTACCATCTGGAAGATCAATAGCGATATTGTTCTAGACTCGCCACAGTTTTAATAAAAATGGATTTTTTCAGAAAACAGTAGTGGGAGTATGGTAGAACTGGAAGTGATTCCAGAACCGTAAACGATTACTGAAGATTTGATAGGAACCTAAAGATTCAATCTGGTTTGACATTTCATTGGCCACTCCACAGATACGGTGGGTAACCTCATGTCACGGCCCGAAAGTATGGAACATGACCGGCACTTAAACTACGAACGTCTCGAGGCGTACGTAATCTAAGTAAACCGAAAACCCAGAAATCCAAACCAAGAAAAATAGTAGAGTGAAGGAGAACCAACTTAAAACAAGTAGTTTTAAAAGCATAAGCCGAATTATGCGGGTTTCTAAAAACATCAAAAAATTTTGAAAATTTCAGCAGAGTCTCCTTTGTAAATACTGGCCCCCAAACGGGATACAACATGAATAGTATACAAAATCAATAAAAATGCATCCCCAAGCGGGAGCTAGCTCTTCGTCAACCGACGGTCACAACCACACAAGCAACATAATATACAACGCCAACGGCGAGGATCAAAATTCAAAAGGAAACTCAAAACCACAAGAAAACCACAGAAATATAACGCGTGACTCTAAGGTCGAAGGAATAACATCACTGGTCTCTATCTCAAAATAATTACATGTTTGGTTGATGGAACTTCTAGATACAACAGAATAATGATATACAAGATATATAATGGTGGTACGATACAAGTAAACCCACATACTAGTAAGTCGCCCAGAAATGGGAAGCAGTGCCAGCAAAGCCGTAATGAAACCTGTACGGCAAAACCTGCAAGAAACTGGGGCACAACGAGGGTGAGTTGCCAACTCATGAATAGAAAAACATCTACGAAAAGAAATCGCATAAATAACGCAACCTAGGTCAATGATCATAATATATCCTCAATTATATATATAACATGCACCCTATAACAAAGGCTAGGGTAAATATCTAACCCGAGTGTAATCTCATGTGCCCGTGTCAGTGCCTCAGGTAGCAATATATCATATGAATGAGGTATGAATGCATGAAAACAGAATACATGTAAATGAAGAAACTGTTTTCATAATTTAGTGAGATTTCCTTTATATTTTTAAAATGAGGTATCATAATGAAATCGGCATAAAACAGTGCCTAGCATCGGCACAAAACGTAATCCCAATATCTCGATATCTCTGTATCACAGTCTCTGTACCTCAATATCTCGAAATCTCAATGTCTCGATCACAATATCTAGGGCGCCGTCAGTCCAGACCGGCCCCTACCATCCATCTCAAGACCACGACGGTATCCTCCAGATATCCGACGCGTCGGGTAATATCACCGGTAGGTAGTGCTCCCCTGCCAGGCTCACATCGTCATCATCACGCGCTTCTTGCCCCGGGGTACCTTACCGGGTCCACAATGTACCCGAAACGGTTCATCCGTCTCCTCGAATCGGGTCTCGAAATCCATCAGCAAACTCATGGTGGACGACTCATACATCATGGGAAAAACCGCACTTTTTATTTAAAAAGATAGAACGTAGTTTATATAAGTTTTGCGGTTTCTCCCCCAAATCTAGAAAATCTCATGGAAATCCGAATCCAAATCATCAATAGCATGTAAAATCATGAATGCGGCATAACAATGAATAACAGTATGCATGAAGTGACAAGTAATAACTATAATGTTAAGCTGGCATATGTAAAGCAGGTACACTAATATCATGTCAAATTACTAACTAACAAGCTAAGTCAAGCAATAATATTTTCTAAGGTGTACGTGACATGGCAATTACCGATGAAGATGTGTGTGAGCCGGCAAGTAAGTGTACGTGGTACATACGCATCATCGGTAATGGTGCTGGTGTCCTAACAGCATAATATCAACAATGCAATATGAAATAACAATGTAAGTATGCGATGCGGAGCGAGCAACCATAATGAGTGGGAGCTAAATATTAAACAATGGTGCCATTTGAATTAACACGAATCGTGGGGTTTTGAAAATAAGGGCTACGGTGATTTTAAGAAAGGATACGTCTTTTGAAATATCCGTAGATCCCTTGACCTGTCTTTTAAAATACCCACGATCCGCAAGTTTTGAAATAGGTAGAAGTCTAATCTAATCTAACAACTACACTAAATTATACGGCTGAACTAACAAGCTGAACTATAGGTAAGGAAACCGCCTATCTTCTGAGTCGATACATATACATACATGTATTTGTATAGTCGGTGATCCCGTCTCAATAATATCATTTCCGATAACATATCTATAGTCAGACATCCCAAGTCAAGAGTGCGGATCAATCATCAATATATAGCTCGTACGTAAATCCGTCGTACGGCATCCCAAATCTGGGTACGGGTCAATATCACATTCGTCATACTATTCATCTGGTATCCTCTTTATCAAATATCATGACCGGGGTACTGACCTACGTCTAGTACAATACTGATACCACCTACGTATGGATGCACGTGTGTGAAACACTACGTCAAAGGACCCTCTACAACGTCATGTCATATTTCAAATACGAACCCTACCAAATCACCGATCTCACGGCCTCAAATCAAATCTCATCGACTCATCTCAGATCCTAAGTACTATCCTCAAATCCAGTATATGAACACATAGTCCCATACCCATGTGAACACATAACTATATAACCCCATATAAGCATATATGAAGAAAAATGTATGCAAGTATGGGTGTGTGTATAAATGTGGTGCAGCCTCTACTCTAGGGTCTCGCAACACTAAACCTATCTATTCACACCTAAAATCTATCTTTATCATCAATAACCTCAATAAATAATAATCAATATATATGTGCGTATACGTATTCGTATACATCACCACGGACTGCGGGGGTGCTATACGCCATCCACCCGACTTCTCCCCGTAGATATAAATCTACTCACCTGGTCCTCGCTCGCCGGTGCCGACGTCGCGACGCGCTTTCTTGTCGTCTCGAAGTCCACATGGGTTACCTACATATCATAACGCACCGTATCGCATTAAAATCCGACTCAGGACCAAAACGACTCACGAATCTCACATAGGTCAAAACCTATGGTTGCTTTCACAAATCAACCCAAAAACTCTCGACGTCGGTGTACAAACGCCAGACCATCGAGAAAAACCCAAATACACTCATTTGCACATTCACGAACACTAATTTTAATATAAAATAGGTTAAAACTCACAAAAAACCCCAATTTCACTTAAAAAGTCATTTTTCCGAAAATTCAGCAAGCACAAATCACCGTTTTAGTACAAAACATGATGTTTTGACAAAACTAATGGCCATAAGGCTCACTAACCTTCTTAATTAAGTCATACCAATATTAATTAGATTTTAAACTTAATTCTTAATATCAATCTCAAAAAATCTAGTTTGCAAACATAACCAATTTTAACAATTTCATAGCAAAAATGCACAAACTACAATCTAGCTTAGATTTGCATGATCTAAAGCATTAAACTACACTTAATAATGTTAATGAAGTCATGAAAAACCTAATTAGATTTTTAGTCTAACATTTGCAATTATTTTACAAAACCAAGTTTGCACTAGAAATCGAAAAATTGCGCAAACATCGCGGATTTGCGACAAAATGGTCGCAACATTGCACAATCACCCAATCCACACAACTAGCTAGCTACAACACTCAAATTAACCCACATGAAAGGATTCAATTTTAAATTTCTAACTTTAACCCTTCTCTTGAATTTCATCACACAACCAACAACAACCAAATTAACACTTTAAAAGCCTATTTTAGCATAATCAAACTACAAATTAAACATTAGATTAGAATTATACCTCTCAAGTTTGAAACCCTAGGTTCTCTAGCCTCCAAAGACACCTCCTTTCACCATGCTTTAAACCAATTTGAATGTTAGAAGAGGTAGAATAGGGATTAGCTTTGAATTAGTGAAGGAATTGTGGATTTTTTTGATGTGTTTTGAGATGAAATTGAAGCAAAAGAGATGAAAATTTGGGGGAAAAAATGGGGCTGCTGCTGGTCATTTTCGGCCATGGGAGGAAGTGGGGAGTTGTGAGGGAATGGTGTGAAGAAAAAACTAAGTCAAAGCCCCTCCCAATTACCATAATACCCCCACCTACATAAATATATAAAAAAAACTTTATTTTAACCATTCTTTTCACATAAAAGAAGTAAAAAGGAGAGGGAAAGTGAGTGGGGTGCTGTTGGTGGTGGTGGGGCCGGCCATGAGTGGGTGAGGATGGGTGAGAGAGAGTACAAGAAAATTCCATGCAAAAAGAACCCCTCAAGTTACCAAATTGCAAATTTTCTCTAATTTCACCAAAAAAGCCTTTTTTTTCTTCAATAATTTCTAACACCGTTTGGCAGATTCATTTTGTTTCAAAAACAACATGTTAAAATTATATTTAATATGTTCTGATGCAAAAAATTTGTTTCAACTCATTCCAATTTGTAATTTTCCCTAATTAAATGTATTAGTGACGGCTTAAAATAATAATAAAATAAATTTTTTTTCAGAAAATTTGAAATTTCACCAGTGGCTCAATAAACACCAAATACTAGCAATTACATAGCTAGAATATATATATTTAATTTTTATAATAAGATATTTGCATTTTGACTTTTTACAGAAAACCCCCTTATTTTATCGATTTTCCGAAATTTCAACGAAACGATTTTCAAAACGCTACACCTCAGGCATCCGAGAGGTACTCCGGTAGCCTCAAGGACGGTGACAGGGAGGTTCTTATTTACCCACACTTGCCATTGCTGTTGTTCCAGACTGTGAGACCCAGCAGGAGGATGAGTATAGAGTCGTTCTAAACTTGCTTTAGAAGTGTACGTGTATATGACTCTGCTAGAGGGTTGTCGTAGTCAGTGGGAGCAGCGGAAGCATTGGTGGACAGGTAGCTTATGTCTATTTATAGACTAAAGCAGAGTAGCGGAGATAGATCATCTATTTCTGATGTGACAGTCATAGGTTTGACTTCATCAGAATAGGGGATGGATCTGTTGAGAAGATAGTAGGGTGTGATGTCATGGTATTTGGATGACATACACAGAGTAGGAAGTGATATTCCTATACTATGATCGGTTATACTTTGGTCGTCACACAGTGGTTTTTCTACATGGGACTTGGACATTATATCAAACATACTGGTTACTAGATCTATGGTTTTAGATCTAGATTTGGGTGGTTTCCCAATCAGGGTACTTAGACAGCATTCTAAGAGTATTTAGAATGGACGACTCCTGGCACGGTAGTGTACCTGCAGGTAATGGAGTCACCCTCTCTAAAGGTGTCTTATAGACTAAAGGGGAGAGGGATGTGCATGATTGGCAGATCACTTGCTTAGGCAATTGAGTCAATCATGAGATGTCAAGTACCACACCAGATGTTGTTCTTGCACTAGATACAATAAGTTGACATTGATCCTATCCTGGAGAAACAGTCGGAAGCAGTTTTAGAACATAAGTGGGTGTTCTAGGGAGATGATAACGACAGCTTTTTTTAGGAGACGGTTATCATTCCAGGCTTCCAAGGTGACCTGTACGACAAGGAGGTTGTCAGAGTTATAGTTTTCCTTCTGACGAGGGGCAGTATTTTGGACAGATGGTCCAATGCAATACTGAGGGAGGCATGGCGCAGGACACTGATTAAGTTCAGTTGACGATACAGTCTAAGAAGTTTGGGTTTGGAGTTCATTTATGAGCTAGGTCCTATCAGACATCCAGACACATTCTAAGACATGTATTGCTCATTTCGGGAGATGGCTTTCTCCGCGAACATGAGATATAGAGAGACGTAGAAAGAAATATCACAGCGGATCCACTTACTGAGGCTATTCCTCGAACGCAATAGTTTCGCAAACGAGTTTTGTGAGACTGACTAGTAGAGGAGTAGGGTGTTCGGTATCACACGGGCTGTGAGTATGCGACATCGCAATAATTAGCCTTGAGTGCAAGTGGGAGATTGTTGGAGAAAGTGCCCTCAGAGTCAATTATTGGATCACAGGCACGTGATTGCAATGATTGAGGGAGGACCTATCCCGGTAGGACAGTCTTACTCGAGATGATAGCATGCTATCTGGTTTATCTTTATCATCGTGTACTGCTTTAGGTGACCTGACAGGTTGCTATTACACGTTGATAGAGCACCTAGGATTCTTGCTTAACTGCCAGCAGTATGAGGGCGATCATATACGTGGGAGCTGGTAGTCTATAAGCACATCCTTAAAAGGTCCCTAGTCGTGGGAGTTTCGAGATAGGGCATCGATACTCCAGAGTAGACTAGTATATACAGTCGAGACCCCGACAAGGGGCGGTGGCCGGTCTCACAAGCCACTGGTGTCAGTTGGATCACCTAAGATGTATACAGTTGCTCATTAGGTTATGAGTACACCGGACAGGACTCGCCGGGAATATGCTAGTTGGTCTTATACCTGACGTCAGATAGCAGTTCCCTGGTGACATGTGTACAGGTTAGTTCATCGACCTGGGGATCGTCATTTGTCTCGTGTGAGTTCCCACTGTACTTTGATTACTACCCTACCACGCTCAAAGGAGTCGTGCAAACAAGTTTTAGTTGGGTACAGTCCCGAGCCACATGGAGGCAGTGAGCGGATCTTCAGGGGTTCGTCTCTCCCGGTATTGGGGGTGAGGTCGCGCTGTGTCTAGGAGAGCCAGAACATAAAAAGTCCTTGGCCAAGGCAGGAGATTTACTGGTAGGTATTCCAGTAGTATCTCAGGGTGTTCTGGGCTTCACTCCGACATGACTTGTACCGCTTTTGGGGGTCTGACTTTTACCAACCCCCTAGGCCCGCCATGCGATACTCATAGACGAACGGACCGGACTGTACGGATATTGTCACTGACAGGCTCAGTAGGGTGTCAGGATGAGTTCGCTCATCGACGTCCCTTTTAGTCAATAGCTGGTAGCCCGTTAGGTATGGCTAATACCTCTGACGTGCTAGTGGTTAAATCCACAGCCATAAGTATTGACGAGTCTTTAGAGTCCCCCACATTCAGTTACTCATGTTTCGGGCGAAAAGCTGTAGAGGCCGTATGGAGATATGGCAAGGTTCGATCAGATACGTGCGGTATTGCACGGATCAGGATCGGACAGTTTGTACTACAGGCCGTATGGGTATATGGCAGGGTTCGATCAGATACATGCAGTATTGTACAGATCAGGATCGAACGGATATTACTAGCCGGCTTTGGTTTAAGCCGGATCCTAGTATAGTACAGTGTAGATTTTGTCTCATTGCATTTGTATTTCGGTCGGAATACAAATGCGGATGTGTATACACAGTATCGGGGTTTTCCTGTAATTTATTACGGGACCAGTTTTTCTGGAGTTGCCAGTTTGTTTTCCGTTTCGGCCAATTTCCTTAGTATCGTTCATTGGCCGAAGATTGGTGGAGGAGGGCTTATTTGCATTTGTGCAAATAAGCATTTGTGGTGGGGGTCTTTGCATATTCTTGTGTCATGATGGTTGCACCATCCCTTGACCATTTGACTTGATTTATCCATCATTGCTTGACTTTCTTTAGTCATCATGTTTTGACTTGTGGTTTCATGATGGTTGTGGTGGAGTGAGGTTCTCCTTTTGTGATCATTGTTTATCATTGTAACCTTCTCTCTCTTTCTTGCATGATGAGGGGTTTATTCTTTTTGATAGCTATATACTCTCTCTCCCTACCACACATGGCCGGCCAAGCATGGGAAGGGGCTGCCCAAAATTTTGGTGGGGAATTTTTGTTCTCTTGATGTTTGAAAGATCCCCAAGTTCACCAAAATTTCCATAGTTCAATTCCTCCACTCAAATGGTAACTCCATACAAACCCCAAATGAGATATAGATCTCTACACTATTCTACAGCAAATCTTGGGCATGTCGGCTCGCCAACTTCGTGCCCGAGTTGCCTCGGTATAGAGGTGGGAGCCCGTAAAAGAACCAGGCGACGTGGTGCCCTTTCCGGCGAGGAGGTGGAGACCGGACATTCCGCGGGAGATCGGGACGACGGCGAGAAGACCGGAGGACTCGGATCACTCGGTATATCTCTCTTCCCATCTAGTAGTTAGCTAGGACTAGTTAATGGTACGATCCGGGTTTTAGTGCGCGGTGGTGCCGGTTCAAGAAAATTAAAGTTAGCCATCGCTTCCGCATTTGGCCTCGGGATGGAGGCCGGGGCGCCGCCGTGCACTTACATGAACTTCTTCATCCACACCGCCTCTTTTGCGGCATCGCTTGCAGCAATATATTCAGCCTCCATCGTCGAGTCTGCGACGGTATCCTGTTTGGAACTCCTCCAACACACCGCCCCTCCGTTGAGGGTAAACACAAAACCCGAGACAGACTTGCTATCGTCCTTGTCACTCTGGAAGCTTGAATCGGTATAGGACTCGACCCTGAGGTCTCCATTACCGTAAACCAGGAACATCCCCTTAGTCTTTCTCAGGTACTTTAGAATGTTCTTCACTGCCGTCCAGTGGTTCTCACCTGGGTCTGACTGATACCGGCTCACCACGCTTAGTGCGTAAGCTACATCTGGCCTTGTACATACCATCGCATACATTATAGATCCTACCGCCGAAGCGTAGGGTATAATGCTCATGCGAACCCTCTCCTCGTCAGTCTTGGGCGACATCTTCTTGGAGAGGGTGATTCCGTGCAATGCTGGTATATTACCGCGTTTGGAATCTTCCATACTAAATCTCTTTAGTATGGTCTCTATGTACTTGGACTGCGAATGTCCCAGTAATCTCTTGGATCCATCTCTGTAGATCTTGATCCCCAGAATGTATGAGGCATCACCCAGGTCTTTCATGGAGAACCTTTGTGATAAGAATAGCTTGACCGATTTTAGTATAGGAATGTCATTTCCTATCAAAAGAATGTCGTCCACGTACAAGACTAGGAACACGACAGTTCGTCTTACAATCTTCTTATAGATACAAGGTTCATCTTCGTTCTTGATGAAATCAAATTCCTTGATTGCCTCATCAAAACAGATGTTCCAGCTCCGCGATGCCTATTTTAATCCATAAATGGATTTAAGCAACTTGCACACCTTCCCGCTGCTCCCACTGTCTACAAAACCTTCTGACTGATCCATATAAACGCATTCTTCCAAACTGCCGTTTAGAAAAACCGTTTTTACGTCCATCTGCCAGATTTCATAGTCATGGAAGGCTGCAATGGCAAGTAGGATCCAGATGGATTTGAGCATAGCCACTGGAGAAAAAGTTTCGTCATAGTCTACACCAGGTCTTTGACGAAAACCTTTTGCAACGAGTCTAGCCTGATAGGTTTCTACCTGCCCATCTACACCAAGTTTCCTTTTGTAGATCCATTTGCATCCAACGGGTTTTACCCCAGGTGGAGCAATATCCAAGGTCCACACTTTATTGGTGTACATGGACTCCATTTCGGATCGCATAGCATCCAACCACTTATCAGAGTCCCTACTGATAATGGCCTGCCTGAAACTGGTAGGGTTATCTTCTTCCAAGATGCAATCCTCTCGATCCCCGTCTATGAGAAAACCGCAGGATCTCTCGGGCGGATGAGAAATCCTACCAGATCTGCGGAGTGGCTGAGGTTTGTCTGGGGTTATTGAATCCAGTATTTCCTCCAAATTTTCAGTTACATTTTGTGGTTCATGGATTTCTCCCAGTTCTACTGAACTCCCACTAGTTTCTTTTGCAAGAAACTCCCTTTCTAAAAAGGTAGCATGGCGAGATACAAACACCTTCTGTTCCTCAGTGTGGTAGAACAGATATCCTAGTGAATGTTTAGGATATCCCACAAATTTACATAGAACTGACCGTGCCTCTAGCTTTTCCGGTTTCTATGTTTTCACATAGGCCGGACAACCCCATATCTTAAATCGCTTAAGAAATGGATTTCGTCCACTCCATACTTCATATGGAGTCTTAGGCACAGATTTGGATGGAATGTAGTTCAGTAGGTATGCCGCTGTCTGAAGCGCATGTCCCCAAAATGAAAGAGGCAACTCAGCACTACTCATCATGGAGCGAACCATATCCAATAGGGTACGATTACTCCGCTCCGATACACCATTGTGCTGTGGTATATAAGAAGGAGTAAGCTGAGAGAGAATTCCATTCTCTTTTAAGTAATCTAGGAATTCCTTGCTTAAGTACTCCCCTCCCCTATCCGATCGAAGGATCTTGATACTTTTTCCAGTCTGGTTCTCTACTTCGTTTCTGAATTCCTTGAATTTCTCAAATGGTTCAGATTTGTGTTTCAGCAAATACACATATCTGAACCTAGAGAGATCGTCAGTGAATGTGATGAAGTATGAGAACCCACCCCTTGCATGTATAGACATTGGACCACATACATCACTGTGTATGAGTCCCAAGAGTTCTGTTGCTCTTTCCCCATGTCCGGTGAACGGAGATTTGGTCATCTTTCCTTTGAGACAAGACTGACAAGTTTCATAAGATGAAAACTCGAACGTATTCTAGAGTCCATCTTTATGCAACTTATTAGTCTTTTCTCTCCGATATGACCAAGTCTACAATGCCATAAGTAGGATTCATTCGTATCTGAACTCTTCCTCTTGCGTGTGTTTTGTACATTGAGAACTGTATTCTGATTTAGAATATAGATACCATTACACAGTGTACCTTCTGCAACCAGTACCTTATCAAGGTAAATGTTCATGATATTTCTATCAAGAACAAAGTTATATCCATCTTTATCGAGTAAAGAAACTGATATGATGTTGCAAACCATGGAAGGTACATAGTAGCAATTGTTCAAAATCATAGTATTGCCATTTGGCAACACTAGGTGATATTCACCGACGGCTGCAGCATTAACTAGTGCTCCGTTCCCTATCCTGAGGGACATATCACCAGGTGCAACTTTCCTACTTTTTCTTAGTCCCTGCAATAAATTACAGATATGAGATCCTGATCCAGTATCAAGTACCCAGGAGGTAGGGCTGACCGAAAAGCAGTTCTCAATTACAAGAACACCTGAAGTAGATGCAAAACTATGCTTCTTCTTCAACTGGGTCTCCTTGGAATCCATACAATCCTCTTTCCCTTGCTTATACTTACGATTGCCATCATAAGTTAGAGCCAAACCGATGTTCCCCAGCCCCGAATAAGAATTCGGATCGGTCAAGCGATACATTTTATTATCTTGATTAGGGCGTGAAATGGTTGCTACCTGGAGAGAGAGAAAAGAAACACTCAGCGTGCGCTCTTGTAGGATTAGATTGGTTTATTAATTTATCTAACCAGGATGGATCCCACTGTTTCCTAAAATTCTTCTTCAAACCCTAAAAGAAGAACTAGTCAGGATTAATCGCACATCACAATACTTGCTTAACCTTTCAGCCAGGCTAGTGTTGGTACTTCGAGGGAGGTTTTCCAACGCTTTCACGAAGTTCCTTAATTATATAACCTCTTTTCCCTGGAGGCGTAGCCTCGCTAACACCGTTCTAGACACCTACTTGGTTTATAGCATTGATTGTTAAGTGAAATAATCTCCCGAGAGTAATCCAACTCATCAGTAGGATCGGGATCCAACTATCATTATGTGATGACCTAGATGGAATCCACTCTAGTCACCACACTCCAGAAGGTATGCTAAATCTGCAAGTTTCCTGTATATTTGAAACTCCCGATGTGGTTTTTGCCCCTAGGACCCTAGTGACCTTGACGGAGTCAACAAATCAAAGAGTCCTAGTCAAGTTCAACCCGTCATTATCTGGATTGCATTAAACCCACCCGCATAACCCTTGACGGAGTCAACAAGGTTATACGACTGTCCTAACCAATCCCATATAGTGCTACAAACAAGCACCACTCAGCTACCGTACACTACGCCTTGACGGAGTCAACAAACGCAACACGAATACTAAGTGTTACTTGTAAGAAATGACGGAGGGCTACGGCTGGGTTATTAGCGAAAAACCCGTTAACGTAATGAACTTGATATCGTTGAAGGAACCTGAGTGGTTTTAGAAATATATAGTGGCGAAAACTTTTGCTAAAGAGGTCGCTCCCGGTGAAGGGATCTCGCCTCTTTCCTCGTCGAATGAGGTGCAGGATATTCCAAACTGAATACCTCGATGCAAAGCAAGAATAATCGACTATAGTGAAGTTATTACCCTGACGCAAACTTCTGTCCAAGGGGTCACTCCTGATGAAGGGATCTCGGCCCTTGCCTCGTCGAATGAGGTGCTGGGTATTCATAACTGAATACCTCTGTGCAAAACAAAAGAGAACGTCCTTGCAATAACAACTTTTTGAAAATTGTTCCAACAACATCTTTTAGGTTTGTTTTTCTTTGCATTGATACAATGCGTCCCATCAATCAATCCTACCACTGCAGAAAACAACGAAAATATAACGTACGCTTATGTCATCCGCATTCGCCACGGGGCCCCGTCATCACCCGTTAGGTCACTTAACTAACGACAGAGCGGGGGCTGGACTAGCGCGGATGCAAAACATAAGCAACGTCTACTAGATATCATATATAGATATATACATTCGTCAGATGGAATGATATCCATTCCAGATCACAGATGAACACATTGGATATGCTAGGAATCCGCGTTTCGTTCGAGCCTGCAACGAAAGACGGATTACACGGTCGCGATGAATAGCCAAACCCCACCGTAGACCCCTACGGGTGTGGCAAACTACCCGCCAAGTACCCGAAGTGAAGCAACCTCCCTCAACAATGTGAGTAGGACACTCGGCACTTTAAAGTACCCGGTAGTTTGTGCACCCCTCCTTGGGTCTATCCTAGGAGCAAAAACAGTAAAAGAAATAATATACAATGGCGGCTACAACCTTAACCTGGATGTGCGGCCATAAAAAATATTACATCAATTTACAATTTACACCAAATGAAAGATAAATAAACTCTCATCTCACAAACCCCGGCTATTCATCCATGACAATCCAACAAGTTCATATACACAATCCAACATCACAGATCACATATATGTACAACGCCTACTAATCGACGTATAGCGATTAGTCGACGTTCAGTACATATATCACATTACAAATATAACCAATTAGCTAAAGTTTATAGAACTTCGATCAAAATTTCAATTTGAAACTACCCTAAACACAACACTGTTCTCAGAAGAATCTGGGCAGAAACAAAGCATCTTAAAAATCACAAAACCAACACAGAGAACACCAGAAGAAATTTAGTGCGCAGCCGAGTTGACTCGGACGCGGAACCGCGGCGGATCGCTTGGATCGGCTGCGGATCCGCGGTCTTCTGAGCGACTTAGGTGCCCAAATTTCTTCAGTTTTCTCTCAAAAGCCTGCTTGTATTTTTCAGCTCTCTGGAAATATTTTTAGACCTGTTTTTAAAAACGGAAGAAAACACTAAAATTTGATGTATTTTGCGATTTTTTCCGGATCGAAGTTCTAAATACTTTGCTAACATGTTAGTTGTTGTTTAGCCTTGCTCTGATACCACTGTTAGGTCTATGTTACCCACCCCGGTTCTTTCGGGGAGGCGGAATAGGTAAAAATCAAAATTTTCTCACAAGGTAACATGGACCAACCATGAAGAATCTTTGCTAAACAAAAACTAACAAACGAACTACAAGTTCTAGCTACTAGGTTAGATGGTTATACCTAGTTCTTGAACTCCTTCTTTTCTTGTTGTGGTCTTCCTTCTTGCTAGCTCCTTGGAGTGGTGTAGAAGGCTCCTCCTCGTCTCTCTTTGCCGAAGAAAGATCCACCCGAAGGCCTCTACCTTGAGCTCCTGCCTCATCCAAGAGGTAACTAGAGTGCTTGGCTTGCTAAACTAAGAACCCTAGAATGAGTAGAGAGATTTTTTGATGGTTTAGTCTCGAAAGCTTATGATTTTCAACACATGAAACACTTAAGCTTTGAGAGAGGAAGAGGGAAGCTTTTTCAAGAGAGAGAAAGAGCATGAGAGAATAAGCATCCATAATACAACCATGCTCTCATATGAGAGATATGAGAATAACAATAATAATTAAAAGAAATTGTGATGGTTAGTTGATATGACCATTATTATTTCACATTAAATGCAATTTGCAAGAATCAAGAAATATCTTGCAAAAGAAATGATAATGGTCAAAAGGTCAACAAAAGTCAAATGGTCAACCAAAGTCAAATGGTCAACTTAACCATGGCACAATTATCTTTAATTAATATTATTAATCATATTTCTCATTCTCATTAGGGTTTAGAAAAAGTCAACTGTCAAAAACCCTAATGAGATTCCTCCGCCTCTGTCAACTGTGCATACACATCCGGATCCGTGTTCCGAGGAACACGAATACAATGAGACAAAACCAATCCCAAGACAAATACTAGGATCTGGCTTAAACCAAAGCCCGCTAGTGATAACTTCCCGGACACCAAACGTGCACAAGTGCACGGATGTGAACGAACCCCGTCGCAAAACCATGCGACCTCTACTCTGTTTTGCCTAAAGGCGAATAACCCTCTGTGTGGGACTCTAAAGACTCGACACTACGTAGGCAGTGGGTTTAACTAAAGGCCGCAAGCGGAACTAGCTGTACGTAACGGTCCCCAGGTAGGTGCCGATAAGAAGACCGATGAGGTGAACCCATCCGAACTCCTACTGAGCCTGAATATGACATTCTCCGTACAGTCCGGTATGTTCGTCTAAGAGTATCGCATGTTGGGCCTAGGGGGGTGGTAAACGTCAGACCCCTAATAGCGGTACAAGTCACGTCGGAGTGTAGCCCAGAACACCCTGAGAAACTACTGGAAACACTACAAGTAAATCTCGCTTGCCCTGGCCAGGGACGACTATGTGTAATGGCTCTCCTAGACACAGCGCGATATCAACTCTCAATACCTGGTGAGACGAATCCTGTCTAACCGTCACTGCCTCCAAGTGCTTCGAGACCGCACCCAACTACTACCTGTTTGCACGACTCAATAGAGCCGTGGTAGGGTAGTTATCTAAGAACGGTGGGAACACACTCGAGGCGAAGTGACAGTGTCAAGTCAACGGACTAAGCTGTACTCATGTCATCTGGGAACTGTTAACTGACGATTGGTATAATACCAACCAACAGTTCCCGACGAGTCCTGTTCAGTGTACTCGTAACCTAACGAGCACCTGCATACTATCTCCAGTACGACGTACTGATGGCTGTGGGACAGACCATCTCCCCTGCTGGGATGAGAAGCGTATGCACAAGTCTACTCTGGAGTATCGATGCCCAGTCTCGATAATCTTACGACTAGGGACCAAAATAAGGATGTGCTTATAGACTACCCAGCCCCCACTAGTGTGATCGCCATCATAACGCCGGTAGTCAAGCAAAGATCCTAAGGGCTCCATCAATATGTATTAGCGATATGTTAAAAGAAACATATACACATATTAAAATAGAAACAAACCAATTAGCATACTACTATATCGAGCAAGACTGTCGTAAATCCGTGTATATATCCCAAGCTTCCAAAATGTATTATACAAACTAGTACAATACAATAATGGCCTCTAGGGTATACATATCCAACAGGATGATGAGGATAGTATATGGTACTTGGAGATGTTTCGATGTGATTCGGCATGATGCCACGAGATCGGTGATGAGATTTGGTTCGTATTATGAGATATGACTTGATATTATAGCGGGTCCTTAGGCGTTGTGTTTCATACACACGCATATATATATGTAGATGGTATCAGTATTGTACTAGACTTAGATCAGTACCCCCAGTTCACGATATGTGATGATAAGGATACCAGATGAATAATGAGATAAATGTGATATTCGACCCGTACCCAGATTTGAGATGCCGTACGATGGATTTACCGTACGAGCTTTATATTGATGATAGATCCGCACTCGTGACTCGAGGATGTCATATTATATATATTGTATCGTATGTGATACTATTGAGGCGGGATCACCGACTATTATATATATATATATATATATATATATATATCGACACAGACTTAGGTGGTTTTCCTTACCCTTTCGATCAGTCTGTTAGTTTAGTCCAGTAGTTTACTTGTAGATGTTAGACTAGACTCGGGTCATACCTATTTCAAAACTAACGAATCGTGAGTACTTTAAAGACAGGCTAAGGGATTCTATGAATATTTCAAAGGACATACCTTTTTTTAAAAACACCGTAGCACTATTTTCTAAACACCACGATTTGTGTTATTTCAAACGGCAAAACTGTATGACCCATATATATTAATGTAGATTCCTTATTGTTGCATTTACTAGTCATTTCTGTATATTCGGTATTGCTGCGTTTATTATTCATTCTCCGTTTATCCATGTTGTTATCATCGCATTGCATGTTTATTGTGTACTGTAGTGATTATGAAATCATGCTGTCAGGACACCAGCACCATTATCGATGATGCGTATGCTCCACATACACTTGCTTGCCGGCTCACACACATCATCATCGGTAATTGCTATGTTACGTACACTTTAGAGAATATTACTTTATTGATATCGTTTGCTAGCTGATAGTTCCGATATAACATTACTGTGCTAGTTTAGATATTGCATTTATTATCGTGATATTTCATGCATATTTATATATTCATTTATCATGCAATAATATACGGGCCAGTTCGGATTGCCGGAGCACGGTATTCACTGTTATTTACTCTTGAGATTTGGATTTCGGATTTTCCATGAGATTTCTGGATTTGGAGAAACCACAAAGATTTATAAACTGATTATCATTTTCAAAAGATAGAAAATTGCGGTTTTCCCCTGATATGAATTGAGATACGTCCACCATGAGTTTTCTCAGCACTTGAGCGATATCATACACCCAATTCGAGGAGGAGGAGGAACCGTCTGTGGGTGCATGGTGGACTCGGTGCGGTACCCCGGGGCAAGATGGTCGCAGATGATGGCGTTGAGCCTGGCAGGGGAGCACTTCCGACCGGTTATATTATTGTGACTCGGCGGATATCCGGAGGATACCAATCGGAGTACTGGCCAGTCTGGATAGCCGGAGCCTGAGCTTTTGAGATTTGATGATATGGGCCAGTCCGGATAGCCGGAGCCCTAGATATTGAGATTTGAGGTTGCAGGCCAGTCCGGATTGCCGGAGCTTGAGATATTGGTATTTATGTTTTGTGTCGATGCTTGACACTAATTTCATGTTGATTTCATTGATGATACCTCGATTTATAAATATACAGAAATCTCACTAAATTAAGAAAACAGTTTTCACATCCATGATGCATTCTGTTTTCATTATATTGCACTCATACCTCATATTTACGATATGTTGCTACCTGAGGCACTGACACGAGCACTTGGTATTACACTTATGTATAGATGCTTATCCTTGCCACCTTATCATGCTTCAGACTTTATCATATTGAGGATATACATTACTGATCGTATTGACTTAGGATTGAGTCATACATACGATTTATGCTCTGTGATGTTTTCTACTCACGAGTTGGCAACTCACCCCTGTTGTGCCACAGTTCTTGCAGGTTTTGCCGTACAGGTTTAGTTGCGGCTTTGCCGACACACTGCTTCCTTCCGGGTGTTTGCTTTAGTAGGTGGGTTCACTTGTATTGTGACCACCATTGTACTTATTATTCAGTTGTATCTAGTAAACTCCATCAACCAGACTTGTATTAATTTATAGACTTAGAAGACCTGTTGTTTATTCTTTCGATCTTAGAGTCGCGCGTTGTATTATTATGGGTTTTCTTGATGCTTTTGAGTTTCCTTTGAGTTTTGATCCTCGCCCTTCGGCGTTGTATACTATATTGTTTGCGTGGTTATGACCGCCAATTGGCGAAGAGCTAGCTCCCGCTTGGGGATGCCTTTATTCATATTATGCATGTTGTACCCATTTGGGGCCAGTATTTACAAAGGAAACACTGCCGAAATTTTCAGAAAAGACTTGATGTTTTAAAAATGTATACTTCGGCTTATGCTATTAAAACCACTTACTTTAAAAATAAGTTTTCTTCACTCCTTTCTTAAAATGGTTTAGATTTCTGGGATTTTTGGCTTACTTAAATTAGATGGGGTCCTATAGACTTCATATGACTCAAGTGCCAGTTACGTACTATTTCGGGTCGTGACATCGTGTGTTTCCAATACTATTATTTCTTCTTCTTTTTTCATCCAACGTTGATATTAACCGCTACTTTAAGTAGTGGTTCTGATTCGTTGGATTCTTTTTTATTTTGACCGCTACTTAAGATAACAGTTATGATTTGTTGATTTCTTTTTTCATCCAACGTTGATGTTAACCACTGCTTTAGCTAGCGGTTAATATCAACATTGGATAAAAAATTATACAACAAATCAAAACCGTTATAGTTAACCGCTACTTTAAAATAACCGTTAAATCTAACGGTTTATATTTAACTTATACTTAAAGTAGCGGTTAAAATAAAAAAAGAATCCAACAAATTGTTAGGCGGTGTCGCATACTCTACTGGGTTCATAGAGAGACAAAATTTTCAAAATACAATTTTAACACGGGCAACATCAACTAATCCTCAAGATCTACCGTAAGACCTACATAACAAAACTTGTATAGGTTCTAATCTACCGTGTAAATGATTATACCTATATGAACAAGTCCTTCGGGTCTTCTTAATCTCCTTCTTAGGCTCCTCGTCCGTCGGGATCGAGCTTGGTCGTCGGTCTCCTTACGTCGAAAACAATCCACCCGAGAGTGTATAGTTCAAGTTCCAACCTCAAACTTGAGGTAACTAAAGTACCTAGTTTGCTAATCTAAGTTGTTTAGTATATGTAGAGAATGTTTATTGGATTAATTTATCTCATAAATCCATGGTTTCTCAACTCATGAGAGGGTTAGTGTTTGAGGAAGAAGAAGAGAGCAAAGGAGGAAAGAGAAAGCTAAGTGTAAAATCAAGCATCAAGTGAAGAATGGCTTAATGTTAGAAAATATCAAGCACATTATTTCCAATAGAAATATTGCATCCATGCTTGAATAGTTAAGACAAATGAATAAGAAAAACAAGTAGCCATGCTTCAACCATACTTTTAATACACATCATCTCTCTACCTCATTATTTATTTAAATAAATAGATTAACACAAAAATGTAGTGTTTTCTTATAAAAGTATTGTTAGATGTGTATGCCCTAGAGGCCTGTATTGTATAGGATGCTAGGCATGTATATGTACATAAACAATCTTTGCTCGAAATGATAGTATGCTATCTGGTTTATATTCATCTTAACATGTGATGTGTTGTATTTCATATGTTATATACATGTTGATGAAGCCCTTACGATTATGCTTAACTACCAGGATTATGATGTAGATCATACTAGTGGGGCCTCGGCAGTGTAAAAGCATATCCTTTAATAGTTTCTAGTCGAGGGTATATCGAGACAGGGCATCGATATTACCAGAGTAGACTAGTGTGTTCGTTTATTGACCCTGGGGCGATGGTTGATCCCACAACCATTGGTGTTTGACATCAAAGATTGCACACATGTGCTCATTAGAGAATGGGTACACCGAACTGGACTCGCCAAGAACTCCTAGATGCTATATATACCTATTGTCAGATAGCAGTTCTCTGATGACACTTGTACAGGTTATTCTGTAGACCCGAGATCGTCATAGTGTCTTGTGTGATTCCCACTGTGCTTTGATTTCGTCCCTACCACGGCTTTACCGAGTCGTGCAAACAGGTGGATTTTGGGTACAGTCTTGAATCACATGGAGGCCGTGAGCGATAGGAGGGGTTTCGTCTCTCCCGGTATAGGGAGTTGATGCCGCGATGTGTTTGATCAGCCATAACAACAAATCCCTGGCCAGGGTTGTCGAGATTTACTGATAAGAGTCATCGGTAGTTTCTCGAACCGTTATGAGCCAAACATCGGCATGACTTATAAAGTTACCGGGGTCTGACATTTACCACCCATAGACTTCATATGCGACGTATCAGACGAAGAGACCAGACTGTACGGTAAGTGTTGCTTACATGCTCGTCAGGGTTGGGATGAGTTCGCTCGTCGGCCATCTTTTTGTCATGTACCTGGGTAGCCGTTACGCACAACTAGTGGCGCTGATGTGCTTGTGGCTAGACCTATTGCCAGCATACTGTCGAGTCTTTAGAGTCCCATACAGAGGGTTCCTTGGTTTAGGCAAAAGATGTAGAGGCCGTAAGTTGTTACGACAGGGTTTCGATCATGTTCGTGTACTAGATACACGAATGATGATAGGAAGGATAATACTGGGAGGCTTTGGTTTAAGCCGGATACCGGTATTATATTATTGGATTATTTGTATTCGTATTTTTCGGAATATGAATACGGGTATACTTATACGGTATACGGTGAGGGGTATTCTTGTAATTGTACAAGAGCACCTTCTAGAAGGAGACACCTCATAATAGGATTTTTATTTTGTGAAAATAAAAATATGAGGTGGAATTAAGAGAATTGTCAAAGCATGGGTGAAGGAATGGCTCTTTGTATTTTTTATTCGTTTGGGATTACTATTCAAGTATGGTGCATTATTTTAGAGATAAAATAATACACATCTCTATTATTTCCATGAGCCATATCTTTTTCCATGGTTGATTTTTTCTCATATTACACTTTCATCTTCTCTCTCCTAATTATCTCCTTCTTCAAGCTCTAAGCTTTACTCTTCACATGAGTTGTGAATCAAAAGCTTAGGGATCACTTTAATCCCATACTTAATCTCTACATCATCTAAGTAATCATTTCTAGCACACTTGATTTCTTAGTTAACTCTTGTGAAGAGTTTGAAGCTTGTTTTATAGCTCTCGGGTGGATCATCTACGACCTAGATGTGACCGGAGACCGAGTTCCTTTCAAGCATCCAACGAGCCTAGGAGTCGCATCTAAACGAAGAGCCGAAGGACCGATTCTCAAGGTATAACCCCCTATCATAGTAGATAAGATCTCTAGATAGGGTTTCTAGTCATGGTTTAGCACAAGATCTAGGCTTAAAGTGGGTGTTGCATGAAAGAAAATTTTTGTTTGTCACTTATGCCTCCTCACAAGAGTTGTGAGGGTGTGCAACATCCACTAACATGGTATTAGAGCCTAACTAAACCATAACTAGTTGTTTAGATGACGTTTAAAGCTTCGAATACGAATTAACTCAAAAACCGTAAACCTAAAAATCTGCTCTCTGGAAATTCGTAAAAATTATTCTAAAACTTTTTTAAACATGTGCAGAATACTTGTTATGAGATAACTAGACAACCCTAGAAAAACGAGCCCAAACCACCAAGATCTCACCGGCGAGAACATCGTTTTTCCCGGCGTCGCCGGATGAACAGTGAGGTTTGGGCTTGGGTTTTTTAGGGTTATCTGTACTCTGGGTTTTTGGTTTGGTGGTATTGTTTGATTATTTCGAGATTACATGTGATGTAAGCTAAGTGTTAGGGGAAATCAGAGTGTTTCGAAATCGAATTTTTAACGTCGTTTATCCGCTTTTCAGTTTGATATGTGTTTGAAACGTCTACTAATTGCTATACGACGATTAGTGGGGGTTGCACATAAGTATATCATGTGATGGTATGTGTATATGAATATGTTGGATCGTCGTGGATGAATAGCCGGGGGGATGTGAGAAGAGTGTTTTTCTTTTCTTTCATTCATGTAATTTGTAAAATTGATGTAATATTATTTTGCAGGGCACTTCTGGGTTGAGGTTGTAGCCACCGATGTATTATTTCTTTTTACTGTTTTTTTGCTCCTAGGATAGACCCATGGTGGGTGTATAAACTACCGGTTTCTCGAAGTGCCGAGTGACCTACTCATTTTATTGAGCGAGGTTGCTTCACTTCGGGAATTTGGTGGGTAGTTTGCCGCACCCGCAGGGTCTAGGGTGGGGTTTTGGCTATTCATCACGACCGTGGAATCCGTCTTTCGTTAAGGGCTTGAACAAAATACGGAATTCCTAGTATATCTAATGTAGTCATTTGTGATCTGGAATGTTTATAATTGCATGCGACGAATGGTTATTTATATATAAGATATATAATAAACGTTGCTTATGTTTTGCACCCGCGCTAGTCCATCCCCCGCTCTGCCGTTAGTTAAGTAACCTAATGGTGCATGACGGTGCCCCGTGGCGAATGCGGATGTCATAAGCGTATGTTCTATTTTTGTTTCTTTTCTGTGATGTTTAGGAAACGTAAATGGTGGGGCAACATTAATGTGATTAATGTTAAGAAAAATAAACCTAAAGATGTTGTGGAATCAAACTTTTTAAAGCGGGTAACTCTAGTTTTTGCTTTGCATAGTGATATTCCTTGATGAATTTCAAGCACCTCATTCGATGACGAAAGGGCCGAGATCCCTTCACTGGGAGTGACCCCTTTAGCGAAACCAGCAAATGTTACAAAGCACTCGATTTGTTTTTATAGTTGATATAATTTTTTGCTTTGCATCATGGTATTCCTTGATGAATATCTAGCACCTCATTCGATGAGAAAAGAGCCGAGATCCTTTCACCGGGAGTGACCTCTTTAGCAAAATTAGAAATATGCTACAAAACCATTCGATTTTTAAAAAACTGGAGCTTAAGCCACTTCTTTCACTCGATTCTACAACGATATCAAGTTCAAAACGTTAAAGGTTTTCATCAAAACCATCTGGGGCCCTCCGCCATTTTAGAAAGCAGAGTACTTAGTATTCGTACCACGTTTGTTGACCATAGTTAAGGCGTGGTGTACGGTAGCTAAGTGATCTCTTCCTACAAAGCATATGATGCGATCGATTAGGACATTCGTATGACTTTGTTGGCCATACTTAAAGGTCATACGGGTGGGTCTAAATCAATCACGAAATGGCGGGTAGAACTTGACTTGTGCTTATGATTTCTGGACCATAGTTAAGATCATAAGACAGTAGGGGTAAAAACCATATCGGGAATTTCAAGAGTTGAAATTTGCAATGAGATTGCATACCTTCTATTTGATAGTTGGATCCCGATCCCACTGTGAGTAAAAGTTACTCCCGGGAGAGTTTAGCACTTTACAATTAGCCAATCCATTAGGTGTCTAGAAATGTGTCAACGGGGTTATACCTCTAGGGAAACGAGGTTTATTTTAATTAGGTCCGTGCGAAAACACGGGGAACCTCCCTCGGAGTATCGACACTGGCCTGGCCGACTAGTTAGCGAACTTGTAGATTGCAATTAGTCCTGGCTAATTTTCTTTTTAAGGTTTGAAGGAAAATTTGATAAAAAGCAGTGGGAGACATCGATTAGATAATATTAATAACGAATATAATCATGCAAGAGCTATCGCTAAGTGTCTTCTTTTCTCTCTCCTAATGGAAGATACCTATGACGGGACTTAAGCTTTTATTAGACAAAAATAAACTCACAGGACCTAATTATAAAGAATGGTTGAGGAACGTAAATATTTCCCTGACCTATGATACGGTTGCATACGTCCTAACTACTTCAGCCCTTCCTAGCCCAGGACTTGATTCTTCAGTTGCGGATAAGGAAATTCGTAAGACATGGGATATAGACTGTGCAATAGCCTAATGCCTCATGCTTGCTTCTATGGACAATGAACATCATAAGCAGCATGAGAAAATAGACGTACAATCCATCTTTCTCCATACAAAGGACTTGTATGGGGAGCAATCTCATACTCTTCGATACGAAGCATCCCGAAAGTTGTTTTAGATGCAGATGGCTGCTGGCACATCTGTAGGTGACCATGTATTGAAGATGATATGACTTATCGAAGAACTAGAGGACCTGGGATGGACAATGGTGAATGAACAATATGTTGATATTGTTCTACAGTCTCTCCCCTCATGCCTTTGCTCAATTCATAGTGAACTTCAACATGCACAACATGGATAGGTCACTTCCCGAATTTCTCAATATGTTGAGGAGTGCAGAGAGCACGCTAAAGGTAGCAAAAACTCCCGCTCTAATTGTTGGGCTATCTTCCTCTCCGTCCCAAAATTTAAGGCAAATAGAAAGAAGAAGAAGAATCCCATCAAACTGAAAGGTGGAGTGAAAATTGCACCAGGGAGGGACAAGATAGGAGCTGCTGCATCAGGAAAAGGGGAACCCGGCGAACCTATTCGTTTCCTTTAAGGAAACTTGGGGATTCTCTGCCGCAAGACTGTGTTGGATATAGTGCCCACAAAGTCAATTATTGGATCGCAGGCACGTGATTGCAATGATTGAGGGAGGACCTATGCCGGTTGGACAGTCTTACTCGAGATGATAGTATGCTATCTGGTCTGTCTTTATCATCGTGTACATGCTTTAGGTGACATTACAGATCACTATTACACATTGATAGAGCCCTTAGGATTCTTTCTTGACTACCGGCAGTATGATGGCGATCATATACGTGAGAGTTGGATAGTCTATAAGCACATCCTTAAAGTGTCCCTAGTCGTGGGAGTTTCGAGACTGGGCATCGATACTCCATGAGTAGACTAGTGTATACGATCGAGACCCCGACGAGAGGCGGTGGCCGGTCTCACAATCCATATCAAAAAGATGTACAATCAAACCTATTTCTCGATTCAATAGAAGCCCAAAGAAGTGAATATGGTACCCAAATAACGATAGATATATCAAAAGTGGGTCCGATTACGCCTATTCCTAATCCTAAATAGAATGTAACGACGTAGGGATCCATATGGAAACATAGTATCTATTTACATACGCTCGAATGACCTCTTCTCATAATAAGAATGTACATAACCCTATTCCGGTCTGGTCCGGTATGGAATGAACTTATAATCTGATGATCGAGTCGATTCCATGATTATAAGTTCATAACCCCAGCCCATTTTGGGCGGAACAGATCTACTAATTCTTTTATACTCCATGAGTAGACTAGTGTATACGATCGAGACCCCGACGAGAGGCGGTGGCCGGTCTCACAAGCCATTGGTGTCAGTTGGTTCACCTAAGATGTATACAGGTGCTCATTGGGTTATGAGTACACCGGATGGACTCGCCGGGAACATGCTAGTTGGTAGTTTACCTATCGTCAGATAGCAGTTCCCTGGTGACATGTGTACAGGTTAGTTTATCGACCTGAGATCGTCATTTGTCTCGTGTGAGTTACCACTGTGCTTTGATTACTACCCTACCACGGCTCAAAGGAGTCGTGCAAATAGGTTTTAGTTGGGTACAGTCCCGAGCCACATGGAGGCAGCGAGCGAATCGGCAGGGGATTCATCTCTCCCGGTATTGGGGGTGAGATCACGCTGTTAGTGTATATGCCCTAGAGGCCATTACTGTATCATACTAGTATGTATATTACTTAATGGATGCTTGGGACATTCACCTTGTATATACAATCTTGCTCAAAATAGTAGTATGCTACTTGGTTTATTTCTACTTCAATGTGTACATGTGTTTATCTTTGTATATTGCTTATACACATTAGTGGAGCCCTTAGGATCTTTGCTTGATTACCAGCGATGTGATGGCCGTCACACTAGTGGGACTGGGTAATCTAGAAGCACATCCTTATGCAGGTCCCTGGTCGCAGGACTATCGAGACAGGGCATCGATACTCCGGAGTAGACCAGCGCATGCGCTTCTCATCCCAGTGTGGGAGACGGTCTGTCCCACAGCCGTCAGTACGTCGTACTTGAGATAGTATGCGGGTGCTCGTTAGGTTACGGGTACACTGGACAGGACTCGTTGGGAACTTACCAGTTGGTATTATACCTATCGTCAGTTATCAGTTCCCAGGTGACATGAGTACAGCTTAGTCCGCTGACTTGACACTGTCACTTATCCTCGGGTGTGTTCCCACTGTACTTTGATCACTACCCTACCACGGCTCAAAGGAGTCGTGCAAACAGGTGGTGGTTGGGTGCAGTCCCGAAGCACTTGGAGGCAGTGACGGTTAGACAGGATTCGTCTCTCCCGGTATTGGGGGTTGACATCGCGCTGTGTCTAGGAGAGCCATTACACGAGTAGTCCCTGGCCAGGGCAAACGAGATATACTGGTAGGTTTCCAGTGTTATCTCAGGGTGTTTTGGGCTTCGCTCCGGCACAACTTGTACCGCTATTGGGGGACAGACGTTTACCGCCCCCTAGGCCCGCCATGCGATGTATCAGACGAACAGACCGGACTGTACGGAGAATGCCACACTCAGGCTCAGTAGGAGTTCAGATGGGTTTCGCCTCGTCGGTCTTCTTGTCGGCATTATCTGGGGACCGTTACGCACAGCTAGTGCCGCTTGCGGTCTGTGGTTAAACCCACTGCCAGCGTAGTGTCGAGTCTTTAGAGTCCCACACAGAAAGTTTTTCGCCTTTAGGCAAAAGAGTAGAGGTCGCATGGTATTGCGACAGCTCGCATGGTTTTGCGACAGGGTTCGGTCACATCCGTGCATTTGTGCACGTACAGTGTCCGGACAGTTTACACTAGCGGGATTTGGTTTAAGCCAGATCCTAGTGTACCTTATGGGATTGGATTTATCGAGTTTGCATTCGTGTTCCTCGGAACGCGGATGCGGGTGTGTATGCACAGTTGACAGGGAGGCACAGACAGCGGATTCTCATTAGGGTTGTTGACAGTTGACCGTTGACTTTTTGACTTTTTGCTCAACCCTAATGAGAATATGATATGTGATTAACTATTATATTAATTAAGTATTATGGTGACTTGGTTGTTGACTTTGTTGACTTGTTGACTTTTGTTGACTTGTTGACTTTGTTGACCGGTTGACTAGGCTTGACTAGTTGACCATCATGATAACCATGGCTATCATTTCATGCCAAAGTCTTTTACTTACTTGTTCATTTAAGTAAAATGAGTGCATGACATGATAAGGTTATGGTTGCTTCTACCATCACATAAGACTTTTGTTAATATGATGAGTTATGATTACTTTGGATTATGAGAGGCTGAGAGACAAAAGAGTTGCTCATTCTTTCTTGCTCATTCTCTCTCTTGTTCTTGAGCTCTCACCCTCATCCTCTTGCTCCCTCTCTTGACTCTATGGTTCATATCTCTCATGAGTTGAGAATCAAGAACCATAGATAAAATCCCATTCTATTTCTACTCTACTCATTCTAGTTCACTAGGTTTAGCAAACCAAGTGAACTAGTTTCTTCAAAGAACGAAGAAGGAGCTAAAGGTTGGAGCTTTCAAGTGGATCTATCTTCGGCGTACGGAGACGACGAGAAGGAGCCATCGGACCACCACCGGAGCTTGAAGAGAAGGAGTTCAAGACAAGCTAGGTATAACCATCTTCATCCGAGTAGCTAAATCTTTTTAGCAAGTATGCTAGTTTAGTTTAGACACGATCCCGACCTAGTTTAGTCCATGTTGCCTCTTGCGATAAAAATTTGATTTTATACCGTTTCCGCCTCCCCGTAAGCACCGGGGGTCACAACGTGGACTTACATTGGTATCAGAGCCTAACTAAACTTAAACTAGCTTGGTAGTGAAGTGTAACGAAGTTCGGAAACGAAAAATCACAAAACCGGAAAAATTACAAAACCTGAGTTTCTGTTGAAATTTTTTTGGCTCAAAATGAAAAACTTTATACTTGTAAAATCGTCTCAGGGTTTTGTGAGTGCACCCATGAAAAACGATCCACTGTTGCGATCAAAGCGCCGCCCTTCCGCGGCACGAGGTAGGCATGTGCCGCGGAACCGCCGCGCTTTGTCGTCTTCTCTGCATCGTTTTTCGTGCAGTGTGTTTGTGTGTTGGTTTTGGGATTTTTAAAATATATTATGTGTGCCCAGATTTTCCAGAACTGAAATTCACTTTTGGGGTCCTATAATTCCGTATTTTTTTTCCGAACTTCACTGCACTTTGACTATGATGGTTATATCTGTGATGTTTGCATGTATTGAACGTCGGCTAATCGCTATAAGTCGATTAGTCGGGGTTATACATGATCTGTAATGTGATGGAATGTGTATATAAATATGTTGGATTGTCGCGGGTGAATAGCCGGGGTGGATGTGAGATGAGCTTTTGTTTTTCTTTCATTCATTGTAAATTTGTAAATTGATGTAATTATTATTTGTTTGGCCGCACAACCGGGTCGGGGTTGTAGCCGTCATTGTATAATTTCTTTTTACTGTTTTTGCTCCTAGGATAGACCCATGGAGGGGTGCACAAACTACCGGGTATGCCGAAGTGTCGAGTGGCCTACTCATGGAGATGAGGGAGGTTGCTACGCTTCGGGTACTTGGCGGGTAGTTTGCCGCACCCGTAGGGGTCTTGGGTGGGGTATTGGCTATTCACCGTGACCGTGTAATCTGTTTTTGTTACAGGCTCGTACAAATTACAGATTCCTAGTATATCGAATGTATTTATCTGTGATCTGAAATGTCTATCATTGCTTTCTATTTAGGCGTTGCTTATGTTTTACAGACGCGCTAGCCCAGCCCCCGCTCTGTCGTTAGTTAAGTAACCTAACGGGTAATGACGGGGCCCAGTGGCGAATGCGAATGACATAAGCGTACGTCATATTTTGGTTGTTTTCTGCAATGGTAGGATTAAATGATGGGACACATTAAAAGAACTAATGCAAGAATATCACGCATTAAAAGAACTAATGCAAGATAATAAACCAAGTTAAAGTCGTTGGAACATTTTCGAAAAACCACTCGGTTCTTTTCAAAACAAACTTTTAAAATACGGAGTTTGAGCCACTCCATTTAAAAGCTATCTCGTTCCATCGACTAAATCAAGTTCACTACGTTCACGGTTTTGCCAAAACCATCCGTAGCCCTCCATCATTTCAGTTAAATATTCGGTAGTATTCAAGCTATGTATTTTGACCTCACGCCAAGGCATAGTGATTGGTAGCTGCCGGATATTTATCTGTTGCATAGATAGAATGCGTTGGTTTGAGACAGTCGTACTGCCATTTTGGCCTACGTCAAGGGTATGTACGGGTGGATTCAAATTAACCTGGATAATGATGGGACGAACTTGACATGTGACTTATGACATTTTGACCTCACGCCAAGGTCATAAGAACATGGGGCAAAAATCCACATCGGGAATTTCATAAGTATTGAAACTTGCTAGATTTGCATGGAGTGTGATGATTCTGGTAGGATTCCATCAGTTTCGTCACGCGATGATATTTGGATCCCGATCCTACTGTGAGTATATGCTACTCCTCGGGAAATTTCTCGCTTAACGATCAATGCTATAAACCTAGTAGGTGCCTAGAAAGGTGTTAGCGGGGCTACGCCCCCAGGGAAAAGAGGTTCTCTAATTAAGGAACTTCGCGAAAGCGTTGGAAAACCTCCCTCGAAGTACCGACACCAGCCTGGCCGAACGGTTAAGCAAGTATTGTACGGTGGGATTGATCCTGACTAATTCTTCCTTTATGGTTTGAGGAGGGATTCGAGAAACAGTGGGAGCCATCCTGTTTAGACAAACTAAAAACCACTCTAAACTTGCAAGAGTATCATGCCGAGTGTTTTCCTCTTCTCTCCAAATTGCAGCGACCAATCAACATGACTGGACTTAAGTTACTCCTAGATAAAAACAAACTGACAGGGCCAAACTACAAAGATTGGCTCAGGAATGTCAAGATAGCAATCACTTATGACAAGCTGGGGTATCTTCTTACCACCAAAGCTCCCCCTGTCCCTGGTCCAACTTCCAGCGTCGCGGATAAGGAAATCCGCAAGACTTGGGAGATTGATAGCGCGAAGGCCAAGTGCCTCTTGCTTGCCTCGATGGACAACGAACATCAGAGGAGGCATGAGAATATGGACATGGAATCCATATTGCTCCATACAAAAGAACTGTATGGAGAGCAATCACGTATCGCAAGATACGAAGCGTCGAAAAAGTTATTTTCGACAAGAATGGCCGTCGGATCATCAGTAGCCGAGCACGTGCTAAAGATGATCGGCTACATTGAGGAGCTCGCTGACCTAGGGATCACATTGGAGAGTGAGCTATATACGGATATAGTTCTCCAGTCCCTTCCTTCCACTTATGCCCAGTTTACACTGAACTTCAACCTACAAGAAAAAGAGGTTGAACTTTCAGAGCTCCTTAACATGCTGAGGAGCGCAGAGGGCACCCTACAGAAAAGTAGGGATACATCCACTTTGTTTGTAGGAGGATCATCTTCTTCTAGGTCCAAGGCGAAAGCCAAGGGAAAGAAGAAGAAGGCCCCCGCCAAACCAAGGGGCGGTGTAAGTAAAGTGGATACGAAGGGAAAAGGTAAAGCAACAAAGATAGCAGGGAAGCTTGTGGATAAGGAAGAATGCTTCTATTGTCATAAGAAAGGACACTGGAAGAATGATTGCAGGGCCTGGAAGGCCAGAACACAGGAATTGAAGCAGGTTGCAGCTTCAGCTTCAGGTGTGTATGTTATTGAAAACTGTCTTTCAATAAACTCTACTTCCTGGGTATTGGATACCGGATCAGGATCTCATATCTGTAATTCTTTGCAGGCGTTGAGAAACCATAGTGTTTTGAAAGCAGGTGACATGACCCTCAGAGTTGCGAACGGAGCTAGCATGGATGCTAAAGCCGTGGGGGACTATCACCTGGGAATGTCAGATGGACATGTTTTGGTTTTGCGTAATTGCTTTTTTGTACCCAACGCAACTTGTAATATCATTTCTGTATCTTTAGTTTCTAAAGAAGGTTATGAATTTGCGTTTGTAAGTAATGTTGTAAACATTCACCTTAATCAAGTTTTGATTGGGTCAGGTACTTTGAGTAATGGTATATACGTGTTAAACCAACCACAGATTTTTAATGTCCAGAATACACACAAGAGAAAGTCTCCAGAAATAAATCAGACTTTCTTATGGCATTGTAGATTGGGTCACATCAATGAGAGAAGGTTGACGAAGTTACATACAGAAGGGTATTTGAATGCGTTCGAATATCAGTCGTATGCCACTTGTCAATCCTGTCTCAAAGGAAAGATGACAAAGACTCCGTTTACTGGACATGGAGTAAGAGCGAGCGAGCTCTTGGGACTCGTACACAGTGACGTGTGCGGTCCAATGTCTACACATGCCCGAAGCGGACATTCTTACTTCATTACTTTTACGGATGACTTCTCAAGGTACGGTTATGTCTTCTTAATGAAACATAAGTCCGAGGCCTTTGGAAAATTCCAGGAGTATAAGAATGAAGTAGAGAAACAGACCGGCAAAAGTATTAAGATTCTAAGATCGGATTGAGGTGGAGAATACTTAAGTGCCGAGTTCCTGGACTATTTAAAAGAGAACGGAATTCTCTCTCAGCTTACTCCTCCTTACACCCCGCAACATAACGGTGTATCGGAGAGACGGAACCGCACCCTATTGGATATGGTGCGGTCCATGATGGGTAACGCTGAGTTACCGCGATCATTCTGGGGGTATGCGCTAGAATCAGCTGCGTACCTTTTGAACCGAGTTCCGACTAAGACTGTGCCTTCCACACCATATGAAATGTGGAGTGGGAAGAAACCCTATCTTCAATATCTGAAGATCTGGGGATGTCCGGCTTTTGTCAAAAAGCAGCATGCGGACAAGCTCGAGGCACGTTCAGTACTGTGCAAGTTTGTGGGATACCCAAAGAACACCAGGGGGTATGTTTTCTACTACGCAGAGGAACAAAAAGTCCTTGTTTCTCGTATTGCCCACTTTCTAGAACACCAGTTCTTGGAAAAGGAAATTAGTGGGAGTGCAGTAGAACTGGAAGAAATTCCAGAACCACAGACTATTACTGAAAGGTTAGTGGAACCAGAGGGTTCAACAGAACAGGACATTCCTACGCCGCTCCGCAGAAGTAGTAGGCAGTCTCATCCGCCCGAGAGATACTGCGGTTTTCTCATAGATAGGGATAGAGAGGATTGCATCATAGATTATGATGAGCCTACTAGCTTCCAGCAGGCCGTTCAGAGCATTGACTCAGTGAAATGGCTGGATGCAATGCGGACCGAAATGGAGTCCATGTACACCAACAAGGTATGGACGTTGGACGTTGCTCCAGACGGGGTAAAACCCGTAGGATGCAAGTGGATCTTCAAAAGGAAGATTGGTGTAGATGGACAGGTTGAGACCTATAAAGCAAGACTGGTAGCAAAGGGTTTTCGTCAAAGACCTGGCTTGGACTATGACGAAACATTTTCTCCAGTAGCCATGCTGAAATCCATTCGGATCCTTCTTGCCATTGCTGCCTTCCACGATTATGACATTTGGCAAATGGACGTAAAAACAGCTTTTCTAAATGGAAATTTAGAGGAGTGTGTCTATATGGACCAGCCAGAGGGTTTCATTCAGAGTGGGAGCAGCGGAAAGGTGTGCAAGTTGCTTAAGTCCATCTATGGACTAAAGCAGGCATCGCGGAGTTGGAACATCTGCTTTGATGAGACGGTCAAAGAATTTGGCTTTATCAAAAATCCAGATGAACCATGCATCTATAGTAGATTTGTAGCGAGAACTGCAGTATTCCTCGTTTTATACGTGGATGACATTCTCTTAATAGGAAATGACATTCCTATGCTACAATCTGTCAAAGGGTTCTTGTCACACAGGTTCTCCATGAAAGACCTGGGTGATGCCTCATACATTCTGGGTATCCGGATCTACCGTGACAGATCCAAGAGGATATTAGGACTTTCACAGTCCGGGTACATCGACACCATACTGAAGAGATTCAGTATGGAAGATTCCAAGCGCGGTAACCTACCGGCTTGTCACGGGATCACCCTCTCTAAAGAGATGTCTCCCAAGACTGATTTAGAGAGGTATCGCATGTCTATCATACCCTACGCTTCTGCGGTAGGCTCTATAATGTATGCGATGTTGTGTACCAGACCGGATGTAGCTTATGCACTGAGTGTGGTAAGCCGGTATCAGTCTAACCCTGGGGAGAAACACTGGAGAGCGGTAAAGAACATTCTCAAGTACTTGAGAAGGACTAAGGAGATGTTCTTGGTGTATGGCGGAAAAGACCTCCAGATCGAGGCCTTTGCTGACTCCTGCTTCCAGAGTGACAAGGATGATTCCAAATCCATGTCGGGTTTTGTCTTCACCCTCAATGGAGGGGCGGTGTGTTGGAAGAGCTCCAAACAAGAAACCGTTGCAGACTCGACGATGGAAGCGGAATACATCGCTGCATCAGATGCCGCAAAAGAAGCTGTCTGGATGAGGAAGTTCTTGAAAGAACTTCAGGTGGTTCCGTCCATTGTTGATCCAATACCTCTGTATTGCGACAACAACGGGGCTATAGCTTTAGCGAAGGAACCCAGGTCCCATCAGAGATCCAGGCACATCTTGAGGCGGTATCACCTGATCAGGGAGATCGTGGATCGCCAGGAGACCGAGGTTCGGAGAGTCTCTTCAGAAGATAACACTGCAGATCCATTCACCAAGGCCCTACCCCAGACTCAGTTCGAGCGGCTGATCGAGATGATAGGTCTTCGATACGCCAGTACATGGCCTTAGTGCAAGTGGGAGATTGTTAGTGTATATGCCCTAGAGGCCATTACTGTATCATACTAGTATGTATATTACTTAATGGATGCTTGGGACATTCACCTTGTAAATACAATCTTGCTCAAAATAGTAGTATGCTACTTGGTTTATTTCTACTTCAATGTGTACATGTGTTTATCTTTGTATATTGCTTATACACATTAGTGGAGCCCTTAGGATCTTTGCTTGATTACCAGCGATGTGATGGCCGTCACACTAGTGGGGCTGGGTAATCTAGAAGCACATCCTTATGCAGGTCCCTGGTCGCAGGACTATCGAGACAGGGCATCGATACTCCGGAGTAGACCAGCGCATGCGCTTCTCACCCCAGTGTAGGAGACGGTCTGTCCCACAGCCGTCAGTACGTCGTACTTGAGATAGTATGCGGGTGCTCGTTAGGTTACGGGTACACTGGACAGGACTCGTTGGGAACTGACCAGTTGGTATTATACCTATCGTCAGTTATCAGTTCCCAGGTGACATGAGTACAGCTTAGTCCGCTGACTTGACACTGTCACTTCGCCTCGGGTGTGTTCCCGCTGTACTTTGATCACTACCCTACCACGGCTCAAAGGAGTCGTGCAAACAGGTGGTGGTTGGGTGCAGTCCCGAAGCACTTGGAGGCAGTGACGGTTAGACAGGATTCGTCTCTCCCGGTATTGGGGGTTGACATCGCGCTGTGTCTAGGAGATCCATTACACGAGTAGTCCCTGGCCAGGGCAAACGAGATATACTGGTAGGTTTCCAGTGTTATCTCAGGGTGTTTTGGGCTTCGCTCCGGCACGACTTGTACCGCTATTGGGGGACTGACGTTTACCGCCCCCTAGGCCCGCCATGCGATGTATCAGACGAACAGACCGGACTGTACGGAGAATGTCACACTCAGGCTCAGTAGGAGTTCAGATGGGTTTCGCCTCGTCGGTCTTCTTGTCGGCATTACCTGGGGACCGTTACGCACAGCTAGTGCCGCTTGCGGTCTGTGGTTAAACCCACTGCCAGCGTAGTGTCGAGTCTTTAGAGTCCCACACAGAAAGCTTTTCGCCTTTAGGCAAAAGAGTAGAGGTCGCATGGTATTGCGACAGCTCGCATGGTTTTGCGACAGGGTTCGGTCACATCCGTGCATTTGTGCACGTACAGTGTCCGGACAGTTTACACTAGCGGGCTTTGGTTTAAGCTAGATCCTAGTGTACCTTATGGGATTGGATTTATCCAGTTTGCATTCGTGTTCCTCGGAACGCGGATGCGGGTGTGTATGCACAGTTGACAGGGAGGCACAGACAGCGGATTCTCATTAGGGTTGTTGACAATTGACCGTTGACTTTTTGACTTTTTGCTCAACCCTAATGAGAATATGATATTTGATTAACTATTATATTAATTAAGTATTATGGTGACTTGGTTGTTGACTTTGTTGACTTGTTGACTTTTGTTGACTTGTTGACTTTGTTGACCGGTTGACTAGGCTTGACTAGTTGACCATCATGATAACCATGGCTATCATTTCATGCCAAAGTCTTTTACTTACTTGTTCATTTAAGTAAAATGAGTGCATGACATGATAAGGTTATGGTTGCTTCTACCATCACATAAGACTTTTGTTAATATGATGAGTTATGATTACTTTGGATTATGAGAGGCTGAGAGACAAAAGAGTTGCTCATTCTTTCTTGCTCATTCTCTCTCTTGTTCTTGAGCTCTCACCCTCATCCTCTTGCTCCCTCTCTTGACTCTATGGTTCATATCTCTCATGAGTTGAGAATCAAGAACCATAGATAAAATCCCATTCTATTTCTACTCTACTCATTCTAGTTCACTAGGTTTAGCAAACCAAGTGAACTAGTTTCTTCAAAGAACGAAGAAGGAGATAAAGGTTGGAGCTTTCAAGTGGATCTATCTTCGGCGTACGGAGACGACGAGAAGGAGCCATCGGACCACCACCGGAGCTTGAAGAGAAGGAGTTCAAGACAAGCTAGGTATAACCATCTTCATCCGAGTAGCTAAATCTTTTTAGCAAGTATGCTAGTTTAGTTTAGACACGATCCCGACCTAGTTTAGTCCATGTTGCCTCTTGCGATAAAAATTTGATTTTATACCGTTTCCGCCTCCCCGTAAGCACCGGGGGTCGCAACGTGGACTTACACACGCTGTGTCTAAGAGAGCCATTACACGAAGTCCTTGGCCAAAGCAAGTGAGATTTACTGGTAAGTATTCCAGTAGTATCTCAGGGTGTTCTGGGCTACACTCCGACATGACTTATACCGCTTTTAGAGGTCTGACGTTTACCAGCTCCCTAGGCCCGATATGCGATACTCATAGACGAACGGACCGGACTGTACGGATATTGTCACTGACAGGCTCTGTAGGGTTTCAGGATGAGTTCGCTCATCGACCTCCCTTTTGGTCAATACCTGGGCGCCCGTTACGTACAACTAGTACCACTGACGTGCTTGTGGTTAAACCCGCTGCCAGCGTATTGACGAGTCTTTAGAGTCCCCCACAGAAAGTTTCCCAAGTTTGGGCGAAACGTTGTAGAGGCCGTATGGTTTTATGGCAGGGTTCGATCATATACGTGCACTTGTGCAAAGATCTTGATCGGTCAGATCATACTAGTGGGCTTTAGTTTAAGCCGGATCCTAGTATTAGATTTGTTGGATTACTTTCGTCTCATTGCATTTGTATTTAGTCGGAATGCAGATGCAGATATGTATATACAGTTGAGGGGTATTCTTGTGATCCGTCACGAGATTACTTTAGTAGATGCCATTTCATTTTTGGATTAAACATTTAGATTAATGTTTGATTATGTGGAAATTGTGAGTGCAAGTTTTAACCTAGGGCATTAAATATGGCATGTGCAACTTTGGTGACCCATGGTGTGATTTTTTGTGCCATGACCATTTTATTTATTGTTTTGGGTGTGGGATATTTTTTGGTGGGAGAGAGGGCAACCATATATGGCTATGGTTTGCTCTTGAGATTTCAAGAGAGCTCACACAAAAGATCTCACAAAAATTAGCCATGCCAATTTTTCTCTCTAGCTTTTTTTGTGCTCACAACTTCCTCTCCAATGGATTCTTCTTCAACCTCCACCTATCCCTCTCATGAGTTGAGAATCCATCGGTGTCTCGAGACAAAGTTATCACACACATTCTCTACATCACCTTGGACATGTCGGCTAGTAAACTTCATATCCGAGTTGCTTCAGTTTGAAGCGGGAGCCCATAAAATGATTCCTTGATGTGGTGCCACTTCGACGAGGAGATCGGAGATCGAACGAGATCGGAGATGCCGCGAGGAGCTAAGGATGGTGGCTAAAGACCGAAGGACACTGATCGATCGGTATAGCCGTTCTATCATCTTTGTAGTTAGCTAGTTTAGTGTTAATGGCACGATCCGGGTGAAAGTCTGCGTTAGCACCAGTTTATAAAAGTTTTTTGTTCCGCGTTTGGCCTCGGATAGACGGCCGGGGCGCTACCGTAGACTTACATGGTATCAGATCCATGCCATTAACCCATACTAGCTTGTTCTAACATATTTAAAATAGCTATCGAACGAAATTTCCAAAACCGCAATTCCAAATTCAAAGTTTATGTCGAATTTTAAAAGTGGTCGAAAAATTATTTTCAGTATGTCAGAAAATCGTGCAGGCTTTTTTAAGACACTGGAAGAAATTTGAGAGCACGATCTTACCATAAAACCGCGGAACCACGGCCAAACTATCATGTTTGCCGCGGTTGCGCGGCGGTTTGGTGGGTACAGTGCACCATTTTTCTTCTAGGTGTCTTTCATATGAAATTGTGGTTTCTGGAATATTTTGTTTGGGCACAGATTTGTTTAAGTAATGGATTAATACTTAGGGCACACTTCGGGAATTTTTGTCAATCAAAATTTTAAATACGTTAGTTCACAGTACTTACATCATTTATCTACGACTGTGAATGCCATTAGAGCGGTACAACTTGTCTAATTGCTATAGTTCTTTTAGACGGGTTTATTAACGTGACATTCATGTTGATGTTCTGTGTTGTGCTGTGATGTTGCGGATTTGTAATGGTGAATAGCTTGGTGCAATGTTAGTACAGTTTAGTTTTATTTGTACATTTGATATCGCGGGGCGAGCGTCCGACATGTGGACTGCCGTCACTGCCTGTCTGTATATTATTCTTTTGGGGCATGACCTGGTTGAGGTCGATGTACCCATTGTACATATTTTCTTTTCTGTACTAGGATTACCCCGCGGTGGAGTGCACGGATAGCCGGGTTCTGGAGGACAACGGGCCCGCATCTCATGGCTTTGAGACGGAGGGGGCTTCACTCTAGAATTGGCGGGCTATTCGCCGCACTCGTAGGGGGTACAAGTTGAGCCAACGAAGGGTGCTCAAGTTACCGGATTCTGTGAAGTGTTGGGTGGTCCATTCACTTTGCTGAAGGGGGCTGCTTCGCTTCTGGTTTTGGCAGGTAACTTTCCGCACTAGTAGAGGTCTAGGTTTTCATTGCACAGGCTATCCACACGACCAGGGGAACGTCGGGTTTCACTTGTGGCTCAATGAAACCCGGGGCTCCCAGATCATCTGTATTGTTCAGTGATGCTTATTACTTATCTGTGATGTTGCATTTATCATGCCTGGAGCGATTATTATATATTGTTATATATATACTAGTAGATGTTGTATATGTTTTACACCTGCGCTAGTCCAGTCCCCGCTCTGTCGTTAGTTAAGTAACCTAACGGGTGATGACGGGACTCACTGGCGAATGTGGATGGCATATACGTACATCATATTTTCATTCTTTTGTAGTGTGATTAATTGATGGGACTGCGTTGATTCGGATCAATGCAAGGAAAACAGACCTATTCGATGTTGTTACAACAATTTTCAAAAAAGCTGTTATTGCAAGGACGTTCTCTTTTGTTTTGCACAGTGGTATTCAGTTTGGAATATCCAGCACCTCATTCGATGAGGCAAAGGCCGAGATCCCTTCATTGGGAGTGACCCCTTTGGCAGAGGTTTGCGTCAGGGTAATAACTTCACTATAGTCGATTACATTTTGCTTTGCATCGCGGTATTCAGTTTGGAATATCCTGCACCTCATTCTACGGGGAAAGAGCCGAGATCCCTTCACCGGGAGTGACCTATTTAGCAAAGGTTTTCGCTACTATATATTTGTAAAAAGTTATCCGGTTCCTTCAACGATATCAAGATCATTACGTTAAAGGTTTTTTGCCAAAAACCATTCGTAGCCCTCCGTCATTTCAGACGGGTAGCACTTAGTATTCATGCTATATTTGTTTGCCTTTCTTCATGGCATAGTGTATGGTAGCTATTTGTTACTTTTTTGTTGCATAGATAGATGCGTTGGTTTGGGACAGTCATACTACTCTTTTGGCCTTCGTCAAGGGTATGTACGGGTGGGTTCAAATTAACCTGGACAATGACGGGTAGAACTTGACATGTGACTTATGATATGTTGGCCTTCGTCAAGGTCATAAGAGCATGGGGTAAAAATCAATCGGGAGTTTCTAAAGAAACTGAAACTTCCCAGGCATGCGCATACCTTCTGGAGTGTGATAACGTGAGTGGATTCGATCATGTTATCATGCGATGATAGTTGGATCCCGATTCCCACTGATGAGTTGGTTTACTCCTTGGGTGATCCCGACTAATTCTTTTTTCAGGTTTGGAGGAGAATTTGAGTATACAGTGGGAGGCTTCCTGATTAGATAAAGTAATTAACCATTCTGATCTAGGTTAGAGTGCATGCAGAGTGTTTCTTTTCTCTCTCTCTTGGCAGCGACCATGGCCCGACCCTAGATTATGACTCTGTGACCAAGTTAACCGAACCTTCTTAAAACACTGGCTTTTGGATTGTCTGAGTTGCATACATCATTGCCACTCCTTCTTTTACCCTTTGCATTTCTCCAGAACACCTCGTATCACTACGAACATCCACTTCCATTGGATAAATCCATCGTATTGTTACATACGAACTCGAAGGAACTTGTTCCAGATTCGAGGATGGATTCTGGTTCTGGAGAGATTGAATAGGATTATTCAGTTGTATTTTCCTTTTACCTTCTCTCAGGTTGTGAGGGCTCCTAGGATAGTACACCTATTGCGCTTATTGGATAGTCTTCTTCCAAACCATAGGCAGGTGCCGAAAGGTGGGGAAGAAGAAAACCAATTAGCCTAAGTATGGTATACAGAAGTTAATAAGTAAAGACAAATAAAGGGATTAGAAAGAGGGCAAAGTAAAAATGCGACTACTATCATTCACGACCAAACCGCGTATATCATCGCCACTCCTATTTCACCTTTGCATTTCTCCTGTTCAGGAGAAATTGAATAGAATTATTCAGGTTGTCTTTTATCAATACCTTCTCTCAAGTTGCGAGGTCTCCTTGAATTAGGAGGGTACACCTATTACGCTTATTGGATAGTCTTCTTCCAAACCATAGGCTGGTGTCGAACGGTAGGGAAGGAAGAAAACCATTTAGCCTAAGTGTGGTGTACAGAAGGAAATGAGTAAAGACAAATAAAGGGATTTGGAGAGATGGCAACGAAATATACGGTTACAGTCATGAATTTGATAATGGAAGAGGCATTACTAGGAATATCCGGATACCCCTACGAAACATTTTAATGTTTCAGATTCACTATGCGTTGTTAATAGAAAACCGATTTCCCAATTAGAACCTTACTCCAGGGTATGTATTTACCAGGTCTGATTTTCACATCTGTATGGTTTTACAGATGATGAGTGGGAGTAAGTTATTGGGAATTAGGCGATCATCCTCATTATATCGGAATTCGTTGTAATTGGTGATATTTGAGGAAATAGCCTGGGTTTTTTGCCGGACGACCAATATTTGGTTTTGAATATCCGTTGTTATGCACCAATTTCAAACTGATATATCTGTACGTTTATTTTATAAAGTGAGATATAACTTTTTAAAATTATGTCCATGACATTTACCTATATCAGTTAATGGTTAAGTAAGGAGCATTCAACAGCGGTGTAATTCTTCATAACCACAGTACAGTTTTCAACCTACGACGCACAGGGCTTGAGTTATTCAACTCAAGGGACTTATAAAAAGTATTGTATGTTGTCCAGCGTCTATTAGGACAAAGGGGTTGGTCCTCGTATTATATTCTGTTTACTTGTCACTTCTCAAGTTTTAGACAAGTGTTTCGTAGAAACACAAGGTCCAAGTTTTGAGAAGTTATAGGTACAAGAATAAAGTAGAGAACCATGTGTTGCAAGTATCAGAATTCATCAAGGTAATCAAAGATGTTGATACTTGTATGAGGTATTCAGTTGATAGTAACGGTTTTGAGAAACTTGTTTCTCTTTCAGGTTACTCATAATTGGACGCACTCCTATGTTGAGTAACACAAGGTCCAAGTTTTGAGAAGTTATAGGTACAAGAATAAAGTAGAGAACCATGTGTTGCAAGTATCAGAATTCATCAAGGTAATCAAAGATGTTGATACTTGTATGAGGTATTCAGTTGATAGTAACGGTTTTGAGAAACTTGTTTCTCTTTCAGGTTACTCATAATTGGACGCACTCCTATGTTGAGTAATGCTGATCGGCCTCTCTCTATTTAGTTGACATGCACTGGAAACAGCTGCATGATTTGAATCTGGTTCCAATTAAATCAGTGCCTCTGTTTCTATATTAGATATAGAACAGTTAACATCTTAACAATGTTAAGGTATATGGAGTTGTCCGGCTTATGCTTGAAACCAGACTCTGGATAATTCAAGGCACATTTCTGTAATGGCTGTTTGTAGGTTAACCCGGGCTATGACGAGGGTTAACTTTCTACAATATGGAGGATCAATAATGATATTGTTCTTGACTCGCCACAGTTTTAGTAAAATGAATTTTTTCATAAAACAGTAGTGGGAGTATGGTAGAACTGGAAGTGATTCCAGAACCGTAAACGATTACTGAAAATTTAATAGTACCTAAAGATTCAATCAGGTTTGACATTCCATTAGCCACTCCGCAGATGGTGGGTAACCTCAGGCGCCCGAGAGGTACTCCGGTATCCTCAAGGACGGTGACAGGGAGGTTCTTGTTTACCCAGACTTTCCATTACTGATGTTCCAGACTATGAGACCCAGCAGGAGGATGAGTATAGCGTCGTTCTAAACTAGCTTTAGAAGTGCACGTGTATATGACTCTGCCAGAGGATTGTTGTGGTCAGTGGAAGCAGCGGAAGCATAGTGTACAAGCAACTTATGTCTATTTATAGACCAAAGCAGATATAGCGGGGAGAGATCATCTATTTTTGATGTGACAGTCATAGGTTATTGACTTCATCAGAATAGGAGATGGATCTGTTAAGAAAGTAGTAGAGTGTGATGTCCTGGTATATGGATGACATACACGGAGTAGGAAGTGATATTCCTATACTACGATCGGTTATACTGTGGTTGTCACTCAGTGGTTTCTCCACATAGGATTTGGATATAATATTAGGCATTCTGGTCAATAGATCTATGGTTTTAGATCTAGATTTTGGAAGTGTCCCAATCTGGGTACTTAGACAGCATTCTAAAGGTGCTTTAGAATGGACGACTCCTGGCATGGTGGTGTACCTGCAGGTGATGGAGTCACCCTCTCTAAAGGTGTCTTACAGACTAAAGGGGAGAGGGATGTGCAAGATTGGCATATCACTTGCTAAGGCAATTGAGTCAATCATGAGATGTCAAGTACCACACCAGATGTTGTTTTTGCACTAGCTGCAATAAGTTCAGATATTAATCCAATCCTGAAGAAACATTGGGAAGAAGTTTTAGAACATAAGTGGATGAGATGATAACGACAGCCTCCTTAGGGAGACAGTTATCATTCCAGGCTTCCAGAGTGACCTGGCTGACAGAGTGACTATCAGAGTTATAGTTTTCCCTCTGACGAGGGGAAGTAGTTTGGACAGGTGGTCTAAGCGGATATTGAGGAAGGCATGGTGCAGGATACTGATTAAATTCAGTTGACGATACAGTCTAAGAAGTTTGCTTGATTTGGAGTTCATTAGTGAACTAGGTCCCATCAGATATCCAGACATATTCTAAGACAAGTATTACTCAATTTGGGAGATGGCTTTCTCCGCGAACTTGAGATGAAGAAAGACATAGAGAGAAACACCAGAGTGGATCCACTCACTAAGGCTATTTCTCGAACGCAATAGTTTCACAAACAAGCTTTGTGAGACTGATCAGTAGGGAAGTTGGGTGTTCGGTATCACACGGGTTGTGAGTATGCGACATCGCAATAATTAGCCTTAAGTGCAAGTGGGAGATTGTTGGATATAGTGCCCTCAAATTCAATTATTGGATCGCAGGCACGTGATTGCAATGATTGAGGGAGGACCTATGCCGGTAGGACAGTCTTACTCGAGATAATAGTATGCTATCTGGTTTGTCTTTGTCATCGTGTACATGCTTTAGATGACATTAAAAATCACTAATACACGTTGATAGAGCCCTTAGGATTCTTGCTTGACTACCAGCAGTATGATGGCGATCATATACGTGAGAGTTGGGTAGTCTATAAGCACATCCTTAAAGTGTCCCTAGTCGTGGGAGTTTCGAGACTGGGCATCGATACTCCATGAGTAGACTAGTGTATACGATAGATACCCCTACGAAGGGCGGTGGCCGGTCTCACAAGCCATTGGTGTCAGTTGGTTCACCTAAGACGTATACAGGTGCTCATTGGGTTATGAGTACACCGGACGGACTTGCCGGGAACATGCTAGTTGGTATTATACCTATCGTCAGATAGCAGTTCCCTGGTGACATGTGTACAGCTTAGTCTATCGACCTGAGATCGTCATTTGTCTCATGTGAGTTACCACTGTGCTTTGATTACTATCCTACCACGGCTCAAAGGAGTCGTGCAAATAGGTTTTAGTTGGGTACAGTCCCGAGCCACATGGAGGCAGCGAGCGGATCGGCAGGGGATTCGTCTCTCCACGTATTGGGGGTGAGATCGCACTGTGTCTAGGAGAGCTATTACACAAAGTCCTTGGCCAAGGCAAGTGATATTTACTGGTAGGCATTCCAGTAGTATTTCAGGGTGTTCTGGGCTACACTCCGACACGACTTATACCGCTTTTGGGGGTCTGACGTTTACTAGCCCTTTAGGCCCGATATGCGATACTCATAGGCGAACGGACCTGACTGTACGGATATTGTCACTGACAGGCTCAGTAGGGTTTCAGGATGAGTTCGCTCATCGACATTCCTTTTGGTCAATACCTGGGCGTCCGTTACGTACTGCTAGTACCACTGACGCGCTTGTTGTTAAACCGACTGCCAATGTATTGACGAGTCTTTAGAGTCCCCCACAGAAAGTTTCGCAAGTTCGGGCGAAACGTTGTAGAGGCCGTATAGTTTTATGGCAGGGTTTGATCATATACGTGCACTTGTGCACGGATCATGATCGGACAGATCATACTAGTGGGCTTTGGTTAAAGCCAGATCCTAGTATTAGATTTGCTGGATTACTTTCGTCTCATTGCATTCGTATTCAGTCGGAATGTGGATTTAGGTATTTATATACAGTTGAGGGATATTCTTGTGATCCGTCACGAGATTACTTTATTAGATGCCAATTCTTTTTTGGATTAAACATTTAGATTAATGTTTGATTATGTGGAAATTGTGAGTGCAAGTTTTAACCTAGGGCATTAAATATGGCATGTGCAACTTTGGTGACTCATGGTGTGATTTTTTGTGCCATGACTATTTTATTTATTGTTTTTGGGTGTGGGATATTTTGTGGTGAGAGAGAGGGAAACCATATATGGCTATGGTTTGCTCTTGAGATTTCAAGCGAGCTCACACAAAAGATCTCACATAAATTAGCCATGCCAATTTTTCTCTCTAGCTTTTTTTGTGCTCACAACTTCCTCTCCAATGGCTTCTTCTTCAACCTCCACCCATCCCTCTCATGATCCATGGGTGTCTAGAGATAAAGTTATCACACACATTCTCTACATCACCTTGGACATGTCGGCTAGCAAACTTCATGTCCGAGTTGCTTCGGTTTGAAGCGAGAGCCCGTAAAATGATTCTTTGACGTGGTGCCACTTCGACGAGGAGATCGGAGATCGAGCGAGATCGGAGATGCCACAATGAGCTAAGGATGGTGGCTAAAGACCGAAGGACACAGATCGATCGGTATAGCCATTCTATCATCTTTATAGTTAGCTAGTTTAGTGTTAATGGCACGATCCGGGTGAAAGTCTGCGTTAGCGCCAGTTTATAAAAAAATTTTGTTCCGCGTTTGGCCTCGGATGGATGGTCGGGGCGCTACCGTAGACTTACAGACTGGGCACTGGAAGAGAAACTGCGTTGGATACCTTACCGGCCTCAAGAAGAAGAAGCATGGTGATTCTTCCACTTCAGGTGTGTTTGTAACAGAAAACTGTTTTTCAATTAACTCTGCTTCCTGGGTATTAGATACCGGGTTAGGATCTCACATTTGCAATTGTATGCCGGGGCTTAGAAATAGCAAGGTTTTGAAGAAAGGTGATCACACTCTCCGAGTTGGAAATGGTTCCTCTGTACATGCTGTATCAGTGGGAGAGTATCACCATGGTTTGCCGTCTAGTTGTATATTGGTTTTGAACCCATGTTATTTTGTACCTTCGATGTTATGTAATATTATATCGATATCGTTGTTCGAAAATGAAGGATATAATTTTTTGTTACAAAGTAATTTTATGAACATTAATCTTAATCAACAGTTGATTGGGTCTGGTACATTAAATAACGGGATATACGTCCCGAATCAACACATAGTTTTCAATATACAACACACAAACAAAATACATATTTCAGACATAAATGAAGCTTTTATTTGGCATTGTAGACTTGGTCACATTAACGAAACAAGACTAACCAAGCTACATAAAGATGGATATTTAAACCCATTTGAATATAAATCTTATGCGATTTGCCAGTCTTGTATCAAAGGTAAAATGACCAAAACTCCGTTTACTGGACACGGAGAGAGAGCTACTGAACTCTTAGGCCTCATACATAATGATGTGTGTGGACCAATGTCTACAAATGTGAGAGGTGTTTTTTCATACTTCATAACTTTTACTTATGATTTCTCAAGATTCGGACATGTGTTCCTGTTGAAACTTAAGTCCGAAGCCTTCGAAAAATTCAAGGAGTATAAATCTGAAGTAGAAAAGCAAACAAGCTTGAGTATTAAGAAACTTCGATCAGATCGAGGAGGTGAGTACCTAAGCACAGAGTTTCTAGATTTCCTAAAAGAGAATGCGATTCTCTCTCAGCTCACTCCTCCGTACACACCACAGCACAACGGTGTTTCGGAGTGGAGAAATCGAACCCTATTAGATATGGTACGGTCAATGATGAATGATGCTGAGTTACCACTTTCATTCTGGGGGCTTGCATTTGAGACAACAATATATCTATTAAACAGGGTTCCGACCAAAACCTCACTTACCGCTCCATATGAGATATGGTATAGGAAGAGACCATCTCTTAAAAGAGTTAGGATATGGGGTTGTCCGGCTTATGTGAAAAAGCAAAATCCGGACAAACTCGAGACACGATCGGTTTTGTGTAAATTTGTGGGATATCCAAAACATTCGTATGGATATCTTTTTTGTAGGGTTCTTAGGAACAACCACAAGATTTCACAAGGCATCAAACAAGCCGTATTTAAAAAATTAGTGTGCCAAACAACCCTAACCTAGGATCTAACTAGAGTATTAGGGTAAGAAACAACAAGTAAACAACTTTACTTCTAAGTGAATGAGGAATACAACCTTTGTAGACCAGTCCTTCATTTCTAAAGCTCCGTGTAGTAGTCCCTTCGCTGCGAGTATCGATCTCCCGAACTCTAGTATGGGTTCTCCAGGAGAAATGAACAAGCTTGCTCAAAGTCTTCGAAGCCGAAGATGATCTACGTCAAGAAGACTCAAGCTCATGCTACCTCTTCACTAATTGTGAAATTAATGAAGCAAACACCCTAAACTAAATGGCAAGTAGTAGAGGATGATGAATTAGGAAGTGGGCTCTCTTTAGATTTATTTTTCTCACAATATTTTCTCACCTTGAGAAAAGCTAGTAGAAGCTCAAGTGAAGAAGATGAGAGAATGAACTCATAAGGTGAGAATAACAACCATGGGTGAGTTAGTGTCATACACTAACTCATGTAGAGAATAAACCATAGCTAAATTATAATGTTTAGGTTAATAAATATCTTTAGTAAAACAAAATTAGTGGACCAAGTCAATGCATCCACAAGCTTTTCAAAGCTTCATGCATTTGACCAATTAACCACTAATTTGGATTTACTTTAAATATTTAAACCCTACATTATAATTAGTATGGTGTAAGTTCCATACACCCATATAGTGTTTATCAACAACCATGACACAAATGTTGTACATTAATATATATCACATATACACTAATGCACACAAGTGAGAAAAGAAATCATAAGTGAGATAATATTAGTTAATGTAATCTAGTATATCTAATATACAATTATACATTAAATTATTAAATCAACACTTGATTTAATAATCCGGCTATATCATATATAACCGACTAATATCAAATTCAACAACTTATCGAATCAACACTTCATCCGATAATCCGGCTATATCACATATAACCGACCGATGTCACAAATCGTGAGAATAGAATGCGGTATCACATACGCGCATCAATCTCGGTCCCGCACATATCACATATTTGCTCCTACTCCGTTTCGCATGAACCAGAAAACCTCTGTGTAGGACTCTAAAGACTCATCAATACGTCGGCATTAGGTGATGATCATATCAAACACCCACAAACCGCAAGCGGTCTGCTAAATGTAACGGCCACCTGGGTATTGAGTGATTAGAAGATCAACAAGAAAGCCTGCTCATACTCCTGCGAATCCAATCAGTAACACTACCGTACAGTCCGGTCTCTTTCACTTATGTCGCATATCTCGTCTAGGGGTGGTAAACGTCAGACCCCAGTAACTCGATAAGTCGTGCCAATATGAGGCTCATAACAGGTTGAGAAACTACTGGTAACACTTACTAGTAAATCTCTGAATCATCCCTGGCCAGGAACTTCCTGTTATAGCCAATCGAGCACAGCGCAACATCAACCCCCAATACCGGGAGAGACGAGTCCCATCCTATCGCTCCTTGCCTCCATGTGACTCGGGACTGTACCCAAAAACCACCGTTTTGCACGTTCTTATGAACGTGGTAAGGTGGAAATCAAAGCACAGTGGGAATCACACAAGACTCTTTGACGAAACCTGTACTAGTGTCACCAGAGAACTGTCATCAGACGTGAGGTATAATACCATCTGGGAGTTCTCGGTGAGTCCGTCTAGTGTACCCAGTCTCCACTGAGCACCCGTATACCATCTGTTGGATATAGTGCCCTCAAAGTAAATTATCCGATCGCAGGCACGTGATTGCAATGATTGAGGAGGACCTATACCGGTAGGACAATCTTACTCGAGATGATAGTATGTTATCTGGTTTGTCTTTATCAATCGTGTACAGCTTTAGGTGATATTACAGATCACTATTACACGTTGATAGAGCCCTTAGGATTCTTTCTTGACTACCAGCAGTACGATGGCGATCATATATGTGAGAGTTGGGTAGTCTATAAGCACATCCTTAAAAGTGGTCCCTAGTCGAGGGAGTTTCGAGACAGGGTATCGATACTCCAAAGTAGACTAGTGTATACATTCGAGACCCCGAAGAGGGGCGGTGGCCGGTCTCACAATCCATTGGTGTCAGTTGGTTCACCTAAGATGTATACAGGTGCTCATTGGGTTATGAGTACACCGGACAGGACTCGCCGGGAACCTGCTAGTTGGTATTATACCTAGCGTCAGATAGCAGTTTCCTGGTGACATGTGTACAGGTTAGTTCATCGATCTGAGATCGTCATTTGTCTCGTGTGAGTTCCCACTGTGTTTTGATTACTACCCTACCACGGCTCAAAGGGGTCGTGCAAACAGGTTTTAGTTGGGTACAGTCCCGAGCCACATGGAGGCGGTGAGCGGATCGGCAGGGATTTCGTCTCTTCCGGTATTGGTGGTGAGATAGCTGTAGGGTTCTTAGGCACTCTTGTGAAGGTTCAAAAGGCATCAAACATGCCCGGATAAAAATTTAGACGTGCCGAACAACCCAAAGCCGGGATCTTTGCTAGATTATTAGGTTTAAACATGCAAGATGATAACTTTTATCTAAGTGTGAGGGATTACAACCTTTGTAGTCCGCTCCTTCGCTTCACAAGCTCCGAGTAGAAGTCCTTTTGCCACGATCCACGATCTCCCGGACTCAAGAGAGGCTCCACGACTCGAACGATCCATGCTAGCTTGAACTGTTCCAAATCTCCGATGATCTACCTCGAAGTTGCAAAGACTCAAGCTTTCTCACTCTAAAGAGATGAACACACTAATCTCAAGGGCTAGATGAGATGAGGATGAGAGAGTAGTAATTTTGCTTTCTTTTTAAATCATTTTCTCATATTTATTCATCACATAAAGAAAATCGAGAAAGCTTCTTCAAGAGAGAAGAAGATGATAATGGAAAAGGTAATAATGAGATTTTTTTCTTTTGTGATGAATAGAAAAGAAAGTATATGATTGATATGTAAACCATGATGAAGGATGAGTGGCTAGGATTTAGTAGAGAATAAACTAGAGTTAGGGTTTGGTTGGGTTTAGAAATGTGTCATCACAAAATATCTTAACCATGACAAAATAAAATGCTTCTAGAAGGTGCATGAAGCAACTAACCCTAATCAAACCCTAACCGCAATTAATCATCCTTAAACATGTTTAACAATTAATCTTATCATGTCACAATAATATATATCACATATATATTATATATTTGCAACAAAAGAAAATAATACAATTAACATATATCGCATATATATCAATGTATCATCCAATGAGAAAATGAAATAATAAAGCGAGCCAATATTAGATAATGTAATACAATATATCATATATATATTATTATACATTAAATCATCGAATCAACACTTGAATCGATGATCCGGCTATATCGAATATTACCGACTAATATATCATGTACCGATTCATCGAATCAACACTTGATCCGATGTCCCGGTTCATATCTAAATATCGCGAGAATATAATACGGTATCCCATATCGCATTATTCTCGGTCCTGCACATATCACATATGTGCCTCTACTCCGTTTCGCCTGAGCCAAGAAACCTCTGTGTAGGACTCTAAAGAATCGTCAATACGCCGGTAGCGGGTGATGATCATATCAAACACCCACAAGCTGCAAGCGGTCAGCTAAACGTAACAGCCACCCAGGTATTGAGCGATCAGAAGATCAACAAGCTAGCCTGTGCGTTCTCCTGTGAATCCGATCAGTAACACTCCCGTACAGTCCGATCTGTTCGTCTGATATGTCGCATATCAAGTCTAGGGGTGGTATATGTCAGACCCCAGTAACCGATAAGTCGTGTCGATGTGTGGCTCATAACGGGTCGAGAAACTACTAGTAACACTTACCAGTAAATCTCTATATCAGCCCTGGCCAGGACTTCCAGTTATAGCCAATCGAACATAGCACAACATCAACTCCCTATACCGGGAGAGACGAATCCCCTCCTATCGCTTATTGCCTCCATGTGATTCGGGACTGTACCCAAAAGCCACCGTTTTGCACGCCCTCTTGGACGTGGTAAGGTGGAAATCAAAGCACAGTGGGAATCACACAAGACTCTATGACGATCTCGGGTCTACAGACTACCCTGTACCAGTGTCACCGGAGAACTGCCATCTGACGTGTGGTATATCACCATCTGGGAGTTCTCGGCGAGACCGTCCAGTGTACCCAGTCTCCACTGAGCACCCGTACACCATCTCTGATGTCTAACACCGATGGATATGGGATCATCCATCGCCCATCATATGGGTCAAGATGCGTATACGCTAGTCTACTCTGGTGTATCGATGCCCTGTCTCGATATACCCTCGACTAGGAACAGTTATAGGATGTACTCATTGACTACCGCGGCCCCACTAGTATGATCTCATCATAGTCCCAGTAGTCGAGTACAGATCCTAAGGGCTTTATCAACATGTGAGAGCAAAACAGTAAACCAATACATGTCAACATGTTAAGATAAAGTGAAACCAAATAGCATACTATCATGACGAGCAAGAAAGTCATCTCTATATATATCCAAGCATCCATTATAATATACATCATATGTACAACAATGGCCTCTAGGGCATATACATAACTAACAATCTCCCACTTGCACTAAGGCCAGCTGCTGTAGTATCGCATACCTAGCATCCCGAATAATCTCTCAAACTGTATCTGGGGAATAGCCTTCGTGAATGGATCCGCAGTGTTGTCCTTCGTATCTACTCTCCTGACCTCGATCTCCCGGCGATCAACTATCTCCCTGATCAGGTGATACCGCCTCAGAATATGTCTGGACTTCTGATGGGACCTGGGTTCCTTGGCTAACGCCACAGCTCCATTGTTATCGCAATACAGAGGTATTGGATGCTCAATGGATGGAACCACACCAAGTTCACTAATGAACTTCTTTATCAAGACAGCCTCCTTGGCAGCATCGTTGGCAGCGATGTATTCAGCCCCCATCGTCAAGTCTGCAACGGTATCCTGTTTGGAACTCTTCCAACATACCGCCCCTCCATTGAGGGTAAAGAAAAAACCCGAATGCGACTTAGAGTCGTCCTTATCACTTTGGAAGCTGGAATCGGTAAAGGACTCCACCTGGAGTTCTCCGTTACCATACACCAAGAACATCTCCTTAGTCCTTCGTAAGTACTTGAGAATGTTCTTCACAGCTGTCCAGTGACTCTCTCCAGGATCTGCTTGATACCGACTCACTATACTTAGTGAGTATGCTACATCGGGTCTGGTACATAGCATCGCATACATGATAGAGCCTACTGCCGAAACATAGGGTATCCCTTGCATGCGAGCTCTCTCTAAATCAGTCTTGGGAGACATCTCTTTGGAGAGAGTGAGTCCAGAGATCGTGGGTTGGTTCCCACGCTTGGATTCTTCCATACTAAACCTCTTTAGTATGGTGTCAATGTACCTGGATTGGGACAATCCCAGTATCCGTTTAGATCTATCTCTATAGATCATGATTCCCAATATGCAGGAGGCATCACCTAGATCTTTCATTGAGAATCTCTGTGATAAGAAGAGCTTGACTGATTGCAGCATAGGAATATCATTTCCTATCAAGAGTATGTCATCTACGTACAATACGAGGAAGACAACCTTACCCTATGCTACCTTCTTATAGATACAAGGTTCATCTATATTTTTGATGAAGTCAAACTCTTTGACTACAACATCAAAATAGATGTTCCAACTCCGCGATGCTTGCTTTAACCCATAAATGGATTTAAGCAGCTTGCACACCTTTCCGCTGCTCCCACTATCTACGAAGCCCTCTGGCTGAGTCATGTACACGCACTCTTCTAAATCACCATTTAGAAAGGCGGTCTTAACATCCATTTGCCAGATTTCGTAGTCATGGTATGCAGCAATGGCAAGTAAGATCCGGATGGACTTAAGCATAGCCACTGGAGAAAAGGTTTCGTCATAATCCACACCTGGACGTTGACGAAAACCCTTTGCTACAAGTCTAGCTTTGAAAGTCTCAACTTTTCCATCTACACCAAATTTCTTTTTAAAAATCCACTTGCTCCCAATGGGTTTTACCCCTTCAGGAGCATTTTCTAAAATCCATACTTTATTGGTGTACATGGATTCCATCTCAGATCGCATTGCATCCAGCCATTTCACAGAGTCACCACTCATGATGGCCTGCTTGAAACTAGTCGGTTCATCATCATCCATGATGCAATCCTCGCTTCCACCATCAATGAGAAAACCGTAGTATCTCTCAGGTGGACGAGAAACCCTACTAGATCGGCGGAGAGGCTGGGGTTCGTCGGGTACTAGTGAATCCTCTGGTTCTACTAAATCTTCAGTTGCAATTTGTGTTTCTGGAACCTCTTCCAGCTCTACCTCTTTGCCACTAATTTCTTTTGTAAGAAATTCCTTTTATAAAAAGGTGGCATATTGAGAAACAAACACTTTTTGTTCCTCAGCGTAATAGAAAAAATATCCTTGAGAATTCTTAGGATATCCCACAAATTTGCAAAGAACTGATCGTGCCTCAAGTTTGTCTGGATTTTGTCTTTTGACATAGACCGGACAACCCCATATCTTAACTCGTTTAAAATATGGTCTCTTTCCACTCCATATCTCATATGGTGTGGTAGGTACAGATTTAGACGGAACTAGATTCAATATGTATATGGCTGTCTCAAGCGCATACCCCCAAAAGGAAATAGGTAACTTAGCATCGCTCATCATAGATCGCACCATATCTAATAGGGTCCGATTCCTTCGTTCCGATACACCGTTGTGCTGTGGTGTATAAGGAGGAGTAAGCTGAGAGAGAATCCCATTCTCTTTTAGATAATCTAAAAACTCACCGCTTAAGTATTCACCTCCTCGATCCGATCGAAGAATCTTAATACTTTTGCCCGTTTGGTTCTCTACTTCGTGCTTATATTCTCTGAATTTCTCAAAAGCTTCAGACTTGTGTTTCATCAGAAATACATGTCCGTATCTAGAGAGATCGTCAGTGAATGTAATGAAGTAGGAAGAACCGTTCCTGGCATGCGTAGACATGGGACCGAATACATCACTATGTATCAGTCCTAAGAGTTCAGTAACTCTTTCTCCGTGTCCACTAAACGGAGCTTTGGTCATTTTTCCTTTGAGACATGAATGGCAAGTATCATAAGATGATAATTCGAACGGATTCAAATAATCATCTTTATGTTACTTAGCCAGTCGTGTCGCATTGATATGACCAAGTCTACAATGCCACAAGTAGGATTCGTTCATATCTGAACTTTTCCTCTTGTGTGTGTTTTGTATATTCAGGACTGTATTCTGATTTAGAATGAATATGCCATTATGTAACGAGCCTGATGCAATCAACTTTTGATCTAGGAATATGTTCATAACATTATCCTTTACTAAAAAATTATATCCTTCTTTACTTAATAAAGAAACTGATATAATGTTGCACATCATGTTCGGTATATAATAACACTCATTCAGAATCAGTGTATTACGACTTGGTAATACAAGGTGATATTCGCCAACTGCTTTGGATACAATACTTGCACCGTTCCCTACTTGAACGGAATGATCACCTTTTCCCAGTTCTCTACCTTTACGTAGCCCATGTAACTGTTTACATATGTGGGATCCTGATCCGGTATCTAATACCCAGGACGTAGGATGAACTGAAAAACAGTTCTCAATAACTAACACACCTGAAGAAGATGCATCAACATGCATGTTCTTTTGGACGGCGTGAGAATCCAGATATTCCCCTGTTTCCTGTTTAGTCTTATAACTCTTATAAGAAAAAACGGTCCAACGTTCCCCTGCTCAGTATAATAAGCGGGTTCAGTCAATACATCAATATTATTATCTTGATTATGGCCTGACATGGTCGCTACCTGGAGAGAGAGAGAGAAGAAAACACTTTAGCGTATGCTCTTGCTAGATTAGATTGGTTATTATCTTATCTAATCAGGATGTCTCCCACTGTTTTTATCAAATCTACCTTCAAACCCAAAAAGGTAAGATTAGCCCGGATTAATTACACCCTACAATCTCGTCAATCTTTCAGCCAGATCAGTGTCGGTACTTTGAGGGAGGTTCCCCGTGCTTTCGGACGGACCTAATTAAAGTAAACCTCGTTTTCCCAGAGGCGTAACCTCGTTAACACTTTTCTAGACACCTACTTGAATGACTAATTGTCCTGTGTAAAACTCTCCCAGGAGTAACTCTTACTCGCAGTGGGTATTGGGATCCAACTATCTCATAGAAGGTATGCAATCTCATTGCAAATTTCAACACTTGAAATTCCTGATAATATTTTTCCCCTAGCGATCTATGACCTTAACTAAGTCAACAAACCATAAATCGCAAGTCAAGTTCAACCCGTACATTTCCTGATTGAATTAAACCCACCCGTACGACCCTTAACTAAGTCAACAAAGCCGTACGAATACCCTAATCCAATCACATCTCATGTTTTAGCAGATAAACATTACTTAGCTACCGTACACTATGCCTTAACTAAGTCAACAAACATAGCACGAATACTAAATAATATCTATCTGAAATGACGGAGGGCTACGCAGGTTTTTCAGGAAACCCTGAGCGTAATGAACTTGATATCGTCGTAGAATCAAGTGTTTTTGAAAAGGAGTGTTTTTGAGGCTTTTCTTAGTTTCGCTAAAGGGGTCACTCCTGGTAAAGGGATCGTCGGCCCTTTCCTCATCGAATAAGGTGCAGGATATATCATATATACCGCTGTGCAAAGCAAAACACTAAAAGCATTCAAAAGACAAACCGCATTTTGTAGCATCTGCCAGTTTTGCTAAAGGAGTCACTCCCGGTGAAGGGATCTCGGTCCTTTCCTCATCGAATAAGGTGCAGGACATATCATATATATCACTGTGCAAAGCAAAACTGTAGCTACCCCTTTTATAAAGTTTTGATTCTACAACATCTTTAGGTTTCTTTTCTTTTATTAATCTCATTAATAAAAATCCCATCAGCTTATGCTTCCTAAGCATCATAGAAGAAACGAAAACAGTAATATTTATATATCAGCATATATATATAGTATAAGCATTCGTCTCAGGCAGTAATATGATCTCATCACAGAACATTGCAGCAGAAGAACGTATATGAAATATTGGATATACTAGGACGTCCGTGTTTTCAATACGAGCCTGTATAAAACACGGATTCCACGGTCGCGACGAATTGCCAAACCCACATTCCAAGACCTCTACGAGAGCGGCAAGTAACACTGCCAATTCTAGGGTTAGGAGACCCGGTCTCGACTCCTCGAGATGGCCTCCCACTGGACCCTAGAACCCGGTTACTTGTGCTCCCCTCCTTGGGTCTACCTAATGCGGAAAAGTAAATAATATATACTGGTGACAGCAACCGCAACCAGGAAGTGCCCCAAATAAAAGAATATTACATTACAAATGAATTTTACATGAATGAAAATAAAAACCCTCATCTCACATAAACCCCCGGCTATTCAGAACGCGACGATCCAATATAACATATCACAGCAACACATAATATCTCATATCATCAACGTAAGTAAATATGCGCATCCCAATTGTCGTTGACATATAGCAACGAAACCGGTGATATCACATATTACACTTACGGTCACAGAAAAGAAAGTGTAAAACTACAATATTTGGAATCCACATATTGTATCACATTCCAGATAAATAGACAGTATTAAACTTTTCGAACAGATAATCATACACCCAAAATTTCCTAAAGTGCTCAACTCTTGAGCGGAGTTCAAATAATCCCAGAATATGTCACAGTACCGGTGATCCAGCCGTAGAAGGGTCAAGCCAACGCCTCACATGTGGCACGCCGTACTGCCCCAAACCCGAAGGTTCAAAAGGCAGTTCAAGACGGTCACATAATCGAGTTAAGGTTTGTTGTCTTCTAGAGGGTCCACCGCTTAACTTGTACAATTTTCCGAAAGATTTAAACTCAGTAAAAATTCAACGCTTGAAAGTTTGCCGTGCCGGAAAAAAGTCGGTTAATGATATCCGTTCAACTACTTTAACAATTTCTAAATATCCGGAAAGAAATACGAATTTAAAGTTTCCGATCGAGTCTACTATTACAAAACAAACCCCAGAATTTTCATCACCTGAAACAGATTAAAAATACCCAGAAGCATCAACAAGCACCTACGGACATTACCATAAAAGCCACGTGTCATGAATCCACTAATCCGCCGTGGAACCGCCGCTCAAGGCATGCTGGAGCCGCGGTTCCGCCGCCGTTTGGATGAATTGAGGGCTCGGGTTTTATGGTAATCCTTAGAATTCCCTGCTGATTTTTTTCATATTTTTAATTCAGAAAAATCCCAAAATTTAAAAAATTTCCAGAGAGGGGTCTTTTTTCGTCGTTTCGGGTTCGATCGGAGTTTTAACTTCGTAAACACATCGCCTAATGCTCTAGCTAGGCTCTGATACCACTGTAGGGTTCCTAGGCACTCTTGTGAAGGTTCAAAAGGCATCAAACATGCCCGGATAAAAATTTAGACGTGCCGAACAACCCTAAGCCGGGATCTTTGCTAGATTATTAGGTTTAAACATGCAAGATGATAACTTTTATCTAAGTGTAAGGGATTACAACCTTTGTAGTCCGCTCCTTCGCTTCACAAGCTCCGAGTAGAAGTCCCTTTGCCACGATCCACGATCTCCCGGACTCATGAGAGGCTCCACGACTCGAACGATCCATGCTAGCTTGAAGTGTTCCAAATCTCCGATGATCTACCTCGAAGTTGCAAAGACTCAAGCTTTCTCACTCTAAAGAGATGAACACACTAATCTCAAGGGCTAGATGAGATGAGGATGAGAGAGTAGTAATTTTGCTTTCTTTTTAAATCATTTTCTCATATTTATTCATCACATAAAGAAAATCAAGAAAGCTTCTTTAAGAGAGAAGAAGATGATAATGGAAAAGATAATAATGAGATTTTTTTCTTTTGTGATGAATAGAAAAGAAAGTATATGATTGATATGTAAACCATGGTGAAGGATGAGTGGCTAGGATTTAGTAGAGAATAAACTAGAGTTAGGGTTTGGTTGGGTTTAGAAATGTGTCATCACAAAATATCTTAACCATGACAAAATAAAATGCTTCTAGAAGGTGCATGAAGCAACTAACCCTAATCAAACCCTAACTCAATTAATCATCCTTAAACATGTTTAACAATTAATCATATCATGTCACAATAATATATATCACATATATATTATATATTTGCAACAAAAGAAAATAATACAATTAACATATATCGCATATATATCAATGTATCATCCAATGAGAAAATGAAATAATAAAGCGAGCCAATATTAGATAATGTAATACAATATATCATATATATATTATTATACATTAAATCATCGAATCAACACTTGAATCGATGATCCGGCTATATCGAATATTACCGACTAATATATCATGTACCGATTCATCGAATCAACACTTGATCCGATGTCCCGGTTCATATCTAAATATTGCGAAAATATAATACGGTATCCCATATCACATTATTCTCGGTCCTGCACATATCACATATGTGCCTCTACTCCATTTCGCCTGAGCCAAGAAACCTCTGTGTAGGACTCTAAAGAATCGTCAATACGCCGGTAGCGGGTGATGATCATATCAAACACCCACAAGCTGCAAGAGGTTAGCTAAACGTAACAGCCACCCAGGTATTGAGCGATCAGAAGATCAACAAGCTAGCCTGTGCGTTCTCCTGTGAATCCGATCAGTAACAGTCCCGTACAGTCCGGTCTGTTCGTCTGATATGTCGCATATCAAGTCTAGGGGAGGTATACGTCAGACCCCAGTAACCGATAAGTCATGTCGATGTGTGGCTCATAACGGGTCGAGAAACTACTAGTAACACTTACCAGTAAATCTCTATATCAGCCCTGGCCAGGGACTTCCAGTTATAGCTAATCGAACACAGCACAACATCAACTCCCTATACCGGGAGAGACGAATCCCCTCCTATCGCTCATTGCCTCCATGTGATTCGGGACTGTACCCAAAAGCCACCGTTTTGCACGCCCTCTTGGACATGGTAAGGTGGAAATCAAAGCACAATGGGAATCACACAAGACTCTATGACGATCTCGGGTCTACAGACTACCCTGTACCAGTGTCACCGGAGAACTGCCATCTGACGTGTGGTATATCACCATCTGGGAGTTCTCGGCGAGTCTGTCCAGTGTACCCAGTCTCCACTGAGCACCCATACACCATCTCTGATGTCTAACACCGATGGATATGGGATCATCCATCGCCCATCATATGGGTCAAGATGCGTATACGCTGGTCTACTCTGGTGTATCGATGCCCTGTCTCGATATACCCTCGACTAGGAACAGTTATAGGATGTACTCATCGACTACCGCGGCCCCACTAGTATGATCTCATCATAGTCCCAGTAGTCGAGTACAGATCCTAAGGGCTTTATCAACATGTGAGAGCAAAACAGTAAACCAATACAAGTCAACATGTTAAGATAAAGTGAAACGTAGCATACTATCACGACGAGCAAGAAAGTCATCTCTATATATATCCAAGCATCCATTATAATATACATCATATGTACAACAATGGCCTCTAGGGCATATACATAACTAACAATAGCGCTGTCTAGGAGAGCCATTACACGAAGTCCTTGGCCAAGGCAAGAGATTTACTGGTAGGTACTCCAGTAGTATCTCAGGGTGTTCTGGGCTACAATCCGACACGACTTATACCGCTTTTGGGGGTATGACGTTACCAGCCCTCTAGGCCCGATATGCGATGCTCAAAGATGAACGGACCGGACTGTACGGATATTGTCACTGATAGGCTCAGTAGGGTTCCAGGATGAGTTCGCTCATCGGCTTCCCTTTTGGTCAATACATAGGCAGCCGTTACGTACAGCTAGTACCACTGACGTGCTTGTGGTTAAACCCACTGCCAGAGTATTGACGAGTCATTAGAGTCTCCCACAGATAGTTTCCCAAGTTCGGGCGAAACGTTGTTGAGACCGTTTGGTTTTATAGCAGGGTTCGAACATACACGTGCACTTGTGCACGTGTCATGGTTCGGACAGATAATACTAGTGTGCTTTGGTTTAAGCCGGATCCTAGTATTATATTGAGTCGGAATATTTTAGTCTCATTGTATTCGTATTCGGTCGGAATACGGATGCTGGTATGTATGAACAGGTGAGGGGTATTTTTGTAATTCATTACAAGATTACTTTAGAAGATGCATTTCTTTTTGGTTAAATATTTTGGTTTAAATGTTTATTAGATTTGGAAAGTGTGACTCATGTAGTGAGTCATTATTCTAGCATGTTCACTAATGACTCATGGTAATGAGTCATATAGTGAGTCATGATAGATTAATGACTTTTGTTTTGGGTGTGGTATTTTACGGTTTTGTGGGAGATATTTTGGTAAGATCTTTTCTTTGTTTTTCAACACAAAACCTCATTATATCACGACACCAAAGAGAGAGGGAAGCCATGACAAGTTTTGGTGCTTGGTTTTTTGCTCACTTAATTTTTCTTGAGCTCACACTCTTCATCTCTTTGCATCTTCTTCAACCTCCACCCTAACCCTCTCATGTGATAAGAATCCTAGGGTGTATTGAGACAAAGTATTCACACTCATTCTCTACTTCATCTTGGACATGTCGGTTAGCAAACTTCATGTCCGAGTTGCTTCGGTTTGAAGCGGGAGCCCGTATAAAGATTTGTTGACGTGGTGCCACTTCGACGAGGAGATCGAGCGAGATCGGAGATGCCGCGAGGAGCGTGGGATGATGGCGAAAGACCGAAGGACACAGATCGATCGGTATAGCCATTCTAACATCTTTGTAGTTTTCTAGTTTAGTGTTAAATGCACGATCCGGGTGAAAGTCCGCGTTAGCGCCAGTTATAAAAGTTTTTGCTCCGTGTTTGGCCTCGGATTGACGGCCGGGGCGCTACCGTTGACTTACATGGTATCAGAGCCATGCCATTAACCTTTACTAGATTGTTCTAACATGTTTAAAATATTGATCGAACGAAATTTCCAAAACCGCAAATCCAAAATTAAAGTATCTGTCGAATTTTTTTTGTCGTCTAAAATTTTTTTTTGGGTATGTCAGAAAATCATGCAGGCTTTTCTAAGACTCTGGAAGAAATTTGGTCGACTGAACCCACAAGTCCGCCGCGGAACCATCGCATAACCCTTGTTTTGGCCGCGGTTCCGCCGCCGTTTTGGAGCAACCGTGTTCCATTTTTCTTCTGGGTGTCTTTCATGTGGAATTGTGGTTTCTGGAATATTTTGTTTGGGCCCAGATTTTGTTAGAGTACTGGAATTGTGCTTGGGACCCACTTCGGGAAGTTTTGTCGATCGAGATTTTAAATATGTTAGTTTACAGTGCTTACATTATATATGCGACCGTGAATGTCATTAGAGCGGTATAACTCGTCTAATTGCTATAGTACTTTTTGATGGGTTTGCGAACGTGACATTCGCGTTGATGTTCTGTGTTGTGCTGTGATATTGCGGATTTTTCGTGGTGGATAGCTGTGTGCAATGGTAGTGCAGTTTGGATTTATTTATACATTTGATATCGCAGGGCGAGCGTCCGACATGTGGACTGCCGTCACTGCCTGTTTGTATATTATTCTTTTGGGGCACGACCGGGTTGAGGTCGATGTACCCATTGTACATATTTTCTTTTCTGTACTAGGATTACCCTGCGACGGAGAGCACGGATAGCCAGGTTCTTGAGGGAAACGGGTCCATATCTCATGGCTTTGAGAGGGAGGGGGCCTCACTCGTAGGGGGTACAGGATGACCCAAGGTGGGGTGCTCAAGTTACCGGATTCCGTGAAGTGTCGGGTGGTCCATTCACTTTGCTGAAGGGGTCTTCCTTGCTTTAGGTTTTGGTGGGTAACTTGTCGCACTCGTAGGGGTCTGGGTTTCATTGCACAGTTTATCCACACGACCACGGGAACGTCGGGTTTCAGTTGCGGCTCAATAAAACCCGTGGCTCCCAGATTATCTGTATTGTTCTGTGATGCTTATTACTTTTCTGTAATGTTGCAATTATCACGTCTGGAGTGATTATTGTATATTGATGTATATATATACTAGTAGATATTGTATAAGTTTTACACCCACGCTAGTCCAGTCCCCGCTCTGTCGTTAGTTAAGTAACCTAACGGATGATGACGGGACCCAGTGGTGAATGCGGATGGCATATACATACATTTTATTTTCGTTCTTTTCTGGTGTGATTAATTGATGGGACTGCGTTGATTCAGATCAATGCAAAGAAAACAAACCTATTCGTTGTTGTTGGAACAATTTTTAAAAAGTTGTTATTACAAGGACGTTCTCTTTTGTTTTGCATAGCTGTATTCAGTTTGGAATATCCAGCACCTCATTCGACGAGTCAAGGGCCGAGATCACTTCATCGGGAGTGACCCCTTGGGAAGAGGTTTTGTAAGTCGACGTTACACACCCCACAAGATGTGGGGAGGCGGAATAGGTAAAACGATCATTTTGTTCAAGGTAACATCGACTATCAAAAGGATCTTTGCTAAACCGTAACTAACAAACTATCTAGAAGTAGTTAACTACTATGATAGATGATTATACCTCAAGATACTAGTCCTTCTTGTTCTTGTTATTCTCCACCTCGTTGGCCTCCTCGATGTAATAGAAGATCCACCCGAGAGTTCCTACTACAAGCTTCAACCTCAAATATGAGGTAACTAAGGGGCTTAGAGTGCTAATCCAAGTGACCTAGATGATACAGAGAATGATTAAGGATTTTTTAGCCTCACTAACCCAATTATTCTCAACTCATGAGACACTTAGGGCTAGGTTGAAGAAGATGAGAGAGCTTGAGGAGAGAGAATGTGTTTGTGATAATGAATTGAAGCTTGACTCAATTTGAATATTATGAAGCATAAAAATATCTTGCACAAATATCATCCATTCTTCATTTAATTCTTGAGATGAATCATCTCATGAGTCATGGTACAATTAATGATAATAACACCTCATCTCCTCCACTTCATTTAGTTTAAATCATAAAGATTAAAACACAAATGAGTCATCTCCTTCTAGAAGCTTCCCGACAAATTACGAGAACGCCCCTCCCATCCGTATTTACGAAAAACACGGACATACTGAGACTGTATCAAATCCAATAATCTAATAATAGGATCTGGCTTAAACCAAAGCCCACTAGTATAATCTGTCCGAATATCATACGTGCACAAGTACACGTATATGTCTGAACCATGTCGTAAAACCATATGACCTCTATATCGTTTCGCCCGAAGCAGGGAAACCCTCTGTGTGGGACTCTAAAGACTCGATACTACGCTGGCAATGGGTTTAACCACAGGCCGCAAGCGGTACTAGGTGTACGTAACGGTCCCCAGGTAGATGTTGATAAGAAGGTTGATGAGGAAACCCATCCGAACTCCTACTGAGCCTGATGTGAAAATCTCCGTACAGTCCGGTCTGTTCGTCTAAGACTATTGCATATCGGGCCTAGGGGATGGCAAGCGTCAGTCCCTTAATAGTGGTATAAGTCGTGTCGGAGTGAAGCCTATTACACTTTGAGAAACTACTGGAACACCTACCAGTAAATCTCGCTTGCCCTGGCCAGGGACCTTGCGTAATGGCTCTCCAAACACAGCGCGATATCAATCCCCAATACCGGGAGAGACGAATCCTATCTAACCGCCACTGCCTCCAAGTGCTTCGGGACTGCACCCAACTGCTACCTGTTTGCACGACTCAGTAGAGCCGTGGTAGGGTAGCAATTTAAGAACAGTGGGAACACACTCGAGGTGAAGCAGCAGTGTCAAGTCAACGGACTATGCTGTACTCATGTCACCTGGGAACTGTTAACTAACGACGGGTATAATACCAACCAACAGTTCCCTGCGAGTCCTGTCCGGTGTACCCGTAACCCAACGAGCACCTGCATACTATCTCCAGTACAATGTACTAATGGCTATGGGACAGACTATCTCCCCTGTTGGGACAAGAAGCGTATACACTAGTCTACTCCGGAGTATCGATGCCTTGTCTCGATAATCCTATGACTAGGGACCTGAAAAAGAATGTTCTTTTAGACTACTCAACCCCTACTAGTGTGACTGCCATCACAATGCTGGTAGTCAAGCAAGATCCTAAGGGCTCTATCAATATGTATTCGCGATACGTTGAAAGAAACATATTCACATATTAAGATAGATATAAACCAAGTAGCATACTACTATGTTGAGAAAGACTGTTAATACAACTGTGAATATCCCAAGCTTCCATTAAGTAATATACAATCTACTATGATACAATAATGGCCTCTAGGGTATATACACTAACAATCTCCCACTAGTACTAAGGGCATGTGCTGGCGTATCGCAGACCTATCATCTCGAATAGACTCTCGAGCTGCGTCTGAGGTAAGGACTTTGTGAATGGATCTGTAGTGTTCTCATCTGTAGCAACTCTCCGGACCTCGATCTTCTGGCGATCTCTATGATCTCCCTGATCAGGTGATACCGCCTTAAGATGTGTCTGGACTTTTGATGGGACTTGGGTTCCTTCGCTAAAGCTATAACCCCGTTGGTGTCACAATACAGAGGTATTGGATCAACAATGGATGGAACCACCTGAAGTTCTGTTAAGAACTTCCTTATCCAGACTGCTTCTTTTGCGGCATCAGAAGCTGCGATATACTCCGCTTCTATCATCGAGTCAGCAACGGTGTCCTTCTTGGAACTCTTCCAGCACACCGCCCCTCCATTGAGGGTAAAGACATAACCTGATATGGACTTGGAGTCATCCTTGTCACTCTGGAAGCTGGAGTCAGCAAAAGCCTTAATCTGGAGGTCTTTTCCGCCATAAACCAAGAACATATCCTTAGTCCTTCTCAGGTACTTAAGAATGTTCTTTACTGCTATCCAGTGCTTCTCCCCTGGGTCTGACTTATACCGGCTTACCACGCTTAGTGCGTAAGCTACATCTGGTATGGTACACAACATTGCATATATTATAGAGCCTACCGCAGAAGCGTAGGGTATAATCGGCATGCGATCCCTTTCCAAATCAGTCTTGGGAGACATCTCTTTGGAGAGGGTGATTCCGTAACAAGCCGGTAAATTACCGCGCTTTGAATCTTCCATACTGAATCTTTTCAGTATAGTGTTGATGTACCTGGACTGCGACAGTCTCAACATCCTTTTAGATCTATCACGATAGGTCTGGATCTCCAGAATGTAAGAGGCATCACCCAGGTCTTTCATGGAGAACCTGTGTGACAAGAATCCTTTGACAGATTGTAGCATAGGAATGTCATTTCCTATCAAGAGAATGTCATCCACGTACAAGACGAGGAATACGACAGTTCATGCTACAATCTTACTATAAATACATGGCTCATCTGGATTTTTGATAAAGTCATATTCTTTGACCGTTTCATCAAAACAGATGTTCCAACTCCACGATGCCTGCTTTAGTCCATAAATGGACTTAAGCAACTTGCACACTTTCCCGCTGCTCCCACTCTGAATGAAACCTTCAGGCTAATCCATATAGACGCACTCGTCCAAATTTCTATTTAGAAAAGTCGTCTTTACGTCCATCTGCCAGATCTTATAATCGTGGAAGGCAGCAATGGGAAGAAGGATCCGAATGGATTTGAGCATAGCCACTGGAGAAAAGGTTTCGTCATAGTCCAAACCAGGTCTTTGACGAAAACCCTTTGCAACAAGTCTAGCCTTTTAGGTTTCAACCTGTCCATCTACACCAATCTTCTTTCTGAAGATCCACTTGAATCCTATGGGTTTTACCCCATCTGGAGAAAAGTCCAAAGTCCATACTTTGTTGGTGTACATGGACTCCATCTCGGTCCGCATTGCATCCAGCCATCTTACCGAGTCGTCGCTCTGAATGGCCTGCTGGAAGCTATTTGGTTCATCATTATCAATGATGCAATCCTCTCTATCCCCGTCTATGAGAAAACCATAGTATCTCTCAGGCGGATGGGACGGCCTACTACTCCTGCGGAGTGGTGCGGGAATGTCTCGTTCTCTTGAAACTTCTGGTTCCATCAAGCTTTCAGTAATAGCTTATGGTTCTGGAATTTCTTCCAGTTCTATTGGGCTCCCACCTGTTTCCTTTTCTAAAAACTGATGTTCCAGAAAATGGGCATTACGAGAAACAAAAACCTTTTGTTCCTCTGCGTAATAGAAAAAATACACCTTGGAGTTCTTTGGGTATCCCACAAACTTACACTGTACTGAGCGTGCCTTGAGTTTGTCCACATGCTGCTTTTTAACAAAAGCTGGACATCCCCATATCTTGAGATACTGAAAATAGGGTTTCTTCCCACTCCACATTTGATATGGTGTGGTAGGCACAGTCTTGGTAGGAACCCTGTTCAAAAGATATGCGGCTGATTCTAGTGCATAACCCTAGAAAGGTAGCGGTAACTCAACATTACTCATCATGGAACATACCATATCCAGTAGGGTTCGGTTCCGTATCTCCGATACACCGTTGTGTTGTGGAGTGTATGGAGGAGTAAGCTGAAAGAGAATTTCATTCTCTTTTAGGTAATCCAGGACCTCAGCACTCAAGTATTCACCACCTCGATTAGATCTCAGTGTCTTGATACTTTTGCCGGTTTGTTTTTTTACTTCAATCTTATATTCTTGGAATTTCTCAAAGGCATCGGATTTATGTTTCATCAAGAAAATATATCCATACCTAGAGAAATCATCCGTAAAAGTAATGAAATATGAAAAACCACTTCTTGCATGTGTAGACATTGGACCACATACATTGCTGTGTATGAGTCCTAAGAGCTCGCTCGCTCTTTCTCCGTGTCCAGTGAGCGGAGTCTTTGTTATCTTTCCTTTGAGACATGATTGACAAGTGGCATAAGATTGATATTCGAACGGATCCAAATATCCTTCTTTATGTAACTTAGTTAACCTTGTCTCATTGATATGACCCAATCTACAATGCCATAAGAAAGCCTGATTTATATCCGGAGACTTTCTTTTTAGTGTGTTCTGGACATTTAAAATCTGCAATTGGTTTAACACGTATATTCCGTTATCTAGTGTACCGGACCCAATCAAACCATGATTAAGGTGGATGTTAACAACATCGCTTACAAACGTAAAATCATAACCTTCTTTTGATAACAAGGATATTGATATGATATTACACGTTAAACTAGGTACACAAAAACAGTTGCGCAAAAACCAAAATATGTCCACTCATCAATCCAAAGTGATAATCCCCTATGGACACAGCATCCACGCCCGCTCCGTTAGCAACCTTGAGGGTCATATCACTAGCCTTCAGTACTCTACGGCTTCTCAGTGCCTGCAATGAATTGCATATATGAGATCCTGATCCAGTATCCAATACCCTGGAAGTAGAGTTAATTGACAGACAAATTTCAATTACAAATACACCTGAAACCGAAGCTTCAACTTGCCTCGGGTCCTGGTTCTTGGCATTCCAAGCTTTGCAATCTTTCTTCCAATGGCCTTTTCTACGACAGTAGAAACACTCGTCCTTTGCTACTACCGGTACTGCAACCTTTGCCTTTCCCCTGGCTTCCACCTTACCAACACCACCTCTCGGTTTGGTAGGGGCCTTCTTCTTCCTTCCTTTGGCCCTCACCTTGGACCTGGAAGAGGAAACACCATGAACAAACAGAGTGGGTGTTTCCCTTGCTTTCTGCAAGGTGCCCTCTGCATTCCTCAACATTTTAAGGAGTTATGGAAGTTCAACTTCTTTACCTTGGATATTGAAATTCAAGATAAACTGGGCGTAGGTGGAAGGAAGGGACTGGAGAACCAAGTTTGTATACAGCTCGTTCTCTAATGTTGTCCCGAGGTCCGCGAGCTCCTCAATGTTGCCAATCATCTTAAGGACATGTTCCCCTACAGATGATCCGACGGTCAGCCTTGTCACGACCCAAAATATTAGCTCGCGACCAGCACTTAAATCACGCGACGTCTACAGGCGTAACGTAATTCAAGTAAGCTGAAACCCAGAAATCTAAACCTTCTTAAGAAATAAAGATACAATAAATCATGTTTTGTCTTTTGAAAAAAATTGGGCAGCACCTCCTCTGTATAAACTAACCCCGAAAATGGGTACACCACAGAATATATAAAAAGCATCCCAAACGGGAGCAAATCACGCCCAACGGCGGAAACAACCACGACAAGTATAATTAACAAGTATACGACGCCCAACGGCGAAGATCCACATAAGGAAATGTAAAGCAAGACATCAACCCCAAAAGAGAACATAAAACCCATCGCTCAAGTCTCGCAACTACAAGTCCTCTAAGTCTGCAACATATACAATTTGCTAGTTTTTGAATTAATGGAGTTTACTAGATACAATAGGAATAATAATATAAGAGTGGCACGATCCAACGTATACCACCTACTAAAGCAAAACACCCGAAAGCAAGCTGTGTGCCAGCGATGCCGCAACTGATCCACGCGGACAACCTGCAAGAACTGTGGTACAACAGGGGTGAGTTTCCAACTTGTGAATAAAAAAACATCACCAGGTAGAAATCGAAATAAACAACGATTCCTAGGTCAACTATATCATAATGGTAATACTATGATATCTAGGGTGACCGTATCTGCATATGTGCCAATACATAAATAATTGCCTATCAGCAAGTGGATATCATCCAACAATATAATTAATGCATGTATGCAGTGGATCTCGTCCAACAATATAATCAATGCATGTATGCAGTGGATGTCGTCCACGTGTCAATCACTGACACAACAACTCCTACATGTAAATATCATAAAAGCATATGCAGGTAAATATGAGGATATGAAACAACGTGTTTCCCTCGTGACACAACAAAATCATGGAACCAGAGTGTCCACATCGACACTCGAAACATCATGAAACCCGTGTCTAGCATCGACACGTAAATCCTCATCTGCCAGGTGCCGTCACCATGACCGGCCCTGATGTCATTACATCTCATGGAACCTGAGTGTCCACATCGACACCCGAAATCCACGTAGCATGTCTGAACACGACTCCGGTCGGTATCCCATAGATATCCGCCGAGTCCAAATAATATTACCGGTAGGTAGTGGTCCCTCTGCCAGGCTCATCGTCTACTGATCAGTCGAAAATAATGTATTTTTAACACGTCAATTTCCCTATCTTTTGCATTCATCTAGAGGTGTTCGGTTTGCATATTACACATATTAGCAAAACAATAGTAAAATACCGAATTACCTGTGTTGTACTCTAAAACTGGTACTTTAAGGGAAATTGACTGTTTATCATGGCATCGCATCATTCTTGTATAGCGCAACACTTGTTTCGAAGTCTGTGCAGGGAATTCCAGGAACAGAGCCAAAATTGTCAAAGTGCTGATCAATATTACGCCAACTCAAGGACTTGAGATCTGGTAGAAATATAGAAAGAAGTTTGAGAATAAACATATCAGAAATATACCATGAGGTTATAAGGAAGCATCTCTGTACAACTGAAGCATTGAGCCCCTTACGTGACCGCGGATTCGCGGCAGGAGCAGGCACGTGCCGCGGTTCCGCGGCTGTCTTGAGACATCATCAGTTCATTTTAGCCGCAGTATTCTTCTATCAGTGCCTACACTTCAGCAAGATATGTCAAATTCCAGATTACTCTCGAAACTTCTGCCAGATCAGCAAGGATCATTAAATTAAGCTAATCTTGATTAAGTTCTTAGTTCTAGAAGCTTCGTCTAACTAACTACTTCTAGAAGCTCCCTCTAACTAACTACTTCTAGAAGCCTCTCTAGCTAACAAACTTTTGGAGGGAAATTCAAATTTTGAATCCTAGATCTAGGGTTTTTGAAAGTCTATAAAAAGGAGCCTAGATCTAGGGTTAATGGCTAATCATTAGTTAATCTCCAACACCCCCATTTCCATCTACAAGTTGAGTGACACATCTTGTAGCCCTAATCCAAAATCCAAGCCAAATTCAAGATCCCGAGTACCAATAAGGCGAGAAGCCTTCAACCTTTTAGGAGCGGAGCCGATCTTCAATCGAGCAAGTGATCCAAGCCGATCCGCGACTCAAGAAGACGAGCGAAGCCAAATCGACGATCGAGTTCTTCCTCTTGTAGTTCTTGAGCGATTGTAACGGAATTGTTGATATAAATAAAAGGTGAAATTCTTTAATCTTGCTTCTTTAAATTCTTGCATCATGATTCGATCTCAATTTGTAATTGTGGTTCTTGTTGTGATGTTTGAGTAAAACTCCGCTCGTAAAGGAGTCGAGACGATCAATAGAATGATGATGTAACAAATCTTAAAACGATTCTTAAGTCCTACGAGTTTTGTAAACCCTAGCAAATTGAAGAATCGACGACCTAGTTTCATTGCGATGCTTTCTTGATTGTGATCGCTCGAAATTAGGGATCCACGATCGATTCTTGAATTTACTAGAGGCTAGAATGTGAATGATATTGATGAAGGAACAAGGGATAAATGATGAAACCCTAGTTTCATAAGAAATTCCTAATTCTCGTCGATCATCATCGATCTAGTATCAATTCATCGAAAGATAAGAATACGTAATCTCTAGATTTCATCACATCTATAGATCTGATCGATTCCTACGAGCCTCACTTCGATTCTTGATATTTGATTTGGAAATCATCACAAATTCTCAATTCTTGATTTTATCGTTTCTTGATTTAGACTAGTTTTTTCATAATTCTTGAACTTCAATTTACAAATCATGAATTGTTTGTTTTCTTTTCTTTAAAGTTTCAACTCATCTAAATCGAAATACGAACGATTACACTTTCCCTGTGGACGATCCGCACTTACTAACGCGCTACATTCGACACCGTTATTGATTGCGGTCAAATAATTTTTGGTTGTGACTTCTATGCATTTTCTACATATACACACCGGAAATCATTCAATCAATCGAAAATAATGTATTTTTAACACGTCAATTTCCCTATCTTTTGCATTCATCTAGAGGTGTTCGGTTTGCATATTTCACATATTAGCAAAACAATAGTAAAATACCGAATTACCTATGTTGTACTCTAAAACCGGCATTTTTAGGGAAATTGACTGTTTATCATGGCATCGCATCATTCTTGTAGCGCAACACTTGTTTCGAAGTCTGTGCAGGAAATTCCAGAAACCGAGCTAAATTGTCAAAAGTGCTAATCAAAATTTCACCAAGTCTAAGTCTGGTGATCTGGCAGTAAACAATAAGGTGTAAAACTATTCCAGAAATTTATTCAAGGCCAATGGGCGCTTCCCGCCACGGATCCGCGGCATGATGATGTCAGCAGAGAAGCAGATTTTCCCCATGTGCTTATTTCTAACGGCAAAGCTTCCAGAACTCTCCAGAAACTCCACGTGGTTTCATCTAGAAGGCTCGGCCTAACAACCTAGTTCTAGAAGCCTCCATCCAACTAACTTCTTCTAGAAGCCTCCTTATAACAATCTTCTTCTAGAAGCCTCCTTATAACAGCCTTCTTCTAGAAGCCTCATTGTAACAACCTCATTCTAGAATATTCCCTCCAACAAACTTATTCTAGAAGATTCTTTCTAACAACCTCATTTTGGAGGGAAAATTCAAATGAGGTAGTTCATTTTGGCGGGAAAATTCAAATGAGGTGGTTCATTTTGGAGGGAAAATTCAAATGAGGTGGTTCATTTTGGAGGGAAATTTGAAATTTGAATTCTAGATCTAGGGTTATGAAAGCTTATAAAAGGGAGCCTAGATCTAAGGTTAAGGGTTGTTCATTAATCTCTTCTCTCTTCCTCTTCCACCCACAAGTTGAATGACACAACTTGTGCCTCAAAACCCTAACCCTAATTCCAATCCAAGATCAAGATCTTTGAGTTCAATCAAAGCAAGAAGCCTAGATCCTTTAGAAGCGAAGCCGGACTTCATCAGAGCATGTGATCCAAGCCGATCCGCGACTCAAGGAGCCGATGCAACGCTAGATTTGACGATCTTGTTCCCTTCTCAAATTCTTGTAGTTCTTTGAGCAAAGTGTAACAAATTGTTGAATAAATAAAGGTGAGATTCTCTTAACTTGCTTATCTTTCAATTCAAGCATTATGATTCAATCTAGATTCTTGAATGATTTGCTTTGTGATAATGTTTGAGTAAAACTCCGCTCGTAAAGGAGTCGAGATGGTCGATAGAATGATAATGATTTAGATTCTTTTACAATTCTTAAATCCTATAACGTTTGTAAATTCTTATGAATCGAATGATCGATGACCTAGTTTCGAGACGATGCTTTCTTGATTGTGTTCGCTCGAAACTAGAGATCAATGATCGATCATTAGATTTACTTGAAGCTAGTTTGTGAATGAGATTCATCGAAAGGACAAAGGATAAGATGAGGAAACCCTAGCTTCTTCGCAAGATCCTTAACCTTGATAAATCGTCATCGATCTAGTATCAATTCGTTAATGGATAAGAATATGAAATCATTAGATCTCATCACATCTATAGATCCGATCTACTCCTACGAGCCACACTTCGAATCTTGATATTTGATTTGGAAATCATCACAAATTCTCAATTCTTGATTTTATCATTTCTTGATTTAGACTAGATTTTTCCAATTCTTGAACTTCATTTTACAAATCATGAATTGTTGTTTGTTTTCTTTTCTTTAAAATTTCAACTCATCTAAATCGAAACACGAATGATTACACTTTCCCTGTGGACGATCCGCACTTACTAATGCGCTACAATCGACACCGTTATTGATTGTGGTCAAAATATTTTTGGTTGTGATTTCTTTACAATTTCCAACATACACGAACCGGAAATTCGTTTCAATCAAATGGCGCCGTTGCCGGGGATAGTGCGCTATTTGTTCGTATTTTGAAATTTGAGTTGAAAAGTTTATTCCATTATAATTTTTGAGATCAAAATTCGCGCAAACACTAAACGTGTTGTGATTTGTTGCGAGGAAATCTGGAACTTGTGGAGCTGTTGAAAATTTTTTCTGCAAATTCCAGAGAGCTTAGAAGGTGAAAAGAGGCACACTGTAAAATTTTGGTGCAGAGATCTTTCAAACCTGCGGCGGTTCCGCGGCATTAGGCGCTTATTGCGGCTAAACCGCGGCGATACAATAGCGCTACAGTAAAAAAATTCTCAGGTGACTCCTCTGCTTTCTTATCTTCTCCCTTATCTGCTCCAATTAATAATTTGCTGCAGGTTTCTTTGCAAATAAATCGCAGCACGGCAAAAAGCAATAAAAATTGTGCGTGTTTTTGATTTTTGGTTGTTTGCATATTAATACGGAAATTAAGGGGCAAAGACCAAATCCAGATTAGGTGGGGAGTTCATTACCCTTCCTAAGCCCCAAAAATCACAAACTTGCATCCGCATTTACCCTCATTAACTAAAAAATATCTAGAGATGACTCTAAGGACCGTCGCGCTCACTTAGGACAAGAGAAGGCCGTGGGTAATTCATTGCTTATCCGCGTTTCTTTTGTGGTGTCTAAGGCAAGTGTGTCGAAGGCTAGTGCTTACTTAATTAGGCCCACTACTTACGTAATGGAGAACCTCCCACTTACCTGGCACTTACCTGGCCACAGGAGAGACAAAGAGGCAGTGGAGGATTGATCCTGCGACTTTTCTTTTAGCAGTTAGGAGCGGTCTAGAGCTTTGACCTAGGTGACCACTAGATTTTAGGGTTTTGCTTGTTGCATTTGTTGTGATCGCATCATATTTTCAAAAATCCGCATATTTTTCAAAACAAGCACCAACACTTCATTCATTTCCCCTAATTATAAGTCACGCTGCCACTTGTACTAACCCTTTTTAGTGCAAGATAGGCTGGAAACGGGATTCTAGTGCCCGACTTGTCCGCGTTCTCTCGATCGGCCCAAAAGTCGGTATTTCTATATTTGCCTCTTCTTTACCCACCACCACACCCACATCGATGGATCCGTCTCCATCGAATTTCTTTACCACTAATCTGCCGCCGTCCGTAGGTGCGCAGAATCCATCCCGCATCTCTCTCCAAGAGAGGTGCTATCCTACACGAGGTCCTCTTTCGACCTATCTCTCCATTCCACCAGCCAACAGGGAAAATTTTCAAATAAAACCCCAATACATCAACCTTCTACCAAAATTTCACGGTCTCGAGTTTGAAGATGCATATGCCTTTATCACCAAATTTGAAAATGTATGCGCAATGATGGGTACCTCACAGGTTTCTATGGATGCTATGCGTCTACGTCTTCTCCCATTTACCTTATGCGATATAGTCGAGAAGTGGCTTTACAACACAACCGCACATTCCATTTCAAACTGGGAAGAATTCGTAAAAGCATTCCTAAAGAAATTCTACCCAAATCATAAGACAGCTCGAGTACGTAGCGAAATCAATCAATTCACCCAGCTTCCAAATGAAACATTTTCACAATGTCTTGAACGCTTTAAGGATCTGTTAGTCCAATGTCCACATCACGGAATCCCCAGATGGGAACTGTGCCGAATCATTTATGAGGGCATTAATCCTAACACAAAACAGACCCTTGAATTAATGTGTCAAGGCAACTTCATGACCAAAGATGATGGGGAAGCTTGGAAATTCCTAGAAGATTTCGCTGAAAATTCGTTACAGTGGGAGGGTGTAAGTCAATCGTCTAGGGAGGCAATAACCAATCAGATGTTTCCATAGGAGTTAGAGCTGAAATTTCAGCTTTACACAAGAAATTCGACAATATGGAAAACAAATTTTTAGCCGCCGCCCTAAGTCAAATGTCACTCTCCAAAACTGTATGTAGATGCTGTTCTGATCCTTCTCACTTGATGGAAGAATGTTCGTTTCAAGGTCATGAGCATACCAATGCCGCATTTCAAAGACCTAGGAACGATCCATATTCTTCCACATATAATCAGGGTTTGAGGAATCACCCTAACTTTGCTTGGAACCAATCACAATCTCAAAACACGGTTCCAACCCAAAACAAATTCCAAAGGGTCCCTCCACCACAACAGCAACCACTTCAATTGAGTCAGCACCCCTTCCAATCACAAAACTTCCAAAATCCGGCCAACACTTTTGCACCACATGAAAACTCTTTGCAATTGACCGGTACTGATAATATCTCGGCACTAGCACAAACCTTGGATACATTCATGAAACAATCCATCCAAGGGACGACAAGTTTGCAATCTTCCGTCGAGAATGTGATGAAGATCATTGTCTCTCAAAATGAGAATATCAAATCGATGGAAGCACAAATTGCACAACTAAAAGCCGAAATGAGTGCATGAGAGAAAGGGAAACTTCCAGCTCAACCTTTACCCAATTCCGGCTATTCACATCATGTGAATGCAATCACGTTGAGATCTGGAAGAGTGCTTGACAATCACCTTGGGGAAGAGTTTGATGATACTGAAAAATCTATCAATGAAACCCCGGCTGAAACCTTTCCTTCCACTTCTACTTCTAATTCTGACCCCAGTTCTTTTACCCCACCATTTTCTTCCGAGCCTTTTCTCCGTTTCCTACAAGGCTCGACACCTCAGCCCACCTCTTCTAGTCTACCACCGACGATCGCCACTTCTATTCTGGGATCGGGTCTATACACACTTTCTTCTCCTATGATGGACCCAGCGCTTATTGCTAAAGCACCTTATCCTAACCGGTTAAGGGCTAACAAATCGAGTCCACATATGGAGAAGATTATGGACATGTTTAAGCAAGTTAACATCAACATCCCTCTCCTAGATGCTATCCAACAAGTTCCGTCCTATGTGAAAATTCTTAAGAACTTGTGAACTAGGAAGAGGAAGACTCAAGTGCCTAAAAAAAATTTCTTGTCAAGTACTGTAGACACAGCTTTTCCCCAACAATTACCACGGAAACGTAGGGACCCTGGCTGTCCTACTATTTCCATTTCAATCGGGGAAAAACACATCAACCGTGCTCTACTAGACCTTGGCGCCAGTGTTAACTTGCTTCCATATTCAGTCTATGAGCAACTAGGTATCGGAGTGTTAAAACCCTCGAGCATAACTCTCCAGATGGCTGACCGATTAATCACCAAACCTAGGGGTGAACTGGAGGATGTGTTAATAAAAATCGGGGAATTTGTATTCCCTGTGGATTTTATTGTAATTGATACACAGCCTGTAGCGAACCCACGGAATCAAATTCCGGTGATTTTAGGTCGCCCCTTTTTGGCCGCTTCCAACGCTATCATCAACTGTCGTAATGGATCTATGACCCTATCGTTCGGGAATAGGCCAATAGAGCTGAACATTTACAAGTTGGGAAGTGTACCCTCCGAACCTACTGCTCAGGTCTGTTCTGTCGACTTAATGGATATCGACAGCCGCGAATTTGATGATCCTCTTGATACTGATCTTGACTCTTTTCATACGTTATTGTTTGACCCAACTATGTATCATACACATACGGACTCTTCCACCGAGATGTCCGGGTCAACAATAAACACTGATTATGAGCTGTTTTTAGAGTCTGAAGATCACCCCACACTTTGTGATGACATTATTCATCGGGGTATAGATGGAACTTTTGAGAAGATCTTCGCTGATGAACTCGCATTTTTGAATGACACGGGTTTTGAGATGAATCATCTCCCAATCAATGAAATTGAACCTCCACCCCTTCTTTTGAACTGTAAAAAGAATGCGAGCAATCCATCACATTCACTGCATCGTCTCTCCAAAATGAGACGCACCCACATTCTATTCCACCACTTACACTTTCCCCACTTCTTTTTCCACCAACCAGAGCACTGATTTGATAGAATTTTTGAATGGTTGGTGTTAACCTTCGGTCTTTGCAAAGCTTGGCATCGACCAATGATTTTTGACCCCCTCATGTGATTTTCAAAAGATTAACATTGCATAACTCAAGTTTGGGGGGGGGGCATTTTTTCTGGCTCTTGAAAAGAAAATTTTTATAAAATGATGAGCCAAGAATAAGTTTGGGGGAGGTTCTTCACTTAAATATTTTGCCCCCACTAATAAATCCCTCCCAAGATTACAGGTTTTTCGAGATTTAGCAGATGGCAACAGTGAGGACACTGCTGAAAACAAGTTTTGGGGAGCTTTGTGCTTATTTTTGCATCATTTGCATCATACTTTGCATAAGCACAAAACATTTTTGAAAACCTATAAAAATTTCAAAAATTTCACAAAAATAAAAATAAAAATATTTTTGTACATAAATAAGATAATAAAAGATTAGATAGTGAAAAATTACATCCATGAGATTAGAAAAATTTAAGAAAACCAAGAAAATTAGAAGTTTTCTTATACGAACTAGTAATAAGTAGTTATGAGCCATTGTCCTAAGGGTTAGTAAGATGAAGGAAGGCACTAATCTGAGGATAAAAATAAGTCTGAGAAATAGTTTCTATTCTGGAAGCCAAATATTTTGAACGTTGATACCCTGCTATTCGCACTTACACACGTCTTGAAGCTCGGGATAGTAGAGGATACCTTGAAATGCTCTTGTCTAAAAGCCGATGTATGAAGGAAATAAAAAAATTGAAGAAAATATAAAATGGTGAGAAAAAAAATGGACACTGGTTTTGTTATCACCAAGGCAGCAATAAAAAAATATAGCGAGGGTTCCTCTTCACCTAGTGCCCTAAGGCCAACTGGTCTGGGAGTCACTGCTAAGTCTTAGGTGATGCAAGACGAGGAAAAACACCAAATAAGCAAGCACATGGGTAATCGGTCGGTTAGTATCTCAAGAAGTATTAACGGTCGCATGAAAGTGTGTGAGCAATCTCATCTAAATATTCATTAATTAAAAAGTATTGAGGCTGATGGGCAAGAGTATGATAGCTTGAATTGAATTCTCCGGGTGTAGGGATGTTCTTTACACACACGTAGGGTTATATGATCGATGTTTGGAAGAAAGATAGGAAGGATGAGTAAAGACGATGTTTTATTGAGGGATGATGTGATTTCTAACATCTTTTCATGACTTTTAAGATAGGGTTCATGAAAACCGAAAAGCTAGCTTAGTTGGGAACCCTAATTTTCAAAGCTTTTCTTTTACAATTCTTGTCTTTAAATGTAATATTCATGATCTTTCTTTTATTATTGGATTTTGTGGGTGCAATCCGCTGAAAACCCTCAGGAGACAACACTCCTCCTACTAGGGAAACCTAGAGGTTTAAAGGCTTGTTGCACGTGCTCAGTGCAATCGTGTTGCCTATGAAAGTGTGCTAGTTAGTTTTTCTCTTTCTTTATTTTCTCCTTCTCTTTTTAATAAAATTGTTCGCTCGAGACGACCGAAAATAAGTTTGGGGGAATTTGATCAGTCGAAAATAATATATTTTTAACACGTCAATTTCCCTATCTTTTGCATTCATCTAGAGGTGTTCGGTTTGCATATTACACATATTAGCAAAACAAAAGTAAAATATCGAATTACCTGTGTTGTACTCTAAAACCGGCACTTTAAGGGAAATTGACTGTTTATCATGGCATCGCATCATTCTTGTGTAGCGCAACACTTGTTTCGAAGTCTGTGCAAGGAATTCCAGGAACAGAGCCAAAATTGTCAAAGAGCTGATCAAAATTACGCCAACTCAAGGACTTGAGATCTGGTAGAAATATAGAAAGAAGTTAGAGAATGAACATATTAGAAATATACCATGAGGTTATAAGGAAGCATCTCTGTACAGCTGAAGCATTGAGCCCCTCACGTGACCGCGGATCCGCGGCAAGAGCAGGCATGTGCCACAGATCCGCGGCTGTCTTGACACATCATCAGTTCATTTTAGCTGCAGTATTCTTCTATCAGTGCCTACAATTCAACAAGATATGTCAAATTCCAGATTACTCTCGAAGCTTCTGTCAGATCAGCAAGGATCATTAAATTAAGCTAATCTTGATTAAGTTCCTAGTTCTAGAAGCTCCGTCTAACTAACTACTTCTAGAAGCTCCCTCTAACTAACTACTTATAGAAGCCTCTCTAGCTAACAAACTTTTGGAGGGAAATTCAAATTTTGAATCCTAGATCTAGGGTTTTTGAAAGTCTATAAAAAGGAGCCTAGATCTAGGGTTAATGGCTAATCATTAGTTAATCTCCAACCCCCCCATTTCCATCTACAAGTTGAGTGACACATCTTGTAGCCCTAATCCAAAATCCAAGCTAAATTCAAGATCCCGAGTACCGATCAAGCGAGAAGCCTTCAACCTTTTAGGAGAAGAGCCAATCTTCAATGGAGCAAGTGATCCAAGCCGATCCGTGACTCAAGGAGACGAGCGAAGTCAAATCGACGATCGAGTTCTTCCTCTTATAGTTCTTGAGCGATTGTAACGGAATTGTTGATATAAATAAAAGGTGAAATTCTTTAATCTTGCTTTCTTTAAATTCTTGCATCATGATTCGATCTCAATTTGTGATTGTGGTTCTTGTTGTGATGTTTGAGTAAAACTCCGCTCGTAAAGGAGTCGAGACGATCAATAGAATGATGATGTAACAAATCTTAAAACGATTCTTAAGTCCTACGAGTTTTGTAAACCCTAGCAAATTGAAGAATCGACGACCTAGTTTCGTTGCGATGCTTTCTTGATTGTGATCGCTCAAAATTAGGGATCCACGATCGATTCTTGAATTTACTAGAGGCTAGAATGTGAATGATATTGACGAAGGACAAGGGATAAATGATGAAACCCTAGTTTCATAAGAAATCCCTAATTCTCGTCGATCATCATCGATCTAGTATCAATTCATCGAAGGATAAGAATACGTAATCGCTAGATTTCATCACATCTATAGATCCGATCGATTCCTACGAGGCTCACTTCGATTCTTGATATTTGATTTGGAAATCATCACAAATTCTCAATTCTTGATTTTATCGTTTCTTGATTTAGACTAGTTTTTTCCTAATTCTTGAACTTCAATTTACAAATCATGAATTGTTTGTTTTCTTTTCTTTAAAGTTTCAACTCATCTAAATCGAAACACGAACGATTACACTTTCCCTGTGGACGATCCGCACTTACTAACGCGCTACATTCGACACCGTTATTGATTGCGGTCAAATAATTTTTGGTTGTGACTTCTATACATTTTTTACATATACACACCAGAAATCATTCAATCATTTACACCACGAAATCATCTCTCACCCCGGGGTACCATACCGGGTACACCATGTCCCCGCAGATGGTGCCTCCCGCTCCTCGAATCGGGTTTCATATGCCAATCTCAGAACCGAGAAAACACATAGTGGAAGCACTGAAATATCATATCAAGAGAAACCGGATTTTCAAACAATACATAAATTTCTTGAAATACCCCCACGGTTCCCAAATCCACAAATCACATGAAATCCATGTCTCAAGGCGTAAATCCATGAAAATATGATATATACAACATAAAACAGCAATATGAGCGTATTAAGGGAAAACCACTCTTTTAAATGAATCCAGCTTTTAAAATACATCATGCGGTTCCCAAATCCTCTGAAATCAAGTGCAGCATGATATGAGGTGTACATGTAACTGTAGCAAGGTATAAGTACCTATAAGTAAGCAAGTATGTAAGATGCATTTCATAAGCACAATAGCATAATAACCAATGTCTCAATATCACATATCAATACAATACCACTTAGGGGTATATGCAACTATAGCAAGATATGTGAGTATATGTGTCAATGTTTATGCATGAAGTACATGTAGCTGTAATCAAGTATGTGGGTGTACATGTCAGTATGTATGCAACATATAACAGGATGCAAGCATATTCGTATATCTTATGCAACATGGAACAGTGATATGAACATAGCAAATATATCATGGCATGATTTAGCAATTCTACTGTGTAGTGACATGGCAATTATCGATGATGAAGGTGTGTAAACCAGCAAATCTGTTTAAGTGTAACATACGCATCATCGATAATGGTGTAGGTGTAGGGTTCCTAGGAACTCTAGTGAGGTCACACAAGGCATCGAACATGCCAAATTCAAAAATTCTAGGTGCCAAGAGACCCGGCTACGGATCGTTTGCTAGAAAACTAGACGAAACAATAAACTAGTTAACACTTAACTAAGAGATACGGAAATACAACCTTTGTAGATCCAGTTCTCCACCTCCATAGCTCCGCAACGAAGTCCCTTTGCTGTCCAAATAAATTTTCGGGCTCTAGCGTCGTCTTCGTCGAAGAAATGGCGAGCTAGGTCGTCGATGTCTATGCCGAAGATGATCTACGTCGAGGCATCGCTAGATCAAGCTCCAACTTCACCAAGTCCAAAACCTTGTGAAGAGAACACACTCTACTACTTGGCAAGAGGTAGAGGATGAAGAAATAGGAAGTGGGTAGACTTTAGAATTGGATTTCTCACTCATTTCCATCAATCACCATTGATGGAGCTTGCTTTTTCTTCAAGGAAGAAGATGAAGAAGAAGAAGAATATTATGATAAGTTTTATGATAAGCATTAAAGAATAAATAAAAATCCATTCTTATCATAATTCTCACCATGGTTAGGTGTAGAGAATTAACTTGAGTTAATTGAATTGGTTAGGGTTAAGCATGAGACAAAATGGTGACTAAGTCAAAAGTTCATGAAGCTTCATGAAAGAAAACAAAAGAAAGCCACCATTCTATTTTATGCAATTTATTTTCCAAAAATAAAAACAAATGAATAAATGAATAATCAAATAAAAACCCTAACCATTTCATTAACCAAGGTTTAATTCTTTACACAAACCCTAATTTGCATGTATCATCAAATATGATACAAACAAGTGCACAAAATCATATCGCATATGCAATGCGCACATCCGAGCGAGAAAATCCATTTAAAGTGAACCGATACTAGTTAATGCAAAGTAATATATCAAATATATAATTATGCATTAAATCATTAAATCAACACTTGATTTAACGATCCGGTCATGACGCACATAACCGACTGGTATCATTAGTAACATCTTATCGAATCAACACTTGATCCGATAACCCGGCTATATCGCATATAACCGATCAATGTCACATCGCGAGAATCGAATACAGTATCACATACTCGTATTATTCTCGGTCCCGCACATATCTCATATGCGCTCCTATTTCGTTTCGCTTGAGCCAGGAAACCTCTGTGTAGGACTCTAAAGACTCGTCAATACGCCGGCAGCAGGTGATGATCATATCAAACACCCACAAGCCGCAAGCGGTCTGCTAAACGTAACGGCCACCCGGGTATTGAGCGATCAGAAGATCGACGAGCAAGCCCGCTCACACTCCAGTGAATCCAACCAGTAACACTACCGTACAGTCCGGTCTGATCGTCTGATATGTCGCATATCTTGCCTAGGGGTGGTAAACGTCAGACCCCAATAGCTCGATAAGTCGTGTCGATATGAGGTCTATAACAATTCGAGAAACTACTGGTAACACTTACCAGTAAATCTCAGCAACCCTGGCTAGGGATTTCCTGTTATAGCCAATCGAACACAGTGCAACATCAACTCCCTATACCGGGAGAGACGAATCCCCTCCTATCGCTCATTGCTTCCATGTGACTCGGGACTGTACCCAAAAACCACCGTTTTGCACGCCCTCTTAGACGTGGTAAGATGGAAATCAAAGCACAGTGGGAACCACACAAGACTCTATGACGATCTCGGGTCAACAGACTACTCTGTACCAGTGTCACCAGAGAACTGCCATCTGACGTGAGGTATAATACCATCTGGGAGTTCTCGGCGAGTCCGTCCAGTGTACCCAGTCTCTACTGAGCACCCGTGTATCATCTCCGATGTCAAACACCAATGGATATGGGATCATCCATCGCCCATCTGTATGGGTCGAGAAGGTATACGCTAGTCTACCCTGGTATATCGATGCCCCATCTCGATACACCCACGACTAGGGACTTTGAAGGATGTACTTATGGACTACCATGTCCCCACTAGTATGATCCGTATCATAGTCCAGGTAGTCAAGTACACATCCTAAGGGCTTTACCAACATGTAACAGAGAGACAATCAGTGTACACGTTAAGGTAAAGAGCAACCAGATAGCATACTATCATGTCGAGCAAGAAAGTCCTCCCTATATATGTCCCAGCATCCACTACAATATACATCCAATGTACAGTAATGGCCTCTAGGGCATACATATAACTAACAATCTCCCACTTGCACTAGGGCCATCTGTAGCAGTGGTTGTAGTATCTCATACTCAACCATCCCATAAAAGTCTCTCTCTGGGAATAGGCCTTCGTGAGTGGATCCGCTGCGTTATCCTCTAAGTCTGCTCTCCTTGCCTCGATCAACCTGGAGATCAACCATCTCCATGATCAGGTGATACTGCCTTAGAATATGTCTGGATCACTGATGGGACGAGGGTTCCTGGCATAAGCCACAACTCCATTGTCACACAATGGTAGGAACTAAGTTCATCTCATGAACTAATATACATCCCAACAGCCTCTTTGGTAGCATCTTAAGTAGCGATGTATCGTGCCTTTATCGTCTAGTATGTCACGGTATCTAGATTGCAACTCTTCCAACATACCGTCCCTTCACTGAGGGTAAAGACAATGCCTGCGACTGACATTCAGTCGTCTTTATCACCCTGGAACACTTCCAGTGATTCTCCCCAGGATCGATTGATACCATCTCACTACTTCTAGTGAGTGTCCTAACATCCATTTAGATCTATCTCATAGATCCAAAACCCAGGATTTAGTAGGTATCACTTTGATCCTATGTGGAGAATCATTGTGATAACCGGAGATTGATCGAGCGTAGCATAGGAAACTCCTTCCCTATCAAGAGTATGTCATCCACGTACTCTACGAGGATCGTCACCATACTCCCTACTACCTTTTTGTTTATACAAGGTTCATCTCCCATTTGATGATGTCAACTTCTTTGACTAATCCATCAAAACAGATGTTTCAACTCCGCGATGCCTGCTTTATCCTATAAAGCATCTTGCACACGTTTCCGCTGCTCCCACTGTCTACGAGGCCCTCTGGCTGTGTACTTATAGACGCACTCTTCTAAATCATCATTTAGAAAAGCAGTCATGGCACCCAACCGCCAGATATCGTAGTTATGGTATGTAGCCGTGGCAAGTAGGATCTGGATGGACTTAAGCATAGGTATTGGAAAAGGTTTCATCATTAACCACGCCTGGTCAATGACGAAAACCTTTAACAAGTCTAGCTTTGAAAGTCTCAACTTTTCCATGTACACCAAGTAATCTTCTCAAGATATACTTGCTCCTGATGGGGATTTAACCCTTCAGATATAGCAACCAAAGTCCATACTTTGTTGGTGTATAAGGATTCCATCTTAGATCGCTAAGCATCCAGCCATTCTGACAGAGTCTTACTCCTGATGGCCAGCTCGAAACTAGTTGGGTCATCATCTCATGATGCAATTCTCGCTCCCACTGTCATAGAGAAACCAAAGTATCTCTTAGGTGGGTGAGAAACCCTACTAGATCGGCGGAGAGGCTGAGGTTCGTTGGTTACTATTGAATCTTTTGGTTGTACCAAATCATCTGCTTCATTTTGTATAGCTGGAACATTTCCAGTTCTACATAACAGACCTTGCCTCGAGCTTGTCCGGATTTTGCTTTTAGACATAGGCCGGACAACCCTAAATCTTAACTAGCTTAAGACATGGGCTCTTCCCATATCATATCAAATATGAAGTGGTAGGCAACTGATTTGATTTGAACCCTTTTCAACAGGTATGCAGCTTCTCAAGTGCATAACTCCCAAAAGGAAATAGGTAACTCAGTAGTACTCATCATAGAGCACACCTTATCATATAGGGTGTGATTGCTCCGCCCCGATATACCATCGTGCAATGGTGTATACGGAGGAGTAATGCTTAGAGAGAATCTCATTCTCCTTTAGAATAGTCCAGGAATTCCATGCTCAAGTATTCTCCTCCTTGATCTCATCATAGGACATAATACCTATACCCGTATTGGTTCTCTACTTCTATCTTATATTCTGTGAATATCTCAAAAGGTTCAGACTTGTGTTTCAACAGGAACATATGTCTGAATCTTGAGAGATTATCAGAAAATGTAATGAAGTATAAAGAACCAGTTTTGGCATGTGTAGACTGGGGACCTTACATACCTCAACATGTATCATCCCAAGAGTTCACTAACTCTTTCTCTGTTTCCAATAAACAGAGCTATGGTCATCTTATCTTTGTGACATGACTGGCGAGTTTCACAAGATGTAAATTCAAACTGATTTAAATATGCATCTAAATGTAACTCTAGCTAGTCGGGTCACATTGATCTGACCCAGTCTACAATACCTCAAGAAGAATTCGTTCATTTCTGAACTCCTCCTCTTGTGTGTGTTCTATATACTAAGAACTGTAGTTTGATTTAGAACATTAATGCTTTTAGATAACGTGCCTGAACCGATCAACTTTTGATATAGGAAATGTTCAAAACATTATCCAACAATACAAAATTTTATCGTTTCTTTACTAATAAAGAGACTGATATGATTTTGTATATCAGGTTCGGTATCTAATAACATTCGTTCAGAATCAATGTATTGGTAATACAGGGTGACAGTGACCGACAGACTTGGCTGCAACTCTTGCCCCGTTTTCTGCCTCATGAAACTTATCACCCGTTCTCAGTTTTTCTACCCTTTTGTAGCCCTATGTAACATATTACATATCTGGGATCCTGATCCGGTATCATATACATAGGATGCCGAGGATACTGAGAAACAGTTCTGTATAATGAACACACCCGAAGATGATGCATCGGCATGCACTCTCTTCTTTTGGGCGGCACGGGAAATCTGGTATTCCCCAATTTTCTGCTCTGTCTTATAACAATTATAAGTAGGAGCGGGACCAACGTTCCCCAGCTCAGTATAACAAGCGGGTTCGGTCAAATATCCGTTTTATTATCTTGATTAAGGCGTGATATGGTCGCTACCAGGAGAGAGAGAGAAGAAAACACTTAGCGTGCGCTCTTTCAAGAATAGATTGGTTATTATTTTATCTAATCAGGATGGCTCCCACTGCTTTTTATCAAATCTTCCTTCAAACCCTAAAAGGAAAGACTAGCCGGGATTAATTACACACTACAAGTTCGCCAATCTTTCAGCCAGGCCAGTGTCGGTACTTTGAGGGAGGTCTCCCGTGCTTTCGCACGAACCTAATTAATGTAAACCTCGTTTTCCCAGAGGCGTAACCCCGTTGACACCTTTCTAGACACCTACTTGATCGGCTAATTGTAATGTGTAAAACTCTCCCAGGAGTAACTCTTACTCGCAGCGGGTATCGGGATCCAACTATCTCATAGAAGGTATGCAATCTCATTGTAAATTTCAACACTTGAAATTCCCGATAATATTTTGCCCCTAGCGTCCTATGACCTTGACGGAGGCCAAACAACCCATAGTCCGCTAGTCAAGTTCAACCCGTCATTTCCTGATTGAATTAAACCCACCCGCACGACCCTTGACGGAGGCCAAACAACGCCGTACGAATACCCTAATCCAATCGCATCATATGCTAGCAGATAAGCACTAGTTAGCTACCGTACACTACGCCTTGACGGAGGCCAAACAACCGCAGCACAAATACTAACTAGTACGTATCTGAAATGACGGAGGGCTACGACAGGTTTTTCTGAAAACCCATTGCGTAATGAACTTGATATCGTTGTAGGATCGAATGATTTTGAAATGGAGTGTTTTTGAGGCTTTTCTTGTTTTGCTAAAGGAGTCACTCCCGGTGAAGGGATCGTCGGTCCTTTCCTCGTCGAATGAGGTGCGGGATATATCATATATATCACTGTGCAAAGCAAAAACACTTAAAAGCTATCAAAAGACAAACTGAGGGTGTAGCATCTGCCAGTTATTGCTAAAGGAGTCACTCCCGGTGAAGGGATCTCGGTCCTTTCCTTATCGAATAAGGTGCAGGATATATCACATATACCGCTGTGCAAAGCAAGAACTGTAGCTACCTGTTTTATTTTGAAATTCGATTCTACAACATCTTAGGTTTCTTTTATTTCATTAATCACATTAATGAAGTCCCATCATTTAAATACCTAAATATCACAGATAAATACGACGTACACTTATGCCATCCGCATTCGCCTCGATGTCCTCTCGTGCACCGTTAGGTTAGGTAACTAACGGCAGAGCGGGGCAGGGCTAGCGCGGGTGTAAAACATAAGTAATGCCTATATAATATATCATATATACTATATACTGTATCTATCACAGAACATCACATGATCACATCACAGATATCGCAACAGAAGAAACATATGAAATATTGGATATACTAGGACGTCCGTGTTTTCAATACAAGCCAGTATAAAACACGGATTCCACGGTCGTGATGAATAGCCAAACCCACACCCCTAGACCCCTACGAGAGCGGCAAGCAACCCTACCAATTCTAGAGTTAGGAGACCCGGACTCGACTCCTCGAGTTGGTCTCCCACTGGACTCCAGAACCCGGTTACTTGTGCCCTCCTCCTTGGGTCTATCCTAGTGCGGAAAAGTAAATAATATACAAAAGGTGACACCATCCACAACCTGGAGTTGCCCTAATAAAAGAATATTACATACAAGTTTTTACATGAATGAAAATGAAAAAACACTCATCTCACATAAAAACCCCCGGCTATTTAAACACGACGATCCAATATAACATATCCAGCAACACATAACATCACATGTCATCAACGTAAGTAAATATGCGCATCCCAATTGTCGTTGACATATAGCAACGAAACCGGCGATATCACATATTACACTTACGGTCACAGAAAAGAAAGTGTAAAACTACAACAGTTGGAATCCGCAACCTCCTCAGACATCGCATGCCTGACCAAATGAATTCTTTAGACATCACATGCCTAACAATTATAAACCCCGCATTTCTGTCTCAAAAATCGAAAACAATTATCAATATCGAGTCGGGTAATTCAACAAGATTCCCGACATGCTGATCGAATACTCGTCGCAAGCTTCAGTAGACGGCCACACCCCCGATACCGTCGACGAAGTGCACCAAGGCGGAACACCGCCACCGCGAGCACCCGAACGGATGCTTTCGACGACGGGGTTCTCCTACAGTCACTTGGTTGGGGCTATGGAGTGAAGCTGTCTATTAAGTTTACCCGGCGAGTATCCGCGTACGCTACGTGATTGCGACGGACTTTTGATCACATCAAAATTTCGTGGCAACCGATCAAGTGAAACTAAATTGCTACGTTTATAACATTCATTCAGTTATCTCATAACTTATTGTGAATTCCAATTATTGTATCCCATTCCGGATAAATAGAAAATGTCAAACTTTCCGATCGAACAATCGAACACCCAAGTTTTCCCGATACCGATCAACACATGAAATAAGTCTAACAACATTCAGTTCGTGCCTCAGTACCAACGGTCCAGCCGTAGAAGGGTCAAGCCAACGCCTCACATGTGGCACGCCGTACTTGTTAGTGTATATGCCCTAGAGGCCATTACTGTATCATACTAGTTTGTATATTACTTAATGGAAGCTTGGGATATTCACCTTGTATAAACAATCTTGCTCAATATAGTAGTATGCTACTTGGTTTGTTTCTACTTCAATATGTACTTGTGTTTATTTTAGTACATCACTTATACGCATTAGTGGAGCCCTTAGGATCTTTGCTTGATTACCAGCGTTGTGATGGCAGTCACACTAGTGGGGGCTGGGTAATCTATAAGCACATCCTTATACAGGTCCCTAGTCGCAGGACTATAGTGACAGGGCATCGATACTCCGGAGTAGACTAGCGTATGCGCTTCTCATCCCAGTGTGGGAGATGGTCTGTCCCACAGCCATCAGTACGTCGTACTGGAGATAGTATACGGGTGCTCGTTGGGTTACGAGTACACTGGACAGGACTCGTAGGGAACTGACAGGTTGTTATTATACCTATCGTCGGTTATCAGTTCCCAGGTGACATGAGTACAGCTTAGTCCGCTGACTTGACACAGGCACTTCGCCTCGAGTGTGTTCCCACTGCACTTTGATCACTACCCTACCACGGCTCAAAGGAGTCATGCAAACAGGTGGTGGTTGGGTGCAGTCCCGAAGCACTTGGAGGCAGTGACGGTTAGACAGGATTCGTCTCTCCCGGTATTAGGGGTTGACATCACGCTGTGTCTAGGAGAGCCATTACACGAGTAGTCCCTGGCCAGGGCAAGCGAGATATACTGGTAGGCTTCCAGTGTTATCTCAGGGTGTTTTGGGCTTCACTCCGACACGACTTGTACCGCTATTAGGGGACTGACGTTTTACCGCCCCCTAGGCCCGACATGCGATGTATCAGACGAACAGACCGGACTGTACGGAGACTGTCATATTCAGACTCAGTAGGAGTACAGATGGGGTTTCACCTCGTCAGCCTTCTTGTCGGCATCTACCTGGGGACCGTTACGCACAGCTAGTGCCGCTTGCGGTCTGTGGTTAAACCCACTGCCAGCGTAGTGTCGAGTCTTTAGAGTCCCACACAGAGGGTATTCGCCTCTGGGCAAAACAGAGTAGAGGTCGCATGGTTTTGCGACAGGGTTCGTTCTCATCTGCGCACTTGTGCACGTTTGGAGTCCGGACGGATATTGCCAGCGGGCTCTGGTTTGAGCCGGATACTGGTATATGTTTTGGGGTTACTTTTATCTCTCAGTATTCATGTTCCTCGGAACAAGAATGCAGGTGTGTATGCACAGCAGTTTGAGGCGGAAGAAGAGGCTTTTCATTAGGGTTTCGGAACGGGTGCGCATGCACAGTTGACAGTCGTTTTTTTTAAACCCTAATGAATTAGTGAGATATCTATTAATAATAGTAATTAAATGAAATTATGTTATGGTTGGTTTTGTTGACTTGTTGACCATGGTTGACTTGTTGACCATGGTTGAATGTTTGACCATCATCATTATTTAGCAAGGATGCTCCTTGATTCTTGCCAACATTCATTTAATGAAGTATGATAGTTGTCATTCCAAAACAACCATCAACTATTCTCATTTGAATTATTATTACTAATTAGATAATTATTTTTCTTTTGATATGGTTGCGAAAAGGAAAAAGAGAGCTCATTCTTTCATAACCATTCTCTCTCCTCACTTCATCTTCTTCTTCCTCAAGCTCAAGGTGATTCCTTCTCATATGTTGAGAATCCCTCACCTTGAAAAGAAAACAACCCCTAGACACTCTCTACTCATTCTAGGTTCAAGGTTTAGCAAGCCGGAGATCCTAGTTCACTCAAAGTTCGAAGAAGAGCTCAAAGGTTGAACCCTCAAGTGGATCCATCTTCGACGGAAGAAGGCTACGAGGAAAGAACCATCAACCTCCACAAAGTTTGAAGAAGAAGGAGTTCAAGTTTAGGTATAACCATCTTTCCGAGTAGCTAACTCTCTTTAGCTTATTTGCTAGCTTTAGTTTAGGAAAAGATCCCGACTTTGTTAGTCCATGTTGCCCCATGCGCTAAAAAATTTGATTTTTATACCGTTTCCGCCTCCCCGTAAGAACCGGGGGTCGCAACGTGGACTTACAGTGGTATCAGAGCCTAACTAAACTTAAACTAGCTTGGTAGCGAAGTGTATGAAAGTTCGAAACCGAAAAATCGCAAAACCGGAAAAACTAAAACCCTAAGTTTCTGTTGAAATTTTTTCTGCTCTAAATGAAAAACTTTATACTCCTAAAATCGGCTTAGGGTTTTCTGAGAGCACCCACCAAAAACGATCCCATGATTCCTTCAAAGCGCCGCCCATCCGCGGCCTCACCTGTTCATCTAGCCGCGGATCCGCCGCCGTTTGGGCACTTCATGAGATCGTGTTTTGTGCAGTGTTGTTCTGGTAGGGTTTTGGGATTTTTAAAATATGTTATATGTGCCCAGATTTTCCAGAACAGAAATTTACTTTTGGGGTCCTATAAATCCGTATTTTTTTCGAACTTCGCTACACTTTGGCTATGTTGGTTATATCTGTGATGTTTGCATGTATTGAACGTCGGCTAATCGCTATAAGTCGATTGGTCGGGGTTATACATGATCTGTGTTTGATATTGGAATGTGTATATGAATGTATTGGACTGTCGCGGGTGAATAGCCGGGGTGGATGTGAGATGAGCTTTTGTTTTTCTTTCATTCATTGTAAATGTAAATTGATGTAATATTATTATTTGTTTGGCCGCACAACCGGGTCGGGGTTGTAGCCGTCATTGTATAATTCTTTTTACTGTTTTTGCTCCTAGGATAGACCCACGGAGGGGTGCACAAACTGCCGAGTACTTGGCGGGTAGTTTGCCGCACCCGTAGGGGTCTTGGGTGGGGTATTTGGCTATTCACCGCGACCGTGTAATCCGCTTTTCGTTGCAGGCTCGAAAGGATTGAGGATTGCTAGTATATCCAATGTATTCATCTGTGATCTGTAATGTCTATCATTGCTTTCTATTTAGGCGTTGCTTATGTTTTACAGCCGCGCTAGCCCAGCCCCCGCTCTGTCGTTAGTTAAGTAACCTAACGGGTGATGACGGGGCCCCGTGGCGAATGCATATAGCATAAGTGTACGTCATATTTTGGTTGTTTTCTGCAATGGTAGGATTAAATGATGGGACGCATTAAAAGAACTAATGCAAGAATATCACGCATTAAAAGAACTAATGCAAGATAATAAACCAAGCTAAAGTCGTTGGAACACTTTCGAAAAACCACTCGGTTCTTTTCAAAACTAACTTTTAAATGCGGAGCTTGAGCCACTCCTTCTAAAAGCTATCTCGTTCCATCGATTATATCAAGTTCACTACGTTCGCGGTTTCGCCAAAACCATTCGTAGCCCTCCGTCGTTTCACATGAATAGTCAATAGTATTCAAGCTGTGTTTGTTGGCCAAAGTCAAGGCATAGTGATTGGTAGCTATTGGGTATTCATGTGCAGCATAGATAGATGCGTTGGTTTGGAACAGTCGTACTGCCTTGTTGGCCAAAGTCAAGGGTAGGTACGGGTGGATTCAAATTAACCTGGAGAATGACGGGTAGAACTTGACATGTGACTTATGATTTGTTGGCCAAAGTCAAGGTCATAAGAGCATGGGGCAAAAATCCACATCGGGAGTTTCATAAGTACTGAAACTTGCTAGATTTGCATACCATTTGGAGTGTGATGATTCTGGTAGGATTCCTTCAGTTTCGTCACGCAATGATATTTGGATCCCGATCCTACTGTGAGTATATGCTACTCCTCGGGAAATTTTTCACTAAACGATCAATGCTATAAACCTAGTAGGTGCCTAGAAAGGTGTTAGCGGGGCTACGCCCCCAGGGAAAAGAGGTTATTTAATTAAGGAACTTCGCGAAAGCGTTGGAAAACCTCCCTCGAAGTACCGGCACTGGCCTGGCTGAACGGTTAAGCAAGTATTGTGCGGTGGGATTGATCCCGGCTAATTCTTCCTCTGTGGTTTGAGGAGGGATTCGAGAGACAGTGGGAGCCATCCTGTTTAGACAAATTAAAATCCATTCTAAACTTGCAAGAGCATCGTGCTAAAGTGTTTCTTCTCTCCCCCCTGCAGCGACCAAATCGAAATGACTGGACTTAAGTTACTTCTAGATAAAAACATATTGACAGGGCCAAACTACAAAGATTGGCTCAGGAATGTCAAGTTGGCAATCACTTACGACAAGCTGGGGTATCTTCTTACCACCAAAGCTCCCCCCGTCCCAGGTCCCACCTCCAGCGTCGCGGATAAGGAAATCCGTAAGACTTGGGAGATTGACAGCGCGAAGGCCAGGTGCCTCGTACTTGCCTCGATGGACAACGAACATCAGAGGAGGCACGAGAATATGGATTTGGAATCCATATTTCTTCATACAAAAGAACTGTATGGAGAGCAGTCTCGTATCGCAAGATACGAAGTGTCGAAGAAGTTATTTTCGACAAAATTGGCCGTCAGATCATCGGTAGCGGACCACGTGCTTAAGATGATTGGCTACACTGAGGAGCTCGCGGAACTTGGGACCACGTTGGACAGTGAACTCTATACGGATTTAATTCTCCAGTCCCTTCCATCCACTTACGCCCAGTTCATACTGAATTTCAACTTGCAAGAAAAGGAAGTTGAACTTTCAGAACTCCTCAACATGCTGAGGAGCGCAGAGGGCACCCTACAGAAGGGTAGGGAAACACCCGCTTTGTTTGTAGGAGGATCTTCTTCCTCTAGGTCCAAGGAGAAAGCCAAGGGAAAGAGGAAGAAAGCCCCCGCCAAACCAAGAGGCGGTGTTAGTAAAGTGGGTACGAAGGGAAAGGAAAAGGCAACAAAGATTGCGGGGAAGCTTGTGGGTAAAGAGGAATGCTTCTATTGTCACAAGAGTGGACACTGGAAGAAAGATTGCAGTGCTTGGAAGGCCAGGACACAGGAACTGAAGCAGGTTGCGGCTTCAGCTTCAGGTGTGTATGTTATTGAAAACTGTCTTTCTATAAACTCTACTTCCTGGGTATTGGATACCGGATCAGGATCTCATATCTGTAATTCTTTGCAGGCGTTGAGAAACCGTAGGTTTTTGAAGGCAGGTGACATGACCCTCAGAGTTGCGAACGGAGCTAGCATGGATGCTAAAGCCGTAGGGGACTATCACCTGGGAATGTCAGATGGGCATGTTTTGGTTTTGCGTAATTGCTTTTTTGTACCCAACGCAACTTGTAATATCATTTCTGTATCTTTGGTTTCTAAAGAAGGTTATGAATTTGCGTTTGTAAGTAATGTTGTAAACATTCACCTTAATCAAGTTCTGATTGGGTCAGGTACACTGAGCAATGGTATATACGTATTGAACAAACCACAGATTTTCAATGTCCAGAATACACACAAAAAAGAAAGTCTCCAGATATCAATCAGGCTTTCTTATGGCATTGTAGACTGGGTCACATCAATGAGACACGGTTGACTAAGTTACATAAAGAAGGATACTTGGATCCGTTCGAGTATCAGTCTTATGCCACTTGTGAATCTTGTCTCATGGGAAAGATGACAAAGACTCCGTTCACTGGACACGGAGAAAGAGCGAGCGAGCTCTTGGGACTCGTACACAGCGACGTGTGCGGTCCAATGTCTACACATGCGCGAAGCGGTTACTCTTACTTCATTACTTTTACGGATGACTTTTCAAGGTACGGTTATGTCTTCTTAATGAAACATAAGTCCGAAGGCTTTGAAAAGTTCCAGGAATATAAGAATGAAGTAGAGAAACAGACCGACAAAAGTATCAAGATTCTAAGGTCGGATCGAGGTGGAGAATACTTAAGTGCCGAGTTCCTGAATTATTTAAAAGAGAACGGAATTCTCTCTCAGCTTACTCCTCCATACACTCCACAACACAACGGTGTATCGGAGAGACGGAACCGAACCCTATTGGATATGGTGCGGTCCATGATGAGCAACGCTGAGTTACCGCGATCATTCTGGGGGTATGCGCTAGAATCAGCTGCGTACCTTTTGAACCGAGTTCCTACTAAGACTGTGCCTACCACACCATATGAGATGTGGAGTGGGAAGAGACCCTATCTTAAGCACATTAAGACATGGGGATGTCCAGCTTTTGTTAAAAAGCAACATGCGGACAAGCTCGAGGCACGCTCAGTACAGTGTAAGTTCGTGGGATATCCAAAGAACTCCAAGGGATATTTCTTCTACTGTGAAGAAGAACAAAAAGTTCTTGTTTCTCGTCATGCCTACTTCTTGGAAACTAAGTTTTTGGAAAACCAGATAAGTGGGAGCACAGTAGAACTGGAAGAAATTCCAGAACCACGAGCTATTACTGAAAGCTTAGTGGAACCAGATGGTTCAAATGAACAGGACATTCCTACGCCGCTCCGCAGGAGTAGTAGGCAGTCTCATCCGCCCGAGAGATACTACGGTTTTCTCATAGACGGGGATAGAGAGGATTGCATCATAGATTATGATGAGCTTACTAGCTTCCAGCAGGCCGTTCAGAGCGTTGACTCGGTAAAATGGCTGGATGCAATGCGGACCGAAATGGAGTCCATGTACACCAACAAAGTATGGACGTTGGACATTGCTCCAGACGGGGTAAAACCCGTAGGATGCAAGTGGATCTTCAAAAGGAAGATTGGTGTAGATGGACAGGTTGAGACCTATAAAGCTAGACTTATAGCAAAGGGTTTCCGTCAAAGACCTGGCTTGGACTATGACGAAACCTTTTCTCCAGTGGCTATGCTGAAATCCATTCGGATCCTTCTTGCCATTGCTGCCTTCCACGATTATGAGATTTGGCAGATGGACGTAAAGACCGCTTTTCTGAATGGAAATTTAGAGGAGTGTGTCTATATGGATCAGCCAGAGGGTTTCATTCAGAGTGGGAGCAGCGGAAAGGTGTGCAAGTTGCTTAAGTCCATCTATGGACTAAAGCAGGCATCGCGGAGTTGGAACATCTGTTTTGATGAGACGGTCAAGGAATTTGGCTTTATTAAAAATCCAGATGAACCATGCATCTATAGTAGATTTGTAGCGAGAACTGTAGTATTCCTCGTTTTATACGTGGATGGCATTCTCTTAATAGGAAATGACATTCCTATGCTACAATCTGTCAAAGGGTTCTTGTCACACAGGTTCTCCATGAAAGACCTGGGTGATGCCTCATACATCCTGGGGATCCGGATCCATCGTGATAGATCCAAGAGGATATTAGGACTTTCTCAGTCCAGGTACATCGATACCATAGTGAAAAGATTCAGTATGGAAGATTCCAAGCGCGGTAACCTACCGGCTTGTCACGGGATCACCCTCTCTAAAGAGATGTCTCCTAAGACTGATTTGGAGAGGGATCACATGTCTATTATACCCTACGCTTCTGCGGTAGGCTCTATAATGTATGCGATGTTGTGTAACAGACCGGATGTAGCTTATGCACTGAGCGTGGTAAGCCGATATCAGTCAAACCCTGGGGAGAAACACTGGATAGCGGTAAAGAACATTCTCAAGTACCTGAGAAGGACTAAGGAGATGTTCTTGGTGTATGGCGGAAAAGACCTCCAGATCGAGGCCTTTGCTGACTCCAGCTTCCAGAGTGACAAGGATGATTCTAAGTCCATGTCGGGTTTTGTCTTTACCCTCAATGGAGGGGCGGTGTGTTGGAAGAGCTCCAAACAGGAAACCGTTGCAGACTCGACTATGGAAGCGGAATACATTGCTGCATCTGATGCCGCAAAAGAAGCTGTCTGGATGAGGAAGTTCTTGAAAGAACTTCAGGTGGTTCCGTCCATTGTTGACCCAATACCTCTGTATTGCGACAACAACGGGGCTATAGCTTTAGCGAAGGAACCCAGGTCCCATCAGAGATCCAGGCACATCTTAAGGCGGTATCACCTGATCAGGGAGATTGTGGATCGCAAGGAGATCGAGGTTCGGAGGGTTGCTTCAGAAGAGAACACTGCAGATCCATTCACTAAGGCCCTACCCCAGACTCAGTTCGAGCGGCTGATCGAGATGATAGGTCTTCGATACGCCAGTACATGGCCTTAGTGCAAGTGGGAGATTGTTAGTGTATATGCCCTAGAGGCCATTACTGTATCATACTAGTTTGTATATTACTTAATGGAAGCTTAGGATATTCACCTTGTATAAACAATCTTGCTCAATATAGTAGTATGCTACTTGGTTTGTTTCTATTTCAATGTGTACTTGTGTTTATTTTAGTACATCACTTATACGCATTAGTGGAGCCCTTAGGATCTTTGCTTGATTACCAGCGTTGTGATGGCAGTCACACTAGTGGGGGCTGGGTAATCTATAAGCACATCCTTATACAGGTCCCTAGTCGCAGGACTATCGAGACAGGGCATCGATACTCCGGAGTAGACTAGCGTATGCGCTTCTCATCCCAGTGTGGGAGATGGTCTGTCCCACAGCCATCAGTACGTCGTACTGGAGATAGTATACGGATGCTCGTTGGGTTACGAGTACACTGGACAGGACTCGTAGGGAACTGACAGGTTGGTATTATACCTATCGTCGGTTATCAGTTCCCAGGTGACATGAGTACAGCTTAGTCCGCTGACTTGACACTGGCACTTCGCCTCGAGTGTGTTCCCACTGCACTTTGATCACTACCCTACCACGGCTCAAAGGAGTCGTGCAAACAGGTGGTGGTTGGGTGCAGTCCCGAAGCACTTAGAGGCAGTGACGGTTAGACAGGATTCGTCTCTCCCGGTATTGGGGGTTGACATCGCGCTGTGTCTAGGAGAGCCATTACACGAGTAGTCCCTGGCCAGGGCAAGCGAGATATACTGGTAGGCTTCCAGTGTTATCTCAGGGTGTTTTGGGCTTCACTCCGACACGACTTGTACCGCTATTAGGGGACTGACGTTTTACCGCCCCCTAGGCCCGACATGCGATGTATCAGACGAACAGACCGGACTGTACGGAGACTGTCACATTCAGACTCAGTAGGAGTACAGATGGGGTTTCACCTCGTCAGCCTTCTTGTCGGCATCTACCTGGGGACCGTTACGCACAGCTAGTGCCGCTTGCGGTCTGTGGTTAAACCCACTGCCAGCGTAGTGTCGAGTCTTTAGAGTCCCACACAGAGGGTATTCGCCTCTGGGCAAAACAGAGTAGAGGTCGCATGGTTTTGCGACAGGGTTCGTTCTCATCCGCGCACTTGTGCACGTTTGGAGTCCGGACGGATATTGCCAGCGGGCTCTGGTTTGAGCCGGATACTGGTATATGTTTTGGGGTTACTTTTATCTCTCAGTATTCATGTTCCTCGGAACAAGAATGCAGGTGTGTATGCACAGTTGTTTGAGGCGGAGGAAGAGGCTTTTCATTAGGGTTTCGGAACGGGTGCGCATGCACAGTTGACAGTCGTTTTTTTTCCAAACCCTAATGAATTAGTGAGATATCTATTAATAATAGTAATTAAATGAAATTATGTTATGGTTGGTTTTGTTGACTTGTTGACCATGGTTGAATGTTTGACCATCATCATTATTTAGCAAGGATGCTCCTTGATTCTTGCCAACATTCATTTAATGAAGTATGATAGTGGTCATTCCAAAACAACCATCAACTATTCTCATTTGAATTATTATTACTAATTAGATAATTCTTTTTCTTTTGATATGGTTGCAAAAAGGAAAAAGAGAGCTCATTCTTTCATAACCATTCTCTCTCCTCACTTCATCTTCTTCTTCCTCAAGCTCAAGGTGATTCCTTCTCATGTGTTGAGAATCCCTCACCTTGAAAAGAAAACAACCCCTAGACACTCTCTACTCATTCTAGGTTCAAGGTTTAGCAAGCCGGAGATCCTAGTTCACTCAAAGTTCGAGGAAGAGCTCAAAGGTTGAACCCTCAGGTGGATCCATCTTCGACGGAAGAAGGCTACGAGGAAAGAACCGTCAACCTCCACAAAGTTTGAAGAAGAAGGAGTTCAAGTTTAGGTATAACCATCTTTCCGAGTAGCTAACTCTCTTTAGCTTATTTGCTAGCTTTAGTTTAGGAAAAGATCCCGACTTTGTTAGTCCATGTTGCTCCATGCGCTAAAAAATTTGATTTTTATACCGTTTCCGCCTCCCCGTAAGAACCGGGGGTCGCAACGTGGACTTACAGTGGTATCAGAGCCTAACTAAACTTAAACTAGCTTGGTAGCGAAGTGTATGGAAGTTCGAAACCGAAAAATCGCAAAACCGGAAAAACTAAAACCCTAAGTTTCTGTTGAAATTTTTTCTGCTCTAAATGAAAAATTTTATACTCTTAAAATCGGCTCAGGGTTTTCTGAGAGCACCCACCAAAAACGATCCCATGATTCCTTCAAAGCGCCGCCCATCCGCGGCCTCACCTGTTCATCTAGCCGCGGATCCGCCGCCGTTTGGGCACTTCATGAGATCGTGTTTTGTGCAGTGTTGTTCTGGTAGGGTTTTGGGATTTTTAAAATATGTTATATGTGCCCAGATTTTCCAGAATAGAAATTTACTTTTGGGGTCCTATAAATCCGTATTTTTTTCGAACTTCGCTACACTTTGGCTATGTTGGTTATATCTGTGATGTTTGCATGTATTGAACGTCGGCTAATCGCTATAAGTCGATTGGTCGGGGTTATACATGATCTGTGTTTGATATTGGAATGTGTATATGAATGTATTGGACTGTCGCGGGTGAATAGCCGGGGTGGATGTGAGATGAGCTTTTGTTTTTCTTTCATTCATTGTAAATGTAAATTGATGTAATATTATTATTTGTTTGGCCGCACAACCGGGTCGGGGTTGTAGCCGTCATTGTATAATTCTTTTTACTGTTTTTGCTTCTAGGATAGACCCACGGAGGGGTGCACAAACTGCCGAGTACTTGGCGGGTAGTTTGCCGCACCCGTAGGGGTCTTGGGTGGGGTATTTGGCTATTCACCGCGACCGTGTAATCCGCTTTTCGTTGCAGGCTCGAAAGGATTGCGGATTGCTAGTATATCCAATGTATTCATCTGTGATCTGTAATGTCTATCATTGCTTTCTATTTAGGCGTTGCTTATGTTTTACAGCCGCGCTAGCCCAGCCCCCGCTCTGTCGTTAGTTAAGTAACCTAACGGGTGATGACGGGGCCCCGTGGCGAATGCATATAGCATAAGCGTACGTCATATTTTGGTTGTTTTCTGCAATGGTAGGATTAAATGATGGGACGCATTAAAAGAACTAATGCAAGAATATCACGCATTAAAAGAACTAATGCAAGATAATAAACCAAGCTAAAGTCGTTGGAACACTTTCGAAAAACCACTCGGTTCTTTTCAAAACTAACTTTTAAATGCGGAGCTTGAGCCACTCCTTCTAAAAGCTATCTCGTTCCATCGATTATATCAAGTTCACTACGTTCGCGGTTTCGCCAAAACCATTCGTAGCCCTCCGTCGTTTCACATGAATAGTCAATAGTATTCAAGCTGTGTTTGTTGGCCAAAGTCAAGGCATAGTGATTGGTAGCTATTGGGTATTCATGTGCAGCATAGGTATAACCATCTTTCCGAGTAGCTAACTCTCTTTAGCTTATTTGCTAGCTTTAGTTTAGGAAAAGATCCCAACTTTGTTAGTCCATGTTGCCCCATGCGCTAAAAAATTTGATTTTTATACCGTTTCCGCCTCCCCGTAAGAACCGGGGGTCGCAACGTGGACTTACAGTACTGCCCCAAACCCGAAGGTTCAAAGGGAAGTTCAAGACGGTCACATAATCGAGTTAAGGTTTGTTGTCTTCTAGAGGGTCCATCGCGTTACTTGCACTACTTAGAACGTCGTTAAACTTCGGAAAAATCCAACACTTGGAAATTTCCCGACAGGGGAAAAATTGGGTATTTATATCCGGTCGAACTTTTTAACATATTCTAAAATTTATCCGGAAAGCCACACAGACAAAATTTGATACCCCGATCGAAACACCGAATCCCTAAAACAACTCCAGAAAATCCAACTCTGGAATAAATTTTAAAAATTTCCAGAAAACTCAGAATCAGACAAAATGAATTACTGTGCAAAAAGGGGAGGATGACGTCACCATGTTGCCGCGGAAACACCGCAGAAGCCAGGCTTCTGCCGCGGTTCCGCCGCCGTTTACACTGTTCATCGGAAAAATTTTGCATCGTAATTCTTATTTTTCCCTGCTGAATTTTTTAGCAATTTTTAATTTGGAAAAATCCACGTTTTCTGAAAACGTCCAGAGAGCATTTTCCGGGTTGGTTTCGGGTTCGTTCGGGTTTCAAATTCCGTCTTGACTTCGCCTAAGGCTCTAGCTAGGCTCTGATACCACTGTAGGGTTCCTAGGCACTCTAGTGAGGTCACACAAGGCATCGAACATGCCAAATTCAAAAATTCTAGGTGCCGAGAGACCCGACTACGGATCGTTTGCTAGAAAACTAGACGAAACAATAAACTAGTTAACACTTAACTATGAGATACGGAAATACAACCTTTGTAGATCCGGTTCTCCACCTCCATAGCTCCGCAACGAAGTCCCTTTGCTGTCCAAATAAATTTCCGGGCTCTAGCGTCGGCTTCGTCGAAGAAATGGCGAGCTAGGTCGTCGATGTCTATGCCGAAGATGATCTACGTCGAGGCATCACTAGATCAAGCTCCAACTTCACCAAGTCCAAAAACTTGTGAAGAGAACACACTCTACTACTTGGCAAGAGGTAGAGGATGAAGAAATAGGAAGTGGGTAGACTTTAGAATTGGATTTCTCACTCATTTCCATCAATCACCATTGATGGAGCTTGCTTTTTCTTCAAGGAAGAAGATGAAGAAGAAGAAGAATATTATGATAAGTTTTATGATAAGCATTAAAGAATAAATAAAAATCCATTCTTATCATAATTCTCACCATGGTTAGGTGTAGAGAATTAACTTGAGTTAATTCAATTGGTTAGGGTTAAGCATGAGACAAAATGGTGACTAAGTCAAAAGTTCATGAAGCTTCATGAAAGAAAACAAAAGAAAGCCACCATTCTATTTTATGCAATTTATTTTCCAAAAATAAAAACAAATGAATAAATGAATAATCAAATAAAAACCCTAACCATTTCATTAACCAAGGTTTAATTCTTTACACAAACCCTAATTTGCATGTATCATCAAATATGATACAAACAAGTGCACAAAATCATATCGCATATGCAATGCGCACATCCGAGCGAGAAAATCCATTTAAAGTGAACCGATACTAGTTAATGCAAAGTAATATATCAAATATATAATTATGCATTAAATCATTAAATCAACACTTGATTTAACGATCCGGTCATGACGCACATAACCGACTGGTATCATTAGTATCATCTTATCGAATCAACACTTGATCCGATAACCCGGCAATATCGCATATAACCGATCAATGTCACATCGCGAGAATCGAATACAATATCACATACTCGTATTATTCTCGGTCCCGCACATATCTCATATGCGCTCCTATTTCGTTTCGCTTGAGCCAGGAAACCTCTGTGTAGGACTCTAAAGACTCTTCAATACGCCGGCAGCAGGTGATGATCATATCAAACACCCACAAGCCGCAAGCGGTCTGCTAAACGTAACGGCCACCCAGGTATTGAGCGATTAGAAGATCGACGAGCAAGCCCGCTCACACTCCAGTGAATCCAACCAGTAACACTACCGTACAGTCCGGTCTGATCGTCTGATATGTCGCATATCTTGCCTAGGGGTGGTAAACGTCAGACCCCAATAGCTCGATAAGTCGTGTCGATATGAGGTCTATAACAATTCGAGAAACTACTGGTAACACTTACCAGTAAATCTCAGCAACCCTAGCCAGGGATTTCCTGTTATAGCCAATCGAACACAGCGCAACATCAACTCCCTATACCGGGAGAGACGAATCCCCTCCTATCGCTCATTGCCTCCATGTGACTCGGGACTGTACCCAAAAACAACCGTTTTGCACGCCCTCTTGGACGTGGTAAGATGGAAATCAAAGCACAGTGGGAACCACACAAGACTCTATGACGATCTCGGGTCAACAGACTACTCTGTACCAGTGTCACCAGAGAACTGCCATCTGACGTGAGGTATAATATCATCTGGGAGTTCTCGGGGAGTCCGTCCAGTGTACCCAGTCTCTACTGAGCACCCGTATATCATCTCCGATGTCAAACACCAATGGATATGGGATCATCCATCGCCCATCTGTATGGGTCGAGAAGGTATACGCTAGTCTACTCTGGTATATCGATGCCCCATCTCGATACACCCACGACTAGGGACTTTGAAGGATGTACTTATGGACTACCATGTCCCCACTAGTATGATCCGCATCATAGTCCAGGTAGTCAAGTACACATCCTAAGGGTTTTACCAACATGTAACAGAGAGACAATCAGTGTACACGTTAAGGTAAAGAGCAACCAGATAGCATACTATCATGTCGAGCAAGAAAGTCCTCCCTATATATGTCCCAGCATCCACTACAATATACATCCAATGTACAGTAATGGCCTCTAGGACATACATATAACTAACAGTAGGTGTACTAGCACTGGTATATTTAATGCAATGAGAATAACATGAATGCAGCATAAAGTACCTCGTGAACTAAATGCTATAAGGTATACGTGTCTACATTGTGTATCCGAGTCGGTGAATCTATCAATCGACATCCAGCCTCACAACATCACGTATGGTACAATCCATCGTACGACATCCTCTAATCAGGGGTATGGATAAATCAACAAGTAGAACTCATCGCGTACAGTAATCTAACGTACGACGGCATTAACCAAATAGGGATTCTATCAACCTATACATCATCGGGGTACAGATCTAAGTCTCGTACGGAATAACACTCAAATGAAACACATTATCCATATTAAAATACCTATCTCTTAGGTTACCTCCATGTCCATCTCGTATCAGGGGACCTACAAAGGTATCAACAATCACATAACGACTCGAATCCATAAGAATGGCATAACACACTAAGTCATCCTATCACATCGTGTACTCGTTCATCACATTAATATCTCGCATCAATTTAAATAAACGTCACACTTATTCTCTTTTAAATCGTACTTATCATGATTCACTTATCATATCATTTTCTCTTAAGTCAATTGTTTATTAGCATCAACTTCAATCATCTTATCGGTTGTAAATCCTACAATCATGTCCGCCGCATATCATTAACAAGATATAATAAACAAATGATAATCCATATCGATGGTTGCGGGGGTGCTATACGCCATCCACCCAACTTCCCCCGTAGATATAAATCTACTCACCTGCTAAACTCCTCGCTTAGCCGTAGTCGATGTGCTTCGTCGTCTCGGAATCCACGCGAAGGTACCTACAATATCAACACGTATCGCAAAACCATTAATAACGAGTTCCGAAATCCAAAACGGCATGCGGTGCGTTCATAGGCTAGAACCTATAGCCTACGCATGCAAAAACAACCAAACAACCATTTTTGTTGACGTACAAACGCGCAACAACCAAATACAATACCAATTACAAAAACCAAGAATTCCAAAATACGGAAAACCATAAACAAAACCACTCACAATAGCTCCCAGATTTTGGTTCAGGTAAACTGGAACTACACAAACGAGTATAGGGTGTTGTATATGAAGTATATGAGCTACTAGACCAAATCAAGCACCTACCACCACCAAGTGGCCAGCCACCCTCACCCAAATTCCGGCGAGCTCGGCCCCCTCTGCTCCATTGGTGTTCGTCTGGTCGGGGTGGTCTCCTAATGCCCTAATTAGTACCTGGTATTGTTTGCTTATCTCATAAACACTCCAGGTCATCCCAGATTCCCTGTAGGCCTTAAGGTTTCACAAAACCAATACGGAACAAATTCTAACTTCGTGTATCGGGTTCTAAACTCACTTCCAGGCCTCTAAATCACCCTATAAGGTCTAGTAAACAATCACTACACCTCATTTGGCCACACAACAGCAACTTATAACTTCCTAAGATCACATATCCCCAAAACTCAAATTCTAAACTAAAAATATGATATTTAACACTAAATCTAAACTAGAGTATAAGGATTACCTTAATATCAACCAAGGAACTTTCTTGAGATGCCCAAGTCTTCAAAATCAAAACTTGGAAGGTTCAAGATGTTGATGATGAAGGGGTGCATGTTTTTAATGAAGGGGACATGGGGTTTTGGCAAGGGAATGGAGATGATGCATGGAGGTAGTGTGGGTTGAAGGAGATGAAGAAATTCATGAAGAAACAATGGAGGAGGAAGGAATGGGGCAGCAAGTATAACCCCCTCTCTCTCTTAGCCTAGCCTCACTCTCCTTCACAAATATCTCCCCCAACACTCACTCTCTTAATTATCACTTTTGTTTTTCATTCATAACTCCATTCACACACAAACACTTTCTTTTCTTTTTCTTTGTTCCCCTTTTTCCTTTCTCATTCTCTTTTAATCTCACAAGTCACAAACACAAATCCATCGTGCACATGACATGGTGCACAAGTCACGGAAAAATGTAAAAACACAGATTTTACCAAAAATCCGTTAAATATCATTAAAATAAATAAATCGCTTTATTCTTCGATAAATTCCTAAATATTGGTATACACTTATACCACTTTACGAAAATCCCAACTTTCACAAATCGGGTAGTTTTCGCGAAATATATTATTTTAATATTAAATTTCCAAAAATAATATTTTGTATTTTTCTGAAATGTTACAATCTTCCCCCCTTAAATAAATTCGGTCCCCGAATTTAAATTTAAACTCCCAAATGCTAAAACATTTCAATAATCAACTCAAATCAACGGGGCTCCGAAATCATGGAAGATACAGAATACCACATCGCATCCTGTGCGCCGGAAAATGAGTACGAACTCAAAACCGAACTCCGTCAAGTATCACGCAAATCATCAGACTCGCATGCATATCATCGGAGTTACAATGGATATACAGATCTCGAAGTCCACTACTGAAATCCAATATACACTAAGCAACTGCTATAATATATATATAGTCCGCATCCTGCTTGAAAAATCTCCAAAAACCAAATAAATCATATGCAGAATCTTTTCTGAATTTCCGTGTGATGCATAATTCACGGCACAAATGACGGACGCTCATTTGTATGTAATAATATACTTTCATATAAGTTTTGCTCAAAATATACGTTCCTCCCTTTTTAAAATATCCCAAAAGGTTTTCTTTTGTAAACGTTCGTGTCACTCGCAGACACGTAAGAAATAGCGAGACTATAGCTCCTTTTTGAAAACCTCATGATGACTTTTTTATGCATGCAAAGTACACAGGTACTATCCTCGGATTAGTCCTGCTAGGGTACTATAAAGTATAGGGCCTCATCATGAAAACAATGTGCCCATATGTAAAATCAGCCTCAAAAGGTGTATCCAACAATCACATACGTCTGGTGCGCACGGAAATCAAATCCAAATACAATGCCATAATATGCCCGAAAGCAAAACTAACTGCAACGGGTGTGCATGAAAGCATCTGTCCAGTGCAACAGGTGCGCACGACAACAACATCCAGTGCATCTATAGCGCACGAAAATCTTAATCCAGTGCAACTATCATGCACGAACGAAAATCCCAATCGAGTGCATCTGGTGTGCACAAATTACATCTCATATCATGTGCCCAACATGCGCAAAAATCCAAATCAAGTACATCCGTCATGCACAAATAAAATCTAAATAAAGTGCATCTCACATGCACGAGTAAAAATCTCAATCAAGCGCATCTAAAACCAAGCGCCTAACATGCGCATAAATCCGACCAAAGCGCGTCCGGTCCGTAATAAGCATCAAGTGCAGTAGCATGAACAAAAACGAACATCAAGTACACACACACACGAAACACAAATTCTGTGCATCCAGTGCACGAAATATCAAATCCTGTGCATCCAGTGCATGAAATACATCAATAACTCAAATGCGTATAAAAACTACACCGAGTGTACCAAGGTGAAAAACTTAGAAACGTGTGCAACTGCATGCACAAAACACGTATCAATGCACTGCAAGCACATATGAGCTATACCGAGTGCAAAAATCAAATCGAGTGTGTACCACACGCACATATCAAATCGGCCATATGAAATCCACGAAATCGTAAACATGTGCAGCTAAGGCACAACATCGACATTAACACAATGGTGTATAAAATATATCAAGTGCAATAACTATGCACAAAAATGTAAATACCCAGTAGGTGCAGCCATGGTGCATAAAAACTATATCCTTAAACTCAATCATCAAAAATAAAATCCAAGCGATATAAGCGTGATACTCGGATTACAACGTAAATAGTAACAAATGACATTGAGGTACACCTCCTACAATGTCGAAAAATGCAGGTGCGCCCAAACTGGTAGACCAAGAACATCCGCTTGCCCCCTGCTCACAGTCTGGCGTCTTCTTTCTCTGGGTCCTCATTTCTCTGCGGATTACCAATCTTGCAATCTATCGGCTCATCTTCCCGGTCAGGTGTGCTAACGGAAACGATTCCGCTCTTGCACTCCTCAAGTCTCTAATCTCGACATGGAGTATGTAGGGTTACTAGGCACTGTCAGAAGGTTCTACAAGGAATCAACCATGCTCGATTTAAAATTTAAAAGTGCCGAACAACCCTAACCAAGATCTTAGACTAGAGATAAGGCGAAACAATGAGCAAGTAAACAACTTTACACCTAATAGTTTGGGATTACAACCTTTGTAGTCCGGTACTTCACTTCATAAGCTCCGTGTTGTGGTCTCTTCACTGCGATCATCAAGTTCCCGGACTCTAGAGAGGCTTCACGAAGAGAAAGTTGCAAGCTTGCTTCCGATCTTCGATAACAAAAATGATCTACCTTGAAGAAACTCAAACCCAAGCTTTTGCTTTGATAATCAAGTATTAGCAAAGCAAACACCCTAATCTAAATGGATAGAATAGATTAGGATGATGAAGCCGGAATTTAGCTCTTATTTGTTTTCAATTTCTCACTCATTTTCATCACTTATGGAAAAGCTAGAAAGCTTTTTCAAGCAAGAAGAAGAAGAAGAAGATCAAAATCCTTTTGTGATGAATAATGAAAACTCAAGTGTATGGTTTGAAATGCAACCATGGGTTAAGTATGAAGACTTAACCCATGTAGAGAAACAACTATGGTTAAAGGGTTGGGTTGGGTTAAGGAAATATCTATGCAAAAATATCAAGGTCAAAGTCAAAGCTTCAAGAAGCTTCTTGAAAGCTTCAAGAAGCTTCTTGAAAGCTTCAAGAAGCTTCTTGAAAGCTTCATGAAAGCTTAACCCTAATCCAAACCCTAACCACATTTATTCTCCATAAAACATGTTGCATTTATAACCCTAACATGTTACAATATTATATATCACATATACAATATTTATTGTAACAAAATAAAATAATACAATTAACATATATCACATATATATCAATGTATTATCCTAGTGAGAAAAAGAATCTTTAAGTGAGCTTATATTAGTTAATGTAATTTAATATATCAAATATATAATTATACATTAAATTATCGAATCAACACTTGATCCGATAATCCGGCTATTTCACAAATAACCGACTAATATATTCTATATCAGTTCATCGAATCAACACTTGATCCGATGACCCGGCTATATCATATATACCCGGCCGATATCACATATCGAGAGAATCTAATACGGTATCGCATACACGTATTATTCTCGGTCCCGCACATATCACATATGTGCTCCTACTCCGTTTTGCCTGAGCCAAGAAACCTCTGTGTAGGGCTCTAAAGAATCGTCAATACGTCGGCAGTAGGTGATGATCATAACAAACACCCACATGCTGCAAGCGGTCAGCTAAACGTAACAGCCACCCAGGTATTGAGCGATCAGAAGATCAACAAGCAAGCCGGTACATTCTCCAGTGAATCCAATCAGTAACACTCCCGTACAGTCCGGTTTATTCGTCAGATAAGTCGCATATCTTGCCTAGGGGTGGTAAACGTCAGACCCTAGTAGCTTGATACGTCGTGTTGATATGAGGTCTATAACAGTTCGAAAAACTACTGATAATACTTACCAGTAAATCTCAACAACCCTGGCCAGGGATTTCCAGTTATAACCAATCGAACACAGCGCAACATCAACTCCCTATACCGGGAGAGACGAAACCCCTCCTATCGCTCATTGCCTCCATGTGATTCGGGACTGTACCCAAAAGCCACCTTTTTGCATGCCCTCTTGGACGTGGTGTTGGAGATAGTGCCCTCAGAGTCAATTATTGGATCACAGGCACGTGATTGCAATGATTGAGGGAGGACCTATCCCGGTAGGACAGTCTCACTCGAGATGATAGTATGCTATCTGGTTTACCTTTATCATCGTGTACTGCTTTAGGTGACCTGACAAGTCGCTATTACACGTTGATGGAGCCCCTAGGATTCTTGCTTGACCACCAGCAGTATGAGGGCGATCATATAAGTGGGAGCTGGGGTCTATAAGCATATCCTTAAATGGTCCCTAGTCGTGTGAGTTTCGAGGCAGGGCATCGATACTCCATAGTAGACTAGTGTATACAGTCGAGACCCCGACAAGGGGCGGTGGCCGATCTCACAAGCCACTGGTGTCAGTTGGATCACCTAAGATGTATACAGGTGCTCATTGGGTTATGAGTACACCGGACAGGACTCGCCGGGAACATGCTAGTTGGTCATATACCAGACGTCAGATGGCAGTTCCCTGGTGACATGTGTGCAGGTTAGTTCATCGACCTGGGGATCGTCATTTGTCTTGTGTGAGTTCCCACTGTACTTTGATTACTACCCTACCACGGCTCAAAGGAGTCGTGCAAACAGGTTTTAGTTGGGTACAGTCCCGAGCCACATGGAGGCAGTGAGCGTATCTTCAGGGGTTCGTCTCTCCCGGTATTGGGGGTGAGGTCGTGCTATGTCTAGGAGAGCCATTACACGAAGCCCTCGGCCGAGGCAAGGAGATTTACTGGTAGGTATTCCAGTAGTATCTCAGGGTGTTCTGGGCTACACTTCGACACGACTTGTACCGCTTTTGGGGGTCTGACTTTTACCAACCCCCTAGGCCCGCCATGCGATGCTCATAGACGAACGAACCGGACTGTACGGATATTGTCACTGACAGGCTCAGTAGGGTTGTCAGGCTGAGTTCACTCACAGACATCCCTTTTAGTCAATACCTGGTAGCCCGTTACGTATTGGCTTATACCTCTGACGTGCTAGTGGTTAAATCCACAACCAAGGTGTTGACGAGTCTTTAGAGTCCCCCACATTCAGTTACTCAGCTTTCGGGCGAAAGGTTGTAGAGGCCGTATGGAGATATGGCAAGGTCCGATCAGATACGTGCGGTATTGCACGGATCAGGATCTGACAGTTTGTACTATAGGCCGTATGGTTATATGGCAGGGTTCGATCAGATACGTGCGGTATTGCACGGATCAGGATCGAACAGATATTACTAGCCGGTTTTGGTATAAGCCGGATTCTAGTATAGTACAGTGGAGATTTTGTCTCATTGCATTTGTATTTCGGTCGAAATACAGATGCGGGTGTGTATGCACAGTATTGGGGTTTTCCTGTAATTTATTACGGGACCAGTTTTCTGGAGTTGCCAGTTTGCTTTCCGTTTCGGCCGATTTCCATTGTTCCGTTCATTGGCCGAAGATTGGTGGAGGAGGGCTTATTTGCATTGTTGCAAATAAGTGATTATGGAGGGGGTCTTTGCATATTCTTGTGTCATGATGGTTGCACCATTCCTTGACCTTGACTTCTTGACTTCTCCATCATGGCTTGACTTTCATATGACATGGTTTTCATGATGATTGTGGTGGAGTGAGGTTCTCTTTTGGTGATCATTTCTTTGCATGATTTGGTTGTTGAGTGTTGGTGTTTTCTTTGTGATCATTATTCCTTATGATAACCATTCCTCTCTCTCTCTCTCTCTTGCATGATTGATATGGTCACCTCCCCCTTGACTTTTCCCTCTCTCTTTGATATACATGGGCCGGCCATCCCTTGTGGGGGGTTGATTTGATTTTTGGTGTGGCATTTTTGGTTCTCTTCATGCTCCAAAAATCACACAAGAAGACTCTCCAAAATTCTAAGTTCCTTTTCCTCCACTAAAAAGGCAATTCCACAAACCCAAAGTGAGACATGGTTCTATACATATTCTACAGCATATCTTGGGCACGTCGAGTAGCCGGCTTCGTGCCCGAGTTGTCTCGGCATTGAGGTGGGAGCCCGTAAACGATGTAGGCGATGTGGTGCACTTCCGGCGACTAGGAGGAGACGGGACATTCCGCAGGAGATCGGGACGACGACGAGAAGACCGGAGGACTCGGATCTGTCGGTATACTTCTCTTCCCTTTCTTGTTAGATAGTTAGACTAGTTAGTGGTTCGATCCGGGTATTAGTGCGCGGCGGTTTGCCAGTTCAAGTAAAATTAAAGTTTTTCACCGCTTCCGCATTTGGCCGTCGGATTGACGGCCGGGGCGCCGCCGTGCACTTACAGTGGTATCAGAGCCTCGCCATTAACTTAGTCTAGCTTTGTGTAATGTGTTTGCATTTCCGATCGATCAAAAAGTTCCAAAACCGTGTTTTTGAAAGTGACAGTTTTCTGTTGAAATTTTTTGGTCTCGAAAAATTTTTCAGGTTGTAAAATATTGATGTACTGGAAAATATAAAAGCTCTGTAAAAATTCGATGAAGTGACTCCACAGTTAGAGCGCGGAACCGCCGTGAATACCCCCTTCCCGCCGCTGATCCGCCGCGCACTGTGGAGATCCCTGCACCAAATTTCTACAGTGTTTTTCTGGGCTTAAAACATGGGTTTTGGAATATTAATATTGGGCCCAGAATTTCCTGATCTGCTACAGTAATGCTTGGGGGCCCACTTGTTAAAATTTGATTGATCGGATATTTTAAACACATTATTTCACAGTATTTACATTATATCTGCGACCGTGAATGTCACTCGATCGGTAAATCCAGTCTAACTGCTATAGCCCAGTTAGACGGATTTGCGAACGTGACTTTCACGTTGATGTTTTGTTTTTGCTGTGATGTTGCGGATCGGTCATGGGGGATAGCCTGGATGCAATGCTAGTACAGTTTTGTTGTATTATGTACATTTGATATTGCGGGGCGAGCGTCCGACATGTGGACTGCCGTCACTGCCTGATTGTATTATTATTTTGGGGCACGACCTGGTTGCGGTCGATGTACCCGTTGTATGTATATTTTATTTTCTGTACTAGGATTACCCCGCGGAGGGGTGCACGGATAGCCGGGTTCTAGAGGGCAACAAGCCCGCATCTCATGGCATTGAGACGGAGGGGGCTTCACTCTAGGATTGGCGGGCTATTCGCCGCACTCGTAGGGGGTACAGGTTGACCCAGGAGGGGTGCCCAAGTTACCGGATTCCGTGAAGTGCCGGGTGGTCCATTCACGGTGCTGAAGGGGGCTGCCTCGCTTCAGGTTTTGGCGGGTGACTTGCCGCGCCCGTAGGGGTCTAGGATTTCATTGCACAGGCTATCCACATGACCAGGAGAACGTCGGGTTTCAGTAGTGGCTCTGTGAAACCCGGGGATCCCAGATATCTGTATTGTTTCTGTGATGCTGTACATTTTCTGTGATGTTGCATTTCTTTCACGCCTTGAGCGAAATATAATATATTGGTATATATATTAGTAGATGTTGTATATGTTTTGCATCCGCGCTAGTCCAGTCCCCGCTCTGTCGTTAGTTAGCTAACCTAACGGGTAATGACGGGACCCAGTGGCGAATGCGGATGGCATATACGTACATCAGTATATTTTCGTTCTTTTTGGTGTGATCAATTGATGGGACTGCGTTGATTCGGATCAATGCAAGTTAAAAACAAACCTAATCTGATGTTGTTGGAACATTTTTTCAAAAGGCTGTTATTGCAAGGACGTTCACTTTTGTTTTGCATCGTGGTATTCATTTGGAATATCCTGCTCCTCAGTCGACGAGGCAAGGGCCGAGATCCCTTCACCGGGAGTGACCCCTTGGACAAAAAGTTTGCGTCAGGGCATTAACTTCACTATAGCCGATTACTTTTGCTTTGCATCGCGGTATTCATTTAGAATATCCTGCACCCCATTCTACGGGGAAAGAGCCGAGATCCCTTCACCGGGAGTGACCTCTTTAGCAACGGTTTTCGTCACTATATTTTTAAAAAGCTATCCGTTCCTTCGACGATATCAAGTTCTTTACGTTAAAGGTTTTCGCCAGAAACCATTCGTAGCCCTCCATCATTTCAGTTAAATATTCGATAGTATTCAAGCTATGTATTTTGACCTCACGCCAAGGCATAGTGATTGGTAGCTGCCGGGTATTTATCTGTTGCATAGATAGATGCGTTGGTTTGGGACAGTCGTACTACTATTTTGGCCTACGTCAAGGGTATGTACGGGTGGATTCAAATTAACCTGGATAATGATGGGTAGAACTTGACATGTGACTTATGATATTTTGACCTCACGCCAAGGTCATAAGAGCATGGGGCAGAAAACACATCGGGAGTTTCAAAAGAACTGAAACTTGCCAGATATGCGCATACCTTCTGGAGTGTGATACCGTGAGCGGATTCCGTCACGTTGTCATGCGATGAGAGTTGGATCCCGATTCCCACTGATGAGTTAGTTTACTCCTCGGGTGATCCCGACTAATTCTTCTTATAGGTTTGGAGGAGAATTTGACGGTACAGTGGGAGGTTTCCAGATTAGATAAATTGGTTACCATTATGATCTAGGTTAGAGTGCACGCTGAGTGTTTCTTTTCTCTCTCTCTTTGGCAGCGACCATTGACCCGACCCTAAGACTATGACTCAGTGACCATGTTGACCGAACATTCTTAACACAGACTTTTGGATTGTCAGAGTTGCAAACCTCATTGCCACTCCTACTTTTACCCTTTTCTCCAGGACACCCCGTACTATTACGAACGTCCACTTCCATTGGACAAAACCATCGTATGGTTAGATACGAACTCGAAGGGATTTATTCGAGGATGGTTTCCGGTTCTGGAGAAAACGGACAGGACTATTCAGTTGTCTTTTCCTTTTACCCTCTCTCAGGTGACGAGTACTCCTTGGTTTAGGGGTAGTACACCTATTACGCAAATTGGATTGTCTTCTTCCAAACCTTAGGCTGGTGCCGACCGGTAGGGAATGAAGAAAACCAATTAGCATAACGATGGTGTGCAGAAGGTATTAAGTTAAGACAAAGCAAGGGATTAGTAAGAGGGCAAAGTAAATTGCAACAGATATTCACGACCAAACCAAATATTTCGTTACCACTCCCACATCACCTTTGTATTTCTCCAGGACACTCCGTATCACTACGAAGATCCACAGTTTATTGGATATTCCATCGTATGGTTATATACGAACTCGAAAGGAACTTGTTCCAGTTCGGGGATGGATTCTGGTTCAGGAGAAATAGGAATAAGGTTTATTCGGTTGTCTTTTATCCTCACCTTCTCTCGCATCGCGAGTGTTCCTAGGATTAGGACAGTACACCCATTATGCTTATTGGATAGTCTTCTTCCAAACCATAGGCTGGTGCCGAATGGTAGGGAAGGAAGAAAACCATTTGGCCTAAAGGGGTGTGCAGAAGGTAAAGACTAAAGACAAATGAAGGGATTTGGAGAGGTGGCAAAGAATTACAAGGTTACAGACGTGAATCTGGAAGAGGCATTACTAGGAATACCAGGATACCCCATCGAAACATTTCGATGTTTCAGTTTCACTGTGTAATGTTAAAAGAAAACTGATTTCCCGATTAGATACTTACTCCAGGGTATGTATTTACCAAGTATGATTCTCACATCTGTATAGTCTTACAGATGATGAGTGGGAGTAAGTTGTTGGGAATTAGGTGATCATCCTCATTATGTCGGGATTCGTTGGAATCGTTGATATTAGAGGAAATCACCTGGGCTGTTTGCCAGTCGGCAAATTTTTGGTTTTGAATATCCGTTGTTATGCACCAATTTCAAATCGATATATCTGTACGTCTATTTTCATAGAGTGAGATATACCCTTTTGATATTATGTCGATGACATTTACCTACATCAGTGGATGGTTAGGTAAGGAGCATTAAACAGCGGTGTAATTCTTCTTAACCATAAGTACAGTTTTCAACCTACGACACACAGTGAATGAGTTATCAGACTCAAGGGACTTATACAGAGCATTGTATGTTGTCCAGGGTCCATCAGGACAGAGGGGTTGGTCCTCGTACTATATTCGGTTTACTTATGACTTCTCTAGTTTTTAGACAAGTGTTTCGTAGAAACACAGGGTCTGAATTTTGAGAAGTTGTAGGTATTTGAATAGAGTAGAGAACCAGGTATAGCAAGTATCGGGATTCTTCAAAGTGATCGAAGATGTAGATACTTGTGTATGGTATTCAGTTGATAGTAATGATAAAGAGAACTTGCTTCTCTTTCAGGTTACTCATAATTGGAAGCTTTCCTAAGTTGAGTAGCGCTGATCGGCCTCCTTCCATTTAGTTGACATGCACTGGAGACAGCTGCATGATTTGAATCTGGTTAAATTAAATCAGTGCCTCTGTTTCTATATTGGATATAGAACAGTTCATATCTTAACGATGTTAAGGTACGGGGAGTTGTCCGGCTTATGCTTAAAACCAGACTCTGGATAACTCAAGGCACGTTTCAGTAATGGCTGTTTGTGGGTTGACCCTGGCTATGACGAGGGTTGATTTTCTACCATCTGGATGAACAATAGCAATATTTTTCTATACTCGCCACAGTTTTATTAAAAAAAAATGGATTTTTTCAGAAAACTATAGTGGGAGTATGGTCGAACTGGAAGTGATTCCAGAACCACAAACGATTACTGAAGATTTGATAAGGAACCTAAAGATTCAATCTGGATTGACATTCCATTGGCCACTCCGCAGATACGGTGGGTAACTTCAGGCACCCGACATGTACTACGGTAGCCTCAAGGACGGTGACAGGGAAGTTCTTGTTTACCCACAATTACCATTGCTGTTGTTCCAGGCTGCGAGACCCGGCGGGAGGATGAGTATAGCGTCGTTCTAAACTAGTTTTAGAAGTGTACGTCTATATGACTCTGCCAGAGGGTTGTCGTAGTCAGTGGGAGCAGCGGAAGCATTGGTGGACAGGTAGCTTATGTCTATTTATAGACTAAAGCAGATATAGCGGAGATAGATCATCTATTTCTGACGTGACAGTCATAGGTTTGACTTCATCAGAATAGGGGATGGATCTGTTTAGAAGATAGTAGGGTGTGATGTCATGGTATTTGGATGACATACACAGAGTAGGAAGTGATATTCCTAGACTACAATCGGTTATACTTTGGTCGTCACACAGTGGTTTCTCCACAAAGGAAATGGATTTTATATCAGACATACTGGTTACTAGATCTATGGTTTTAGATCTAGATTTGGGTGGTTCCCAATCAGGGTACTTTGACAGCATTCTAAGAGTATTTAGAATGGACGACTCCTGGCATGGTAGTGTACCTGCAGGTAATGGAGTCACCCTCTCTAAAGGTGTCTTACAGACTAAAGGGGAGAGGGACGTGCATGATTGGCAGATCACTTGCTCAGGCAATTGAGTCAATCATGAGATGTCAAGTACCACACCAGATGTTGTTCTTATACTAGATGCAATAAGTTGACATTTGATCCAATCCTGGAGAAGCAGTCGGAAGCAGTTTAAAACATAAGTGAATGTTCTAGGGATATGATAACGACAGCCTTATTCAGGAGACAGTTATCATTCCAGGCTTCCAAGGTGACATGGACGACAGGGAGGTTGTCAGAGTTATAGTTTTTCCTTCTGACGAGGGGCAGTGTTTTGGACAGGTGGTCCAAGGCAATACTGAGGGAGGCATGGCGCAGGATACTGATTCAGTTCAGTTGACGATACAGTCTAAGAAGTTTGGATTTGGAGTTCATTTATGAGCTAGGTCCCATCAGACATCCAGACACATTCTAAGACAGGTATTGCTCATTTCGGGAGATGGTTTTCTCCGCGAACTTGAGATATAGAGAGACATAGAAAGAAACATCTAGGCGGATCCACTCACTGAGGCTATTCCTCGACCGCAATAGTTTCACAAACGGGATTTGTGAGACTGACTAGTAGAGGAGTTGGATGTTCGATATCATACGGGCTGTGAGTATGCGACATCGCAATAATTAGCCTTGAGTGCAAGTGGGAGATTGTTGGAGATAGTGCCCTCAGAGTCAATTATTGGATCACAGGCACGTGATTGCAATGATTGAGGGAGGACCTATCCCGGTAGGACAGTCTCACTCGAGATGATAGTATGCTATCTGGTTTACCTTTATCATCGTGTACTGCTTTAGGTGACCTGACAAGTCGCTATTACACGTTGATGGAGCCCCTAGGATTCTTGCTTGACCACCAGCAGTATGAGGGCGATCATATAAGTGGGAGCTGGGGTCTATAAGCATATCCTTAAATGGTCCCTAGTCGTGTGAGTTTCGAGACAGGGCATCGATACTCCATAGTAGACTAGTGTATACAGTCGAGACCCCGACGAGGGGCGGTGGCCGGTCTCACAAGCCACTGGTGTCAGTTGGATCACCTAAGATGTATACTGGTGCTCATTGGGTTATGAGTACACCGGACAGGACTCGCCGGGAACATGCTAGGTGGTCATATACCAGACGTCAGATGGCAGTTCCCTGGTGACATGTGTGCAGGTTAGTTCATCGACCTGGGGATCGTCATTTGTCTTGTGTGAGTTCCCACTGTACTTTGATTACTACCCTACCACGGCTCAAAGGAGTCGTGCAAACAGGTTTTAGTTGGGTACAGTCCCGAGCCACATGGAGGCAGTGAGCGTATCTTCAGGGGTTCGTCTCTCCCGGTATTGGGGGTGAGGTCGTGCTGTGTCTAGGAGAGCCATTACACGAAGCCCTCGGCCGAGGCAAGGAGATTTACTAGTAGGTATTCCAGTAGTATCTCAGGGTGTTCTGGGCTACACTCCGACACGACTTGTACCGCTTTTGGGGGTCTGACTTTTACCAACCCCCTAGGCCCGCCATGCGATGCTCATAGACGAACGGACCGGACTGTACGGATATTGTCACTGACAGGCTCAGTAGGGTTGTCAGGCTGAGTTCACTCACAGACATCCCTTTTAGTCAATACCTGGTAGCCCGTTACGTATTGGCTTATACCTCTGACGTGCTAGTGGTTAAATCCACAACCAAGGTGTTGACGAGTCTTTAGAGTCCCCCACATTCAGTTACTCAGCTTTCGGGCGAAAGGTTGAAGAGGCCGTATGGAGATATGGCAAGGTCCGATCAGATACGTGCGGTATTGCACGGATCAGGATCTGACAGTTTGTACTATAGGCCGTATGGTTATATGGCAGGGTTCGATCAGATACGTGCGGTATTGCACGGATCAGGATCGAACAGATATTACTAGCCGGTTTTGGTATAAGCCGGATTCTAGTATAGTACAGTGGAGATTTTGTCTCATTGCATTTGTATTTCGGTCGAAATACAGATGCGGGTGTGTATGCACAGTATTGGGGTTTTCCTGTAATTTATTACGGGACCAATTTTCTGGAGTTGCCAGTTTGCTTTCCGTTTCGGCCGATTTCCATTGTTCCGTTCATTGGCCGAAGATTGGTGGAGGAGGGCTTATTTGCATTGTTGCAAATAAGTGATTGTGGAGGGGGTCTTTGCATATTCTTGTGTCATGATGGTTGCACCATTCCTTGACCTTGACTTCTTGACTTCTCCATCATGGCTTGACTTTCATATGACATGGTTTTCATGATGATTGTGGTGGAGTGAGGTTCTCTTTTGGTGATCATTTCTTTGCATGATTTGGTTGTTGAGTGTTGATGTTTTCTTTGTGATCATTATTCCTTATGATAACCATTCCTCTCTCTCTCTCTCTCTTGCATGATTGATATGGTCACCTCCCCCTTGACTTTTCCCTCTCTCTTTGATATACATGGGCCGGCCATCCCTTGTGGGGGGTTGATTTGATTTTTGGTGTGGCATTTTTGGTTCTCTTCATGCTCCAAAAATCACACAAGAAGACTCTCCAAAATTCCAAGTTCCTTTTCCTCCACTAAAAAGGAAATTCCACAAACCCAAAGTGAGACATGGTTCTATACATATTCTACAGCATATCTTGGGCACGTCGAGTAGCCGGCTTCGTGCCCAAGTTGCCTCGGCATTGAGGTGGGAGCCCGTAAACGATGTAGGCGATGTGGTGCACTTCCCGCGACGAGGAGGAGACGGGACATTCCGCAGGAGATCGGGACGACGACGAGAAGACCGGAGGACTCGGATCTGTCGGTATACTTCTCTTCCCTTTCTTGTTAGATAGTTAGACTAGTTAGTGGTTCGATCCGGGTATTCGTGCGCGGCGGTTTGCCAGTTCAAGTAAAATTAAAGTGTTTCACCGCTTCCGCATTTGGCCGTCGGATTGACGGCCGGGGCGCCGCCGTGCACTTACACGTGGTATGATGGAAATCAAAGCACAGTGAGAATCACACAAGACTCTATGACGATCTCGGGTCTACAGACTAACCTGTACCGGTGTCACCAGAGAACTGCCATCTGACGTGAGGTATAATACCATCTTGGAGTTCTCGGCGAGTCCATCCAGTGTACCCAGTCTCCACTGAGCACCCGTATACCTTCTCTGATGTCAGACACCAATGGATATGGGATCATCCACCCCCCATCATATGGGTCAAGAAGCGCATACGCTAGTCTTCTCTGGTATATCGATACCCTGTCTCGATATACTTATGACTAGGAACATTTGAAGGATGTACTTAGCGACTACACTGTCCCCACTAGTATGATCTGCATCATAGTCCTGGTAGTCAAGTAATCATCCTAAGGGCTTTATCAACATGTAACATAGAGACAATCACAGTACATGTTAAGATAAAGAGTAACCAGATAGCGTACTATCATGTCGAGCAAGAAAGTCCTCCCTATATTTGTCCAAGCATCCACTACAATATACATCGTATGTACAGTAATGGCCTCTAGGGCATACATATAACTAACAATCTTCCACTTGCACTAGGACCATCTGTTCTGGTATCGCTTACCCAACAATCAGCTGTGGTTGAAGTATCTCATACTCAACCATCCCATAAAAGTCTTTACTAGGAATTAGGCCTTTGTGAGTGGATCTGCGCTGTTGTCCTCTGTGTATACTCTCTTAACCTTGATCTCCCTGGAGATCAACCATCTCCATGATCAGGCGATACTGCCTAAGAATATGTCTGGATCTCTGATGGGACGGGGTTCCTAGGCATAAGCTACAACTCCATTGTTGCACAATGGCAGGAACGAAGTTCATCTTATGAACTTATATATATCCAGACTTCCTCTTTGGTAGCATCCTTGGTAACGATGTATCTTGCCTTTAATCATCTAGTAAGTCACGGTATCTAGCTTGGAACTCTTCCAACATACCGTCCCTCTACTGAGGGTAAAGACAATGGCCGCGACTGACATTCAGTCGTCCTTATCACCCTGGAACCTTTCCAGTGATTCTCCCCAGGATCAATTGATACCATCTCACTACAACTAGTGAGAATCCTAACATCCAATTAGATCTATCTCATAGATCCATAACCCAGGATTTAGGAGGTATCACCTTGATCCTATATGGAGAATCTTTGTGATAAGAGGAGATTGACCGAGCGTTGCATAGGAAACTCTTTCCCTATCAAGAGTATGTCATCCACGTACTATACGAGGATCACCACCATACTCCCTACTACCTTTTTGTATATACAAGGTTCATCTACTATTTTGATGAAGTCAAACTCTTTGACTACTCCACCAAAACAGACGTTCCAACTCCGCGATACCTGATTTATCACATAAAACATCTTGCTCACATTTTCGCTGCTCTCACTGTCTACGAAGCCCTCTGGCTGTGTACTTATAGACGCACTCTTCCAAATCATTATTTAGAAAAGCAATCATGACACCCAACTTCCAGATATCGTAGTCATGGAATGTAGCCGTGGCAAGTAGGATCTGGATGGACTTAAGCATGGTTTTGAAAGTCTCAACTTTTCCATGTACGCCAAGTAATCTTCTCAAGATATACTTTCTCCTGATGGGGATTTAACCCTTCAGATAAAACAACCAAAGTCCATACTTTGTTGGTGTATAAGGATTCCATCCCAGATCACATAGCATCCAGCCATTCTTACAGAGTCCCACTCCTGATGGCCTGCTCGAAAATAGTTAGGTCATCATCTCATGATGCAATCCTCGCTCCCACTGTCATAGAGAAAACCGAAGTATCTCTCAGGTGGGTGAGGAACCCTACTAGATCGGCGGAGAGGCTGAGGTTTGTTAGAATCTATTGAATCCTTTAGTTCTACCAAATCATCAGCTGCAGTTTTTAGCTTGAACTCTTTCCAGTTCTACCTCATGATCACTAATTTCTTCACAAGAAATTCCCTTTCACAAAGGTGGCATGCTGAGAAACAAAACATCTTTTGTTCCTCGGTTTGGTAGAAGATATTCCCTTGCGAATGCTTGGGATATCCAACAAACTTCCACAGAACCGACATTGCCTCAAGCTTGTCCGGATTTTGCTTTTAGACATAGGCCGGACAACCCCAAATCTTAACTTACTTAAGATATGGGCTCTTCCCATTCCATATCACATATGGAGTGGTAGGCTTCTGATTTGATTGGAACCCTATTCAATAGGTATGCAGCTTCTCAAGTGCATAACTCCCAAAAGGAAATAGGAAACTCAGTAGTACTCATCATAAAGCACACCATATCTAATAGGGTGAGATTGCTCTGCCCCGACACACCGACGTGCTGTGGTTTATATGGAAGAGTAATGCTGAGAGAGAATTTCATTCTCCTTTAGAATAGTCCAGGAATCCCGTGCTCAAGTGTTCTCCTCCCTGATCACATCAAAGGACATAATACTTATATCCGTTTTGGTTCTCTACTTCTAACTCATAGTCATTGAATTTCTCAAAAGGTTCAGACTTATGTTTCAACAGGAACATATGTCCGAACCTTGAGAGATAATCAGTGAATGTAATGAAGTATAAAGAACTGGTCCTGGCATGTGTAGATAGGGGACCTACATACATCATCATGTATCAATCCCAAGAGTTCACTAACTCTTTCTCTGTTTCCAATAAACAGAGCTATGGACTTTTTATCTTTGTGACATGACCGACAAGTTTCACAAGATGTAAATTCAAACTAATTTAAATATGCATCTAAATGTAACTTAGCTAGTCGGGTCGCATTGATATGACTTAGTCTACCATGCCTCATGAAGGATTTGTTCATTTCTGAACTCTTCCTCTTGTATTTGTTCTGTACATTAAGAACTGTAGTTTGATTTAGAACGTATATGCTTTTAGATAACGTACCTGAACCGATCAACTCTTGATATAGGAAATGTTCAAAACATTGTCCAACAATACAAAATTATATCCTTCTTTACTAATAAAGAGACTGATATGATGTTGTATATCAGGTTCGGTATCTAATAACAATCGTTCAGAATCAATGTATTATGCTAATACAGGGTGATAACTGCCAACTTACTTGGCTTGGAACAATTGCATCGTTTTCAACTCTTGAAATTTATCACCTGTTTTCAGTTCTCTACCTATCTGTAGCCCATGTAACAGATTACATTTGCGGGATCCTGATCCGGTATCTCATACCCAGGACATAAAGGATACTGAGAAACAGTTCTCGGTAATGAACACACCTGAAGATGATGCATCAGCATGCACTTTCTTCGTTTGGGCGGCACGGGAATTCTGGTAATCCCCTAATTCCTGCTCTGTCTTATAACAATTATAAGTTGGAGCTGGACCAATGTTCCCTAGCTCAGTATAACAAGTGGGTTCAGTCAATACATCCGTATTATTATCTTGATTAAGGCGTGACATGGTCGCTACCTCGAGAGAGAGTGAAGAAAACTCGCAGCGTATACTCTTGCAAGATTAGATTGGTTATTTAATATATCTAATCAGGATGTCTCCCACTGTTTTAGTCAAATCTTCCTTCAAACCCTAAAAAGAAAGACTAGCCGGGATTAATTACACCCTACAAGTTAGCTAATCTTTCAGCCAGGCCAGTGCTGGTACTTTGAGGGAGGTTCCCCGTGCTTTCGCATAGACCTAATTAAAATAAACCTCGTTTTCCCAGGGGCGTAACCCCGTTAACACCTTTCTAGACACCTACTTGATCGGCTAATTGTAATGTGTAAAACTCTCCCAGGAGTAACTCTTACTCACAGCGGGTATCGGGATCCAACTATCTCATAAAAGGTATGCAATCTCATTGCAAATTTCAACACTTGAAATTCCCAATAATATTTTACCCCTAGCATCCTATGACCTTGATGAAAGCCAACAAACCATAGGCTACTAGTCAAGTTCAACCCGTCATTTCCCGATTGAATTAAACCCACCCGCACAACCCTTGACGAAAGCCAACAAAGTCGTACGACTACCCTAACTCAATCGCATCATATGCTTATACAGATAAGCATAAATAGCCACCGCACACTACGCCTTGACGAAAGCCAACAAACGTAGTACGAATACTATAAAGTACTTATCTGAAATGACGGAGGACTACGGCAGGTTTTTAAGAAAACCTTTTGCGTAATGAACTTGATATCGTTGTAGAATCGAGTGATTTTAAATGGAGTGTTTTTGAGGCCTTTTCTAGTTTCGCTAAAGAGGTCACTCCCGGTGAAGGGATCGTCGGCTCTTTACTTATCGAATAAGGTGCTGGATATTTCACAAATACCACTATGCAAAGCAAAAACTATAAAAGCAATCAAAAGACAAACCGAGTGTGTAGCATCTGCTAGTTTCTCTAAAGAGGTCACTCCCGATGAAGGGATCTCGGCTCTTTCCGTATCGAATAAGGTGCTGGATATTCTACAAGGAATACCACTATGCAAAGCAAAAACGAAAGCTACTAATTTTTAAACAAGTTTCTACAACATCTTATGGTTTCTTTTATTTCATTAATCTCATTAATGAAGTCCCATTTTATTATGCTTCACAAGCATCGGATATGAAACGAAATCAGCAATATAACATATATCTCATATATATAATATAAACATTCGTGTTAGGCAGTAATATGATCTCATCACAGAACATTGCAGCAGAAGAACATATATGAAATATTTGATATACTAGGAGGTCCGTGTTTTCAATACGAGCCTGTATAAAACACGGATTCCACGGTTGTGATGAATAGCCAAACCCACATCCCTAGACCCCTACGAGAGCGGAAAGTAAGCCTTCCAGTTCTAGAGTTAGGAGACCCGGTCTTGACTCCTCGAGATGGTCTCCCACTGGACCCTAGGACCCGGTTACTTGTTCTCCCGCCTTGGGTCTATCCTAATGCGGAAAAGTTAATAATATACAATGGTGACATCATCCTCAGCCCGAAAGTGCCCCAATAAAAGAATATTACATACAATTGAATTTTACATGAATGAAAAAGAAAAACTCTCATCTCACATAAAACCCCCGGCTATTCAAAACACGACGATCCAATATAACATATCACAGCAACACATAACATCACATGTCATCAACGTAAGTAAATATGCGTATCCCAATTGTCGTTGATGTATAGAAACGAAACCAGCGATACACCACATATTACACTTACGGTCGCAGAAAAGAAAGTGTAAAACTACAACAGTTGGAATCCGCAACCTCCTTAGACATCGCATGCCTAACCAAATGAATTCCTTAGACATCGCATGCCTAACAATTATAAACCCCGCATTTTAGTCTCAATATCGAAAACAATTTTCAATATCTAGTCGGGCAATTCAACAAGATTCCTGATAACATGATCGAATGCTCGTCGAAAACTTTAGTAGACGGCCGCACCCCCGATGTCGTCGACGAAGTGCACTAATGCGGAACACCGCTACCGTGAGCACCCGAACGGATGCTTTTGGCAATGGGGTTCTCCTACAGTCACTTGGTCAGGGCTATGGGGCGTGGCTATCTATTAAGTTTCCCGGCGAGTATCCGCGTATGGTACGTGATTGCGACAGACTTTTGATCGCATCAAAATCCCGTGGCAACCGATCATCTGAGACTAAACTGCTAGATTTATAACATTCAAATTAGTTATCTCATAACTACTTGTGGATTCCAAATATTGTATCATATTCTAGATAAATAGACAATGTTAAACTTTCCGATCGAATAGTCAAACACCCAAGTTTTCCCAAATAGCTCAACACTTGAGCGGAGTTCAAAAACCCAGAACATGTCACAGCCTCAATGAACCAACCGTAGAAGGGTCAAACCAACGCCTCACATGTGGTAACGCTAAACTACCACAAACCCTAGGGTTCAAGTGGCAGTTTTGACGGTCACATAATCGAGTTAAGGTTACGTTCTTCTAGAGGGTCCACAGATGCGCTTGCATGATTTTCTGAAAGTTTCAAACTCGAGAAAAAATCCAACACTTGAATGTTTTCCGACAGGGGAAAAAGTGAGTTATTGATATCCGTTTGAACTTTTTAACACGTTCTAAAATTACCCGGAAAAAACTTAAACGAAGTTAAGCTTTCCGATCAAATCAACGAATACAAAAGATCTCTAGAGAACTCAACACTTGAGTAAAATTAAAAATTCCCAGAAGCATTTAAAAATAACCAAGAAATTAACCCTGAAGTATTAGCCCCTATCTCCGTAATGTGGCCGCGGAACCGCCGCCAAACCCATGGTTTGGCCGCGGTTCCGCGCTCCATTGATGGAGTTGGGGCTTCGTACTTCCCAGTAATTCTTAGAATTCCCTGCTTATTTTTCTGAGTATTTTTAATATAGAAAAAATCAACATTTTATAAAATTTCCAGAGAGGGGTCAAAACCGGGGTTTCAGAGTTCGATCGGACTGTAAACTTCGTCTAAACAACGCCTAAAGCTCTAGCTTGGCTCTGACACCACTGTAGGGTTACTAGGCACTGTTAGAAGGTTCTACAAAGCATCAATCATGCTCGATTTAAAATTTAGAAGTGCCGAAAAACCCTAACCAAGATATTAGACTAGAGATAAGGCGAAACAATGAGCAAGTAAACAACTTTACTTCTAAGAGTTTGGGATTACAACCTTTGTAGTCCGGTCCTTCACTTCATAAGCTCCGTGTTGTGGTCCGTTCGCCGCGATCATCAAGTTCCCGGACTCTAGAGAGGCTCCACGAAAAGAAAGATGCAAGCTTGCTTCCGATCTTCGATAACAAAGATGATCTACCTTGAAGAAACTCAAACCCAAGCTCTTGCTTTGCTAATCAAGTATTAGCAAAGCAAACACCCTAATCTAAAAGGCTAGAATAGATTAGGATGATGAAGTAGGAATTTAGCTCTCATTTGTTTTCAATTTCTCACTCATTTTCATCACTTATGAAAAAGCTAGAAAGCTTTTTCAAGCAAGAAGAAGAAGAAGAAGATCAAAATCCTTTTGTGATGAATAATGAAAACTCAAGTGTATGGTTAGAAATGCAACCATGGGTTGAATATGAAGACTTAACCCATGTAGAGAAATAACTATGGTTAAAGGGTTGGGTTGGGTTAAGGAAATATCTATGCAAAATATCAAGGTCAAAGTCAAAGCTTCAAGAAGCTTCTTGAAAGCTTCATGAAGGCTTAACCCTAATCCAAACCCTAACCACATTTATTCTCCACAAAACATGTTGAATTTATAACCCTAACATGTTACAATATTATATATCACATATACAATATTTATTGTAACAAAATAAAATAATACAATTAACATATATCACATATATATCAATGTATTACCCGAGTGAGAAAAAGAATTTTTAAGTGAGCTTATATTAGTTAATGTAATTTAATATATCAAATATATAATTATACATTAAATTATCGAATCAACACTTGATCCGATAATCCGGCTATTTCACAAATAACCGACTAATATATTCTGTATCAGTTCATCGAATCAATACTTGATCCGATGACCCGGCTATATCATATATACCCGGCCGATATCACATATCGCGAGAATCTAATACGGTATCGCATACACATATTATTCTCGGTCTCGCACATATCACATATGTGCTCCTACTCCATTTTTCCTGAGCCAAGAAACCTCTGTGTAGGACTCTAAAGAATCGTCAATACGCCGGCAGTAGGTGATGATCATATCAAACACCCACAAGCTGCAAGCGGTCAGCTAAACGTAACAGCCACCCAGGTATTGAGCGATCAGAAGATTAACAAGCAATCCTGTACATTCTCCCGCGAATCCAATCAGTAACACTCCCGTACAGTCCGGTCTCTTCGTCTGATATGTCATATATCTCGCCTAGGGGTGGTAAACGTCAGACCCCAGTAGCTTGATAAGCTATGTCGATATTAGGTCTATAACAGTTCGAGAAACTACTGATAACACTTACCGGTAAATCTCAACAACCCTGGCCAGGGATTTCCAGTTATAGCCAATCGAACACATCGCAACATCAACTCCCTATACCGGGAGAGACGAAACCCCTCCTATCGCTCATTGCCTCCATGTGATTCGGGACTGTACCCAAAAGCCACCTTTTTGCACGCCCTCTTGGACGTGGTATGATGGAAATCAAAGCACAGTGGGAATCACACAAGACTCTTTGACGATCACGGGTCTACAGACTAACCTTTACCAGTGTCACCAGAGAACTGCCATATGACGTGAGGTATAATACCATCTGGGAGTTCTCTGCGAGTCCGTCCAGTGTACCCAGTCTCCACTGATCACCCGTATACCTTCTCTGATGTCAAACACCAATGGATATGGGATCATCCATCGCCCATCATATGGGTCAAGAAGCGAATACGCTAGTCTACTCTGGTATATCGATACCCTGTCTCGATATACCTACGACTAGGAACATTTGAAGGATGTACTTAGCGACTACATTGTCCCTACTAGTATGATCTGCATCATAGTCCTGGTAGTCAAGTAATCATCTTAAGGGCTTTATCAACATGTAACATAGAGACAATCAGAGTCCAGGTTAAGATAAAGAGTAACCAGATAGCGTACTATCATGTTGAGCAAGAATGTCCTCCCTATATATGTCCAAGCATCCACTACAATATACATCGTATGTACAGTAATGGCCCTCAGAGTCAATTATTGGATCACAGGCACGTGATTGCAATGATTGAGGGAGGACCTATCCCGGTAGGACAGTCTTACTCGAGATGATAGTATGCTATCTGGTTTACCTTTATCATCGTGTACTGCTTCAGGTGACCTTACAGGTCACTATTACACGCTGATAGAGCCCCTAGGATTCTTTCTTGACTGCCGGCAGTATGATGGCGATCATATACGTGAGAGCTGGTGGTCCATAAGCACATCCTTAAAAGGTCCCTAGTCGTGGGAGTTTCGAAACAGGGCATCGATTCTCCAGAGTAGACTAGTGTATACAGTCGAGACCCCGACGAGGGGCGGTGGCCGGTCTCATAAGCCACTGGTGTCAGTTGGTTCACCTAAGATGTATACAGGTGCTCATTGGGTTATGAGTACATCGGACAGGACTCGCCGGGAACATGCTAGTTGGTCTTATACCAGATGTCAGATAGCAGTTCCCTGGTGACATGTGTACAGGTTAGTTCATCGACCTGAGATCGTCATTTGTCTCGTGTGAGTTCCCACTGTGCTTTGATTACTACCCTACCACGGCTCAAAGGAGTTGTGCAAACAGGTTTTAGTTGGGTACAGTCCCGAGCCACATGGAGGTAGTGAGCGGATCTTCAGGGGTTCGTCTCTCCCGGTATTGGGGGTGAGGTCGCGCTGTGTCTAGGAGAGCCATTACGCAAAGCCCTCGGCCGAGGCAGGAGATTTACTGGTACGTATTCCAGTAGTATCTCAGGGCGTTCTGGGCTACACTCCGACACGACTTGTACCGCTTTTGGGGGTCTGACTTTTACCAACCCCCTAGGCCCGACATGCGATGCTCATAGACGAACGGACCGGACTGTACGGATATTGTCACTGACAGGCTCAGTAGGGTGTCAGGATGAGTTCGCTCATCGACGTCCCTTTTGGTCAATAGCTGGTGGCCCGTCATGTATTGGCTAATACCTCTGACGTGCTAGTGGTTAAATCTACAGCCATAGTATTGACGAGTCTTTAGAGTCCACCACACTTACAGTTACTCAAGCTATCGGGCGAAACGCTGTAGAGGACGTATGAAGATATGGCAGGGTCCGATCAGATACATGCGGTATTGCACGGATCAAGATCGGACAGTTTTGTACTAGTGGCCGTATGGATATATGGCAGGGTTCGATCTGATACGTGCGGTATTGCACGGTTCAGGATCGGACGGATATTACTAGCCGGCTTTGGTTTGAGCCGGATCCTAGTTTAGTACAGTGTAGATTTTGTATCATTGCATTTGTATCCGGTTGGAATACAGATGCAGGTGTGTATGCACAGTATCGGGGTTTTCCTGTAATTTATTACGGGACCAGTTTTCTGGAGTTGCCAGTTTGCATTCCGTTCCGGCCGGTTTTCCTTTGTTCTTTCCCGGCCGGACTTTTCTGATGGAGGGGGTTATTTGCAAGTTTGCAAATAACATTTTGTGGAGGGTTTATTTGTGAGATGATTGAATATGATGGCATCTTTTCTTTTCCACCATCATTTGATTCTCTTTACATCACTTAAAGGTGATTAGTAGTTGATGTGAGATTGTTATGATGAGGTTTGGATATGGTCACCTTTCTCTTTCTCCTACACTCACCTCCCTTCTTGTTATGGTTTGTATTTTCATTCCTCCACCATATTATTCTCACTAGATGAAAGAAGGTTCACTTGAGAGAAAAAAGAATGAGAGAGTTCATTTGGTTATGTGAGGATTTCTTCATCTCATCTTCTTCTTGCTAGAAAATTGAAAGCACCAATTTTCTTTACCTTTTCCTCCATCCATCAATGGCAACTGCATAAACTCCAAGAGACAAAGTTTCTACACTACATTCTACAGCATATCTTGGGCATGTCGACTTGCCGGCTTCATGCCCGAGTTGCCTCGGTATTGAGGCGGGAGCCCGTAAAAGACGCAGGTGATGTGGTGCCCTTCCGGCGAGGAGGCGACGATATGGAGACAAGACTTTCCGCGGGAGATCGGGACGATGAAGAGAAGACCGGAGGACTCAGATCACTTGGTATACTTCTCTTCCCATCTCTTGTTTGCTAGCATTAGGTTAATGGTTGCGATCCGGGTTTTCATTGTCCGCGGTAGCGCCAGTTTCCAAGTAAGGAAAATTTTTGATTCCGCATTTTGGCCTCGGATAGGCGGCCGGGGCGCTGCCGTGGCGCAACATGGTATCAGAGCCACGCCATTAACCTTGCCTAGCTTGTTCTAATGTGTTTTACTTATCCGATCGACCAAATTTCCAAAAACCACGTTTTGCTTGCATCAGTTTTCTGTCGATTTTTTCCAGGCTCTAAAATTTTTTCAGGTTGTAGAAAACTGATGTACATGAAATTATAAGAAAACTGCAAAAGTTTGGTAAGTTGATCCTTCCAGAGGACCGCGGAACCGCGGCAATGACCCCTCTTTGCCGCGGTTCCGCCGCAGTATATTCCCTTCATTTTACCAATTTTTTGTGGTGGGCTTTTGGGCTGAAAATGGGGGTTTTGGAATATTAAAATTGCGCCCAGAGTTTCTGTGAGTGCTACAGTATTACTTGGGGGCCCACTAGTTAATTTTTGATCGATTGGATATTTTAAACACATTATTTCACAGTATTTACATTATATCTGCGACCGTGAATTTCACTTGATCGGTAAATCCTGTCTAACTGCTATAGCCCGGTTAGACGGATTTGCGAACGTGGCTTTCACGTTGATGTTCTATGTTTATGCTGTGTTGTTGCGGATCGGTCGTGGGGGATAGCCTGGATGCAATGCTAGTACAGTTTTGTTTTATATGTACATTTGATATTGCGGGGCGATCGTCCGACATGTGGACTGCCGTCACTGCCTGTTTGTATTATTCTTTTGGGGCACGACCTGGTTGCGGTCGATGTACCCGTTGTATGTATATTTTACTTTCTGTACTAGGATTACCCCGCGGAGGGGTGCACGGATAGCCGGGTTCTAGAGGGAAACGGGCCCGCATCTCATGGCATTGAGACGGAGGGGGCTTCACTCTAGGATTGGCGGGCTATTCGCCGCACTCGTAGGGGGTACAGGTTGACCCAGGAGGGGTGCCCAAGTTACCGGATTCCATGAAGTGTTGGGTGGTCCATTCACGGTGCTGAAGGGGGCTGCCTCGCTTCAGGTTTTGGCGGGTGACTTGCCGCGCCCGTAGGGGTCTAGGATTTCATTGCACAGGCTATCCACACGATCAGGGGAACGTCGGGTTTCAGCAGCGGCTCTGTGAAACCCGGGGATCCCAGATATCTGTATTGTTCTGTGATGCAGTACATTTCTGTGATGTTGCATTCTTATCACGCCTTGAGTGAATATAATATATTGGTATATATATTAGTAGATGTTGTATATGTTTTGCATCCGCGCTAGTCCAGTCCCCGCTCTGTCGTTAGTTAAGTAACCTAACGGGTGATGACGGGACCCAGTGGCGAATGCGGATGGCATATACGTACATCAGTATATTTTCATTCTTTGTGGTGTGATCAATTGATGGGACTGCGTTGATTCGGATCAATGCAAGATAAACAAACCTATTCTGATGTTGTTGGAACATTTTTCAAAGAGCTGTTATTGCAAGGACGCTCACTTTTGTTTTGCATCGTGGTATTCATTTGGAATATCCTGCTCCTCAGTCGACGAGGCAAGGGCCGAGATCCCTTCATCGGGAGTGACCCCTTGGATAGAAATCTGCGTCAGGGCATTAACTTCACTATAGCCGATTACTTTTGCTTTGCATCGTGGTATTCAGTTGGAATATCCTGCACCTCATTCTACGGGGAAAGAGCCGAGATCCCTTCACCGGGAGTGACCTCTTTAGCAAAGGCTTTCGTCACTATATTTTTTATAAAAACTATGCAGTTCCTTCAACGATATCAAGTTCATTACGTTAAAGGTTTTTCGCCAAAGACCAGCCGTAGCTCTCCGTCATTTCCTATAGGTATTATTTGGTATTTGTGCTGCGTTTGTTGACCTAGTCAAGACGTAGTGTTCGGTAGCTAAGTGGTACTTGTTTGTTGCATAAGTGGGATTGGTTAAGACAGTCGTGCGGCCTTGTTGACCTAGTCAAGGGCACGTACGGGTGGGTTTAATGCAATCCAGAATAATGACGGGTTGAACTTGACTGGCGGTTTATGGTTTGTTGACCTAGTTAAGGTCATCAACCGCTTGGGGTAAAAATCATATCGGGAGTTTCAAAAGAACTGAAACTTGCCAGACATGCGCATACCTTCTGGAGTGTGGTGACGTGAGTGGATTCCGTCACGTTATCATGCGATGATAGTTGGATCCTGATTCCCACTGATGAGTTTGTTTACTCCTCGGGTGACCCCGACTAATTCTTCTTTCAGGTTTGGAGGAGAATTTGAGGTACAGTGGGAGGTTTCCAGATTAGTCAAAGTGATAACCATTCTGATCTAGGTTAGAGTGCAGCTGAGTGTTTCTTTTCTCTCTCTCTTTGGCAGCGACCATTGACCCGACCCTAAGACTATGACTCAGTAACCAAGTTGACCGAACCTTCTTAACACTGGCTTTTGGATTGTCAGAGTTGCAGACCTCATTGCCACTCCTACTTTTACCCTTTTCTCCAGGATGTTGGAGATAGTGCCCTCAGAGTCAATTATTGGATCACAGGCACGTGATTGCAATGATTGAGGGAGGACCTATCCCGGTAGGACAGTCTTACTCGAGATGATAGTATGCTATCTGGTTTACCTTTATCATCGTGTACTGCTTTAGGTGACATGACATGTCGCTATTGCACGTTGATAGAGCCCCTAGGATTCTTGCTTGACTGCCAGCAGTATGAGGGCGATCATATAAGTGAGAGCTGGAGTCTATAAGCACATCCTTAAAAGGTCCCTAGTCGTAGGAGTTTCGAGACAGGGCATCGATTCTCCAGAGTAGACTAGTGTATACAGTCGAGACCCCGACGAGGGGCGGTGGCCGGTCTCACAAGCCATTGGTGTCAGTTGGATCACCTAAGATGTATACAGGTGCTCATTGGGTTATGAGTACACCGGACAGGACTCGCCGGGAACATGCTAGTTGGTCTTATACCTGACGTCAGATAGCAGTTCCCTGGTGACATGTGTACAGGTTAGTTCATCGACCTGGGGATCGTCATTTGTCTCGTGTGAGTTCCCACTGTACTTTGATTACTACCCTACCACGGCTCAAAGGAGTCGTGCAAACAGGTTTTAGTTGGGTACAGTCCCGAGCCACATGGAGGCAGTGAGCGGATCTTCAGGGGTTCGTCTCTCCCGGTATTGGGGGTGAGGTCGCGCTGTGTCTAGGAGAGCCATTACACAAAGACCTTGGCCAAGGCAGGAGATTTACTGGTAGGTATTCCAGTAGTATCTCAGGGTGTTCTGGGCTACACTCCGACACGACTTGTACCGCTTTTGGGGGTCTGACTTTTACCAACCCCCTAGGCCCGCCATGCGATGCTCATAGACGAACGGACCGGACTGTACGGATATTGTCACTGACAGGCTCAGTTGGGTGTCGGGGTGAGCTTCCTCATCGACGTCCCTTTTGGTCAATAGCTGGTGGCCCGTCACGTATTGGCTTATACCTCTGACGTGCTAGTGGTTAAATCCACAGCCATAGTATTGACGAGTCTTTAGAGTCCACCACACTTTCAATTACTCAAGCTTTCGGGCGAAACGCTGTAGAGGCCGTATGGAGATATGGCAGGGTCCGATCAGATACGTGCGGTATTGCACGGATCAGGATCGGACAGCTTTGTACTTGTGGCCGTATGGATATATGGCAGCGTTCGATCAGATACGTGCGGTATTGCACGGATCAGGATCGGACGGATTTTACTAGCCGGCTTTGGTTTAAGCCGGTCCTAGTTTAGTACAGTGTAGATTCTATCTCTTTGCATTTGTATCCGGACGGAATACAAATGCAGGTGTGTATGCACAGTATCGGGGTTATCCTGTAATTTATTACGGGACCAGTTTTCTGGAGTTGCCAGTTTGCTTTCCGTTCCGGCCGGTTTTTCTTTGTTCTTTCCCGGCCGGACTTTTCTGATGGAGGGGGTAATTTGCAGTTTTGCAAATTACTTTTGTGGAGGGGTTTCATGCATTATGATAGCATCTTTTCTTTTTCCTTCATAATGGTTAGCATCTTTGCTTTATGAGATTTGAAATGGATTTGAGGTTGATTTGAGATTTAGTGATGATTATGTTCTTGGATGTGGTCACCTCTTTTCTTTTCCTACACTCACCTCCCTCTTGATATGATATTGTTCTTCCTCCACCATATTCTACACTTAAGGTAAGAAGGTATTCATGGTTGAAAAAAGAAAGAGAAGAAGAAAAGAAAAGAGAGAAAGAAAAAGATGAGAGCTTCACCATGAGAGTTTCATTCTTGATCTTCTTTCCATGCTAGAAAAATGCAAGCACCATTTTTCTAGTCTTGATTCCTCCATCATCTTCAATGGCAACCAACCCCAATGTGAGACATACATTCTACATTACATTCCCTACAGTATATCTTGAGCATGTCGAGTAGCCGGCTTCATGCGCGAGTTGCCTCGGTATTGAGGTGGGAGCCCGTAAAAGTACCCGGCTTCGTGGTGCCCTTTCCGACGAGGAGGAGACGGACGGAGATCCCGCGAGGAGATCGGAGTGGAGATGAAGACCGGAGGACTCGGATCAGTCGGTACATCTCTAACCTATCTTGTTAGTTAGCTAGACTAGTTTAATGGTTACGATCCGGGGTTTTGTGCGCGGTGGTGCCGGTTTGCAAAGTCCGCAAAATTTAAGTTTACCACCGTTTCCGCGTTTGGCCGTCGGATTGACGGCCGGGGCGCCGCCGTGCACTTACACAGGACACCCCGTATTACTATGAACGTCCACTTCCATTGGACAAAACCATCGTATGGTTATATACGAACTCGAAGGACTTCGTGGATGGTTTCTGGTTCTGGAGAAAACGAATAGGATTATTCAGTTGTCTTTTCTTTTCACCTTCTCTCATTGCGAGTACTCCTTGGTTTAGGAGATAGTACACCTATTACGCAAATTGGATAGTCTTCTTCCAAACCTTAAGCTGGTGCCGAACGGTAGGGAATGAAGAAAACCAATTAGCATAACGATGGTGTGCAGAAGGTATTAAGTTAAGACAAAGCAAGGGATTGGTAAGAGGGCAAAGTAAATTGCGACTGCTATTCACGACCGAACCAAGTATTTCTTCGCCAATCCTAAATCACCTTTGTATTTCTCCAGGACACTCCGTATCACTACGAAGATCCACAATTTATTTGGATACTCCATCGTATGGTTATATACGAACTCGAAAGGAACTTGTTCCAGTTCGGGGATGGATTCTGGTTCAGGAGAAATAGGAATAAGGTTTGTTCGGTTGTCTTTTATCTTCACCTTCTCTCGCTTTGCGAGTGCTCCTAGGATTAGGACAGTACACCTTTTATGCTTATTGGATAGTCTTCTTCCAAACCATAGGCTGGTGCCGAACGGTAGGGAAGGAAGAAAACCATTTGGCCTAAAGGGGTGTGCAGACGGTAATGACTAAAGACATATAAAGGGATTTGGACAGATGGCAAAGAGATATACGGTTACAGTTGTGAATCTGGATAATGGAAGAGGCATTACTAAGAATACCGGAATACCCCACCGAAACATTTTAATGTTTCAGTTTCACTGTGTAATGTTAAAAGAAAACTGATTTCCCGATTAGATACTTACTCCAGGGTATGTATTTACCAGGTATGATTCTCACATCTGTATGGTTTTACAGATGATGAGTGGGAGTAAGTTATTGGGAATAGGGTGATCATCCTCATTATATCGGGATTCGTTGTAATCGGTGATATTTGAGGAGATCATCTGGGCTGTTTGCCGGTCGGCAAATATTTGGTTTTGAATATCCGTTGTTGTGCACCAATTTCAAATTGATATATCTATACGTCTATTTTCATAGAGTGAGATATACCTTTTGATATTATGTCGATGACATTTACCTATATCAGTGGATAGTTAGGTAAGGAGCATTAAACAGCGGTGTAATTCTTCTTAACCATAAATACAGTTTTCAACCTACGACACACAGTGAAAGAGTTGTTAGACTCAGCGGACTTATACAGAGTATTGTATGTTGTCCAGTGTCCATTAGGACAGAGGGGTTGGTCCTCATATTATATTCTGTTTACTTTTAACTTCTCTAGTTCTTAGACATGTGTTTCGTAGAAACACAGGGTCTAAGTTTTGAGGAGTTATAGGTATTTGAATAGAGTAGAGAACCATGTGTAGCAAGTATCGGGATTCTTCAAAGTGATCGAAGATGTAGATACTTGTGTATGGTATTCAGTTGATTGTAATGATAAAGAGAAATTGCTTCTCTTTCAGGTTACTCATAAATGGAAGCATTCCTAAGTTGAGTAACGCTGATCGGCCTCCTTCCATTTAGTTGACATGCACTGGAGATAGCTGCATGATTTGAATCTGGTTCAATTAAATCAGTGCCTCTAGTTCTATATTGGATATAGAACAGTTCATATCTTAACGATGTTAAGGTACGGGGAGTTGTCCGGCTTATGATTAAAACCAGACACTAGACAACTCAAGGCACGTTTCTGTAATGGCTATTTGCGGGTTGACCCAGGCTATGACGAGTGTTGACTTTCTACCATCTGGAAGATCAATAGAGATATTGTTCTTGACTCGCCACATTTTTAAAAGAAATGGATTTTTTTTTTTGGAAAACAATAGTGGGAGTATGGTAGAACTGGAAGTGATTCCAGAACCGCAAACGATTACTGAAGATTTGATAAGGAACCTAAAGATTCAATCTGGTTTTACATTCTATTGGCCACTCTGCAGATACGGTGGGTAACTTCAGGCACCCGAGAGGTACTCCGGTAGCCTCAAGGACGGTGACAGGGAAGTTCTTGTCTACCCACACTTGCCATTGCTGTTGTTCCAGGCTGTGAGACCCGGCAGGAGGATGAGTATAGCGTCATTCTGAACGAGCTTTAGAAGTGCATGTCTATATGACTCTGGCAGAGGGTTGTCGTAGTCAGTGGGAGCAGCGGAAGCATTGGTGGACATCAGGCTTATGTCTATTTATAGACTAAAGTAGATATAGCGGAGATAGATCATCTATTTCTGATGTGACAGTCATAGGGTTGACGTCATCAGAATAGGGGATGGATCTGTTAAGAAGGTAGTAGGGTGTGATGTCCTGGTCTTGGATGACATACACAGAGTAGGAAAGGAAACTCCTATACTACGATCGGTTATATTTTGGTTGTCACACACTAGTTTCTCCACACAGGACTTGGATATTATATCAGACATTCTGGTTACTAGATCTATGGTTTTAGATCTAGATTTGGATAGTTTCCCAATCTGGGTACCTTGACAGCATTCTATGAGTATTTAGAATGGACGACTCCTGGCACGGTAGTGTACCTGCAGGTGATGGAGTCACCCTCTCTAAAGGTGTCTTACAGACTAAAGGGGAGAGGGATACGCATGATTAACAGATCACTTGCTTAGGCAATTGAGTCAATCATGAGATGTCACGTACCACACCAGATGTTGTTCTTGCAGTAGATGCAATAAGTTGATATTAATCCAATCCTGGAGAAACAATCGGAAGCAGTTTTAGGACATAAGTGCGTGTTCTAGGGATGTGATAACGACAGCCTCTTTTAGGAGACGGTTATCACTCCAGGCTTCCAAGGTGACATGGATGACAGAGTGGCTGTCAGAGTTATAGTTTCTCCTTCTGACGAGGGACAGTATTTTGGACAGGTGGCCCAAGGCAATACTGAGGGAGGCATGACGCTGGGTACTGATTAAGTTCAGTTATCGATACAGTCCAAGAAGTTTGGATTTAGAGTTCATTTATGAGCTAGGTCCCATCAGACATCCAGACATTCTAAGACAGGTATTGCTCATTTCGGGAGATGGCTTTCTCCGCGAACTTAAGATATAGAGAGACATAGAAAGAAACATCACAGCGGATCCACTCACTGAGGCTATTCCTCGAACGCAATAGTTTCGCGAACGAGCTTTGTGAGAATGACTAGTAGAGGAGTTGGGTGTTCGGTATCACACGGGCTGTAAGTATGCGGCATCGTAATAATTAGCCTTGAGTGCAAGTGGGAGATTGTTGGAGATAGTGCCCACAGAGTCAATTATTGGATCACAGGCACGTGATTGCAATGATTGAGGGAGGACCTATCCCGGTAGGACAGTCTTACTCGAGATGATAGTATGCTATCTGGTTTACCTTTATCATCGTGTACTGCTTCAGGTGACCTTACAGGTCACTATTACACGCTGATAGAGCCCCTAGGATTCTTTCTTGACTGCCGGCAGTATGATGGCAATCATATACGTGAGAGCTGGTGGTCCATAAGCACATCCTTAAAAGGTCCCTAGTCGTGGGAGTTTCGAGACAGGGCATCGATTCTCCAGAGTAGACTAGTGTATACAGTCGAGACCCCGACGAGGGGCGGTGGCCGGTCTCATAAGCCACTGGTGTCAGTTGGTTCACCTAAGATGTATACAGGTGCTCATTGGGTTATGAGTACACCGGACATGACTCGCCGGGAACATGCTAGTTGGTCTTATACCAGATGTCAGATAGCAGTTACCTGGTGACATGTGTACAGGTTAGTTCATCGACCTGAGATCGTCATTTGTCTCGTGTGAGTTCCCACTGTGCTTTGATTACTACCCTACCACGGCTCAAAGGAGTCGTGCAAACAGGTTTTAGTTGGGTACAGTCCCGAGCCACATGGAGGCAGTGAGCGGATCTTCAGGGGTTCGTCTCTCCCGGTATTGAGGGTGAGGTCGCGCTGTGTCTAGGAGAGCCATTACGCAAAGCTCTCGGCCGAGACAGGAGATTTACTGGTAAGTATTCCAGTAGTATCTCAGGGCGTTCTGGGCTACACTCCGACACGACTTGTACCGCTTTTGGGGGTCTGACTTTTACCAACCCCCTAGGCCCGACATGCGATGCTCATAGATGAACGGACCGGACTGTACGGATATTGTCACTGACAGGCTCAGTAGGGTGTCAGGATGAGTTCGCTCATCGACGTCCCTTTTGGTCAATAGCTGGTGTCCCGTCATGTATTGGCTAATACCTCTGACGTGCTAGTGGTTAAATCTACAGCCATAGTATTGACGAGTCTTTAGAGTCCACCACACTTACAGTTACTCAAGCTATCGGGCGAAACGCTGTAGAGGACGTATGGAGATATGGCAGGGTCCGATCAGATACATGCGGTATTGCACGGATCAAGATCGGACAGTTTTGTACTAGTGGCCGTATGGATATATGGCAGGGTTCGATCTGATACGTGCGGTATTGCACGGATCAGGATCGGACGGATATTACTAGCCGGCTTTGGTTTGAGCCGGATCCTAGTTTAGTACAGTGTAGATTTTGTATCATTGCATTTGTATCCGGTTGGAATACAGATGCAGGTGTGTATGCACAGTATCGGGGTTTTCCTGTAATTTATTACGGGACCAGTTTTCTGGAGTTGCCAGTTTGCATTCCGTTCCGGCCGGTTTTCCTTTGTTCTTTCCCGGCCGGACTTTTCTGATGGAGGGGGTTATTTGCAAGTTTGCAAATAACATTTTGTGGAGGGTTTATTTGTGAGATGATTGATTATGATGGCATCTTTTCTTTTCCACCATCATTTGATTCTCTTTACATCACTTAAAGGTGATTAGTAGTTGATGTGAGATTGTTATGATGAGGTTTGGATATGGTCACCTTTCTCTTTCTCCTACACTCACCTCCCTTCTTGTTATGGTTTGTATTTTCATTCCTCCACCATATTATTCTCACTAGATGAAAGAAGGTTCACTTGAGAGAAAAAAGAATGAGAGAGTTCATTTGGTTATGTGAGGATTTCTTCATCTCATCTTCTTCTTGCTAGAAAATTGAAAGCACCAATTTTCTTTACCTCTTCCTCCATCCATCAATGGCAACTACATAAACTCCAAGAGACAAAGTTTCTACACTACATTCTACAGCATATCTTGGGCATGTCGACTTGCCGGCTTCATGCTCGAGTTGCCTCGGTATTGAGGTGGGAGCCCGTAAAAGACGCAGGTGATGTGGTGCACTTCCGGCGAGGAGGCGACGATATGGAGACAAGACTTTCCGCGGGAGATCGGGACGATGAAGAGAAGACCGGAGGACTCGGATCACTTGGTATACTTCTCTTCCCATCTCTTGTTTGCTAGCATTAGGTTAATGGTTACGATCCGGGTTTTCATTGTCCGCGGTAGCGCCAGTTTCCAAGTAAGGAAAATTTTTGATTCCGCATTTTGGCCTCGGATAGGTGGCCGGGGCGCTGCCGTGGCGCAACAGGATAGATGATACGTCAACTGTCATCTCGGGACCGGTCTACTCTAGACCTGAGTAAGACTCTCCACACTGGAAATCTTCAACTCAATAGGTCCTGCGTCGGCGCATCAAATCTGATGAATCACCTCCTTATCTCAACTCAAGATAGTCTAGCTATCACCTGTTGCATCTCTGTAGGGTTCCTAGGCGCTCTTGTGAAGGTTCATAAAACATCAAACATGCCCGAATAAAATTTTACATGTGTCGAATAACCCAAAGCCGGGATCTTTGCTAGATTATTAGGGTTTAACTTGCAAGATAACATCTTTAAACCTAAGTGTGAGGGATTACAACCTTTGTAGTCCGCTCCTTCACTTCACAAGCTCCGAGTAGAAGTCCCTTCGCCGCGATCCACGATCTCGCGGACTCAAGAGAGGCTCCACGACTCGAACGATCCATGTTAGCTTGTAGTGTTCCGCTTCTCCGACGATCTACGTCGAAGTTGCTATAACCCAAGCTTTCTCACTCTAATGAGGTGAACACCCTAATCTAAAGGGCTAGATTAGATGAGGATGATGGAGTAGTATTTATGCTTTCTTTTTGTATCATTTTCTCACAAGAACTCATCACAAAAAAATCACAAGTGAGCTCTCTCAAAAACTCAAGAGAGAAGAAGATGAAGAATAATGAGATAATTCCATTTGTGATGAATAGTAGTAAAGAATATATGATTGATTATGGAACCATGGTCAAGGATGAGAGGCTAAATCTTTGTAGAGAATAAACTAGAGTTAGGGTTTGGTTAGGTCAAGAATGAGTCATGGATAAGTATCAACCATAATATCTTAACCAAGACAAAAGGAAATCCTTCTAGAAAGAGCAAGAAGGAACTAACCCTAATCAAACCCTAATCTCTTTTTATCATCCCTAAACATGTTTCATAATAAATCATATCATGTCACAATAATATATATCACATATATATTATATATTTGCAACAAAAGAAAATAATACAATTAACATATATCGCATATATATCAATGTATTAATCCGGTGAGAAAATGAAATAATAAAGCGAGCCAATATTAGATAATGTAATACAATATATCATATATATCATTATACATTAAATCATCGAATCAACACTTGATCCGACGATCCGGCTATATCGAATATAACCGACTAATATATCATGTACCGATTCATCGAATCAACACTTGATCCGATGTCCCGGTTCATATCTAAATATCGCGAGAATATAATACGGTATCTCATATCGCATTATCCTCGGTCCTGCACATATCACATATGTGCCGCTACTCCGTTTTGCCTGAGCCAAGAAACCTCTGTGTAGGACTCTAAAGAATCGTCAATACGCCGGTAGCAGGTGATGATCATATCAAACACCCACAAGCTGCAAGCGGTTAGCTAAACGTAACAGCCACCCAGGTATTGAGCGATCAGAAGATCAACAAGCTAGCCTGTCCGTTCTCTTGTGAATCCAATCAGTAACACTCCCGTACAGTCCGGTCTGTTCGTCTGATATGTCGCATATCAAGTCTAGGGGTGGTCTACGTCAGACCCCAGTAACCGATAAGTCGTGTCGATGTGAGGCTCATAACAGGTCAAGAAACTACTGGTAACACTAACCAGTATATCTCTATATCATCCCTGGCCAGGGACTTCCAGTTATAGCCAATCGAACACAACACAACATCAACTCCCTATAACGGGAGAGACGAATCCCCTCCTATCGCTCATTGCCTCCATGTGATTCAGGTCTGTACCTAAAAGCCACCGTTTTGCACGCCCTCTTGGACGTGGTAAGGTGTAAATCAAAGCACAGTGGGAATCACACAAGACTCTATGACGATCTCGGGTCTACAGACTACGCTGTACCAGTGTCACCGGAGAACTGCCATCTGACGTGTGGTATATCACCATCTGGGAGTTCTCGGCGAGTCCGTCCAGTGTACCCAGTCTCCACTGAGCACCCGTACACCATCCTTGATGTCAAACACCGATGGATATGGGATCATCCATCGCCCATCATATGGGTCAAGATGCGTATACGCTAGTCTACTCTGGTGTATCGATGCCCTGTCTCGATATACCCTCGACTAGGAACAGTTATAGGATGTACTCATCGACTACCGTAGCCCCACTAGTATGATCTCATCATAATCCTAGTAGTCGAGTACAGATCCTAAGGGCTTTATCAACATGTGAGAGAAAGACAGTAAACCAGTACAAGTCAACATGTTAAGATAAAGTGAAACCAAATAGCATACTATCATAACGAGCAAGAAAGTCCTCTCTGTATATATCCAAGCATCCATCATAATATACATCATATGTACAACAATGGCCTCTAGGGCATATACATAACTAACAATCTCTGCCTGGTGTAGGGTTCCTAGGCACACATACAAGGGTTTATAAAGCATCTACCATGCCCGGATAAAAAATTAGACGTGCCGAACAACCCAAAGCCGGGATCCTTGCAAGATTATTAGGGTTACACATGCAAGTAAACATCTTTACAACTAAGTGAATAAGAAAATACAACCTTTGTAGATTGGTCCTTCACTTCAAAAGCTCCTTGTTGTAGTCCCTTCGCTGCGATCATGGTCCTCCCGGGCTCTTGCATGGCTTCACGAGGCAGAAGGCGCGTCCTTGCTTGAAGTCTTCGAGGCCGAAGATGATCTACGTCAATGGAATACTGTCACGACCCGCAGGGTACGGAACGTGACTGGCACTTAAGTTTACGAAACGTCTCAAGACGTCCGTAAAATAAGTAAGCCAAAGCCCAGAAAACCAAACCAAATAAGCAAAAGAGTGAAGAGAACCCAATCAATTGAAAACGAGTTTATCAATTAAGTCATATAAAACCCTTTTTAAAAACAATATCAATTTTTCCGAAAATTTCGGCAGAGTCTCCTTTGTAAATACTGGCCCCCAAAATGGGTACAACAAAAATATATATGAATCCAACAAATAAGGCATCCCCAAGCGGGAGCTAGCTCTTCGCCACGAGGCGGTCACAAATCCCACGCAAAATAAAGCAACAACATGCGAAATAATCATAAGGAAGCATGAGAAAAATAGCATATCGACTCAAGTGAGCTCGACCCCAAAATACAGCATAAAAAGTCCACAAACCTCACAGTCTCATCTCTAGGTCAATATACAATAATACTGGTAGATACAGTAGATGGAGTACTCTAGATACAAAGAATATACAAGGTGGTACAAAAATAATGATATAACCTACCTAAAAGCAAAACCACGAGTCCAGGCAAAAGAGGCAAAAGAAACAAGTGCGCCCGCCGCTACCGTACTGACGGAGCGGACCTGCAAAAGGCTGTGGCACAACGGGGGTGAGTTGCCAACTCGTGAGTAATAAATAACATCTACACAGGCTATCGAAAACATGCACATAAGTATCCTAGCATCGAAAATACAGGTAAGGCAGGACATAATAGCAGGTAGGTATGCAATATGAATATACTAGCAGGTATGAATGCAATGCCAATCAACTCGTGATCTGGATGTGTAAGTATAAGAAATCATGTTTTTTCCCCTTTAAGAATCTCTTTTGAAATACCAGCACAATACCAATAGAATCAATAAGAACCTGTGTCCAGCAACGACACCTCAAAACTACCACAAATCTCATATATCCATGTCATCGTATCTCTGGCCTCAGCCATCCGGCTGACCCAGCTCAATATCAAAATCTCATCATCTCGCGGCCACGGTCGGGATCCTCTGGATATCCGCCGTGCCCAACAGTCACCGGTAGGTAATCCGTCCCCTGCCAGGCTCAACGTCAACACCACATTCATCTTGCCCCGGGGTACCATACCGGGCCCACCATGTACCCGTGACGGTTCCTCCACTCCTCGACACGGATCTCGAAAACCACAGCAAACTCATGGTGGACGACACTTACATCACTAGGAAATCGCAATTTACATATTTTAAAAATATAATAAGTTTAGAAATTTTGCGGCTTTCCCCCGAAATCCAGAAATATCATAAAATCTCAAGAAATCCTCATAAGTGCATATGTCAATGATAATGAATGCATATGGTATCAATAATCAAGTTGTGATGTGTGATTAATAGATTAGGCATGAACAAATAATATGATGAAGTACATGCACATGAATAGCAATCCTACGATTTCATTTTAAGGAATTTAAGCAATAGCGCAAGTTTAAGTATCAATTATAGTAAAAGGTTTCAATTTAAAGGTTATCTAGTGTGGTGGCATGGCAATTACCAGGGTGTGTGTGTAAGCATGAATAGTGCTCGTGCTGCATATAAAACCCCTGGTAATGGTGCAGGTGTCCTATAAAATGGGTTCGCATATGTATGTCAATATAAGGCATGGATGCAGCAAATAATCATATAAGTATTACACCCCTAATTACTAACATCACTAAGAATCTTTTAAGTTACTAAAACTATCGGGCGGCTTGCGCCATCCAACGATAGTCCCCCGTAGATGTTACATCTACTCACAGGAATCCCTAGCTAGTCACGTCCAATCACCGCTTTCCCCTTTCGTGCCGCGTCTGACGTCTCCGCGACCGAACATGGAATTTACATCAATACCAAACATAAGGTTACATATCTAAAACGACGCAAATCCCAAACGAAAATACCAACGTTCATAACCTAGGTACAACGTGCACAAGGTGCGCGGAACACACGCGAAAATCGCAAAAACTAACTAAAATCGTCGATTTGGTCGCCCGGCAAAGCTAAAACCCGATCACTCAAAAAACCGCATTCACACATCCTAAATGTCATAGGATACGCTAAAAATGTCATCAAGACATCGCAATTAATTCATCACAATATTTTAGTAAAAACTAGTAAGCATTAATTTGCAATTTGGTGCAAACATCGACAATTAGCGACAAAGCTAACACAATCCAACACAACAATCCAAACTAACTCACTAGATAGCCACTACATTAGTTTTACACCATTAACTATGCTTCAAAACATATTTTCCCAAACCAACCCTTCTCTTGATTTTTGGTGATTAGCAAAACAAGGAAAATATCACACAAGATTAACTTGGATTAGCATAACATCAAGCCATTTAAGCAAAGTAACCTTATAGATTGGTTAAGTAAACAAATAGATAGCTAATTAGCTTTAATTAACTAAATAATGGTTTGTTAAAACCCTAGTTTAACTCTAACCATAAACCTTTAAAAACTAGATTAGAAACTAACACTAAATTAACACTAGATTTTAGCCCAATTAGCAAGTTAACCACTTAGATTAAGCTAACAAAATAACTAGGTAACAAAATAGTTTAATTAATCTCTTAATGGTGTTCTAAATCCTAAATTAATTTCAAACCACAAACTTTAAAAAAACTAGTATGCAAATAGCACTAAAATTAACACTAAAACAATTTTCAAAGTTCTAATTAGCACACTTTAAACTACAATTTAACCCAAGATTGAAATTATACCTCACAAGCCTAAACCCTATGTTGCTAAAGCCTTCCAAGATGCCATCTTTCACCAAGATTTGAACCAATTTGGGTTTGAGAAGAGAAGGAATAAGGTTTTGCTTTGAAATTGTGAAGGATTTGTTGATTTTTATTGAATTTTGATGCAATTTTTTGAAGAAAATGAGAGAAAAGAGAAGGAAAATAATGGAAATGGGGGGGGGGGGAGCTGGTCTCGGCCAGAAGAGGGAGAGGGGAGTGGTGTGGGCTTGCTAAATCTTTCACAAGTCAAAGCCATTTCATATCTAAAGTACACCATACCTTAATTACAATATTTTAATCCTTTTCAAAACAAATCATTCACCACAATAGTTAAAGTCAAATGGATGGGGATAGGGCTGCTGCAGGAGTGGTGGGGCCGGCCTTGGGGTGTGGGGGTGAGTGGGAGAGGTTACAAAAAGAATTCCATGCAAAAAGACCCCCCACAAGTCCAAAATTGCAAGTTTTAGCTTAAAATTCAATAAATTCGTTTTCCATATTAAAAATTTGTTAAAACTTAAAATAAATTACTAAAAATTTATGTTACAACTAGATTTTAATTAACATGATTTTAAAGCTTAAATTTAGCCCATTTAAATTTGTATTTATCGCTAATTTAATATATTTTCTTACCGGCTTAAAATAATATTAAAAAATTGAAAAATTAGGGAAAATTTTTAAACGACCAGAATTTCATAACTAACCCATTTGCTACCAAAAACTAGCAATTACCCATCAAAATTAGGTATAATTAGTCCTAAACTGCAAAATAACAAAAAAGACGGTTTTTGGAAAAATACCGAATTTTCACCGATTTTCAGGAAAACACCAAAACGACTTTTCAAGGCGTTACAATCTTCCCCCCTTAAAGAAATTCAGTCCCCGAATTTAAAAAAATATAACTACGCGTACCTTCAAAGAGATGGGGATATTTCTTCCTCATCTCGCCCTCGGTCTCCCAGGTGTCCTCCTCGCTGCTCGGGCCACGCCAAAGGACCTTGACGGTCGGTATAACCTTCGATCTCAACTTCTTCACCTGCCGATCCAGGATGGCCACCGGCTGCTCTGCAAAAGAAAGGTCGCGCTCTAGCTGGACTGTCGGGTGCTGAATCGCATGCGAAGGGTCGTGAAGGTACTTGCGGAGCATCGAAACATGGAAGACGGGGTGAACATCGGGAAAGCTGGGTGGAAGGGCCAAACGATATGAAACAGCTTCGACACGCTCGAGGATCTCGAAGGGACCTACGAATCTAGGGCTAAGCTTCCCCTTTCGCCCAAAACGCATCACGCCCTTCATCGGAGAGACCCTCAGAAAAACATGGTCGCCAACTGCGAACTCTAACCTGCGACGGCGCCTGTCTGCATATGATTTCTGCCTGCTCTGAGCCGCTCTCATCCGATCTCGGATCAACTGTATCTTCGCTGTCGTCTCCTCAACAAGCTGCGGCCCCAGAATACTGCTCTCGCTGAGCTCTGTCCAACAGATGGGCGATCTGCATCTCCTCCCATACAAAGCCTCGAAAGGTGCCATCTGAATAGTATCCTGGAAGCTGTTGTTGTAGGAGAACTCCACTAGAGGTAAATGACGATCCCAGCTACCGTCGAAGTCTAAAACGCACGCTCTGAGCATGTCCTTGAGAGTCTGAATGGTCCGCTCTGACTGTCCGTCGGTCTGAGGATGAAACGCTGTGCTGAAGCTCAAACGAGTGCCCAAAGCCTCCTGAAGTCTCTGCCAAAGTCGGCTGGTGAACTGGGTGCCTCGATCTGACACGATACAAGTCGGCACGCCATGCAACCGCACGATCTCGTCGATGTAAAGCTGGGCATACTGAGCGAAGCTGAAAGTCGTCTTCACTGGCAGGAAGTGAGCCGCTTTCGTCAATCGATCTACGATCACCCAGATGGAGTCATACCCTCGACTGGTCCTGGGTAGACCCATAACGAAATCCATCGAAATCTGCTCCCATTTCCACTCCAGAATGGGTAACGGCTGTAGCTCTCCTGCGGGCCTCTGGTGCTCGGCCTTGACTTGCTGACAAGTCAGGTATCTCGATACAAACTCCGCAATGTCCCTCTTCATCCCGTCCCACCAGTAGGTCTCTCATATCATGGTACATCCTGGTGGAACCGGGGTGGACACTATACACTGATCGGTGTGCCTCTTCAAGAATGTCGCGACGCAATCCATCAGCATCTGGTACGCACAGTCTAGATCCATATCGTAAAATCCCCTGATCGTCAATCATGAACTCGGAAAATCTGCCCTGTCCCATCTGTGCCATGATCTCTGAGCAACGGTCGTCACTGCGTTGTGCCTCATATATACGGTCAAGCAACTGTGGGCGTGCACGAACATGCACGAGCTGTCCCCCTGTCTGAGTGAACTCGAACTCAACTCGGTTGTTGCATAAAATCTGCCAATCTGCTGACGACTGCCTCTGCACTGCGCGCAAATAGGATAGAATACCCCCAGGCCTCCTGCTCAAAGCATCTGCCACTACATTCGCCTTGCCTGGGTGATATAAGATCTCGCAGTCGTAGTCTTTCACCAACTCCATCCAACGACGCTATCTGAGGTTCAGGTCTCGCTGCTGAAATATGTATTTTAAGCTCTTGTGGTCTGTGAATATTTGGCACGACTCGCCATATAGGTAATGTTGCCAAATCTTCAGTGCAAAGACCACTGCATCCATCTCCAAATCGTGAGTGGGGTAATTCTGTTCATGCTTCTTCAACTGCCGAGAAGCATATGCGATCACCCGGGCTTGCTGCATTAATACGCATCCTAATCCCACTCGCGAAGCATCACAGTAGGCCACAAATCCGCCTGATCCCGAAGGCAAAGATAATACCGGCGCCGTAGTCAAACAAGTCCGTAGCTGCTGAAAATTGCGCTCGCACTCCTCTGTCCAAACGAAAGGAACTCCCTTCCTGGTCAAACTGGTCAAAGGTGCAGCTATACGGGAGAAGTCCTGAACAAAACGCCTGTAGTAGCCCGGCAGGCCTAGAAAACTACGGATCTCAGGAACCGATGTAGGTCGGGGCCACTGCTGAACAGCCTCAATCTTCTTTGGGTCCACACAAATGCCGTCTCTCGTAACCACGTGACCCAAGAATCCGACGCTGTCCAGCCAGAATGCAAACTTGGAGAACTTTGCGAACAGCTGGTGCTCCCTCAGAGTCTGTAACGTAATCCGCAAGTGCTGCTCGTGCTCCTCTCTGCTCCGGGAGTACACCAAGATATCGTCGATAAACACGATGATGAACAAGTCAAGATACGGCCTGAATGTACGGTTCATCAAATCCATGAATGCTGCTGGGGCGTTGGTGAGTCCGAACGACATCACCAAAAACTCATAGTGGCCATAGCGTGTACGGAAGGCTGTCTTCGGTATATCCTCCTGTCGGACTCGCAGCTGGTGGTATCCTGATCGCAAGTCGATCCTCGAAAAATACCCCGCACCCTGAAGCTGGTCGAACAAATCATCAATGCGTGGCAACGGATATCTGTTCCGAACGGTAACTTTGTTCAGCTGGCGGTAGTCGATACATTAGCGCAAACTTCCATCCTTCTTCCTGACAAACAGGACCGGAGCACCCCACAGAGAAACACTAGGTCGAATAAGCCCCTTATCTAACAAATCCTGCAACTGATCCTTCAGCTCTCGAAGCTCTGCCGGGGCCATCCGATAAGGCGGTATAGAAATAGGCCCCGAGCCGAGAATCAAATCAATGCAGAACTCAACATCGCGCTCAGGTGGTAGCCCAGGTAGCTCATTAGGGAAAACATCAGGGAACTCACAAACAACCGGGACCCGGTCCAACGGAACCTCTGCAGCTCGAGTATCACAAATATACGCTAAGAATCCCTGACATCCCTTCCGCAAGAGCTGACCAGCGCGAAGAGACAAAATCAAGCTGGGAAGGGTGACGCTGCGGTCTCCCTGAATAACAAGGACTGGCTCTCCCGGAAAGCTAAATATGACTGCCTTCTCACGGTAGTCCACCGAAGCATAACAAGTGGCTAGCCAATCCATGCCCAGAAGCACATCAAAGTCCAACATATCGAGGAGAATCAAATCAACCGATGAATCCCTCTCCCCGATACGAACGGAACACAATCGAAATACAAAACGAGCGACAAACGACTCGCCTACCGGAGTAACAACAACAAGCGGATGATCTAACGACGACGACTCACGGCCCAACATCGGTGTAAAGTGTGTAGATACGTACGAATGTGTGGAACTTGGGTCGAATAATACTCGCGCGTCGAAAGAACAAACTGGAAAGGTACCTGTCGCAACGGCGTTGGATGCCTGCGCATCCTGCGGTGTCAAAGCGAACACTCGGGCCTGTCCTCCACCGATAGCGGGCTGACCTCGACCTCGGCCTCTGCCTCCTCGTCCTCTCTGAACAGGACCGCCGCGTCCACGGCATCTAGGTGCACCTATCTGACGTGGAGCATCGCCAGTGGTAGGAAGTAGAGCTCTCTGAGGAGGGGGTGGTGATGGTGGTAAGGTAACATGTGGCACTGTCGCCGCTCCCTGTTGTCTTACCGGACAGTCTCTGATACGATGATGTAGGCTACCACACTAAAAACATCCTAACCATGGCTGCTGACCATATGGGTGAAGGCGATACAACTGGCCCCTAAAGAATCCGCCACGGCCTCTGCGAACACGCCTAGGTGCTAACATATCAGTGTGAATCCAACTCGGTCCCGAAACGACCGCAGGGGGAGTAGTATCCGATCTCTGCGCTCGATTGACCTCTACTAAGGATCCCACCATCCGTCGTAGCTCCTGCATGCCTCCCATCATCTGTCGCAGCTCCTCCATACCGGACTCAAGCCTATCCGTACGACCTGGGGAAGGCAGATCAATCTGTCCCTGCGGCGTAGGCATGCCACCCTGCTCAGTCCTCGTCTCGGACGAGCCTGCTCGGATCTCATCTCTGGTGGCAGCCCTCTGCGCTCTCGTAGCCTTCGGCGGCATAGTGGCTGGTACAGGAAAAAGGATAATAAGAACAGTGCAATAGAATCATAGGATACACGGAATTGAAGAAGGAATTTCAAGCAAGTATATCCTAAAGTCACTTAGACGGAGTACCGTATCGCAAGTATGCCGCGGACATACACACGCTACGTTACCCTGCTTAAGTCATTTACTCCATCTACCAAGGGTCATCCTACACTCAAAAAGGTAAAACCTATCGCTCTGATACCAACTTTGTCACGACCCGCAGGGTACGGAACGTGACTGGCACTTAAGTTTACGAAACGTCTCAAGACGTCCGTAAAATAAGTAAGCCAAAGCCCAGAAAACCAAACCAAATAAGCAAAAGAGTGAAGAGAACCCAATCAATTGAAAACGAGTTTATCAAATAAGTCATATAAAACCCTTTTTAAAAACAATATCAATTTTTCCGAAAATTTCGTCAGAGTCTCCTTTGTAAATACTGGCCCCCAAAATGGGTACAACAAAAATATATTTGAATCCAACAAATAAGGCATCCCCAAGCGGGAGCTAGCTCTTCGCCACAAGGCGGTCACAAATCCCACGTAAAATAAAGCAACAACATGCGAAATAATCATAAGGAAGCATGAGAAAAACAATATATCGACTCAAGTGAGCTCGACCCCAAAATACAGAATAAAAAGTCCACAAACCTCACAGTCTCATCTCTAGGTCAATATACAATAATACTGGTAGATACAGTAGATGGAGTACTCTAGATACAAAGAATATACAAGGTGGTACAAAAATAATGATATAACCCACCTAAGAGCAAAACCTCGAGTCCAGGCAAAGGAGGCAAAAGAAACAAGTGCGCCCGCCGCTACCGTACTGACGGAGCGGACCTGCAAAAGGCTGTGGCACAACGGGGGTGAGTTGCCAACTCGTGAGTAATAAATAACATCTACACAGGCTATCGAAAGCATGCACACAAGTATCCTAGCATCTAAAATACAGGTAAGGCAGGACATAATAGCAGGTAGGTATGCAATATGAATATACTAGCAGGTATGAATGCAATGCGAATCAACTCGTGATCTGGATGTGTAAGTATAAGAAATCATGTTTTTTCCCTTTAAGAATCTCTTTTGAAATACCAGCACAATACCAATAGAATCAACAAGAACCTGTGCCCAGCAACGACACCTCAAAACAATCACAAATCTCATATATCCATGTCATCGTATCTCTGGCCTCAGCCATCAGGCTGACCCAGCTCAATATCAAAATCTCAACATCTCGCGGCCACGGTCGGGATCCTCTGGATATCCGCCGTGCCCAACAGTCACCGGTAGGTAATCCGTCCCCTGCCAGGCTCAACGTCAACACCACATTCATCTTGCCCCGGGGTACCATACCGGGCCCACCATGTACCCATGACGGTTCCTCCACTCCTCGACACGGATCTCGAAAACCACAGCAAACTCATGGTGGACGACACTTACATCACTAGGAAACCGCAATTTACATATTTTAAAAATATAATCAGTTTAGAAATTTTGCGGCTTTCCCCCGAAATCCAGAAATATCATAAAATCTCAAGAAATTCTCATAAGTGCATATGTCAATGATAATGAATGCATATGGTATCAATAATCAAGTTGCGATGTGTGATTAATAGATTAGGTATGAACAAATAATATGATGAAGTACATGCACATGAATAGCAATCCTACGATTTCATTTTAAGGAATTTAAGCAATAGCGCAAGTTTAAGTATCAATTATAGTAAAAGGTTTCAATTTAAAGGTTATCTAGTGTGGTGGCATGGCAATTACCAGGGTGTGTGTGTAAGCATGAATAGTGCTCGTGCTGCATATAAAAACCCTGGTAATGGTGCAGGTGTCCTATAAAATGGGTTCGCATATGTATGTCAATATAAGGCATGGATGCAGCAAATAATCATATAAGTATTACACCCCTAATTACTAACATCACTAAGAATCTTTTAAGTTACTAAAACTATCGGGCGGCTTGCACCATCCAACGATAGTCCCCCGTAGATGTTACATCTACTCACAGGAATCCCTAGCTAGTCACGTCCAATCACCGCTTTCCCCTTTCGTGCCGCGTCTGACGTCTCCGCGACCGAACCTGGAATTTACATCAATGCCAAACATAAGGTTACATATCAAGAACGACGCAAATCCCAAACGAAAATACCAACGTTCACAAGCTAGGTACAACGTGCACAAGGTGCGCGGAACACACGCGAAAATCGCAAAAACTAACTAAAACCGTCGATTTGGTCGCCCGGCAAAGCTAAAACCCGATCACTCAAAAAACCGCACTCACACATCCTAAATGTCATAGGATACGCTAAAATTGTCATCAAGACATCGCAATTAATTCATCACAATATTTTAGTAAAAACTAGTAAGCACTAATTTGCAATTTGGTGCAAACATCGACAATTAGCGACAAAGTTAACACAATCCAACACAACAATCCAAACTAACTCACTAGATAGCCACTACATTAGTTTTACACCATTAACTATGCTTCAAAACATATTTTCCACAACCAACCCTTCTCTTGATTTTTGGTAATTAGCAAAACAAGGAAAATATCACACAAGATTAACTTGGATTAGCATAACATCAAGCCATTTAAGCGAAGTAACCTTATAGATTGGTTAAGTAAACAACTAGATAGCTAATTAGCTTTAATTAACTAAATAATGGTTTCTAAAACCCTAGTTTAACTCTAACCATAAACCTTTAAAAACTAGATTAGAAACCAACACTAAATTAACACTAGATTTTAGCCCAATTAGCAAGTTAACCACTTAGATTAAGCTAACAAAATAACTAGGTAACAAAATAGTTTAATTAATCTCTTAATGGTGTTCTAAATCCTAAATTAATTTCAAACCACAAACTTTAAAAAAACTAGTATGCAAATAGCACTAAAATTAATACTAAAATAATTTTCAAAGTTCTAATTAGCACACTTTAAACTACAATTTAACCCAAGATTGAAATTATACCTCACAAGCCCAAACCCTATGTTGCTAAAGCCTTCCAAGATGCCATCTTTCACCAAGATTTGAACCAATTTGGGTTTGAGAAGAGAGGGAATAAGGTTTTGCTTTGAAATTGTGAAGGATTTGTTGATTTTTATTGAATTTTGATGCAATTTTTTGAAGAAAATGAGAGAAAAGAGAAGGAAAATAATGGAAATGGGGGGGGGGGAGTTGGTCTCGGCCAGAAGAGGGAGAGGGGAGTGGTGTGGGCTTGCTAAATCTTTCACAAGTCAAAGCCATTTCATATCCAAAGTACACCATACCTTAATTACAATATTTTAATCCTTTTCAAAACAAATCATTCACCACAATAGTTAAAGTCAAATGGAGGGGGATGGGGCTGCTGCAGGAGTGGTGGGGCCGACCTTGGGGTGTGGGGGTGAGTGGGATAGGTTACAAAAAGAATTCCATGCAAAAAGACCCCCCACAAGTCCAAAATTGCAAGTTTTAGCATAAAATTCAATAAATTCCTTTTCCATATTAAAAATTTGTTAAAACTTAAAATAAATTACTAAAAATTTATGTTACAACTAGATTTTAATTAACATGATTTTAAAGCTTAAATTTAGCCCATTTAAATTTGTATTTATCGCTAATTTAATATATTTTCTTACCGGCTTAAAATAATATTAAAAAATTGAAAAATTAGGGAAAATTTTTAAACGACCAGAATTTCATAAATAACTCATTTGCTATCAAAAACAAGCAATTACCCATCAAAATTAGGTATAATTAGTCCTAAACTGCAAAATAACAAAAAAGACGGTTTTCGGAAAAATACCGAATTTTCACCGATTTTCAGGAAAACACCAAAACGACTTTTCAAGGCGTTACAAATACGAACTCAAGCTTCTTCTCCACTAACTAGAGAATTAGTGAAGCAAACACCCTAAACTAACGTGCTAGTCTAGTAGAGGATGAGGAAATAGGAAGTGGGTACACCTTAGAATTATTTATCTCACATTTATTTCTCACTTAATCAAAACCTAGAAAGCTTTTTAGCTCAAGGAAGAAGATGAACAAATAATGAGATGAGGATAATGATCAAGTGAGTGAGCTAACCATGGGTGAGTGAGTATCATATACTAACTCATGTAGAGACATAACCATGGCTAATCCAAAAGGTTAGGTTAACAAAAATCTAAAGTAAAGACAAAGTTAGTGGACTTTGTCAAAGCAAAGCAAGCTTTTACAAGCTTCATGCTCTTTCCAAATCTTCACTAATTTTGTAATTACCTTAAATAATTATAACCCACCATAATAAATAGAATGGTGTATGTCTTACACACACATGAATGATGTATCAACAATCATGATACAAAATGAAAACACATTTTAATATATATCACACACACACACACACACACACACACACACACACACACACATATATATTAAAGTTGTGCTTATGTGAGAAAAATCTTTAAGTGAACAAATGTTAGTTAATGTAAATTAGTATATCAAATATACAATTATACACTAAATTATTAAATCAACACTTGACTTAATAATCCGGTTATATCTCATATAACCGACTAACATCCAATGGATCGACTTATCGAATCAACACTTGATTCGATAACCCGGCTATATCACATATAACCGACCGATACAAAAAGTCGCGAGAATAGAATACGGTATCACATACACGCATTATTCTCGGTCCCGCACATATCACATATGCGCTCCTATTTCATTTTGCCTGAGCCAGTAAAACCTCTATGTAGGACTCTAAAGACTCGTCAATACGCCGGCAGTAGGTGATGATCACATCAAGCACCCACAAGCCGTCAGCGGTACTAGCTGGACGTAACGTCTACCCGGGTATTGAGCGATCAGAAGATCAGCAAGCAAGCCCACTCCAACTCCTGTAAAAGCCTAACGGTAACACTTGTCGTACAATCCGGTCTCCTCGTCTGATATGTCGAATATCAAGTCTAGGGGTGGTAAATGTCAGACCCCAATAACCGATAAGTCGTGCCGATGTGAGGCTCATAACGGATTGAGAAACTACCGGTAATACTTACCAGTAAATCTCTAAATCAGCCCTGGCCAGGGACTTCCCTGTTATGGCCAATCGAGCACAGCGCAACATCAACCCCCAATACCGGGAGAGACGAAACCCCTCCTATCGCTCATTGCCTCCATGTGACTCGGGAATATACCCAAAAACCACCGTTTTGCATGCCCTCTTAGTCGTGGTAAGGTGGAAATCAAAGCACAGTGGGAATCTCACAAGACTCTATGACGATCTCGGGTCTACAGACTAACCTGCACAAGTGTCACCAGAGAACCACCATCTGACGTGAGGTATAATACCATCTGGGAGTTCTCGGCGAGTCCGTCTAGTGTACCCAGTCTCCACTGAGCACCCGTATACCATCTCTGATGTCAAACACCAATGGATATGGGATCATCTATCGCCCATCTCATGGGTCGAGAAGCGTATACGCTAGTCTACTCTGGTATATCGATGCCCCGTCTCGATATACCCACGACTAGGGACATTAAAGGATGTACTTATGGACAACCATTGCCCCACTAGTATGATCTGCATCAGAATCCTGGTAGTCAAGTACACATCCTAAGGGCTTTACCAACATGTAACTATAAGACAGCGTCTAGAGACAAGTATACATGTTAAGATAAAGAGCAACCAGATAGCATACTATCATATCGAGCAAGAAAGTCCTCTCTATATTTGTCCAAGCATCCAATATAATATACATCATCTGTACAATACTGGCCTCTAGGGCATACATACAACTAACAATCTCCCACTTGCACTAGGGCCAGCTGCTATAGTATCGCATACCAAGCATCCCGAAGAGTCTCTCAAACTGTATCTGGGGAATGGCCTTCGTGAGTGGATCCGCAGTGTTGTTCTTCGTGTCAACCCTCCTGACCTCGATCTCCTGGCGATCTACTATCTCCCGAATCAGGTGATACCGCCTCAGAATATGCCTGGATCGCTGATGGGACCTGGGTTCCTTGGCCAAAGCCACCGCTCCATTGTTATCACAATACAAAGGTATTGGATGCTCAATGGATGGAACCACTCCAAGTTCAGTAATGAACTTCTTGATCCAGACAGCCTCTTTAGCAGCATCGTTGGCAGCGATGTATTCAGTCTCTATCGTCGAGTCTACCACGGTTTCCTGCTTGGAACTCTTCCAGCTAACCGCCCATCCGTAAAGGGTAAAGACAAATCCCGAGTGCGACTTAGAGTCGTCCTTATCACTCTGGAAGCTCGAATCGGTAAAGGACTCCACTTGGAGTTTTCCGTTACCATACACCAAGAGCATCTCTTTAGTCCTTCGTAAGTACTTGAGAATGCTCTTCACAGCTGTCCAGTGACTCTCTCTAGGATCAACTTGATACCTACTCACTATACTTAGTGAGTGTGCTACATCGGGTCTGGTATATTGCATCGCGTACATGATATAGCCTACTGCCGAAGCATAGGGTATCCCTTGCACGCGAGCTCTCTCCAGATCAGTCTTGGGAGACATCTCTTTGGAGAGAGTGAGCCCTGAGATCGTGGGTAAAAACCCACGCTTGGACTCTTCCATACTAAACCGCTTTAGTATGGTGTCAATGTACCTGGATTGGGATAATCCCAGTATCCGTTTGGATCTATCTCTATAGATCTTAATCCCTAAGATGTAGGAGGCATCCCCTAGATCTTTCATTGAGAATCTTTGTCATAAGAAGAGCTTGACCGATTGCAGCATAGGAATGCCATTTCCTATCAAGGGTATGTCGTCCACGTACAATACGAGGAAGAAAACCTTGCTCTCTGCCACCTTCTTGTAGATACAAGGTTCATCTACGTTTCTGACGAAATCAAACTCTTTGATAACGACGTCAAAGCAGATGTTCCAACTCCGCGATGCTTTCTTTAATCCATAAATGGATTTAAGCAGCTTGCACACCTTCCCGCTGCTCCCACTAGCTACAAAGCCCTCTGGCTGAGTCATGTACACGCTCTCTTCTAAATCACCATTTAGAAAGGCGGTCTTAACATCCATTTGCCAGATTTCGTAGTCATGATATGCAGCGATGGCAAGCATGATCCGGATGGATTTAAGCATAGCCACTGGAGAAAAGGTTTCGTCATAGTCCACACCTGGTCTTTGACGAAAACCCTTTGGCAAGCATCGCGGAGTTGGAACATCTGCTTTGACGTCGTTATCAAAGAATTTGATTTCGTCAAAAACGTAGATGAACGTTGTATCTACAAGAAGGTGGCAGAGAGTAAGGTTGTCTTCCTCGTATTGTACGTGGACGATATACTCTTGATAGGAAATGACATTCCTATGCTGCAATCGGTCAAGCTCTTCTTATGACAAAGATTCTCAATGAAAGATCTAGGGGATGCCTCCTACATCTAGGGGATTAAGATCTATAGAGATAGATCCAAACGGATACTGGGATTGTCCCAATCCAGGTACATTGACACCATACTAAAGCGGTTTAGTATGGAAGATAATACCCCCAAACTTATCATTTGCTCGTCCCGAGCAAAGCCAATTTATTCAAAAAAAATCCTAACCTCACTTTCGCAGGGAACGCGATTGCACTGAGCATGTGCAACAAGCCGTTAAACCTCTTGGTGTCCCTAGTAGGAGGAGTGTTGTCTCCTGAGGGTTTTCAGCGGATACTACCCACAAAATCCGGTCAAGCTAGCTTTGCAAAATAACTATAATTCAAAACCCAAGGGTTTTGTTTCAGAAAATAACAATTCTATTATCCTAAGTCTAGACTATCGAACCTTTATTTTTCACACCTCGCTTCTTATTTAACTTAAAATTTTATATGTCTTTACGTGCAGTGCAAATATTGTCGTTAAGTTCCAGAAGGATCGGTTAAAGTCATCATGTCACACAATAAAGCCCAGATAAGAATTTTGAAAGGATCACATAAGTTTTATAAAGAGTTAAGTTATTTTTCAAGTTTCGTTTTCCAATAAAGTTTTAACTTTAGAATTTCTATCTTCCTTAACAGGAAACTAGGTCTTATTTTTCACTCCACCTTTTTCTTGTTTTCATTTCATACACACCTCTGTGAACGTGCAATAGTCTTTATCATAGAATAAAACCTTCATATCTCCGCTAGAAATATATTTTTTATTTTATAAAAACCTGTCTTTTTTCAAGATTATTCTCACACAAAGAACCGTTAGGAATTTTAACTCGGAGAGAACACTTGCTTGACTTTGTTTTAATCTGGACTTTCTAGGCTTCTTAACGAGCTTTGGGCCAATGCACCTAAACCAGTTGGCTTTAGGGCATTAGGTGTAGAGACACCCCAGCAGACTTAATTACTCAAGTTACCTAGGCCCAAAAACAAAAGACAATTTAGCGTGAATATCATGATGATTCAATGCGAACGGAGATATAACCGGCAGTTCAATTATTTTTTTGGATAAAAGACGTGTTTAGTGGGTTCAGTGTGTAATCATTCCAATCAAGTTCCAGATGGGTTATTTTTCAGGCTTAGTTCCAATTAAGGCATCAATAACATTCCTTCATATTCACTTCACTTTATAAACTATTCTTGATATTACTTATTTCAGAACAAACTTATTTGATCCTCAGAAAATCATTTATCCATTTAAAAGTTTTTAGACATAATAGACTTGTCATCTAATTTCCAAAACTCACGACACGTGTAGTGTGATGTAAAGACGTATATCAGCTATAGTTAACTTCAAAGGAGAGTTATTGTAACACCCGAGCCCAATAATACTATTTATATTACTAGTTGAGGGTTATCTACTGCTCCTTTCCAATTATTCTGTTTTTCTGGGGTTTATTGTTAAATTTTAACCGGTTAAGTCATTTTGGCACATAACAAATTTTAACTCCGAAAATGAAATTTAAGATGTCCATGTTGGCCTACTCGTCGCCACTAGTCGCGTGGTAGCGTCCGCGTGTCGAGATTCCGTTCCGTTTGGCTAAACTGGCAAGTTTGGACGACTACGCGCGCGTGCAAGTGTCCAACTTGGGGGCATGCATTTTAATCATTAAACACCTCTTTTCAAAATTTGGAACCCGCTTAAAATCCTATAATTTGAATTTGGAACATTTGGGCGCAACCCGGGCGCGATTTGGAAATGTTTCATTTTGCGCCAAAAAGGGCCCATTTAAATTTAATATACCTTAAACAAATATATACGAATATATATTTTTCCTTTAACTGCTTTATCTCCACAGCTCATTCAAATCTTTTTCCAATTCTTGATCAGCCAATCACAGCACGAGATTACACCGCGTGGGCCCCTTCCATTTTTCCTTATCTCTCTCTCTCTCTTCCCTCAATCTCTCTCGCTTCCTCTCTCCAATCTCCCTCTCTCTCTCCAATCCCTCTCTCTCTCTTCCTCTATATAAAAAAAAAAACCCATGCAGCAGCCGCCTTCTCTTCTCCATCGCGACCACGAGAAATCGCCTCAAACCCTAACCCTAGCCTCGCGACCCCACCGCCGACCTCCTCACGACCCCGCCGTCACCGCCACCACCTCGTCGACCTCACCGCACCTCCATCCCCTCATTCTCTCGCTCTTTCCCGCAACTGCACCCAACCCCCGACGTCGCCTCCAACCCTGCAGAGCCGACGTCGACGCCGCCTCTAGCCGCCGACGCCTCCCACGACTCCCTCTCACCCTCCTCGTCGCGACCTCGTCGTCGCTGCCCTCCTCCCCTCGCCGGACCACCAACCTAAGCCTAAACCCATCGCCTACCCCCACTGTTCACCGGAGAACGCCCCGGTCGACCCTCCTCGTCGACGCCTGTGCCACCGCCGACCACTTCCTCTCCCCTGAGGCCAGAACCCGGCCCGTACATCCCCTCAGCACTGCACCACCACCTTTCCAGCGACCCGGGAAACTTTCCAGCCCTCGCCGCATCTCCTGTTCACCGCCGACGCGTCCATCGCCGTCGGGCCCGTCGTAGTTGCCCCCGGTTCTTCCCGGTAAGCCTCCCTATAGCTTTCCATTCATGTTTAATCCCTCGCTGGTCCTTGTTGCGTTTATCGTATTTTGCTAACTTCGCTACTTTTGACTTTTGCCGGTTTCCGACCGTGCCGTCTTGGCGAACCCGACGCTCCAGTGAAGCCCCTGGTCCGTGTGATCCCGTTGTCCTCTGTTGGGGTTCGATCCGTGGCCCGTGCTATCATATCGCGTTTTCTGCCGACATCGCATCCGTGTTCCGGTTTGCAAAACCGTCGAGGCAAGTATCTGAATACTTGCTCTAACATGCTAGCGTGCGAGATCTAGTCTTGCCACACATTTGAATTCATACTATTTAATACCACAACCTAATGATGGCATTTGATATCATATTATTGCAGTTATCTTTATAATGGAATCGTTACGACGGTTCCTCGTAATTAATTAACCCACATCAATCCATGCTTAAACTAAATAAAACGACTGAATCATATCTGCTTAATCTGTTAAATCGTTCACGAAACAATTATTATACTCAATGTAAATTCCTGTAGCTTCATTACTTCCGAATTGTGGATATTGATTTACCTTGTGGCTAGTGCACCCTAAAGATGATTGAACCTGTTAATAAGAGAATACAAAATATCATTGTGTTTACATGGATTGTTATTGTTGTTTACTGTTTCCTGCTGCCGTTCATTATTGATTGTATACCGGTTGTGAGCACTTACCCGATTGCACGACATATTGGCCTGACCCTGCCACACCTGACATATACATACCTACCGACTCATCCTGTCGTACCATGACATTACCTGTTTCATGATTTCATGCCTAATGCCGACAAACCTAACCATTCCTGCTGTCGATCCAGACAGACCTACTTTTACTTGACTTTGTCTTGGCATTAGTCCTTGACTACTGAATACCTGACCTGACATACATAGTTTGGGGGTATGGGGAAATCAAAGGTGAAACCGACTTGTAACTCAACAGTTCGATACATTGTTCTGATCAGTCTTACGGGCTTGGCCAGCTCCGAAGTGTTGATGCTGACATCACTCGTCCATCCTACTACCTTTTACTGCTTAGCGGCACGTCTCGGATTCAGCCCCGAGGGTCATGACCGTGGTCCCGGGCACGCACGGGATACTATTGAGTTATATCGACGATTCATCAATTGGTTTCAAAGACTCTAGAGTAGAAAACCTGATAGGACAGTTTAGTCACCATTGCACATTACCCTGCTTGTTATTACTGCTTTATTCATGTTCATACTTGCCTTGCTTATTACCATGTTTATACTATATACTTGATGTCATGACGCGCTGACGTCTGGGTTTTGCATGGCCCAGATCCCGTACCACTGTCGACGACCGAGCAGGAGTACTTCGGCCAGCAGGCTGAACAGTGAGTCCTTAGGGTTTAGTTTATTTACTGATCATTAGCTTCCGCACTTATTGTTTATTGATTCTTGTTATTATGGATTTGGACATGTATTAGATTAGTTTTATCTTGTTCTTGATATCCTTACAACCGTAATGTGACTGTGGATGGATACTTCCTACCTACAGGTAGCATGGTTGGCTATGTCACGTGCCCAATCTTGCGTACTCTGGGAAGCGGGGCGTGACATGGTTTTTTTGGTATCAGAGCCATAGGTTAATTGGGTTGATTCTTTGTAGTTGGGTATTGCACCCGATACACGAATCAGGATACCCGTGATTAGGAAACATGTCCTGCCACTTTGACCGTTTTACCATCCTTGAATCATTCTTCCGGATCATGTCGACATGCAAACTTACTTTGCATTGTTAACTCGAAAACCTAACTTCTTGTTATCTCTAGGACTTAGGCGACTTGGGTGGAGTTAAGTGATTGCGGCTATGATACCGCGGCAAAGCTACAATGCAGCACTCTATTTAAGTATCTTGGAGTTCTAGCCTTGATCTATACTCGAAAACTATCATCATGCTAATGTTGGGTACTTTGATTTCCAGGAATACGGTCGGTCAGAATTTGAAGATGGACCCAGGGCGTGCGGTCTTAGCCGCCAGGCGTAGAGTGATAAGGGGATTGCTGGAGAAACTAAAGGAACAAATCGAGCTGGAACCAGCATTTGCACTGAACCACACGTCCGTACGTAGAAGTATTCCGGTGAACAGGCGCAGCGTAGCACCAATGAAGAAAACAAGTGTGGCTGATCGGAAGAGGAGCGTGATCTGTAGATACTGCCATAAACCCGGACATGTGCGAAAGAAGTGTCGTTTGAGGCTGGGACTCTGTTTTAGATGTGGAGCGGCAGATCACACCGTTGATGCTTGTCCGTCGAAGCATCGCACGAAAGATGATGTTCAGGAGCCTCCGCAGCGACCGTTCCAAGGGCAGAGACAGTTAAATCAAGGATCTAATCAGGCTCGAGCGTTCACGTTGACAGCTGAGGAAGCTAAGGCATCGGGAGGAGTGGTTTCAGGTAATTTACTCGTTCATGGTTTTCCGCTTTGGCATTACTTAATTTCGGAGCATCTCATTGTTTATTTCATCCAAAGTTATAACTACACCCTCGATTACCTGCACGACCCTGTCTAGTTTCTGGGATATACACACTGGGAATGGGAAAATCATAGCTAGTAAGGAGTGTAGAGATTGTACAGTTGTTGTTGTGGACGGGAGTTTTTTTGCAGATTTCTTGGTGATAGATACGGGCAGTTATGAGGTTGTCTTGGGAATGGATTTTCTTGGCACTTTCCACGCCCACATTGACTGTAGGGCAAGGAAGGTAATTTTCCAGATTCCCGGACATCCTAAGTTTACTTTCATTGGAGGAAGCAGTTCTGTCAGGCCAGTCGAGTTTAGGGCTAGGCCGACGAACAATGTTCTTGCGGCTATAGTAGTGGAGAGTAATTAAGAGCCGGCAATTGTCCGCGACTTTATGGATGTGTTTGAAGATATTTCGGGCTTACCGCCGAAGCGAGAAGTGGAGTTTGCAATTGACCTTATTCCTGGTGCAGTGCCAGTATCAAAATCTTATCCGATGGCACCGGTGGAATTGGAAGAAGTTAAGAAACAAGTGGGTGAATTACTCGAGAAGGGATGAATTCGAAGCAGCAACTCACCGTGGGGAGCTCCAGTTCTTTTAGTGAAGAAGAAGGATCGCACTGCCGACGCTGAGACAAGAGAAATTATTCGCGAAGACGAGTAAGTGCGAATTCTGGCTGGAAGAAGTGAAGTTTCTGGGGCATGTCGTGTCGGGCGATGGAATCGCCGTTGATCCCGAGAAGATTACAGCAGTTCGAGATTGGCCTATTCCGAAGAATGTTGCGGAGATAAGAAGTTTTCTTGGACTCGCCGGTTACTACAGAAGATTTGTGGAGAACTTCGCTTGTTTAGCTGAGCCGTTAACCAAGCTTACGCGTAGGAGGTACCGTTTGTTTGGACGGATGGATGTGCATTGGCCTTCGAGACGTTGAAGCAGAAGTTGATAACCGCCCGATCCTGACCGTACCGGATAATTCAGGAGGACTGGTGATTCACAGCGACGCATCTGGAAAAAGGATTGGGATGTGTTTTAATGCAGAGTGGGAAAGTCGTCGCCTACGCATCGAGACAACTGAAGACTCATGCGAAGAACTATCCAACTCATGACTTAGAGCTTGCAGCCGTGATCTTCGCCCTGAAGATTTGGAGACACTACCTTTTGGGCGAGAGAGTTGAAGTCTTTACAGATCACAAGGGTTTAAAGTATGTGTTCACTCAGAAGGAGTTGAACATGAGGCAACGCAGATGGTTGGAGCTGATGGCCGACTATGACCTTGATCTTAAGTACCATCCGGGAAAAGTCAACGTCGTGCCGGATGCGCTGAGTCGGTTATCAGCAATTCAGGTTTTGACCGCACAAAGGGAGATCATTGCGGATTTTCAGAGATTTGACTTGGAGGTTGTGCTACCACATGTTACAGGACAGTTGATGCAGTTGCAAGTACAATCGTCCTTAGTTGAGAAGATTAAAGCGACACAATCGCAGGATCCTAGACTGCAAAAGTTTCGGGAGCAGGTTGAAGCCGGACTGCGAACCGATTTACTGATCCATGAAGACGGTTCGTTGAGATATGGTAGCCATGTGTGTGTGCCAAAAGGAGATGTGCGTGAAGGGCTTATGAAGGAGGCACACCGTTCAGCTTACTCTGTACATCCAGGAGGGACAAAGATATACCGAGATATTCGGCAGCACTTCTGGTGGGAAGGTATGAAAAGGGAAATTGCTCGCTTCGTGGCTAAGTGCTTGGTGTGTCAGCAAGTCAAGGCCGAACACCAAAGGGTTGCTGGTTTGTTGCAACCACTTCCGATTCCTCAATGGAACTGGGAACATATAACCATGGATTTCGTGACGGCTTTACCGCGGAGTCCAAAGGGCAACAGTGCTGTATGGGTGATTGTCGATCGGTTGACCAAGGCAGCTCACTTTATTCCTTTTCGGGTTGGTCAATCGACGGAGACTTTGGCAGAGCGATACATGCAGGAGATTGTCAGATTGCATAGAGTACCGGTAAGCATCGTGTCCGATCGGGACACTCGGTTCCTGTCGCACTTTTGGAGGAGTTTACAAGAAAGTTTGGTGACTCGATTGAAGTTTAGCACAGCTTATCATCCTCAGAATGATGGACAATCAGAGAGAACAATCCAGACCCTTGAAGATATGTTGAGGGCTTGCATGTTGGACTTCAAAGGTTCTTGGGAAGATCATCTACACCTGGTGGAGTTTTCGTACAACAATAGCTTCCAAGCGACAATTCAGATGGCTCCGTTTGAAGCGTTGTATGGTCGTAAGTGCCGTTCACCTGTTTGTTGGGATGATGTTGGTGAACGAAGGTTACTAGGACCAGATTTGGTGGTGCAGACAGTCGAGAAGGTGAATACAATCAGGAAGCATATGAAGGCAGCTCAAGACAGACAGAAAAGTTGGGCCGACACGTCACGGAGACCTCTAGAGTTCGCCGTGGGTGATTTGGTATTCCTGAAGATATCGCCGACTAGAGGGGTGATTCGCTTTGGAAGTCGGGGAAAGCTTAGTCCTCGATTCGTTGGACCCTTCGAGATATTGGAGCGTATTGGAGAGGTATCGTACCGGTTGGCGTTACCACCGTCATTAGCAGGAGTTCACGATGTGTTTCATGTGTCTCAACTACGGAAGTATGTTCGTGATGAGACTCATGTCTTGGATCATTCGGAGTTGACCGTTCGGGCGGACCTGACTTTTGAGGAGCGACCAGTTGAAAGCAAGGATCGAAGAGAAAAGGTTCTTAAGAACAAGGTTATCCCTCTTGTGCTAGTTTCTTGGGGTAACCGATCGCATGGAGAATCCACTTGGGAGCGAGAAGACGAGATCCGACAGAAATTCCCTCACCTTTTCCAGTAGTTAGCTATCTTGTATTCCTAGAATTTCGAGGACGAAATTCTTTTTGTAGTTGGGTATGATGTAACACCCGAGCCCAATAATACTATTTATATTACTAGTTGAGGGTTATCTACTGCTCCTTTCCAATTATTCTATTTTTCTGGGGTTTATTTAACCGGTTAAGTCATTTTGGCACATAACAAATTTTAACTCCGAAAATGAAATTTAAGATGTCCATGTTGGCCTACTCGTCGCCACTAGTCGCGTGGTAGCGTCCGCGTGTCGAGATTCCGTTCCGTTTGGCTAAACGGGCAAGTTTGGACGACTACGCGCGCGTGCAAGTGTCCGACTTGGGGGCATGCATTTTAATCATTAAACACCTCTTTTCAAAATTTGGAACCCGCTTAAAATCTTATAATTTGAATTTGGAACATTTGGGCGCAACCCGGGCGCGATTTGGAAATGTTTCATTTTGTACCAAAAAGGGCCCATTTAAATTTAATATACCTTAAACAAATATATACGAATATATATTTTTCCTTTAACTGCTTTATCTCCACAGCTCATTCAAATCTTTTTCCAACTCGTGATCAGCCAATCACAGCACGAGATTACACCGCGTGGGCCCCTTCCATTTTTCCTTATCTCTCTCTCTCTTCCCTAAATCTCTCTCGCTTCCTCTCTCCAATCTCCCTCTCTCTCTCCAATCCCTCTCTCTCTCTTCCTCTATATAAAAAAAAACCCCATGCAGCAGCCGCCTTCTCTTCTCCATCGCGACCACGAGAAATCGCCTCAAACCCTAACCCTAGCCTCGCGACCCCACCGCCGACCTCCTCACGACCCCGCCGTCACCGCCACCACCTCGTCGACCTCACTGCACCTCCATCCCCTCGTTCTCTCGCTCTTTCCCGCAACTGCACCCAACCCCCGACGTCGCCTCCAACCCTGCAGAGCCGACGTCGACGCCGCCTCTCGCCGCCGACGCCTCCCACGACTCCCTCTCACCCTCCTCGTCGCGACCTCGTCGTCGCTGCCCTCCTCCCCTCGCCGGACCACCAACCTGAGCCTAAACCCATCGCCTACCCCCGCTGTTCACCGGAGAACGCCCCGGTCGACCCTCCTCGTCGTCGCCTGTGCCACCGCCGACCACTTCCTCTCCCCTGAGGCCAGAACCCGGCCCGTACATCCCCTCAGCACTGCACCACCACCTTTCCAGCGACCCGGGAAACTTTCCAGCCCTCGCCGCATCTCCTGTTCACCGCCGGCGCGTCCATCGCCGTCGGGCCCGTCGTAGTTGCTCCCGGTTCTTCCCGGTAAGCCTCCCTATAGCTTTCCATTCATGTTTAATCCCTCGCTGGTCCTTGTTGCGTTTATCGTATTTTGCTAACTTCGCTAGTTTTGACTTTTGCCGGTTTCCGACCGTGCCGTCTTGGCGAACCCGACGCTCCAGCGAAGCCCCTGGTCCGTGTGATCCCGTTGTCCTCTGTTGGGGTTCGATCCGTGGCCCGTGCTATCATATCGCGTTTTCTGCCGACATCGCATCCGTGTTCCGGTTTGCAAAACCGTCGAGGCAAGTATCTGAATACTTGCTCTAACATGCTAGCGTGCGAGATTTAGTCTTGCCACACATTTGAATTCATACTATTTAATACCACAACCTAATGATGGCATTTGATATCATATTATTGCAGTTATCTTTATAATGGAATCGTTACGACGGTTCCTCGTAATTAATTAACCCACATCAATCCATGCTTTAACTAAATAAAACGACTGAATCATATCTGCTTAATCTGTTAAATCGTTCACGAAACAATTATTATACTCAATGTAAATTCCTGTAGCTTCATTACTTCCGAATTGTGGATATAGATTTACCTTGTGGCTAGTGCACCCTAAAGATGATTGAACCTGTTAATAAGAGAATACAAAATATCATTGTGTTTACATGGATTGTTATTGTTGTTTACTGTTTCCTGCTGCCGTTCATTATTGATTGTATACCGGTTGTGAGCACTTACCCGATTGCACGACATATTGGCCTGACCCTGCCACACCTGACATATACATACCTACCGACTCATTCTGTCGTACCATGACATTACCTGTTTCATGATTTCATGCCTAATGCCGACAAACCTAACCATTCCTGCTGTCGATCCAGACAGACCTACTTTTACTTGAGTTTGTGTTGGCATTAGTCCTTGACTACTGAATACCTGACCTGACATACATAGTTTGGGGGTATGGGGAAATCAAAGGTGAAACCGACTTGTAACTCAACAGTTCGATACATTGTGCTGATCAGTCTTACGGGCTTGGCCAGCTCCGGAGTGTTGATGCTGACATCACTCGTCCATCCTACTACCTTTTACTGCTTAGCGGCACGTCTCGGATTCAGTCCCGAGGGTCATGACCGTGGTCCCGGGCACGCACGGGATACTATTGAGTTACATCGACGATTCATCAATTGGTTTCAAAGACTCTAGAGTAGAAAACCTGATAGGACAGTTTAGTCACCATTGCACATTACCCTGCTTGTTATTACTGCTTTATTCATGTTCATACTTGCCTTGCTTATTACCATGTTTATACTATATACTTGATGTCATGACGCGCTGACGTCTGGGTTTTGCATGGCCCAGATCCCGTACCACTGTCGACGACCGAGCAGGAGTACTTCGGCCAGCAGGCTGAACAGTGAGTCCTTAGGGTTTAGTTTATTTACTGCTTTTCATTTCCAGATGTGAGCCCGCATTATGGGACGTACTGTTTATTCATTGTATTGGATCATTAGCTTCCGCACTTATTGTTTATTGATTCTTGTTATTATGGATTTGGACATGTATTATATTAGTTTTATCTTGTTCTTGATATCCTTACAACCGTAATGTGACTGTGGATGGATACTTCCTACCTACAGGTAGCATGGTTGGCTATGTCACGTGCCCAATCTTGCGTACTCTGGGAAGCGGGGCGTGACAGTTATCTTTCAGGTTTTCAAAATCTAAAAATAATATTTAGTTATTCTTATCTTATCAAACAAAACCGTCGAAATGTTGAATCAGAGTTCTCCCACTAGCTAACTTGACAGAAAAGTTTTTATGTTTTTAGAAAATTTTCTGATTTTTTATGGATTTTATGGATTTTAGTATGCAGATGCAAAATATACATATGAATGCGAAGGTTAGAAATGCGTCCCGAGCGTACCCCCAAACTTAAACTGGACAGTGTCCTCACTGTCATTGCATGAAGAGATCATTGAAGGGTCAAAATTGTCGGTTAGATACACCATTTTTTTGTTTTTTTTTCAAAGAAAAAGAAAAATAGTAAAAATGGAAAAGAATATCTACAAATATATACAAAAAGGTATATACATACCCCCAAACTTATTTGGAACAAGGTCCACTGTTCTTGGCTGGATAACCGAAGTTTGGTGGTAGGCAGAGGAAGATTATGCAGGGTAAACCGGCTCCTGTAAGACCAGGAGCTCCTCTGTTGGTTCGGCGCTAAGGTACGGTTTAAGTCGGTGTCCATTTACTTTGAAAAATGAACCGTCCTTTGGATTCTCCAAATCCATAGCGCCACGCGGATACACATTCCGCACAAAATACGGCCCTTTCCAGCGAGATCTGAGCTTTCCTGGATGGAAATGTAGCCGGGTGTCGTTAAGCAGTACCTGTTGACCAGGTGCGAATGTTTTGCGCAAAAGGTGTTTATCGTGAAACACCTTCGTTCGGTTTTTAACGACAACCGCGTTATCGTAAGCCTCATCCCTAAGCTCGCTCAATTCGTTCAACTGCAGCTTCCGATGGCTGCCCGCATCTTCGAGAGACAGATTCAGCTCTTTTATCGCCCAAAATGCGCGATGCTCTATTTCGACAGGGAGGTGGCAAGCCTTTCCGTACACAAGCCGATAGGGAGACATGCCAAGATCGGTCTTATAAGCCGTTCGAAATGCCCAAAGGGCATCAGTGAGTTTCAGCGACCAATCCTTACGGTTCTTGGAAACCGTCTTCTCCAGTATCTGCTTCATTTGCCGATTTGAAACTTCGGCTTTCCCACAGGTTTGGGGGTGGTAGGGCGTAGACAGCTTATGATTAATGGAATATTTCCGCATCAAGGCCTCGAAAGTCTTATTGCAGAAATGAGTTCCATTATCACTAATGATCGCTCGGGGGTGCCCAAACCGGGAGAAAATGTTTTCTTTAAAATACCTAACGACAACCTTATTGTCATTAGTCCGGCTGGGCACAGCCTCGACCCACTTAGAGACGTAATCAACAGCGAAAAGGATGTACAAATTCCCAAAAGATCTGGGAAACGGCCCCATGAAATCTATCCCCGGCAACGGCGCCATTTGATTGGTAGAGTTTTTGCGTGCTTAGTTTATTACCGCAATCAAGACGGTTTCGCTTGTAGCTAGCCGGTTGAGTACGGGTCGTCCGTAGGGAGATGGGAATCTTTTTCTATATGCTTTAACGAGTTAAGTCTAAATGTCCAGGTTTGTTTTTAGATTACTTATGTGCTAAAATGATATATAAAGAGAGCTTGTTAGGGTTAGGATTAGGTTAGTTTGAGTTAGGAGTCGCTCACTTCTTTCATTGCCACTCTTAATATCGGTGTTACGGTAATCGGCAACAACGGGGATTAGCACGACTAGGAAAGAACTTGCGAGTATAAGCTAGGCTTTCCAACGCTTAAGTTCTTCCTTTTGGTGCTTGTCCGTCCGTTCTTGGCTCTTAGCCTTAACCTCCGGTTAATTCAACCACAACCGGTCTCACTAAGGAATCACCGCTATCATGTAGGATAGGAGGCCGTAGGGAGCGGATTGTGGTTCAATTAACGGAAGTCCGAATTAAGATGTTGGGCAAGAAAAGAGTGAGATAGATTTCCTTCTCTCAAACTTTCCTTATCCTACCTTAACAAGTATGAAAACTACTCACCCATTACAAGAAAAAGGAAAATAAAACAAATGAGGAAGGTAGAAAGAAAGAGGTTAGAAGATTACAACTAGCTATTTGAGACCTCACTTTGGTAAGGATCAAGCTTAAGCATCATTACTGTTTAAGGATAAAGAAAAAGAGAACAAGAAAGAAACAAACAACAAATAACAACAACTAGATTAGCAAATGAAAAATACAAGCAATTATAATCAATAATAAGACAAGTATGGTAACAAAAAGAACTCTTTATTCATCCTTCACTCACAAAAGCTCACTACAAGGTTTTAATGGAGAAGAGATGAGAAGAGGAAGAAGAACAACAACATGTATTCTAAAATCTAAATACAAGAATAAGCACCCTTGGCTTTGGCAAGTTCTGGACTATTTATAGGCAGGCAACAGAAATTCTAGGGCAACATTCAGAACAAAAATGAAATGACCAAAACGTTCATGAAAATAGGTCAACTGCCGACACCGTACGGCCGCGGTTCCGCGGCCTAAGCGTGCTTATGCCGCGGAACCGCGGCCATTTAGGAGGCTTAGGCCTTCAATTTTGGTGATTTCCCTTGGTTTGCAGTACCCTTCAGTGTGGTATGTGTTGTTTCTCAGAATCTCTTCACAATTTTTCCAGAATTTCAGCAGATCAAAAGGTGATTTGATGTGGATCTTTTGCCATGATTTCCTCGAGCTCCGCGTAGATATGTTGGATCTTGTGTTGACATTGAGTTTTGTGCATGAAAATGACATCAATTTGCAATTTTGTCCCTTAAACTGGTGTGCGGCAACATACGGATAGAGAGCGGAGACCCGTGTTTTATCTGTGGTTGGCAGTAACCCGGAATCTATCGTGCTTTTCCATCAATTTCACTGTTTAGAGCCGAGAATCTGTATCCTGCAATTGACTAGCAAACACGGCTCAAGAGTACCTACCGATAAGCAATGTGATCAAAATTGGGCGGTATAAAAATGCAAAAATCTGATATGAACAATCTTAATCCCTAAGATGTAGGAGACATCGCCTAGATCTTTCGTTGAGAATCTTTGTCATAAGAAGAGCTTGACCGATTGCAGCATAGGAATGTCATTTCCTATCAAGAGTATGTCCTCCACGTACAATACGAGGAAGACAACCTTACTCTCTGCCACCTTCTTGTAGATACAAGGTTCATCTATGTTTTTGACGAAATCAAACTCTTTGATAACGACATCAAAGCAGATGTTCCAACTCCGCGATGCTTGCTTTAATCCATAAATGGATTTAAGCAGCTTGCACACCTTCCCGCTGCTCCCACTAGCTACAAAGCCCTCTGGCTGAGTCATGTACACGCTCTCTTCTAAATCACCATTTAGAAAGGTGGTCTTAACATCCATTTGCCAGATTTCGTAGTCATGTTATGCAGCGATGGCAAGAATGATCCGGATGGATTTAAGCATAGCCACTGGAGAAAAGGTTTCGTCATAGTCCACACCTGGTCTTTGACGAAAACCCTTTGCAACAAGTCTAGCTTTGAAAGTCTCTACTTTCCCATCTACACCAAGTTTTTTTCTTGAAGATCCACTTGCTCCCAATAGGTTTTACCCCTTCAAGAGCATCTTCCAAAGTCTATACTTTGTTGGTGTACATGATTTCCATCTCGGACCGCGTTGCATCCGGCCATTTTACTGAGTCACCACTCGTGATGGCCTGCTCGAAGCTAGTTGGGTCATCATCCTCCATGATGCAATCCTCGCTCCCACCATCCATGAGAAAACTGTAGTATATCTCTCAGGTGGGTGAGGAACCCTACTAGATCGGCGGAGTGGCTGGGGTTCGTTGGGAACTACCGAATCCTCTGGTTCCACCAGATCTTTTGTTGCAGCTTTTGCAGCTGGAATCTCTTCCAGCTCTACCTCATGACCATTAATCTCTTTTGCAAGAAATTCCTTTTCTAAAAAGGTGGCATGCCGAGAAACAAACACCCTTTGTTCCTCAGTATGGTAGAAGATATACCCTTGTGAATTCTTGGGATATACTACAAATTTGCATAGAACAGACCGTGTCTCGAGTTTGTCTGGATTTTGTCGTTTGACATAGGCTGGACAACCCTATATCTTAACATAATTAAGACATGGTCTCTTCCCTTTCCATATCTCATATGGAGTGGTAGGTACAAATTTGGTGGGGGCCATATTCAATAGATGTATGGCTGTCTCTAGCGCATACCCCCAGAAGGAAATAAGTAACTCAGCTGTGCTCATCATAGAGCGCACCATATCTAATAGGGTGCGGTTCCTCCGTTCCGATACACCGTTGTGCTGTGGTGTATATGGAGGAGTCAGCTGAGAGAGAATCCCATTCTCTTTTAGGAAGTCCAGGAATTCATTGCTCAAGTATTCACCTCCTCGATCAGATCGAAGGATTTTAATACTTTTCCCGGTTTGGTTCTCGACTTCTTCTTTATATTCTCTAAATTTCTCAAAATCTTCAGACTTGTGTTTTATCAAGAACACATGTCCGTATCTTGAGAGATCGTCAGTGAATGTAATGAAGTACAAAGAACTATCCCTGGCATGTGTAGACATGGGACCACATACATCACTATGTATCAGTCCCAAGAGTTCAGTAACTCTTTCTCCGTGTCCCGTAAACGGAGTTTTGGTCATCTTGCCTTTGAGACATGACTGGCATGTGTCATAAGATGAAAATTCGAACGGTTTCAAATATCCATCCTTATACAACTTAGCTAGCCGTGACGCATTTATATGACCAAGTCTACAATGCCACAGGAAGGATTCGTTCATTTCTGAACTCTTCCTCTTATGTGTGTTTTTTATTCTCAGAACTGTTGATTGATTTAGAACATAAATGCCATTGCACAACGTGCCTGATCCAACCAACTTTTGGTTCAGGAAAATATTCATAACATTATTCTGTAATACAAAATTATATCCCTCTTTACTCAATAAAGAAACCGATATAATGTTGCATATCAGGTTCGGCATGTAATAGCATTCGTTCATAACCAATGTATTACCAGTTGGTAATACAAGGTGATATTCCCCGATGGTTTTAGCTGCAACAATTTCACCATTTCCCACCCTTATGTCTTTATCACCTTCTCCAAGTTCTCTACCTTTCCTAAGCCCATGTAACTAATTACATATATGGGATCCTGACTCGGTATCTAATATCCAGGACATAGAGCAAATGGAGAAACAGTTCTCGGGAACGAACACACCCGAAGAAAAAGCATCAACATGTACTTTCTTCATTCGGGTGGCATGGGAATCCTGGTATTCCCCTATATCCTGTTCAGTCCTATAACTCTTATAAGAAAGAACGGAACCAACGTTCCCCAGCACAGTATAACATGCGGGTTCGGTCATTATATCCATATTATTATCTTGATTAAGGCATGATATGGTCGCTACCTAGAGAGAGAGAGAAGAAAACACTTTAGCGTATGCTCTTGCAAGATCAGATTGGTTATTATTTTATCTAATCAGGATGGCTCCCACTGTTTTTATCAAATCTTCCTTCAAACCCTAAAAGAAAAGACTAGCCGGGATTAATTACACCCTACAATTTCGCCAATCTTTCATCCAGGCCAGTGTCGGTACTTTGAAGGAGGTTCCCCGTGCTTTCGCACGGATCTAATTAAAGTAAACCTCGTTTTCCCAGAGGCGTAACCCCGTTGACACCTTTCTAGACACCTACTTGATCGACTAATTGTCCTGTGTAAAACTCTCCCAGGAGTAACAATTACTCGCAGTGGGTATCGGGATCCAACTATCTGTAACGTTTTGAAAATCGTTTCGGTGAAATTTCGAAAAATCGGTAAAATAAGGGGGTTTTCTGTAAAAAGTCAAAATACAAATATCTTATTAAAAAAATTAAATATACATATTCTAGCTATGTAATTGCTATTATTTGGTGTTTATTAAGCCGCTGGTGAAATTTCAAATTTTCTGAAAAAAAATATTATTTCATTATTATTTTAAGCCGTCACTAATACATTTAATTAGGGAAAATTACAAATTGGAATGAGTTGAAACAAATTTTTTGCATCATAAAACATTAAATAAAATAATTTATCATGTGGTTTTTGGAACGAAATCATTTGCCAAAATGGTTTAGAAATTATCGAAGAAAAAGGGCTTAAACAGTGAATTTAGTGTAAATGGATGTTTGGGTTATAGTATTTATCATTTTCCATCACCCCACACCCACACCCACACTCTCACACCCCCATTTTCCTCCCTATTTTCATCAGCCCCACTCCAAATTTTCCCCCCATTTCTTTTGATAAAAGCAAAGAGAACATAAAGAAAAGTATAAGAAAAGAGCTTTGTGTTGTGTTGACTTTGGACTTTCTTGACTTGGCAAGACTTTCCTCACCTCACTCTCTCTCCAATCACTCAATAGTGGCCGACCCTCCCATTTCCTGCACAAGAACAGCCCTCCCCCTCTTTTCTCATCACATTTCTCTCCAAAAAAAACTCATCAAAATTGCCTCACAAATCAACACAAAACCTCACAAATCCCAAATCCATTTCTTACCCATTATTCCTCGGACATTCAAGCATGCATCTTGGGGCAAAGTTAGCATTTTGGAGGCTAAGTTTTTTTGCAAGTGTGGATCTCATTCCAAATGGTTTTTAGGTATAATCTTAACCCAATGTTTGCTTGATGTTTAATCACTTCAATTTAACTAATTTCGGTGCTTAATTGTGGTTCTAAGTGCTAATTTGAAAATTCAAGAGAAAGGTTTGAACTAAATTAGGATTTATGTCAATTGATCATAGTTTAATGGTGTAGTTATCATGCTAAGCCATAGAAAACCTAATCTAGTTGCTAATATGTAAATTGTTGCATTTAAGTTGTCCAAATTAAGATTTTTAAGCAAACTAGGTTTTTAGAAATTAATTAAATAATTGCCATTAAAATGTAATTAGGTTTTTCATGTCTTCATTGACATTATAAAATGTAGTTTAATACCTTAGTTCATGAAAATCTAAGCTAAATTGTTGTTTGTGCATTTTTGCTATAAAATTGTTAAAATTGGGTATATTGTAAACTAGAATTTTGGGGTTATTGAAATTTAATGAGATTAAATTGTGGAAATTGTTTTTTTGACTTATTTAAGATGTTTAATAAGTATTATGGCCGCTAGATTTGTTTAAACGTCGAGTATTGTACTAAAACGGGTAATATTTGCTCGCTAGATTTTCGGAAAAATGGCTTTTAAAGTGAGTTTGGGGGTTTTGTAAATTTTAACCTATTTTATAGTTTAATTAGTGCTTGTGATCGTGCAAATGAGCGTGTTTGGATTTTTCTCGATGGTTTGACGTTTGTACATCGACATCGAGGGTTGGTTTGGCTATTCTTGCATGGTAGGCGATAGGTTTTGACCTGTGCGTGATACGCGTGCCGATTTGATTTTCGAATGCCGTTTCGATTTCGAATTTGGTTTTAATACGATACGGTACGTTATGATATGTAGGTACCCCATGTGGACTTCGAGACAACAAGCGAGCGCGTGGCGACGTCGGCACCGGCGAGCAAGGACCAGGTGAGTAGATTTATATCTACGGGGAGAAGTCGGGTGGATGGCGTATAGCACCCCCGCAGTCCGTGGTGGTGTATACAGATGTGTATACACACCAACAGTTATTATATGTTATTTGGGATTAATAACGATGCTTAGGATGGATATTGGTGTGTTGGATTACTTTAGTGTTGCGAACCCTAGGGTAGTGTTACACACACATACATACTTGCATACATTCCTATTGATATGTGCTCATGGGAATATATTTATATGTTCACATGGGTATGGGACTATGTGTTCACATACGGATTTGAGGAGGATACTTGGGATTGAGCTGAGTCGATGAGATTTGTTTGTGGTTATGATCTCGGTGATATGGCAGGATTCGTACTTAAGGTACGTCCTGGTGTTATAGCGGATCTTGCGGCGGCGATACGGGTGAATAGTGTTATAAATAAATGGTCGACATGTGATCGTGATATGAAGCATAATATGCTAGGATATTGATATTTGGCCGTATCGGGCGATGTATACCCCTTGATGATGATATGTGCTGACGATATCGGTTTGTACGAGATTGTCGATCAGTAGTCAGATCATGAGTATATTGAGGATATTGTATTGTACTAGACATAGGTCAGTACCCTAGACTATGATCTTGGATAAAGAGGATACCAGAGGAATAGTGTGAGGAATATGATATTGACCCGTACCCAGATTTGGGGATGCCGTATGACGGATTTACGTACGAGCTATATCTTGATGATTGATCCGCACTCTTGACTTGGGATGTCTGATTATAGATATGGTATCGGATACGATATTATTGAGGTGGGATCACCGACTAATATATATACATGTATGTATATGGATCGACTCAGATGTTAGGCGGTTTCCTTACCTGTAGTCCAGCTTGTTTACTTAGTCCTTTAGTTTAGTTTAGTTATTAGATTAGATTCGATTCTTATCTATTTCAAAAACTAACGAATCATGGGTACTTTAAAAGACAGCCCAAGGGATCCTACGGATATTTCAAAAGACGTATCTTTTCATAAAAACACCGTAGCCCCTATTTTCAAAACCCCATGATTCGTGTTATTTCAAAAGGCACCATTTGTAGGATTTATATTAGGGTAATGCAGTTTAGTTATCGTTGTGTCTAGTATTCCGTTCATTATTGTTGTTTGCTCCGCATCACATGCTTATATTATGCTTCATATTCTACTGTTGATATCTTGTGGTTAGGACACCAGCACCATTACCGATGATGCGTATGTACCACGTACACTTACTTGCCGGCTCACACACATCTTCATCGGTAATTGCCATGTCACGTACACCTTAGAAAATATTATTGCTTGACATAGCCTGTTAGCTAATAGTGTAGACATGATATTAGTGTACTTGCCTTATATGTTAGTTTAGACATTATAGTTATTACCTGCTACCTCATGCATACTGTTATTCATTGTTATGCCGCATTCATGGATTCTCATGCATATTTTCACTTTTTACGTGCTATTTAGGTTTTGGATTTGGATTTCCATGAGATTTTCTGGATTTGGGGAAAACCGCAAAACATATACAAACTTCTTCTTTCTTTTTTTAAATAAAAAGCGCGGTTTTTTTCCCATGATGTATGAGTCGTCCACCATGAGTTTGCTGATAGATTTGGAGACCCGATTCGAGGAGTTGGATGAACCGTTTCGGGTACATGGTGGACCCGGTAAGGTACCCCGGGGCAAGAAGCTCGTGGTGATGACGATGAGCCTGGCAGGGGGAGACTACCTACCGGTGATTTTACCCGACGCGTCGGATATCCGGAGGATACCTTCGTAGTCTTGAGATTGATGGTAGGGGCCGGTCTGGACTGACGGCGCCCTAGATATTGAGATTTGATACATTGAGATTTCGAGATATTGAGGTACTGAGATTTGATGATACAGGTCAGTCCGGGTAGCCGGAGCCTGAGATATTGAGATATGTGGATTTATGTTTTTGTGTCGATGCTAGACACGGTTTTTACTGATTTCCTTATGATACCTCATTTTTAAAAAAATACAGAAATTTCACTGAGTTATGAAAGCAGTTTCTTTAGTACATGTACTCTGTTTTCATGCATTCATACATCATCCATATGATATATTGCTATCTGAGGCACTGACACGAGCACTTGGTATTACTGTTGTTTAGAGGTATACCCTAGCCATTGTTATAGGCTGCTGGTTATATATTTGAGGATATATATTGATCGTATGACCTAGGATTGCGTCATACATGCGATTCCTGTTCGTAGATGTATTCTATTCACGAGTTGGCAACTCACCCCCGTTGTGCCCCAGTTTCTTGCAGGTTTTGCTGTACAGGTTTCATTACGGCTTTGCTGGCACTGCTTCTTTCGGGTGACTTGCTAGTAGGTGGGTTTATTTGTATCATACCCATCATTATACATTGTATATTATTATTCAGTTGTATCTAGAAGTTCCATCAACCAAACTTGTATTTTTTTGAGATAGAGACCAGTAATGTTATTCTTTCGACCATAGAGTAGCAGGTTATATTTCTTGAGTTTCTTGCTGGTTGAGTTCCATTTCTGTTGTGATCTCGCCTTTAGGCGTTGTATATTATGTTGCATACAGGTTGATTTGATATGGTTCTTCCTATTCTCTACTACTTCTCTTGTTTTGGATTTCTGGGTTTCGGCTTACTTAGCATACGTACGCCTTGAGACGTTCGTTGTCTAAGTGCCGGTCATGTTCCGTACTTTCGGGTCGTGACAAAGTTGGTATCAGAGCGTTAGGTTTTACCTTCGGAGCGTAGGATGACCCTTGGTTGATGGAATAGGTAACTAAAGTAGAGTGACGTACCGTTGGTATGTTCCGCGGCATATTTACGACACGCCACTCCACTTAAGAAGCCTTTGGATGTACATTTCCTTGTTCAGTATTATATTCCTTCCTGATCTAGCCTCATCGGTACCAGTTTGGTTTTGCTGCCACGATTACGGGCAGGGAGCGCTACGGCTAGAGTTGCGGTCAGCACGAGCTCGGCACGAACGAGGTCTGACCAGGGCATAATTCCGGCGACACCCGATTATAGAGAGGTGTCTTTTGACTGTGTTTCCGCGCCACGAGCGTTTGGCGGATCGCCTTTATGAGGTTACTCGGATGTGCTGATCGACATTAGAGGATTGAGCTAATGATAGAGGCCAGCCAGATCTTGATGACCGTTGGTGTGTTGCTTATTCATGATGATCGAGGCACTGTTCGGCGTGCAGATGAGTGAGCTAGTCATTGCTGCGAACGACGAGATATCGGCCTAGATGTTGGAGCTAATGCAGTACGAGTTGTACTAAGAGATGATAGAAGGTCGCTAGTCACCGAGGATGAATGACTAGGACGGGTGGTTCGTTCGCCTACCCCGATGCGAGGTCATCAGATAGATGGATTCCAGCTAGAGACGACTTCACGTGGAGACGTTGGGAGTCGACAGAGACGATCGAATGTCAGAAACCTATTATTCCAAGTTTAAAGTAGTCGGAAAGACATGCAGGCAATTCTATGGTCCCTCTAGAAGAATGAAACCCTAACTCGACTTAATGACCGTGTGAAAGCCTTTGAACCTTCGGGTTTGCGGCAGTTCTACGGCGCCATTAGTGAGGCTTGGGTTTGCCCTTCTACGGCTGGACCACCGAGGCTATGGTATGTACTCGATACTATTAAACTGTGCCCAAGAGGTTGAGCTTTTGGGGGATTGTGAGGTTTTGACGACTCGATCGGATGGCTCGACTTAATTCGGATGCTAGGTGGTGAGATGCATTCTTCGGAGACTCCAGATACGAGGATAGCCGTTGGAGCTCAGTCCATGCAGCCGTGACGAGACGAGTCCAAAGCAGACGATATTAGAGAAAAGTGGAATAAGAGGTTCGCACCAGATTTAGATGAGATGACGTTCCACTCCGCCGACATCAGAGAGGCGATGCGCATGCCGAGGCATGGTACTTGGACTTACCTTCCAGAAGGAGTCGCGATGAGTATGCAGTCGTTCCAGAGCAAGATGCAGATATAGGAAAGGACAATGACTTCCGGACAGTTGGCAGAGACGAGACATGGAAGAGACCGTGAGCAGGATTCCTTCCAGGATACTGCTGCGATGATACTTGCACCCAGGATCAGATGTGTCACGTGCATTCAGAGAGCCAGAGGCCGACGCCAGTGATATGCTGCCTTGACAGGGCCGATGAGCCGATGGATTGTGAGATTGGTAATTCACAGTGAAGACCTTGTCCCAGGAGTGGTCATGGTTACGCACACCAGCAGGACAGAGTTCATGATCATCGACGAGACGTCCTACTAGTGACCGCGACAGTTGGCCGAGATTCTTAGAGGATGCACTTGAGCGGTACTATTCCGCCATTATTGATTTCGATGTTTTGGGTGATTTATTCTCATGATTTGATTTTGATGATTGAGGATTAACTATCTTTGCACAGTGTTGCACTTGATATCGTTTTCGTGATTTGGTTTCACATGTTTGTGATTTTACGGTTTTAGACATTTGAGTTGATTTTGTGCATATGCACGCACACGATTTGGTTCCTGCACTCTGTATAGTTTATATATGCTTGCAGTGCAGTGATACGCCTTTTGTGCACTTAGATGCACTGGACTTCGATTTCGATTGTGATACTCGACATTTGTTTTGTGCACCTTGTGCACCTGATTTGATTTTGCGCATGTTCGGCGCTTGATGTTGGATTTCATGATTTCGTGCATGATGGATGCCCCTGGTTTTGGGTTTTCACGCATGTTGAGCGCATGTCTTGAGATGCGATTTTGGTGCACACCAGATGCACTAAATCGAGATTTTTTCGTGCATGTCAGATGCACCTGATTTTGCTGTCAGGCACACACGTTGCCTAGACAGATGCTTTGTGCACACCCGATGCACTTAGATCTTGTTTCTGTGCACTTATATGGCACGTATATGGATTTTGATTGTCGTGCGCACCACGCGCACATAGTATTCATACGCGTATTTTGGGATTGATTTCTTATAGAGCAGTACGTTTTTTTATGATAATTGCGATGTGTTCTCGTACTAAGTAGGACTAGTCAGAGGATAGTACCTGAATGTATTTTGCATGCATTGATAGCTATTGAAGGGAATTCCAAAAAGCGAACTATAGTCTCAGTATTTACCTACGTGTCTGATATGACGCGAAACGTTTAAAACAAGGAAAACCCTTCTAAATTGTTTCCCAAAACGGCGGAACGTACATTTCAAACAAAGGTATATATGTATATAGTTATTTTCTTATGATAGACGTCCGCCACTGTGCAGTGTTATGTGCATTGCACAGTAACTTAAAGGATTTGGCATGCATTTCCTCCTGATATTTGCATGTATAGTTCTGATTTATAGCATATCGGTCTTGCTTGAGATTTGGCATTCGTGTCTTCACCTTGACTCCGATGATTGCGGGATGCTTGACGGAGTTTTGATTTCGAGTTATCAACTCATTACTCATGCGCATGCATTGCGCTATGATGTGTTTATGTATTTATGATTTCGGAGCCCCGGCAATTTGATGGTTTTGGCTGAAATATTTTGGTATTTGGGGGAAGTTTTAATTTAAATTCGGGGACCGAATTTCTTTAAGGAGGGAAGATTGTAACGTTTTGAAAATCGTTTCGGTGAAATTTCGAAAAATCGGTAAAATAAGGGGGTTTTCTGTAAAAAGTCAAAATACAAATATCTTATTATAAAAATTAAATATACATATTCTAGCTATGTAATTGCTATTATTTGGTGTTTATTAAGCCGCTGGTGAAATTTCAAATTTTCTGAAAAAAATATTATTTTATTATTATTTTAAGCCGTCACTAATACATTTAATTAGGGAAAATTACAAATTGGAATGAGTTGAAACAAATTTTGTGCATCATAAAACATTAAATAAAAAAATTTATCATGTGGTTTTTGGAACGAAATCATTTGCCAAAATGGTTTAGAAATTATCGAAGAAAAAAGGCTTAAATAGTGATTTAGTGTAAATGGATGTTTGGGTTATAGTATTTATCATTTTCCATCACCCCACACCCACACCCACACTCTCACACCCCCATTTTCCTCCCTATTTTCAGCATCCCCACTCCAAATTTTCCCCCCATTTCTTTTGATAAAAGCAAAGAGAACATAAAGAAAAGTATAAGAAAAGAGGTTTGTGTTGTGTTGACTTTGGACTTTCTTGACTTGGCAAGACTTTCCTCACCTCACTCTCTCACCAATCACTCAATAGTGGACGACCCTCCCATTTCCTGCACAAGAACAGCCCTCCCCCTCTTTTCTCATCACATTTCTCTCCAAAAAAAACTCATCAAAATTGCCTCACAAATCAACACAAAACCTCACAAACCCCAAATCCATTTCTTACCCATTATTCCTCGGACATTCAAGCATGCATCTTGGGGCAAAGTTAGCATTTTGGAGGCTAAGTTTTTTTGCAAGTGTGGATCTCATTCCAAATGGTTTTTAGGTATAATCTTAACCCAATGTTTGCTTGATGTTTAATCACTTCAATTTAACTAATTTCGGTGCTTAATTGTGGTTCTAAGTGCTAATTTGAAAATTCAAGAGAAAGGTTTGAACTAAATTAGGATTTATGTCAATTGATCATGGTTTAATGGTGTAGTTATCATGCTAAGCCATAGAAAACCTAATCTAGTTGCTAATATGTAAATTGTTGCATTTAAGTTGTCCAAATTAAGATTTTTAAGCAAACTAGGTTTTTAGAAATTAATTAAATAATTGCTATTAAAATGTAATTAGGTTTTTCATGTCTTCATTGACATTATAAAATGTAGTTTAATACCTTAGTTCATGAAAATCTAAGCTAAATTGTTGTTTGTGCATTTTTGCTATAAAATTGTTAAAATTGGGTATATTGTAAACTAGAATTTTGGGGTTATTGAAATTTAATGAGATTAAATTGTGGAAATTGTTATTTTGACTTATTTAAGATATTTAATAAGTATTATGGCCGCTAGATTTGTTTAAACGTCGAGTATTGTACTAAAACGGGTAATATTTGCTCGCTAGATTTTCGGAAAAATGGCTTTTAAAGTGAGTTTGGGGGTTTTGTAAATTTTAACCTATTTTATAGTTTAATTAGTGCTTGTGATCGTGCAAATGAGCGTGTTTGGATTTTTCTCGATGGTTTGACGTTTGTACATCGACATCGAGGGTTGCTTTGGCTATTCTTGCATGGTAGGCGATAGGTTTTGACCTGTGCGTGATACGCGTGCCGATTTGATTTTCGAATGCCGTTTTGATTTCGAATTTGGTTTTAATACGATACGGTACATTATGATATGTAGGTACCCCATGTGGACTTCGAGACAACAAGCGAGCGCGTGGCGACGTCGGCACCGGCGAGCAAGGACCAGGTGTGTAGATTTATATCTACGGGGAGAAGTCGGGTGGATGGCGTATAGCACCCCCGCAGTCCGTGGTGGTGTATACAGATATGTATACACACCAACAATTATTATATGTTATTTGGGATTAATAACGATGCTTAGGATGGATATTGGTGTGTTGGATTACTTTAGTGTTGCGAACCCTAGGGTAGTGTTACACACACATACATACTTGCATACATTCCTATTGATATGTGCTTATGGGAATATATTTATATGTTCACATGGGTATGGGACTATGTGTTCACATACGGATTTGAGGAGGATACTTGGGATTGAGCTGAGTCGATGAGATTTGTTTGTGGTTGTGATCTCGGTGATATGGCAGGATTCGTACTTAAGGTACGTCCTGGTGTTATAGCGGATCTTGCGGCGGCGCTACGGGTGAATAGTGTTATAAATAAATGGTCGACATGTGATCGTGATATGAGGCATAATATGCTAGGATATTGATATTTGGCCGTATCGGGCGATGTATACCCCTTGATGATGATATGTGCTAACAATATCGGTTTGTACGAGATTGTCGATCAGTAGTCAGATCATGAGTATATTGAGTATATTGTATTGTACTAGACATAGGTCAGTACCCTAGACTATGATCTTGGATAAAGAGGATACCAGAGGAATAGTGTGAGGAATATGATATTGACCCGTACCCAGATTTGGGGATGCCGTATGACGGATTTACGTACGAGCTATATCTTGATGATTGATCCGCACTCTTGACTTGGGATGTCTGATTATAGATATGGTATCAGATACGATATTATTGAGGCGGGATCACCGACTAATATATATACATGTATGTATATGGATCGACTCAGATGTTAGGCGGTTTCCTTATCTGTAGTCCAGCTTGTTAACTTAGTCTTTTAGTTTAGTTTAGTTATTAGATTAGATTCGATTCTTACCTATTTCAAAAACTAATGAATCGTGGGTACTTTAAAGGACAGCCCAAGGGATCCTACGGATATTTCAAAAGACGTATCTTTTCATAAAAACACCGTAGCCCCTATTTTCAAAACCCTATGATTCGTGTTATTTCAAAAGGCACCATTTGTAGGATTTATATTATGGTAATGCAGTTTAGTTATCGTTGTGTCTAGTATTCCGTTCATTATTGTTGTTTGCTCCGCATCACATGCTTATATTATGCTTCATATTCTACTGTTGATATCTTGTGGTTAGGACACCAGCACCATTACCGATGATGCGTATGTACCACGTACACTTACTTGCCGGCTCACACACATCTTCATCGGTAATTGCCATGTCACGTACACCTTAGAAAATATTATTGCTTGACATAGCCTGTTAGCTAAAAGTTGAGACATGATATTAGTGTACTTGCCTTATATGTTAGTTTAGAGATTATAGTTATTACCTGCTACCTCATGCATACTGTTATTCATTGTTATGCCGCATTCATGGATTCTCATGCATATATTCACTTTTTACGTGCTATTTAGGTTTTGGATTTGGATTTCCATGAGATTTTCTGGATTTGGGGAAAACCGCAAAACATATACAAACTTCTTCTTTCTTTTTTTAAATAAAAAGCGTGGTTTTTTTCCCATGATGTATGAGTCGTCCACCATGAGTTTGCTGATAGATTTGGAGACCCGATTCGAGGAGTTGGATGAACCGTTTCGGGTACATGGTGGACCCGGTAAGGTACCCCGGGGCAAGAAGCTCGTGGTGATGACGATGAGCCTGGCAGGGGGAGACTACCTACCGGTGATTTTACCCGACGCGTCGGATATCCGGAGGATACCTTCGTAGTCTTGAGATGGATGGTAGGGGCCGGTCTGGACTGACGGCGCCCTAGATATTGAGATTTGATACATTGAGATTTCGAGATATTGAGGTACTGAGATTTGATGATACAGGTCAGTCCGGGTAGCCGGAGCCTGAGATATTGAGATATGTGGATTTATGTTTTTGTGTCGATGCTAGACACGGTTTTTACTGATTTCCTTATGATACCTCATTTTTAAAAAAATACAGAAATTTCACTGAGTTATGAAAGCAGTTTCTTTAGTACATGTACTCTGTTTTCATGCATTCATACATCATCCATATGATATATTGCTATCTGAGGCACTGACACGAGCACTTGGTATTACTGTTGTTTAGAGGTATACCCTAGCCATTGTTATAGGCTGCTGGTTATATATTTGAGGATATATATTGATCGTATGACCTAGGATTGCGTCATACATGCGATTCCTGTTCGTAGATGTATTCTATTCACGAGTTGGCAACTCACCCCCGTTGTGCCCCAGTTTCTTGCAGGTTTTGCTGTACAGGTTTCATTACGGCTTTGCTGGCACTGCTTCTTTCGGGTGACTTGCTAGTAGGTGGGTTTATTTGTATCATACCCATCATTATACATTGTATATTATTATTCAGTTGTATCTAGAAGTTCCATCAACCAAACTTGTATTTTTTTGAGATAGAGACCAGTAATGTTATTCTTTCGACCATAGAGTAGCAGGTTATATTTCTTGAGTTTCTTGCTGGTTGAGTTCCATTTCTGTTGTGATCTCGCCTTTAGGCGTTGTATATTATGTTGCATACAGGTTGATTTGATATGGTTCTTCCTATTCTCTACTACTTCTCTTGTTTTGGATTTCTGGGTTTCGGCTTACTTAGCATACGTACGCCTTGAGACGTTCGTAGTCTAAGTGCCGGTCATGTTCCGTACTTTCGGGTCGTGACACTATCTCATAGAAGGTATGAAATCTCATTGCAAATTTCAACTATATACAACTTATCTGAAATGACGGAGGGCTACGAAAGGTTTTTCTGAAAACCTATTGCGTAATGAACTTCATATCGTTGTAGAATCGAGTGAATTTTGAAATGGAGTGATTTTGAGGCTTTCATTAGTTTTGCTAAAGAGGTCACTCCCGGTGAAGGGATCTCGGCTCTTTCCTTATGGAATAAGGTGCAGGATATATCATATATATCGCTGTGCAAAACAAAAACTCCAAAAGCAATCAAAAGACAAACCGAGTGTTGTAGCATCTTCCAGTTTTGCTAAAGAGGTCACTCCCGGTGAAGAGATCTCGGCTCTTTCCTCATCGAATAAGGTGCAGGATATATCATATATATCGCTATGCAAAGCAAAAACTGTAGCTACCCTTTTTGAAAAATTTGATTCTACAACATCTTTTAGGTTTCTTTTCTTTCATTAATCATATTAATGAAGTCCCATCATTTAAGTCACCTAAACATCACAGATAAATACGACCTACACTTATGCCATCCGCATTCGCCTCGATGTCCCCTCATGCACCGTTAGGTTAGGTAACTAACGGCAGAGCGGGGCAGGGCTAGCGCGGGTGTAAAACATAAATAACATCTATATAATATATCATATATACTATATACAGTATCCATCTCAACATATCAAATGATCACATCACAGATATCGCAGCAGAAGAAACACATGAAACATTGGATATATTAGGACGTCCGTGTTTTATTTTGAGCCTCTATAAAACACGGATTCCACGGTCGCGATGAATAGCCAAACCCACATCCCTAGACCCCTACGAGAGCGGCAAGCAACCCTACTAATTCTAGAGTTAGGAGACCCGGACTCGACTCCTCGAGTTGGTCTCCCGCTGTACCTTAGAACCCGGTTACTTGTGCTCCCCTCCTTGGGTATACCTAATGCGGAAAAGTAAATAATATACAATGGTGACATCATCCTCATCCCGGAAGTGCCCCAATAAAAGAATATTTCATACAATGAATTTTACATGAATGAAAATAAAAACCCTCATCTCACATAAAACCCCCGGCTATTCAGAACATGACGATCCAATATAACATATCACAGCAACACATAATATCTCATATTATCCACGTAAGAAAGCATGCGTATCCTGACTGTCGTTGATGTATAGCAACGAAGCCGGCGATACACCACATACTATGCTTACGGTCAAAAAAAAGAAAGTGTAAAACTACAACATTTGGAATCCACAATCTCTTTAGACATCGTAAATCCGAAATATCACATACTTCGCATTTCATGCCTAACTATATGAATTCCACATATTGTATCACATTTCAGATAAATAGACAGTATTAAACTTTCCGATCGAATAATCAAATACCCAAGATTTCCTAAATCGCTCAACACTTGAGCGGAGTTCAAAAATTCCAGAATACGTCACAGTACCAATGGTCCAGCCGTAGAAGGGTCAAGCCAACGCCTCACATGTGGCAACGCCGTACTGCCCCAAACCCTAAGGTTTATAGGCGGTTTAGACGGTCACATAATCGAGTTAAGGTTTGTGTTCTTCTAGAGGGTCCATCGCGTTACTTGCACGTTTTTCCGAAAGATTTAAACTCAAGAAAAATTCAACACTTGAAAGTTTTTCGTGTCGGGAAAAAGAGAGTTAATGATATCCGTTCGAACATTTTAATACTTTCTAAATTATCCGGAAAACAGAACGAAATTAAATTTTCCGATCGAATCAACGAATTCAAAATAATCCCCAGAACACTCAACACTTGAGTCAGATTAAAAATACCCAGAATCATGTACAATTACCTACGGATGTACCCTGAAGACACGTGTCCACAAAACCAAAGTTCGGCTGCGGAACCACCACGGGAAGCAGGTTACTGCCGCGGTTCCGCGGCGACTTCATGGTAATTTAGGCTCGTATTTCATGGTAATCTTTAGAATTCCCTGCTGATTTTTTTGAGTATTTTTAATGCAGAAAAAATAACATTTTTACAAAATTTCCAGAGAGGGGTCTATTTCGACGTTTCAGGGTTTGATCGGAGTTTTAACTTCGTATACACGTCGCCTAATGCTCTAGCTAGGCTCTGATACCACTGTAGGGTTCCTACGCACACATACAAGGGTTTATAAAGCATCTACCATGCCCGGATAAAAAATTAGACGTGCCGAACAACCCAAAGCTGGGATCTTTGCTAGATTATTAGGGTTACACAAGCAAGTAAACATCTTTACAACTAAGTGAAGAAGAAAATACAACCTTTGTAGATCGGTCCTTCACTTCAAAAGCTCCTTGTTGTAGTCCCTTCGCTGCGATCATGGTCCTCCCGGGCTCTTGCATGGCTTCACGAGGCAGAAGGAGCGTCCTTGCTTGAAGTCTTCGAGGCCGAAGATGATCTACGTCGAGAGAATACGAACTCAAGCTTCTTCTCCACTAACTAGAGAATTAGTGAAGCAAACACCCTAAACTAACGTGCTAGTCTAGTAGAGGATGAGGAAATAGGAAGTGGGCACACCTTAGAATTATTTATCTAACATTTATTTCTCACTTAATCAAAACCTAGAAAGCTTTTTAGCTCAAGGAAGAAGATGAACAAATAATGAGATGAGGATAATGATCAAGTGAGTGAGCTAACTATGGTGAGTGAGTATCATATACTAACTCATGTAGAGACATAACCATGGCTAATCCAAATGGTTAGGTTAACAAAAATCTAAAGTAAAGACAAAGTTAGTGGACTTTGTCAAAGCAAAGCAAGCTTTTACAAGCTTCATGCTCTTTCCAAATCTCCACTAATTTTGTAATTACCTTAAATAATTATAACCCACCATAATAAATAGAATGGTGTATGTCTTACACACACATGAATGATGTAGCAACAACCATGATACAAAATGAAAACACATTTTAATATATATCTCACACACACACACACACACACACACACACACACACACACACACATATATATATTAAAGTTGTGCTTATGTGAGAAAAATCCTTAAGTGAACAAATGTTAGTTAATGTAAATTAGTATATTAAATATACAATTATACACTAAATTATTAAATCAACACTTGACTTAATAATCCGGTTATATCTCATATAACCGACTAACATCCAATGTATCGACTTATCGAATCAACACTTGATTCGATAACCCGGCTATATCACATATAACCGACCGATACAAAAAGTCGTGAGAATAGAATACGGTATCACATACACGCATTATTCTCGGTCCCGCACATATCACATATGCGCTCTTATTTCGTTTTGCCTGAGCCAGTAAAACCTCTATGTAGGACTCTAAAGACTCGTCAATATGCCGGCAGTAGGTGATGATCACATCAAGCACCCACAAGCCGTCAGCGGTACTAGCTGGACGTAACGGCTACCCGGGTATTGAGCGATCAGAAGATCAGCAAGCAAGCCCGCTCTAACTCCTGTAAAATACTAACGGTAACACTTGTCATACAGTCTGGTCTCCTCGTCTGATATGTCGCATATCAAGTCTAGGGGTGGTAAACGTCAGACCCCAATAACCAATTAGTCGTGCCGATGTGAGGCTCCTAACGGGTCGAGAAACTACTGGTAACACTTACCAGTAAATCTCTAAATCAGCCCTGGCCAGGGACTTTCCTGTTATGGCCAATCGAGCACAGCGCAACATCAACCCCCAATACCGGGAGAGACGAAACCCCTCCTATTGCTCATTACCTCCATGTGACTCGGGACTATACCCAATAACCACCGTTTTGCATGCCCTCTTAGTCGTGGTAAGGTGGAAATCAAAGCACAGTGGGAATCACACAAGACTCTATGACGATCTCGGGTCTACAGACTAACCTGCACAAGTGTCACCAGAGAACCGCCATCTGACGTGAGGTATAATACAATCCGGGAGTTCTCGGCGAGTCCGTCCAGTGTACCCAGTCTCCACTGAGCACCTGTATACCATCTCTGATGTCAAATACCAATGGATATGGGATCATCCATCGCCCATCTCATGGGTCGAGAAGCGTATACGCTAGTCTACTCTGGTATATCGATGCCCCGTCTCGATATACCCACGACTAGGGACATTAAAGGATGTACTTATGGACTACCATGGCCCCACTAGTATGATCTGCATCATAGTCCTGGTAGTCAAGTATACATCCTAAGGGCTTTACCAACATGTAACTATAAGACAGTATCAAGAGATAAGTATACATGTTAAGATAAAGAGCAACCAGATAGCATACTATCATATCGAGCAAGAAAGTCCACTCTATATATGTCCAAGCTGTAGGGTTCCTAGGCACACTAACAAGGTTCTATAAGGCATCAACTATGCCCGATTCAAAAAAATAGCCGTGCCGAACAACCCTAACCAAGATCGTATACTAGAGATTATGCGAAAACTAGCAAGTTAAACTCTTTAACTACAAGTGAAAGAGATTACAACCTTTGTAGATCCGGTCCTTCACTTCTAAAACTCCGTGTTGACGTCCCTTCGCTGCGATCATCGAGATCCCGGACTCGAGTGATGGTTTCCTTAGAGAAATGAGCGGGTTAGGTCGTTGACTTCGAGGCCGAAGATGATCTACGTCGAGGAGACTCAAACTCAAGCTATTCCTTCACTTGGTCATGAACTTTGTGAAGAGAACACCCTATACTACATGGCAAGTAGTAGAGGATGAAGAAGTAGGAAGTGGGCTCACTTTAGAATTGATTTTCTCACACTTTTTCTCATGGCACCATTAGAGCTAGCAAGCTTTTCATGGAGCTTGATGAAGAAGAAGAAGAATGAATAATCCATCCAAATGAAAACTTATCCTTTGAATTATTGCACCATGGTTGAGTTAAGCCCTCATGCTTAACTCATGTAGAGAATTAACCAAAGTATGAGGTTAAGGGTTGGGTTAACTAATATCCTAAGGAATGACAAAAGAGTTGACTTTGTCAATGTTGCATACAAGCTTCTACAAGCTTGATAACATTGACTAAAGTCTCCTCTCTTTTGTTATTCTTAAGGAAATAAGTAAACCCTAATTTAACCTAAACTTGATATAAGTCTCATACACCCATCTTGTATGTATCATCAAGCATGATACAAACATGTACACTTGCATATATCACATATAAACAATGTGCACAATCTAGTGAGAAAATCAATCTTAAGTGAACCAATACTAGTTAATGTAAAGTAATATATCAAATATATAATTATACATTAAATCATTAAATCAACACTTGATTTAACGATCCGGTCATATCGCATATAACCGACTAATATCTAGTGTATCAATGTATCGAATCAACACTTGATTCGGTAACCCGGCTATATCTCATATAACTGTCCGATGATACAAATCGTGAGAATAGAATACAGTATCACATACTGGTATTATTCTCGGTCCCGCACATATCTCATATGCGCTCCTATTTCGTTTCGCAAGAGCCAGGAAACCTCTATGTAGGACTCTAAAGACTCGTCAATACGCCGGCAGTAGGTGGTGATCATATCAATCACCCACAAGCCGCAAGCGGTCTGCTAAACGTAACGGCCACCCGGGTATTGAGCGATCAGAAGATCAACGAGCAAGCCCGCTCACACTCCTGCGAATCCAATCAGTAACTCTTACCGCACAGTCCTGTATGTTCGTCTGATATGTCGCATATCTCGCCTAGGGGTGGTAAACGTCAGACCCCAGTAGCTTGATAAGTCATGTCGATGAAAGGTCCACAACAAGCGTGAAACTACTGATAACACTTACCAGTAAATCACTGCAACCCTGGCCAAGGATTTCCAGTTATGGCCAGTCGAGCATAGCGCAACATCAACCCCCAATACCGAGAGAGACGAATCCCCTCCTATCGCTCATTGCCTCCATGTGAATCGGGACTGTACCCAAAAACCACCTGTTTGCACGACTCAGTAGAGCCGTGGTAGGGTGGAAATCAAAGCACAGTGGGAGACACACAAGACTCTATGACGATCTCGGGTCAACAGACCAAGCTGTACCAGTGTCACCAGAGAACTGCCATCTGACGTGAGGTATAATACCATCTGGGAGTTCTCGGCGAGTCCGTTCAGTGTACCCAGTCTCCACTGAGCACCCGCATACCGTATCTGATGTCAAACACCAATGGATATAGGATCATCCATCGCCCATCACTTGGGTCGAGAAGATATACGCTAGTCTACTCTGGAATATCGATGCCCCGTCTCGATATTCCCACGACTAGGAACATTGAAGGATGTACTCATTGACTACCCAGGCCCCACTAGTATGATCTACATCATAGTCCTGCAAGTCGAGTACACATCCTAAGGGCTTTATCAACATGTAATAGAGAGACAGTAAGTATACATGTTAAGATAAAGAGCAACCAGATAGCCTACTATCGTGTCGAGCAAGAAAGTCCTACCTATATATGTCCCAGCATCCACTACAATATACATCTCATGTATAGTAATGGCCTCTAGGGCATACATATAACTAACAATCTCCCACTTGCACTAGGGCCCACTGTAGCAGTGGTTGTAGTATCTCATACTCAACCATCCCATAAAAGTCTCTCTCTGGGAAAAGGCCTTTGTGAGTGGATCCGCCGTGTTGTCCTCTGAGTCTACTCTCCTAACCTCGATCTCCATGGAGATCAAATATCTCCATGATCAGGTGATGCTGCCTCAGAATATGTCTGGGTCACTGATGGGACCGGGGTTCCTGGGCCAAAGCCACACTTCCATTGTCACACAATGGTAGGAACCTAGTTCATCTCATGAACTAATATACGCCCAAACTTCCTCTTTGGTATTATCTTTGATAGCGATGTCACCTGTCTTTATCGTCTAGTTTGCCACGGTATCTCGCTTGGAACTCTTCCAAAATACCGTCCCTCCACTGAGGGTAAAGACAATGCCTGCGACTGACATTCAGTCGTCCTTATCACCCTGGAACTTTTCCAGTGATTCTCCCCAGGATCAACTGATACCATCTCACTACACCTAGTGAGAATCCTAATATCCATTTAGATCTATCTCATAGATCCAAAACCCAGGATTTAGGAGGTATCACCTTTATCCTATTTGGAGAATCCTTGTGATAAGAGGAGATTGACCGTGCGTAGCATAGGAAACTCTTTTCCTATCAAGAGTGTGTCGTCCACGTACAATACGTGGATGTTCACCTTACTCTCTACTACCTTTTTTGTATATACAAGGTTCATCTACCACTTTGATGAAGTCAAACTCTTTGACTACCACATCAAAACAGATGTTCCAACTCCGCGATGCCTGCTTTATTACACAAAGCATCCTGCACACGTTTTCGCTGCTCCCACTGTTTACGAAGCCCTCTGGCTGTGTACTTATAGACGTTCTCTTCTAAATCAATATTTAGAAAAGCAATCATGACACCCAACCACCAGATATCGCGGTCATGGTATGCAGCAATGGCAAGTAGGATCCGGATGGACTTAAGCATAGCCACTGGAAAATGTTTCATCATTATCCACGCCTGGCCAATGACGAAAACCTTTAACAAGTCTAGCTTTGAAAGTCTCAACTTTTCCTTCTACACCAAGTAATCTTCTCAAGATATACTTTCTCCTGATGGGAATTTAACCCTTCAGATATAGCAACCAAAGTCCATACTTTGTTGGTGTACATGGATTTCATCTCAGATCGGTAAGCATCCAGCCATTCTTACAGAGTCCCTACTCTTGATGGCCTGCTCGAAACTAGTTGGGTCATCATCTCATGATGCAATCCTCGCTCCCACTGTCATCGAGAAACTGAAGTATTCTCTCAGGCGGATGAGGAACCCTGCTAGATCGGCGGAGAGGCTGAGGTTCGTCGGAACCTATTGAATCCTTTGGTTCTACAAAATCATCTGCTGTAGTTTGTATAGATGGAACTCCTTCCAGTTCTACCTCATAACCACTAATTTCTTCATAAGAAATTTCCTTTCACAAAGGTGGTATGTTGAGAAATGTTCAGACCATAATATTGCATTTATCATTCCCCTATTCTTATCCTTTTTATAAATAAACAGGTACTCTTGACGCACGTTTGTTGCATATTACAGGATACAGGTTTTTGGAGCAAATACAGTGAAAAAGACACAAAACAACAGAAAAGGGACTTTTGACCAACAATTAGACGAATCCTAGTCAAGCCCAGTTCACATAGGTGCAAGGCAACGAATGTCAAGGTGAAACGGGTAAAAAGCCCAATACAAGTCTTCACTGAAGATCTGGAAAAGACCTCGAAGCCCAACAGAGAAAACACACATAGAAACAGAAAGCCAAGAAGCCCAGAAGAAAGCCCACAAAAGCTCATAGCCCACATCCCTTCTTTGGCCGCGGAACCGCGGCCAAACCCATGCTGGCGCCGCGGTTCCGCGGCCGTTAGGAATACGTGTCGGTGGATTTTTCTTCTGTTGCCGCGACGGTTCTGGTGTTGGGATTCTCAGGGGTCAAATCTGTAAATTCATGTGTGCGAGAGTCTGTAACCCTAGTTTTTATATTTTCCTATAAATTGTAGTCTAAGATCTGTAAAAACTATGCCTCTTTTCAATCAATAAAATTCAGACTTTCTGGGAGCAAAAATTCAGATCTGTTCTTCTTGTTTGGAGGGAGCCATCGAATTAGTAAGTATTTTATTTCTGTTCTTTTAATTATAATGTTTTCTCATCCCATAATGAGCGAGTAGTCTCCTCGCTTGTTAGGGTTAGCCTTAGGGAAAGGGTTGAGAGATGAGATCTCTCGCCCCTTTCAATGCCACCTTCACCTAATGAATTAGAACTTCACGCATACGAGCACAACCGCTCCCTGCGGCATCCTACCCTTCGAGGTAACGATGAACCGTAGTATAAAGGGCCGGTTGCGCGCGTTTTCCGTGAGGGTTAGGATAATTATCAACAAAGGAAGGATACAAATCTAGAGGAAGAAACATCTTCCCAAAAGATTCGTATCCACTTTATTAATAATTAACTTAACATCTAATAGATCTATAAAAAATGGCATTGAAAGTGGTGAGGAAGAACCTTAATCTCCAAAACTTCCCCTAAGCCTAACCCTAGCAAGATTCTTAATTAGATTAATTAGATCCAGTATTTTAGATTGTTATAAACCAACCCAAGACAAATTGAATCAACTCGTTAAAACACATAAAAGGAATTTACCCGTCTCTGTGGATCGACCCGTACTCACCGGCTAGCTGCGAAGCGACGCCGTTCTTGATTGCGGTAATTACAAATTTTTGGATTAATCAAATGGCGCCGTTGCCGGGGACGACGTAGTATTTCTTTTTGTGAATTTTCGGGTTGATATAAATTAAAAAAAAAATTATAAAAATCTGAAAATATAAAAAATAAAAAAAATTTATCAAATTTGATCTGTTTGAAGGGTGTATCTTTTGAATCTTGCAGGAACAGCGAAGGACTGTGAATCTGGAATTTTACAGGGAGTAAAACAGAAAAGGGAACATCAGAACAGAGTAGAATTTGTGAACATGAGATGCACAAAATTTTGCAGAGGCTGGACGCACCAACCTGCCGCGTTTCCGCCGCATAAAGGGGCAATCCACCGCGGTTCCGCGCCTGATCTGCCACGTCATCACCTGAAATTTTGTGGGTTGGTTCTCTCTTTCTTCCCTCTGCAACCTACAATATATCTCTCTGTAAAAAGTTTTCTGCAGGAATTCTTTGCGTAAAGAGTCTTTCTCCCCCTTCTAAATAACAGATCTCTGCAGGTTTCTTTGCGCCGCGCTAAAAAATTCTGATTGCAAGTGAAATTTTAATTGTTTTGCATAATTTTACCGGACTCTAAGGGGCTAATTGACTAAACTCAGATTGGGTGGGGATTTCATCACCCTTCCCAGGACCCCAGAAAACACCTAAAGCATTTTGCATCGACCACAATTAATTAAAAAAGATTAGACTCAGACCTAAGGACATCGAGCTCAATAGGAAAAAGGACTAGTATAGGCATCGGCCATTTACCCTAACCGACATGCGGTGTCTAGGCTAGTGGTTATTAATTAGCCCCACTGTAGTGGTGGTTCCTTCCCACTTACCTGGCCGTATTTGTCCGTGAAGAGGCGGTTTGAGGTCCTATTTCTAGCCCTAGTTAGGAGCTGTCTAGCAGACCTAGGCAACCCTAGATTTAGGCCTGATTGTGCATGTGTGGTTGATATATTTGTGTCACGAGTCCCATTTTCTAAACCGTCTTGCAAAACTCTCCAATAAAAAAAAAATAATAAAGAAAAATCTTTTCAAAACTTGCAACTTGCCGCTAAGAAAACTTGCACCTCACTTCCACCATCTCTCCTTCATTGACGTTATCTTACCCCCACATTCTGTTTTTCTATTTTTTTCTGACTGCACTACCCTTTAGTGTATGTCATCTTGGACTAGGGATACTAACGCCCGATTAGTCCGTGTTTCGTTGGTACCGACTAACGAACCCTTCGACGAACCCTTCGTCGACATTCCGTCCATTTCCTTACCTCCAACCTCAAATTCTTCATTCGAAGGTATGTCGGGATTCAACCCCAACGATACCTTACCGGCGGGAATGATTCCACCTCCACCAGGTGCGAATAACCCGAATCTTCCGCCTGTTGTAGCGCTCGCACGAGTCGCGCTCCACGATCTCTTCTACCCCGTCCGCACTTCCTTACCTACATGTCTTTCACCCCCACCGGCGAATGGGGATAATTTTGAAATAAAACCACACTTCATCAATATGCTGCCTAAGTTTCATGGTTTGGAATCCGAAGATGCATATATTTTCATTAATAAATTACAAAACGTTTGTGCCATGATGAAGACAACCCAATTAAGTGATGACGCAATAAGACTAAGGGTCATTCCTTTTACCTTATGTGACCTAGCCAAGAAGTGGCTATATAGCACCGCATCACATTCCATTAGAAATTGGGACGAGTTTGTGAGAGCTTTTCTAAAAAAGTTCTATCCTCATCATAAAACTGCTAGAATCCGAAACGAGATTATACAATTTTCACAGCTTCCGTCCGAACCATTCTGGAAGTGCTTCGAGAGATTTAAAGACCTACTTGTTCAATGCCCTCATCATGGGATAGAAAATTGGCAACTTTGCCAAACATTATACGAGGGATTGAACGCAGCAACGAAGCAGTTGCTAGAAACAATATGTCAAGGTCATTTATCTCCAAGTCTAGCGACGAAGCTTGGCAGTTTCTTGAGGACCTAAGTGAGCAAACAATTCAGTGGGAGAGTACAAAGACCACATCATCTTCTTCAGTTGGTCAATCTAGGGCAGGCATACATCAAATAGATATGTCGATTGCTATGAAGGCCGAGATGGCCTCACTTATGAAAAAGCTAGAAGCCATTGAGACAAAAATCTCATCGTCTTCTCCTGCCCCTACTCTACCCATACGAACTGTTTGTGCTTGTTGTTCGAACCCATCGCATTTAACCGAAGAGTGTCCTTATAATGCACCTATTCAAGGGCAGGATCAAGTCAATGCTGTGTTCCAGCAAAGACAAAGAAATGATCCGTACTCTTCGACATACAATCAGGGATGGAGGAGTCACCCAAATTTCGCTTGGAACCAAAATCAACAAGGCCAAGGAAATAACAATTTTCAATGACCTCCTCCACAACAACAACAAGCACCCTTACAAACTCAAAACCAGCAACCTTTCCAACAACAACCTTATACAAATCAAACGAACAATTTGGTTCAACCTAATGATGATAAGGTTAGCTCGCTCGAAAAAAGTCTAGAAGCATTTCTCAAGCAAACTACAGAATCCGCGGCAAGATTTGAAAGTTATGTTCAATCTTTAATGAATAACAATGCCTCACATGATCAAAGTATCAAATCTATTGAGGCACAGATTGCACAATTAACTGCTGCGTTGAGCGAGAGAGAAAAGGGAAAGCTTCCATCTCAACCATTGCCCAATCCCGGTCACGCACAAAACGCATATCACAATCACAATGTAAATGCGGTGACCACGTTGAGATCCGGAAGAGAGTTGCAAAATAATGTGGGAACTAGTGATGACATCCCCGCCGGTGGTTCTTCTTCCCCTTCTTCATTTTCTTCACTTCCTTCTTCACCTTTTTCTTTAGAGCCTATTCTCCACCCTTCACACGGCTCTACTTCTCCTGACTCGAACGGACCCATTTCTCACAACACGAACACATCCACACTGGGATCCGTTCCTACTCCACATTCTACTCCACAGACTTTTGACTCAACAAATTTTCAGAACGCTCCATTCCCAAACAGGTTGAGTCCTAATAAACCAAATACACAAGTGGAGAAGATTGTGGAGATATTTAAGCAGGTTAGCATAAATATACCTCTCTTGGATGCTATCCAACAAGTCCCTTCATACGCGAAAATCTTAAAGGGCTTGTGCACCTCGAAGAGAAAGGCATCTCAAGTACCCAAGAAAGTGCTAGTGGCTAGTGCAGTGAGCAATGCTATTAACCACCATCAAACCTTACCCCAAAAACGAAAGGACCCCGGCTGTCCTACTATTTCAATCACAATTGGGGATAAGAAAATTAATCGAGCACTTTTAGATCTTGGGTCTAGTGTTAACCTGATTCCTTACCCCGTGTACGAACAATTAGGGGTTGGAGAGTTGAAACCCACTCGTTGCACTCTCCAAATGGCTGATCGATCAATCACCTATCCAAGGGGTCAACTAGAGGATGTGTTGATCAAAGTCGGGGAATTCATATTCCCCGTTGATTTTATCGTTATGGATATACAACCTGTTGCTAACCCAAGAAACCAAATTCCGGTGATTCTTGGTCGACCAATTTTGGCCACTTCCAATGCCGTAATAAATTGTCGCAATGGCTCTATGACTCTATCCTTCGGAAAGAGGTCTAGTGAGTTCAATATTTATAAGATGGGAAGTCTGCCCCCCGTGCCTAAAACTAGTACACGAGAAGTTTGCTCTATTCACGAAATCACGCAGGAGGACTGCGAGAGATTTCTATTTGATGAAAACAGTTTTGACGCCACTAGTGCGTCCCTCCTTGAGCCTACTACCGTTGACACAACCGATGTTGATTATGAATGTTTCACCTTTTTGGATGATGACGACTCACAGCCCGAATATGAGTCGTTTGAATTTTTGGATGAGTCAGTCGAGCCATCTGAATCGGTTGTTTGCAGTGATTTCGAACCTGTGTTGGAGTCCTTTAAGTTTGAGGTAGATTCCGCAATGATTCTTTCGCCTCAGAAATTCGAACTCACGCCCTTGCCGTCTTACCTTAGATATACCTACATAGGTGAGAATGAGACTTTTCCCATTATCATATCAGCCTCTCTAGCCTTCGAGCAAGAGAACGCTATTTTAAAAGTCTTACAAGATAGGCGGCAAGTTTTCAGTTGTACTATGGCGGACATCGAGGAGATAAGTTCCCTCATAAGTGAATATCATACACTATTGATGGATGATGCCATGTCATTAGAGGACACACAGGAACATCTTGGGGGTATTGTGGTGAGCCAACTTCCTCCCTTAGAAGTTGAAATACCCCCATTTCTTTTAATAAGGTACGAGAATGCCAACACTCCACTGATTGCTGATCATTTACATTCTCGTTTCGATGCATCACCATCACCTGTATATTTACCTCCACACCTCCCATACCACTACTTCTATCTTCCCCAATTCTTTGTGAACCACCACAACTTATTTTTCCACCAACCAATATCCTTTACTGATAAATTTTTCAAATGGTTGGTGTTGACGTTTGGTCGATGCAAATTTGGCAGTAATGTCTAACATAGTTTAAATGAAGTTTGGGGGAGGGTCTTTTTGTATATATTTTTGTTAACAAATAAAAAAAACTATAAATAAATAAACAGGGGAGTATCGGTATTTTGACCCTCTTGCTTTAGCATGACAGTGAGGACACTGTCAAGTTCAAGTTTGGGGGTATGCTCGGTACGTCTTCTTCCTTCGCATTCATGTGTACATATTTTTTGCATTTGCATATTTATTTGAAAACCCATAAAAATTGAAAAATTTCAAAAATTATAAAAATTATTGTATTCAATCTTGGCTATAATTGACTTGAGTTTGACAAATAGGTTAACTGGTTAGGAACAACTAGATCTTAGACTTAGTAAATTAAAAACCCTAAAAATAACCTTCCTTAAAGTTTAACGGTAGAAAGTATATGCCTTGTAGTTTATTTAGAAATAGGCATATTTTGGGTTCACTTCTTGGGCTAAGTCGAAACAAGGGAAGAGTATTGATGTTCTTATTAAAGTATAAGTTTGAAAAATAGTTCCTAGCTTAAGTCTAGATTCTGAAAACGTATACCCTACAAATGGCACAATCACGCACCTTGAAACTTGGAATAGTAGAAGAGACCTTGAAATGCTCTTGTCTAAAGTCCTTAGTACGAAGAAAATAAAAGAAAAAGGTTGAATAAAGAATAAAAAAATGGACACTGGTTTTTGTGATCACTTAAGGCTGCAAAAATAGAAAAATATTTAGCGAGGGTGCTTCATCACCTAGTGTCTTAGACCAACTGGTTTGGGAGTCACTGCTAAAGCCTTGGGTGTTGCAAGAACTAGGAAGTATGCTTTAAATTGCAAACGCATTTTGTAATCGGTCGTTGGTACCTTAAGAAGTATTAACGGTCGCATGAAGGATGTGTAAGCAAATTTCATTTAAATTCACCAACTAATTAGTACTTTGGACAACGGACGAAGGGCATGATTGCTTGATTTGAATCTCCAAGTGTAGGGGTGATCTATACACACACGTAGGGGTATGTGATTGGAATCTAGATAAGAGAAAGGAATGAAGAATAGAACTTGTATCTTTAATAGAGTTGATAGAAATTCCTAAGTAGAGATGAAACCCTAGAAGGAAGACTTAAGAGATGCCGAAAGCTAAGTAGGTCTACATAACATATATAATCTTAAGTTAAATAATGAGGAAGCGTGAAGAATATGGGTGGATAATTTACAAGTAGAAGATAATAGAATTCCTTATTAGAAGACCTAATTGGAGAACAAAAGTTAATGGGCTGAATTGATAGGATTTTATGGGTAGTATCCGCTGAAAACTCTCAGGAGACAACACTCCTCCTACTAGGGACACCTAGAGGTTTAACGGCTTGTTGCACGTGCTCAGTGCAATCGCGTTTCCCTGCGAAAGTGCGGTTAGGTTTTTGTAGAGAATAAAAAAATAAGTTTGCTCGAGGACGAGCAAAAAGTAAGTTTGGGGGTATTTGTTCAGACCATAATATTGCATTTATCATTCCCCTATTCTTATCCTTTTTATAAATAAACAGGTACTCTTGACGCACATTTGTTGCATATTACAGGATACAGGTTTCTGGAGCAAATACAGTGAAAAAGACACAAAACAACAGAAAAGGGACTTTTGACCAACAATTAGACGAATCCTAGTCAAGCCCAGTTCACATAGGTGCAAGGCAACGAATGTCAAGGTGAAACGGGTAAAAAGCCCAATACAAGTCTTCACTGAAGATCTGGAAAAGACCTCGAAGCCCAACAGAGAAAACACACATAGAAACAGAAAGCCAAGAAGCCCAGAAGAAAGCCCACAAAAGCTCATAGCCCACATCCCTTCTTTGGCCGCGGAACCGCGGCCAAACCCATGCTGGCGCCGCGGTTCCGCGGCCGTTAGGAACACGTGTCGGTGGATTTTTCTTCTGTTACCGCGACGGTTCTGGTGTTGGGATTCTCAGGGGTCAAATCTGTAAATTCATGTGTGCGAGAGTCTGTAACCCTAGTTTTTATATTTTCCTATAAATTGTAGTCTAAGATCTGTAAAAACTATGCCTCTTTTCAATCAATAAAATTAAGACTTTCTGGGAGCAAAAATTCAGATCTGTTCTTCTTGTTTGGAGGGAGCCATCGAATTAGTAAGTATTTTATTTCTGTTCTTTTAATTATAATGTTTTCTCATCCCCTAATGAGCGAGTAGTCTCCTCGCTTGTTAGGGTTAGCCTTAGGAAAAGGGTTGAGAGATGAGATCTCTCGCCCCTTTCAATGCCACCTTCACCTAATAAATTAGAACTTCACGCATACGAGCACAACCGCTCCCTGCGGCATCCTACCCTTCGAGGTAACGATGAACCGTAGTATAAAGGGCCGGTTGCGCACGTTTTCCGTGAGGGTTAGGATAATTATCAACAAAGGAAGGATACAAATCTAGAGGAAGAAACATCTTCCCAAAAGATTCGTATCCACTTTATTAATAATTAACTTAACATCTAATAGATCTATAAAAAATGGCATTGAAAGCGGTGAGGAAGAACCTTAATCTCCAAAACTTCCCCTAAGCCTAACCCTAGCAAGATTCTTAATTAGATTAATTAGATCCAGTATTTTAGATTGTTATAAACCAACCCAAGACAAATTGAATCAACTCGTTAAAACGCATAAAAGGAATTTACCCGTCTCTGTGGATCGACCCGTACTCACCGGCTAGCTGCGAAGCGACGCCTTTCTTGATTGCGGTAATTACAAATTTTTGGATTAATCAAGAAACAAAACATATTTTGTTCCTCTGTTAGGTAGAAGATATTCCCTTGCGAATGCTTGGGATATCCAACAAACTTCTTCAGAACTGACTTTGCCTCGAGCTTGTCCGGATTTTGCTTTTAGACATAGGCCGGACAACCCCAAATCTTAACAAACTTAAGATATGGGCTCTTCCCATTCCGTATCACATATGAAGTGGTAGGCAATGGATTTGATTGGAACCCCATTCAATAGGTATGCAGCTTCTCAAGTGCATAACTCCAAAAGGAAATAGGAAACTCAGTAGTACTCATCATAGAGCGCACCATATCACATAGGGTGTGATTGCTCCGCCCCGATACACCGACGTACTGTGGTGTATACGGAGGAGTAATGCTGAGAGAGAATCTCATTCTCTTTTAGAATAGTCCAGGAATCCCGTGCTCAAATATTCTCCTCTTTGATCTCATCATAGGACATAATACTTCTACCCGGTTTTGGTTCTCTACTTCTAACTTATATTCGGTGATTATCTCAAAAGTTTCGGACTTGTGTTTCAACAGGAACATATGTCTGAATCTAGAGAGATCATCAGTGAATGTAATGAAGTACAAAGAACCGGTCCTGGCATGTGTAGACTGGGGACCTTTATACATCACTATGTATCAGTCCCAAGAGTTCACTAACTCTTTCTCTGTTTCCAGTAAACGGAGCTATGGTCATCTTATCTTTGTGACATGACTGGCAAGTTTCATAAGATGTAAATTTAAACTGATTTAAATATGCATCTAAATGTAACTTAGCTAGTCGGGTCGCATTGATATGACCTAGTCTACAATGCCTTAAGAAGAATTCGTTCATTTCTGAACTCTTCCTCTCGTGTGTGTTTTGTATACTAAGAACTGTAGTTTGATTTAGAACGTCAATGCTTTTAGATAACGTGCCTGAACCGTCAACTCTTGATATAGGAAATGTTCAAAATATTATCCAACAATACAAAATTATATCCTTTCTTTACTAGTAAAGATACTGATATGATGTTGTATATCAGGTTCGGTATCTAATAACATTCGTTCAGAATCAATGTATTCTGGTAATACAGGGTGATAGTGACCAACAGACTTGGCTGCAACACTTGCACCATTTTCTGTCTCATGAAACTTATCACCCGTTCTCAGTTCTCTACCTTTCTATAGCCCATGTAACAGATTACATATGCGGGATCCTGATCCGGTATTTAATACCCAGGACGTAGAGGATACTGAGAAATAGTTCTTTGTAATGAACACACCCGAAGAAGATGCATCATCATGCACTTTCTTCGTTTGGGCGGCATGGGAATCCTGGTATTCCCCTAATTCCTGCTTGGTCTTATAACAATTATAAGTTGGAGCGGGACTAACGTTCCCCAGCTCAGTTTAACAAGCGGGTTCGGTCAATACATCCATATTATTATATTGATTAAGGCGTGACATGGTCGCTACCGGGAGAGAGAGAGAAGAAAACACTCTGCGTGCGCTCTTGCAAGATTTGATTGGTTATATATATTTTATCTAATCAGGATGGCTCCCACTGTTTTTATCAAATCTTCCTTCAAACCTTAAAAGGAAAGACTAGCCGGGATTAATTACACTCTACAAGTTCGCCAATTTTTCAGCCAGGCCAGTGCCGGTACTTTGAGGGAGGTTCCCCGTGCTTTCGCACGGATCTAATTAAAATAAACCTCGTTTTCCCAGGGGCTTAACCCCGTTGACACCTTTCTAGACACCTACTTGATCGACTAATTGTAAAGTGCAAAACTCTCCCAGGAGTAACAATTACTCGCAGTGGGTATCAGGATCCAACTATCTCATAGAAGGTATGCAATCTCATTGCAAATTTCAACACTTGAAACTCCCGATAAAGGTTAGCACTTATTACCTTAACTATGGTCAACAAATCATAAGCACTAGTCAAGCTCTACCCGTCATTTCTTGATTAATTAGACCCACCCACATGACCCTTAACTAAGGTCAACAAAGTCACGCGACTGTCCTAACTAATCGCATCATATGCGGTGTAGGAAGACATCACTTAGCTACCGTACACTGTGCCTTGACTATGGTCAACAAACACAGCACGAATACTAAGTACTCTACTTTCTAAAATGACGGAGGGTTGCGGATGGGTTTTAAGAAAACCTTTAACGCTTTGAACTTGATCTCGTTGCAGAATCAAATGGTTTTAAATGGAGTGTTTTTGAGGCTTTCGCTAGTTTCGCTAAAGAGGTCACTCCCGGTGAAGGGATCTCGGCTCCTTCCTCGTCGAATGAGGTGCAGGATATTCACAATACCACTATGCAAAGCAAGAACTAAAAAAGTAATCAAAAGACAAACCGAAGGTTGTAGAATCTGCTAGTTATTGCTAAAGAGGTCACTCCCGGTGAAGGGATCTCGGCTCTTTCCTTATCGAATAAGGTGCTGGATGTTCTACAAGGAGCACCGCTATGCAAAGCAACAACTAGAGCTACCTAATTTTTGAAATTCGATTCCACAACATCATTTAGGTTTATTTTCTTTCATTAATCTCATTAATAAATGTCCCATCATTTAAGTCCACCTAAACATCACAGATAAATACAACGTACACTTATGCCGTCCGCATTCGCCTCGATGTCCCGTCTGCACCGTTAGGTTAGGTAACTAACGGCAGAGCGGGGCAGGGCTAGCGCGGGAGTAAAATATAAGCAACGTCTATATAATGTATCATATACACTATATACTGTATCAATCTAAACATATCACATGATCACATCACAGATAACGCAATAGAAAACAACATATGAAATATTGGATATACTAAGACGTCCGTATTTTATTTTGAGCCCCTATAAAACACGGATTCCACGGTCGTGATGAATAACCAATCCCTCACCCGTAGACCCCTACGAGAGCCGCAAGCAACCCTACCAATTCTAGAATTAGGAGACCCGGACTCGACTCCTAGAGATGGTGTAACCCTTCGAAAATCGTTTAGGCAGTTTTTCGGTAATCGGCTAATTTTTCGGCTTTTTCCGTAAAAAGTCAAAATAGGTATTTTTCATTGTAGACCTAATTATACAAAATTTAGATAAGATATTACTATAATTTTGTCACTAAAATGTCACTTATAATTTTCTAGTTAAATAAATTTTTTTCGTAATTAATTATTTTTTTTATTATTCTAAGCCTTTTTAAATACATTAAATTAGTGATAAATACAAATTTAATTGGGTAAATTTCATAATTAGGAGTCTTTATAAGCTAAAATATGGTGTTAATAAAATTATATCATGACTTGCAAACTTTTGGTTTTAGGGTTGGAAATTTTATGAAAAAATGATGAAAATGGGGTTTTTTATGTAAAATTTGATGTGATATGCATTAAATGAGTTTAAAGGTTGCTTTTTGTGTAGAATTTTCTACACAATTCCCTCACACTCACCCCTCCCCACCTCAGGCCGAGCTCCCTTGCTTCAGTTCACATTTTTCCCCTCACTTCTTGCTTCATAATTCCTTCAAAAATCATCAAAAATCCACCGAAATTCACTAAATTCTTCTCTAATTCAACCCAAAACCTTAAGCCATCCCTTCTCAAGCCCAAATTGGATTAAAACAAGGAGAAAAGAGGCCACTTTGGAGTTTTAGTGTAAAGGAATCAACTCTAGTAAGGTATATTTCTAATCTAGTGTTTAATTGTAGTTTAAAATTTGCTAGATTTAGTAGTTTAAGTGTGAAATTTGGTTTAATTTGCTTGCTCATGAAAATCAAGAGAGGGATTTGATTTCAAATTAGGGTTTGAAGCATGGTTGATGGAGTTAAGTTAGGGTTTTGGTTATCTAATTGATTAGAATGGTTAATTGGGTAATGACATGCTTGCTAAATCGACAAATTGCGATGTTTGTATCGAATCGGCTAGAAAATTGCTTGCTAGATTTTTATGAAAATTAGAATGCGATCAAATTGCGTTATGTTAGCGATATAATTAGCTTCGTATAGGACTATTAGAGTGTGCGAACGCGGGGTTTTGTCAAGCCGGATTTTAGTTTTGTCGATTTCCCCGAAATGACGATTCTAGTTAACGATTAGCGATTTTCGTGCGTTTTCCCGCGCACCGAGTGCATGCTATGATTAATACGAGAGCGTGGATAATTGTATGTTGTGACTTGCATTGTGTTAGATTTTGTAATCTTATGCTTGATATTGTGCAAATATAGGATCGGTCGGGGAAACTTCGGACACGGGGCGTAAAGTCAAGGCGGTGGCCGGAACGGATTAGCGGGGATTTCAGGTGAGTAGATGTATTCATCTATGGGGGAATCGTCTGGATGGCGCGATGCGCCCCCTAGTTAGGATTACCCTACTTCTTACAAGATTTATATTGTTAGTTAACTTATTCCTTTTATGTACATTGCATACCCTTATAGCTAACCGTATATTAGATTGCATGGACATTCATCTACACTTATGTGATATCATTTCGTAGGACACGAACACCATTACCATTGGCATCTGTTGCATGCGCACTATTCATATGACACACACGCCTTTGGTAATTGCCATGCCACGTGCACCATAGAACCTGTTTAGTTTAGTATCGCCACTTGCATCATACATGATATAAGAAATTGCATAGCATGTATATACCTCGCATCATCATCATACTTACATGGATTTTTAGCCACAATTCACATCGCATACCTTGTTATCATAGACATTTATCATATATAACATGTGGACATTATGATTTTTCTTGAGGATTTCAGTATTGCTGCGATTTCTGGATTTTTGGGGAAAACCGCAAGAATTTAACAAAAGCTTATATTTATCATTTTGAAAACAAAGTTGCGGTTTTCTCGTGATGTATGTGTCGTCCACCATGAGTTTTCATGTTTTCTGTTGGATTTCGAGACCCGATTCGAGGAGTGGATGAACCGTCTCGGGTACATGGTGGGCCCGGTATGGTGCCCCGAGGCAAGAAGATCGAGTTGTAGACGATGAGCCTGGCAGGGGAAGACTACCTACCGGTGATGTCTGGCGCGGTGGATATCCGGAGGATACCGACCGTTGTCGTGAGATTTATGATATGGGCCGATTCGGACTGACGGAGCCCGATATTGAGACAGATATGATTTCTATTTGGTGTCGATGCTTGACACGGGTTTTCAGATGATTTCTTGATGGTATTTAGCTATTATACAGATATTCATGTTCTAATGTTAAGAATTCAATACCCTTAGCATTTAAAACACTTAAAGACTTAATAATGACATTTCATACCTGTGCATGCATACTAGAGATATTATATCACATATGGACATGCATGTTGTGGTGCATTGCGTGCATTCTTACGATTGCCTTATTAGATGTTATATTTACTCACGAGCTGGCAACTCACCCCCGTTGTGCCACAGTGTCTTGCAGGTCGGACCCGTCAGTCTTGTAGCGGCGGGCTATCTTATCATCAGTTCCTTTTGCTCAGACTCGCGACATCGCCCGTAGGTGGGTTGCGAGCACACTTTATTTCTTTTTGCTTTATCATTGTATCTAGTATTCTCCATCTACCACTTTATATTGTATATGCGACCTAGTGACGAGACTGAGAGGTTTGTATATTTGTGGTTTCTTTTGGGTCGAGCTCACTTGAGCCGACGTGTGTTTCTGGTATTTTGCATTTCTTTTATGCTCTTTTTTCTTGATATTACTATTATATTGCATGTGGTTGTGATCCGCCTTGGGCGAAGAGCTAGCTCCCGCTTGGGGATGCCATTTTTATGATTACAGGTTTATTATCTTGTTGTACCCATTTTGGGGGATAGAAAATACAGGGGAGACTCTGCCGAAATTTTTAGAAATTTTTGATGTTCTTAAAAAGGGATTCTATGCAACTTAATTGATTTAAAAACCATTTTTATTAAAGGTTTTCCTTCACCCTCTTTGATTTTGGTTTAGATTCTTCTGGGCTTTGGCTGACTTAGGTTACGGTACGCCTCTAGACGCCTCGTAATCTAAGTGCCTGTCGCGTTCCGTACTTTCGGGTCGTGACAAAGTTGGTATCAGAGCGTAGGTTTTACCTTTCTGAGTGTAGGACGACCTTGGTAGATGGAGTAGGTGACTTAAGCAGAGTGGCGTAGCGTGGGTATGATCCGCGGCATACTTACGATACGGTACTCCGCCTAAGTAACCTTAGGACATAATTGCTTGTATTTCCTTTCTTGATTCCTTGCATTCCTTGATTCAATTGCAATGTCCTTATCAGTCCTGTTTCTTATTCTAGCTTCGATGCCGCCAAAGACTACGAGAGCTCAGCGGGCTGCCGCTAGGGATGAGATTCGGGCGGGCCCGTCTGAGGCGAGGATCAAGCGGGAGGATACGCCTACCCCTCAGGGTCATACTGATCCGCCTTATCCTGACCGTATTGCCAGATTAGAGTCCGGCATGCAAGAGTTGCGGTAGATGATGGGATCTTTAGTTGAGTCCAGCCGGGCACAGAGATCCGAGGACGTTCCCTCCATCGCACAGACCACGATCGTACCTGCTGCACAGATGGTCACTCCTGCTGCTACTACGGAGACTATCCCTGTTTCACTACAGGAGTTCATGAGATTGAGACCTCCAGCTTTTACCGGTACAGATGCGACAGAGGACCCACAGGCATTTCTTGATAGGATGGCTCGGATTTACCGTTCGTTGAGGTGTTCTGATGATAGATTGGTGGAGTTTGCGAGTTTTCGTCTAGAGGGTCTTGCCCAGACATTGTACGATTCAGTAGAGAGAGGCCGAGCTGCAGGTCTGCCTTCTATGACCTGGGATGAGTTTACATCTGCATTTCTTGCCCGTTTTCTTCCGGAGAGTGTCCGAGATGCTCAAGCCCGTAGCTTTGAGTCTTTGCGCAAGACTCCTGGGATGACAGTGTCGGAGTATGATATACAGTTTACCCAGTTGTCTCGATATGCTCCGTACCTAGTAGACACAGAAGAGAAGAGAATAAAGAGGTTTGTACGAGGGCTTGATACACAGCTATTCCTTGCCATCGGCACCCAGCACTTTGATACATACGCAGCCGCGATGGATGCAGCCTTACTTTTGGAGGAGCGTATTTCTGAGACTCCGGTCGTTTCTGGGCCGAAGAGGATCCGTACCGATACGCCAGCTCAGCGGCAGATGGGCAGACACCGCGATAGATTATTTCCGGGAGATGGTGGAGGCAGAGGATTGAGACGGGGTCAGTTATTTGGTTCATATCCACAGACCCAGCAGTCGTCTCCAGGATGTTTTCGGTGTGGGAGTCAGTACCACCGTGTCAGAGACTGTACCATGGGACGCCAAGGCACGGCGACAGTCCCGCATGTGACTTTACCACCCTCACCACCTTCTCAGAGAGCTTTACTTCCTACTCCTGATGATGCTCCACGCCAGCCAGATGCTTCTAGAGGCCGTGGGCGTGGCGGTCCGGTTCAGAGAGGACGAGGCGACAGAGGCAGAGGCAGAGGTAGAGGCAGAGCACAGCCAACTATTAGTGGTGGACAGGCCCGAGTGTTCGCGTTGACTCCTCAGGATGCACAGGCATCCAATGCCGTCGTGACAGGTACTCTGCCAGTATGTTCTTTTGACGCACGGGTATTATTTGATCCAGGCTCCACACATTCCTATGTTTCCACGTATTTTGCACCGAGGTTGGGCCGAGAGTCTTCTCCGTTAGATCAGCCGCTTGTCGTTATTACCCCGGTAGGCGAGTCTTTTATTGCCCGTTTTGTGTACCGATCTTGTTTCGTTCGTATCGGGGAGAGAGATTCTTCAGTTGATTTGATTCTCCTCAATATGCTTGACTTTGACGTTCTTCTTGGTATGGACTGGCTAGCCACCTGTTATGCATCTGTGGACTTCCGTGAAAAAGCAGTCAGATTCAGTTTTCCTGGTGAGCCGGTTCTTATTATTCAGGGAGATCGTAGTGCTACCTTTCCCAGCTTGATTTCTTCTCTTTGCGCTGGTCAGCTCTTAAGGAAAGGGTGTCAGGGATTCTTAGCCTATATTTGTGATACTCGCTCCACAGAGGTTCCGTTGGACCAGGTCCCTGTTGTGAGAGAGTTTCCTGATGTATTCCCTGACGAGCTGCCTGGCCTGCCACCAGAGCGCGAGATTGAGTTCTGTATTGACTTGATCCCTGGCACGGGGCCTATCTCTATACCGCCTTATCGGATGGCCCCGGCGGAGCTGAGAGAGCTAAAGGATCAGTTACAGGACTTGCTGGACAAAGGGCTTATCCGACCGAGTTTGTCACCTTGGGGTGCTCCCGTCCTGTTTGTTAAGAAGAAGGACGGAAGTATGCGTTTATGTATTGATTATCGTCAGCTGAACCGGGTTACTGTGCGGAACAGATATCCCCTACCCCGCATTGATGACTTATTTGATCAGCTCCAGGGTGCAGGGTTTTTCTCGAAGGTTGATTTACGGTCAGGTTATCACCAGTTGCGAGTTCGGAAGGAGGATATTCCGAAGACCGCTTTCCGTACTCGATATGGTCATTACGAGTTCTTGGTGATGTCGTTCGGGCTCACCAATGCCCCGGCAGCATTTATGGATTTGATGAACAGCGTATTCAGGCCGTATCTCGATCAGTTCATCATTGTGTTCATTGACGACATCTTGGTTTATTCTCGGAGCCGGGAGGAGTATGAGCAGCACTTACGTATCACATTGCAGACTTTGAGGGAGCATCAGCTGTTCGCCAAATTCTCCAAGTGCGCTTTCTGGCTAGATAGTGTCGATTTCTTGGGTCATGTGGTGACGAGAGACGGTATTTGTGTGGACCCGAAGAAGGTCGAGGCAGTTCAGCGTTGGCCTAGACCAGTATCAGTTACTGAGGTTCGTAGCTTTCTAGGTCTGGCCGGCTATTATCGACGTTTCGTCCAGGATTTCTCCCGCATTGCTGCACTTTTGACCGGGTTGACCAGGAAGGGGGTTCCTTTTGATTGGACCCAGGCATGTGAGGATAGCTTCCAGCAGTTGAAGACTCGTCTGACTATTGCACCAGTGTTAGCATTGCCTTCAGGATCAGGCGGGTTCGTGGTATATTGTGATGCTTCTAGAGTGGGGCTGGGATGTGTATTGATGCAGCACGACAGAGTTATCGCGTATGCTTCTCGACAGCTGAGGAAACACGAGCAGAACTACCCCACCCATGATTTAGAGATGGCTGCAGTGGTATTTGCACTTAAGATCTGGAGACATTACCTATACGGTGAGTCGTGCCAGATATTCACTGACCACAAGAGTTTGAAGTATATCTTCCAGCAGCGAGATTTGAACCTGAGACAGCGCCGTTGGATGGAGTTGGTGAAGGATTATGACTGCGAGATTTTATACCATCCGGGTAGGGCGAATGTGGTGGCAGATGCTTTGAGTAGGAGGCCCGGAGGTAGTTTATCTTGTTTGAGCGCAGTACAGATGCAGTCAACGGCGGATTGGCAGGTGTTATGTGATAGCAGAGTGCAGTTCGAGTTTACTCCTACAGGGGGACAGCTGGCCCATTTCAGAGCACGCCCACAGTTACTTGACCGTATCCGCGAGGCACAGTCCGGCGATGCCCGTATCTTAGAGATTATTGAGCAGATTCGGCAGGGCAGAGTTTCTGAGTTCGTGATTGATGATCAAGGGATACTTCGATTTGCGACTCGACTGTGCGTGCCAGATTCAGAGGGACTGAGGCGTGATATTCTCGAGGAGGCACATAGATCAGTATACAGTGTGCATCCAGGTTCCACCAAGATGTACCGTGATTTGAGAGAGGTTTACTGGTGGGACGGGATGAAGAAGGATATTACAGACTTTGTATCGAGATGCCTGACTTGTCAGCAAGTCAAGGCCGAGCACCAGAGGCCAGCCGGCGAGTTACAGCCTTTGCCCATCCCTGAGTGGAAGTGGGAGCAGGTCTCCATGGACTTCGTTGTGGGTCTACCCAGGACCAGTCGAGGGTACGACTCTATTTGGGTGATTGTGGATCGACTGACGAAAGCGGCTCACTTTCTGCCAGTGAAGACCACTTTTAGATTTTCTCAGTACGCCCAGGTTTATATTGATGAGATAGTGCGACTGCATCGTGTCCGACCGTGGCACCTAGTTTACCAGCCGATTGTGGCAGAAACTCCAGGAAGCTTTGGGCACCCGATTGAGTTTTAGCACAACCTTTCATCCGCAGACTGACGGTCAGTAGGAGCGTACGATTCAGACTCTTGAGGACATGCTCAGAGCTTGTGTTTTAGATTTCGGTGGTAGCTGGGATCGTCATTTGCCTTTGATCGAGTTTTCCTACAATGATAGCTTCCAGGAGACGATTCAGATGGCACCTTTTGTGGCTTTATATGGGAGGAGATGTCGATCGCCTGTATGTTGGACAGAGCTCGGGAAGAGCAGTATTTTGGGGCCGCAGATCGTACAGGAGACGACCGAGAAGATACAGCTGATTCGGGACAGGATGAGAGCGGCACAGAGCAGGCAGAAATCTTATGCTGACAGGCGCCGTCGCCGACTCGAGTTCGCTGTTGGCGATCATGTTTTCCTGAAGGTCTCTCCGATGAAAGGTGTGATGAGATTTGGGCGGAAAGGGAAACTGATCCTAGAGCATGTTGGTCCAGTCGCTTATCGGTTAGCTCTTCCGCCCAGCTTCCCCGATGTTCACCCCGTATTCCATGTCTCGATGCTCCGCAAGTACCTTCATGATCCTTCCCAGGCGATTCAGCACCAGACGATCCAGCTAGAGCGTGATCTTTCTTTCACCGAACAACCGGTTGTCATTTTGGATCGGCAGGTGAAGAAATTGAGGTCGAAAGTTATACCGTCCGTCAAGGTCCTTTGGCGTGGCCCGAACAGCGAGGAGGTCACCTGGGAGACCGAGGTCGAGATGAGGAAGAGATATCCCCATCTTTTTGAAGGTACGCGTAGTTAAATTCTAATTCGGGGACCGAATTTCTTTAAGAGGGGAAGATTGTAACCCTTCGAAAATCGTTTAGGCAGTTTTTCGGTAATCGGCTAATTTTTCGGCTTTTTCCGTAAAAAGTCAAAATAGGTATTTTTCATTGTAGACCTAATTATACAAAATTTAGATAAGATATTACTATAATTTTGTCACTAAAATGTCACTTATAATTTTCTAGTTAAATAAATTTTTTTCGTAATTAATTATTTTTTTATTATTCTAAGCCTTTTTAAATACATTAAATTAGTGATAAATACAAATTTAATTGGGTAAATTTCATAATTAGGAGTCTTTATAAGCTAAAATATGGTGTTAATAAAATTATATCATGACTTGCAAACTTTTGGTTTTAGGGTTGGAAATTTTATGAAAAAATGATGAAAATGGGGTTTTTTATGTAAAATTTGATGTGATATGCATTAAATGAGTTTAAAGGTTGCTTTTTGTGTAGAATTTTCTACACAATTCCCTCACACTCACCCCTCCCCACCTCAGGCCGAGCTCCCTTGCTTCAGTTCACATTTTTCCCCTCACTTCTTGCTTCATAATTCCTTCAAAAATCATCAAAAATCCACCGAAATTCACTAAATTCTTCTCTAATTCAACCCAAAACCTTAAGCCATCCCTTCTCAAGCCCAAATTGGATTAAAACAAGGAGAAAAGAGGCCACTTTGGAGTTTTAGTGTAAAGGAATCAACTCTAGTAAGGTATATTTCTAATCTAGTGTTTAATTGTAGTTTAAAATTTGCTAGATTTAGTAGTTTAAGTGTGAAATTTGGTTTAATTTGCTTGCTCATGAAAATCAAGAGAGGGATTTGATTTCAAATTAGGGTTTGAAGCATGGTTGATGGAGTTAAGTTAGGGTTTTGGTTATCTAATTGATTAGAATGGTTAATTGGGTAATGACATGCTTGCTAAATCGACAAATTGCGATGTTTGTATCGAATCGGCTAGAAAATTGCTTGCTAGATTTTTATGAAAATTAGAATGCGATCAAATTGCGTTATGTTAGCGATATAATTAGCTTCGTATAGGACTATTAGAGTGTGCGAACGCGGGGTTTTGTCAAGCCGGATTTTAGTTTTGTCGATTTCCCCGAAATGACGATTCTAGTTAACGATTAGCGATTTTCGTGCGTTTTCCCGCGCACCGAGTGCATGCTATGATTAATACGAGAGCGTGGATAATTGTATGTTGTGACTTGCATTGTGTTAGATTTTGTAATCTTATGCTTGATATTGTGCAAATATAGGATCGGTCGGGGAAACTTCGGACACGGGGCGTAAAGTCAAGGCGGTGGCCGGAACGGATTAGCGGGGATTTCAGGTGAGTAGATGTATTCATCTATGGGGGAATCGTCTGGATGGCGCGATGCGCCCCCTAGTTAGGATTACCCTACTTCTTACAAGATTTATATTGTTAGTTAACTTATTCCTTTTATGTACATTGCATACCCTTATAGCTAACCGTATATTAGATTGCATGGACATTCATCTACACTTATGTGATATCATTTCGTAGGACACGAACACCATTACCATTGGCATCTGTTGCACGCGCACTATTCATATGACACACACGCCTTTGGTAATTGCCATGCCACGTGCACCATAGAACCTGTTTAGTTTAGTATCGCCACTTGCATCATACATGATATAAGAAATTGCATAGCATGTATATACCTCGCATCATCATCATACTTACATGGATTTTTAGCCACAATTCACATCGCATACCTTGTTATCATAGACATTTATCATATATAACATGTGGACATTATGATTTTTCTTGAGGATTTCAGTATTGCTGCGATTTCTGGATTTTTGGGGAAAACCGCAAGAATTTAACAAAAGCTTATATTTATCATTTTGAAAACAAAGTTGCGGTTTTCTCGTGATGTATGTGTCGTCCACCATGAGTTTTCATGTTTTCTGTTGGATTTCGAGACCCGATTCGAGGAGTGGATGAACCGTCTCGGGTACATGGTGGGCCCGGTATGGTGCCCCGAGGCAAGAAGATCGAGTTGTAGACGATGAGCCTGGCAGGGGAAGACTACCTACCGGTGATGTCTGGCGCGGCGGATATCCGGAGGATACCGACCGTTGTCGTGAGATTTATGATATGGGCCGATCCGGACTGACGGAGCCCGATATTGAGACAGATATGATTTCTATTTGGTGTCGATGCTTGACACGGGTTTTCAGATGATTTCTTGATGGTATTTAGCTATTATACAGATATTCATGTTCTAATGTTAAGAATTCAATACCCTTAGCATTTAAAACACTTAAAGACTTAATAATGACATTTCATACCTGTGCATGCATACTAGAGATATTATATCACATATGGACATGCATGTTGTGGTGCATTGCGTGCATTCTTACGATTGCCTTATTAGATGTTATATTTACTCACGAGCTGGCAACTCACCCCCGTTGTGCCACAGTGTCTTGCAGGTCGGACCCGTCAGTCTTGTAGCGGCGGGCTATCTTATCATCAGTTCCTTTTGCTCAGACTCGCGACATCGCCCGTAGGTGGGTTGCGAGCACACTTTATTTCTTTTTGCTTTATCATTGTATCTAGTATTCTCCATCTACCACTTTATATTGTATATGCGACCTAGTGACGAGACTGAGAGGTTTGTATATTTGTGGTTTCTTTTGGGTCGAGCTCACTTGAGCCGACGTGTGTTTCTGGTATTTTGCATTTCTTTTATGCTCTTTTTTCTTGATATTACTATTATATTGCATGTGGTTGTGATCCGCCTTGGGCGAAGAGCTAGCTCCCGCTTGGGGATGCCATTTTTATGATTACAGGTTTATTATCTTGTTGTACCCATTTTGGGGGATAGAAAATACAGGGGAGACTCTGCCGAAATTTTTAGAAATTTTTGATGTTCTTAAAAAGGGATTCTATGCAACTTAATTGATTTAAAAACCATTTTTATTAAAGGTTTTCCTTCACCCTCTTTGATTTTGGTTTAGATTCTTCTGGGCTTTGGCTGACTTAGGTTACGGTACGCCTCTAGACGCCTCGTAATCTAAGTGCCTGTCGCGTTCCGTACTTTCGGGTCGTGACAGATGGTCTCCCACTGGACCCTAGAACCCGGTTACTTATGCTCCCCGCCTTGGGTCTATCCTAATGCGGAAAAGTAAATAATATACAATGGTGACATCATCCTCAGCCCGGAAGTGTCCCAATAAAAGAATATTACATACAAGTTTTTACATGAATGAAAATGAAAAACACTCATCTCACATAAAAAAAACCCCGGCTATTCAAACACGACGATCCAATATAACATATCCAGCAACACATAATATCACATGTCATCAACGTAAGTAAATATGCCCATCCCAATTTTCGTTGACATATAGCAACGAAACCAGCGATATCACATTTTACACTTACGGTCGCAGAAAAGAAAGTGTAAAACAACAACAGTTGGAATCCGCAATTTCCTTAGACATCGCATGCCTAATCATATGAATTCTTTAGACATCGCATGCCTAACTATTATAAACCCCGCATTTTAGTCTCATTATCGAAAATTCTTTTCAATATCAAGTCGGGCAATTCAACAAGATTCCTGACATCCTGATCGAATGCTCGTCGCAAACTTTAGTAGACGGCCGCACCCCCGGATGCCGTCGACGAAGTGCACTAAGGCGGAACACCGCTTCCGCGAGCACCCGAACGGATGCTTTTGGCTACGGGGTTCTCCTACAGTCACTTGGTCGGGGCCATGGGGCGTCGCTGTCTATTAAGTTTACCCGGCGAGTATCCGCGTACGCTACGTGATTGCGACGGACTTTTGATCGCATCAAAATTCCGTGGCAACCGATCATCTGAGACTGAACTGCTAGATTTATAACATTCAAATTAGTTATCTCATAACTACTTGTGGATTCCAAATATTGTATCACATTCCAGATAAATAGACAATGTTAAACTTTCCGATCGAATAATCAAACACCCAAGTTTTCCCAAATAGTTCTCAACACTTGAAATTAGTTTAAAAACATCCATCACATGCCACAGTACCAATGGTCCAGCCGTAGAAGGGTCAAGCCAACGCCTCACATGTGACATGCCGTATTGCCCCAAACCCTAAGGTTCAAAAGGCACTTCAAGACGGTCATATAATCGAGTTAAGGTTTGTTGTCTTCTGGAGGGTCCATCGCGTTACTTGCACGATTTACACGTTCTTAAACTATGGAAAAATCCAACACTTGAAAATTTTCCGGCAGGGGAAAAAGTGAGTTATTGATATCCGGTCGAACTTTTTAACACGATCTAAAAATTACCTGGACAAACTAAACAAAGTTAAATTATCCGATCGAATCAATGAGTCCCCAATACAACCCTAAGAAAACTCAACACTTGAGTGAAATTAAAATATTCCCAGAAAAAATTGACAAGAAAGGACCTAAGAATAAATATATGAAGTATGAGGGACTAAGTCATAATTTGGGCCGCGGAACCGACGCCAAACCCTTGGTTTGGCCGCGGTTCCGCAGTCATATAGAAGAATCAGTTGGCCGTACTTCACAGTAATTCTTAGTTTTCCCTGCTTAATTTTTTGAGCATTTTTAATTCATAAAAAATCACATTTTTAAAAAATATCCAGAGAAGGGTATTCGTCGGGGTTTCCGGGTTCGATCGGACTTTAAACTTCGTCTAGACTTCGCGTAAAGCTCTAGCTTGGCTCTGATACCACTGTAGGGTTCCTAGGCACTCTAACAAGGTCTATAAGGCATCAACCATGCCCGATTCATAAAAATAGCCATGCCGAACAACCCTAACCAAGATCGTATACTAGAGATTATGCGAAAACTAGCAAGTTAAACTCTTTAACTATAAGTGAAAGATATTACAACCTTTGTAGATCCGGTCCTTCACTTCTAAAGATCCGTGTTGACGTCCCTTCGCTGCGATCATCGAGATCCCGGACTCGAGTGATGGTTTCCTCGGAGAAATGAGCGGGCTAGGTCGTTGACAAAAAGGCCGAAGATGATCTACGTCGAGGAGACTCAAACTCAAGCTATTCCTTCACTTGGTCATGAACTTTGTGAAGAGAACACCCTATACTACATGGAAAGTAGTAGAGGATGAAGAAGTAGGAAGTGGGCTCACTTTAGAATTGATTTTCTCACACTTTTTCTCATGGCACCATTAGAGCTAGCAAGCTTTTCATGGAGCTTGATGAAGAAGAAGAAGAAAGAATAATCCATCCAAATGAAAACTTATCCTTTGAATTATTGCACCATGGTTGAGTTAAGCCTTCATGCTTAACTCATGTAGAGAATTAACCAAAGTATGAGGTTAAGGGTTGGGTTAACTAAAATCGTAAGGAATGACAAAAGAGTCGACTTTGTCAATGTTGCATACAAGCTTCTACAAGCTTGATAACATTGACTAAAGTCTCCTCTCTTTTGTTATTCTTAAGGAAATAAGTAAACTCTAATTTAACCTAAACTTGATATAAGTCTCATACACCCATCTTGTATGTATCATCAAGCATGATACAAACATGTACACTTGCATATATCACATATAAACAATGTGCACAATCTAGTGAGAAAATCAATCTTAAGTGAACCAATACTAGTTAATGTAAAGTAATATATCAAATATATAATTATACATTAAATCATTAAATCAACACTTGATTTAACGATCCGGTCATATCGCATATAACCGACTAATATCTAGTGTATCAATGTATCGAATCAACACTTGATTCGGTAACCCGGCTATATCTCATATAACCGTCCGATGATACAAATCGCGAGAATAGAATACAGTATCACATATTGGTATTATTCTCGGTCCCGCACATATCTCATATGCGCTCCTATTTCGTTTCGCTTGAGCCAGGAAACCTCTGTGTTGGACTCTAATGACTCGTCAATACGCCGGCAGTAGGTGGTGATCATATCAATCACCCACAAGCCGCAAGCGGTTTGCTAAACGTAACGGCCACCCGGGTATTGAGCGATCAGAAGATCAATGAGCAAGCCCGCTCACACTCCTGCGAATCCAATCAGTAACAATTACCGCACAGTCCTGTCTGTTCGTCTGATATGTCGCATATCTCGCCTAGGGGTGGTAAACGTCAGACCCCAGTAGCTTGATAAGTCATGTCGATGTAAGGTCCACAACAAGCATGAAACTACTGATAACACTTACCAGTAAATCACTGCAACCCTGTCCAGGGATTTCCAGTTATGGCCAGTCGAGCATAGCGCAACATCAACCCCCAATACCGGGAGAGACGAATCCCCTCCTATCGCTCATTGCCTCCATGTGAATCTGGACTGTACCCAAAAACCACCTGTTTGCACGACTCAGTAGAGCTGTGGTAGGGTAGAAATCAAAGCACAGTGGGAGACACACAAGACTCTATGACGATCTCGGGTCAACAGACTAAGCTGTACCAGTGTCACCAGAGAACTGCCATCTGACGTGAGTTATAATACCATCTGGGAGTTCTCGACGAGTCCGTTCAGTGTATCCAGTCTCCACTGAGCACCCGCATACCGTCTCTGATGTCAAACACCAATGGATATGGGATCATCCATCGCCCTTCACATGGGTCGAGAAGATATACGCTAGTCTACTCTGGAATATCGATGCCCGTCTCGATATTCCCACGACTAGGACCATTGAAGGATGTACTCATTGACTACCCAGGCCCCACTAGTATGATCTATATCATAGTTCTGCAAGTCGAGTACACATCCTAAGGGCTTTATCAACATGTAATAGAGAGACAGTAAGTATACATGTTAAGATAAAGTGCAACCAGATAGCCTACTATCATGTCGAGCAAGAAAGTCCTACCTATATATGTCCCAGCATCCACTACAATATACATCTCATGTATAGTAATGGCCTCTAGGGCATACATATAACTAACACAAGAATCCAATATAATATACATCATCTGTACAATACTGGCCTCTAGGGCATACATACAACTAACACCTGGAAGCTCCAGCAATCTCGGCTCGTAAGCTCCGGAAGCGACATCACACAATCTCAGCAACAGCTGGGTCATCTGTCTGCACGGTTAATGACATCACAATCTCTGAGGTATGCTGTACATCAACAGTCCTCTCCTAACAGGCAGCCTTTAACAATGGCCCGATCATCCGGTACAAAACCGCGCACTCATCTCAAACGAGGGGTCACAACACAACACTACATCGATACGTTCCCATGTCACCAGAAATCATGATGGTCAGTCCTCGTCCACGACGAGCTCTTCCTGACCGCATCACCAGCAGCAGCTCAACTACGCTCAAACCATGGTGACAGGAACCTCAATCAAGTATCGACGAAAAAGATCAAAGGGATGAAAGAGTCAATGGATCCCAAAATGGATACATGATCATAAGGAGGAGTCAAATCACTGAGAATGTGATCATGGAAACGAATAAAATCAAGGATCTCAAATTGCTGTAGAATCAAGGGAACGAAGAGAATTACCAGTCTCAAGATATGTATATCCTAAGGCCACTTAAGTAGAGTATCGTATCGTAAATATGTCGCGGAACATACGTACGGTACGTCACTCTACCCAAGCTACTTACTCCATCAATCAGGGTCAGCCTATGAAACGAAAGTTTGGGTCTAACACTCCCTTGTTCAAGTCTAAGTTCCGTATGTAAGTCTACGGTAGCGCCCCGGTCGTCTAACAGTCGCCAAATGCGGAACAAAAACTTTTTAACTGGCGCTATCGTATACTATAACCCGGATCTGCCATTATTGCTAAACTAAAAAACTATAAAGAGGGTAGAAAGGTTATACCGAACGATCCGAGTCCTTCGTTCTTTAACCATCATCCCACGCTCCGTTGCGGCTGCTCCGATCTCGTCGATCTCCGAACTTCTCATCCAGGTGGCACCACGTCAACGGATCTTTAAACGGGCTCCCGCCTCTGACCCGAGGCAACTCGGTCATCAAGTTTGCTAAAAGAGATGACCAAGATTGATGTAGAGAATGAGTAGAACACATTGTCTCGCTTCGTCCAAAGCCATGGACGAACGGTTAATGAAGTTGCCTTTTTGGATTGGAATGAAATGAGATATGAAAATATATATGAACTAGATCTCTCTTCTCATTTTAACAACCCTTTCTTTTTCCCAAAAAATCATCATCCTTTAACAAGAAGGGCCGACCACTATATGAAGAGGAGGGGGGTGAGGGTAGGAGCAAAGTAGTGACTATAAAGAAAAAAAACTTAATCATAATATCCTAAGTATTACAAATTCTCATTAATGCAAAATCCACCTTGCATAAAACAATAAATGCACTAAGCCACCTCTCATAACACCTCACCATCTTCTAGAAACTCACTCGTGCCTCACCTCATGACTCACCCTCATGAAGAAAAGATAAATCCGTATTTAACCGAATGTAAAATACGGGTGATAGAAAACTGGAAACTGGCAACTTCCAAAAGCGATCCTGAAACGAATTTCAGGACAACTCCGTAACAGTATAAACATACCCGCATTTGTATTACGACCGAATACAAATGCAACTGAGACAAAGATATTATATCTACATAGTATAATACTCAGATCCGGCTTAAAACAAAGCCCACCAGTATTATCTGCCCGAAATATGACACGTGCGTAAACGCACGTGCATTTTCCGAAACGTGCCATAAAACCATACGGCCTCTACAACGTTTCGTCCGAACTTGGGAAACTGTCTGTGGGGGACTCTAATGACTCGTCTGTACCCTGGCAGTGGGTTTAACCACAAGCCGTCAGCGGCACTAGCTGTGCGTAACGGCTGCCCATGTACTGACCTCAAGGGAGGCCGATGAGTGAACTCATCCGGAAACCCTACTAAGTCTAACAGTGACAATGTATATACAGTCCGGTCCGTTCGTCTATGAGTATCGCATATCTGCCTAGGGGGCTGGTAACGTCAGACCCCCAATAGCGGTATAAGTCGTGTCGGAGTGTAGCCCAAAAACACCCTGAGATACTACTGGAGTACCTACCAGTAAATCTCCTGCCTCGGTCGAAGGCTATGTGTAATGGCTTTCCTAGACACAGCGCGATCTCATTCCTAATACCGGGAGAGACGAATCTCCTGCCGATCTGCTCACTTGCCTTCATGTGGCTCGGGACTGTACCCAAAAACTACCTGTTTGCACGACTCCTTTGAGCCGTGGTAGGGTAGAAATCAAAGCACAGTGGGAACTCACACGAGACAAATGACGACCTCTGGTCGATGAACTAACCTGTACACATGTCACCATGGAACTGCTATCTGACGATAGGTATAATACCAACTAGCAGATTCCCGGCGAGTCCTGTCCGGTGTACTCATAACCCAATGAGCACCTGTATACATCTTAGGTGATCCAACTAACACCAGTGGCTTGTGAGACCGGCCACCGCCCCTCGTCGGGGTCTCGACTGTATACACTAGTCTACTCCGGAGTATCAATGCCCTGTCTCGAAACACCCATGACTAGGGACCACAATTAAGGATGTGCTTATAGACTACCCAACTCTCACGTATATGATCGCCATCATACTATTGGTAGTCAAGCGAGATCCTAATGGCTCTATCAACGTGTAACAGTGATCAGTCACCTGAACCTGTACACGACTGATAAAGGTAAACCAGATAGCATACTATCATCTCGAGTAAGACTGTCCTATCGGTATAGGTCCTCCTCAATCATTGCAATCATATGCCTGCGATCCAATAATTGACTTTGAGGGCTCTATGTCCAACAATCTCCCACTTGCACTTAAGGCTAATTATTGCGATGTCACATACTCACAGCCCGTGTGATACCGAACATCCAACTCCTCTACTAATCAGTTTCACAAAGCTCGTTTGTAAAACTATTGTGTTCGAGAAATAGCCTCAGTGAGTGGATCCGCCCTGATGATTCTTTTTATGTCGCTCTTAATCTCAAGTTCGCGGAGAAAGCCATCTCCCGAATTGAGTAATACCTATCTTAGAATATGTCTGGATATCTGATGGGACCTAGTTCATAAATGAACTCCAAATCCAAACTTCTTAGACTGTATCGATCACTGAACCTAATCAGTATCCAGCACCAAGCCTCCCACAGTATCCTCATGGACCACCTGTCAATAATACTGTCCCTCATCAGAGGGAAAACTATAACTCTGACAATCACTCTGTCATCTATGTCACCTTTGAAGCCTGGAATGATAACCATCTCCCGAAGGAGGCTGCCGTCATCAAATCCGTAGAACATGCACTTATGTTCTAAAACTGCTTCCTTATGTTTCTCCACGATTGGATTAATACAAACTTATCGCATCTAGTACAAAAACAACATTTGGTGTGGTACTTGACATCTCTTGATTGACTCAATTGCCTAAGCAAGTGATCTGCCAATCATGCACATCCCTCTCCCCTTCAGTCTGTAAGACATCTTTAGAGAGGGTGACTCCATCACCTGCAGGTACACTACCATGCCAGGAGTCATCTATTCTAAAAACCATTAGAATACTGTCAAAGTACCCACATTGGGAAACTACCCAAATCTAGATCTAAAACCATAGATCTAGAAACCAGAATGTCAGATATTATATCTATATCCTGTGTGGAGAAACAACTGTATGACGACCAAAGTAAAACTGATCATAGTAAAGGAATTTTACTTCCCACTCTGTGTATGTCATCCAAATACCAGGACATCACACCCTACTACCTTCTCAGCAGATTGTAACACCTTAGAATGTGTTTTGTAGCTAATTATATTTTAATGTGTGGTTTTTAATAAAAAGTTTACCAAATTAAGTTTTAATTATTTTATCCTATTTAATGTGTATTTTATTAGAATTTTGTTAGGCACACACACACTTGTGCATGATAACTAGGGTTGTTTTTGGAGTTAAACATGATTAGCAACCATGGTTAACTAACCATTTCTCCCTAGTCTAGTTTTAATTTTTTTGAAGTGTCATGATAGTTTTAAAAGGGTTTTTATTTTGAATTTTTTTTATGGTGCATGGTTGACTTGGAGAGGGGGGGAGAGAGAGAGAGAGAGCATGGGGCATCATGGACCTTGCCATGCCTCATTTATTGAGGAGAGAGAGAATGAGAAGGGTCTTTGTTGTTGTTCTCATTTCTCCATCTCATTTCTTTCTCTCATTCTCTCACACTCTCTCACACACACACACACTCACCTGGAGCAGCAAAGCAAGCAGCAGCAGCAGCAAGGCAACAGCAGCAGCAGCAGAGGCAAGCAGCAGCAACAGCAGGAGCTCCAGCAACTTGGAGCAGCTCCTCACACTCCTTCTCCTGCTTCTTGTGATCCTTGTGGGTATATTTTCTAAACCCTATTTCTTGTTTGCTTAGTTGTGTGTTAGTTTAACTTCGGTTAGTGTTAATTTGCTAGTTTGGTGCTAGTTTAGGTGTTTTGTGTGGAATTTTGGTGGAAATGTGTTGGAATTGGTTAACCTAACTCCTTGTAGTGCTGTTAGGTCACCTCAACCGAGATTCAACCCAGGTTTCACAAAAATGCCATAGATTTTCCATATTTTGCAAATTGGTGATTTTAGAGTGAGAATTTTGACATCTGGAATCTGCTTGTGACCCGATGCCTTCAAGGTAAAATTGAGAAAACTGGGACATGCTACCTAGGTTTAGATCACACCACGAGAGTACGAACACCCCTCCCTAACCTGGCCGCCAATTTCTCCATATTGGCCGCAAATTGCGGCCCAGAAGGGGACTGGGGTGTTGGGGTTTTGTGTAGGGCTCCCTGCTGTGTTGTGTAGTGTTTTGGCATGTCTATTTTTGTAATATTTTACCTGTAGGAAAATCTGGGACTTTATATCGTTTTTGTGTTCGTTGTGTTTGCGCGATACGCGCGATACGTGAGTGGGTTCTGTGATCCAGCATATCGCGGCGTGTCGCGATGGTTTTAGACACGTACACACACGATTCAGCGTATCGTGCACACGCGCGTTTAGTTCACGACGCGAGTTTCTCGTTTTGGTTCGATATCGTGTTTCGTGGAATATTTTGGCTTATATATGATTTTCATGTCGTAATTGCAGGTTTGCAGGAAGGAACTACGGACATGGCTACAGGGGGAGCAGATGGTAGGATTCACCTAGTGTGGAGTGTAGGTGAGTAGATTTAACATCTACAGGGGAATCGCCCGCATGGCGTTATGCGTCTGGGCTAGGATTCAATTCCTGTCGCACATTCTACGTCATTGTAGAATTGCGCCCTATTTTATTTCCTTGATATAGTTATATACTGTGACTAGCAGCCGTAGGACACTGCACACATTATTGACGACTCATGTTGCACGAGCACAGATTGTATGCTACACACACACCGTCAATAATTGCCATGTCACACACTACCCCTTATGGCTACTATTGCTTACCCCACATGACATCTAGCTTACCGGTATACCTATAGTGTATCATACCTTTAGTGATAGGTACATTTACACCTTGCGATACAGCTATAGGTATACCTTTTAGATATTTTAGTTATACCGGGGGGGATATCTTACTCATATTCTTCTTATACCCAGGGGGGTATACGACATCAGTTCCTATAGGTAGATACCTATACGTTGCTACATCTGTATGTTACACACATATTCAGTTGCAGATACCTATTTACCTTTACTGATGTCACTTAGCTGTACCATCTTGATTTCGCATACATCTGGTTCAGCTATATATTTTGTTTACCGCTCGCATTCAGATATATCGCATATATTTATTCCTGGATTTGTACATTGTTTATCTGGATTTTATATGATGTTTTCGGGATTTGGGAACCGCGGGGGTTCATGAATTTATGCATACATGGAACAACCCGGTTCCCTTGATATGATATTTGAGCGTCCCGCATGAGTTTTATCGGTGCTGATTATATACTCCATACGAGGTGTGGTTGCCGTATGAGAGTACATGGTGGGGCCCGGTATGGTTCCCCTCGGCAAGATGATCGATGGGTTTGCCGATTGAGCCTGGAGGCGGGCGAGTACCTACCGGTGATTGGTTGGACCTGGCAGTTGTCCGGAGGATACTGGCCAGAGTCGAGAGATGGTTGAAAGATGATCTGTACTCTAGGGGCCGAGGGCCGACACCGCAGACGGACCCCGTGGGCCGATCCGGAATGACGGAGCCCGATATACGAGGATTTCTGTGTCGTTGCTTGGCACACTGTTTTCATGATATTTCTTTAACCCCTTTTGTATATATAACAGGGGATTTAGCCGTTGTTATATATACCCTTACACCAATATTAGTGGAATGGGACGCTAATATATGTGTATTGCCCCTATCATACTTATTTCTACGTATTTACCTTTAGGATGTTAGATTGTTTCTCGAGATTCGACTTGGGATATAGGTGATTCATTGACATTGGATATTGGATATGAATGAGGCTGTTGAATTGTACATTTGAGATATAGGAGAGCTATTCGATATTGTACATTGAGGTGATGTGAGACTTATATGTTGTGAGAGCCCAATGTGGGGGCTGATTTGAGGATTTGGGATTTGAGTGTCTTGATGGATTGTGATCCTGCCACGATGTCAGATTTCCATGGAAATGACATATTCCACCCTATACCTCACCCTTATCTATTTTTATGCACAAATTCATATATTGGTAGTACTTGTAGTGTACCCTTATGATAGTTGCATACCTACCTTCTCATATCCTTATTGCATAGTTATTGCATATTGATTGTACCGCTAGTGTACTTTACTTATTTCAGCATTTGGATGACATATTATTACTGTAACCGCATATCTTAGATTCATGCTGTACGTGCATTCCTGCGATTACCTGCATATGTTTTATACTATTCACGAGTTGGCAACTCACCCCCGTTGTGCCACAGGTGTTTCAGGTTGTCCCCCAGAGTAGTCGAGGCAGGCTATTCCTCTATTCCGCTTTCAGCTATCATCTTTTGCTCCAGATACCGCATCAGCTCACAGTACTATTTTGCCTAGGTGGGTTGGTGGTTTTCAGTATTTCATATTGTACCTTCGTTGTATTTGTACTCTCCATCTACTATTGTATTGTGGAATTAGAGACTTGGTGAGGACGTATTTGTATATTATTGTGGATTTGTTGTCTTTTATATACAGCTTTCTCTCTACTGTCTTTATTTCTTCGCTACGGCGTCGTATATTTGTATTGTAATCATCCTGGCTAGTTTTTTTTTACAAAAGGGGTGTTGCTAAAATTTTAAAGAAAGAAAGTAAGACTTTTAAAGAATTTGGGTTGCGATTTCAATGTTTCAAAACTTATATTATCTTTTCCGTATTTTTATGGTTTAGACTTCTGGGTTTTGGCTTTCTTTTACTACGTTACGTCTTAGGGCGTTGCGTAGTATTAGGGTCGTCACGGGCCAATTTCGGGTCGTGGCAAAGTTGGTATCAGAGCGTTAGGTTTTACCTTTCGGAGTGTAGGATGAACTTAGTATGATGGAGTAGGTAGCTTAAGCAGAGTAACGTAGTGTGTGTATGTCTGCAGCATACCCACAGCGCGGTACTTTGCATTAAGTTGCCTAAGTACAATTTGCTTGATATTCCTTCCTTGACGATTCCTATCCTTAAGATTCGATTTCCTTATCCTTATCGAATCTTATCTTATATCTATTTATAGCCTTGCCGCCGATGACTATGGGGACTCAGAGCGATGCAGCGAGGGCCAAGGCCAGAGTTAGCTCGGGTGAGACGAGTACTGACCAGGATGGCACTCTAGTTGCACAGGTGCAGATGGATCAGCCTACGAATTATACTATGGATAGACTTTTGGTAGAGATGCAGGACTTCCGCCAGACTATGAGTTCTTTAGTTGACGTCGTTCGGGAGATACGACAGGAGGTTGTAACCCCTGTTACTCAGCTGTCCCTTACGATCAGTATGCAGCAGTCCGTCACCTACATAGCACCAGTGGTTGCAGCTCTAGTTGACGAGGCAAATATTCCAGGACAGTGGAGGACTCGTACCAGCATACCAGCCCAGAGACAGAGGTTTGGTCGTCGAGACAGATTTCGTGGCCGTCGCGGGTGTAGCAGAGGCTTAGGACGAGGGCAGTCGTTCAGCTCTCAGCCCCAGGATGGTCAGCAGTCAGCACGTGGATGTTTTCGATGCGGGAGCCTTCAGCACTTCGTCAGAGATTGTTCCTTGGCACCTCGTCAGGATCGTTGTCAGAGAGGCCGTGGACGTGGAAGATTCGCTCAGAGGGCTCAGTCTACTAGAGGAGTTCATCCAGCTGCGAGTAGAGGGCAGGCACAGGAGTTTGCTTCTACTCATCGGGACGCGCAGACGTCCAATGTGGAGTTTTCAGGTATCTTTTATTTATATGTTCTTTTGATGTATTCGGTTGTTTCTTGCTTGTACTGTGGTTGGGTAGATTAGTCGTAGTTGTTGTTTTAACTTCTGTCGGCGATTCTTTGGTTGCGCGACACGTATTCAGTTGTGTGCCAATCAGATAGGAGATAGAGATTTCATCCGTCGTTTGATCCTTCTGGAGATGTTGGATTTGACGTTCTCCTGGGCACGGACTGGTTAACTATGTGTTAGGCGTCTGTGGACTACCGTGTGGAAGCAAGTTAGGTTTTGTTTTCCCCGGCAAGTCAGTTCTTGTTGTACAGGTGGATAGTTGTGCCGCCTCTTACAGCTTGAATTCAGCCTTTTTCGCTAGTCGGCTACTGAGGAGATGTCGTGGATTCTTGGCGTTCATTCGTGATACAGGAGCCACAGTGGGATTGTTGGACCGGGTTCCTTTCGTGCGAGAGTTTTTCCGACGTTGTTCCGGATGAGCCGGCGAAGCTCGGGAGCTAAAGGATCAGCTGCAGAGTTGTGGTTTAGGAGTTTTGGGTGTCTGAGTGTTTCGCTTTTGGAAGCTCCTATTTCTGTTTGTCGAGGAGGAAGACGACAGTTTGGGGTTGCGTATCGACGGATCGTCAATTGAACCGGCTTACGGTGCGGATATGTATCCTTCACCTCGCCGTGACGATTTCTTCGATCAGCTCCAGAGTGCGAGACATTTTCTAAGTTTACTTGGGATCAGGTCATCATTATCGCGGATTCGGGATGATGGCATTCCGAAGACTGCCTTATGCGTGCTACGGGCTTTGTGTGTATCAGTGAGTCGTTGGATTCCCTGATGCCCTAGCAGCATTCGTAGAGGTGATGAACCAGATTTCTGCAGGCCGTTCCTCGACCAGTTTTTGTTGTGTTATTTACGACACTCTGGTCTACTTAATGTGTCTTGAGGAACAGGAGCAACACGTGAGGATTTGTTATGCAGATACTGGGAGAGCACCAGCAGTTGCTAAATTCTCAGAGTGTTTCTTCAGGCTTGTTTTGTGTTGACTCCTAGGTCTTGTAGTCACGGGAGACGGTTCCGTATGGTTCCGAGGGAGATCATGGCCATGCAGCTTAGGCCCAGACTTGTGTGCAGGACGGAGATCCGCAGATTGTTGGGCTTAGCAGGGTTTTTACCGCCGTTTCATGCAGGATTGCTAGAGTAGTGCTGCACCGTCGACTGAATTGACCAGAAAGGAGGTTTCTTTTCTGTGGACCGAGGCATGTATACGGAGTTTTCGGCAGTTGAAGATTCTGTTAACAACTGCATCAGTCTTTCTTTGCTTTTGGTTCGGGCGACCTTGTTGTTTAACTGTAGTGTTTCTTGAGTGGGCTCGATTGTGTACTGAGGTGACATTACAGAGTCATCGCTTTTGCTTCCCTACATTTGGAGGAAGTACGAGAAGGATATTCCACTCATGATCTGGAGATGGCCGCGGTGGTTTTGTGTTGGACATTTGGAGACACTATCTGTTCTAGAGTCGTGTCAGATTTTCCACGGACCACCAGAGCTTAATGTACATCTTCCTGCAGCGGATTCTGATTGTTGTGACAGTCTTCTGCAGATTTGCAGTTCTAGTGTGATCGTTGAGTATAGCTTAAGTTCGTCTCTACGGAGGGGACAGCTTGCTCATGTCTGCGCCCGATCACTTTCCTTAAATCGTTTTCGCGAGACACTGCCCGCCGATGTTCGTTCGTCAGTGATACGTGAGCATACTCCGCTGGGTAATGATTCGGAGACCTTGAATTATGACAATGATGTGCTAAGTTAGGGACGCGTTTGTGTACCTGGTTTCATCGGGTAGAGACGTGTAATCCTAGCACCTGCACATCTGTCAACTCTCTATATGCATTCAAGTTCCACCAATATTTAGCATGACTTGTGAGATGGTTACGAGTGGACAGGATGTATAGAGAAGTTTCAGGTTTCGTTTCAAGGTTTCTGTCTTGTTGTGTGCTTGAGTCGAGCATCTGAGGCCGGTTGGAGAGTTGCAACCTTTTTCCGTTCTGAAGCAGGGATGGGAGCAGATCTCCATGAATTTCGTTATGGTTTCTACCCAAGTTTAGTTAGGGTGTGACTCCATTCGGATTCTTGTCGTCCGGTTATATTAAGTTTGCTCAGTTGTTTTGTTATAGTTGAGTGTTTGTGTTGATTGTTGTCAGCAGTTGGGGATCGTCACTCGCCATCGTTAGGGTTCTCCTTCGATAGCTGTTATCAGGAGACACTCCAATTGGCCACCCTTAGGCTTAGGGGTTAGGTCGTGTCGATCACCAGTCTGTTGTTCTTCTGACTCTGCGTAAGTAGGACCTTGGACCCCAGCTATGTCTAGAGACTTCGGAGATAGTCCAGCTGTGTTAGGTCAGGATGGGAATTGTCCATTGCGAACTGAGGTCTTATGCCGACGGTGTTGGTCATAGACTCGAGTTCGCAGGGCCAGATCATGTATTCCTATGGACTTTCCGATGAATGACGTGTTGGATTTTAGGAAGCTTATCCCAGGATTTAGGTCCTTCTGAGATCCTATAAGCGAGTTAGTTTCGTTGCCTTTAGTTTGGCACTTCCGCCCAGATTATTGGATTTTCACCCCGTATTCCTTGTGATTATACTTTACAATTACCTTCATGACCTTTCCCACATGATTTGGCACCAGACCATTTAGCTGGACACGATCTTTCGTTCACCAGCAGCCAATTGTGTTAATGGCTCGGCAGGTGGAGGAACATCGGTCAAGGGTCTTGCCATCTGTGAAGGGTTTCCTTGGACGTAGCCGTATGGTGAGTTAGTCACTTGGGAGGCTGCGAGCGAGATTGAGGATTTTAATCTTCTCTTTGAAGGTATGCGTATCGGAATATTTTTAAAATTCGGGGACGAATTTCTTTTAAGGAGGGGAGATTGTAACACCTTAGAATGTGTTTTGTAGCTAATTATATTTTAATGTGTGGTTTTTAATAAAATGTTTACCAAATTAAGTTTTAATTATTTTATCCTATTTAATGTGTATTTTATTAGAATTTTGTTAGGCACACACACACTTGTGCATGATAACTAGGGTTGTTTTTGGAGTTAAACATGATTAGCAACCATGGTTAACTAACCATTTCTCCCTAGTCTAGTTTTAATTTTGTTTAAGTGTCATGATAGTTTTAAAAGGGTTTTTATTTTGAATTTTTGTTATGGTGCATGGTTGACTTGGAGAGGGAGAGAGAGAGAGAGAGAGAGAGAGAGAGAGCATGGGGCATCATGGACCTTGCCATGCCTCATTTATTGAGGAGAGAGAGAATGAGAAGGGTCTTTGTTGTTGTTCTCATTTCTCCATCTCATTTCTTTCTCTCATTCTCTCACACTCTCTCTCTCACACACACACTCACCTGGAGCAGCAAAGCAAGCAGTAGCAGCAGCAAAGCAAGCAGCAGCAGCAGCAAAGCAGGCAGCAGCAGCAAGGCAACATCAGCAGCAGCTTCAGAGGCAACAGCAGCAGCAGAGGCAAGCAGCAGCAACAGCAGGAGCTCCAGCAACTTGGAGCAGCTCCTCACACTCCTTCTCCTTCTTCTTGTGATCCTTGTGGGTATATTTTCTAAACCCTATTTCTTGTTTGCTTAGTTGTGTGTTAGTTTAACTTCGGTTAGTGTTAATTTGCTAGTTTGGCGCTAGTTTAGGTGTTTTGTGTGGAATTTTGGTGGGAATGTGTTGGAATTGGTTAACCTAACTCCTTGTAGTGCTGTTAGGTCACCTCAACCGAGATTCAACCCAGGTTTCACAAAAATACCATAGATTTTCCATATTTTGCAAATTGGTGATTTTAGAGTGAGAATTTTGACATCTGGAATCTGCTTGTGACCCGATGCCTTCAGGGTAAAATTGAGAAAACTGGGACATGCTACCTAGGTTTAGATCACACCACGAGAGTACGAACCCACCGTTCCCTAACCTGGCTGCCAATTTCTCCATATTGGCAGCAAATTGCGGCCCAGAAGGGGACTGGGGTGTTGGGGTTTTGTGTAGGGCTCCCTGCTGTGTTGTGTAGTGTTTTGGCACGTCTATTTCTGTAATATTTTACCTGTAGGAAAATCTGGGACTTTATATCGTTTTTGTGTTCGTTGTGTTTGCGCGATACGCGCGATATGTGAGTGGGTTCTGTGATCCAGCGTATCGCGGCGTGTCGCGATGGTTTTAGACACGTACACACACGATTCAGCGTATCGTGCACACGCGCGTTTAGTTCGCGACGCGAGTTTCTCGTTTTGGTTCGATATCGCGTTTCGCGGAATATTTTGGCTTATATATGATTTTCATGTCGTAATTGCAGGTTTGCAGGCATGAACTACGGACACGGCTACAGGGGGAGCAGATGGTAGGATTCACCTAGTGTGGAGTGTAGGTGGGTAGATTTAACATCTACAGGGGAATCGCCCGCATGGCGTTATGCGTCTGGGCTAGGATTCAATTCCTGTCGCACATTCTACGTCATTGTAGAATTGCGCCCTACTTTATTTCCTTGATATAGTTATATACTGTGACTAGCAGCCGTAGGACACTGCACACATTATTGACGGTTCATGTTGCACGAGCACAGATTGTATGCTACACACACACCGTTAATAATTGCCATGTCACACACTACCCCTTATGGCTACTATTGCTTACCCCACATGACATCTAGCTTACCGGTATACCTATAGTGTATCATACCTTTAGTGATAGGTACATTTACACCTTGCGATACAGTTATAGGTATACCTTTTAGATATTTTAGTTATACCGGGGGGGATATCTTAATCATATTCTTCTTATATCCAGGGGGGTATACGACATCAGTTCCTATAGGTAGATACCTATACGTTGCTACACCTGTATGTTACACACATATTCAGTTGCAGATACCTATTTACCTTTACTGATGTCTCTTAGCTGTACCATCTTGATTTCGCATACATCTGGTTCAGCTATATATTTTGTTTACCGCTCGCATTCAGATATATCGCATATATTTATTCCTGGATTTGTACATTGTTTATCTGGATTTTATATGATGTTTTCGGGATTTGGGAACCGCGGGGGTTCATGAATTTATGCATACATGGAACAACCCGGTTCCCTTGATATGATATTTTAGCGTCCCCATGAGTTTTATCGGTGCTGATTATATACTCCATACGAGGTGTGGTTGCCGTATGAGAGTACATGGTGGGGCCCGGTATGGTTCCCCTCGGCAAGAAGATCGATGGGTTTGCCGATTGAGCCTGGAGGCGGGCGAGTACCTACCGGTGATTGGTTGGACCTGGCAGTTGTCTGGAGGATACTGGCCAGAGTCGAGAGATGGTTGCGGGATTATCTGTACTCTCGGGGCCGAGGGCCGACACCGCAGACGGACCCCGTGGGCCGATCCGGACTGACGGAGCCCGATATACGAGGATTTCTGTGTCGATGCTTGGCACACCGTTTTCATGATATTTCTTTAACCCCTTTTGTATATATAACAGGGGATTTAGCCGTTGTTATATATACCCTTACACCAATATTAGTGGAATGGGACGCTAATATATGTGTATTGCCCCCATCATACTTATTTCTATGTATTTACCTTTAGGATGTTAGATTCTTACTCGAGATTCGACTTGGGATATAGGTGATTCATTGACATTGGATATTGGATATGAATGAGACTGTTGAATTGTACATTTGAGATATAGGAGAGCTATTCGATATTGTACATTGAGGTGATGTGAGACTTATATGTTGTGAGAGCCCAATGTGGGGGCTGATTTGAGGATTTGGGATTTGAGTGTCTTGATGGATTGTGATCCTGCCACGATGTCAGGTTTCCGTGGAAATGACATATTCCACCCTATACCTCACCCTTATCTATTTTTATGCACAGATTCATATATTGGTAGTACTTGTAGTGTACCCTTATGATAGTTGCATACCTACCTTCTTATATCCTTATTGCATAGTTATTGCATATTGATTGTACCGTTAGTGTACTTTACTTATTTCAGCATTTGCATGATATATTATTACTGTAACCGCATATCTTAGATTCATGCTGTGCGTGCATTCCTGCGATTACCTGCATATGTTTTATACTATTCACGAGTTGGCAACTCACCCCCGTTGTGCCACAGGTGTTTCAGGTTGTCCCCCAGAGTAGTCGAGGCAGGCTATTCCTCTATTCCGCTTTCAGCTATCATCTTTTGCTCCAGATACCGCATCAGCTCACAGTACTATTTTGCCTAGGTGGGTTGGTGGTTATCTGTATTTCATATTGTACCTTCGTTGTATTTGTACTCTCCATCTACTATTGTATTGTGGACTTAGAGACTTGGTGAGGACGTATTTGTATATTATTGTGGATTTGTTGTCTTTTATATACAGCTTTCTCTCTACTGTCTTTATTTCTTCGCTACGGCGTCGTATATTTGTATTGTAATCATCTTGGCTGGTTTTTTTTACAAAAGGGGTGTTGCTAAAATTTTAAAGAAAGAAAGTAAGACTTTTAAAGAATTTGGGTTGCGATTTCAAATGTTTCAAAACTTATATTATCTTTTCCGTATTTTTATGGTTTAGACTTCTGGGATTTGGCTTCTTTTACTACGTTACGTCTTAGGGCGTTGCGTAGTATTAGGGTCGTCACGGGCCAATTTCGGGTCGTGACACAGATCCATCCCCTATTCTGATGAAGTCAAAGCCATGACTGTCACATCAAAATTAGATGATCTATCTTCGCTATAACTGCTCTAGTCTATAAATAGACTTAAGCTACTTTCCCACTATGCTTCTGCTGCTCCCACTGACCACAACAACCCTCTGGCAGAATAATATATACGTGCACTTCTAAAGCTAGTTTAGAACGACGCTATACTTAACCTCCTGCCGGGTCTCATAGTCTGGAGCAACAGTAGTGTCAAGTCAGGGTAAGCAAGAACCTCCCTGTCACCGTCCTTGAGGCTACCGGAGTACCTCACGGGTGTCTGAGGTTACCCACCATATCTGCGGAGTGGCTAATGGAATATCAAACCTGATTGAATCTTTAGGTCCTATTAAATTTTCCGTAATCGTTTGAGGTTCTAGAATCACTTCCAGTTCTACCATACTCCCACTACTGTTTTCTGAAAAAATTCATTTTACTAAAACTGTGGCGAGTCAAGAACAATATCACTATTGATCTTATAGATGGTAGAAAGTCAACCCTCGTCATAGCCTGGGCCAACCCACAAACTGCCATTACAGAAACGTGCCCTGAGTTATCCAGAGTCTGGTTTCAAGCATAAGCCGGACAACTCCCCGTACCTTAACATCGTTAAGATATGAACCATTCTATATCCAATATAGAAACTTTGGCACTTATTTAATTGGAACCAGATTCTAATCATGCAGCTGTCTCCAGTGCATATCAACTTAATGGAGAGAGGCTAATCAGCATTACTCAACTTAAGAATACATCCAATTTTGAGTAACCTGAAAGAGAAACAAGTTTCTCAAAACCATTATTATCATCTGAATACCAATCACAAGTATCTACATCTTCGATCTCTTTGAAGAATCCCGATACTTGCGACACCTGGTTCTCTACTTTATTCTTATACCCACAACTTCTCAAAACTTAGACCTTGTATTCCGGCGAAACACTTGTCTAAAAAACTAGAGAAGTCATAAGTAAACAGAACATAGTACGAGGACCAACCTCTTTGTCCTGATGGACACATACAATACTCTGTATAAGTCCGTTGAGTTTGATTACTCAAAACCTGTGCGTCGTAGGTTGAAAACTGTACTTATGGTTAAGAACTACTCTGTTGTTCAATGCTCCTTACCCAATCGTCAACTGATGTAGGTAAATGTCATCGACATAATATCAAAATGTTATATCTCACTTTATAAAAATAAACGTACAGATATATCAATTTGAAATTAGTGCACAACAACGGATACTCAAAACCAAATACATGCCTGCCGGTAATAACCTAGGCGACTTCCTCAAATATCACCAATTACGACGAATTCCGATATAATGAGGATGATCACCTAATTCCCAATAACTTCCTCCCACCCATCATCTGTAAAACCATACGGATGTGAGAATCATACCTGGTAAATACATACCCTGGAGTAAGTATCTAATCGGGAAATCAGTTTTCCTTTAACAATGCACTGAAACATGAAAATGTTTCGTAGGGGTATCCTGGTATTCCAAGTAATGCATCTTCCATAATCCAATTCACGACTGTAACCGTATATTTCTTTGCCATCTCTCCAAATCCCTTTATTTGTCTTTAGTCGTTACCTTCTGTACACCATCGTATGGCTAAATGGTTTTCTTCCTTCCTTACCGTTCGGCACCAGCCTATGGTTTGGAAGAAGACCATCCAGTAAGCATAATAGGTGTACCCTCCTGAACCTAGGAGTACTCACATCTTGAGAGAAGGTGATGATAAAAGACAACTGAATAATACCTTATTCTTTTAAAGGTGAAATAGGAGTGGCGATGAAGTACGCGGTTTGGTCGTGAATGATAACAATCGCAATTTACTTTGCCCTCTTTTTAATCCCTTTATTTTGTCTTTACATATTACCTTCTCTGCACCCTACTTAGGCTAATTGGTTTTCTTCATCCCCTACCTTTCGGCACCTGCCTATGGTTTGGAATAAGACTATCCAATAAGCATAATAGGTGTACTCTCCTAAACTAAGGAGCCCTCGCAACCTGAGAGAAGGTGATAATAAAAGACAACTGAATAAACCAATTCTATTTCTCCTGAACCTGGATCCATCCTCGAAGAAGCCCCTTCGAGTTCGTATATAACCATACGATGGATCTATCCAATGGAAGTGGATGTTCATAGTAATACGGGGTGTTCTGAGAAATGCAAAGGGTAAAAGAAGGAGTGGAAACGACTTATGCAACTTAGACAATCCAAAAGCCAGTATTTTAAGAAGGTTCGGTCAAGTTGGTCACTGAGTCATAGTCTAGGGTCGGTCAAAAGTCGTTGCCAAAGAGAGAGAGAAAGAAACACTCTGCGTGCACTCTAACCTAGATCAGAATGGTTATCACTTTATCTAATCCGGAAACCTCCCACCGTACTGTCAAATTCTCTTCCAAACCTAAAAGAAGAATCAATCGGGATCACCCGAAGAGTAAACCAACTCATCAGTGGGAATCGGGATCCAACTCTCATCGCATGATAATGTGACGGAATCCACTCATGTTATCACACTCCAGAAGGTATGCGCATACTTGGCAAGTTTCGGTTTTTTAGAAACTCCCGATATGATTTTTGCCCCATGCTCTTATGACCTTGACTTTGGCCAAAATGCCATAAGTCACATGCCAAGTTCTTCCCGTCATTACCTTGTCAATTTGAACCCACCCGCACATGCCCCTGACTTTGGCCAATCGGCAGAACGACTGTCCCAAACCAACTCATCTATCTATGCAACAAATGAATACCCAGCAGCTACCAAACACTATGCCTTGACTTTGGCCAAAATATATAGCTTGAATACTACTGAATACCCAAAAGAAATGACGAAAGGCTACGGCTGGTTTTTGGCGAAAAACCTTTAACGTAATGAACTTGATATCGCTGAAGGAACATGATAGCTTTTTATAAAAATATAGTGGCGAAAACCTTTGCTAAAGAGGTCACTCCCGGTGAAGGGATCTCGGCTCTTTCCCCGTGGAATGAGGTGCAGGATATTCCAACTGAATACCACGATGCAAATCAACATGTAATCGACTATAGTGAAGTTATTACCCTGACGCAAACTTCTGCCCAAGGGGTCACTCCCGGTGAAGGGATATCGGCCCTTGCCTCGTCGAATGAGGTGCAGGATATTCCAACCGAATACCGCTATGTATAACAAAAGGAAACGTCTTTGTAATAACACTTTTTAAAACTGTTCCAAAAACATCCAAACAGGTTTGTTTTTCTTTGCATTGATCAAAATCAATGCAGTCCTATCAATTAATCACACCAGAAAAGAACGAAAATAAAACGTACGTATATGCCATCCGCATTCGCCACTGGGTCCCATCATCACTCGTTAGGTTACTTAACTAACGACAGAGCGGGGACTGAACTAGCGCGGGTGCAAAACATATACAACATCTACTAGTACATATACCAATATACAATAATCGCTCCAGGCGTGATAATATGCAACATTACAGAAAAGTAATAAGCATCACAGAACAATACAGATAATCTGGGATCCCCGGGTTTCACAGAGCCGCTGCTGAAACCCGACGTTCCCCTGGTCGTGTGGATAGCCTGTGCAATGAAACCTAGACCCCTACGGGTGCGGCAAGTTACCCGCCAAAACCTGAAGCGAGGCAGTCCCCTTACAGCATAGTGAATGGACCACCCGGCACTTCACGGAATCCGGTAACTTGAGCACCCCCACCTTGGGTCAACCTGTACCCCCTACAAGTGCGGCGAATAGTCTGCCAATTCTAGAGTGAGGCCCCTCTGCCTCTCAAAGCCATGAGATGCGGACCCGTTGCCCTCCAGAACCCGGCTATCCGTGCACTCCGTCGCAGGGTAAAACCTAGTACATAAATGAAAAATATGTACAACAGGTACATCGACCTCAGCTCGGTCGTGCCCCAAAAGAATATTATACAAACAGGCAGTGACGGCAGTCCATATGTTGGACGCTCGCCTCGCAATATCAAATGTACAAATAAATCCATACTGCACTACCATTGCACACTGCTATTCACCACGACAAATCCGCAACATCACAGCACAACACAGAACATCAACGCGAATGTCACGTTCGCAAATCCGTCTAAAAGGACTATAGCAATTAGACACAATTTACCGCTCAAATGATATTCCCGGTCGGAGATATTGTTAGTTATATGTATGTCCTAGAGGCCATTACTGTACATAGGATGTATATTGTAGTGGATGCTGGGACATATATAGGGAGGACTTTCTTGCTCGACATAATAGTATGCTATCTGGTTACTCTTTACCTTAACGTGTATACTGATTGTCTCTCTGTTACATGTTGGTAATGCCCTTAGGATGTGTACTTGACTACCTGGACTATGATGCGGATCATACTAGTGAGGACATGGTAGTCCATAATTACATCCTTCAAGGTCCCTAGTCGTGGGTGTATCGAGACGGGGCATTGATATACCAGAGTAGACTAGCGTATACCTTCTCGACCCATACAGATGGGCGATGGATGATCCCATATCCATTAGTGTTTGACATCAGAGATGATATACAGGTGCTCAGTGGAGACTGGGTACACTGGACGGACTCGCCGAGAACTCCCAGATGGTATTATACCTTACGTCAGATGGCAGTTCTCTAGTGACACTGGTACAGGTTAGTCTGTTGACTCGAGATCGTCATAGAGACTTGTGTGATTCCCACTGTGCTTTGATTTCCACCTTACCACGTCCAAGAGGGCGTGCAAAACGATGGTTTTTGGGTACAGTCCCGAATCACATGGAGGCAATGAGCGATAGGAGGGGATTCGTCTCTCCCGGTATAGGGAGTTGATGTTGCGTTGTGTTCGATTGGCTATAACCGGAAATCCCTGGCCAGGGTTGCTGAGATTTACCGGTAAGTGTTATCAGTAATATCTCGAACTGTTATAGACCTCATATCGACACGACTTATCAAGCTATTGGGGTCTGACATTTACCACCCCTAAGCGAGATATGCGACATATCAGATGATCAGACCGGACTGTACGGTAAGTGTTACTGGTTGGATTCACAGGAGTGTGAGCGGGCTTGCTCATCGATCTTCTGATCGCTCAATACCCGGGTGGCCGTTACGTTTAGCAGACCGCTTGCGGCTTGTGGGTGCTTGATATGATCATCATCTGATGCTGGCATATTGACGAGTCTTTAGAGTCCTACACAGAGGTTTCCTGGCTCAAACGAAACGAAATAGGAGCGCATATGAGATATGTGCGGGACCGAGAATAATGGGTGTATGTGATACCGTATTCTATTCTTGCGATGAATGTATCGATTGGTTGTATGCGATATAACCTAGTTATCGAATTAAGGATTGATTCGATAAGTCGATACATTGGATATTAGTCGGTCATATGCGATGTGACCAGATCGTTAAATCAAGTGTTGATTTAATGATTTAATGTATAATTATATATTTGATATATTACTTTACATTAACTAATATTGGTTCACTTAAGATGTTTTTCTCACTTGTTTGTGCACATTGTATATGTGATATATTTTTGTGCACAAGATTGTATCATGTTTGATGATACATGCAAACTTGGGTGTTTGTTTGGTTTAAACTATGATTAGGTTAATGGTTAGGGTTTTCATTTACTCATTTATTTTCTTTATTCTTTTTGGCAAAAGAAAATAAAATGGTGGCTTGTTTGTTTTATCTTTGAAGCTTCATGACTTTTCTAGCATCTTTGAATAAGTCTTACCATTTTGTTTTCTTCCTAAACCCTAACCATTTAGCTTAACCCTAGTTCATTCTCTACACTTAACCATGGTTGCTAATATGATAAGAATCATTTTATTTTCTATTATTCATATTCTTATCATATTATCATCTTCTTCTTCTTCTTCAAGAAGAAAGAAGCTTGCTAGCTTCAATGGTGAAATGAGAAAAAGAGTGAGAAATCCAATTCTAAAGTGAACCCACTTCCTATTTCTTCATCCTCTACCACTTGCCAAGTAGTATAGGGTGTTTTCTTCACAAGTTTCATGACTTGGAGAAGTTGGAGCTTGATCTTGAGTTGCCTCGACGTAGATCATCTTCGGCATCGAAGTCGACGACCTAGCCCGCCCATTTCTCCGATGAAGCCGATGCTAGAGCCCGGGATCCGATGATCGTAGCGAGGGGACATCATCACGGAGCTATGGAGGTGGAGGACCGGATCTACAAAGGTTGTATTTTCCGTTCACTCTTAGTTAAGTTGTTAACTAGTTGCATGTTTCGCCTAATCTCTAGTCAACGATCGCATTAGGGTTTCTCGGCACCGGAAATTTTTGAATTTGGCATGGTTGATGCCTTGTGAGACCTCCTTAGAGTGCCTAGGAACCCTACAGTGATATCAGAGCCTAGCTAGAGCTTTAGGCGATGTGTAGACGAAGCTAGAAGTCCGATCGAACCCGATATCCCCCGATTTCTACCCTCTCTGTACAATTTTTCAAACAGTGGATTTTTGTGTATTAAAAATTCTAAAAAAACTAAGCAGGAAAAACTAAGAATTACTGTGAAGTACGGTCCACTAAGTCAATAATTTGACCACGGAATCGCGGCGAAACCATGGGTTTTGCGGCGGTTCCGATGCCAAAAGTTGACTTAGTCCCTGAAATTTCATATATTTATTCTTAGGTCCTTTCTTGGCAATTGTTTATGGGAATTTTTTAATTCCACTCAAATGTTGAGTATTCTAGGGTTTTATTGGGGACTCGTTAATTTTATCGGATAATTTAACTTCGTTTAAGTTTTTCCGGATATTTTAGAAACTGTTAAAAAGTTCGACCGGATATAAACACCCACTTTTTCCCCTGCCGGGAAATTTCCAACTGTTAGATCTTTCCGTAGTTTTATGAACGTTCTAAGTAGTGCAAGTAACGCGATGGACCCACTAGAAGAAAACAAACCTTAACTCGATTATGTGACCGTCTTGAACTGCCCTTTGAACCTTAGGGTTTGGGGCAGTACGGCATGCCACATGTGAGGCGTTGGCTTGACCCTTCTACTGCTGGACCGTTGGTACTGAGGCATGAACTGAATGTTTTTAAACTTGTTTCATGTGTTGATCTGTTTCGGGAAAACTTGGGTGTTTGATTGTTCGATCGGAAAGTTTAACATTTTCTATTTATCTGGAATGTGATACAATACTTGGAATCCACAAGTAGTTATGAGATAACTGATATGAATGTTATAAACATAGCACTTTAGTCTCACTTGATCGGTTGCCACGGAATTTTGATGCGATCAAAAGTCCGTCGCAATCACGTAGCGTACGCGGATACTCGCCGGATAAACTTAATAGTCTGCTACACCCCATAGCCCCGACCAAGTGACTGTAGGAGAACCCCGTCGCCGAAAGTATCCGTTCGGGTGCTCGCGGCAGTGGTGTTCCGCCTTGGTGCACTTCGTCGACGGCATCGGGGGTGCGGCCGTCTACTGAAGTTTGCGACGAGCATTCGATCAGGATGTCGGGAATCTTGTTGAATTGCCCGACTTGATATTGAAAAGTGTTTTCGATAATGAGACTAAAATGCGGGGTTTATAATTGTTAGGCATGTGATGTCTAAGGAATTCATTTGATTAGGCATGCGATGTCTAAAGAATTTGCGGATTCCAATTGTTGTAGTTTTACACTTTCTTTTCTGTGACCGTAAGTGTAATATGTGATATCGCCGGTTTCGTTGCTATATATCAACGATAATTGGGATGCGCATATTTACTTACGTTGATGACATGTGATGTTATGTGTTGCTGGATATGTTATATTGGATCGTCGTGTTTGAATAGACGGGTTTTTTTATGTGAGATGAGTGTTTTTCATTTTCATTCATGTAAAAAAAAAACTTGTATGTAATATTCTTTTATTGGGGCACTTCCAGGTTGCGGAAGATGTCACCTTTTGTATATTATTTACTTTTCTGCACTAGGATGGACCCAAGGAGGAGGGCATTGTTCCCCTCCGAAAGGCGGCGCACAGGACCGCGATGTCCTGACGCTGAGATTCGGGGCAGATGCTATTTGGTTTTATCCGTCTACCTCTCTAAAGATGCCAAGTTGATTTATGGCATCATGTATCGGAGGTTTAGACGGATGCGGCCGATGTAGCAGACTTCGTCAGATTCCCCCTCGCTTGAGGGGTTTTTGATTGTGGGGACGCTCTTCCCTGCAGGCGCAAGCCCCTGCAGTTAATTACGCTATCGCATCGCGGTAACAACTTTCTCCTTCTCCAGAATTTGACTTCGTGTCGTGTGTGTTTGTTTTGTTTGTGGTTGCCCGTGGATTGTGTACGGAGACTGAGTAATACCGTCGCCCGTAGGACGTGGATTAGTCCAAATCCGTATTTACTTAGATTTGGGTTTGGTGTTTTTAGTTTAAGGATGCATTAGTCGCGTTGCGGCTAAGATCAACTTAAACGGTCGTTAAGGATATGATAGTCCTGTTTGAGACTAAGATCAACTTAACGTGATCGTTTAGATCCGACAAAAGAGCGTTTGGGCTCTATTGTTCTAGTTTGGGAGATTCATAGTCCAATTTGGGACTAAAGTCTGTTTGGAGGATACGTTAGCCATTTTTGAGGCTAAGATCGACTCAAACGTTTGTTAAGGATACGTTAGTCCAGTTTGAGACTAAGATCAACTTAACGGGACCGTTTAGATCCGACAAAAGAGCATTTGGGCTCTATTGTGCCAGTTTAGGGACGTGGTGGTCCATATTCCAGTTTAGGGACATGGTGGTCCTATATTAGTTTAGGGACGTCTCGGTCTGATATTAGTTTAGGGACGTCTCGGTCCGATATTAGTTTAAGGACGTTTCGGTCCACGAGTTTAAGGACCCCGCAGTCCATATTCATGTGTGGTCGTTGGGACCCGTCGCCTCTCTGACGTCGTTGAAGGATTACAACGATAGATGTCAGAGGAGTTCGAAGATGTACCCTCGAACCGGAGATAAATTGATTTAGGAGAGCTATTTTGCTCAGTCAATTTAATTTGAGGACTTACGGCCAAGATTGGGTTAAGTCCAGTTGAGAATATTCAACATTTCTCTTGATCTTTGGCCTATTAGGCCTGTGCTAGGGCTTTGCCCATATTTAATAATGCACTGCATTCTATTCTGGCCTGCTAGGCTTTTGATTTGGGCTCTGTCCCTTTATTTATGATGCAGAGCATCTATTTTAGTTTGGGCTCTGCCACTTTTTAAAACAATGCATTGCATTTTATTAGACCTGTTAGGCCTTCTTTAATTGGGCTTGGCCCCTTTTGTAAGCAATGCAGTGCATTTGTGCAAAGCACTAAGAATCTTTTTTAGATTCAAAACAGAAGTGCAAAGCACTTTTTGATCCCTTGTTTCAGAGAACCCAAGGTTCATAACAAGTGCAAGGCACTATTTTAATTTTTTTTTTATTTGTTTTTATTTTATTTACTGAAGATCCATGATTTTGTTCATAAGAGAAATTTCTCTTCTTTCAAAGGTTTTTACCTCTTTTTTTTATTCTTGAGGAGTTCTTCAGAGTCCTCTTTCTCTCCTTTTTCTTTTACCAAGATGTTGATGATTTTGAAATGAGGTCTGGGGTCATTTTTATAGTGCTCACAAATCAGTTAAATTTGTTAAAGAGATTTTTCTCTGAGTGATTTGGGGAATTTTCCCCACCGTTGGATCTTTGATCCAAGGCCCCTGTTTTACAGAGGAAGATTTTCTTGTTTTAATCAAGAACAGAAAGGATTTCTTTAAATCTTTATTCTGTTTTTGCGTAACTCCTCAGTGCATGATACGTGTCGCGCAACGCGGCGCTTGCGCAGCTGCGCTGGCGCAGCTGCGCAGACACGTGTCGCGCAGCGCGGCGCTTGCGCAATTGGGCTTGCGCAGCTGCGCAGACACGTGTCGCGCAGCGCCGCGCTTGCGCAGCATGGCTTGCGCAGCTGCGCAGACACGTGTCGCGCAGAGCGGCACTTACGCAATTGCGCTTGCGCAGCTGCGCGACACGTGTCACGCAGAGCGGCAATTGCGCAGCGCGGCGCTTGCGCAGCAGCGTTTGCGCAGCAGCGTTTGCGCAGCAGCGTTTGCGCAAGTGCGCAGACACGTGTCGCGCAGCGCGGCGCTTGCGCAACTGTGCTTGCGCAGTTGCGTTTGCGCAACTGCGCAGACAATGCAGCGCTTGCGCAATCTGAACGTTGCATGCTTATTATCTTTTAAGAGAACCTTGCTCTGATTGGACACACTGCCTCGGGCGTCGCGTTGACGTATCAGCTTCCGACACGTGGCGCATTGCGCGCAACGCACGGAATTTGAAGCGTTGCTTCAAAAATTTGAATTTCCAAAATCCAAACAGAGCCTTGCTCTGATTGGGGGAACAAATGCCCCCCCACCGTTGCGCTCACGTGGCGCGCACGTGAGTGCAGCGGTGGCAAGATCCTGACCGTCGGATCAAAGGGGTCAGGTGAAAAGGCGCAGGCTCCTATAAATAGGACCCTTGGCTCTTGGTAATTCTTTACCATTTTCAAGAATTTGAATTTCAGAGCCTTGCTCTTGCTTAAGAACTTCCAGAGCCTTGCTCTTATGATTTCCCCAAGAACTTCAAAGTTCCAGTCTTAGAATCACTCTAGGTAAAATTAATTAAATTAAATTAATTTAAATTAAATTTAATTAACAGAGCCTTGCTCTTATAGATCTTTGATCTAAAGAAAAAACCCCTTTGGGGTTTCTTCAACAGAGCCTTGCTCTCAAACATTTACAGATTTACAGAGATCTGATCCATGGGTTTTAACCCATGAACAGAGTATTGCTCTTAGATCGAATGTAGATCTTTTTAGATCTGAGAAACGGAGAAAATTTTTGTTTTATAAGTTTTCATGGATTTTTCAAGATTCCAAAACTCTAATTCTTCTAGATAAAATTGATGGATCTTTCCACCATTACCATAGAGCTATGCTCTTTTAAGGAATCTTGTTCCCCTGAGACCAGAGTTTGACAAATGTCACTCTGTGACAGAGCTTTGCTCTGAAAGAGAATATTTCTCCTTGTCCCTAGGGATTTCCCATCAGTGAGGATATTCTTTTGGGGACCTTTTCATTAATTGACAGTCTCATCTAATGATGGGGTTGTCTTATTAAATGATGTACCGTCATCCAGATTTTGTGGGTCCCCCTTTTTGTCCCCTACCCATTACATCACAGTGTGGAGTAAGATTTCAAAATGCCAAGTGTCAGAACGCTAACGGTTATTTTTGTCTTTCTACAGGAAACATGTCCGGCGACTTGTCTTTCCCCTTTGTTCGCTCGGAAGGAGGGTTCCCCCACTCGCCAGTGGACCGGGTGGCGTTCGCTCTCATTAAAGATCATGACCCTGAGTGCAAAAAGCTCCACCTGTGGGGAAGGTGGTACAGCCAGATCATCCAAGGCCGTCGCAGCTTCAGTTCCGCCTCGCCGTCTGAGCCCTTAGTCACGATCCCCTATGCGGACGAACCCCCGGTGAAGTATGCCGTGGAGGTTAAAAATTGGAATTCTGACGACCTTCTTCAGCCTGCGATCGGTGCCATCCCCGTGCAACCGCCGCCGTCAATAGACATTCTGGGGAGGCGAATATGTCAGGGTGAAGCACGCCCTTAGGGACATGCTTACAATATCGGATTGATCCCGCGACCCCCCGCCGGATATTTGCAGTGGGCCCGGTACATCTAATCGGCGAAAAGGACTCATCTATCGAGGATTGGTTTATATTCAGCCATTTAAGTTTCACTTTTCGAGTATCTCTCTCCTCCAACGTGGTGGGTCAAGGCCTTTATTGAACAATGGAATATCCCCACTCACACCTTCCTGATGACGGATAGGGAAGTCTCTATCTCCTTGGAGGAATTTGCTGAGATTTCGGGTCTACCAATGAGGGGAGAGCACTACGAGGAGCTGCTTCCTCCTGACGAGTACGTCTTTGCCACCAAGCAGCTGGTGTTTGACTTAACTCCGGAGAATGCCATTCAGCATCAGTATCCGGGCTTGGTGAAGGTGTTGGAGATCTATGAGGAACTCCATTTGGGATCGGGCGAGCGGGGCGTCAGTTTCACAGATTTTATTGCTCGCTTTATTCGCCCGGAGTTCCTATCAGAGCAGGGCGAGAAGTTCGCTCAGCTTGCTGACCCTTTTGGTTTCGGCTTGGACCGCCGACCTATATCGGAAAATGACCAGCGGGATTTTTATCTCCCCGGCATTGCCAACGTCCCTTTCTCAGAGATTACCGTTCCTGGCATGGACGAGGAGACCTTTTTTATAGGGTTCTTGGGTTTATGGTTATGCAGCTTCGTGCTTCCCACGCACCCACGCCTCATGCGGCCCTCCGTCTTTTACCCGGCGCATCGAATGGTGGCTGGTTTGCAGTTATCGGTAGGGATCGCCGGGCTGGCTTACCTCTATAATGGACTTAGCGTAGCGGCGGACGCTAATGAGCCTGGAGTACAGCCTGCCAACTTCCCGATGCACTATTTCACTTCTTGGATGGAGATGCACGTGCAAGGGGTGTTTGGTGCCCATAAGACTCCTCCGTTCTTTGAGAAATGCAGACTTCCGAGAATTATGCGGTTGGTCGGGGCTTCAATTGTGGTTGCATCCCCGCGGGATTCTTGGGGACTGCTCCTGCGTCCACATCTGGTCAGAGCGAAGATTTCTTTTGTGGATAAGGTCATCACCATAGGCTCAGAGACCACTAAGTCAGTGGTGCCACTACGTGATGATTTTAAGGGCGGGGCTTCTGTACTGAAGGCTCGGGAAATCCTCCACCTCTACTCCATTCGGCCGGGCTATCTAGTGTTTAGGCAGAATGAGACAGCTCTGTTTATGAGGTATAACCCACACCGATTTGCTCGGCAATCGAGTTACAACCAAGGGATCCCGATGGAAGCTTTTCTGGAAACACCCGTGGCCAACCCAGAGGGGATAAGGAATGCGATGCATCATTTCATGCGGCTTAATACAGATTCCTATTTCTTTATCAGTGAACCTAGCTGTGCCCCTAAGATACTCCATTCATATGTAGCCTGGTATGCGCATGCTATGGGCCCAATCATCTTAACGGAGAAGCGTATGCTGGTTGACCGTAGGGGTGCACCTCCCGGCAGTGATCGCAAGGCTCCCTTGCAGCCAAGGATCCAGGTCATTCTCCCGATAAAAGATGCCGGAGTTGATCGACCACGCGTGTTGAGACCCCCGCGTGGATTGCCACTGCCTACTACGGTGGATGTACCACCGGCGCCCCGTGCTCCCACGAAGGCGGCTAATGTAGTATCGCCAGAGTCTGGCATAGGAGCAGATATTGGGACCCGCCGCCCTAAAATAACTGCCAAGCACAAATCTATTCCGTGTGGATCTAAAGCTGGCGGACAGAAGAAGAAAAAGTTTGCCCTTTCCCTTGATGCGATCCTTAGCCTAGAGCCTGCGGCTCCTCCTAACGAAGGCATAAGTGAATATGGCAGCAATGGGGGCTTCTTGGTAGACCCTGCAGACACTAATTTGGCTGCCGCCATTGCAGCTTCGGAGCGATCGGCGAGGCTCGAAGCGATGTTAAGTAAAATCGCTGAGTCAGGTAATCATCAGCCACTTTCTTCGTCATTTTATTGCACTTTTTATTATTATCTTTAACTAATATTCGCCCGATTTTCAATAGGTGTCTCTTCTGAAGAGGCTATCGCTGCCTCTTTGAAAACCTTCCAAGAGGAGGAGGAAAAGCGCGCTCTAGCAGGCGTTGGTATGTCCCACCCCTTTCTCTTTTAAAAGGAAAGTTTGTCATCATTTCTGATGGTCAACCTAACCTTCTTTTGTTTCTTTGCAGGGGTTATATCAGTTGATGCGGGGATCCTTCCTGAGCCTGCCACTGAAGTCCCGGTCTCGTCGAGGCTGCTGGAGGGGCCTCGACTTGACAAGACGACGAGGGATGCCCTGAAAAATCTGGAGGCATCCCTATTCATGGACGAGGATGCCTCAATTAGAGAAGCCCTAGTGGCATCCGTCTCAACGGCTCGGGAGGAGTGGAAGCGGTTGAGATGCGAAGCAAAGGCGCGCAGAGCTGCTTTGGCCACGGGAGCGGGCCCTAGCACTATTCCTCGCGCTGACACTCCTTCTGAAGAGGCTCCTATTGCCCTATCTACTGCTCATAGGCAAGTGGCGCGCGCGGCCCGAAGTGCAAACGATAAATCCTCTTCAAGTAGCATTTCTTTCAGAGCCTTGTTGTAAGAATTATAAAGCCGTTGGCTCATATGCATTCCACCTTGCAGGGCCAAGTCCGACTGAGGGGGAGGCGGAGACCGTTGAACCCAGGGAAACAGCGGAAGCGGTGCCTGTCGAACCCGAGCCGACGGTGAGGCGCGTCGTTGGGGCCACGGGACCCGAAGCAGAGGTTGGGGGATCTGCAGCCGAGAGGGTCATGGATGCCGACCCTGAAGTGGCGGCAGATGAAATGATCGTCATAAGCGAGCCGAGGGTAATGGTAGGTGAGGCGCTTGAGGTTGGAGACCTCGCGACGACGGTGGATGAGACAACCGTGACCGCAGGACCCGAAGGAGTAGCGGGTGAGGTGGCCACGATTCCTGAGGACGAGCCAGCTGTTCTTTCTCAGGAATCTGGCAATGCTCCAATCATAGCCCTCCCCGCCTATATTCCCCCGCCTTCTCCAGGGCTTGTGAGTGCAACAATGGTTCCCATTGAGTCGGGTGACGAGGCCACGGGCGGTGGCCTGATGTCAATGGGGGAAGGAATTGTTGGAGATAGTGCCCTCAGAGTCAATTATTGGATCACAGGCACGTGATTGCAATGATTGAGGGAGGACCTATCCCGGTAGGACAGTCTTACTCGAGATGATAGTATGCTATCTAGTTTATCTTTATCATCGTGTACTGCTTTAGGTGACCTGACATGTCGCTATTACACGTTGATAGAGCCCCTAGGATTCTTGCTTGACTACCAGCAGTATGATGGCGATCATATACGTGGGAGCTGGTAGTCTATAAGCACATCCTTAAAAGGTCCCTAGTCGTAGGAGTTTCGAGACAGGGCATCGATACTCCATTAGTAGACTAGTGTATACAGTCGAGACCCCGACGAGGGGCGGTGGCCGGTCTCACAAGCCACTGGTGTAAGTTGGTTCACCTAAGATGTATACAGGTGCTCATTGGGTTATGAGTACACCGGACAGGACTCGCCGGGAACATGCTAGTTGGTCTTATACCTGATGTCAGATAGCAGTTCCCTGGTGATATGTGTACATGTTAGTTCATCGACCTGGGGATCGTCATTTGTCTCGTGTGAGTTCCCACTGTACTTTGATTACTACCCTACCACGGCTCAAAGGAGTCGTGCAAACAGGTTTTAGTTGGGTACAGTCCCGAGCCACATGGAGGCAGTGAGCGGATCTTCAGGGGTTCGTCTCTCCCGGTATTGGGGGTGAGGTCGCGCTGTGTCTAGGAGAGCCATTACGCAAAGCCCTCGGCCGAGGCAGGAGATTTACTGGTAGGTATTCCAGTAGTATCTCAAGGCGTTCTGGGCTACACTCCGACACGACTTGTACCGCTTTTGGGGGTCTGACTTTTACCAACCCCCTAGGCCCGACATGCGATGCTCATAGACGAACGGACCAGACTGTACGGATATTGTCACTGACAGGCTCAGTAGGGTGTCAGGATGAGTTCGCTCATCGACGTCCCTTTTGGTCAATACCTGGTGGCCCGTCACGTATTGGCTAATACCTCTGACGTACTAGTGGTTAAATCCACAGCCATAGTATTGACGAGTCTTTAGAGTCCACCACACTTTCAGTTACTCAAGCTTTCGGGCAAAACGCTGTAGAGACCGTATGGAGATATGGCAGGGTCCGATCAGATACGTGCGGTATTGCACGGATCAGGATCGGACGGTTAGTACTAGTGGCCGTATGGTTATATGGCAGGGTTCGATCAGATACGTGCGGTATTGCACGGATCAGGATCGGACGGATATTACTAGCCGGCTTTAGTTTAAGCCGGATCCTAGTTTAGTTCAGTGTAGATTTTGTCTCATTGCATTTGTATCCGGTCGGAATACAGATGCGGGTGTGTATGCACAGTATCGGGGTTTTCCTGTAATTAATTATGGGACCAGTTTTCTGGAGTTGCCAGTTTGCATTCCGTTCCGGCCGGTTTTCCTTTGTTCTTTCCCGGCCGGACTTTTCCGATGGAGGGGGTTATTTGCAATTGTGCAAATAACATTTGTGGAGGGGGGGTTTCTTGCAAATATATTCATTATGATATGTTTAGCATCTTTCATCCATGATGGTGCTTTAATTGAGATTTGAGAGGGTATGGGTTTAAAAGTGAGAAGTATGGTTGATGTTTTGTTTGTGGTCACCTCTTTCTATCTCCTACAATCACCTCCCTTCATGCTACACATTTATCCCTCCACCATTCTCAAATAGATGAGGCCGGCCACAATTTTGAGGAGAGGAAAAATGAGAGAGGTTCATTTGGTGTGGGAAATTAATCATCCATCTCATTTCTCATTGCTACCAAAAATCCCAAGTTCATATCTTGTTGATTCCTCCATCAAGGCAACTTCACAAACTCCAAGAGACAAAGTGATTCTACACTACAACCTACAGCAAATCTTGGGCACGACGACTTGCCAGCTTCGTGCCCGAGTTGCCTCGGTATTGAGGTGGGAGCCCGTAAAAGATGCAGACGATGTGGTGCCCTTCCGGCGAGGAGGCGACGATGTGGAGACAAGACTTTCCGCGGGAGATCGGGACGACGACGAGAAGACCGGAGGACTCGGATCACTCGGTATACTTCTCTTCCCATCTCTTGGTCAGCTAGCATTAGGTTAATGGTTTATGATCCGAGTTTTCATTGTCCGCGGTAGCGCCAGTTTCCGAGTAAGGAAAATTTTTGATTCCGCATTTTGGCCTCGGATAGACGGCCGGGGCACTGCCGTGGCGCAACAGGAATTGCCTCAGTCTCGGCTGACAGTTCGTCGGGTAAATTTCGAGTTACTATCATTTTCTCTCTTCTTTTTTTTATCTTGCAATCTTTTCTAACAAGTTTGCTTCTGTTTTTAATGCAGGTGCGGCCAGTGCCGATGCTCCACTGCTTGAAGGAGCACCGTCAACTACTGCTTTGGCGGTGGTCACTTCCCCACCTTCCCTTGTGCCATCGCGGATGTTGGAAGGTATGGATTTGCGACTCACAAGTTAATCTTTTAAACGTGTAGCTTATGGACTAACATCATACCACTGTGTCCTTTCAGGAGTGCTCTTCGATCATCTATACCAAGTGTTGCTCCCACACTTCTCCTTCCCGTCCGAACTCGCTTCTCCCTCTAGTGGTGCCGGTGAGTACATTTTCATTTTGATGTCTTTGTTTACTCCCTTTTTTAGCAATAGGATGATTTCTGACTTTTCCTCTTCCTTATTGCAGTGCCACAAATCGAAGGAGGGGACGCAAGACCTGCCACGCCACCGGCCCTTCCGGCTTTGCCGTCTGTTGCAGCTGGTACAGTATATTCCTCCCCCTTTTTATATGATCCTTCAACATCTTTTCGAATCATTGTTTAACCATGTTTCGTTTTGCATCTATTGTTCCAGCTCCGATCCCTCTTGAGTCTCGTGTTCTTTCACCAGCGGGCTCTTTCTTGAAACGTCCATCTTCAAAAGGTGCCGTGATGAGATTGGGCATGCTGAGCGGGTATATCAAAGATCTTAACATGGACGCTCTCCCTTCTGCCGTGGATTTCGCAATTGATGTTAACCCGATGTTGGCGGCGCTCGTAAACTTTCACAATGAAGGCGTCGTCGAATCTTGGGTTAACCACTGCAGAGAGATTGAGGCCTGCTTGCATCGGTTGGAGACGACGCGCCCTTCTCCCGAAGTTTTGGCCATGAGCACCGAACGGACAGCCTGGCTCGAGCAAAGCGCTTCTTATCTCCTCCATTTGGAGCAGGAAGCAGCTTTACGGTTGAAGGAGCGTCGGGAAACTTCAAGCGCAACCGCTCGCCTGCGCGCTGAATTTAGGACGAATGCTGCTGAAGTGAAAGCCGTCTTTGAAGGCCTTGTGGAGCGTATCTCTAATGGGCTAGCACTGAGGCGGAAGCTTGATGCCGCTGAGCGTGATGCTCGAGGCCAAGAAGCAGCTCAGCAGGTTGTTGGGGAACAGCTCGCATCCTTCACGCAGCAGCGGGCTCAAGTAGAGGCCGAACTGGCGGTGGCAGCTGGTTAGGAGAAGGCGTGGAAGGAAGTACGCGGGCAGTTGATAGAGCTGTTCAAGAAACTTCCTTCTCCCTGAATATCTTGTATCATTTACACAGTTGTAATTTGTATATAATGTATACACATCCCCTGTTTTTTTTTATACGATCTGCCTTGTATTTTGATTGAATTTATGAATAAAGGTACGCATTCCTTCTTGCGATGTCTGGTACTATTTCTTTGCTTTCTCCCTTTTCATTATGATGTTTTCGATGAACTTGATTGGCGGATAACTTAACTTCTCCGAGAGATAGTGATGGCTTAGGCCGTAGGTTCAGATCTGCCGCCTAAGACTTTTCAGTTCTATGAGCCGTGAGGGTCTCACAGAGACTTTTCTCTCTACGGATCGAGAGGATCTCATAGGTGGATTTTCTCCTTAAGAATCGTGAGGATTCCTAAGTGTGTTTTCTCTTACAAGTCGTAAGGATCCTATAAGAGAATTTTTCCCTCTTACGAGTCGAGAGGACCCGTAAGCAGTTGTTTCCCTCCTTGTCGAAAATCGACTTCGGAGAGTGAGACCCGTGAATAGTATGCAAGAGACCATTTTGGATTGACTTGCAGGGCCCCATTGTTCAGGAAGCAAGTTTTTCAATCTTTGCTGCCCGAGACTTCATCTTGCAAGGTGGGACGAACCGGGGATTCTCCCGCGGAGACAGTGGTGGCTCTGCGAGTTGACGTAGGTCGGGAGGCTCTCGTCACGGAGTGTTTGTATCCGTGAGTCGAGGAATTTGCTAGGGATTATTTGTTTCCCAAGCGCCAAGGATTATTTGTTTCCTTGGGGTTTGAAAAGAGTCGAGGGTTCCCACGGAGGCACTGGTGGCTCTGCGAGTCGACGCGAATCAGAAGGCTCTCGTCAAGGAGTGTTTGTATCCGTGAGTCGAGGAGTTTGCTAGGGATTATTTGTTTCCCAGGCACCAAGGATTATTTGTTTCCTTGGGGTTTGAAACGAGTCGAGGGTTCCCACAGAGGCTCTGGTGGCTCTGCGAGTCGACGCGAATCAGAAGGCTCTCGTCAAAGAGTGTTTGTATCCGTGAGTCGAGGAGTTTGCTAGGGATTATTTGTTTCCCAAGCGCCAAGGATTATTTGTTTCCTTGGGGTTTGAAACGAGTCGAGGGTTCCCACAGAGGCTCTGGTGGCTTTGCGAGTCGACGCGAATCAGAAGGCTCTCGTCAATGAGTGTTTGTATCCATGAGTCGAGGAGTTTGCTAGGGATTATTTGTTTCCCAAACGCCAAGGATTATTTGTTTCCTTCGGGTTTGAAACGAGTCGAGGGTTCCCACAGAAGCTCTGGTGGCTCTGCGAGTCGACACGAATCAGAAGGCTCTCGTCAAGGAGTGTTTGTATCCGTGAGTCTAGGAGTTTGCTAAAGACACTGGTTTCTTCGGAGTTGGACTGAACCGTCGAGATTTGGCTTTGTCTTCTGGCGGAGCCTGTTGGGAAAGTATGGTTCCCTCTTTGTTTACGCCCTTGGATTGTATACAGGGATCGATGTGATCTTAACTGTAGGGCCAAAGTTTTATCATTTCTTCTTTTTATTTTATTTTATTTCCGCGATGCTCTATCATTTCAGCTTTTATATCGCGAAGGTCGCGACTGCCCAATCATTTCGGCTATTTTTCGCGGTGCCCAATCATTTCGGCTATTTATTTTATTTTTACTCGCTGCTTTTTATTGCGAGCTACCCCATCATTTCGGCTATTTTGCATGCATACATTTTTACTTACTGCTTTTTATTGCAAGTTGCCCTATCATTTCGGCCATTTCGTATGCATGTGCGGCCTATCGGCTTTTCACCGTAAACCTGAAATTAGACGCTGATTTCGGCATCAGCACCGCTACAACTGGGATATCGCCAGGAGCGAATCATCATTTGCCTCTGTCATTGTCGAACAAAGGAGGCTTAGCGGCCAGGGTTAGGGTCCTGTCGGCTAAGGCTTTTGACCTTATGAGCCGTAAGGGTCTCACAAAGCTATTTCTCCCTACAAGTCGTGAGGATCTTATAGGTGTATTTTCTCCCTAGGAATCATGAGGGGTCCTAAGTGTATTGTTCCGCTGTATGTCGTAAGGATCCTACAGGAGGGTTTTCTCCTTGTAAGTCGAGAGGATTTACAAAGGTTGTTTACCATGCAAACATATCCCTAGTCTCGGATGGGACTTAGTTAGGGAAATGTTTATTCGCGCCCGTGGATTGTATACAAGGGTCGGTATTGAGCCACTTGTAGGGCAATATCGGAAGTTGTGGGGGTTGCTTAAGCACAGGTTTAGGTCTCTGTGACTTAAGACTTTCAACTCTTATGAGCCATGAGGGTCGCATAAGAGAGTTCTTCTTACGAGTCGTGAGGATCTCGCAAGTGTATTTTCTCCTTAGGAATCGTGGGGATACCTAAGTGTGTTGTTCCCTTGTGAGTCGTAAGGATCTCACGCAGGTGGTTTCTCCTTACAAGGTCGAGAGGACCCTATAAGTGTCTTTTAATGAGGTTGCGCCCTTTCGGGTTTTCACAAACACTCGCCGGTAGTCCTGCTGTTTTTACTCAAGAAGCCCTTTCAGGTTTTCATCCGTGCCCATTTTGCTTATGGACATACCTTTTTTTTACTATTCTTTTTATTTTTATATATTTTTTAACGAGGCCGCGCCCTTGCGGGTTTTCACGAACACTCGCCGGTAGCCCTGCTGTTTTTACTCACGGAGCCCTTTCGGGTTTTCATCCGTGCCCCTTTTGCTTATGGACATACCGTTTTTTTTGTTTTATTTTTATATGTTTTTTTATATCTCGTCAGCCTAAAGATACTGCTGTAGTAGTTTAAAGACGTTTCGGTCTGCTATTAGTTTAAGGACATTTCGGTCCGTCGTTGAGAAGGTTGGCTACTTTTATAAAGCTTGAGCTTAGGAAGATAGCGAGCGGACATAGTCGTCGTCATCTATCATTGACCTAGGCTGTGGCACATTAAGCGTAGTATTTCTTTAGGAAGCGACTGTTTATCGACCTGAAAGGCCTTTCACCGTGCATGTCCATGAGTAGATAGGCCCCACCCTGGTAAACTTTATCTATGATGTACGGGCCTTCATAGTTTGGCTCGAATTTTCCCCGCTTGGCGCGATTGGGGATCATAGGCCTTTTGACAACTAGCACGAGTTCGCCTTGGCGGAATGTTCTCGATCGGGTCAATCTTTCGTATGAGCGCGTCATCTTTGCTTTATAAGCTTCCAGATTTAGTTGTGCTAGGAGCAGGGTTTCATCAAGAGCATCCAGCTCTTCAAATCGTAGGTGAGCATTTTCTTCATCCGTCAGCTCGTAGTGAGCTGCCACCCGCAGAGAGGGCAATTCTATCTCGAGGGGGAGTACTGCTTCCGTACCGAACACCAACGCGTATGGCGTTGTGTTTGTGGCTGTCTTGAACGTGGTTCGATACGCCCAAAGAGCTTCTTGCAGTCTCTCATGCCAGTCTTTCTTATTTCGGGACACTGTTTTCTTTATAATTTTCGTCAAGGTCTTGTTGAAGGCCTCGGCGAGACCGTTAGCTCGTGGATTATAGACCGAGGAATATCTCCAGTCTATGTTATGCTGCTGTGCGAAGCGGCTGATTTTATGACTTCGGTAGGCTGGCCCGTTATCGGAGATGATCCACCTCGGAGTTCCAAACCGATATATGACGTGCTTTTTGAAGAAATGGAGGATAGTCTCCGTCTTCAGTTCTCTCAACGGTATTGCTTCTGCCCATTTGGAGAAGTAGTCAGTCGTCGCCAGGATGAAACGATGTCCTCTAGACGATGCTGGTTCGATGGGGCCGACTATGTCAGTTCCCCACATTTCGAACGGCCAGCTAGCCACCGTTGGATGTAATGGATTTAGATGCTGATAGATGAAGTCCCCATGAATTTGGCATGAGTGACATCGCCTCGCATATTCGAGGCAATCTTGAATCATCGTGGGCCAGTAGTAGCCCATCCGTTTGATCTTCAACTTCATCTTTGGACCTGCTTGGTGAGAACCGCAGATTCTGTCATGAACCTCCTGAACGACTCTTTCCGCTTCGTCCGGTCCTAAGCATCTCAGCCACAGAGAATCAAATGACCTCTTGTATAGAGTATCATTGACGAAGGCGAAAGACAGAGCTCGTTTCATGAGCTGATGTCTTGCGGACGCATCTTCGGGCATTTGGTGGGACTTGAAGTAGTCTATAAAGACTTCCCTCCAATCCTCAACCTTCTCATGGTCTTTTATTTGCAAGGTCGCTTGTTCAATCACTCCCTTCTCTTCGGGTGATTCCGAAGGTATTTCTGCGGGGGCGAGCACCCGACGACTTTGTACCATGATTCTAACGTCATCGAGGTTCTCGTCAGCCATTTCTTTAGCAAGTTTGGCCAACGCGTCCGCTTTGCTGTTTTCTGCGCGCGGTTTGTTCTCCAAAGTATATGAGGGAATCTGGGTTAGCAGTTGTTGCACCTTTTCACCGTATTTTACCAATTCCGGTTTGCATGTTTGGTAATCGCCGTTCACTTGACTGACGACAAGCTGGGAGTCCCCATATATGAGGAGGCTTTCAATTCCCATGTCAATGGCGATCTCGAGACCTGCTATCAAAGCTTCATATTCAGCTTCATTATTCGTTCTCGGCTCTGTTAAGGAGAAAACGAAGCGCATTATTCCTCCTTGTGGGGTTACGAAGATAAGGCCTACTCCCGATTTGATCATCGACGTACTTTGTTTGTGCTTTTTCATGGAAGATGCTCCATCGAAATAAAGCTCCCAACGGGTATCACCACCGTCGATTGCGTCAAACGCATGCTTGTCTGGCAAATCGCAATTCAGGGGAGAATCGGCAGGTATCAGGTGCTCAGCAAGGAAGTCGGCTATGGCCTGACCCTTCACTGCCTTGAGGGGTCGATACGTTATCGAGAACTCCATTAAGAGCAGGGCCCATTTAGCGAGTCGTCCCGTCAATATGGCCTTTGGCATTAGATATTTGAGAGGGTCCACCTTTGAAATGAGATGGACTTCATGCGCTAATGCGTAATGTCTAAGCTTTGTTATTGCGAAGATCAACGCCACGCAGTGTTTTTCAATGGGGGAGTAATTGCTTTCTGCCCCCAGCAGAACCCGACTTAAGTAGTAGAGTGCTCCTTCTTTCCCCTGGTCATTCTCTTGTGCCCATAATGCGCCTAAAGAACCTTCAAGGGCGGCCGTGTAAAGAATGAGAGGCTTTCCTTTAACTGGAGCAGCCAACACTGGAGGGTTTTGCAGATACTGCTTGATCTCGTCCAGTGCGCCTTGGCATTTGTGATCCCAAACGAATGGGGTTCCCTTCTTCATCAGGTGACTGTAAGGACGGCACTTTCCTGAAAGATTAGCGATACACCGCCGAATGTATGCGAGCTTTCCTTGGAGAGATCGCAGCTGTTTAAGAGTTCTCGGCAGAGGCATTTCCATGATCGCCTTGATTTTAGACGGATCTATCTCAATACCTCGGTGTCGGACGATGAATCCCAGGAATTTGCCCGAGGAAACCCCGAACGCACATTTAAGAGGATTCATTTTCAAATTGTATTGCCGAAGGCGTTGAAATACGGTCTTCAAATGCTCGAGATGTTCTTCGTATGATTTGCTTTTAACCACGAGATCGTCGATATAGCATTCGACGATTTCGTGTATAAGGTCATCGAAGATCTTTGTCATGGCCCTTTGATAAGTGGCACCGGCATTCTTTAAACCGAAGGGCATCACTTTATAACAGAATATACCTAGAGGGGTCCTGAAGGTGGTGTGTTTCTGGTCTTCGGGATGCATCTTTATCTGATTATACCCTGATGAGCCATCCATGAAAGAGAAAATCTCATGAGTGGATGTATTGTCTATCATCAGTTCGGTGACTGGCACTAGGAAATCATCCTTCGGGCAAGCTTTATTAAGATCCCGGAAGTCTACGCATATGCGCACTGTCCCATTTTTCTTCATCACTGGGACGATGTTGGCGATCCATTCAGGGTATTGAACTTCCTGGATGAAGCCAGAGTCGATTAACTTTTTGACCTCGGTATTGATGCTCATCTCAAGCTCGAGTCGCATTCTTCTTGGCGCCTGTTTGACTGGCTTGATGTTCGGGGATATTGCTAGTCTATGTACAGCAACTTCTGGATCTAGTCCCGGCATCTCGGAATAGTTCCATGCGAAGCAATCTTTATACTGCACAAGGACGTCCTTTAACGCAGCCGCCCTCTCTTCAGACAGCAACTCTCTGACGAATGTCGGTCGCGGATCGTTTACCGTCCCCAACTCGATTTTCTTGAGGTTATCTGCAGTGGTATGTATTCCATCCTCTAGTTCTTTCAGAGATGGGGGAAATTCTGAGATTACCTCATCATTGCTGTTTTCGAGGCACCAAGGAAGGCTGTCCATGTTCTCGGGTTCTTCTTTTAGTATTGTTATCATGTGACAGGTACGAATTCGCTTCCAGTCCCAATGTGGAACAGGTTTTTCTTTCGTGGCCTTGGGTTCGTGCTTTTGTGGTGGTGCTACCCTCCAGTTGTCGGACAGAGCGAATTTACCAAGCTGGTACCGATCTTCGACCCAATTCTTGAAGGTGAAGCAATCTTCAAGAGGATGACCTATCACTCGATGGTAAGAGCAATAGTCCGGGTGTGAGGCTTCGCCCGCTTGTTCGGGGTGTTTAGACTCCGGCAATGTAAGCATTTGATACTTTAGGGCAAGATCGAGTATCTTCTTCGTCTTTTCCCGAGGAAACGAGTACGCTCGACCCATTTTCTTCATGAGGGATAGATCAATAACGCTCGATTTCTATTTGCGTGGCTTCTTAGCCCTGCTTTGTTGCTGTTGAGCGCCTCTTTGGCCTTTCGACTTGTTTCTGCCTCCGCGTCGAGCCCTTTTTATATCAGGTTGACACGGGGCAGCATCTTCGTCTTTTACTGCCTGTTGAAGGAGGCGCTGCGTTTTGGCTTTCTCATAGATTGCCATTTCTCGATTGTGATCATCTCGGACATTTTGACCCGCTTCCCTTATAAGTTTGCCCATTTGGTCTTCAAATGATGGGCTGGGCAATTTTTCATCAGGAACTTTTACTGGTTCAGGATTAGCGTCTTCCCCTTGAGCATCTGCTTCTTCATCAAAATTATGCACGACGTAACAGTCGCGGAGCAGCTCTCGTTTCCTGGAGCGAATGTATCCGAGCCCGATCGTCTCCATCCTCCCATTAGGTAGCTTGTACTGAGTTCCGGGGACGTTCCAAACCCTGTCATAGAATTTGGCCTTCCTAACGGTCTGTTCGAAAGGTATCCCCTGGCGTTTCAGCAGCCTCCTCAAGCCCTCCGTATAATATCGGGGTAGACGGATGGGCTGAAGTCTGTCCAGCGTTGGATCCGCACCGTGCCAAAGTCCTTTTTCCACCTTGTTTTCTTCGGAACGGTAGAATAGGATTTCCCTCTCGCCTTTTCGTCCGGGAGGGATATAAAATGTCTGCAATTCTTCCACGCTGTCGGTGTCGAGCGCATCTAGTTCTTAATAATGTTCAAGCGGTACCATGGCTATCTGCAGACTTCGCTCTTCATCAGCAGAAGCTCGTATTGAAAGCCGAGCAGGGAATACAGCATGGACTTCATCCTCCGAATCACTACCAAAGATCAGTGAAGGGGCGGATGGTCCCGGCTTGGTGTATTGGGGCGGACCCGAATAAATTATATCCTCCTCCTCCTCGGTATCACTGCCGAAGACAGGGATGGTTGCGTTAGTTTTGTTCTCCGGCCTGTGACACCTTTCCGTGTCTTCGAAACTCGGCAAGAAGTATTTGGCATCTTCATACTTACGAACTTCATTCACGGAAAACGGATTCAATTCTCCTGCCACAGTGTACTCGAGGCCATCCCTACAATACTTCATACACTGATGCTGTGTACAAGGGATGATATTGTACTCGTGTAGCCATGGTCGGCCGAGCAGAGCATTGTAGCACGTCTTGGCGTCTATAACATGGAATTTGATATCTGTGACGAGCAACCCGAAGCGTAGCGTCAATATCACAGATCCAAGAGTTTTTGATGATTGGGAGTCGAATCCGGAGATGGTGATTTTGTCTCGGGCGAGGTGATGGACACTCATGCAAATTTCCTTTAACACCCGCACATTGAGCAAATTAACAGACGATCCATTATCGACCAAGATTTTACTTATCTTTATGTCATGGCAGTATCCTGAGACATAAAGGGGACGATTGTGTTCGCATGTCCCGAGGAGAAGGTCTTCATCACCAAAAGCAACGTCAGCCGTGTGCACCTCTTCTAGTTCATCCTTCATCTTTTCTTCGGCTAGGAAGGCTTGGAACTGGTCCGGATCTTGTAGCGCCTTAATCAAAGAATCCCTTGCCTCTTTTGATAGTAATAAGGCATCAAGGATGCTGAGTTGAGAGGGTAGTTTTCTCAGATGCGCCAAAACGTTGTAATCCACCTTATTTCTCTTCGGCGGGTTCTTGGCGTTTAACTCTTCCGTGACTCGGTCATCGAGAGTAATATCCTCAGAGACCTTCTCTTTCCCTTTATCTCTTTTGTTTAAGGGTCTGAGATTCTTTTCAGGTAGCGTCCGATTGCGTAGCTGGATATTCTCGCAAACCTTCGGTTCTTCTTCTTTTCCCAAAACGGACTCTTTAAAGAGAGGGGCAAGTTCTAGTTCTTCATCAGAATCACTCCCAAATGTATGCACTTGTGATCCACCGGTGTTAACCACGCGACAATCACCGGTAGCTCTGTTAAGGCCTTTGATCGTTCCGTTCTGCTCTCGGCGAGTCTTGCGCTTTTCCCGCTTAAACTGTTGTCGATGAGCGACGTATCCTTGCCACCATTTATCGAAAGCTTTGCACTCTTGAGTGGGGTGCGAGACCTTCTGATGATATAAGCAATAGGAGGGGTGCATTTCTATTTCACCGGTAATTTTTCCTTCAGAGGATGGTAGCTTCATGCCCATTGATATGGCCTTAGCAAACTTTTTCTTTATCTTGAATTGGCTTTTGTCGGTAGTGGAGGCATTTGGCTCCAGCGGGATCGTCTCAGCTCCTTCATCAAGTCGTTGGCGTTTGGCCCTTTCGAATATAACCGCCTCGCGCTCCCGATCAGCTTTACTTTTCAACCGAGCTTCATTAAGGAATGCGTCAATTACTTCATCTAATGGCCCCAGAACTTTTGGTTCAGAATCTGCCTCCAGCGTTTCAGTACAAGGGGTCTCCTCATCGTTTGAATGGGAAATCATATGACAGCTCACCACGCATTCTTCAGATTCATCTGACGAACTTTCTCCCTCGCCTTCCTCTTGAAAGACGTGGTTGAGGAATTCTTGGAGCGTAATGGGAGTCCGTGCCTTTTGGTTGTATTCATCCAGCGCGTCAATTTGCTTTTGTAAGTCCGTGCGCTTGCCGCCAAGCTTCACAGGATTTTTAGATTTCTTCTTCTTCATTTTCGAAGATTTTGGCGGCTGGCTGCAAGTGCTTGAACCGCCACAATCGGTCTTTGGAGTTGGACGAGGTTTTAGCATTCCCTCCATAATTTGCGGCTCCAATGGATTCTTCCACTTGATCGCTGGACATGCCTGAAGATCGTTTAGCATCCTCTTTGTCTTGGCTGATAATACAACCTCCCAAGGAGCTTCTTCAATTACGGAGCATGTTGCCCCCGGCGTATTCGTCCCCTTAGAGGTGTGGGGTTGCGGGGGATTCACCTTCCATTTGTCAGATAATGCGAACTTGCCTTGTCGATACTGGTTTTCAAGCCAATTCTTGAAAACGTAGCAATCTTCTATCGGATGGCCTAATACTCGATGATAAGGACAGTAGTTGGGCTCGTTAATGTCACTTGGTTGCAACGGACGTTTTGGATCCGGCAAATTTATGAGTCTGTTGCGCAACGCCAGCTCGAATAACCTCCTCGTTTTATCACGGGGAAAGGAATAAGGACGTCCCATCCTATCCTCAAGGGGTACGTACGGGCGCATATTATTTTGACGAGCAACCGGCTTCGAGTCGCTCGGTTGTTGTTGAGCATTAGCGACGACGATCGCTTTTCCCTTCCCTTTGTCATTTCGGGAGTCCGGCCTTGGGAGAGGGGGTTTATGGCCCATTTGATCCATTTGCGCTAGCTTATCAATCAGGGCCTGGAAGGTAGTCGGCTTGAAAAACATCATAAATTGTGATATGGTTGCTTGTGGATCGAGGGTTCCTACAAACATACCCACTGCGGGAGCTTCTTCAATGCGCTGCTCACACTTTGACCATAAATTCCGCCATCGTATAGCGTACTGAACCCACGTCTCGCCGGGTTTTACCCCGGCGTTAATCAGTGCCGTCATCGGGGTACGCTCACTGGCACTCGCAAAACGCTGAGTGAACAGCAGCTCCATCTCCGCGAAGGTTTTAATAGAGTCATTTGGGAGTTCAGAATACCACTCAAACGCCGTATCTGATAAACTTCCAACAAACTGGCAAAGCAACAGCTTATCGTCACCGCCGGTGTTGCCGCAGAGCGCCCTGAACTGGGCAACATGCTGATGAGGATTGCCCGTCCCCTTGTAGACATGGAACTTAGGAATTGTATAACCTGGCGGGTACTTAATCTGATCGTACCAACCCGGATATGGCCGCCCCGTCTTTACGACCTGACCGGCTGCTTCAGTCGCCTGATGCACCCGTATTTGCTGGGCGATGTATTCATCCAAATCAGCTTTTGATATGGTATCCTCTTTAGCTGCGGATAGAGCCGGTGGAGGATTCGATGTCTCTCCCCTATCGTCTTCAAGAATGATCGGGGGATCTCCAGCAGATGGATCTTGTTGAATCATCATACCCACCATATCCTGGAACAGGAGGGCCATTTTCTTTATGTTGGCTGCCTGCTCCGCAGCTTCTTTATCTTTCTTCTCTAGCACGCGCCGAAGGAATTCGGCGTCCGTTTCTTGTTCTTGACGTTCTTCTGAGGATGTTTCCGGGGTTTCTTTCGGTCCTGTAAGTGCGGCCATAGCGTTCATCATCTCCTGGAGCTTCTGTTGCTGCTCCTGAGCCTTGGTCACTGACCGTGTAAGCGGTCCATGACCCGTGGATGTATGGTTGTCTTCTTTTCCCAATGCCATGTAAACCGTATGAACTGTTATGTCCCCTGACTTGGGGCGTTTAGGTTCACCATTTTTAACTTTTGCCGATGACGCGGGGGTTTTCTCTGGCCTCCTTCTTTTATGGGCCGTTGAGGTTGAAGGAACCATTAAAGTGGGCACCCTAGCAGTTGCTGTCCCCTGCTGTTTAATGGGATAATCCTTGTCTTTATCCACCTTCGCCTTTTTCTGGCGACGAGAGTGACCTGGGTCAATCACAGAGTCTTGAACCCTTCGCCAAACTTTATAAATTCTTGAAGACAGCCGTTGAGGGGGATATTCTTGCTTCGTTTCTGGAACCCTCTCCGCAGGTGGAGGAGATCTCTTCAATGTAGCGATTGGAGAGTTCTTCCGTACCCTCCTCAGCAGTTCAAAGCTGTTCTCAGTTGGAACAGCAGCGTTGACCTCCACCATCGGAGCGGGTGGAGTTAGCCCTGAGGGGGAGTTGCCCCCTGCCTTTCTTACTCGTCGCCAATGGCGACGTCTAGCATGACGAGCCGTTGGGACTGGCTCGGAGATAGAGATAACTTCTTTTTGCCCCCTGTCTGAATGAGGCGCCGCCGGTGTTAACCTCTTAAAGACTGAGGTTGTTCCTTGCGGGGTAATATCCAATCTGTCAAAGACAGATCTTCGTGCAGGGGCAGGAGCAGGAATCATCAGTCTTGAAAAGACTGACTCTTTGGCGGGAGAAGCCGTCTTAACGACTTCCGGAATAGCGGCCGTTGCCCTCTTTGGGATAGCCAATTTAGAGTTCTGATTTAGCCTGGTGAAAACAGAGGCTGTCGGTTTGGTAGCGGGCGACCCGTTGATAGGGGCCGTCATGGCAGTGAGTCGGTCGAAGACCGACTTCTTGTTCACCTCCGGTGCAAGTATTGGCATAGAGCAGCTTGTCGGTGGGATCATGGTCCCGAAGAATAAGCCAGTGGTGGCTTGGGTCACCTGGTCTACTGGCAGAGTGAGGAAAGAAGCCGCTTGGGGCCCATATGCTACACCTCCGGGGGAGGTGGAGCGTCCGTTGCAGTGGCACTTCGAGCAGTTGGTGCAGTTGAAGGCCATTGAATCTTGAGTTCTGTGTCAGGCAAAAGACCAAATCTTAGTAACTCGAAAATCCAAAGGCAACCCTTTAACAAACCGCGATTGGTTCGCGAAGACGACACACGAAGTGTGGAGTGGAAAGAGGAAAAGGTCCCACCGGGCGTGCCAGAATCTGTTCCCCTCCGAAAGGCGGCGCACAGGACCGCGATGTCCTAACGCTGAGATTCGGGGCAGATGCTATTTGGTTTTATCCGTCTACCTCTCCAAAGATGCCAAGTTGATTTATGGCACCATGTATCGGAGGTTTAGACGGATGCGGCCGACGTAGCAGACTTCGTCAGATTCCCCCTCGCTTGAGGGGTTTTTGATTGTGGGGACGCTCTTCCCTGCAGGCGCAAGCCCCTGCAGTTAATTACGCTACCGCATCGCGGTAACAACTTTCTCCTTCTCCAGAATTTGACTTCGTGTCGTGTGTGTTTGTTTTGTTTGTGGTTGCCCGTGGATTGTATACGGAGACTGAGTAATACCGTCGCCCGTAGGACGTGGATTAGTCCAAATCCGTATTTACTTAGATTTGGGTTTGGTGTTTTTAGTTTAAGGATGCATTAGTCGCGTTGCGGCTAAGATCAACTTAAACGGTCGTTAAGGATACGATAGTCCTGTTTGAGACTAAGATCAACTTAACGTGATTGTTTAGATCCGACAAAAGAGCGTTTGGGCTCTATTGTTCCAGTTTGGGAGATTCATAGTCCAATTTGGGACTAAAGTCTGTTTGGAGGATACGTTAGCCATTTTTGAGGCTAAGATCGACTCAAACGTTTGTTAAGGAAACGTTAGTCCAGTTTGAGACTAAGATCAACTTAACCGGACCGTTTAGATCCGACAAAAGAGCATTTGGGCTCTATTATGCCAGTTTAAGGACGTGGTGGTCCATATTCCAGTTTAGGGACGTGGTGGTCCGATATTAGTTTAGGGACGTCTCGGTCCGATATTAGTTTAGGGACGTCTCGGTCTGATATTAGTTTAAGGACGTCTCGGTCCGATATTAGTTTAAGGATGTTTCGATCCACGAGTTTAAAGACCCCGCAGTTCATATTCATGTGTGGTCGTTGGGACCCGTCGCCTCTCTGACGTCGTTGAAAGATTACAATGATAGATGTCAGAGGAGTTCGGAGATGTACCCTCGAACCGGAGATAAATTGATTTAGGAGAGCTATTTTGCTCAGTCAATTTAATTTGAGGACTTACGGCCAAGATTGGGTTAAGTCCAGTTGAGAATATTCAACATTTCTCTTGATCTTTGGCCTATTAGGCCTGTGCTAGGGCTTTGCCCATATTTAATAATGCACTGCATTCTATTCTGGCCTGCTAGGCTTTTGATTTGGGCTCTGTCCCTTTATTTATGATGCAGAGCATCTATTTTAGTTTGGGCTCTGCCACTTTTTAAAACAATGCATTGCATTTTATTAGACCTGTTAGGCCTTCTTTAATTGGGCTTGGCCCCTTTTGTAAGCAATGCAGTGCATTTGTGCAAAGCACTAAGAATCTATTTTAGATTCAAAACAGAAGTGCAAAGCACTTTTTGATCCCTTGTTTCAGAGAACCCAAGGTTCATAACAAGTGCAAGGCACTATTTTAATTTTTTTTTATTTTATTTGTTTTTTTTATTTACTGAAGATCCATGATTTTGTTCATAAGAGAAATTTCTCTTCTTCCAAAGGTTTTTACCTCTTTTTTTTTATTCTTGAGGAGTTCTTCATGTTAGTGTATATGCCCTAGGGGCCATTATTGTATCATACTAGTTTGTATATTACTTAATGGAAGCTTGGGATATTCACATGTATATAACAGTCTTGCTAAACATGGTAGTATGCTACTTGGTTTTTTCTATCTTAATATGTGAGTATACGTATTGATAGAGCTCTTAGGATCTTGCTTGACTACCAGCGTTGTGATGGCAGTCACACTAGTGGGGGCTGGGTAGTCTACAAGCACATCCTTATTCAGGTCCCTAGTCGTTGGATTATCGAGACAGAGCATCGATACTCCGGAGTAGACTAGTGTGTACGCTTCTCATCCCAGTTGGGGAGATGGTCTGTCCTACAGCCGTCAGTACGTCGTACTAGAGATAGTATGCAGGTGCTCGTTAGGTTACGGGTACACCAGACAGGACTCACAGGGAACTGTTGGTTGGTTTTATACCAGTCGTCAGTGAACAGTTCCCAGGTGACATGAGTACAGCATAGTCCGCAGACTTTACACTGCTACTTCGCCTCAAGTGTGTCCCACTGTTCTTAGATTGCTACCCTACCACGGCTCAAAGGAGTCGTGCAAACATGTAGCAGTTGGGTGCAGTCCCGAGCACTTGGAGGCAGTGGCGGTTAGACAGGATTCGTCTCTCCCGGTATTGGGGGTTGATATCGCGCTGTGTCAGAGAGCCATTACGCAAAGTCCCTGGCCAGGGCAAGCGAGATTTGCTGGTAGGTTCGAGTAGTTTCTCAGGGTGTAATAGGCTTCCCTCCGACACGACTTATACCGCTATTAGGGGACTGACGCTTGCCGTCCCCCTAGGCCCGATATGTGATAGTCTTGGACGAACGGACCGGACTGTATGGAGATTGTCACATCAGACTCAGTAGGAGTTCGGATGGGTTTCCTCATCGGCCTTCTTATCGACATCTACATGGGGACCGTTACGTACAGCTAGTGCCGCTTGCGGTCTGTGGTTAAACCCACTGCCAGCGTAGTAGTCGAGTCTCTAGAGTCCCACACAGAGAGTTTCCCTACTCCGGGCGAAACGATATAGAGGTCGTATGGTTTTACGACAAGGGTTCGGACGCATACGTGTGTTTACGCACGTACGACTTTCGGACAGTTTTTACCAGTCGGCTTTGGTTTAAGCCAGTTACTGGTATCCGGTTATTGGATTTATACAGTCTAAAGTTTTTCCGTATTTTTGCGGAAAGGAGGGGCGTTCTCGTAATTGCGCGAGAAGCTTCTAGAAGGTGGTGACTAAGGAGGTTTAGGTGGCATATACAATGAATGTGATTAGTGAGTCATATGGATGATTCATTCATGTCATTAAAGCATCATAAATGCTTAATGACTCATGGAGATGAATCATCACTTGATATTTATCAAGCATGGTTGTTAAATGATTTATTTTCTTTTCTTGATAAAAAGAAATGCTTGATATATATTATCATAACTCATTATTCTCACTTCATTATTATATTCATCTTCTCTCTCCTCAAGCTCTCCCTCTTCAAACCCTAATCCTCCCCTCTCATGTGTTGAGTACAAGGATTAGTTAGACTAACTAAACCATAACCCTCACTCTATATCACCTAGCTTCTTTGATTAGCACTTAAAGAAGGTTAGTTGCCTCAAGTTTAGAGGCTAAGCTTGGAGTAAAGCTCTTGGGTGGATCGTCTACTACTTCGAGAAGGCCGAGGAGGAGGTGGAGTTCGCAAAGACGAAGGACACGATTCGTTAGGTATAATCCCTAAACATAGTAGTATAGAACTTCGATGTTTCATGTTAGTTATCGTTTAGCTTCGATTCATGCGGTTAGTCGATGTTTAAGCAAAGAACAAGATCGTTTTTTAAATTTCCGCCTCCCCGCAAGTCGTGGGGTGTTGTACATCGACTTACAGTGGTATCAGAGCCTCGCTAAACAATAAATAACTTACTTGCAAATTTGTATGAATTTCGAACGGAAAAAACGAAACCGGAAAAGCCCGAAATCACAAGTTTCTGTCGATTTTTAAATGAAGTCCAAAAATTTTTCAGGGAAGTTCAGAAAGCTTGAAAAGACAGTAGAAGAACACCCAAGAAAATTGGGCCCCTGAATCGCCTAAAGCGCCTTGGAACCGCGGCGGATCCCACCAATCCGCCGCTATTCCGCCGCCGAGTTGGCGATTCAGGAACCTAATTTTCCTGTGTTGGTTCTCTGGGATATTTGGTATTTTCTGGAATTTTTTAATTTTTGCTCAGGTTTCAGATTTATAAAAAAGTATTGGAGCAAAATTAAAAATGTTTAATCGATCGAAATTATACAGTATTTGCTTGTTGGATTATATCTGTGTTTGTATAATGTGTTCGTAAACCTCCCCTAACTGCTAGTATGTCGGTTGGCAGGGGGTTGCACATTTCTGTAATGGATTTTATCTGTTTGTGCATATGAACTGTGTTGGACTGTTGTGATGTTTAGCCGGGGTTATGTGATGGGTTTTTATTTAATTCATTTGATGTAAATGTAATTTGTTGTAATATTATTTTGCGGGGCACATCCAGGTTGTGGTTGTAGCCACCGTTGTATTATTTCATTTCACTGTTTTTGCTCCTAGGACAGACCAAAGGAGGAGTGCACAAACTGCCGGGCGGGTAGTTTGCCGCACCCGTAGGGGTCTTGGGGTGGGGTAATGGCTATTCGTCACAACTGTGTAATCCGTCTTTTGTTGCAGGCTTAAAACAAACACGGATTGCTTGCAAATCCAATTAAGTTCATCTATGATCTGAAATGAATATCATTGCGTCAGACGAATGTAAAATATCTATATATATGATAGCTATTTAGACGTCACTTATGTTTTACACCCGCGCTAGCCCAACCCCCGCTCTGTCGTTAGTTAAGTAACCTAACGGGTAATGACGGGACCCCGTGGCGAATGCGGATGGCATAAGAGGACGTTGTATTTTCGTTGTTTTCTGCAATGATAGGTTAATGATGGGACGCATTATCTATAATGCAAAGAAAATAAACCAAAGTTTTAATCGTTGGAACAATTTAAAAGAAACCACTCGGTTAATTTTAAAAACAGATATTTTTAAATGCGGAGCTTTAACCACTCCTTTTAAAAGCTATCAGGTTCCTTCGGTTATATCAAGTTCATTAAGTTCACGGTTTCGCCAAAACCAGTCGTAGCCCTCCGTCATTTCTTATGGATAGTCAGTAGTATTCAAGCTATGTTTGTTGGCTTTCGTCAAGGCATAGTGTTTGGTAGCTACTGGGTATTCATTTGTTGCATAGATAGATGTGTTGGTTTGGGACAGTCGCATTACCTTGTTGGCTTTCGTCAAGGGTATATACGGGTGGGTTCAAATTAACAAGATAATGATGGGCAGAACTTGACATGTGACTTATGATTTGTTGGCTTACGTCAAGGTCATAAGAGCATGGGGCAAAAACTTATATCGGGAATTTCTAAAGAAACTGAAATTTGCAAAGAGATGCATACCATTTTGAGTTTGATGAATGTTGGTAGGATTCCTTCAACATTATCATACGATGATATTTGGATCTCGATCCTACTGTGAGTATATGCTACTTATCAGGATATTCGTCACTTAACGATCAATGCTATAAACCTAGTAGGTGTCCAGAAAGGTGTCAGCGGGGTTACGCCCCCAGAGAAAAGAGGTTATTTAATTAAGGAACTTCGCGAAAGCGTTGGAAAACCTCCCTCGAAGTATCGACACCAGCCTGGCTGAACGGTTAAGTAAGTATTGTACAGTGAGAATAGTCCTGGCTAATTCTTCTTTTATGGTTTGAGGAAGGATTCGAGAAACAGTGGGAGCCATCCAGTTTAGATAAACTAAAAACCACTCTAAACTTGCAAGAGCATCATGCTAAAGAGTTTTCTTCTCTCTCTCTCCTAATTGCAGCGACCCAGAAAATGACTGGACTTAAGTTACTTTTAGAGAAAAATATACTGACAGGGCCAAACTATAAAGATTGGCTGCGGAATGTCAAAATGGCTTTGACCTATGACAAATTGGGGTACGTCCTCACCGCTACGGCACCTACTGTCCCTGGTCCCAAATCCAGTAATGCGGATAAGGAAATCCGCAAAACCTGGGATTTAGATTGCTCGAAAGCCAAGTGCATCATGCTTGCCTCGATGAACAATGAACATCAGAGGAGGCACGAGGATATGGAACTAGACGCCATATTTCTCCATACAAAGGAACTTTATGGAGAGCAATCTCGTATAGCAAGATACGAGACCTCAAAGAACTTATTTCGAGCGAGGTTGGCTGTCGGGTCATCGGTAGGAGAACATGTCCTAAAGATGATCGGCTAAATAGAAGAGCTCGCAGACCTTGGGACGACTTTGGATAATGAGCTCTATACAGACCTTATTCTCCAGTCCCTTCCTTCCACCTACGCCCAGTTTATCCTGAACTTCAACATTCAAAGAAAAGAAGTTGAACTTCTGGAACTCCTGAACATGTTAAGGAGTGCAGAGGGAACCTTGCAGAAGGCAAGGGAAACACGCGCTATGTTTGTTGGCGGTGCATCTTCTTCCGGGTCCAAGGTTAGGGCCAAAGGAAGGAAGAAGAAGGCCGTCCCCAGACCTAGAGGAGGTGTTAGTAAGGTGGGAGGAAAGGGAAAGAAAAAGTTTGCGGTACCGGTAGTAGGCCAGGATGAGTGCTTCCATTGTCACAGGAAAGGGCACTGGAAGAAAGATTGCAGGGCGTGGAACGCCAAGAACCAGGAACCGAAGCAAGCTGTGGCTTCGACTTCAGGTGTGTTTGTAATTGAGAATTGTCTGTCGATCAACTCTACTTCCTGGGTATTGGATACCGGATCAGGATCTCATATTTGCAATTCATTGCAGGCACTGAGAAACCGTAGAGTGCTGAAGGAAGGTGATATGACCCTAAAGGTTGCTAACGGAGCTAGCGTGGGAGCTGCGTCCGTCGGGGATTATCACCTAGGATTGACGAGTGGACACATTTTGGTTTTACATAACTGTCTTTTTGTACCAAGCTTAACGTGTAATATCATATCAGTTTCCTTGTTATCAAATAAAGGTTATGATTTCACGTTTGTAAGAGATGTTGTTAACATCCACCTTAATCATGGTTTGATTGGGTCCGGTACACTAAATAACGGTATATATGTTTTAAACCAACTCCAAATTTTCAATGTCCAGAACACACCAAAAAGAAAGTCTTCAGATTTAAATAAAGCTTTCTTATGGCATTGTAGACTGGGTCACATCAATGAGAGAAGGTTGACTAAGTTGCATAGAGAAGGATATTTGGACTCGTTCGAATATCAAACTTATGACACTTGTCAATCTTGTCTCAAAGGAAAGATGACAAAGACTCCATTCACTGGACAAGGAGTAAGAGCGAGCGAGCTCTTGGGACTCATACACAGCGATGTATGTAGTCTAATGTCTACACATGCGAGAGGTGGTTATTCCTACTTCATTACTTTTACAGATGATTTCTCTAGGTATGGACATATCTTCCTAATGAAGCATAAATCCGAGGCCTTTGAGAAATTTCAAGAATACAAGAGTGAAGTGGAAAACCAAACAGGCAAAAGTATTAAGATACTAAGATCTGATCGAGGTGGAGAATACTTAAGTGCCGAGTTCCTAGGTTACCTAAAAGAGAAAGGAATTCTCTCTCAGCTTACTCCTCCATTCACTCCACAGCACAACGGTGTATCGGAGAGACGGAATCGAACCCTATTGGATATGGTACGATCCAAGATGAGTAATGCTGAGTTACCACGATCTTTCTGGGGTTATGCGATAGAATCAGCGGCATATCTTTTGAACAGAGTTCCAACCAAAACTGTGCCTACCACACCATATCAGATGTGGAGTGGGAAGAAACCCTATCTTCAGTACCTGAAGACATGGGGATGTCCAGCTTTTGTAAAAAGGCAGCATTCGGACAAGCTCGAGGCACGCTCAGTTGAGTGTAAGTTTGTGGGATATCCAAAGAACTCTATGGGATATTGTTTCTATTACGCAAAGGAACAAAAGGTTTTTGTTTCTCGTCATGCCCGCTTCTTAGAAACTGAATTTTTAGAAAATCAGAAGAGTAGGAGCGTAGTAGAACTGGAAGAAATTCCAGAACCACAAACTGCTACTGAAAGTTTGGTAGAACCGGAAGTTCAAGAAGTACAGGACATTCCCGCACCCCTCCGCAGGAGTAGTAGGCCGTCTCATCCGCCTGAGAGATACTACGGTTTTCTCATAGATGGGGATAGAGAGGATTGCATCATAGATGATGATGAACCTACTGACTTCCAGCAGGCCATCCAGAGCGGCGACTCGGTACGATGGCTAGATGCAATGCGGACCGAAATGAAGTCCATGTACACCAACAAAGTATGGACTTTGGACTTTGCTCCAGATGGGGTAAAACCCATAGGATGCAAATGGATCTTCAAGAAAAAGATTGGTATAGATGGACAGGTAGAAACCTATAAGGCTAGACTTGTTGCAAAGGGTTTTCGTCAATGACCTGGTTTGGACTATGATGAAACTTTTTCTCCAGTGGCTATGCTCAAATCCATTCGGGTCCTTCTTGCTATTGTTGCCTTCCATGATTATGAAATCTGGCAGATGGACGTAAAGACGGCTTTTCTGAATGGAAATTTAGAAGAGTGCGTCTATATGGATCAGCTAAAGGGTTTCAATCAGAGTGGGAGCAGCGGGAAAGTATGCAAGCTGCATAAGTCCATTTATGGACTAAAGCAGGCATCGCGGAGTTGGAACATCTGTTTTGATGAGACAGTCAAAGAATATGACTTTATCAAAAATCCAGATGAACCGTGCATATATAGTAAAGTTGTAGCCAGAAGTGTCGTATTCCTCGTCTATACGTGGATGACATTCTATTGATAGAAAATGACATTCCTATGCTACAATCTGTCAAAGGATTCTTGTCACACAGGTTCTCCATGAAAGACCTGGGTGATGCCTCTTACATTCTGGGGATCCGGATCTATCGTGATAGATCCAAGAGGATGTTGGGACTTTCGCAGTCCAGGTATATCGACACTGTACTGAAAAGATTCAGTATGGAAGATTCTAAGCGCGGTAATCTACCGGCTTGTCACGGAATCAGCCTCTCCAAAGAGATGTCTCCCAAGACTGATTTGGAAAGGGAACGCATGTCTATTATACCCTACGCTTCTGCGGTAGGCTCTATAATGTATGCGTTGTTGTGCACCAGACCAGATGTAGCTTACGCACTGAGCGTGGTGAGCCGGTATCAGTCAGACCCAGGGGAGAAGCACTGGATAGCAGTAAAGAACATTCTCAAGTACCTGAGAAGGACTAAGGAGATGTTCTTGGTTTACGGCGGAAAAGACCTCAGGTTGGAGGCCTTTGCTGATTCCGGCTTCCAGAGTGATAAGGACGATTCCAAGTCCATGTCGGGTTATGTCTTTACCCTCAATAGAGGGGCGGTGTGCTGGAAGAGCTCCAAGCAGGACACCGTTGCTGACTCGACGATGGAAGCGGAGTATATAGCTGCTTGCGATGCCGCAAAAGAAGCAGTCTGGATGAAGAAGTTCCTAACAGAACTTCAGGTGGTTCCTACCATAGTTGATCCAATAACAATGTATTGCGACAACAACGGTGCTATAGCTTTAGCGAAGGAACCAAGGTCCCATCAGAAATCCAGACACATCTTAAGGCGGTATCACCTGATCAGGGAGATCATTGATCGTCAGGAGATCGAGGTTCGGAGAGTTGCTTCTGAAGAGAACATTGCTGATCCATTCACGAAGGCCCTACCTCAGATTCAGTTCGAGAGGCTACTCGAGATCATTGGTCTACGATATGCCAGTACATGGCCCTAGTGCAAGTGGGAGATTGTTAGTGAATATGCCCTAGGGGCCATTATTGTATCATACTAGTTTGTATATTACTTAATGGAAGCTTGGGATATTCACATGTATATAACAGTCTTGCTAAACATGGTAGTATGCTACTTGGTTTTTTCTATCTTAATATGTGAGTATACGTATTGATAGATCTCTTAGGATCTTGCTTGACTACCAGCGTTGTGATGGAAGTCACACTAGTGGGGGCTGGGTAGTCTACAAGCACATCCTTATTCAGGTCCCTAGTCATTGGATTATCGAGACAGAGCATCGATACTCCGGAGTAGACTAGTGTGTACGCTTCTCATCCCAGTTAGGGAGATGGTCTGTCCCACAGCCGTCGGTACGTCGTACTAGAGATAGTATGCAGGTGCTCGTTAGGTTACGGGTACACCGGACAGGACTCACAGGGAACTGTTGGTTGGTTTTATACCAGTCGTCAGTGAACAGTTCCCAGGTGACATGAGTACAGCATAGTCCGCAGACTTTACACTGCTACTTCGCCTCAAGTGTGTCCCACTGTTCTTAGATTGCTACCCTACCACGGCTCAAAGGAGTCGTGCAAACAGGTAGCAGTTGGGTGCAGTCCCGAGCACTTGGAGGCAGTGGCGGTTAGACAGGATTCGTCTCTCCCGGTATTGGGGGTTGATATCGCGCTGTGTCAGAGAGCCATTACGCAAAGTCCCTGGCCAGGGCAAGCGAGATTTGCTGGTAGGTTCGAGTAGTTTCTCAGGGTGTAATGGGCTTCCCTCCGACACGACTTATACCGCTATTAGGGGACTGACGCTTGCCGCCCCTAGGCCCGATATGCGATAGTCTTGGACGAACGGACCGGACTGTATGGAGATTGTCACATCAGACTCAGTAGGAGTTCGGATGGGTTTCCTCATCGGCCTTCTTATCGACATCTACCTGGGGACCGTTACGTACAGCTAGTGCCGCTTGCGGTCTGTGGTTCAACCCTCTGCCAGCGTAGTAGTCGAGTCTCTAGAGTCCCACACAGAGAGTTTCCCTACTCCGGGCGAAACGATATAGAGGTCGTATGGTTTTACGATAAGGGTTCGGACGCATACGTGTGTTTACGCACGTACGACTTTCGGACAGTTTTTCCAGTCGGCTTTGGTTTAAGCCAGTTACTGGTATCCGGTTATTGGATTTATATAGTCTAAAGTTTTTCCGTATTTTTGCGGAAAGGAGGGGCGTTCTCGTAATTGCGCGAGAAGCTTCTAGAAGGCGGTGACTAAGGAGGTTTAGGTGGCATATACAATGAATGTGATTAGTGAGTCATATGGATGATTCATCCATGTCATTAAAGCATCATAAATGCTTAATGACTCATGGAGATGAATCATCACTTGATATTTATCAAGCATGGTTGTTAAATGATTTATTTTCTTTTCTTGATAAAAAGAAATGCTTGAAATATATTATCATAACTCATTATTCTCACTTCATTATTTTGTTCATCTTCTCTCTCCTCAAGCTCTCCCTCTTCAAACCCTAATTCTCCCCTCTCATGTGTTGAGTACAAGGATTAGTTAGACTAACTAAACCATAACCCTCACTCTATATCACCTAGCTTCTTTGATTAGCACTTAAAGAAGGTTAGTTGCCTCAAGTTTAGAGGCTAAGCTTGGAGTAAAGCTCTCGGGTGGATCGTCTACTACTTCGAGAAGGCCGAGGAGGAGGTGGAGTTCGCAAAGACGAAGGACACGATTCGTTAGATATAATCCCTAAACATAGTAGTATAGAACTTCTATGTTTCATGTTAGTTATCGTTTAGCTTCGATTCATGCGGTTAGTCGATGTTTAAGCAAAGAACAAGATCATTTTTTAAATTTCCGCCTCCCCGCAAGTCGTGGGGTGTTGTACATCGACTTACACTTCAGAGTCCTCTTTCTCTCCTTTTTCTTTTAGCAAGATGTTGATGATTTTGAAATGAGGTCTGGGGTCCTTTTTATAGTGCTCACAAATCAGTTAAATTTGTTAAAGAGGTCTTTCTCTGAGTGATTTGGGGAATTTTCCCCACCGTTGGATCTTTGATCCAAGGCCCCTGTTTTACAGAGGAAGATTTTCTTGTTTTAATCAAGAACAGAAAGGATTTCTTTAAATCTTTATTCTGTTTTTGCGCAACTCCTCAGTGCGTGACACGTGTCGCGCAACGCAGCGCTTGCGCAGCAGCGCTTGCGCAGCTGCGCTTGCGCAGGTGCGCAGACACGTGTCGCGCAGCGCAGCGCTTGTGCAGCATTGCTTGCGCAACTGCGCAGACACGTGTCGCGCAGTGCGGCACTTGCGCAATTGGGCTTGCGCAGCTGCGCAGACACATGTCGCGCAGCGCCGCGCTTGCGCAGCATTGCTTGCGCAACTGCGCAGACACGTGTCGCGCAGAGCGGCACTTGCGCAATTGCGCTTGCGCAGCTGCGCAGACACGTGTCGCGCAGAGCGGCACTTACGCTTGCGCAGCAGCGTTTGCGCAAGTGCGCAGACACGTGTCGCGCAGCGCAGCGCTTGCGCAACTGTGCTTGCACAGTTGCGTTTGCGCAACTGCGTAGACACGTGTCACGCAATCTGAACGTTGCATGCGTATTATCTTTTAAGAGAATCTTGCTCTGATTGGACACACTGCCTCGGGCGTCGCGTAGACGTATCAGCTTCCGACACGTGGCGCGTTGCGCGCAACACACGGAATTTGAAGCGTTGCTTCAAAAATTTGAATTTTCAAAATCCAAACAGAGCCTTGCTCTGATTGGGGGAACAGGCACAAGTAACCGGGTTCTGGAGTCCAGTGGGAGACCAACTCGAGGAGTCGAGTCCGGGTTTCCTAACTCTAGAATTGGTAGGGTTGGTTGCCGCTCTCTTAGGGGTCTAGGGGTGTGGGTTTGGCTATTCATCGCGACCGTGGAATCCGTGTTTTATACTGGCTCGTATTGAAAACACGGACGTCCTAGTATATCCAATGTTTCATATGTTTCTTCTGCTGCGATATCTGTGATGTGATCATTTGATGTTCTGTGATAAATACTGTATATAGTATATATGATATATTATATAGGCGATACTTATGTTTTACACCCGCGCTAGCCCTGCCCCGCTCTGTCGTTAGTTACCTAACCTAACGGTGCACGAGGGGACATCGAGGCGAATGCGGATGGCATAAGTGTACGTCGTATTTATCTATGATGTTTAGGTAACTTAAATGATAGGACTTCATTAATATGATTAATGAAAGAAAAGAAACCTAAAGATGTTGTGGAATCGAATTTCAAAAATAAAACAGGTAGCTACAGTTCTTGCTTTGCATCGCGGTGTTCCTTGTAGAACATCCTGCACCTTATTCGATAGGGAAAGGACCGAGATCCCTTGGAGTGACTCCTTTAGCAATAACTGGCAGATGCTACAACCTTCGGTTTGTCTTTTGATTGCTTCTATAGTTTCTGCTTTGCACAATGATATATATGATATATCCCGCACCTCATTCGACGAGGAAAGGGCCGACGATCCCTTCACCGGGAGTGACCGCTTTAGCAAAACTAGAAAAGCCTAAAAAACACTCCATTTTAAAATCATTTGATTCTACAACGATATCAAGTTCATTACGCAATAGGTTTTTTGAAAAACCTGTCGTAGCCCTCTGTCATTTCAGATAAGTGGTAGTTAGTATTCGTGCTACGTTTGTTGGCCTGCGTCAAGGCGTAGTGTGTGGTAGCTAACTAGTATTTATTTGCTTATGCATATGATGCAGATTGGATTAGGGTAGTCGTGCGACTTTGTTGGCCTGCGTCAAGGGTCGTGTGGGTGGGTTTAATTCAATCAGGAAATGACGGGTTGAACTTGATTAGCGCACTATGGTTTGTTGGCCTGCGTCAAGGTCATAGGACGCTATGGGAAAAATTATCGGAAATTTCAAGTGTTGAAATTTGCAATGAGATTGCATACCTTCTATGAGATAGTTGGATCCCGATACCCACTGCGAGTAATTGTTACTCCTGGGAGAGTTTCACACATTACAATTAGCCGATCAAGTAGGTGTAAGTCGATGTAGTACACCCCAGTACTTATGGGGAGGCGGAATTTACAAAAACTTATCAAGTTTAAACAACGAACATCGACTAACCGCTTGAATCGAAGCTAAACTATAAATAACCGTATTCTATGAGTTTCTTTTCATAAGAGATTAGGGATTATACCTAATGAACCAGTCCTTCTTCTTTATGTCCTCCTTGGTTCTCCTCGGCCTTCTCTAGGTAGTAGACGATCCACCCGAGAGCAAAACTCCAAGCTAAACCTCTAACTTGAGGTAACTAATCAACTTTGATTGCTAATCAAAGATGAGAGAATGATAAAGAGTGTAGGTTATGGATTGTTTAGTCTAACTAAACCTTTGTTCTCAACACATGAGGATTAAGGTTAGTATCTTGAAGATGAGAGCTTGAGGAGAGAGAATGTGTGATATGATAATGAGAGAAGAGAGAGAGTGTATCATAATATTATGAAGCATTCTTATTATCAAATAATCAATAAAGGAAATGAATAAGCATGCTTCACAAAATATCTTGTGATGATTCATTAACATGAGTCATTAAGCAATAAATGTGCATTAATGAAGTGAATGAATCACCACTATGACTCACTCTCTTTCCAAAACAAACCTCCTTAGTCACATCTTCTAGAAGCTTCTCGAGTAATTACGAGAACGCCCCTCCGATCCGTAAAAATACGGAAAAACTTTAGACTGTAAAAATCCAATAACCGGATACCAGTAACTGGCTTAAACCAAAGCCGACTGGTAAAATCTGTCCGAAAGTCGTACGCGCGTAAACGCACGTATGTGTCCGAACCCTTTGTTGCAAAACCATGCAACCTCTATATCGTTTCGCCTGGAGTAGGAAACTCTCTGTGTGGGACTCTAGAGACTCGACTACTACGCTGGCAGTGGGTTTAACCACAGACCGCAAGCGGCACTAGCTGTACGTAACGGTCCCCAGGTAGTTGTCGATAAGAAGGCCGATGAGTAAACCCATCCGAACTCCTACTGAGTCTGATGTGACAATCTCCATACAGTCCGGTCCGTTCGTCCAAGACTATCGCATATCGGGCCTAGGGGGGCGGCAAGCGTCAGTCCCCTAATAGCGGTATAAGTCGTGTCGGAGTAAAGCCCATTACACCCTGAGAAACTACTGGAACCTACCAGCAAATCTCGCTTGCCCTGGCCAGGGACTTTGCGTAATGGCTCTCTGACACAGCACGATATCTACTCCCAATACCGGGAGGGACGAATCCTGTCTAACCGCCACTGCCTCCAAGTGCTCGGGACTGCACCCAACTGCTACCTGTTTGCACGACTCCTTTGAGCCGTGGTAGGGTAGCAATCTAAGAACAGTGGGACACACTCGAGGCGAAGTAGCAGTGTCAAGTCTGCGGACTACGCTGTACTCATGTCACCTGGGAACTGTTCACTGACGACTGGTATCAAACCAACCAACAGTTCCCTGTGAGTCCTGTCCGGTGTACCCGTAACCTAACGAGCACCTGTATACTATCTCCAGTACGACGTACTGACGGCTGTGGGACAGACCATCTCCCCAACTGGGATGAGAAGCGTACACACCAGTCTACTCCGGAGTATCGATGCTCTATCTCGATAATCCAACGACCGGGGACCTGAATAAGGATGTGCTTGTAGACTACCCAGCCCCCACTAGTGTGACTGCCATCACAACGCTGGTAGCCAAGCAAGATCCTAAGAGCTCTATCAATACGTATACTCACATATTAAGATAGAAAAACCAAGTAGCATACTACCATGTTTAGCAAGACTGTTATATACATGTGAATATCCCAAGCTTCCATTAAGTAATATACAAGCTAGTATGATACAGTAATGGCCTTCTAGGGCATAAACACTAACAATCTCCCACTTGCACTAGGGCCATGAACTGGCATATCGCAGACCAATGATCTCGAGCAGCCTCTCGAACTGAATCTGAGGAAGGGCCTTTGTGAATGGATCAGCAATGTTCTCTTCTGAAGCAACTCTCCGAACCTCGATCTCCTGACGATCAATGATCTCCCTGATCAGGTGATACCGCCTCAAGATGTGTCTGGACTTCTGATGGGACCTTGGTTCCTTCGCTAAAGCTATAGCTCCGTTGTTGTCGCAATACAGAGGTATTGGATCAACTATGGTAGGAACCACCTGAAGTTCTGTTAAGAACTTCTTCATCCAGACTGCTTCTTTTGCGGCATCGCAAGCAGCTATATACTCCGCTTCCATCGTCGAGTCAGCAACGGTGTCCTGCTTGGAGCTCTTCCAGCACACCGCCCCTCCATTGAGGGTAAAGACATAACCCGACATGGACTTGGAATCGTCCTTATCACTCTGGAAGCCGGAATCAGCAAAGGCCTCCAACCTGAGGTCTTTTCCGCCGTAAACCAAGAACATCTCCTTAGTCCTCCTCAGGTACTTGAGAATGTTCTTTACTGCTATCCAGTGCTTCTCCCCTGGGTCTGACTGATACCGGCTTACCACGCTTAGTGCGTAAGCTACATCTGGTCTGGTACACAACATCGCATACATTATAGAGCCTACCGCAGAAGCGTAGGGTATAATAGACATGCGTTCCCTTTCCAAATCAGTCTTGGGAGACATCTCTTTGGAGAGGGTGATTCCGTGACAAGCCGGTAGATTACCGCGCTTTGAATCTTCCATACTGAATCTTTTCAGTACAGTGTCGATATACCTGGACTGCGAAAGTCCCAACATCCTCTTGGATCTATCACGATAGATCCGGATCCCCAGAATGTAAGAGGCATCACCCAGGTCTTTCATGGAGAACTTGTGTGACAAGAATCCTTTGACAGATTGTAGCATAGGAATGTCATTTCCTATCAATAGAATGTCATCCACGTACAAGACGAGGAATACGACACTTCTGGCCACAACTTTACTATATATGCACGGTTCATCTGGATTTTTGATAAAGTCATATTCTTTGACTGTCTCATCAAAACAGATGTTCCAACTCCGCGATGCCTGCTTTAGTCCATAAATGGATTTAAGCAGCTTGCATACTTTCCCGCTGCTCCCACTCTGATTGAAACCCTCTGGCTGATCCATATAGACGCTCTCTTCCAAATTTCCATTCAGAAAAGCCGTCTTTACGTCCATCTGCCAGATTTCATAATCATGGAAGGCAGCAATAGCAAGAAGGACCCGAATGGATTTGAGCATAGCCACTGGAGAAAAAGTTTCGTCATAGTCCAAACCAGGTCTTTGACGAAAACCCTTTGCAACAAGTCTAGCCTTATAGGTTTCCACCTGTCCATCTACACCAATCTTTTTCTTGAAGATCCATTTGCATCCTATGGGTTTTACCCCATCTGGAGCAAAGTCCAAAGTCCATACTTTGTTGGTGTACATGGACTCCATCTCGGTCCGCATTGCATCTAGCCATCGTACCGAGTCGCCGCTCTGGATGGCCTGCTGGAAGTCAGTAGGTTCATCATCATCTATGATGCAATCCTCTCTATCCCCGTCTATGAGAAAACCGTAGTATCTCTCAGGCGGACGAGACGGCCTACTACTTCTGCGGAGGGGTGCGGGAATGTTCAGTTCTTCTTGAACCTCTGGTTCTACCAAACTTTCAGTAGCAGCTTGTGGTTCTGGAATTTCTTCCAGTTCTATTTCGCTCCCATTTGTATCCTTTTCTAAAACTTGTTGTTCTAGAAAATGGGCATTACGAGAAACAAAAACCTTTTGTTCTTCTGCGTAATAGAAGCAATATCCCTTGGAGTTCTTTGGATATCCTACAAGCATACATTTTACTGATCGTGCCTCGAGCTTGTCCACAAACTGCTTTTTGACAAAAGCTGGACATCCCCAAATCCTTATATACTGAAGATAGGGTTTCTTCCCACTCCACATCTGATATGGTGTGGTAGGCACAGTTTTGGTAGGAACTCTGTTCAAAATATATGCCGCTGATTCTAGCGCATATCCCCAGAAAGATCGCGGTAACTCAGCATTACCCATCATGGATCGTACCATATCTAATAGGGTTCGATTCCGTCTCTCCGATACACCGTTGTGCTGTGGAGTGTATGGAGGAGTAAGCTGAGAGAGAATTCCTTTCTCTTTTAGGTAACCTAGGAACTCGGCACTTAAGTATTCTCCACCTCGATCAGATCTCAGTGTCTTAATACTTTTGCCTGTTTGGTTTTCCGCTTCATTCTTGAATTCCAGGAATTTCTCAAAGGCCTCTGATTTATGCTTCATTAAGAAAACATATCCATACCTAGAGAAATCATCTGTAAAAGTAATGAAGTAGGAATAACCACCTCTCGCATGTGTAGACATTGGACCGCATACATCGCTGTGTATGAGTCCTAAGAGCTCGCTCGCTCTTACTCCTTGTCCAGTGAATGGAGTCTTTGTCATCTTTCCTTTGAGACAAGATTGACAAGTGTCATAAGTTTGATATTCGAACGTGTCCAAATATCCTTCTCTATGCAACTTAGTCAACCTTCTCTCATTGATGTGACCCAGTCTACAATGCCATAAGAAAGCTTTATTTAAATCTGGAGACTTTCTTTTTAGTGTGTTCTGGACATTGAAAATTTGGAGTTGGTTTAACACATATATGCCGTTATTTAGAGTACCGGACCCAATCAAACCATGATTAAGGTGGATGTTGACAACATCTCTTACAAACGTGAAATCATAACCTTTATTTGATAATAAGGAAACTGATATGATATTACACGTTAAGCTGGGTACAAAATAACAGTTATGTAAAACCAAAATGTGTCCACTCGTCAATCCTAGGTGATAATCCCCGACGGACGCAGCTCCCACGCTAGCTCCGTTAGCAACCCTGAGGATCATATCACCTTCCTTCAGCACTCTACGGTTTCTCAGTGCCTGCAATGAATTGCAAATATGAGATCCTGACCCGGTATCCAATACCCAGGAAGTAGAGTTGATCGACAGACAATTCTCAATTACAAACACACCTGAAGTCGAAGCCACAGCTTGCTTCGGTTCCTGGTTCTTGGCGTTCCACGCCTTGCAATCCTTCTTCCAGTGCCCTTTCCTGTGACAATGGAAGCACTCATCCAGGCCAACTACCGGTGCTGTAAACTTTTTCTTTCCCTTCTTTCCCACCTTACTAACACCTCCTCTAGGTCTGGGTGCGGCCTTCTTCTTCCTTCCTTTGGCCCTAGCCTTGGACCCGGAAGAAGATGAACCGCCAACAAACATAGCGGGTGTTTCCCTTGCCTTCTGCAAGGTGCCCTCTGCACTCCTTAACATGTTCAGGAGTTCCGCAAGTTCAACTTCTTTTCCTTGAAGATTGAAGTTGAGGATAAACTGGGCGTAGGTGGGAGGAAGGGACTGGAGAACAAGGTCTGTATAGAGCTCATTATCCAAAGTCGTCCCAAGGTCCGCGAGCTCTTCAATATAGCCGATCATCTGTAGGACATGTTCACCTACCGATGACCCGACAGCCAACCTCGCTCGAAACAATTTCTTAGAGGTCTCGTATCTTGCTATACGAGATTGCTCTCCATAAAGTTCCTTTGTATGGAGAAATATGCCATCTAGGGACATATCCTCGTGCCTCCTCTGATGTTCATTGTTCATCGAGGCAAGCACGATGCACTTGGCTCTCGCGCAATCTAAATCCCAGGTTTTGCGGATTTCCTTATCCGCATTGCTGGATTTGGGACCAAGGACAGCAGGTGCTGTAGTGGTGAGGACGTACCCCAGTTTGTCATAGGTCAAAGCCATCTTGACATTCCGCAGCCAATCTTTATAGTTTGGCCCCGTCAGTATATTTTTCTCTAAAAGTAACTTAAGTCCAGTCATTTTCAGGGTCGCTGCAATTAGGAGAGAGAGAAGAAAACTCTTTAGCATGATGCTCTTGCAAGTTTAGAGTGGTTTTTAGTTTATCTAAACTGGATGGCTCCCACTGTTTCTCGAATCCTTCCTCAAACCATAAAAGAAGAATTAGTCAAGACTATTCTCACCGTACAATACTTGCTTAACTGTTCAGCCAGGCCGGTGTCGATACTTCGAGGGAGGTTTTCCAACGCTTTCGCGAAGTTCCTTAATTAAAGAACCTCTTTTCTCTGGGGGCGTAACCCCGCTGACACTTTTCTGGACACCTACTAGGTTTATAGCATTGATCGTTAAGCGACGAATATCCTGATAAGTAGCATATACTCACAGTAGGATCGGGATCCAAATATCATCGTATGATAATGTTGAAGGAATCCTACCAACATTCATCAAACTCCAAATGGTATGCATCTCTTTGCAAATTTCAGTTTCTTTAGAAATTCCCGATATAAGTTTTTACCCCATGCTCTTATGACCTTGGCGTTGGTCAAAATGTCATAAGTCACATGTCAAGTTCTACCCATCATTATCTTGTTAATTTGAACCCATCCGTATATATCCCTGACGTTGGCCAAATGATAATACGACTGTCCCAAACCAACTCATCTATCTATGCAACAAATGAATACCCCAGTAGCTACCAATCACTATGTCTTGACTAAGGGCCAAACAAACATAGCTTGAATACTACTGACCATTCATAAGAAATGACGGAGGGCTACGACTGGTTTTGGCGAAACCGTGAACGTAGTGAACTTGATATAACCGAAGGAACCTGATAGCTTTTAAAAGGAGTGGTTAAATCTCCGCATTTAAAATTATCTGTTTTAAAAATAACCGAGTGGTTTCTTTTAAATTGTTCCAACGATTTAAACTTTGGTTTGTTTTACTTTGCATTACAGATAATGCGTCCCATCATTAACCTATCATTGCAGAAAACAACGAAAATACAACGTCCTCTTATGCCATCCGCATTCGCCACGGGGTCCCGTCATCACTCGTTAGGTTACTTAACTAACGACAGAGCGGGGGCTGGGCTAGCGCGGGTGTAAAACATAAGTGACGTCTAAATAGCTATCATAATATAGATATTTTACATTCGTCTGACGCAATGATATTCATTCCAGAACACAGATAAACAATATTGGATTTGCAAGCAATCTGTATTTCTTTTGAGCCTGCAAGAAAAGACAGATTACACAGTTGTGATGAATAGCCGTTTACCCCACCCTCGACCCCTACGGGTACGGCAAACTACCCACCCGGCAGTCTGTGTACCCCACCTTGGGTCAGTCCTAGGAGCAAAAACAGTAAAATGAAATAATACAACGGTGGCTACAACCGCAACCTGGAAGTGCCCCGCGAAAATAATATTACAACAAATTACATTTACAACAAATGAATTAACCATTAACCCATTGCGAACCCCGGCTATACATCACAACAGTCCAATACAGTTTATATGCACAAACAGTTATAACCATTTCAGAAATGTGCAACCCCCTGCCAACCGACATACTAGCAGTTGGGGGAGGTTTACGAACACATCAAACAATCACAGATATAATCCAATACGCAAATACTGTATTTTTCGATCGAATAAACAACTTCAATATTGCTCCAAAATCTGCTCTGTTAAACAGTAACCTGAGCAATAATTAAATATTCCAGAAAACCCCAAATCTCACAGGGGACCCACCCAAAAAAATTGAGCCCATGACTCGGCAACTCGGCCGCGGAAGCGCGGCGGATCGGTGGGATTCGCGGCGCTTCCGCGGCGCTTTAGTCGAATCATGGGTTCAAATTTCTTGGGTGTTCTCCTGTACTCATGTCAAGCTCTCTGAACACACCAGAAAAATTTTAGGACTTCATTTTCACTTCGACAGAAACTTAACAGAACTAGGGTTTTCCGGGTTCGTTTTTTCGTTCGAAATTCGTACAAATTTGCGATTAAGTTATTTAGTGTTTAGCGAGGCTCTGATACCACTGTAAGTCGATGTAGTACACCCCAGTACTTATGGGGAGGCGGAATTTACAAAAACTTATCAAGTTTAAACAACGAACATCGACTAACCGCTTGAATCGAAGCTAAACTATAAATAACCGTATTCTATGAGTTTCTTTTCATAAGAGATTAGGGATTATACCTAATGAACCAGTCCTTCTTCTTTATGTCCTCCTTGGTTCTCCTCGGCCTTCTCTAGGTAGTAGACGATCCACCCGAGAGCAAAACTCCAAGCTAAACCTCTAACTTGAGGTAACTAATCAACTTTGATTGCTAATCAAAGATGAGAGAATGATAAAGAGTGTAGGTTATGGATTGTTTAGTCTAACTAAACCTTTGTTCTCAACACATGAGGATTAAGGTTAGTATCTTGAAGATGAGAGCTTGAGGAGAGAGAATGTGTGATATGATAATGAGAGAAGAGAGAGAGTGTATCATAATATTATGAAGCATTCTTATTATCAAATAATCAATAAAGGAAATGAATAAGCATGCTTCACAAAATATCTTGTGATGATTCATTAACATGAGTCATTAAGCAATAAATGTGCATTAATGAAGTGAATGAATCACCACTATGACTCACTCTCTTTCCAAAACAAACCTCCTTAGTCACATCTTCTAGAAGCTTCTCGAGTAATTACGAGAACGCCCCTCCGATCCGTAAAAATACGGAAAAACTTTAGACTGTAAAAATCCAATAACCGGATACCAGTAACTGGCTTAAACCAAAGCCGACTGGTAAAATCTGTCCGAAAGTCGTACGCGCGTAAACGCACGTATGTGTCCGAACCCTTTGTTGCAAAACCATGCAACCTCTATATCGTTTCGCCTGGAGTAGGAAACTCTCTGTGTGGGACTCTAGAGACTCGACTACTACGCTGGCAGTGGGTTTAACCACAGACCGCAAGCGGCACTAGCTGTACGTAACGGTCCCCAGGTAGTTGTCGATAAGAAGGCCGATGAGTAAACCCATCCGAACTCCTACTGAGTCTGATGTGACAATCTCCATACAGTCCGGTCCGTTCGTCCAAGACTATCGCATATCGGGCCTAGGGGGGCGGCAAGCGTCAGTCCCCTAATAGCGGTATAAGTCGTGTCGGAGTAAAGCCCATTACACCCTGAGAAACTACTGGAACCTACCAGCAAATCTCGCTTGCCCTGGCCAGGGACTTTGCGTAATGGCTCTCTGACACAGCACGATATCTACTCCCAATACCGGGAGGGACGAATCCTGTCTAACCGCCACTGCCTCCAAGTGCTCGGGACTGCACCCAACTGCTACCTGTTTGCACGACTCCTTTGAGCCGTGGTAGGGTAGCAATCTAAGAACAGTGGGACACACTCGAGGCGAAGTAGCAGTGTCAAGTCTGCGGACTACGCTGTACTCATGTCACCTGGGAACTGTTCACTGACGACTGGTATCAAACCAACCAACAGTTCCCTGTGAGTCCTGTCCGGTGTACCCGTAACCTAACGAGCACCTGTATACTATCTCCAGTACGACGTACTGACGGCTGTGGGACAGACCATCTCCCCAACTGGGATGAGAAGCGTACACACCAGTCTACTCCGGAGTATCGATGCTCTATCTCGATAATCCAACGACCGGGGACCTGAATAAGGATGTGCTTGTAGACTACCCAGCCCCCACTAGTGTGACTGCCATCACAACGCTGGTAGCCAAGCAAGATCCTAAGAGCTCTATCAATACGTATACTCACATATTAAGATAGAAAAACCAAGTAGCATACTACCATGTTTAGCAAGACTGTTATATACATGTGAATATCCCAAGCTTCCATTAAGTAATATACAAGCTAGTATGATACAGTAATGGCCTTCTAGGGCATAAACACTAACAGTAGGTATCTAGAAAGGTGTCAACGGGGTTACGCCTCTGGGAAAACGAGGTTTACATTAATTAGGTCCGTGCGAAAGCACGGGGCACCTCCCTCAAAGTACCGACACTAGCCTGGCTGAAAGATTGGCGAACTTGTAGCGTGTAATTAATCCCGGCTAGTCTTTCCTTTTAGGGTTTGAAGGAAGATTTGATAAAAACAGTGGGAGCTATCCTGATTAGATAAAATAATAACCAATCTGATCTTGCAAGAGCGCACGCAAAATGTTTTCTTCTCTCTCTCTCTCCAGGTAGCGACCATATCACGCCTTAATCAAGATAATAATACGGATGTATTGACCGAACCCGCTTGTTATACTGAGCTGGGGAACGTTGGTCCCGCTCCATCTTATAAATGTTATAAGACAGAGCCGGAAATTAGGGAATACCAGATTTCCCGTGCCGCCCAAACGAAGAAAGTACATGATGATGAATCTTCTTCGGGTGTGTTCATTACAAAGAACTGTTTCTCAGTATCCTCTGCGTCCTGGGTATTTGATACCGGATCAGGATCCCAGATATGTAATCAGTTACATAGGGCTACAGAAAGGTAGAGAACTGAGAACTGGTGATAAGTTTCATGAGGCAGAAAACGGGGCAAGTGTTGCAACCAAGTCTGTTGGTCACTGTCACCCTGTATTACCAATACATTGATTCTGAACGAATGTTATTAGATACCGAGCCTGATATACAAAATCATATCAGTCTGTTTATTAGTAAAGAAATGATAAAATTTTGTATTGTTGGATAATGTTTTGAACATTTCCTATATCAAAAGTTGATCGGTTCAGGCACGTTATCTAAAAGCATTGATGTTCTAAATCAAACTACGGTTCTTAGTATATAGAACACACACAAGAGGAAGAGTTCAGAAATGAACGAATCCTTCTTGAGGCATTGTAGACTAGGTCAGATCAATGTGACCCAACTAGCTAAAGTTACATTTAGATGCATATTTAAATCAGTTTGAATTTACATCTTATGAAACTTGGCAGTCATGTCACAAAGATAAAATGACCATAGCTCTGTTTACTGGAAGCAGAGAAAGAGTTAGTTGAACTCTTGGGATGATACACGTTGATGTATGTAGGTCCCATGTCTACACATACCAAGACCGGTTCTTTATACTTCATTAAATTCTCTGATGATCTCTCAAGATTCAGACATATTTTCCTGTTGAAACACAAGTCCGAACCTTTTGAGATATTCATAGAATATAAGTTAGAAGTAGAGAACCAAAACGGGTATAAGTATTATGTCCTTTGATGTGATCAGGGAGGAGAATACTTGAGCACGGAATTCCCGGACTATTCTAAAGGAGAATGAGATTCTCTCTCAGCGTTACTCCTCCGTATACACCATAGCACGATGGTATATCGGGGCGGAGCAGATGCACCCTATGAGATATGGTGCGCTCTATGATGAGTACTACTGAGTTACCTTTTTCCTTTTGGGGGTTATGCACTTGAGAAGCTGCATACCTATTGAATAGGGTTCCAATCAAATCAGTTGCCTACCGCTTCATATGTGATATGGAAAGGGAAGAGCCCATATCTTAAGTTGGTTAAGATTTGGGGTTGTCCGGCCTATGTCTAAAAGCAAAATCCGGACAAGCTCGAGGCAAGGTCTGTTATGTAGAACTGGAAATGTTCCAGCTATACAAAGTGCAGCTGATAATTTGACAGAACCAAAGGATTCAATAGTTTCCAACGAACCTCAGCCTCTCCGCCGATCTAATACAGTTCCTCACCCACCTGAGAGATACTTCGGTTTCTCTATGACAGTGGGAGCGAGGATTGCATCATGGGATGATGACCCAACTAGTTTCGAGCTGGCCATCAGGAGTGAGACTCTGTAAGAATGGCTGGATGTTTATCGATCTGAGATGGAATCCTTATACACCAACAAAGTATGGACTTTGGTTGCTATATCTGAAGGGTTAAATCCCCAACATGAGCAAGTATATCTTGAGAAGATTACTTGGTATACATGGAAAAGTTTAGACTTTCAAAGCTAGACTTGTTAAAGGTTTTCGTCATCAACCAGGCGTGGAAAATGATGAAACCTTTTCCAGTAGCTATGCTTAAGTCCATCCAGATCCTACTTGCCAGGGCTACATACCATGACTACGATATCTGGCGGTTGGGTGCCATGACTGCTTTTCTAAATGATGTTTTAGAATAGTGCGTCTATAAGTACACAGCCAGAGGGCTTCGTAAATAGTGGGAGCAGCGGAAACGTGTGCAAGATGTTTTATTTGATGAAGCAGGCATCGCGGAGTTGGAACATCTATTTTGATGAGTTAGTCAAACAGTTTGACATCATCAAAATGGTAGATGAACCTAGTATATACAAAAAAGTAGTAGGGAGTATGGTAGTGATCCTCGTAGAGCACGTGGATGACATACTCTTGATAGGGAAGGAGTTTCCTATGCTACGCTCGGTCAATCTCCGCTTATCACAATGATTCTCCATATAGGATCAAAGTGATATCTACTAAATCCTGGGTTTTGGATCTATGAGATAGATCTAATTGGATGTTAGGATTCTCACTAGTTGTAGTGAGATGGTATCAATCGATCCTGGGATGAATCACTGGAAAGGTTCCAGGGTGATAAGAACGACTGAATGTTAGTCACAGGAATTGTCTTTACCCTCAGTAAAGGGACGGTATGTTGGAAGAGTTCCAAGTTAGATACCGTGACATACTAGACGATAAAGGATGGATGCATCGCTACTTAAGATGCTACCAAAGAGGAAGTCTGGGTGTATATTAGTTCATTAGATGAACTTAGTTCCTACCATTGTGTGACAATGGAAGTGTGGCTTTGGTTAAGGAACGTCTGTCCCATCAGTGATCCAGACATATTCTAAGGCAGTATCACCTCATCATGGAGATGGTAGATCTCTAAGGGATCGAGGTTAGGAGAGTAGACTCAGAGGACAACACAGCGGATCCACTCACAAAGGCCTATTCCCAGAGAGAGACTTTTATGGGATGGTTGAGTATGAGATACTACAACCACTGCTACAGATGGCCCTAGTGCAAGTGGGAGATTGTTAGTTATATGTATGCCCTAGAGGCCATTACTGTACATAGGATGTATATTGTAGTGGATGCTGGGACATATATAGGGAGGACTTTCTTGCTCGACATGATAGTATGCTATTTGGTTGCTCTTTACCTTAACGTGTACACTGATTGTCTCTCTGTTACATGTTGGTAAAGCCCTTAGGATGTGTACTTGACTACCTGGACTATGATGCGGATCATACTAGTGGGGACATGGTAGTCCATAAGTACATCCTTGAAAGTCCCTAGTCGTGGGTGTATCGAGATGGGGGCATCGATATACCAGAGTAGACTAGCGTATACCTTCTCGACCCATACAGATGGGCGATGGATGATCCCATATCCATTGGTGTTTGACATCGGAGATGATATACGGGTGCTCAGTAAAGACTGGGTACACTGGACGGACTCGCCGAGAACTCCCAGATGGTATTATACCTCACGTCAGATGGCAGTTCTCTGGTGACACTGGTACAGAGTAGTCTGTTGACCCGAGATCGTCATAGAGTCTTGTGTGGTTCCCACTGTGCTTTGATTTCCATCTTACCACGTCCAAGAGGGCGTGCAAAACGGTGGTTTTTGGGTACAGTCCCGAGTCACATGGAGGCAATGAGCGATAGGAGGGGATTCGTCTCTCCCGGTATAGGGGGTTGATGTTGCGCTGTGTTCGATTGGCTATAACAGGAAATCCCTGGCCAGGGTTGCAGAGATTTACCGGTAAGTGTTACCAGTAGTTTCTCGAATTGTTATAGACCTCACATCGACACAACTTATCGAGCTATTGGGGTCTGACGTTTACCACCCCTAGGCGAGATATGCGACATATCAGACGATCAGACCGGACGGTACGGTAGTGTTACTGGTTGGATTCGCTGGAGTGTGAGCGGGCTTGCTCGTCGATCTTTTTGATGATACATGTTTTGCTAGGTTTTAGTGTAAAGATCAAACTATGGTTACATGATAATGGTTAGGGTTTTGTTTTGAGCGATCAGAAGATCGACGAGCAAGCCCGCTCACACTCCAGTGAATCCAACCAGTAACACTACCGCACAGTCCGGTCTGATCGTCTGATATGTCGCATATCTCGCCTAGGGGTGGTAAACGTCAGACCCCAATAGCTCGATAAGTCGTGTCGATGTCAGGTCTATAACAATTTGAGAAACTACTGGCAACACTTACCAGTAAATCTCAGCAACCCTGGCCAGGGATTTCCTGTTATAGCCAATCGAACACAGCGCAACATCAACCCCCTATACCGGGAGAGACGAATCCCCTCCTATCGCTCATTGCCTCCATGTGACTCGGGACTGTACCCAAAAACCACCGTTTTGCACGCCCTCTTGGACGTGGTAAGATGGAAATCAAAGCACAGTGTGAACCACACAAGACTCTATGACGATCTCGGGTCAACAGACTACTCTGTACCAGTGTCACCAGAGAACTTCCATCTGACGTGAGGTATAATACCATCTGGGAGTTCTCGGCGAGTCCGTCCAGTGTACCCAGTCTTTACTGAGCACCCGTATATCATCTCCGATGTCAAACACCAATGGATATGGGATCATCCATCGCCCATCTGTATGGGTCGAGAAGGTATACGCTAGTCTACTCTGGTATATCGATGCCCCATCTCGATACACCCACGACTAGGGACTTTCAAGGATGTACTTATGGACTACCATGTCCCCACTAGTATGATCCGCATCATAGTCCAGGTAGTCAAGTACACATCCTAAGGGCTTTACCAACATGTAACAGAGAGACAATCAGTGTACACGTTATGGTAAAGAGCAACCAGATAGCATACTATCATGTCGAGCAAGAAAGTCCTCCCTATATATGTCCCAGCATCCACTACAATATACATCCTATGTACAGTAATGGCCTCTAGGGCATACATATAACTAACAATCTCCCACTTGCACTAGGGCCATCTGTAGCAGTGGTTGTAGTATCTCATACTCAACCATCCCATAAAAGTCTCTCTCTGGGAATAGGCCTTTGTGAGTGGATCCGCTGTGTTGTCCTCTGAGTCTACTCTCCTAACCTCGATCCCTTAGAGATCTACTATCTCCATGATCATGTGATACTGCCTTAGAATATGTCTGGATCACTGATGGGACCGGCGCTCCTTAGCATAAGCCACAACTCCATTGTCTCACAATGGTAGGAACGTAGTTCATCTCATGAACTAATATACATCCAAACAGTCTCTTTGGTAGCATCATAAGTAGCGATGTATCCTGCCTTTATCGTCTAGTATGTCACGGTATCTAGCTTGGAACTCTTCCAACATACCGTCCCTTTACTGAGGGTAAAGACAATGCCTGCGACTGACACTCAGTCGTCTTTATCACCCTGGAACCCTTCCAGTGATTCTCCCCAGGACCAATTGATACCATCTCACTATAACTAGTGAGTATACTAACATCCATTTAGATCTATCTCATAGATCCAAAACCCAGGATTTAGAAGGTATCACTTTGATCCTACATGGAGAATCATTGTGATAAGCGGAGATTGATCGAGCATAGCATAGGAAACTCCTTCCCTATTAAGAGTATTTCATCCACGTATTCTACGAGGATCACCACCATACTCCCTACTACCTTTTTGTATATACAAGGTTCATCTACCATTTTGATGATGTCTACTTCCTTGACTAATCCATCAAAACAGATGTTCCAACTCCGCGATGCCTGCTTTATCCTATAAAGCATCTTGCACACGTTTCCGCTGCTCCCACTGTCTACGAGGCCCTCTGGCTGTGTACTTATAGACACACTCTTCTAAAACATCATTTAGAAAATGAGTCATGGCACCCAACCACCAGATATCGTAGTCATGGTATGTAGCCATGGCAAGTAGGATCTGGATGGACTTAAGCATAGGTACTGGAAAAGGTTTCATCATTATCCATGCCTGGTCAATGACGAAAGCCTTTAACAAGTCTAGCTTTGAAAGTCTCAACTTTTCCATCTACACCAAGTAATCTTCTCAAGATATACTTGCTCCTGATGGGGATCTAACCCTTCAGATATAGCAACTAAAGTCCATACTTTGTTGGTGTACATGGATTCCATCTCAGATCACTAAGCATCCAGCCATTCTTACAGAGTCTCACTCCTGATGGCCAGCTCGAAGCTAGTTGGGTCATCATCTCATGATGCAATCCTCGCTCCCACTGTCATAGAGAAACCGAAGTATCTCTCAGGTGGGTGAGGAACCCTACTAGATCGGCGGAGAGGCTGAGGTTCGTTGGAATCTACTGAATCCTTCGGTTCTACCAAATCATCAACTCCAGTTTGTATAGCTGGAACGTTTCCAGTTCTACATAACAGACGTTGCCTCGAGCTTGTCCGGATTTTGCTTTTAGACATAAGCCGGACAACCCCAAATCTTAACCAACTTAAGATATGGGCTCTTCCCTTTCCATATCACATATGAAATGGTAGGCTTTGATTTGATTCGAACCGTAATTCAATAGGTATGCAGCTTCATAAGTGCATAACTCCCAAAAGGAAATAGGTAACTCAGTAGTACTCATCATAGAGCACACCATATCGAATAGGGTGCAATTGCTCCGCCCTGACATACCATCGTGCAATGGTGTATACGGAGGAGTAATGCTGAGAGAGAATCTCATTCTCCTTTAGAAGCGTCCAGGAATTTCCGTGCCCAAGTATTCTCCTCCTTGATCACATCAAAGGACATAATACTTATACCCGTATTTTGGTTCTATACTTCTAACTTATATTCTGTGAATATCTTAAAAGGTTCGGACTTGTGTTTCAACAGGAACATATGTCTGAATCTAAAGAGATCATCAGAGAACGTAATGAAGTATAAAGAACCGGTCTTGGTATGTGTAGACAGGGGACTTACATACATCAACATGTATCATCCCAAGAGTTCATTAACTCTTTCTCTGTTTCCAATAAACAGAGCTGGTGTCATTATATCTTTGTGACATGACTGGCAAGTTTCACAAGATGTAAATTCAAACTGATTTAAATATGCATCTAAATGTAACTTCGGCCAGTCGGGTCGCATTGATATGACCTAGTCTACAATGCCTCAAGAAGAATTCGTTCATGTCTGAACTCTTCCTCTTGTGTGTGTTCCATATACTAAGAACTGTAGTTTGATTTAGAACATTTATGCTTTTAGATAACGTGCCTGAACCGATCAACTTTTGATATAGGAAATGTTCAAAACATTATCCAACAATACAAAATTTTATCGTTTCTTTACTAATAAAGAGACAGATATGATTTTGTATATCAGGTTCGGTATCTAATAACATTCGTTCAGAATCAATGTATTGGTAATACAGGGTGACAGTGACCAACAGACTTGGCTGCAACTCTTGCCCCGTTTTCTGTCTCATGAAACTTATCACCCGTTCTCAGCTTTTCTACCCTTTTGTAGCCCTATGTAACATATTACATATCTGGGATCCTGATCCGGTATCATATACTCAGGATGCGGAGGATACTGAGAAACAGTTCTGTATAATGAACACACCCGAAGATGATGCATCAGCATGCACTCTCTTCTTTTGGGCGGCACGGGAAATCTGGTATTCCCCAATTTCCTGCTCTGTCTTATAACTATTATAAGTTGGAGCGGGACCAACGTTCCCCAGCTCAGTATAACAAGCGGGTTCGGTCAATAATCCGTATTATTATCTTGATTAAGGCGTGACATGGTCGCTACCAGGAGAGAGAGAAGAAAACACTCAGCGTGCGCTCTTGCAAGAATAGATTGGTTATTATTTTATCTAATCAGGATGGCTCCCACTGCTTTTTATCAAATCTTCCTTCAAACCCTAAAAGGAAAGACTAGCCGGGATTAATTACACACTACAAGTTCGCCAATCTTTCAGCCAGGCCAGTGTCGGTACTTTGAGGGAGGTCCCCCGTGCTTTCGCACGAACCTAATTAATGTGAACCTCGTTTTCCCAGAGGCGTAACCCCGTTGACACCTTTCTAGACACCTACTTGATCGGCTAATTGTAATGTATAAAACTCTCCCAGGAGTAACTCTTACTCGCAGCGGGTATCGGGATCCAACTATCTCATAGAAGGTATGCAATCTCATTGCAAATTTCAACACTTGAAATTCCCGATAATATTTTGCCCCTAGCGTGCTATGACCTTGACGAAAGCCAACAAACCATAGCCCGCTAGTCAAGTTCAACCCGTACATTTCTTGATCGAATTAAACCCACCCGCACGACCCTTGACGAAAGCCAACAAAGCCGCACGACTACCCTAATCCAATCGCATCGTATGCTAGCAGATAAGCAACATATAGCTACCGCACACTGCACCTTGACGAAAGCCAACAAATGCAGAACGAATACTATATACAACTTATCTGAAATGACGGAGGGCTACGACAGGTTTTTCTGAAAACCTATTGCGTAATGAACTTGATATCATTGTAGAATCAAATGATTTTGAAATGGAGTGTTTTTGAGGCTTTTCTAGTTTTGCTAAAGGAGTCACTCCTGGTGAAGGGATCGTCGGTCCTTTCCTCGTCGAATGAGGTGCGGGATATATCATATATATCACTGTGCAAAGCAAAAACACTTAAAAGCAATCAAAAGACAAACCGAGTGTGTAGCATCTGCCAGTTATTGCTAAAGGAGTCACTCCCGGTGAAGGGATCTCGGTCCTTTCCTCATCGAATAAGGTGCAGGATATATCACATATACCGCTGTGCAAAGCAAGAACTGTAGCTACCTGTTTTATTTTGAAATTCGATTCTACAACATCTTAGGTTTCTTTTATTTCATTAATCACATTAATGAAGTCCCATCATTTAAGTACCTAAACATCACAGATAAATACGACGTACACTTATGCCATCCGCATTCGCCTCGATGTCCCCTCGTGCACCGTTAGGTTAGGTAACTAACGACAGAGCGGGGCAGGGCTAGCGCGGGTGTAAAACATAAGTAACGTCTATATAATATATCATATATACTATATACTGTATCTATCATAGAACATCACATGATCACATCACAGATATCGCAGCAGAAGAATCATATGAAATATTGGATATACTAGGACGTCCGTGTTTTCAATACGAGCCAGTATAAAACACGGATTCCACGGTCGTGATGAATAGCCAAACCCACACCCCTAGACCCCTACGAGAGCGGCAAGCAACCCTACCAATTCTGGAGTTAGGAGACCCGGACTCGACTCCTCGAGTTGGTCTCCCACTGGACTCCAGAACCCGGTTACTTGTGCCCTCCTCCTTGGGTCTATCCTAGTGCGGAAAAGTAAATAATATACAAACGGTGACATCTTCCGCAACCTGGAAGTGCCCCAATAAAAGAATATTACATACAAGTTTTTACATGAATGAAAATGAAAAACACTCATCTCACATAAAAACCCCCGGCTATTCAAACACGACGATCCAATATAACATATCCAGCAACACATAACATCACATGTCATCAACGTAAGTAAATATGCGCATCCCAATTGTCGTTGACATATAGCAACGAAACCGGCGATATCACATATTACACTTACGGTCACAGAAAAGAAAGTGTAAAACTACAACAGTTGGAATCCGCAACCACCTCAGATATCGCATGCCTGACCAAATGAATTACTTAGACATCGCATGCCTAACAATTATAAACTCCGCATTTTAGTCTCATTATCGAAAACACTTTTCAATATCAAGTCGGGGAATTCAACAAGATTCCCGACATCCTGATCGAATGCTCGTCGCAAACTTCAGTAGGCGGTCGCACCCCCGATACCGACGACGAAGTGCACCAAGGCGAAACACCGCTACCGCGAGCACCCGAACGGATGCTTTCGGCTACGGGGTTCTCCTACAGTCACTTGGTCGGGGCTTTGGGGTGTAGCTGTCTATTAAGTTTACCGGCGAATATCCGCGTACGCTACGTGATTGCGACGGACTTTTGATCACATCAAAATTCCGTGGCAACCGATCAAGTGAGACTAAACTGCTATGTTTATAACATTCATTCAGTTATCTCATAACTTATTGTGAATTCCAATTATTGTATCACATTCCGGATAAATAGAAAATGTTAAACTTTCCGATCGAACAATCGAACACCCAAGTTTTCCCGATATAGCTCAACACATGAAATAAGTCTAACAACATTCAGTTCGTGCCTCAGTACCAACGGTCCAGCCGTAGAAGGGTCAAGCCAACGCCTCACATGTGGCACGCCGTACTGCCCCAAACCCGAAGGTTCAAAGGGCAGTTCAAGACGGTCACATAATCGAGTTAAGGTTTATTGTCTTCTAGAGGGTCCATCGAGTTACTTGCACTACTTAGAACGTCGTTAAACTACGGAAAAATCCAACACTTGGAAATTTCCCGACAGGGGAAAAATTGGGTATTTATATCCGGTCGAACTTTTTAACATATTCTAAAATTTATCCGGAAAGCCACTTAGACAAAATCTGATACTCCGATCAAAACACCGAATCCCCAAAACAACTCCAGAAAATTCAACTCTTGAATAAATTTTAAAAATACCCAGAGAACTCAGCACCTGAAACAATGAATTACTGTGCAAACAGTTACTGCTGACGTCACACTTAGGCCGCGGAACCGCCGCATAAGCTAACTAGTTAGCTTTGTCGCCTAGAAATCTAGCCAACGATCCGTATTAGGGTTTCTCGGCACCCGTAATTTTTGAAATTGGCATAGTTGATGCCTTGTGAGACCTCACTAGAGTGCCTAGGAACCCCTACATGTATGCCCTAGAGGCCATTAGTGTACATAGGATGTATATTGTAGTGGATGCTGGGACATATATAGGGAGGACTTTCTTGCTCGACATGATAGTATGCTATCTCGTTACTCTTTACCTTAACGTGTATACTGATTGTCTCTCTGTTACATGTTAATAATGCCCTTAGGATGTGTACTTGACTACCTGGACTATGATGCGGATCATATTAGTGGGGACATGGTAGTCCATAAGTACATCCTTCAAGGTCCCTAGTCGTGGGTGTATCGAGACGGGGCATCGATATACCAGAGTAGACTAGAGTATACCTTCTCGACCTATACAGATGGGCGATGGATGATCCCATATCCATTGGTGTTTGACATTAGAGATGATATACGGGTGCTCAGTGGAGACTGGGTACACTGGACGGACTCGCCGAGAACTCCCAGATGGTATTATACCTTACGTCAGATGGAAGTTCTCTGGTGACACTGGTACAGGTTAGTATGTTGACCCGAGATCTTCATAGAGTCTTGTGTGATTCCCACTGTGCTTTGATTTCCACCTTACCACGTCCAAGAGGGCGTGCGAAACGGTGGTTTTTAGGTACAGTCTCGAATCACATGGAGGCAATGAGCGATAGGAGGGGATTCGTCTCTCCCGGTATAGGGAGTTGATGTTGCGCTGTGTTCGATTGGCTATAACCGAAAATCCATGGCCAGGGTTGCTGAGATTTACTGGTAAGTTTTATCAGTAGTATCTCAAACTATTATAGACCTCATATCGACACGACTTATCAAGCTATTGGGGTCTGACGTTTACCACCCCTAGGCGAGATATGCGACATATCAGATGATCAGACCGGACTGTACGGTAAGTGTTACTGGTTAGATTCACAGGAGTTTGAGTGGGCTTGCTCATCGATCTACTGATCGCTCAATACCCGGGTGGCCGTTACGTTTAGCAGACCGGTTGCGGCTTGTGGGTGCTTGATATGATCATCATCTGCTGCCGGCATATTGACGAGTCTTTAGAGTCCTACACAGAGGTTTCCTGGCTCAAGCGAAACGAAATAGGAGCGCATATGAGATATGTGCGGGACCGAGAATAATGCGTGTATGTGATACCGTATTCTATTCTCGCGATGAATGTATCGATTGGTTGTATGCGATATAACCTAGTTATCGAATCAAGGATTGATTCGATAAGTCGATACATTGGATATTAGTCAGTCATAAGCGATGTGACCAGATCGTTAAATCAAGTGTTGATTTAATGATTTAATGTATAATTATATATTTGATATATTACTTTACATTAACTAATATTGGTTCACTTAAGATGTTTTTCTCACTTGTTTGTGCACATTGTATATGTGATATATTTTTGTGCACAAGATTGTATCATGTTTGATGATACATGCAAACTTGAGTGTTTGTTTGGTTTAAACTATGATTAGGTTAATGGTTAGGGTTTTCATTTACTCATTTATTTTCTTTATTCTTTTTGGCAAAAGAAAATAAAATGGTGGCTTGTTTGTTTTATCTTTGAAGCTTCATGACTTTTCTAGCATCTTTGAATAAGTCTTACCATTTTGTTTTCTTCCTAAACCCTAACCATTTAGCTTAACCCTAGTTCATTCTCTACACTTAACCATGGTTGCTAATATGATAAGAATCATTTTATTTTCTATTATTCATATTCTTATCATATTATCATCTTCTTCTTCTTCTTCTTCAAGAAGAAAGAAGCTTGCTAGCTTCAATGGTGAAATGAGAAAAAGAGTGAGAAATCCAATTCTAAAGTGAACCCACTTCCTATTTCTTCATCCTCTACCACTTGCCAAGTAGTATAGGGTGTTTTCTTCACAAGTTTCATGACTTGGTGAAGTTGGAGATTGATCTTGAGTTGCCTCGACGTAGATCATCTTCGGCATCGAAGTCGACGACCTAGCCCGCCCATTTCTCCGATGAAGCCGACGCTAGAGCCCGGGATCCGATGATCGCAGCGAGGGGACATCATCACGGAGCTATGGAGGTGAAGGACCGGATCTACAAAGGTTGTATTTTCCGTTCACTCTTACTTAAGTTGTTAACTAGTTGCATGTTTCGCCTAATCTCTAGTCAACGATCGCATTAGAGTTTCTCGGCACCGGAAATTTTTGAATTTGGCATGGTTGATGCCTTGTGAGACCTCCTTAGAGTGCCTAGGAACCCTACAGATATAATGTAAGTACTGTAAACTAATAAGTTTCAAATTTCGATCGACAAAACTTACCGAAGTGGGCCCCTCGTACATCTGCTGTACAGTAACAAAATATGGGCCCAAAAAAAATATTCCAGAAACCACAATTTTCAATGTAGAACCAACTGTAGAAAAATGGTTCACTGTAGCTCTAAAACGGCCGCGGAACCGCGGCCAAACTAGGATTTGTGCGGCGGTTCCGCGGCGCTTTGGAGTCAACAGTTGATCAAATTTCACCAGTATTCTTAAAAAAGCTTGCACGATTTTCTGAGATGCTCAAAATAATTTTTAGACCTGTTTAAAAATTCGACAGAAACTTTTCATAGAAAATTACGATTTTTGAAATCCCGTTCGATCGATATTTTAAATGCGTTAGCACAAGTTAATAAAGCTTAATGGCGAGGCTCTGATACCACTGTAAGTCTACGGTAGCGCCCCGGCCGTCTAACAAACGCCAAATGCGGAACAAAAACTTTTTAACTGGCGCTATCGTATACTGTAACCCGGATTGCCATTATTGCTAAACTAACAAACTACAAAGAGGGTAGAAAGGTTATACCGAACGATCCGAGTCCTTCGTTCTTTAACCATCATCCCACGCTCCGTTGCGGCTGCTCCGATCTCGTCGATCTCCAATCTTCTCGTCCAGGTGGCACCACGTCAACAGATCTTTAAACGGGCTCCCGCCTCTGACCCGAGGCAACTCGGTCATCAAGTTTTCTAAAAGAGATGACCAAGATTGATGTAGAGAATGAGTAGAACACTTTGTCTCGCTTCGTCCAAATCCATGGACGAACGGTTAATGAAGTTGCCTTTTTGGATTGGAATGAAATGAGATATGAAAATATATATTAACTAGATCTCTCTTCTCATTTTAACAACCCTTTCTTTTGCCCAAAAAAATCATCATCCTTTAACAAGAGGGGCCGGCCACTATATGAAGAGGAGGGGGGTGAGGGTAGGAGCAAAGTGGTGACTATAAAGCAAAAGATCTTAATCAAAATATCCTAAGTATTACAAAATCTCATTAATGCAAAATCCACCTTGCATAAAACAATAAATGCACTAAGCCACCTCTCATAACACCTCACCATCTTCTAGAAACTCACTCATGACTCACCTCATGACTCACCCTCATGAAGAAAAGATACATCCGTGTTTAACCGAATGTAAAATACGGGTGATAGAAAACTGGAAACTGGCAACTTTCAAAAGCGATCCTGAAATGAATTTCAGGACAACCCCGTAACAGTATAAACATACCCGCATTTGTATTACGACCGAATACAAATACAACTGAGACAAAGATATTATATCTACAAAGTATAATACTCGGATCCGGCTTAAAAAAAAGCCCACCAGTATTATCGGCCCGAAATATGACACGTGCGGAAACGCAGGTGCATTTTCCGAACCCAGCCATAAAACCATACGGCCTCTACAACGTTTCGCCCGAACTTGGGAAACTATCTGTGGAGGAATCTAATGACTCGTCAGTACCCTGGCAGTGGGTTTAACCACAAGCCGTCAGCGGCACTAGCTGTGCGTAACAGCTGCCCATGTACTGACCTCAAGGGAGGCCGATGAGTGAACTCATCCGGAAACCCTATTGAGTCTAACAGTGACAATGTATATACAGTCCGGTCCGTTCGTCTATGAGTATCGCATATCTGCCTAGGGGGATGGTAACGTCAGACCCCCAATAGCAGTATAAGTCGTGTCGGAGTGTAGCCCAAAAACACCCTGAGATACTACTTGAGTACCTACCAGTAAATCTCCTGCCTCGGCCGAGGGCTATGTGTAATGGCTCTCCTAGACACAGCGCGATCTCACCCCCAATACCGGGAGAGACGAATCCCCTGCCGATCCGCTCACTTGCCTCCATGTGGCTCGGGACTGTACCCAAAAACTACCTGTTTGCACGACTCCTTTGAGCCGTGGTAGGGTAGAAATCAAAGCACAGTGGGAACTCGTACGAGACAAATGACGACCTCAGGTCGATGAACTAACCTGTACATATGTCACCAGGGAACTTCTATCTGACGATAGGTATAATACCAACTAGCAGATTCCCGACGAGTCCTGTCCGGTGTACTCATAACCCAATGAGCACCTGTATACTTCTTAGGTGATCCAACTGACACTAGTGGCTTGTGAGACCGGTCACCGCCCCTCGTCGGGGTCTCGACTGTATACACTAGTCTACTCCGGAGTATCGATGCCCTGTCTCGAAACTCCCACGACTAGGGACCACAATTAAGGATGTGCTTATAGACTACCCAACTCTCATGTATATGATCTCCATCATACTGTTGGTAGTCAAGCAAGATCCTAAGGGCTCTATCAACGTGTAATAGTGATCAGTCACCTGAACCTGTACACGACTGATAAAGGTAAACCAGATAGCATACTATCATCTCGAGTAAGACTGTCCTACCGGTATAGGTCCTCCTCAATCATTGCAATCACGTGCCTGCGATCCAATAATTGACTTTGAGGGCACTATGTCCAACAATCCCCCACTTGCACTTAAGGCTAATTATAGCGATGTCGCATACTCACAGCCCGTGTGATACCGAACATCCAACTCCTCTACTAATTAGTTTCACAAAGCTCGTTTGTAAAACTATTGTGTTCGAGAAATAGCCTCAGTCAGTGGATCCTCCCTGATGATTCTTTCTATGTCTCTCTTAATCTCAAGTTCGCGGAGAAAGCCATCTCCCGAATTGAGTAATACCTATCTTAGAATATGTCTGGATATCTGATGGGACCTAGTTCATAAATGAATTCCAAATCCAAACTTCTTAGACTGTATCGATCACTGAACCTAATCAGTATCCAGCACCAAGCCTCCCACAGTATCCTTTTGGACCACCTGTCCATAATACTGTCCCTCATCAGAGGGAAAACTATAACTCTGACAATCACTCTGTCATCTATGTCACCTTTGAAGTCTGGAATGATAATCGTCTCCCGAAGGAGGCTGCCGTCATCAAATCCGTAGAACATGCATCTAAAACTGCTTCCTTATGTTTCTCCAGGATTGGATTAATACAAACTTATCGCATCTAGTGCAAAAACAACATTTGGTGTGGTACTTGACATCTCATGATTGACTCAATTGCCTAAGCGTAAACAACCACCACAAGTATAATTAAAAAGTATATGACGCCCAACGGCGAAGATCCACATAAGGAAAAGGAAAGCAAGACATCAACCCCAAAAGCGAACATAAAACACATTGCTCAAGTCTCGCAACTACAAGTCCTCTAAGTTTGCAACATATACAATTTGCTAGTTTTTGAATTGATGGAGTTTACTAGATACAATAGGAATAATAATACAAGAGTGGCACGATCCAACGTGTACCACCTACCAAAGCAAAACACCCGAAAGCAAGCTATGTGCCAGCGATGCCGCAACTGATCCACACGGACAACCTGCAAGAACTGTGGCACAACGGGGGTGAGTTGCCAACTCGTGAATAGAAAAACATCACCAGGTAGAAATCGAAATAAATAACAATTCCTAGGTCAACTATATCATATAGATAATACTATGATATCTAGGGTGACCGTATCTGCATATATGCCAACACATAAATAACTGCCTATCAGCAAGTGGATATCATTCAACAATATAATCAATGCATGTATGCAGTGGATCTCGTCCAACAATATAATCAATGCATGTATGCAGTGGATCTCGTCCACGTGTCAACCACTGACACAACAACTCCTGCATGTAAATATCATAAAAGCATATGCAGGTAAATATGAGGATATGAAACAACGTGTGTTCCTTGTGAGATAACAAAATCATGGAACCGGAGTGTCCACATCGACACTCGAAACATCATGAAACCCGTGTCTAGCATCGACACGTAAATCCTCATCTTCTAGGCGCCGTCACCATGACCGGCCCAAATGTCAGTACATCTCATGGAACCTGAGTGTCCACATCGACACCCGAAATCCACGTAGCAAGTTTGAACACGACTCCGTCGGTATCCCACAGATATTCGCCGAGTCCAAATAATATCACCGGTAGGTAGTGGTCCCTCTGCCAGGCTCATCGTCTACACCACGAAATCATCTCCCATCCCGGTGTACCATACTGGGTCTACCATGTACCCGCAGACGGTGCCTCCCGCTCCTCGAATAGGGTTTCACATGCCAATCTCAGAACCGAGAAAACACATGGTGGACGCACTGAAATATCATATCAAGAGAAACCGGGTTTTCGAACAATATATAAATTTCTTGAAATACCCCCACGGTTCCCAAATCCACAAATCACATGAAATCCATATCTTAATGCGTAAATCCATGAAAATATGATATATGCAACATAAAACAGCAATATGAGTATATTAAGGGAAAACCGCTCTTTTAAATGAATCCAGCTTTTAAAATACATCATGCGGCTCCCAAATCCTCCGAAATCAAGTGCAGCATGATATGAAGTGTACATGTAACTGTAGCAAGGTATAAGTATCTACATGTAAGCAAGTATGTAAGATGCATTTCATAAGCACAATAGCATAATAACCAATGTCTCAATATCACATGCCAATACAATACCACTTAAGGGTATATGCAACTATAGCAAGATATGTGAGTATATGTGTCAATGTGTATGCATGAAGTACATGTAGTTGTAATCAAGTATGTGGGTGTACATGTCAGTATATATGCAATATATAACAGGATGCAAGCATATATGTATATCTTATGCAACGTGGAACAGTGATATGAACATAGCAAATATATCATGGCATGATGTAGCAATTCTACTGTGTAGTGACATGGCAATTATCGATGATGAAGGTGTGTGAACCGGCAAATCTGTGTAAGTGTAACATACGCATCATCGATAATGGTGTAGGTGTACTAGCACAGGTATATTTAATGCAATGAGAATATCATGAATGCAGCATAAAGTACCTCGTGAACTAAATGCTATAAGGTATACATGTCTACAATATGTATCCGAGTCGGTGAATCTATCAATCGGCATCCAGCCTCACAACATCACGTATAGTACAATCCATCGTACGCCATCCTCTAATTAGGGGTATGGATAAATCAATAAGTAGAACTCATCGCGTACGGTAATCTAACGTATGGCGGCATTAACCAGATAGGGATTCTATCAACCTATACATCATCGGGGTATGGATCTAAGTCTCGTACGGTATATCACTCAAAATGAAACACATTATCCTTATTAAAATACCTATCTCTTAGGTTACCTCCATGTCCATCTCGTATCAGAGGACCTACAAATGTATCAACAATCACATAACGACTCGAATCCATAAGAATGGCATAACACACTAAGTCATCCTATCACATCGTGTACTCGTTCATCACATTAATATCTCTCATCAATTTAAATAAACGTCACACTTATTCTCTTCTAAATCGTACTTATCATGATTCACTTATCATATCATTTTCTCCTAAGTCAATTGTTTATTAGCATCAACTTCAATCATCTTATCGTTTGTAAATCCTACAATCATGTCCGTCGCATATCATTAACAACATATAATAAACAAACGATAATCCATATCGATGGTTGCGGGGGTGCTATACGCCATCCACCCGACTTCCCCCGTAGATATAAATCTACTCACCTGCTAAACTCATCGCTTAGCCGTAGTCAATGTGCTTCGTCATCTCGGAATCCATACGAAGGTACCTACAATATCAACACGTATCGCAATACCATTAATAACGAGTTCCGAAATCTAAAACGGTACGCGGTGCGCTCATAGGTTAGAACCTATAGCCTACGCATGCAAAAACAACAAAACAACCCTTTTTGTTGACGTACAAATGCGCTCCAACCAAATACAATACCAATTACCAAAATCAAGAATTCCAAAATACGGAAAACCATAACCAAAACCAGTCACAATAGCTCCCAGATTTTGGTTCAGGTAAACTGGAACTACACAAACAAGTATAGGGTGTTGTATATGAAGTATATGAGCTACTGGACCAAATCAAGCACCTACCACCACCAAGTGGCCGGCCACCCTCACCCAATTTCCGGCGAGCTCGGCCCCCTCTGCTCCATTGGTGTTCGTCTGGTCAGGGTGGCCTCCTAATGCCCTAATTTAGTCCCTGGTATTGTTTGCTTATCTCATAAACACTCCAGGTCATCCCAGATTCCCTGTAGGCCTTAAGGTTTCACAAAACCGATACGGAACAGATTCTAACTTCGTGTATCGGGTTCTAAACTCACTTCTAGGCCTCTAAATCACCCTATATGGTCTAGTAATTACTCACTACACCTCATTTGGCCACACAACAGCAACTTATAACTTCCTAAGATCACATATCCCCAAAACTCATTCTAAACTAAAAATATGATATTTAACACTAAAACTAAACTAGAGTGTAAGGATTACCTTAATATCAACCAAGGAACTTTCTTGAGATGCTCAAGTCTTCAAAATCAAAACGTGGAAGGTTCAAGGTGTTGAGGATGAAGGGGTGCATGTTTTTAATGAAGGGGACATGTGGTTTTGACAAGGGAATGGAGATGATGCATAGAGGTAGTGAGGGTTGAAGGAGATGAAGAAATTCATGAAGAAACAATGGAGGAGGAAGGAATGGGGCAGCAAGTATAACCCTCTCTCTCTCTTAGCCTCACTCTCCTTCACAAATATCTCCCCTACACTCACTCTCTCAATTATCACTTTTGTTTTTCATTCATAACTCCATTCAAACACAAACTCTTTCTTTTCTTTTCTTTTCTTTTTCTTTGTTCCCTTTTTCATTTCTCATTCTCTTTTAATCTCACAAGTCACAAACACAAATCCATCGTGCACATGACATGGTGCACAAGTCACGGAAAAATCTAAAAACACGGATTTTACCAAAAATCTGTTAAATATCATTAAAATAAATAAATCACTTTATTCTTCGATAAATTCCTAAATATTGGTATACACTTATACCACTTTACGAAAATCCCTACATTCACAAATCGGGTAGTTTTCGCGAAATATATTATTTTAATATTAAATTTCCAAAAATAATATTTTGTATTTTTCTGAAATATTACAAGCCTCGACTGAAATAAGTTCTTTGAGGTTTCGTATCTAGCTATACGAGATTGCTCTCCATACAGTTCCTTGGTGTGGAGAAATATGGAATCAAGATCCATATTCTCGTCCCTCCTCTGATGTTCATTGTTCATAGAGGCAAGCACGATGAATTTGGCCTTCGCTCAGTCAATCTCCCAGGTCTTGTGGATTTCCTTATCCGCGACACTGGATTCTGTACATGGGACGGCAGGGGCTTTAGTTCTAAGGACATACCCCAATTTTTCATAACTGATTGCCATCTTGACATTCCTGAACCAATCTTTATAGTTTAGCCCTGTCAAAATATTTTTATCTAATAATAACTTAAGGCCCGTCATGTTCTTGGTCGCTGCAATTAGGAGAGAGATAAGAAAACACTTTAGCATGATGCTCTTGCAAGTTGAGAGTGGTTTTAGTTTATCTAAACAGGATGGCTCCCACTGTTTCTCGAATCCTTCCTCAAACCATAAAAGAAGAACTAGTCAGGACTATTCTCACCGTACAATACTTGCTTAACCGTTCAGCCAGGCAAGTGTCGGTACTTCGAGGGAGGTTTTACGACGCTTTCGCGAAGTTCCATAATTAAATAACCACTTTTCCTTGGGGGCGTAGCCCCGCTAACACCTTTCTAGACACCTACTTGGTTTATAGCATTGATCGTTAAGTGAAAGAATCTCCCGATGAGTAGCATATACTCACAGTAGGATCGGGATCCAAATATCATCATGTGATAAAGTCGAAGGAATCCTACCAAAATTATCACACTCCAAATGGTATGCAACATTATCAAGTTTCAGTTTCTTTAGAAACTCCCAATGTGGATTTTTGCCCCACGCTCTTATGACCTTGATGTTGGCCAAAATATCATAAGTCACATGTCAAGTTCTACCTATCATTATCCCTATTAATTTGAACCCACCCGTACATACCCTTGACGTTAGCCAAAATGGCAGTACGACTGTCCCAAACCAACTCATCTATCTATGCAACAGATGAATATTCAGCAGCTACCAAACACTATGCCTTGGCGTTGGTCAAAATACATAGCTTGAATACTACTGAATATCCAACTGAAATGACGGAGGGCTACGAATGTTTTTAGCGAAACCGTGAACATAGTGAACTTGATATAATCGAAGGAACCTGATAGCTTTTAAAAGGAGTGGTTTAAGCTCCGCAATTTAAAAATCTGCTATTTTTTAAAATAACTGAGTGGTTTCTTTTAAATTGTTACAACGATTCAACTTTGGTTTATTTTCTTTTCATTAATAAAATGCGTCCCATCAATTAACCTATCATTGCAGAACAAACGAAAATACAACGTCCGCTTATGTCGTCCACATTCGCCACTGGGCCCCGTCATTCACCCGTCGGGTTACTTAACTAACGACAGAGCGGGGGCTGGGCTAGCGCGGATGCAAAACATAAGCAACGCCTACTAAATATCATATATATATATATATATTGTACATTCGTCAGACGCAATAATAGGCATTCCAGATCACAGATGAACATATTGGATATTCTAGGAATCCGCATTTCCTTTGAGCCTGCAATGAAAGACGGATTACACAGTCGTGATGAATAGACAACCCCACCCTAGACCCCTACGGGTACGACAAACTACCCGATAAATACCCGAAGTGAAGCAGTCTCCCTCAACAACGTGAGTAGGCCACTAAGCACTTCAAAGTACCCGGTAGTTTGTGCATCCCATCTTTGGTCTATCCTAGGAGTAGAAAACAGTAATTGAAATAATACAACGGTGGCTACAACCTCAACTCGGATGTGCCCCGCAAAAGAATATTACAACAATTTACAATTTACAAATGAATGAAAGAAACACTCGTCTCACATCCCCGGCTATTCATTCATGACAATCCAACAAGTCCATAACAACAAACCAGCAAAAACATTACAGAAATGTGCAACCCCCAACTAACCGACATACTAGCAATTAGGGGAGGTTTACGAACACATAAATCACAACACAAATATAATCATGTTAGCCAAAGTTCTTAGAATTTCGATCAATCACCACATTTGAATATACTCCAAGTACTTCTCTGTACAGAAAAATCCTGAGCAGAAACAAAATATCCCAGAAAACTCAACATCAACACAGAAGACCAACTGAGGAAATTTGGACCAACTCGGAGTTGACTCGGCCGTGGATCCGCGGTAGAACGCTTGGTTTGTCCGTGGTTCCACGGTCGTCTCACCGATTTAGGCGCCTAAATTTCTACAGTGATCTTAGAAAACCCTGCTTGTATTTTTAAGGCCCCTGGAAAAAATTTTAGACCTCTATATAAAATTGGCAGAAACTAGATGAAAATATCGTGTTTTTGGGATTAAATCGCGATCGAATTTCTAAAGACTTTGCTAACAAGTTAGTTATGGTTTAGCTAGGCTCTGATACCACTGTAAGTCGACGTTACATAGCCCACAAGATGTGGGGAGGTGGAATAGGTAAAACGATCATTTTGTTCAAGATAACATCGACTATCAAAAGGATCTTTGCTAAACCGTAATTAACAAACTATCTAGAAGTGGTTAACTACTATGATAGATGATTATAGCTCAAGATACTAGTCATTTTTGTTCTTGTTGTTCTCCTCCTCGTCGGCCTCCTCGATGTAATAGAAGATCCACCCGAGAGTTCCTACTACAAGCTTCAACCTCCAAGATGAGGTAACTAAGTGGTATAGAGTGCTCATCCAAGTTACCTAGATGATATAGAGAATGATTAAGGATTTGTTAGCCTCACTAACCCAATGATTCTCAACTCATGAGACACTTAGGGCTAGGTTGAAGAAGATGAGAGAGCTTGAGTAGAGAGAATGTGTTTGTGATAATGAATTGAACCTTGATTCAATTTGAATATTATGAAGCATAAAAATATCTTGCACAAATATAATCCATGCTCCATTTAATTCTTGAGATGAATCATCTCATGAGTCATGGTGCAATTAATGATAATAACACCTCATCTCCTCCACCTCATTTAGTTTAAATCATAATGATTAAAACACAAATGAGTCATCTCCTTCTAGAAGCTTTCCGACAAATTACGAGAACGCCCCTCCCATTCGTATTTATGAAAAACACGGATATTCCGAGACTGTATCAAATCCAATAATCAAATACTAGGATCTGGCTTAAGCCAAAGCCCACTAGTATAATCTGTCCGAATATCATACGTGCACAAGTACACATATATATCCAAACCCTGTCGTATAACCATACGACCTCTATATCGTTTCGCTCGAAGAAGGGAAACTTGTTCATATCATAATATTGCATTATTATATTCCCTAGTCCTAATCATTTTACAAATAAACAGGTGCTTTTGACCCATGTCTGCTACATAGTTACAGGTTACAGGTTCTTGGAATAAAAACAGGGAAATTGATGAAAAAGATGATACAAAGTAAGACTACGACCGACAAATGAAAGAATCTTGATCAAGCCTACAATTTGGAGAATAACGAAGATCAGTTCACAAAGAACAAGGCAGCGCAAGGTTCAAGACTTCGACACAAAGCAACGTTAAAAGTCCACTACAATTATTCACTGCAGAGATCTGGGAGAGAACGAGAAGACATCCTAAAGTACCAACTGAAAAAACAGGAAGAAAAAGTCAACACAAAGCAACAGACAAAATTTCAGCACATGAGCCTCCTTTTTGGCCACGGAACCGCGGCCAAACCTGGCCTGCGGCGGCAGTTCCGCGGCCGTGTATTACACGTAGTGGGTGAAATTTTCCATAAAGATTTGCGGCGCGTTGACTAGTCTACCTAATGGCATTTTTGTAAAAGCATACATGCGGCGATTGTAAACCTAGGGTTTTCTATGTCCTATAAATAGAAACCCAAATGCTAGTATTAAGTCATGCCTCCTTTCATTAATAAAATTCAGATTTCTTTTGGAGAGCATCGATGCCTCTTTTCATTTCATCTATTCAGATCTGACAAGTCTTTTGTAAATGTTTGGAGAGAGCCATCAATAAAGTAAGTAGTTTTATTTAATTGCCTTAGTATAGATCTTTAATTCCCTGCTCTAGTTAGATAGATAGCATGTTCTTCAATTCCCTAATGAGCGGGTAGTCTCCTCGCTTGTTAGGGTTAGCTTTGGGAAAGGCTTGAGAGATGAAGATCTCCCACCCCTTTCTTGCCCGTCATATATTTTTATAGGACTCCATGCATACATGCACACACCGCTCCCTACGGCACCCTATCCCATGATGTAGTGGTGATACCGTAGTATAAAGGCCCGGTTGAGCGTGTTTTCCATGGAGGTTAGGGTAAGGATTGATAAAGAAAGGACAAGAACCTAGAGGAAGAAACATCTTCCCGAATGGTTCTATTCCACTTTATTAATAATTATCATAACTCCTCATAGATCTTAATTTGGGTATAAAAAGCGGTGCGATTTATTTCACTTTCCAAACATACCCTGAACCTAACCCTAGCAAGATTTAGATCTAGATAGATTTAGTTTTTTTAGAATTAATCAATCCAACAACAATCGGAATTAACTCGTTAGAGCAATTAGGAAATTCACAAAATCCTTGTGAACCGACCCGTTCTCACCGGCTAGCTACCAAGCGACGCCGTTCCTGATTGCGGTAACATTATTTTTGATTCATATCTTTTAAAAGCGCATAAGCACTAAATCTATTTTAATCAAATGGCGCCGTTGCCGGGGATGGTGTGTTATTTTCTTTTTGCAATTTCGGGTTAATATAAAATTGAAAAAATCATTAAAAAAACTGAAAAATTAAAATAAAAAATATAAAAAATTATCATCTTTGTATTTTTTGAAGGGTATTTTTTGTTTGAATTTTGCAGGATCTACAATCGAATTCAGATCTTGAAAAATCCAGAAATCCAATCAGAAAACAGAAGAGCTGAAAATCAGAGGAGTACCATAACAGAAGAACAGAAGATTTTTGGAGGCATAAACCGACTAGCCGACCGCGCATCCGCGGCGGCTACATGACGTCAGCACCTGCAACTTTTTCTCGGGAATCGAGCCGACGCCTCCACCGCGGAACCACCGCGCTAGCCCTCTCCCGACCGCGGAACCGCCGCAACCTGGTCACTTCAGCTGGTGGAAAAATCTCTGTTTGTTTCCTTTCTCTCTCCTCTGCAAATCCCGATATATCTACTGTAAATTTGCCTGCAGGATTCTTTGCGCTTAAAAAATCTTCCCCCTTCCAATAATAAATCATGTGCAGGATTCTTTGCGCCGCGCTTAAATAAAAATTTTTGATTGCAAGTGGTTGTTTACTATTTTGCATACTTAATCTGACTTTAAGGGGCTTGAAACCAATCCAGATTTGGTGGGGATTTCATCACCCTTACCAGGACTCCAGAAATCATATAAGGCATTTGCATTGACCAATCTTTAATTAAAAAAATACTAGACTCAGCCGTAAGGATTTCGCGCTCAATCGGACAGAGGACTAGTTGTAGGCATCGGCCGTTGATCCTAACCTGATTTTACGGTGTCTAGGCAAGTGTGTCTAAGGCGAGTGGTTACTTAATTAGGGCCACTACTTGTACTGGAGAGCCACCCACTCACCTGGCACTTACCTGGCCGCAATTGGCGGTGAAGAGGCGGTTTGAGGTCCTATTTCTAGCCCTTTGGAACAGTTAGGAGCTGTCTAGCTGACCTAGGTGACCCTAGTTCTAGGCCTGATTATGCATTTGTGGTTGATTGAAAGTGTGTCTAAGCCCTTTATCGTAAATTTTTGCAAAAAGTTCCAAATAAAAAAAAAGGGAAATTTTTTATAAAAACTTGCAAAATTTTGTCGCTAAGAAATCCGTGCACCCCACATTATTTTTCTTCTCCTTTCTTACATCATGGGTATCCCACCTCACAAATCTCTTGCCGAACTTTGGTACCCTGAACCTAACATTGCTTCGTACACGAATTGTTTTGGTCGAATTACGGACGACCCCTCCATGCCTAAAATTTCGTTGAAAGATCAAATAAAAGCGTCTAGGAGAAGCAGTTGGACTCCGCAATCCACTTTGTATCAACCGTGTCAACCTTCACCACCTTCTTATGTTGATCCTCCTTTTTCGAGTCCTATTGTAACTCCGAAACCCATGTCTATTGCTGAGGACATTGAACAATCTCGTAGCCGATCTTTCACTCCTCTCCACACCTCCAGTTCTAGGGATCAACAAGTCCATTCACCTTTTTATCCAAATGTTGATCCTACTCCTATCCAACCATTCAATTCCTACCAGTCCTACCCTACTTTCACACCTTCCCTAGACTCTGCTTCTACACAGCCATTTGGGAGTTTCCACAATCCAAGCAACTTTGAATCTTTTACTGAAACCCCTTCACAACCCATATCTAGTCTGGAACAATCGTTGGAAGCCTATATGGTAGCGACAAACCAAATGATTAGGAATATGGATGCGTCCATTGCCGCCCTTATGCAACCTAGTGACCCGGTAGCTAGTTTCCAATTAGCTCCAAAAATTCCAATGTATGAGGAGGTGGTTGGACAGAGTGAGAATTTGAGTGGTGAGAGTGAGCTGTACACACTTCCAAATCAAACCTACCCATTACAAATTGAATTCCACAACTCCAGTTTTCAAACGAGTGTCCCAAATGATTCATCAGTTGAAAATAAAACATTTAATGAGTTGTGCGACTTTGTAGTGCTTGATTTTCCAGATTGTGAAGATTCCCTTTCGAGTGAAATCACACCTAATCCTTTCGATCTCTATGCCTCCACTCTAGAACCTGAAGTGATAAATATCCATGCTTTTGATGAGGTGTCTGCAAAAATTGATTTTCACTTGATTGAAGATATTGAGGCCGGGGATATTTTGGATGATGAACCCGTAGATTTGACTGAAATTTTATCTCTAATTCATCATCCCGAGTTATTAAATGTTTCTCCAGAACCTCATATGCGTCTTGATTTTGATGATAATTGCATGGATGAGATAATTTTTGAGGAGAATTATGAGGATAGCATTGAGGAGAGTATTGAGGATAGTATTGAGGATGAACCATTTTTGTTTGATGTGTCGGATTTTCCAATTCATCCTCCGGAACCCTTAACTGTTATACTTCCTAAATCACCCCTCCTTTCCATCGTTCCGACTACGCAGGAGGTCTGTGAGCTTGAACGATTTCTATTCGATCACAGCAGTTTGGATGCCACTAATGCGTACCCCTTTGAATCTGACACAGTTCTCACAGCCGATAAAGATTACGAGTGCTTCACTTTTTCGGACGATTTTGAAGACTCACTGCCCGAGTTTGAATCCTTTGAATTTTCAGACGAGTTAGTTGAACCATCAGACTCGGTTACTTACAGTCATTTCGAACCATTGATGGAATCCTTCAAGTTCGAGACAGTTTACTTCGATGAGAATAAGACTGTCCCTAAATCACTCCCTTTCGTCCTTCCTATCGTGCCGACCGAGCAAGAATCCGTCGCGTTTCCATTTTCAAGGGAGGGTTTACCAAGTTCGAAGTACCCATGTTCTCTCGCGAATCTTAAGGGATTTAACCCCATTTCTCGACGGGTTGATAAATTAGCACAATCACTTTTAACACATCGGTTATCACAAATTGTGCTAATTTATTCACTCGATTTACACCCTCAAGTTCGTACTACACTTCATTCTCTTTTCCGCCATTCTTCTCCCCCGCCTAGACCATATTCCACCCTTCTTTCCAAACGGTCTCGTGTGTTTCTCTACTCCTTCCTCTACACTCCGTTCTTCCACCAACCCTACCATTATCACGATAGAATTTTTGAATGGTTGGTGCTAACCTTTGGTCTGTGTAAGGCCTTGTTTAGTTTGGGGAGGACCTTGTTGTATATATGTATATATATTTTAGTTTTTTCTTTTAACAATAAAAAAAAATATTTTGTAAATAAATAAACAAGGGAGTGCCGACATTCTCAACCCTCTTGGTGTAGCATGATAGTGAGGGCACTGTCAAGTTTAAGTTTGGGGGTATGCTCGGTAAACCTTCTTCCTTCGCATTCATGTGTACATTTTTGCATTTGCATACTTAATTTAAAACCCATAAAAATTGAAAATTTCAAAAATTATAAAAATTAAAGTATTCAATTGTGGCCTTATTTGACTTGAGCTTGACAAAAAGGTTAATTAGTTAGGAACAACTAGATCTTATACTTAGTAAATTAAAAACCCTAAAAATAACCTTTCTTAAAGTTTAACGGTAGAAAGTATATGTCTTTGTAGTTTATTTAGAAATAAGCAAATTTTGAGTTCACTTCTTGGGCTAAGCTAAACAAGGGAAGAGTATTGATATTTTTATTAAAGTATAAGTTTGAAAAATAATTACTAAGTTTAAGTCTAGATTCTGAAAATATATACCCTACAACTTGCACAAACACGCACCTTGAAACTTGGAATAGTAGAGGAGACCTTGAAATGCTCTTGTCTAAAGTCCTTAGTACGAGGAGAACAAAATAAAAATTCAAGTGTGAATAAAGAGATAAAAAAAAATGAACACTGGTTTTTGTGATTACTTAAGACTGCAAAAATAGAAAAATATTTAGCGAGGGTGCTTCATCACCTAGTGCCTTAGACCAACTGGTTTGGGAGTCACTGCTAAAGCCTTAGGTGTCGCAAGACTAGGAATTACGCTTTAATATGCAAACACATCTTGTAATCGGTTGTTGGTACCTCAAGAAGTATTAACGGTCGCATGAAGAATGTGTAAGCAAACTTCATCTAAAAATTCACCAATTAAGAAGTGCTTTGGACGACGGACAAGAGTATGATTGCTTGATTTGAATTTCTAAGTGTAGTGGTTATATATATACACACGTAGGGGTATGTGATTGGGATTTAGATAAGAGATAGGAATGAAGAATAAGACTTATATCTTTAATAGAGATGATAAAAATTCCTAACTTGAGATAGAACCCTAGAAGGAAAACTTAAGAGATTCCAAAACCTAAGTAGGTCTACAGAATATATATAATCTTAAGTTAGATAATAAGGAAGCGTGAAGAATACGGGTGGATAATTTATGAGTCGAAGATAATAGAATTCCTTGTTAGAAAACCTAATTGGAGAATAAAAGTCGATAAGCCAAATTGATAGGATTTTGTGAGTAGTATGCGCTGAAAACCCTCAGGAGACAACACTCCTCCTACTAGGGACAACTAGAGGTTTAACGGCTTGTTGCACGAGCTCAGTGCAATCGCGTTTCCCTGCGAATGCGAGGTTAGGTTTTTGTTGAGAATAAAACTAGGTTTGCTCGAGGACGAGCAAAAGATAAGTTTGGGGGTATTTTTTCATATCATAATATTGCATTATTATATTCCCCAGTCCTAGTCATTTTACAAATAAACAGGTGCTTTTGACCCATGTCTGCTACATAGTTACAGGTTACAGGTTCTTGGAATAAAAACAGTGAAATTGATGAAAAAGATGATACAAAGTGAGACTACGACCGACAAATGAAAGAATCATGATCAAGCCTACAATTTGGAGAATAACAAAGATCAGTTCACAAAGAACAAGGCAGCGCAAGGTTCAAGACTTCGACACGAAGCAACGTTAAAAGTCCACTACAATTATTCACTGCAGAGATCTGGGAGAAAACGAGAAGACATCCTAAAGAACCAACTGAAGAAACAGGAAGAAAAAGTCAACACAAAGCAACAGACAAAATTTCAGCACATGAGCCTCCTTTTTGGCCGCGGAACCGCGGCCAAACCTGGCCTGCGGCTGCGGTTCCGCGGCCGTGTATTACACGTAGTGGGTGAAATTTTCCATAAAGATTTGCGGCACGTTGACTAGTCTACCTAAGGGCATTTTTATAAAAGCATACATGCGGCGATTGTAAACCTAGGGTTTTCTATGTCCTATAAATAGAAACCCAAATGCTTGTATTAAGTCATGCCTCCTTTCATTAATAAAATTCAGATTTCTTTTGGAGAGCATCGATGCCTCTTTTCATTTCAACTATTCAGATCTGACAAGTCTTGTGTAAATGTTTTGAGAGAGCCATCAATAAAGTAAGTAGTTTTATTTAATTGCCTTAGTATAGATCTTTAATTCCCTGCCCTAGTTAGATAGATAGCATGTTCTTCAATTCCCTAATGAGCGAGTAGTCTCCTCGCTTGTTAGGGTTAGCTTTGGGGAAGGCTTGAGAGATGAAGATCTCCCACCCCTTTCTTGCCCGTCATATGTTTTCATAGGACTCTATGCATACATGCACACACCGCTCCCTATGGCACCCTATCCCACGAGGTAGCGGTGATACCGTAGTATAAAGGCCGGGTTGAGCGTGTTTTACATGGAGGTTAGGGTAAGGATTGATAAAGGAAGGACAAGAACCTAGAGGAAGAAACATCTTCCCGAATGGTTCTAATCCACTTTATTAATAATTACCATAACTCCTCATAGATCTTAATTTGGCTATAGAAAGCGGTACGATTTATTTCACTTTCCAAACTTACCCTGAACCTAACCCTAGAATGATTTAGATCTAGATAGATTTAGTTTTTTTAGAATTAATCAATCCGACAACAATCAGAATTAACTCGTTAGAGCAATTAGGAAATTCACAAAATCCCTGTGGACCGACCCGTACTCATCGGCTAGCTACCAAGTGACACTGTTCTTGATTGCGTTAACATTATTTTTGATTCATATCTTTTAAAAGCGCATAAGCACTAAATCTATTTCAATCAAAACCCTCTGTGTGGGACTCTAAAGACTCGACACTACGCTGGTAGTGGGTTTAACCACAGGCCGCAAGCGGTACTAGCTGTACGTAACGGTCCCCAGGTAGATGTCGATAAGAAGGTCGATGAGGAAACCCATCTGAACTCCTACTGAGCCTGATGTGACAATCTCCGTACAGTCTGGTCTGTTCGTCTAAGAATATCGTATATCGGGCCTAGGGGGCGGCAAGCGTCAGTTCCCTAATAGAGGTATAAGTGGTGTCGGAGTGAAACCCATTACACCTTGAGAAACTATTGGAACACCTACCAGTAAATCTCGCTTGCCCTGGCGATAGACCTTGCGTAATGGCTTTCCAAACAAAGCGCGATATCAATCCCCAATACCGGGAGAGACGAATCCTATCTAACCACCACTACCTCCAAGTGCTTAGGGACTACACCCAACTGCTACCTGTTTGCACGACTTAGTAGAGCCGTGGTAGGGTAGCAATCTAAGAACAGTGGGAACACACTCGAGGCGAAGCAGTAGTGTCAAGTCAACGGACTATGCTTTACTCATGTCACCTGGGAACTGTTAACTGACGACGGGTGTAATACCAACCAACAGTTCCATGCGAGTCCTGTCCGTTGTACCCGTAACCCAATGAGCACCTGCGTACTATCTCCAGTACAACGTACTAATGGCTGTGGGACAGACCATCTCCCCTGTTGGGACGAGAAGCGTATACACTAGTCTACTCCGGAGTATCGATGCCTTGTCTCGATAATCCTACGACTAGGGACCTGAAAAAGGATGTGCATGTAGACTACCCAGCCCCCACTAATGTGACTGCCATTACAACGCTGGTAGTCAACCAAGATCCTAAGGGCTCTATCAATATGTATTCGCGATACGTTGAAAGAAACATATTCACATATTAAGATTGATATAAACCAAATAGCATATTACTATGTTGAGAAAGACTGTTAATACAACTGTGAATATCCCAAGCTTCCATTAAGTAATATACAATCTAGTATGATACAATAATGGCCTCTAGGGCATATAACACTAACAGGTTTGCGTCAGGGTAATAACTTCACTATTTTCGATTACTTTTTGCGTTGCATCGTGGTATTCGGTTTGGAATATCCTGCACCTCATTGTACGGGGAAAGAGCCGAGATTCCTTCACCGGGAGTGACCTCTTTAGCAAAGGTTTTCGCCATTATATTTTTGTAAAAAGCTATATGGTTCCTTCAACGATATCAGGTTAATTACGTTAAAGGTTTTTCGCCAAAAACCAGCCGTTGCCCTCCGTCATTTCAGATGGGTAACACTTAGTATTCATGCTATGTTTGTTGACCTTCATCAAGGCATAGTGTATGGCAGCTGCTTGTTACCTTTCTGTTGCATAGATAGATATGTTGGTTTGGGACAGTCGTACAGCCTTGTTGACCTTCGTCTAGGGCTTGTACGGGTGGGTTCAAATTAACCTGGACAACGACAGGCAGAACTTGACATGTGACTTATGATTTGTTGACCTTCGTCAATGTCATAAGAGCATGGGGTAAAAATCATATCGGGAGTTTCAAACATACATGAAACTTTCCAGGCATGCGCATACCTTCTGGAGTGTGATAACGTGAGTGGATTCCATCACGTTATCATGTGATGATAGTTGGATCCCGATTCCCACTGATGAGTTGGTTTACTCCTCGGGTGATCCCGACTAATTCTTCTTTCAGGTTTAGAGGAGAATTTGAGATTAAAGTGGGAGACATCCTGATTAGATAAAGTGATAATCGTTCTGATCTAGGTTAGAGTGCACGCAGAGTGTTTCTTTTCTCTCTCTCTTTGGAAGCGACCATGGACCAACCCTAGACTATGACTCAGTGACCAAGTTAACCAAACTTTCTTAAAAATTGGTTTTTGGATTGTCTAAGTTACATACATCATTGCCACTCCTTCTTTTACCCTTTGCATTTCTCCAGAACACCTCGTATCACTACGAACATCCACTTCCATTAGATAAATCCATCGTATGGTTATATACGAACTCGAAGGAACTTGTTCCAGATTCGAGGATGGATTCTGGTTCTGGAGAGATTGAATAGGACTATTCAGATGTCTTTTCCTTTTACCTTCTCTCAGGTTGTGAGGGCTCCTAGGATTAGGAGAGGGTACACCTATTACGCTTATTGGATAGTCTTCTTCTAAACCATAGGCAGATGCCAAAAAGTAGGGAAATGAAGAAAACCAATTAGCCTAAGTATGGTGTACAGAAGGTAATAAGTAAAGACAAATAAAGGGATTAGAAAGAGAGCAAAGTAAATTGCGACGGCTATCATTGACGACCAAACCGAGTATATCATTGCCACTCCTATTTCACCTTTGCTTTTCTACAGTTCAGGAGAAATAGAATAAGGTTTATTCAGTTGTCCTTTATCATCACCTTCTCTCATGTTGTGAGTACTCCTAGGATTAGGAGAGTACACCTATTATGCTTATTAGATAGTCTTCTTCCAAACCATAGGCTGGTGTCGAATGGTAGGGAAGGAAGAAAACCATTTAGCCTAAGGGGGTGTACTGAAGGTAATGGGTAAAGACAAATAAAGGTATTTGGAGAGATGTCAAAAAAATATACGGTTACAGTCATGAATCTGATAATGGAAGAGGCATTACTAGGAATACCCGGATACCCCTTCAACATATTTTCATGTTTCAGTTTCACTATGCGTTGTTAATAGAAAACTGATTTCCCAATTAGATACTTACTCCAGGGTATGTATTTACCAGGTATGATTCTCACATCTGTATGGTTTTTATAGATGATGAGTGGGAGTAAGTTATTGGGAATTATGTGAACATCCTCATTATATCGGAATTCGTTGTAATTGGTGATATTTGAGGAAATCGCCTGGGTTTTTGCCGAACGGCAAAAATTTGGTTTTGAATATCCATTGTTATACACCAATTTCAAATTGATATATCTGTACGTTTATTTTCATAAAGTAAGATATAACTTTTTGAAATTATGTCGGTGACAATTACCTATATCAGTTGATGGTTAGGTAAGGAGCATTCAATAGCGGTATAGTTCTTAACCATAGTACAGTTTTCAACCTACGACGCACAGAGTTTGAGTTATTTAACTCTGGGGACTTATACAAAGTATTGTATGTTGTCCAGTGTCCATTAGGACAAAGGGGTTGGTCCTCGTACTATATTCTGTTTACTTATGACTTCTCTAGTTTTTCGACAAGTGTTTCGTAGAAATACAAGGTCTATATTTTGAGAAGTTATAGATACAAGAATAAAGTAGAGAACCATGCGATGCAAGTATCGGGATTTTTCAAGGTGATCGAAGATGTAGATACTTATGTTTGGTATTCAGTTGATAGTAATGGTTTTGAGAACTAGCTTCTCTTTCAGATTACTTATAATTGGATGTACTCCTATGTTGAGTAATACCAATCGGCCTCTCTCCATTTAGTTCACATGCACTGGAGACAGCTGCATGATTTGAATCTGGATCTAATTAAATCAGTGCCTCTATTTCTAAATTGGATATAGAACAGTTCATATCTTAACGATGTTAACGTACGGGGAGTTGTCCGGCTTATGCTTAAAACCAGACTCTGGATAACTCATGACACATTTCTATAATGGCTGTTTGTGGGTTAACCCGGGCTATGACGAGGGTTGACTTTCTACCGTCTGGAAGATCGATAGTGATATTGTTCTTGACTCGCCAAAGTTTTAGTAAAATGGATTTTTTCAGAAAACAGTAGTGGGAGTATGGTAGAACTGGAAGCGATTCCAGAATCGCAAACGATTACTGAAAATTTAATAGGACCTAAAGATTCAATCTGGATTGACATTCCATTAGCCACTCTGCAGATATGGTGGGTAACCTCAGCCACCCGAGAGGTACTCCGGTAGCCTCAAGGACGGTGATAGGGAGGTTCTTGTTTACCCAGACTTGCCATTACTGCTGTTTCAGACTATGAGACCCGGCAGGAGGATGAGTATAGCGTCGTTCTAAACTAGCCTTAGAAGTGCACATGTATATGATTCTGCCAGAGGGTTGTTGTAGTCAGTGGGAGTAGCGGAAGCATAATGGACAAGTAGCTTGTGTCTATTTATAGACTAAAGCGGATATAGAGGAGATAGATCATCTATTTTTTGATGTGATAGTCATGGGCTTTGACTTCACCAGAATAGGGGATGAATCTGTTAAGAAGGTAGTAGGGTGTGATGTCCTGGTATTTGGATGACATACACAGAGTAGGAAGTGAAATTCCTATACTACGATCGGTTATACTGTGGTTGTCACACAGTAGTTTCTCCACATAGGATATGGATATTATATCAGACATTCTATTTACTAGATCTATGGTTTTAGATCTAGATTTGGGAAGTGTCCCAATCTGGGTACTTAGACAGTATTCTAAAAGGTATTTTAGAATGGACGACTCCTGGCAAGGTGGTGTACCTGCAGGTGATGGAGTCACCCTCTCTAAAGGTGTCTTACAGATTAAAGGGGAGATGGAAGGGCATGATTGGCATATCACTTGCTCTGGCAATTGAGTCAATCATGAGATGTCAAGTACCACACCAGATGTTGTTTTTGCACTAGATGCAAAAAGTTGAGATATTAATCCATTCCTGGAGAAACATTCGGAAGCAGTTTTAGAACATAAGTGAATGTTCTAGGGATTTGATAAGGACATCCTCCTTCGGGAGACAGTTATCATTCCAAACTTCCAAGGTGACCTGGATGACAGAGTGACTGTCAGAGTTATAGTTTTTCCTCTGACGAGGGGTGTTCATATCAGATTTTTGCATTTTTATACCGCCCAATTTTTATCACATTGCATATCGGTAGGTACTCTTGAGCCGTGTTTGCTAGTCAATTGCAGGATACAGATTCTCGGCTCTAAACGGTGAAATTCATGGAAAAACACGACAAAACCCGGGTTCCTGCCATTCACAGATAAAACACGGATCTCCGCTCTTTATCCGTCTGTTGCCACACACCAGTTTAAGAGACAAAATGGCAAATCAATGTCATTTTCATGCACAAGGCTCAATGGCAACACAAGATCCAAGAAATCTACACGGAGCTCGAGGAAATCATGACAAAAAGATCCACATCAAATCACCTTTTGGTCAACAGAAATTCTGGAAAAACCGTGAAGAAATTATGAGAAAAATCATATACCAGAATAAAGATCACAGCTGACCAAAGAAAGCCACCAAATTTGAAGGCCCAACTGCCTACTATGGCCGCGGAACCGCGGCCGTACGGTGTCGGCAGTGGGTAGAGTTTTAGGGGCAGTTTTGTCATTTCATGAAGGATCAGAATTTTGCCCTAGATTTCCATCTCCCTGCCTATAAATAGCCCAGAACTTGCTAAAGCCAAGGATGCTTAATCTTGTATTTTTTAGGTTTTAGAATACTTGTTCTTCTTCCTCTTCTCATCTCTTCTCCATGGAAAAACTTATAGTGAGCTTTTGTGAGTGAAGAATGATGAATAAAGAAGTTCCTTTTTGTTATATTACTTGTCTTGTTCTTTAGTTAAATTATTATTGCTTGTTATTTTCATTTGTAACTTAGTTGTTGTTATTTGTTGTTGTTTCTTTCTTTTCTCTTTTCCTTTATCCTTAAACAACCATGATGCTTACGCTTGATCCTTGCCAAGGTGAGGTCGCAAATAGCTAGTTGTTATCTTCTAATCTCTTTCTTTCTATCTTCCTCTTTTGTTTTATTTTCTTTTCATTATGATATGTGAGTAGTTTCATACTTGTTAGGGTAGGATAAGGGAAGTTTGAGAGAAGGAAATCTCTCTCACTCTTTCCTTGCCCAACATCTTAATTCGACTCCCGTTAATTGAACCACAATCCGCTCCCTACGGCACCCTATCCTACATGATAGCGGTGATTCCGTAGTGAGACCGGTTGTGGTTGAATTAACCGGAGGTTATGGCTAAGAGCTAAGAACGGACGGACAAGCACCAAAAGGAAGAACTTAAGCGTTGGAAAGCCTAGCTTATACTCGCAAGTTCCTTCCTAGTCGTGCTAATCCCCGTTGTTGCCGATTACCGTAACACCGATATTAAAAGTGGCAACGAAAGAGGTGAGCGACTCCTAACTCAAACTAACCTAATCCTAACCCTAACAAGCTCTCTTTACATATCATTTTAACACTTAGTTAATCACAACAAATCTGGAAAATTGGACTTAACTCATTAAAGCACTTAGAAAAAGATTCCCATCTCCCTGCGGACGACCCATACTCAACCGGCTAGCTACAAGCGAAACCATTTTGATTTCGGTAATTAACTAAACTTGAACACGCAGAAGCTCTACCAATCAAATGGCGCCGTTGCCAGGGATAAGAAGCGAAGTCTGTCCTGACTTGACCATTCAGTCGGCATTTTGGCCCCAGAAAGACAGCTGAGAAAATCTTGCAATGTGGTTTCTACTGGCCACAACTCTTCAAAGACGCTCATGACTATTGCAAGACTTGCTCCCGGTGCCAACACATAGGCCGGATATCCCGGAAGAACGAGATGCCGCTCCAACCAATCTTGGTTGTGGAGATTTTCGATGTTGGGGGGATAGATTTCATGGTGCCGTTTCCCAGCTCTTTCGGGAACTTGTACATGCTTCTTGCTGTTGATTACGTCTCTAAGTGGGTCGAGGCTGTGCCCAGCCGGACTAACGACAACAAGGTTGTCGTTAGGTTTCTTAAAGAAAACATTTTCTCCCGTTTTGGGCACCCCCGAGCGATCATTAGCGACAATGGAACTCATTTCTGCAATAAGACTTTCGAGGCCTTGATGCGGAAATATTCCATTAATCATAAGCTCTCTACGCCCTACCACCCCCATACCTGCGGGCAGGCCGAAGTTTTAAATCGGCAAATCAAGCAGATACTGGAGAAGACGGTTTCCAAGAACCGTAAGGATTGGTCGCTGAAACTCACTGATGCCCTTTGGGCATTTCGAACCGCTTATAAGACCGATCTTGGCATTTCTTCCTATCGGCTTTTGTACGGAAAGGCTTGCCACCTACCTGCCGAAATAGAGCATCGCGCATTTTGGGCGATAAAGGAGCTGAATCTGTCTCTTGAAGATGCGGGCAGCCATCGGAAGCTGCAGTTGAACGAATTAAGCGAGCTTAGGGATGAGGCTTACGATAATGCGGTTGTCGTTAAGAACCGAACGAAGGTGTTTCACGATAAACACCTTTTGCGCAAAACCTTCGTACCTGGTCAGCAGGTACTGCTTTACGACACCAGACTACACTTCTATCCAGGAATGCTCAGATCTCGCTGGAAAGGGCCGTATTTTGTGCGGAATGTATATCCGCAGGGCGCTGTGGATTTGGATAATCCAAAGGACGGTTCATTTTTCAAAGTGAACGGACACCGACTAAAACCGTACCTTAGCGCCAAACCAACAGAGGAGCACCTGGTCTTACAGGAGCCGGTTTACCCTGCATAATTTTCCTCTGCCTACCACCAAACTTCGGTTATCCAGCCAAGAACAGTGGACACTGTTCCAAATAAGTTTGGGGGTATGTATAAACCATTTTGTATATATTTGTGGATATTCTTTTCCATTCTTTTTCTTTTTCTTTTCTTTAAAAACAAAAACAAAAAAATTTGTGTATCGCTAACCGACAATTTTGACCCTTCAAATGATCTCTTCATGCAATGACAGTGAGGACACTGTCCGGTTTAAGTTTGGGGGTACGCTCGGTACGCATTTCTAACCTTCGCATTCATATGTATATTTTGCATCTGCATATTAAAATCCATAAAATCCATAAAAATCTGAAAATTTTATAAAAATATAAAAACTTTTCTGTCAAGTTAGCTAGTGGGAGGACTCTGATTCAACATTTCGACGGTTTTGTTTGATAAAATAAGAATAACTAAATCTTATGTTTAGATTTTGAAAACCTAAAAGATTACTCTCCTTTGAAGTTAACTATAGTTGATATAGGTCTTTTCATCACACTACACGTGTCGTGAGTTTTGGAAATTAGATGACAAGTCTTTTATGTCTAAAAACTTTTAAATGGATCAATGATTTTCGGAGGATCAAATAGGTTTGTTCTGAAATAAGTAATATCAAGAATAGTTTATGAAGTGAGTGAATATGAAGGAATGTTATTGATGCCTTAATTGGAACTAAGTCTGAAAAATAACCCATCTGAAACTTGATTGGAATGATTACACACCGAACCCACTAAACATGTCTTTTATCCAAAAAAAATAATTGAAATGCCAGTTATATCTCCGTTCGTATTAAATCATCATGATTTTCACGCCAAACTGTCTTTTGTTTTTGGACCTAGGTAACTTGAGTAATTAAGTCCGCTGGGGTGTTTCTACACCTAATGCCCTAAAACCAACTGGTTTGGGTGCATTAGCCCAAAGCTCGCTAAGAAGCCTAGAAAGTCCAGATTAAAACAAAGTCAAGCAAGTGTTCTCTCCGAGTTAAAATTCCTAACTGTTCTTTGTGTGAGAATAATCTTGATAAAAGACAGGCTTTTATAAAAATTTTAGCGGAGATATGAAGGTTTTATTCTATGATAAAGAGTATTGCACGTTCACAGAGGTGTGTATGAAATGAAAACAAGAAAAAGGTGGAGTGAAAAATAAGACCTAGTTTCCTGTTAAGGAAGATAGAAATTCTAAAGTTGAAACTTTACTGGAAAACGAAACATGAAAAATGCTTAACTCTTTATAAAACTTATGTGATCCTTTCAAAATTTTATCTGGGCTTTATTGTGTGACATGATGACGTAAATCGATCCTTCTGGAAACTTAACGACACTATTTGCACTGCACGTAAAGACATATAAAATCTGTAGTTAAATAAGAAGCGATGTGTGAAAAATAAAGGTTCGATAGTCTAGACTTAGGATAATAGAATTGTTATTTTCTGAAACAGAACTTTAGGGTTTGAATCTTAGTTATTTTACAAAACCAACTTGACCTGATTTTGTGGGTAGTATCCGCTGAAAACCCTCAGGAGACAACACTCCTCCTACTAGGGACACCTAGAGGTTTAACGGCTTGTTGCACATGCTCAGCGCAATCGCGATCCCTGCGAAAGTGAGGTTAGGAAATTTTTTGTGAATAAATTGGCTTTGCTCGGGACGAGCAAATGATAAGTTTGGGGGTATTTGTTCATATCAGATTTTTGCATTTTTATACCGCCTAATTTTTATCACATTGCATATCGGTAAGTACTCTTGAGCCGTTTTTGCTGGTCAATTACAGGATACAGGTTCTCGTCTCTAAACGGTGAAATTCATGGAAAAACACGACAAAACCCGGGTTCCTGCCATTCACAGATAAAACACGGATCTCTGCTCTTTATCCGTCTGTTGCCACACACCAGTTTAAGAGACAAAATGGCAAATCAATGTCATTTTCATGCACAAGGCTCAATGGCAACACAAGATCCAAGAAATCTACACGGAGCTCGAGGAAATCATGACAAAAAGATCCACATCAAATCACCTTTTGGTCAACAGAAATTCTGGAAAAACCGTGAAGAAATTATGAGAAAAATCATATACCAGAATAAAGATCAAAGCTGACCAAAGAAAGCCACTAAATTTGAAGGCCCAACTGCCTACTATGGACGCGGAACCGCGGCCTAAGCATGCTTAGGCCGCGGAACCGCGGCCGTACGGTGTCGGCAGTGGGTAGGGTTTTAGGGGCAATTTTGTCATTTCATGAAGGATCAGAATTTTGCCCTAGATTTCTATCTCCCTGCCTATAAATAGCCCAGAACTTGCCAAAGCCAATGGTGCTTAATCTTGTATTTTTTAGGTTTTAGAATACTTGTTCTTCTTCCTCTTCTCATCTCTTCTCCATGGAAAAACTTGTAGTGAGCTTTTGTGAGTGAAGAATGATGAATAAAGAAGTTCCTTTTTGTTATATTACTTGTCTTGTTCTTTAGTTAAATTATTATTGCTTGTTATTTTCATTTGTAACTTAGTTGTTGTTATTTGTTGTTGTTTCTTTCTTTTCTCTTTTCCTTTATCCTTAAACAACCATGATGCTTACGCTTGATCCTTACCAAGGTGAGGTCGCAAATAGCTAGTTGTTATCTTCTAATCTCTTTCTTTCTATCTTCCTCTTTTGTTTTATTTTCTTTTCATTATGATGTGTGAGTAGTTTCATACTTGTTAGGGTAGGATAAGGGAAGTTTGAGAGAAGGAAATCTCTCTCACTCTTTCCTTGCCCAACATCTTAATTCGACTCCCGTTAATTGAACCACAATCCGCTCCCTACGGCACCCTATCCTACATGATAGCGGAGATTCCGTAGTGAGACCGGTTGTGGTTGAATTAACCGGAGGTTATGGCTAAGAGCCAAGAACGGACGGACAAGTACCAAAAGGAAGAACTTAAGCGTTGGAAACCCTAGCTTATACTCGCAAGTTCCTTCCTAGTCGTGCTAATCCCCGTTGTTGCCGATTACCGTAACACCGATATTAAGAGTGGCAATGAAAGAGGTGAGCGACTCCTAACTCAAACTAACCTAATTCTAACCCTAAAAAGCTCTCTTTACATATCATTTTAACACTTAGTTAATCACAACAAATCTGGAAAATTGGACTTAACTCGTTAAAGCACTTAGAAAAAGATTCCCATCTCCCTGCGGACGACCCGTACTCAACCGGCTAGCTACAAGCGAAACCGTTTTGATTGCGGTAATAAACTAAACTTGAACACGCAGAAGCTCAACCAATCAAGGGGCAGTAGTTTGGACAAGTGGTCCAAGCAGATACCGAGGAAGGCATGGCGCAGGATACTGATTAAGTTCAGTTGACGATACAGTCTAAGAAGTTTGGATTTGGAGTTCATTAGTGAACTAGGTCCCATCAGATATCTAGACAAATTCTAAGACAAGTATTGCTCAATTCGGGAGATGGCTTTCTCTGCGAACTTGAGATTAAGAGAGACATAGAAAGAAACATCAGGGCGGATCCACTCACTGAGGCTATTTCTCGAATGCAATAGTTTCACAAACAAGTTTTGTGAGACTGATCAGTAGAGGAGTTGGGTGTTCGGTATCACACGGGCTGTGAGTATGCGACATCGCAATAATTAGCCTTAAGTACAAGTGAGAGATTGTTGGATATAGTGCCCTCAAAGTCAATTATTGGATCACAGGCACGTGATTGCAATGATTGAGGATGACCTATACCGGTAGGACAGTCTTACTCGAGATGATAGTATGCTATCTGGTTTGTCTTTATGAATCGTGTACAGCTTTAGGTGACATTACAAATCACTATTACACGTTGATAGAGCCCTTAGGATTCTTGTTTGACTACCAGCAGTATGATGGCGATCATATATGTGAGAGTTGGGTAGTCTATAAGCACATCCTTAAAAGTGGTCCCTTGTCGAGGGAGGTTCGAGACAAGGCATCGATACTCCAGAGTAGACTAGTGTATACAGTTGAGACCCTGACGAGGGGCGGTGGCCGGTCTCACAAGCCATTGGTGTCAGTTGGTTCACCTAAGATGTATACAGGTGCTCATTGGGTTATGAGTACACCGGACAGGAATCATCGGGAACCTGCTAGTTGGTATTATACCTAGCGTCAGATAGCAGTTCCCTGGTGACATGTGTACAGGTTAGTTCGTAGACCTGAGATCGTCATTTGTCTCGTGTGAGTTCCTACTGTGCTTTGATTACTACCCTACCACGGCTCAAAGGAGTCGTGAAAATAGGTTTTAGTTGGGTACAGTCCCGAGCCACATGGAGGCAGTGAGCGGATCGGCAGGGGTTTCGTCTCTCCCGGTATTGGGGGTGAGATTGCGCTGTGTCTAGGAGAGTCATTACACGAAGTCCTTGGCCAAGGCAGGAGATTTACTGGTAGGTACTCCGGTAGTTTCTCAGGATGTTCTGGGGTACACTCCGACACGACTTATACCGCTTTTGGGGGTCTAACGTTACCAGCCCCCTAGGCCCAATATGCGATGCTAATAGACGAACGGACCGGACTGTACCGATATTGTCACTGATAGGCTCAGTAGGGTTCCAGGATGAGTTCGCTCATCGGCTTCCCTTTTGGTCAATACATAAGCAGCCGTTACGTACAGCTAGTACCACTGACGTGCTTGTAGTTAAACCCACTGCCAGAGTATTGACGAGTCTTTAGAGTCCCCCACAGATAGTTTCCCAAGTTCGGGCGAAACGTTGTAGAGGCCGTATATTTTTATGGCTGGGTTCGAACATACACGTGCACTTGTGCACGTGTCATGGTTCGGAAAGATAATAATAGTGGGCTTTGGTTTAAACCAGATCTTAGTATTATATTGAGTCAGAATATTTTAGTCTCATTGTATTCGTATTCGGTCGGAATACGGATGCAGGTATGTATGTACAGGTGGGGTATTTTTGTAATTCATTACAAGATTACTTTAGAAGATGCATTTCTTTTTGCTTGAACATTTTGGTTTAAATGTTTATTAGATTTGGAAAGTGTGACTCATGTAGTGAGTCATTATTCTAGCATGGTCACTAATGACTCATGGTAATGAGTCATATAGTGAGTCATGATAGATTAATGGCTTTTGTTTTGGGTGTGATATTTTAGGGTTTTGTGGGAGATATTTTGGTAAGATCTTTTCTTTGTTTTTCAACACAAAACCTCATTATATCACCACACCAAAGAGAGAGGGCAGCCATGACGAGTTTTGGTGCTTGGTTTTTTGCTCACTTGATTTTTCTTGAGCTCACACTCTTCATCTCTTTGCATCTTCTTCAACCTCCACCCTAACCCTCTCATGTGATGAGAATCATAGGGTGTATTGAGACAAAGTATTCACACTTATTCTCTACTTCATCTTGGACATGTCGGTTAGCAAACTTCATGTCCGAGTTGCTTCGGTTTGAAGTGGAGCCCATATAAAGATTCGGTGACGTGGTGCCACTTCGACGAGGAGATCGAGCGAGATCGGAGATGCCGCGAGGAGCGTGGGATGATGGCGAAAGATCGAAGGACATGGATCGATCGGTATAGCCATTCTAACATCTTTGTAGTTTGCTAGTTTAGTGTCAATGGCACGATCCGGATGAAAGTCTGCGTTAGCGCCAGTTATAAAAGTTTTTGTTCCGCTTTTGGCCTCGGATTGACGGCCAGGGCGCTACCATAGACTTACACCATCTCTGATGTCAAACACCAATGGATATGGGATCATCCATCGCCCATCTACATAGGTCGAGAAGCTACACGTTAGTCTACTCTGGTATATCGATGCCCCGTCTCGATACACCCACGACTAGGGACATTAAAGGATGTACTCTCAGACTACCATTGTCCCACTAGTATGATCCGCATCATAATCTAGATAGTCAAGTACACATCCTAAGGGCTTTACCAACATGTAACAAAGAGACAATCAATGTACATGTTAAGATAAAGTGTAACCAGATAGCATACTATCATGTCGAGCAAGAAAGTCCTCCCTATATATGTCCAAGCATCCACTACAATATACATCCCATGTATAGTAATGGCCTCTAGGGCATACATATAACTAACAATCTCCTACTTGCACTAGGGCCATCATATAGCAGTGGTTGAAGTATCTCATACTCAACCATCCCATAAAAGTCACTCTTTGGGAAAAGGCCTTTGTGAGTGGATCCGCCGTGTTGTCCTCTGAGTCTACTCGCCTAACCTCGATCTCCTGGAGATCAACCATCTCCATGATCAGGTGATACTGCCTTAGAATATGTCTGTATCACTGATGGGATGGGGGTTCCTAGGCATAAGCCACAACTCCATTCTCACACAATGATAGGAACCAAGTTCATCTCATGAACTAATATACACCCAGACTTCCTCTTTGGTAGCATCTTTGGTAGCGATGTATCCAGCCTTTATCGTCTAGTTTGCCACGACATCTAGCTTGGAACTCTTCCAACATACCGTCCCTCCACTAAGGGTAAATATAATACCTGTGACTGACATTCAATCGACCTTACCACCCTGGAAGCTTCCAGTGATTTTCCCCAGGATCGATTGATACCATCTCACTACACCTAGTGAGAATCCTAACATCCACATAGATCTATCTCATAGATTCAAAACCCAGTATTTAGGAGGTATCACCTTGATTCTATATGGAGAATCAATGTGATAAGAGGAGATTGACCGAGTGCAGCATAGGAAACACCTTTCCTATCAAAAGTATGTCATCCACGTACCATACGAGGAAGACCACCTTACTCTCTACAGCCCTTTTGTATATACAAGGTTCATCTACCATTTTGATGAAGTCAAACACTTTGACTACCACATCAAAATTGATGTTCCAACTTCGCGATGCCTGCTTTAACCTGTAAAGCAACTTGCACATGTTTCCGTTGCTCCCACTGTCTACGAAGCCCTCTGGCTGTGTACTTATAGATGCTCTCTTCTAAATCACTATCTAGAAAAGCAGTCATGACACCCAACCGCCAGAGATCGCAGTCATGGTATGTAGCAATGGCAAGTAGGATATGGATGGACTTAAGCATAGTTATTAGAAAAAGGTTTCATCGACGAGAATCTTTTACAACAAGTTTAGCTTTGAAAGTCTCAACTTTTCCATCTACACCAAGTAATTTTCTCAAGATATACTTGCTCCTGATGGGGATTTAACCCTTCAGATATAGCAACCAAAGTCCATACTTTGTTGGTGTATATGGATTCCATCTCAGATTACATAGCATCCAGCCATTCTCACAGAGTCCCCACTCCTGATGGCCTGCTCAAAACTAGTTAGGTCATCATCTCATGATGCAATCCTCGCTCCCACTGTCATTGAGAAAACCGATGTATCTCTCAGGTGGATGAGGAACCCTACCAGATCGGCGGAGAGTCCGAGGTTCGTCAGGAACTATTGATTCCTCCGGTTCTACCAAATTGTCAGCTGAAGTTTGTATAGCTGGAACTCCTTCCAGTTCTACCTCATGACCACAAATTTATTTCCAAAATAAATTTCTTTTCTAAAAAGGTGGCATGCCGAGAAATAAAACAACTTTTGTTCCTCGGTGTGGTAGAAGATATCCCCTTGCGAATGTTTGGGATATCCAACAAACTTCAACAGAACTGACCTTGCCTCGAGCTTGTCCGGATTTTGCTTTTAGACATAGGCCGGACAACCCCAAATCTTAACTTACTTAAGACATGGGCTCTTCCCATACCATATCTCATATAGAGTGGTGGGCACCTGATTTGGTTTGAACGCTATTCAATAGGTATGAAACTTCATAAGTGCATAACCCCCAAAAGGAAATAGGCAACTTCGTAGTACTCATCATAGAGCGCACCATATCGAATAGGGTGCGATTTCTCAGCCCCGATACACCGTTGTGCTGTGGTGTATTCGGAGGAGTAATGGTGAAAGAGAATCTCATTCTCCTTTAGAATAGTCCAGGATCTCCGTGCTCATATATTCTTCTCCCTGATCTCATCATAGGACATAACACTTATACCCGTTTTGGTTCTCTACTTCTAACTTATATTCATTAAATTTCTCAAAAGATTCAGACTTGTATTTCAACAGGAACATATGTCCGAATCTTGAGAGATCATCAGTGAATGTAATGAAGTATAAAGAACCGGTCCTGGCATGTGTAGACATGGGACTTACATACATCATCATGTATCAATCCCAAGAGTTCACTAACTCTTTCTCTATTTCCAGTAAACGGAGCTATGGTCATTTTATCTTTATTACATGAATGGCAAGTTTCACAAGATGTAAATTCAAACTGATTTAAATATGCATCTTTATGTAACTTAGCTAGTCGGGTCGCATTGATATGACCTAGTCTACAATGCCTCAAGAAGGATTCGTTCATTTCTGAACTCTTCCTCTTGTGTGTTCTGTACATTGAGGACTGTAGTTTGATTTAGAACGTATATGCCTTTAGATAACGTGCATGAACCGATCAACTCTTGATATAGGAAATGTTCAAAACATTATCCAACAATACAAAATTATATCCTTCTTTACTTAATAAAGAGGCTGATATGATGTTGTATATCAGGTTCGGTATCTAATAACATTCGTTCAGAATCAATGTATTTTGTTAATACAGGGTAATAATTGCCAACACCTTGGCTGCAACAATTGTACCGTTTCCAACTCTTGAAACTTTATCACCTGTTCTCAGTTCTCTACCTATCATTAGCCCATGTAATAGATTACATATGTGGGATCCTGATCCGGCATCATATACCCAGGACATAAAGGATACTGAGTAAACAGCTCTCGGTAATGAACACACCCGAAGAAGATGCATCATCATGTACTTTCTTCGTTTGGGCGGCACGGGAATCTTGGCAATCCCCTATTTTCTGCTCGGTCTTATAATAATTATAAGTTGGAGAGGGACCAACGTTCCCCAGCACAGTATAACAAGCGAGTTTGGTCAATACATCCATATTATTATCTTGATTAAGGCGTGACATGGTCGCTACCTGGAGAGAGAGAGAGAAGAAAACACTTAGCGTATGCTCTTGTAAGATTAGATTGGTTATTATTTTATCTAATCAGGATGGCTCCCACTGTTTTTATCAAATCTTCCTTCAAACCCTAAAAGGAAAGAATAACCGGGATTAATTACACCCTACAAGTTCGCCAATCTTTCAGCCAGGCCAGTGCCGGTACTTTGAGGGAGGTTCCCCGTGCTTTCGCACGGACCTAATTAAAGTAAACCTCGTTTTCCCAGGGGCGTAACCCCATTGACACCTTTCTAGACACCTACTTGATCGGCTAATTGTAATGTGTAAAACTCTCCCAGGAGTAACTCTTACTCGCAGAGGGTATCGTGATACAACTATCTCATAGAAGGTATGCAATTTTATTGGAAATTTCAACACTTGAAATTCCCGATAATTTTGACCCTAGCAGGTGTTAGTTATGTATTTGCCCTAGGGGCCATTGTTGTACATATGATGTATATTATAATGGATGCTTGGATATATATAGAGAGGACTTTTTTGCTCGACATGATAGTATGCTATTTGGTTTCACTTTATCTTAACATGTTGACTTATATTAGTTTACTGTCTTACTCTCATATGTTGATAAAGCCCTTAGGATCTGTACTCGACTACTGGGACTATGATGAGATCATACTAGTGGGGCCACGGTAGTCGATGAGTACATCCTATAACTGTTCCTAGTCGAGGGTGTGTCGAGACAGGGCATCGATACACCAGAGTAGACTAGCGTATACGCATCTTGACCCATATGATGGGCGATGGTTGATCCCATACCGTATTATATTCTCGCGATATTTTGACATGAGCCGGGTCATCAGATCAAGTGTTGATTCGATCAATCGGTACATGATATATTAGTCGGTTATATTCTTGTCGGATCAAGTGTTGATTCGATAATTTAATGTATAATTATATATATGATATATTGCATTACATTATCTAATATTGGCTCGCTTTATTGATTCACTTTCTCACCGGATAATACATTGATATATATGCGATATGTGTTAATTTATTATTTTCTTTTATTACAAAATATATTATATATGTGATATATAATATTGTAACATATTATTATTACTAATGCAACATGTTTAGTGGAGATTAAACAAGATTAGGGTTTGATTTGGGTTAGTTCTTTCTTGATGTTTCTAGAAGGTGTCTTTTTGTTTTGAGCTAAGATATTATGGTTGATATTTTTTAGTGACTCATTCTTAACCCAACCCAAACCCTTAGCCTTCGTTAATTCTCTACATGAGTTAGCCTTGTCATAGTTGACCATGGTTTCATTTGTAATCATATATCATTCATTATTCATCACAAAGGTTTTTTAATTCATTATTCTTTTTCTTCTTCTTCCTTGAGCTTTGAGAAAGCTTTCTAGGTTTTGAGTTTTGTGATGATTAGTGTGAGAATTTGATAATAAAAGAGAGCACAAATACTACTCCATCATGCTCATCTAATCTAGCCAATTATATTAGGGTGTTCACCTCATTAGAGAGAGAGAGAGCTTGAGTTATAGAAACTTCGAGGTAGATCATCGGAGAAAAGGAAGACTACAAGCTAACATGGATCGTTCGAGTTGTGGAGCCTCTCTTGAGTCCGGGAGATCGTGGATCACGGCGAAGGGACTTCTACTCGGAGCTTATGAAGCGAAGGAGCGGACTACAAAGGTTGTAATCCCTCACTCTTAGTTGTAAAGATGTTAACTTGCATGTTAAACCCTAATTATCTAGCAAAGATCTCGGCTTTGGGTTGTTCGGCACGTCTAATTTTTTATTCAGGCATGGTTGATGCCTTACTAACCCTTGTAAGAGTGCCTAGGAACCCTACAGTGGTATCAGAGCATAGCTAGAGCATTAGGCGACGTTTATACGAAGTTAAAAGTCCGATCGAACCCCGATACGTCGAAATTGAACCACTCTCTGGAAATTTTGTAAAAATGTTATTTTTTCTGCATTAAAAATACTCAAAAAAATCAGCAGGGGATTATAAGAGTTACTGTGCAAAACGATACCAAAATGCCACTAAAGCGCCGCGGAACCGCGGCCGTACCATGCCTTCAGCGGCGGTTCCGCGGCAGCACTGTAGCATTAGGGTTAGTTTTTGGCACAGTACATCCGTATGTATTTGAAGCTGCTTCTGGGTATTTTTAATCTGACTCAAGTGTTGAGTGTTCTGGGGATTATTTTGTAATCATAGATTCGATCAGAAAGTTTAATTTCGTTCTGTTTTCGGGATATTTTAGATAGTATTAAAATGTTCGAACGGATATCATTAACTCACTTTTTCCCGGCATGAAAAACTTTCAAGTGTTGAATTTTTCTTGAGTTTAAATCTTTCGGAAAAACGTACAAGTAACGCGGTGGACCCTCTAGAAGAACACAAACCTTAACTCGATTATGTGACCGTCTGAACTGCCTCTAAACCTTAGGGTTTGAGGCAGTACGACGTGCCACATGTGAGGCGTTGGCTTGACCCTTCTACGGCTGGACCATTGGTACTGTGACATATTATGGGATTGTTTGAGCTCCGCTCAAGTGTTGAGCTATTTAGGAAATCTTGGGTATTTGATTACTCGATCGGAAATTTTAATACTGTCTATTTATCTGGAATGAGATACAATATGTGGAATTCATTTAGTTAGGCATGAAATGCGAAGTATGTGATATTTCGGATTTACGATGTCTAAAGTGATTGTGGATTCCAAATGTTGTAGTTTTACAATTTCTTTTCTGTGACCGTAAGTGTAGTATATAGTTGTATTGCCGGTTTTCGTTGCTATACATCAACGACGATCGGTGTATGCATACTTACTTACGTTGATGATATGAGATATTATGTGTTGCTGTGATATGTTATATTGGATCGTCATGTTTTGAATAGCCGGGGTTTTTTATGTGAGATGAGGGTTTTTATTTTCATTCATGTAAAATTCATTTGTTTGTAATATTCTTTTATTGGGGCACTTTCAGGATGACGTTGATGTCACTAGTGTATATTATTTACTTTTCCGCATTAGGTAGACCCAAGGAGGGGAGCACAAGTAACCGGGTTCTAGGGTTCAGTGGGAGGCCATCTCGAAGAGTCGAGACCGGGTCTCTTAACCTTAGAATTGGCAGTGTTGCTTGCCGCTCTCGTAGGGGTCTAGGGATGTGGGTTTGGCTATTCATCGCGACCGTGGAATCCGTGTTTTATACAGGCTCGTATTAAAACACGGACATCCTGGTATATCCAATATTTCATATATGTTCTTCTACTGCAATGTTCTGTGATGAGATCATAACACTGCCTGAGATGAATGCTTATATATATATATATATATATATATATATATATATATTACTGCTTTCGTTTCTTCTGTGATTCTTACGAAGCATTAAGCAGATGGGATATATTAATGAGATTAATAAAAAGAAAAGAAACCTAAAAGATGTTGTAGAATCAAAACATTATAAAATGGGTAGCTAAAGTTTTGCTTTGCATAGCGGTTTATATGATATACCCTGCACCTTATTCGATGAGGAAAGAGCCGAGATCCCTTCACCGGGAGTGACCTCTTTAGCAAAACTGGAAGATGCTACAAACTCACGGTTTAGTTTTTGACAGCTTCTATAGTTCTTGCTTTGCACAGCGGTATATATGATATACCCTGCATCTTATTTGATGAGGAAAGAGCCGAGATCCCTTCACCGGGAGTGACCTTTTTAGCAAAACTGGCAGATGCTACAAACCCATGGTTTAGTTTTTGACAGCTTCTATAGTTCTTGCTTTGCACAACGGTATATATGATATACCCTGCACCTTATTCGATGGGGAAAGAGCTGAGATCCCTTCACCGGGTGTGACCTCTTTAGCGAAACTAGAAAAGCGTCAAAAACACTCCTTTTCAAAATCACTTGTTGTAAGTCTACGTTAGCGCCCCGGCAGTCTACAGACGCCAAATGCGGAACAAAAACTTTTAAACTGGCGCTATCGTATACTTTAACCCGGATCTGCCATTATTGCTAAACTAACAAACTGTAAAGAGTGTAGGAATGTTATACCGAACGATCCGAGTCCTTCGTTCTTCAACCATCATCCCACGCTCCGTTGCGGCTGCTCCGATCTCGTCGATCTCCGATCTCCTCGTCGAGGTGGCACCACATGATCGGTTCTTTAAACGGGCTCCCGCCTCTGACTCGAGGCAACTCGATCGTCAAGTTTGCTAAAAGAGACGACCAAGATTGATGTAGAGAATGAGTAGATGACTTTGTCTCACTTCGTCCAAGTCCGTGGACGATCGGTTAATGAAGTTGCCATTTGATCGGGTGATGGAAATGAAAGAAGTAATGAAATTTCCATGCACACAAATGCTATCATAATCTTTTCTCTAATGAATCAAGTGAGAGTGAGAATGAGGAGAGAGAGAGGGCAAGCCATATATATGAAGGAGGGAGGTGACCGTAGGAGCAAGTGGTGACAATAAGAGAAAGCTTCTCACTCTAAAATATCTTAAGCAATCCAAGAAGCTTTAATAACAAAGCATGAATCACTAAACCTAGTCACCCTTTAATAAATGCAACCAATGAAAACCCTACACCAATAAGCCTAGTCACCTCATCTAGAATATTCTAGAACACCGACTCACCTCATCTGTAGAAAAGATAAATCCGTCTTTAACCAAATGTTAAAAGACGGCTGATAGAAAACTGGAAACTGGCAACTTCCAAAAGTGATCCTGAAACGAATTTCAGGACAACCCCGAAACTGTATAAATATACCCGCATTTGTATTACGACCGAATACAAATGCAACTGAGACAAAGATATTATACCTACTCAATATAATACTCGGATCCGGCTTAAACCAAAGCCGACCAGTATCATCTGCCCGAAAACTGACACGTGCGTAAACGCACGTGCATTTTCCGAACCCTGCCATAAAACCATACGGCCTCTACAACGTTTCGCCCGAACTTGGGAAACTGTCTGTGGGGGACTCTAATGACTCGTCAGCACCCTGGCAGTGGGTTTAACCACAAACCGTCAGTGGCACTAGCAATGCGTAACGGCTGCCCATGGACTGACCTCAAAGGATGCCGATGAGCGCACTCATCCGGAAAACCCTACTGAGCCTAACAGTGATAATGTATATACAGTCCGGTCCGTTCGTCAATGAGTATCGCATATCCGCCTAGGGGGCTAGCAACGTCAGACCCCCAATAGCAGTATAAGTCATGTCGGAGTGAAGCCCAATAACACCCTGAGATACTACTGGAGTACCTACCAGTAAATCTCCTGCCACGGCCGTGGGCTTTGTGTAATGGCTCTCCTAGACACAGCACGATCTCGCCCCTAATACCGGGAGAGACGAATCCCCTGCCGATCCGCTCACGTGCCTCCATATGGCTCGGGACTGTACCCAAAAACTACCTGTTTGCACGACTCCTTTGAGCCGTGGTAGGGTAGAAATCAAAGCACAGTGGGAACTCACACGAGACAAATGACGACCTCAGGTCGATGAACTAACCTGTACACATGTCACCAGGGAACTGCTATCTGACGGTAGATATAATACTAACTAGCAGATTCCCGGCGAGTCCTGTCCGGTGTACTCATAACCCAATGAGCACCTGTATACATCTTAGGTGATCCAACTGACACCAGTGGCTTGTGAGACCGGCCACCGCCCCTCGTCGGGGTCTCGACTGTACACACTAGTCTACTCCGGAGTATCGATGCCCTGTCTCGAAACTCCCACGACTAGGGACCACAATTAAGGATATGCATATAAACTACCCAACTCTCACGTATATGATCGCCATCATACTGTTGGTAGTAAAGCAAGATCCTAAGGGCTCTATCAAAGTGTAACATGCAATCAGTCACCTGAACATGTACACGACTGATAAAGGCAAACCAGATAGCATACTATCATATCGAGTAAGACTGTGCTACCGGGATAGGTCCTCCGCAATCATTGCAATCACGTACCTGCGATCCAATAATTGACTATGAGGGCACTATCTCCAACAATCTCCCACTTGCACTCAAGGCTAATATTGCGATGTCGACTACTCACAGCCCGTGTGAAACCGAACACCCAACTCCTCTACTAATCAGCATCACAAAGCCCGTTTGTAAAACTATTGTGTTCGAGAAATAGCCTCGGTGAGTGGATCCGCCTAGAAGTTTCTTTCTGTATCTCTCTTAATCTCAAGTTCGCGGAGAAAGACATCTCCCGAATTGAGTAGTACCTGTCTTAGAATATGTTTGAATATCTGATGGGACCTTAGTTCATAAATGAACTCCATATCCAAACTTCTTAGACTGTATGGATCACTGAACCTAATCAGTATCCAGCACCATGCCACCCACAGTATCCTCTTGGACCACCTGTCCATAATACTGTCCCTCGTCAGAGGGAAAACTATAACTCTGACAATCACTCTGTCAACCATGTCACCTTTGAAACCTGGAATGATAACCGTCTCCCGAAAGAGGCTGCCGTCATCAAATCCGTAGAACATGTACTAATGTTCTAAAACTGCTTCCTTATGTTTCTCCAGGATTGGATTAATACAAACTCATTGCATCTAGTGCAAAAACAACATTTGGTGCGGTACTTGACATCTCATGATTGACTCAATTGCCTAAGCAAGTGATCTGCCAATCATGCACATCCCTCTCCCCTTTAGTCTATACGACACCTTTAGAGAGGGTGACTCCATCACCTGCAGGTACACTACCATGCTAGGAGTCAACTATTCCAAAAAACCATTAGAATATCTGTCAAAGTACCCACATTGGGAAACTACCCAAATCCAGATCTAAAACCATAGATCCAGAAACCAGAATGTCAAATATTATATCCATATCCTGTCTGGAGAAACAACTGTGTGACGACCACAGTACAACCGATCGTAGTATAGGAATTTTACTTCCTACTCTGTGTATGTCATCCAGATACCATGACATCACACCCTACTACCTTCTTAACTGATCCATCCCCTATTCTGATTGAAGTCAAACCCATGACTGTCACATCAAAATTAGATGATCTATCTCCGCTATAACTGCTCAAGTCTATAAATAGATATAAGCATCTTGCCCACTATGCTTCCGTTGCTCCCACTGACTACGACAACCCTCCTACCGGGTCTCATAACCTGGAACAACAGTAGTGTCAAGTCTGGGTAGATAAGAACCTCCCTGTCACCGTCCTTGAGCCTACCGAAGTACCTCTCGGGTGTCTGAGGTTACCTACCATACCTGCGGAGTGGCTATTGGAATGTCAAACTTGATTGAATGTATAGGTCCTATTAAATTTTCCGTAATCGTTCGCGGTTCTGGAATCAGTTCCAGTTCTACCATACTCCCACTACTGTTTTCTGAAAAAGATCCATTTTTACTAAAACTGTGGCGAGTCAAGAACAATATCACTATTGATCTTCCAAATGGTAGATATCAACCCTCGTCATAGCCAGGGTCAACCCACAAACAGCCATTACAGAAACGTGCCCTGAGTTATCCAGAGTCTGGTTTTAAGCATAAGCTGGACAACTCCCCATACCTTAATTTCTTTTAAGGTACGATCCATTCTATATCCAATACAGAAACTTTGGCACTTATTTAATTGGAACCATATTCAAATCATGCAGCTGTCTCCAGTGCATATCAACTTAATGGAAAGAGGCTAATCAGCATTGCTCAACTTAGGAATCCATCCAATCATGAGTAACCTGAAAGAGAAAACTCGTTTCTCAAAACCATCACTAACATCTGAATACAAATCATAAGAATCTATATCTTCGATCTCTTTGAAGAATCCCGATACTTGTGACACCTGGTTCTCTACTTTATTCTTATACCCACAACTTCTCAAAACTTAGACCTTGTATTTCTACGAAACACTCGTCTAAATACTAGAGAAGTTATAAGTAAACAGAACATAGTACGAGGACCTACCCCTTTGTCCTGAAGGACACTTGGACAACATACAATACTCTGTATAAGTCCGCTAAGTTAAACAACTCAAAACCTGTGCGTTGTAGGTGGAAAACTGTACCCTGGCGATTTCCTCAAATATCACCAATTACAACGAATTCCGATATAATGAGGATGATCACCTAATTCCCAATATCTTACTCCCACTCATCATCTGTAAAACCATACAGATATGAGAATGAAACCTGGTAAATACATACCGTTGGAGTAAGTGTCTAATCGGGAAAACAGTTTTTCCTTTTAACAATGCACTGAAACATGAAAATGTTTCGTAGGGGTATCCTGGTATTCATAGCAATGACTCTTCCATAATCCAATTCATGACTTCAACCGTATATTTTATTGCCGTCTCTCCAAATCCCTTTATTTGTCTTTAGTCGTTACCTTCTGTACATCATCGTTAGGCTAACTGGTTTTCTTCCTTTCCTACCGTTCGGCACCAGCCTATGGTTTGGAAGAAGACTATCCAGTAAGCATAATAGGTGTACCCTCCTAAACCAAGGAGTACTCGCATCTCGAGAGAAGGTGATGATAAAAGACAACTGAATAATACCTTATTCTTTTAAAAGTGAAATAGGAGCGGCGATGAAGTACGCGGTTTTGGTCGTGAATGATATCAGTCGCAATTTACTTTGCCCTCTTTCTAATCCCTTTATTTTGTCTTTACATATTACCTTCTGCACACCCTACTTAGGCTAATTGGTTTTCTTCATTCCCTACCTTTCGGCACCAGCCTATGGTTTGGAATAAGACTATCCAATAAGCGTAATAGGTGTACTCTCCTAAACCAAGGAGCTCTCGCAACCTGAGAGAAGGTGATAATAAAAGACAACTGAATAAACCAATTCTATTTCTCTTGAACCTGGATCCATCCTCGAAGGAGTCCCTTTGAGTTCGTATATAACCATACGATAGATCTATCCAATGGAAGTGGATATCCATAGCAATACGGGTGTTCTGAGAAATGCAAAGGGTAAAAGAAAGAGTGGCAATGACTTATGCAACTCAGACAATCCAAAAGCCAGTATTTTAAGAAGGTTCGGTCAACCTGGTCACTGAGTCATAGTCTAGGGTCGGTCAAAGGTCGCTGCCAAGAGAGAGAGAGAAAAGAAACACTCTGCGTGCACTCTAACCTAGATCAGAATGGTCATCACTTTATCTAATCCGGAAACCTCCCACTGTCCTGTCAAATTCTCCTCCAAACCTAAAGAAGAATCAATCGGGATCACCCGAAGAGTAAACCAACTCATCAGTGGGAATCGGGATCCAACTCTCATCGCATGATAACGTGATGGAATGCATCCACGTTACTCATACTCCAGATGGTATGCGCATACTTGGCAAGTTTCAGTTTCTTTAGAAACTCCCGATATAGTTTTTGCCCCATGCTCTTATGATCGTGACTAAGGGCCAGCCCACCATAAGTCACATGTCAAGTTCTTCCCATCATTATCTTGTTAATTTGAACCCACCCGTACTCGCCCTTGACTAAGGGCCAACAAGGCTGTACGACTGTCCCAAACCAACTCATCTATCTATGCAACATGTGAACACCCCAGCAGCTACCAATCACTATGTCCTAGCTAAGGGCTAGACCAACATAGCTTGAATACTACTGACCATCCATATGAAATGACGGAGGGCTACGGCTGGTTTTTGGCGAAAAACCTTTAGCGTAGTGAACTTGATATCGCTGAAGGAACCTGATAGCTTTTTAAAATATAGTGGCGAAAACCTATTGCTAAAGAGGTCACTCCCGGTAAAGGGATCTCGGCTCTTTCCTCGTGGAATGAGGTGCAGGATATTCCACTGAATACCGCTATGCAAAGCAACTTGTAATCGACTATAGTGAAGTTATTACCCTGACGCAAACTTCTGCCCAAGGGGTCAGTCCCGGTGAAGGGATATCAGCCCTTGCCCCGTCGAATGAGGTGCAGGATATTCCACTGAATACCGCTATGCATAACAAAAGGAAACGTCTTTGCAATAACACTTTTTAAATTAGTTCCAACAACTGTAAATTGGTTTGTTTTACTTTGCATTGATCAGAATCAACGCAGTCCCATCAATCAATCACACCAGAAAAGAACGAAAATAAAATGTACGTATATGCCATCCGCATTCGTCACTGGGTCTCGTCATCACCCGTTAGGTTACTTAACTAACGACAGAGCGGGGCTGGACTAGCGCGGGTGTAAAACATATACAACATCTAATAGTATATAAACCAATATACAATAATCGCTCCAGGTGTGATAGTATGCAACATTACAGTAATAAGCATCACAGAACAATACAGATATCTGGGATCCCCGAGTTTCATAGAGCCGCTGCTGAAACTCGACGTTCCCCTGTCGTGTGGATAGCCTGTGCAATGAAACCTAGACCCCTACGGGTGCGGCAAGTTACCCGCCAAAACCTGAAGCGAGGCAGTCCCCCACAGCATAGTGAATGGAACACCCGACACTTCACGGAATCCGGTAAATTGAGCACCCCTCCTTGGGTCAACCTGTACCCCCTACGAGTGCGGCGAATAGTCTGCCAATTCTGAAGTGGGGCCCCTCTGCCTCTCAAAGCCATGAGATGCGGACCCGTTGCTTTCCCGAACCCGGCTATCCGTGCACTCCGTCTCGAGGCAAAACCTAGTACAGTAATGAAAAATAGTACAATAGGTACATCGACCGCAACCTGGTCGTACCCCAAAAGAATATTATACAACAGGCAGTGACGGCTGTCCACAAGTTGGACGCTCGCCCCGCAATATCAAATGTACAAATAAACTCAAACTGTACTACCATTGCACACTGCTATCCACCACAACAAATCCGCAACATCACAGCACAACACAGAACATCAACGCGAATGTCACGTTCGCAAACCCGTCTAAAAGAACTATAGCAATTAAACGCGGTTTACCGATCAAATGACATTCCCGGTCGGAGATATAATGTAAGCACTGTAAACTAACGTGTTTAAATTACGATCGACCAAAGACCAATTATCAAAAAGTGGGCCCCACTGCTTACTGGTGAACAGTAACAAAATCTGGGCCAAAACTTTATATACCAATAACCCCAAAATCCAACACAGAACACCCTGACAAAATTTGGGAGCACGTGCTCCCCACGTGGCCGCGGTTGCGCGGCCAAACCATGGGTTTGGCCGCCCTTCCGCGGCATCTTGGAGGGATCACAACCCCAAATTTCGTCGTGGCTCTTAGAATTCCCTGCACAGATTTTTAAGACATCCAGAAATAAATTTTGAGACCGTTTAAAATTAACAGAAACTGTCAGGTAGGATTTTTGCAGTTTTGGTTTTTCGGTTCGATCGATGTTTTGAACACGTTAGCACAAGTTAGTATAGCAAAATGGTTAGGCTCTGATACCACTGTAAGTCTACGTTAGCGCCCCGGCAGTCTACAGACGCCAAATGCGGAACAAAAACTTTTAAACTGGCGCTATCGTATACTTTAACCCGGATCTGCCATTATTGCTAAACTAACAAACTGTAAAGAGTGTAGGAATGTTATACCGAACGATCCGAGTCCTTCGTTCTTCAACCATCATCCCACGCTCCGTTGCGGCTGCTCCGATCTCGTCGATCTCCGATCTCCTCGTCGAGGTGGCACCACATGATCGGTTCTTTAAACGGGCTCCCGCCTCTGACTCGAGGCAACTCGATCGTCAAGTTTGCTAAAAGAGACGACCAAGATTGATGTAGAGAATGAGTAGATGACTTTGTCTCACTTCGTCCAAGTCCGTGGACGATCGGTTAATGAAGTTGCCATTTGATCGGGTGATGGAAATGAAAGAAGTAATGAAATTTCCATGCACACAAATGCTATCATAATCTTTTCTCTAATGAATCAAGTGAGAGTGAGAATGAGGAGAGAGAGAGGGCAAGCCATATATATGAAGGAGGGAGGTGACCGTAGGAGCAAGTGGTGACAATAAGAGAAAGCTTCTCACTCTAAAATATCTTAAGCAATCCAAGAAGCTTTAATAACAAAGCATGAATCACTAAACCTGGTCACCCTTTAATAAATGCAACCAATGAAAACCCTACACCAATAAGCCTAGTCACCTCATCTAGAATATTCTAGAACACTGACTCACCTCATCTGTAGAAAAGATAAATCCGCCTTTAACCAAATGTTAAAAGACGGCTGATAGAAAACTGGAAACTGGCAACTTCCAAAAGTGATCCTGAAACGAATTTCAGGACAACCCCGAAACTGTATAAATATACCCGCATTTGTATTACGACCGAATACAAATGCAACTGAGACAAAGATATTATACCTACTCAATATAATACTCGGATCCGGCTTAAACCAAAGCCGACCAGTATCATCTGCCCGAAAACTGACACGTGCGTAAACGCACGTGCATTTTCCGAACCCTGCCATAAAACCATACGGCCTCTACAACGTTTCGCCCGAACTTGGGAAACTGTCTGTGGGGGACTCTAATGACTCGTCAGCACCCTGGCAGTGGATTTAACCACAAACCGTCAGTGGCACTAGCAATGCGTAACGGCTGCCCATGGACTGACCTCAAGGGATGCCGATGAGCGCACTCATCCGGAAAACCCTACTGAGCCTAACAGTGACAATGTATATACAGTCCGGTCCGTTCGTCAATGAGTATCGCATATCCGCCTAGGGGGCTAGCAACGTCAGACCCCCAATAGCAGTATAAGTCATGTCGGAGTGAAGCCCAATAACACCCTGAGATACTACTGGAGTACCTACCAGTAAATCTCCTGCCACGGCCATGGGCTTTGTGTAATGGCTCTCCTAGACACAGCACGATCTCGCCCCCAATACCGGGAGAGACGAATCCCTTGCCGATCCGCTCACGTGCCTCCATATGGCTCGGGACTGTACCCAAAAACTACCTGTTTGCACGACTCCTTTGAGTCGTGGTAGGGTAGAAATCAAAGCACAGTGGGAACTCACACGAGACAAATGACGACCTCAGGTCGATGAACTAACCTGTACACATGTCACCAGGGAACTGCTATCTGACGGTAGATATAATACTAACTAGCAGATTCCCGGCGAGTCCTGTCCGGTGTACTCATAACCCAATGAGCACCTGTATACATCTTAGGTGATCCAACTGACACCAGTGGCTTGTGAGACCGGCCACCGCCCCTCGTCGGGGTCTCGACTGTACACACTAGTCTACTCTGGAGTATCGATGCCCTGTCTCGAAACTCCCACGACTAGGGACCACAATTAAGGATATGCATATAAACTACCCAACTCTCACGTATATGATCGCCATTATACTGTTGGTAGTAAAGCAAGATCCTAAGGGCTCTATCAAAGTGTAACATGCAATCAGTCACCTGAACATGTACACGACTGATAAAGGCAAACCAGATAGCATACTATCATCTCGAGTAAGACTGTGCTACCGGGATAGGTCCTCCGCAATCATTGCAATCACGTACCTGCGATCCAATAATTGACTATGAGGGCACTATCTCCAACACTTATTTCTACAACGATATCAAGTTCATTACGCTCATGGTTTTTCTGAAAAAACCTGCGTAGCCCTCCGACATTTCAGATAGGTAATACTTAGTATTCGTGCTGCGTTTGTTGGCTTTCGTCAAGGCGTAGTGTGTGGTAGCTAACTATTGCTTATCTGTAACATATGATGAGATTGGGTTAGGGTAGCCGTGCGGCTTTGTTGGCTTTCGTTAAGAGACGTACGGTTGGGTTTAATTCAATCAAGAAATATACGGGTTGAACTTGACTAGCGGACTATGGTTTGTTGGCATTCGTCAAGGTCATAGCACGTTAGGGGCAAAATATTATCGGGAATTTCAAGTGTTGAAATTTGCAATGAGATTGCATACCTCCTATGAGATAGTTGGATCCCGATACCCGCTGCGAGTAAGAGTTACTCCTGGGAGAATTTTACACAGGACAATTAGCCGATCAAGTAGGTGTCTAGAAAGGTGTTAACGGGGTTATGCCTCTGGGAAAACGAGGTTTATTTTAATTAGGTCCGTGCGAAAGCACGGGGAACCTCCCTCAGGTACCGACACTGATCTGGCTGAAAGATTGACGAAATTGTAGGGTGTAATTAATCCCGGCTAATCTTACCTTTTAGGGTTTGAAGGAAGATTTGATAAAAACAGTGGGAGACATCCTGATTAGATAAGATAATAACCAATCTAATCTTGCAAGAGCATACGCTAAAGTGTTTTCTTCTCTCTCTCTCCAGGTAGCGACCATGTCAGGCCATAATCAAGATAATAATATGGATGTATTGACTGAACCCACTTATTATACTGAGCAGGGGATCGTTGGTCCCGTTCTTTCTTATAAGAGTTATAAGACTGAACAGGGAATAGGAGAATATCTGGATTCTCAAGCTGCCCAAACAGAGAACATGCATGTTGGTGCACCTTCTTCGGGTGTGTTAGTTATTGAGAACTGTTTCTCAGTTCACCCTACGTCCTGGGTATTAGATACCGGATCAGGATCCCACATATGTAAATTGTTACATGGGCTACGTAAAGGTAGAGAACTGGGAAAAGGTGATCATTCCGTTCAAATAGGGAATGGTGCAAGTATTGCAGCCAAAGCAGTTGGCGAATATCATCTTGTAATACCAAGTGGTAATACACTGATTCTGAATGAGTGCTATTATATACCGAACATGATGTGCAACATTATATCAATTTCTTTATTAAGTAAAGAAAGATATAATTTTGTAGTACAGGATAATGTTATGAACATATTCTTAGATCAAAAGTTGATTGGATCAGGCTCGTTACATAATGGCATATTCATTCTCAATCAAAATGCAGTCCTTAATATACAAAACACACAAGAGGAAAAGTTCAGAAATGAACGAATCCTTCTTGTGGCATTGTAGACTTGGTCGTATCAATGCGACACGGCTAGCTATGTTACATAAGGATGGATATTTGAATTCATTCGAATTATAATCTTATGATACTTGTCATTCATGTCTCAAAGGAAAAATGACCAAAACTCCGTTTAGTGGACACGGAGAAAGAGTTACGGAACTCGTAGGACTGGTACATAGTGATGTATGCGGTCCTATGTCTATGCATGCCAGGAACGGTTCTTCCTACTTCATTACATTCACTGACGATCTCTCTAGATACGGACATGTGTTCATGATGAAACACAAGTCTGAAGCTTTTGAGAAATTCAGAGAATATAACCACGAAGTAGAGAACCAAACGGGCAAAAGTATTAAAATCCTTCAATCTGTTCGAGGAGGAGAATACTTGAGAAATGATTTTCTGGATTATCTAAAAGAGAATGGGATTCTCTCTCAGCTTACTCCTCCTTATACACCACAGCACAACGGTGTATCGGAGTGGAGGAATCGCACCCTATTAGATATGGTGCGCTCTATGATGAGCGATGCTGAGTTGCCTATTTCCTTCTGGGGGTATGCGCTTGAGACAACCATACACCTATTGAATATGGTTCCTACCAAATCAATGCCTACCACTCGATATGAGATATGGAAAGGGAAGAGACCATCTCTTAAGTATGTTAAGATATGGGGTTGTCCGGCCTATGTCAAAAGACTAAATCCAGACAAACTCGAGGCAAGGCCCGTCCTATGCAAGTTTGTAGGATATCCCAAGAACTCACAAGGGTATATCTTCTACCACACCGAGGAACAAAAGGTGTTTGTTTCTTGACATGCCACCTTTTTAGAAAAGGAATTTCTTGCAAAAGAAATTAGTGGCAAGGAGGTAGAACTGGAAGAAGTTCCAGCAACACAAACTACAGCAGATGATTTGATGGAACAAGAGGATTCAGTAGTTCCTGACGAACCCCAGCCTCTCGGCCGATCTAGTAGGGTTTCTCATCCACCTGAGAGATACTACGGTTTTCTTATTGATGGTGGAAGCGAGGATTGCATCATGGAAGATGATGACACGACTAGTTTCGAGCAGGCCTTCACGAGTGGTGACTCTATGAAATGGCCGGATGCAATGCGATCTGAGATAGAATCCATGTACACCAACAAAGTATGGACTTTGGAAAATGCTCCTGAAGGGGTAAAACCCATTGGGAGAAAGTGGATCTTTAAAAAGAAAATTGGAGTAGATGGAAAAGTTGAGACTTTCAAAGCTAGACTTGTTGCAAAGGGTTTTCGTCAACGACCTGGTGTGGATTATGATGAAACCTTTTCTCCAGTGGCTATGGTTAAGTCCATCCGGATCTTACTTACCATTGCTGCATACCATGACTAAGAAATCTGGAAAATGGATGTTAAGACCTCCTTTCTAAACGGTGATTTAGAAGAGTGCGTGTACATGACTCAGCCAGAGGGCTTCGTAGATAGTGGGAGCAGCGAAAAGGTGTGCAAACTGCTTAAATCCATCTATGTGTTAAAGCAAGTATCGCGAAGTTGGAACATCTGCTTTGATGTTGTATTCAAAGAGTTTGCCTTCATCAAAAACATAGATGAACCTTGTATTTATAAGAAGGTTGCAGAGAGTAAGGTTGTCTTCCTCGTATTGTATGTCGATGAAATACTCTTGATAGGAAATGATGTTCCTATGCTGCAATCAGTCAAGCTCTTCTCATCACAAAGATTCTCAATGAAAGATATAGGTGATGCCTCCTGCATATTGGGAATTATGATTTATAGAGATAGATATAAACGGATACTGGGATTGTCCCAATCCAGGTACATTAACACCATACTAAAGAGGTTTAGTATGGAAGAATCCAAGCGTGGGAACCAACCCACGATCTCTAAACCCACTCTCTCCAAAGAGATGTCTCCCAAGACTGATTAGGAAAGAGCTCGCATGCAAGGGATACCCTATGCTTCGGCAGTAGGCTCTATCATGTATGCGATGCTATGTACGAGACCCGATGTAGCATACTCACTAAGTGTAGTGAGTCGGTATCAAGCAGATCCTGGAGAGAGTCACTGGACAGCTGTGAAGAACATTCTCAAGTACTTGCGAAGGACTAAGGAGATGTTCTTGGTGTATGGTAACGGAGAACTCCAGGTGGAGTCCTTTACCGATTCCAGCTTCCAAAGTGATAAGGACGACTCTAAGTCGCAGTCGGGATTTGTCTTTACCCTCAATGGAGGGGCGATATGTTGGAAGAGTTCCAAACAGGATACCGTTGCAGACTCGACGATGGAGGCTGAATACATCGCTGCCAACGATGCTGGCAAAGAGGCTGTCTGGATAAAGAAGTTCATTAGTGAACTTGGTGTGGTTTCATCCATTGAACATCCAATACCTCTGTATTGCGATAACAATGGAGCTGTGGCTTTGGCCAAGGAACCCAGGTCCCATCAAAAGTCCAGACCTATTCTGAGGCAGTATCACCTGATCAGGGAGATAGTTGATCGCCGGGAGATCGAGGTCAGAAGAGTAGATACGAAGGAAAACACAACGGATCCACTCACGAAGGCCATTCCCTAGATACAGTTTGAGAGATTATTCGGGATGCTAGGTATGAGATACTATTCCAGCTGGCCTTAGTGCAAGTGGGAGATTGTTAGTTATGTATATGCCCTAGAGGCCATTGTTGTACATATGATGTATATTATAATGGATGCTTGGATATATATAGAGACGACTTTCTTGCTCGACATGATAGTATGCTATTTGGTTTCACTTTATCTTAACATGTTGACTTATATTAGTTTACTGCCTTACTCTCACATGTTGATAAAGCCCGTAGGATCTGTACTCGACTACTGGGACTATGATGAGATCATACTAGTAGGGCCACGGTAGTCGATGAGTACATCCTATAACTGTTCCTAGTCGAGGGTGTGTCGAGACAGGGCATCAATACACCAGAGTAGACTAGCGTATACGCATCTTGACGCATATGATGGGCGATGAATGATCCCATATCCATCGGTGTTTTGACATCAAGGATGGTGTACGGGTGCTCAGTGGAGACTGGATACACTGGATGGACTCGCCGAGAACTCCCAGATGGTGGAGATCGTCATAGAGTCTTGTGTGATTCCCACTGTGCTTTGATTTCCACCTTACCACGTCCAAGAGGGCGTGCAAAACGGTGGCTTTTGGGTGCAGTCCCGAATCACATGGAGGCAATGAGCGATAGGAGGTGATTCGTCTCTCCCGGTATAGGGAGTTGATATTGTGCTGTGTTCGATTGGCCATAACCGGAAGTCCCTGGCCAGGGCTGATATAGAGATTTACTGGTAAGTGTTACCAGTAGTTTCTCGACCTGTTATGAGCATCACAACGACACGACTTATCGGTTACTGGGGACTGACGTATACTACCCCTAGACTTGATATACGACATATCAGATGAAAAGACCGGACTGTATGGGAGTGCTACTGATTGGATTCACAGGAGAATGTACATGCTTGTTTGTTGATCTTCTGATCGCTCAATACCTGGGTGGCTATTACATTTAGCCGACCGCTTGCAGCTTATGGGTGTTTGATATGATCATCACCTGCTACTGGCGTATTGACGATTCTTTAGAGTCCTATACAGAGCTTTCTTGATTCAGGAAAAACGGAGTAGGAGCACATATGTCATATGTGCAAGACCGAGAATAATGCGATATGAGATACCGTATTATATTCTCGCAATATTTTGACATGAGCCGGGTCATCGGATCAAGTGTTGATTCGATGAATCGGTACATGATATATTAGTCGGTTATATTCGATATAGCCGGATTGTCGGATCAAGTGTTGATTCGATAATTTAATGTATAATAATATATATGATATATTGCATTACATTATCTAATATTGGCTCGCTTTATTGATTCACTTTCTCACCGGATAATACATTGATATATATGCGATATATGTTAATTGTATTATTTTATTTTGTTACAAAATATATTATATATGTGATATATAATATTGTAACATATTATTATTACTAATGCAACATGTTTAGTGGAGATTAAACAAGATTAGGGTTTGATTTGGGTTAGTTCTTTCTTGATGTTTCTAGAAGGTTTCTTTTTGTTTTGAGCTAAGATATTACGGTTGATATTTTTTAGTGACTCATTCTTAACCCAACCCAAACCCTTAGCCTTAGTTAATTGTCTACATGAGTTAGCCTTGTCATAGTTGACCATGGTTGCATTTGTAATCATATATCATTCATTATTCATCACAAAAGGTTTTTTAATTCATTCTTCTTCTTCTTCTTCTTCTTCTTCCTTGAGCTTTGAGAAAGCTTTCTAGGTTTTGAGTTTTGTGATGATTAGTGTGAGAATTTGATAATAAAAGAGAGCACAAATACTACTCCATCATCCTCATATAATCTAGCCAATTAGATTATGGTGTTCACCTCATTAGAGAGAGAGAGCTTGAGTTATAGAAACGTCGAGGTAGATCATCGGAAAAAAGGAAGACTACAAGCTAGCAAGGATCGTTTGAGTTGTGGAGCCTCTCTTGAGTCCGGGAGATCGTGGATCGCGGCGAAGGGAATTCTACTCAGAGCTTATGAAGCAAAGGAGCGGACAACAAAGGTTGTAATCCCTCACTCTTAGTTGTAAATATGTTTACTTGCATGTTAAACCCTAATTATCTAGCAAAGATCCCGGCTTTGGGTTGTTCGGCACGTCTAAATTTTTATTCGGGCATGGTTGATGCCTTACTAACCTTTGTAAGAGTGCCTAGGAACCCTACAGCAGGCTATGACCATGGCGCAGGCCAACAAACCATAGTCCACTAGTCAAGTTCAACCCGTGCATTTCATGATTGAATTAAACCCATCCTCACGACCCTTGACGCATGCCCACAAAGTCACACGACTACCCTAACTCAATCGCATCATATGCTTTAGAAGATAAGTATAAATAGCTACCGCACACTACGTCTTGACGCATGCCAACAAACATAGCATGAAAACTATGAAGTACTTATCTGAAATGACTGAGGGCTACGACAGGTTTTTAAGAAAACCTTTTATGATATCGTTGTTCAATCAAATGATTTAAAATGGAGTGTTTTTGAGGCTTCTGCTAGTTTCTATAAAGAGGTCACTCCCGGTGAAGGGATCTCGGCTCTTTCCTCGTCGAATGAGGTGCAGGATATTCACAATTCCATTATGCAAAGCAAGAATTAGAAAAAGTAATCAAAAGACGAAACCGAGGGTTGTAACATCTGCCTGTTATTGCTAAAGAGGTCTCTCCTGGTGAAGGGATCTCGGCTATTTCCTTATCGAATAAGGTGTTGGATATTCTACAAGGAATACCGCTATGCAAAGCAACAACTAGAGCTACCTGTTTTTGAAAATTCGATTCCACAACATCTTTAGGTTTATTTTCTTTCATTAATCTCATTAATGAAGTCCCACCATTTAAGTTACCTAAGCATCACAGATATATACAACGTATGCTTATGCCATCCACATTCGCCTCGATGTCCCGTCATGCACCGTTAGGTTAGGTAACTAACGGCAGAGCGGGGCAGGGCCAGCGCGGGTGTAAAACATAAGCAACGTCTATATAATATATAACATATACTATATACAATATCTATCTCAACATATCAAATGATCACATCACAGATATTGCAGCAGAAAACAACATATGAAATATTGGATATATTAGGATTTCCGGGTTTTATATTAAGCCTGTATAAAACACGGATTCCATGGTCGTGATGAATAGCCAAACCCACTTCCCTAGACTCCTACGAGAGCAGCAAGCAACCCTACCAATTCTAGAGTTAGGAGACCCGGTCTTGATGCCTCGAGATGGTCTCCTACTGGACTTTAGAACCCGGTTACTTGTGCTCCCCTCCTTGGGTCTATCCTAATGCGGAAAAGTAAATAATATACAACAATGGTGACATCATCCTTAACCCGGAAGTGCCCTAATAAAAGAATATTACATACAATTAATTTTACATGAATGAAAATAAAAAATCTCATCTCACATAAAACCCCCGGCTATTCAAACACGACGATCCAATATAACATACCACAGCAACACATAACATCACATGTCATCAACGTAAGTAAATATGCGTATCCCAATTGTCGTTAACATATAGCAACGAAACCGGCGATACCCCACATACTACACTTACGGTCGTATAAAAGAAAATGAAAAACTACAACAATTGGAATCATAACTGTCCTTATACATCATAAACCCGGGATATCTCATATCCAAGATTTCATGCCTAACAATGTAAAGCTCGCATTTAGGTCTCACCCATGAAAACGCCTTTTCAAAATAAGTCGGACAATTCAACAAGATTTCCGATTATACCCGAGACCGAAATGTTAGATTTACACGCAACAAATATATTTGTGGATTCCAATTATTGTATCTTATTACAGAAAGCTAGACGATGTTAAACAATTCAATCGAATCAATGAATTCCCAAAATTCCCAGAGAGCTCAACACTTAAGCAGAATTAAAAATGCTCAGAAGCATGCCCCAGTACCTACGGACCAACAGCTGAAGGGCCCGACCCAAGACTCTCAAGTGGCACCGCGGATCCGCCGCCAAAACTATGTTTTGCCCGCTGATCCGCGGTTACTTAGACGAGTTAGGGTTTCGTTCTTCAGGTGTGTTCATAGAATTACCTGCATGATTTTCTGAATATTTTTAACATGGAAAAATCTAACTTTTTGAAAAATTTCCGGAGAGGGGTCCGTTTCGGGTTTTCGGGGTTCGATCGGAATTCTAACTTTGTCTAAACAACTCCTAATGCTCTATCTAGGCTCTGATACCACTGTAGGGTTCTTAGGCACAACCACAAGGTTTCACAAGGTATCAAACATGCCGTATTTAAAAAATTAGTGTGCCAAACAACCCTAACTTAGGATCTAACTAGAGTATTAGGGTAAGAAACAACAAGTAAACAACTTTACTTCTAAGTGAATAGGGAATATAACCTTTGTAGACCGGTCCTTCACTTCTAAAGCTCCGTGTAGCAGTCCCTTCGCTGCGAGTATCGATCTCCCGAACTCTAGTATGGGTTCTCCCGGAGAAATGAACAAGCTTGCTCGAAGTTTTCGAGGCCGAAGATGATCTACGTCGAGGAGGCTTAAGCTCATGCTACCTCTTCACTAATTGTGAAATTAGTGAAACAAACACCCTAAACTAAATGGCAAGTAGTAGAGGATGATGAAGTAGGATGTGGGCTCTCTTTAGATTTATTTTTCTCACAATATTTTCTCACCTCATGAGGAAGAAGAAGCTCAAGTGAAGAAGATGAGAGAATAAACTCATGAGGTGAGAATAGCAACCATGGGTGAGTTAGTGTTATACACTAACTCATGTAGAGAATAAATCATAGCTAAATTATAATGGTTAGGTTAATAAATATCTTTAGTAAAACAAAATTAGTGGACCAAGTCAATGCATCCACAAGCTTCTCAAAGCTTCATGCATGTGATCAATTAACTACTAATTTGGATTTACTTTCAATATTTAAACCCTACATTATAATTAGTATGGTGTAAGTCCCATACACCCATATAGTGTGTATCAACAACCATGACACAAATATTGTACATTAATATATATCACATATACACTAATGCACACAAGTGAGAAAAGAAATCATAAGTGAGCTAATATTAGTTAATGTAATCTAATATATCTAATATACAATTATACATTAAATTATTAAATCAACACTTGATTTAATAATCCGTCTATATCACATATAACCGACTAATATCAAATGTAACAACTTATCGAATCAACACTTGATCCGATAATCCGACTATATCACATATAACTGACCGATGTCACATATTGCGAGAATAGAATGCGGTATCACATACGCGCATCAATCTCGGTCCCGCACATATCACATATGTGCTCTTACTCCATTTCGCATGAACCAGGAAACCTCTGTGTAGGACTCTAAATACTCGTCAATACGCCGGTAGTAGGTGATGATCATATCAAACACCCACAAGCCGCAAGCGGTCTGCTAAACGTAACGGCCACCTGGGTATTGAGCGATCAGATGATCAACAAGCAAGCCTGCTCATACTCGTGCGAATCCAATCAGTAACACTACCGTACAGTCTGGTCTCTTCGTCTGATATGTCGCATATCTCATCTAGGGGTAGTAAACGTCAGACCCCAGTAACTCGATAAATCGTGCCGATTTGAGGCTCATAACGGGTCAAGAAACTACTGGTAACACTTACTAGTAAATCTCTGAATCGGCTCTGGCCAGGGACTTCCTATTATAGCCAATCGAGCACAGCGCAACATCAACCCCCAATACCGGGAGAGGCGAATCCCCTCCTATCGCTCATTGCCTCCATGTGACTCGGGACTGTATCCAAAAACCACCGTTTTGCACGTTCTCATGAACGTGGTAAGGTGGAAATCAAAGCACAGTGGGAATCACACAAGACTCTATGACGATTTCGGGTCGACAGACTAACCTGTACTAGTGTCACCAGAGAACTGCCATCTGACGTGATGTATAATACCATCTAGGAGTTCTCGGAGAGTCCGTCCAGTGTACCCAGTCTCCACTGAGCACCCGTATACCATCTCTGATGTCAAACACCAATGGATATGGGATCATCCATTTTCCATCTACATGGGTCGAGAAGCTACACGCTAGTCTATTCTAGTATATCGATGCCCCGTCTCGATATACCCACGACTAGGGACATTAAAGGATGTACTATCAGACTACCATTGTCACACTAGTATGATCCGCATCATAATCTAGGTAGTCAAGTACACATCCTAAGGGCTTTACCGACATGTAATAAAGAGACAATCAGTGTACATGTTAAGATAAAGTATAACCAGATAGCATACTATTATGTCGAGCAAGAAAGTCCTCCCTATATATGTCCAAGCATCCACTACAATATACATCTCATGTATAGTAATGGCCTCTAGGGCATACATATAACTAACATTTTCAACCACAAGGAGGAACAAAGGGTGTTTGTTTCTCAGTATGCCACATTTTTAGAAAATGATTTTTTTACAAATGACATTGTTGGCAATGCGGTAGAACTGGAAGAAATTCCAGAACCACAGACAAATACCGATGATTTGGTGGAACCTGAGGTTTCAAACCTCAGCCACTCCGTAGATCTAGTAGGACATCTCGCCCACCTGATAGATACTACGGTTTTCTAATTGATGGTTGATTCGAAAGTTTTACTGTAGTTTAACCGCAATCAGAACGGTGTCGCGCGTAGCTAGACCGAGATGAGTACGGGTCATCCTCAGGGAAACATGGAACCTTTTAATCTTACTTTAGACATGTTGAAAAAGGGGAAGAATAAAGAATGGTGAAGAATGGTTGTAGGATATAGATCTACGTTAAACACGGATGCAAAATATAGATCTAGATTAACTACGGAGGTAAGTTTAATATTAAAAGGGGGCTTGTAGGGTTCATTGGGATTTAGTAGTTATGGATGATTAATTAAAGATTACTCTTTTTATCCATTAATAGATTTAAAACTAGAATGACAGTGATGCGTGTAGATTAGGATTTCTGGAGGGAAAAGGGTTCCCACTCTTAACCCCTATCTCGACATGGAACTCCATTCATATCTAGCCTTTACCAAAACAATTGTTAATCTAATCTCTAATCGCGGTCGAGACTAGCAATGAATTAGTAGCACGCCCAATTAGGATTTTAACTATTCTTTTGATAAAGTTTATAAACTTTATAGGACTTAAAAAGAGTTTAAGGATCTTCATCATCCATTAACCTACCATAATTCTATGAACCCTAACAAGCGAAGAATTACTCGCACATGTTGGGAAAAGAAGAGATGGAGAGGGAAATCATATTAAAACTACAAAGTGATAGAATAAGAAAACAACTACCTTTATTAATCAAAAAAATTCATTTACACTTTTTTCCCTTAGAAAATGATTACAAAATGCTAGTTTTCTTCTCGATCTCTTCAAAGTAGGTAGATGAACCGTTGATGACCAGTCTGGATGCGTGAGCCTGTCGTGGACTTCGTGATCTCTTCAGCTTGATGATTTTTCCAAGAGGCTCTCGGTCCTTATTTATAGTCCTAGAGCCAGAACCCTACCTTCCTAATTTGGAAGCCAGTAGTTACGATCTCAACAACAAAATCCCAACTCCCAATACATCTATACCGCGGTGGATCCGCGGCCAAGTAGATGGATCTTGGGCTCATTCGTCTTGTGGCTTCTTCTGGTGACACGTGGTGATCTTTTTAATCTCTGGAAACTAAAAATATTTTCTACGCCACTGCCAGACTTGATTTCTTTAGTTTACTTTCTTAATTAGACAGGTTTGTTCTAACAACTTTGATTTCCTTGATTTCAGCCCTGAAAATTCTGCACAATAAACTCAACAAATAATATTAGTAGAGTTTGTTTTATTGAGATATTAACTTATCCATTTAATAAGGTAAGCATTTTTTAAATGGGCCAAATGTTACATGGATATTATATGCTTACTTTTTCCTACCAAATGTTAATTATAATATATAAACACATGAAAATAGTATTTTTACAGATAAGCCCTCACATGTATCATATATTATAATAAACACCTTTCATCATATAGAAATAGTAGGAAAAATGTCATATTAAATGTGCAGTTTTATCAACTGAACAAATACCCCCAAACTTATCTTTGATCGTCCCGAGCAAACTAGTTTATTCAAGAGAAGGAGAAAAAGAAAGGAGAAAGCTAAGCACACTTTCGTAGGCAACACGATTGCACTGAGCACGTGCAACAAGCCGTTAAACCTCTAGGTGTCCCTAGTAGGAGGAGTGTTGTCTCTTGAGGGTTTTCAGCGGATTGCACCCACAAAATCCCATAATAAAAGGAAGACTGTGAAAGTTACATAGAAAGATAAGAATTATAAAAAGAAAGCATTGAAAATTAGAGTTTCTAACTAATACTAGCTTTTCAGTTGTCATGAGCCCTATCTTAATAGTCATGAAAAGATGTTAGAAATCACATTATCCCTCAATAAAACATCGCATTTAGTTTTCATTCCTACCTCTCTTCCAAACATTGATCATATACCCCTACGTGTGTGTAAAATGTATCCCTACACTCGGAGAATCTAATTCAATCAATCATACTCATGTCCATTTACCTCAGTACTTTTTAATCGATGAATATTTAGATGGATTTTGCTCACACATTTTTCATGTTACCGTTAATACTTCTTGAGGTACTAACCGACCGATTACTCATGTGCTTGCTGATTTGGTGTATTTAATATTTTCCTCGTCTTGCAACACCAAAGGCTTAGCAGTGACTCCCAAACCAGTTAGTCTAAGACACTAGGTGATGAAGCACTCTCGCTATATTTTTTTATTGCTGCCTTGGTGATAACAAAACCAGTGTTCATTTTTCTTTTCACCATTTTATCATTTCTTTTCCATTTATTATTTCCTTCATACTTTGGCTTTTAGATAAGAGCATTTCAAGGTATCCTCTACTATCCCGAGTTTCAAGACGTGTGTAAGTGCATATAGTAGGGTATCAACATTCAAATGTTTGGCTTCCAGAATAGGAACTATTTTTCAGACTTATTTTTATTCTCATATTAGTAATTTCCTTCATCTTACTAACCCTTGAGACAACAGCTCATAACTACTTATTATTATTTTCAGTTAAGAAAACATCTAATTTTCTTGCTTTTCTTAAACTATTCATATCTTTCATATATAATTTTTCACTTTCAAACTTTCATTATAAATTTTTATTTTTTTTGAAAATGTTGTGCTTATGCAAAGTATGATGCAAATTGATGCGTAAATAAGCACAAACCTCCTCCAAACTTGTTTTCAATAGTGTCCTCACTGTTGTCATCTGTTAAATCTCAAAAACCTGTAAGCTTGGGGGGGAAAATTAACGGGGACAAGAATATATGGATGTGAAAATCTCCCCCAAACTTATTTTTGCTCACCATTTTGAGTAAAAATCATTTTCTTTCAAGAGCCAAAATATCCCCCCCCCCCAAACTTGAGTAAAATTGTATTAAGCATTTAAAATTATTGGGGGGTTAAAGTTATTGGTCAAAGTAAAGTCTTACAAAGACCAAAAGTCAACACCAACCATTCAAAAATTTTATCGATGAAGCACCAGGGTTGGTGGAGGAACATGTCACCTATTGACGTGAAGAAGTGGGGAGGAGATAAGAGGTGGGATAGAATGTGTTTGCGTCTTGTTTTGGAGAGACGACACAGTGATTGTGATGGATTACTCGCATTCTCTTTATAGTCCAGAAGAAGGGATGGAGGTTCAATTTCTTCGTCTTGTAGTTGATTCATCTCAACACCCGTATCTTTTAAAAATGCGAGTTCAACAGCGAAAATTTCCTTAAATCTCTCATTGATACCCCGAAGAATAATTTCATCAAAAAGCGCGGGGTGATCTTCAGACTCCAAAAACGGTTCATAATCAGAGTTAGGTATTGACCCGGACAACTCGGTGGAAGAGTCCGTATGTGTATGATACATAGTTGGGTCAAACAACAATATATGAAAAGAGTCTAGATCATTATCATGAGGCTGATCAAATTCGCTGCTGTCGACATCTATTAATTCGACAGAACTTGCTTGAGCAGTAGGTTCAGAGGGTATACTTCTTAACTTGTAAATGTTCAGCTCAATTGACATCTTCCCGAAGGATAAGTTCATAGAGCCGTTACGGCAATTGATTACAGCGTTGGAAGTCGCAAGAAAAGGTCGACCTAAAATCACCGGAATTTGGTTTTATGGGTTCGCTACAGGTTGTGTATCTATAACGATAAAGTCCACAGGAAACATAAATTCCCCGACTTTGATTAACACATCCTCTAGCTCACCCCTAGGTTGGGTGATAGATCGATTGGCCATCTGAAGAGTGCAATGCGCCGGTTTTAACCCTCCGATCCCTAATTGCTCATATACAGAATACGAAAGTAAGTTAATGTAGGGTTCCTAGACACTCTTGTGAAGGTTCATAAGGCATCAAACATGCCCGGATTAAATTTTAGACGTGCCGAACAACCCAAAGCCGGGATCTTTGCTAGATTATTAGGGTTTAACATACAATAAGATAACTTTTATCTAAGTGTGAGGGATTACAACCTTTGTAGTCCGCTCCTTCACTTCACAAGCTCCAAGTAGAAGTCCCTTTGCCGCGATCCACGATCTCCCGGACTCATGAGAGGCTCCACGACTCGAACGATCCATTCTAGCTTGTCGTATTCCAAATCTCCGATGATCTACCTTGAAGTTGCTACGACTCAAGCTTTCTCACTCTTAAAGAAGAGAACACACTAATCCCATAGGCTAGATGAGATGAGGATGAGAGAGTAGTAATTTTGCTTTCTTTTTATATCATTTTCTCATATTATTTCATCACTTAAGAAAATCTAGCAAGCTTTTTTTTCAAGAGAGAAGAAGAAGATGATAATGAAAAGATAATGATAATCTTTTTTCTTTTGTGATGAATAGAAATAAAACATATGATTGATATATAACCATGGTCAAGGTTGAATGGATGAGAATATGTAGAGAAACAACTAGGGTTAGGGTTTGGTTAAGTTAAAAATGTGTCATCCAAAATATCTTTACAAATGACAAAAGAAAAATGCTTCTAGAAGGAACTTGAAGCATCTAACCCTAATCAAACCCTAACCTCAATTAATCATCCTTAAACATGTTTAACAATTAATCATATCATGTCACAATAATATATATCACATATATATTATATATTTGCAACAAAAGAAAATAATACAATTAACATATATCGCATATATATCAATGTATCATCCAGTGAGAAAATGAAATAATAAAGCAAGCCAATATTAGTTAATATAATAATATATCATATACATTATTATATATTAAATCATCGAATCAACACTTGATTCGACGATCCGGCTATATCGAATATAACCGACTAATATATCATGTACCGATTCATCGAATCAACACTTGATCCGATGTCCCGGTTCATATCTAAATATCGCGAGAATATAATACGGTATCCCATATCGCATTATTCTCGGTCCTGCACATATCACATATGTGCCTCTACTCCGTTTCGCCTGAGCCAAGAAACCTCTGTGTAGGACTCTAAAGAATCGTCAATACGCCGGTAGTGGGTGATGATCATATCAAACACCCACAAGCTGCAAGCGGTCAGCTAAACGTAACAGCCACCCAGGTATTGAGCGATCAGAAGATCAACAAGCTAGCCTGTGCGTTCTCCTGTGAATCCGATCAGTAACACTCCCGTACAGTCCGGTCTGTTCATCTGATATGTCGCATATCAAGTCTAGGGGTGGTATACGTCAGACCCCAGTAACCGATAAGTCGTGTCGATGTATGGCTCATAACGGGTCGAGAAACTACTAGTAACACTTACCAGTAAATCTCTATATCAGCCCTGGCCAGGGACTTCCAGTTATAGCCAATCGAACACAGCACAACATCAACTCCCTATACCGGGAGAGACGAATCCCCTCCTATCGCTCATTGCCTCCATGTGATTCGGGACTATACCCAAAAGCCACCGTTTTGCACGCCCTCTTGGACGTGGTAAGGTGGAAATCAAAGCACAGTGGGAATCACACAAGACTCTATGACGATCTCGGGTCTACAGACTACCCTGTACCAGTGTCACCGGAGAACTACCATCTGACGTGTGGTATATCACCATCTGGGAGTTCTCGGCGAGTCCGTCCAGTGTACCCAGTCTCCACTGAGCACCCGTACACCATCTCTGATGTCAAACACCGATGGATATGGGATCATCCATTGCCCATCATATGGGTCAAGATGCGTATACGCTAGTCTACTCTGGTGTATCGATGCCTTGTCTCGATATACCCTCGACTAGGAACAATTATAGGATGTACTCATCGACTACCGCGGCCCCACTAGTATGATCTCATCATAGTCCCAGTAGTCGAGTACAGATCCTAGGGGCTTTATCAACATGTGAGAGTAAAACAGTAAACCAATACAAGTCAACATGTTTAGATAAAGTGAAACCAAATAGCATACTATCATGACGAGCAAGAAAGTCTTCTCTATATATAACCAAGCATCCATTATAATATACATCAAATGTACAACAATGGCCTCTAGGGCATATACATAACTAACAGTTAACACTAGCACCTAAATCGAGTAGAGCACGATTGATATTTTTACCCCCAATAGAAATAGAAATTGTAGGACTTCCGGGGTCCTTTCGTTTCTTGGGTAGTTGTTGTATAAAGCAGTGCTCACATTACTCGCAAGGAAAACTTTTTTAGGTACTTGAAATTTTCTCTTCCTAGTGCACAAGCCCTTTAGGATTTTCGCATAAGACGGAACTTGTTGAATAGCATCTAGGAGATGAATGTTTATGTTAACTTGCTTAAAATTTTTCACAATCTTCTCCATTTGTGGACTTGGTCTGCTGCCTCTTAACCTGTTTGGATAAGGTGCTTTATCAATAAGGTTTGGGTCCAATATTGGAGAGGATTGTGGGGACGGATTCGATAGCAAAATTGGAGTGGGGATCATCTTAGATAAATTGGGCGAAGTGTTCGAGCCTTGGGGAAAACGGAGAATAGGCTCGGATGAAGGTGGGAGACTAAACGAATTAGGGAAAGAAGTAGTAGTTGGGGTATCATTGGTATCACTAACATCATCAAATTGCTCACCCACTCGGTTATTTAGCACTTTTCCCGATCTCAACGTAGTAACGACACTCACGTTATGATTTTGTGAATGGCCAGGATTCGGTAGGGGTTAAGATGGGAGTTTCTCTTCCTCTCTCCCACTCATTGTGGCGTTCAATTGTGCAATTTGGTTTTCTATTGATTTAATACTCTCACCGTAGGAGGCGGAGTCTTTCTTTATGGTATCAATAGAAGACTTCATATCAGTCGACATTTGAATGGTATGTTTCATAAACAAATCCAAAGTTTGTGCGAGTGAAGAGTTATCAGTACCGGCCAATTGCGGTGCAGAAGTGTTGGCCGGATTTTGAAAATTTTGTGACTGAAAGGGGTGCTGACTTTGTGGTTGTGGTTGCTGTGGAGGAGGTCTTTGATAATTGCTTTGGAACTGGTTTTGATTTTGGGGTTGGTTTTGGTTCCAAGCAAAGTTAGGATGATTCCTCCATCCTTGATTGTACGAGGAAGAATAAGGATCGTTTCTAGGTCGCTGCTGAAAAGCAGCATTAGTTTGCTCATGACCTTGAAACGGTGCATTCATAGGACATTCTTCCGTCAAGTGTGAAGGATCTGAACAGCAACCACACACGATCTTGGGTAGGGTGACCTGATTTTGGGAGACTGATGAGAATTTGTTCTCAATAGCGTCGGGTTTCTTCTGCATCGCTGCCGTTTTGTCTTTTACTGCGATGGAAACATCGAGCTGATGAATACCTCCCCTAGACGAAGGTGGTCTTACGCTTTCCCACTGCAAAGTGTTTTCAGCAAGGTCTTCCATATATTTCCAAGCTTCGCCATCATCTTTAGACATGAAATTGCATTGACAATTTGTTTCAAGCATCTGCTTTGTCGCTGGATTAATGCCCTCATATATAATTCGGCGTAAATCCCATCTATTGATTCCATGATGAGGACATTGGACAAGCAGATCCTTGAAACATTCAAAGCACTTCCAAAATGGTTCATTGGGAAGCTGGGTAAACTGGTTGATCTCGCTCCTAACACGAGCGGTCTTATGGTTTGGGTAAAACTTCTTAAGAAATGCTATTACAAATTCATCCCACTTAGTGATAGAGTGTGCGGCAGTATTATAAAGCCATTTTTCTGCTAAGTCGCACAAAGTGAATGGGAGAAGACGCAAGCGCATAGCATCCACAGTCAGTTGTGAAGTACCCATCATTGCGCATAAGTTTTTGAATTTAGTGATGAAAACGTACGCGTCTTACGACTCAAGCCCGTGAAATTTGGGCAACATATTGATGTAGTGGGGTTTAATTTCAAAATTATCCCCGTTGGCTGGTGGAATGGATAGACAAGTAGGAAGGGGACCACGGATAGGATAACATCTCTCTTGGAGAGAGATGTGCGGTGGATTCTGCTCACCTACGGGCGGTGGCAGAGTGGTATTATAATTTGATGGAGTACCGTACATCTCGGTTGATGTGGAGGGTGGTGGGGAAAAAGAAGATGAAGAAGTACCGACCTCGGAGTCGATAGCAGGAACGCGGACAAGACGGGCACTAGAATCCTGTGTCCAGCCAAGCATGCACTAAGCGGGTTTAGTGCAAGTGGCAGCGTGTGTGTTATTTAAAAATTGGTTTGTTTTTTGAAAAGTGGGACTCAAGACAAATCACACAAAAATGCACAAACAACCCTAGAACTAAAGTTACCTAGGTCAAGTCTCTAGACCGCTCCTAGACTTCCAAAGGACAAGCCGCAGGATCAATCCTCTACCACCTCTTTACTACTCTTGTGGCCAGGTAAGTGCCAGGTAAGTGGGTGATATCCGCTATACGAATCACCGAAAATAGCGGGCCTAATTAAGTAACCACTAGCCTTAGACACACTTGCCTAGGCACCACAAAAGTAATGCGGATAAGCGATAGATTACCCGTGACCTTCCTCTGTCCTTATTGAGTGCGAAAGTATTTAGAGTCTTGTCTAGATATTTTTTAAATTAATGTAGGGTTGATGCAGATGCTCAGTTTGTGATTTGTGGGGCTTAGGAAGGGTGATAAAATCCCCACCTAATCTGAATTTTGGTCTTGCCCCTTAAAAATCCGTATTAAAATATGCAAAAACAAACCGCAAAATAGAACATGAAAAAAGATTTTTGAGCGGCAATATTTTGCAAAGAATCCTGCAGAAAAGATATTTTATTGGATTTAATAGGAGAGAGAAAGATCTAGAAAATATACCAGAGAAGTTTGCAACCCTAAATCCCCTATACAGCCGTGGTTCCACCGCCAAAAGGCTCCTTTCACCGTGCTTCCGCCGCGGAGTAGAGGGATCAGGTAATGAATTTTGCTACGTGGCCTACTGCACTCCTCTGGATCTTGATGAAGTCTGTGTCTTTCTGTTTCCTCAAGTCTGTGACTCCAGATCTCCTTGCAAAATTCACACACAATTCGTTAAATATACAATTTGCAGTTTTGTTTTATTTATGATATAGATCGAATAAGAATTCAACACAAATAGTAAGAATAAAAAATTACGCACGTATCCCCGGCAACGGCGCCATTTGATTCAAGAGTTTTACTGTAGTTTAACCGCAATCAGAACAGTGTCGCGCGTAGCTAGACCGAGATGAGTATGGGTTGTCCTCAGGGAAATGTGGAACCTTTTAATCTTACTTTAGACGTGTTGAAAAAGGGGAAGAATAAAGAATGGTGAAGAATGGTTGTAGGATCTAGATCTACGTTAAACACGGATGCAAAATATAGATCTAGATTAACTACGGAGGTAAGTTTAATATTAAAAGGGGGCTTGTAGGGTTCATTGGGATATATTAGTTATGGATGATTAATTAAAGATTACTCTTTTTATTCGTTAATAGATTTAAAACTAGAATGACAGTGATACATGTAGATTAGGATTTCTGGAGGGAAAAGGGTTCCCACTCTTAACCCCTATCTCGACATGGAACTCCATTCATATCTAGCCTTTACCAAAACAATTGTTAATCTAATTTCTAATCGCGGTCGAGACTAGCAATGAATTGGTAGCGCGCCCAATTAGGATTTTAACTATTCTTTTGATAAAGTTTATAAACTTTATAGGACTTAAAAAGAGTTTAAGGATCTTCATCATCCATTAACCTACCCTAATCCTATGAACCCTAACAAGCGAAGAATTACTCGCACATGTTGGCAAAAGAAGAGATGGAGAGGGAAATCATATTAAAACTACAAAGAGATAGAATAAGAAAACAACTTAATCAACAAAATTCATTTACACTCTATTCCCTTAGAAATTGATTACAAAATGCTAGTTTGCTTCTCGATCTCTTCTAAGGAGGTAGATGGACCGTTGATGATCAGCCTGGATGCGTGAGCCTGTCGTGGACTTCGTGATCTTTTCAGCTTGATGATTTTTCTAAGAGGCTCTCGGTCCTTATTTATAGTCCCAGAGCCAGAACCCTAGCTTCCTAATTTGGAAGCCAGTAGTTACGATCTCAACAACAAAATCCTAACTCCCAATACATCTATACCGCGGCGGATCCGCGGCCAAGTAGAGGGATCTTGGGCTCATTCTTCTTGTGGCTTCTTCTGGTGACACATGGTGATCTTTTTAATCACTGGAAACTGAAAATCTTTTCTACGTCACTGCCAGACTTGATTTCTTTAGTTTACTTTCTTAATTAGACAGGTTTGATCTAACAACTTTGATTTCCTTAATTTCAGCCCTGAAAATTCTGCACAACAAACTCAACAAATAATATTAGTAGAGTTTGTTTTATTGAGATATTAACTTATCCATTTAATATGGTAAGCATTTTTTAAATGGGCCAAATGTTACATGGATATTTTTTCCTACCAAATGTTAATTATAATCTATAAATAAATGAAAATAGTATTTTTACAGATAAGCCCTCACATGTATCATATATTATAATAAACACCTTTCATTATATAGAAATAGTAGGAAAAATATCTTATTAAATGTGCAGTTTTATCAACTGAACAATGTCGATAGAGAAGATTGCATCATAAATGATGATGATCCTACTAGTTTTCAGCAGGCTATCACGATTGGTGACTCAGTAAAGTGGCTGGATGCGATGAGATCCGAAATGGAATCCATGCACACCAACAAGTATGGACTTTGGAGGTTGCACCTTCTGGAGTAAAACCCATAGGGTGAAAGTAGATCTTTAAAAGAAAGATTGGTGTGGATGGTCAGTTGGAGACATATAAAACTAGGCTGGTTGCAAAAGGGTTTCGTCAAAGACCAGGCTTGGACTATGATGAAACCTTTTCACCAGTCGCAATGCTTAAATCCATTCGGATCCTACTTGTTATAGCTGCTCACTATGACTATGAAATCTGACAGATTGATGTTAAAACGGCATTTCTAAATGGTGTTTAGAAGAATGTGTTTTTATGGATCAACCAGAAGGCTTCATTGACAGTGGGAGGAGCGGAAAAGCATCCAGGTTGCTTAAATCCATCTATGGATTGAAGCAGGCATCACGGAGTTGGAACATCTGCTTTGATGATACAATCAGAGAGTTTGGTTTTATAAAAAAAGTAGATGAACCTTGTATTTATAAAAAGATTGTAGAAAGTACTGTCATATTCCTCGTATTTTACGTAAACGACATTCTCTTGATAGGAAAAGATGTTCCTATGCTACAATCGGTCAAACTATTCTTATCGCAGAGGTTCTCCATGAAAGACCTGGGTGATGCCTCGTGCATTCTGGGAATTAAGATCTATAGAGATAGATCTAAGAAATTATTGGGATTGTCCTAATCGAGATACATAGACACCATACTAAAGAGGTTTAGTATGGAATATTCCAAGCGAGGTAATTTACCCGCTTGTCACAGGATCACCCGCTCCAAAGAGATGTCTCCAAAGACTGATGAGAATGTAACGCTTCGAAAATCGTTTAGGCAGTTTTTCGATAATCGGTAAAATAATCGGTCTTTTCCGTAAAAAGTCAAAATAAGTATTTTTAAATATAGGCCTAATTATACAAAATTTAGATAAGATATTGCTAGAATTTGGTCACTAAATTGTCCCTTAAAAATTTCTAGTTATTTAAAAAAAATTCCTTAATTAATTATTTTTAATATTATTTTAAGCTTTTAAAAATACATTAAATTAGTTATAAATACAAATTTAAATGGGTAAATTACACACTTAGGAACCATTATAAACTAAAATATAGTGTTAACAACAATTTTATCAAAACATTTCAAGTCTAGTTGTTTTATGGTTTAAAATTGTTTGAAAATGAATTAAAAAGGGTTTTTTTTTTGTAAAATTTGATGTGATAAGCATTAAATGCACTTGAGGGGTTCTTTTATCCTAGAATTTTCTACACTTCTCTCACAACTCCCCCCCCCCCTTCCCTACCTCTGGGCGAAATTTCAGCAGGCTTCCCCCATTTTCCTCTCTCTCTTTTGCTTCAAAATTCACTCAAAAATCCACCGAAATCAACAATTTCTTCACAAAAATTCAAACCTAAACCCTTTTCCACCTCTTCCCAAACCCTAATTTGTTTAAAACAAGGAGAAAGAAGAAATCTTTGGTGGATAAGTGCAAGAGGTTCAACACTTGGGAGGTATAAGTTCTAATCAAGTTGTTAAATTGTAATTTAAGCATGCTAATTTAGAAGTTTAAGTGTTAATTTCATTGTAATAGTTTGTTTTTGCAAATTCAAGAAAAGATTTGAAATTTTTGTTAGGGTTTGAAGTATGATAATTGGGTTTAAGTTAGTGTTGTATCCATCTAGTGGGTTAGATCAGACGTTTGTGCGATGTTGTGATCGCTAAATCGTTAATTCGCGAGGTTTGCATCGAAATTTGTCCGTGAATGCTTACTAGGTTTTTCTTAGAATTAGGAGGTGACTTAATTGTGATATCATGACGATATTATTGGTATCTCCTACGACTTGTAGGGTTTGCGAATGCGGAGTTTGTTTTAGTCGGGTTTTAGTTTTGACGGTTGCCCCAAAACGACGATTTTTGTTAAGCTTTTAGTGATTTTCGTGTGTTTTCCGCGCACCGAGTGCATGTTGTGCCTAACTTGTGAGCGTAGATATTTTAATATTGTGAGTTGTGTCGTTCCATGATATTTAATCTTATGTCGTGTGTTATGCAATTTTAGGATCGGTTGCGGAAACATCGGACGCGGCGCGCAAAGGAAAACCGGTGGTTGGATCAGATTAGTGAGGCGTCCAGGTGAGTAGATGTATACATCTATGGGAAAATCGTCTGGATGGCGTGAGGCGCCCCATAGCTAGGATCACTTTATTCTTGCAAAACTATATGCATTGTTAGTTAGTCAACCATCTCATTCATATGCATACCCTTCTAGTTATTCGTCTGCTGGATTTGCATGGATATCTATATACTTATATGTGATATCACTCTTTAGGACACTTACACCATTACCATTGGCTCATGTTGCACACGCACTATTCATGTGACACACATGCCTTTGGTAATTACCATGCCACGAGCACTGTAGAACCCGCTTAGTTCAGTATCAACACTTGCATCGTATATGATACATCGAATTGCATAGCATATATATACCTCACTTCATCATCATGCTTATATAGTTTTCTAGCTATAAATCACATTGCATACATTTGACATCATAAGCATTTATCATATACAACATGTTGGGTATTATGATTTTCTTGAGGATTTCAGTATTGATGCGATTTCTGCATTTCGGGGAAAACCGCAAGAATTTAACAAAAACTTATTATCATCATTTTAAAATAAAGTTGCGGTTTTCTCGTAATGTATGTGTCGTCCACCATGAGTTTTCTTGTTTCTGTTGGATTTCGAGACCCGATTCGAGGAGTGGATGAACCGTCTCGGGTACATGGTAGGCCCGGTATGGTACCCCGGGGCAAGAAGATCGAGTTGTAGACGATGAGCTTGGCAGGGGAAGACTACCTACCGGTGATGTCTGGCGTGGCGGATATCCGGAGGATACCGACCGTTGTCGTGAGATTTGATGATATGGGCCGATCCGGACTGACGGAGCTCGATGTATTGAGACATTGATATAGTGAGACATTGAGACAGATATATTTCCATATTTGGTGTCAATGCTTGACATGGTTTTCAGATGATTTCATTGATAGTACTTTAGCTATTGCACAAATATTCTTTTTCTAAGTTAAGAATGCAGAGCTTATAGTATTTTTAAACACTTAAAGATTTCGTATTGATGTTGCATACATGTGCACACATACTAGTGGCATTACATCACATCTAGACATACATGTTGTGACGGATTTGCGTGCATTCTTACGATATCCATATTAGATGTTATATTCTACTCACGAGCTGGCAACTCACCCCCGTTGTGCCACAGTGTCTTGTAGGACGGACCCGTCAGCTTTGAAGCGGCGGGCTTATCTTATCATTGGCTTCTTTTGCTCAGACACGCGACATTGCTCATAGGGGAGTTTGCGAGGACACTTTATCTCTTTTTTTGTACTATCATTGTATCTAGTATTCTCCATCTACCACTTCTTATTTGTATATGCGACCTAGTGTTGAGACTGGGAGATTTATGTATATGTGGTTTTCTGGGGTCGAGCTCACTTGAGTCGACGTTGTGTTTTCTTTATTTTTATGCTTATTTGCTTGATATTGCATATATATATATATATATATATATATATATATATATATATATATATATTGCGTGTGGTTGTGATCCGCCTTGGGCGAAGAGCTAGCTCCCGCTTGGGGATGCCGTTTATTCGTTACAGGTTATATATCTTGTTGTACCCATTTTGGGGGCTTGTATTAACAAAGGAGACTCTGCCGAAATTTTCGGAAATTTTCGATGCTTTAAAAAGGGGTTAATGCAACTTAATTGGTTTTTAATGTCATTTTCATAAAAGGTTTTCCTTCACTCTCATTGGTTATGGTTTAGATTTTCTGGGCTTTGGCTGACTTTGGTTACGTTACGCCTTTAGAAGTCTCGTAATCTAAGTGCCAGTCACGTTCCGTATCTTCGGGTTGTGACAAAGTTGGTATCAGAGCCAGGTTTTACCTTTCTGTGTGTAGGACGACCCTTGGTAGATGGAGTAGGTGACTTAAGCAGAGTGGCGTAGCGTGGGTATGTTCCGTGGCATACTTACGATACGGTACTCCGCCTAAGTGACCTTAGGACATAATTGCTTGTATTTCCCCTCTTGATTCCTTGCATTCCTTGATTCAACTGCAATGTCCTTATCGCTCCTATTTCTTATTCCAGCTTCGATGCCGCCAAAGACTACGAGAGCTCAGCGGGCTGCCGCTATGGATGAGCTTCGTGTGGGCTCGTCTGAGGCGAGGATCGAGCGGGATGATACGCCTACCCCGCAGGGTCAGATTGATCCGCCCTCTCGAGACCGTATTGCCAAATTAGAGGCCGGTATGCAGGAGTTGCGACAGATGATGGGATCGTTAGTTGAGTCCAGTCGGGCACAAAGATCTGAGGACGTTCCTTCCACTGCACAGACCACGATTGTACCTGCTGCCCATACGGTTACTCCTGCTACTACTGTGACTATTCCCGTATCACTACAGGAGTTTATGAGAATGAGACCTCCATCTTTTACCGGTACAGATGCGATAGAGGACCCACAGGCATTTCTTGATAGGATGGCTAGGATTTGCCGTTCGTTGAGGTGTTCTGATGATAGATGGGTGGAGTTCGCGAGTTTCCGTCTGGAGGGCCTTGCCCAGACGTGGTACGATTCAGTAGAGAGAGGCCGAGCTGCCGGTTTACATCCTATGACGTGGGATGAGTTCATAGCTACATTTCTTGCCCGTTTTCTTCCGGAGAATGTCCGAGATGCTCGAGCCTATAGTTTTGAGTCTTTGCGCAAAACTCCTGCGATAACAGTGTCCGAGTATGATATACAGTTTACTCTGTTGTCCCGGTATGCTTCGTACCTAGTAGACACGGAAAAGAAAAGGATAAAGAGGTTTGTGCGAGGGCTTGACACACAGCTATTCCTTGCCATCGGCACCCAGCAGTTTGACACATACACAGCCGCGATGGATGCAGCCTTACTTTTGGAGGAGCGCATTTCTGAGACTCCGGTTGTTTCTGGGCCGAAGAGGATCCGTACCGATACGCCAGCCCAGCGGCAGATCGGTAGACACCGTGATAGATTCTTTCCGGGAGATGGCGGCGGCAGATGATTGATTCGAGGTCAGTTATTTGGTTCATATCCGCATACCCTGCAGTCGTCGCCAGGATGTTTTCGGTGCGCGAGTCAGTACCACCGTATCAAAGACTGTACCATGGGGCGCCAGGCACGGCGACAGTGCTACATGTGACCTTACCACCTTCACCACCTCCTCAGAGAGCTCTACTTCCTACCCCTGATGATGCTCCACGCCAGCCAGATGCTCCTAGAGGTCGTGGGCGTGGCGGTCCGGTTCAGAGAGGACGAGGCGACAGAGGCAGAGGTAGAGGCAGAGGACAGCCAGCTATTAGTGGTGGACAGGCCCGAGTGTTCGCGTTGACTCCTCAGGATGCACAGGCATCCAATGCCGTCGTGACAGGTACTCTGCCAGTATGTTCTTTTGATGCACGAGTATTATTTGATCCAGGCTCCACACATTCTTATATATCCACATACTTTGCACCGAGGTTGGGCCGAGAGTATTCTTCGTTAGATCAGCCGCTTGTCGTTATTACTCCGGTAGGCGATTCGTTTGTTGTCCGTTTTGTGTACCGATCATGTCCCGTTCGTATCGGGTTGAGAGATTCTTCAGTTTATTTGATTCTCCTCGATATGCTAGACTTCGACGTTCTTCTTGGTATGGACTGGCTAGCCACCTGTTATGCATCCATGGATTGCCGTGAGAAGGAATTCAGATTCAGTTTTCCTGGTGAGCCGGTTCTTGTTATTTAGGGAGATCGTAGCGCTACCCTTCCCAGTTTGATTTCTTCTCTTCACGCTGGTCAGCTCTTGCGAAAAAGGTGTCAGGGATTCTTAGCTTATGTTTGTGATACTAGCACCACAGAGGTTCCATTGGACCAAGTCCCTGTTGTGAGAGAGTTTCCTGATGTATTCCCTTACGAGCTGCCTGGTCTGCCACCAGAGCGCGAGATTGAGTTCTGCATTGACTTGATCCCTGGCACGGGGCCTATTTCTATACCGCCCTATCGGATGGCCCCAGCGGAGCTTAGAGAGCTGAAGGATCAGTTACAGGACATGCTGGATAAAGGGCTTATCCGACCGAGTGTGTCACCTTGGGGTGCTCCCGTCCTGTTTGTTAAGAAGAAGGACGACAGTATGCGCTTATGCATTGATTATCGTCAGCTGAACCGGGTTACTGTACGGAACAGATATCCCCTACCCTGCATTGACGACCTATTCGATTAGCTCCAGGGTGCAGGGTTTTTCTCGAAGGTAGAATTGCGGTTAGGTTATCACCAGCTGCGGGTTCGGAAGGAGGATATTCCGAAGACCGCTTTCCGTACACGATATGGTCATTATGAGTTCTTGGTGATGTCGTTGCCCCGGCATCATTTATGGACTTGATGAACCATGTACTCAGGCCTTATCTTGATCAGTTCATCATTGTTTTCATTGATGACATCTTGGTATATTCTCGGATCCGGGAGGAGCATGAGCAGCACTTGCGTATCACATTGCAGACGTTGAGAGAGCATCAGCTGTTCGCCAAATTTTCCAAGCGCACTTTCTGGCTAGACAGTGTTGACTTCTTGGGTCATGTGGTGACGAGAAATGGTATTTGTGTGAACCCGAAGAAGATCGAGGCAGTTCAGCATTGGCCCAGACCGGTATCAGTTACAGAGGTTCGCAGCTTTTTAGGTCTGGCCGGCTATTATCGACGTTTTGTCCAGGATTTCTCCTGTATTGCTGCACCGTTGACCGGGTTGACCCGGAAGGGGGTTCCTTTTGTTTGGACCGAGGCATGTGAGGATAGCTTCCAGCAGTTGAAGACTCGTCTGACTACTGCACCGGTGTTATCATTGCCTTCGGGATCGAGCGATTTCGTGGTATATTGTGATGCTTCTCGAGTGGGGTTGGGATGTGTATTGATGCAGCACGACAGAGTTATCGCATATGCTTCTCGGCAGTTGAGGAAACACGAACAGAACTACCCCACTCATGATTTAGAGATGGCTACAGTGGTGTTTGCACTTATAATCTGGAGACATTACCTATACGGCGAGTCATGCTAGATATTCACTGACCACAAGAGCTTGAAATATATCTTTCAGCAGTGAGATCTAAATCTGAGACAGCGCCGTTGGATGGAATTGGTAAAAGACTATAACTGCGAGATTCTATACCATCTGGGCAAGGCGAATGTGGTGGCAGATGCTTTGAGTAGGAGTCCCGAAGGTAACTTATCTTGTTTGAGCGCAGTATAGATGCAGTCGACGGTGGATTGGTAGGTTTTATGTGACAGCAGAGTGCAGTTCAAGTTTACTCTTACAGGGGGACAGCTGGCCCATTTCAGAGCATGCCCACAGTTACTTGACCGTATCCGTGAGGCACGGTCCGGTAATGCCCGTATTTTAGAGATTATCGAGCAGATTCGGCTAGGTATAGTTTCCGAGTTCGTGATTGATGATCAGGGGATACTTCGATTTGGGACTTGACTGTGCGTACCAGATTCTGAGGGACCGAGGCATGATATTCTTGAGAAGGCGCATAGATCAGTGTACAGTGTGCATCCAGGTTCCACCAAGATGTACCGTGATTTGAGAGAGGTTTACTGGTAGGACGGGATGAAGAAGGATATTACTTACTTTGTATCGAGATGCCTGACTTGTCAGCAAGTCAAGACTGAGCACCAGAGGCCAGTCGACGAGTTACAGCCTTTGCCCATCCCTGAGTGGAAGTGGGAACAGGTCTCCATGGACTTCATTATGGGTCTACCCAGGACCAGTCGAGGGTATGACTCTATTTGGGTGATTGTGGATCGACTGACGAAAGCGGCTCACTTCCTTCCAGTGAAGACCACTTTTGGATTTTCTCAGTACGCCCAGTTTTATATTGATGAGATCATGTGACTTCATGGCATCCCGACTTGCATCGTGTCCGACTGGGGCACCCAGTTTACCAGCCGATTATGGCAGAAACTTCAGGAGGCTTTGGGCACCCGATTGAGTTTTAGCACAGCTTTTCATCCGCAGACTGACGGTCAGTCAGAGCGTACTATTCAGACTCTTGAGGACCTGCTCAGAGCTTGTGTTTTAGATTTCGTTGGTAGCTAGGATCGTCATTTGCCCTTGATCGAGTTCTCCTACAATAATAGCTTCCAAGAGACGATTCAGATGGCACCTTTCGAGTCTTTATATGGGAGGAGATGTCGATCGCCTGTATGTTGGACAGAGCTCAGGGAGAGCAGTATTTTGGGGCCGCAGATCGTATAGGAGACGACCGAAAAGATACAACTGATTCGGGACAGGATGAGAGCGGCACAAAGTAGGCAGAAATCATATGCTGATAGGCGTCGTTGTCGACTCGAGTTCGCTGTTGGCGATCATGTTTTCCTGAGGGTCTCTCCGATGAAGGGTGTGATGAGATTTGGGTGGAAAGGAAAGCTTAGTCCTAGATATGTTGGTCCCTTCGAGATCCTAGAGCGTGTCGGTTCAGTAGCTTATCGGTTAGCTCTTCCGCCCAGCTTCCCCGATGTTCACCCCGTGTTCCATGTTTTGATGCTCCGCAAGTACCATCATAACCCTTCCCATGCGATTCAGCACCAGACGATCCAGCTGGAGCGTGATCTTTAATTCACCGAGCAGTCAGTGGTCATTTTGGATCGGCAGGTGAAGAAATTGAGGTCGAAGGTTATACCGTCCGTCAAAGTTTTTTGGCGTGGCCCGAACAGCGAGGAGGTCACCTGGGAGACCGAGGTCGAGATGAGGAAGAGATATCCCCATCTTTTTGAAAGTACGCGTAGTTAAATTCTAAATTCGAGGACCGAATTTCTTTAAGGGGGGAAGATTGTAACGCTTCGAAAATTGTTTAGGCAGTTTTTCGATAATCGGTAAAATAATCGGTCTTTTCCGTAAAAAGTCAAAATAAGTATTTTTCAATATAGGCCTAATTATACAAAATTTAGATAAGATATTGCTAGAATTTGGTCACTAAATTGTCCCTTAAAAATTTCTAGTTATTTAAAAAAAATTCCTTATATAATTATTTTTAATATTATTTTATGCTTTTAAAAATACATTAAATTAGTTATAAATACAAATTTAAATGGGTAAATTACATACTTAGGAACCATTATAAACTAAAATAGTGTTAACAACAATTTTATCAAAACATTTCAAGTCTAGTTGTTTTATGGTTTAAAATGGTTTGAAAATGAATTAAAAAGGGTTTTTTTGTAAAATTTGATGTGATAATCATTAAATGCACTTGAGAGGTTATTTTCTCCTAGAATTTTCTACACTTCTCTCACAACTCCCTCCCCTTCCCTACCTCTGGGTGAAATTTCAGCAGGCCTCCCCCATTTTCCTCTCTCTCTCTCTTGCTTCAAAATTCACTCAAAAATCCACCGAAATCAACAATTTCTTCACAAAAATTCAAACCTAAACCCTTTTCCACCTCTTTCCAAACCCTAATTTTTTTAAAACAAGGAGAAAGAAGACATCTTTAGAGGATAAGTTCAAGAGGTTCATCACTTGGGAGGTATAAGTTCTAATCAAGTTGTTAAATTGTAGTTTAAGCATGCTAATTTAGAAGTTTAGGTGTTAATTTCATTGTAATAGTTTGTTTTTGCAAATTCAAGAAAAGATTTGAAATTTTAGTTAGGGTTTGAAGTATGATAATTGGGTTTAAGTTAGTGTTGTATCCATCTAGTGGGTTAGATCGGACGTTTGTGCGATGTTGCGATCGCTAAATCGTTAATTCGTGAGGTTTACATCGAAATTTGTTCGTGAATGCTTACTAGGTTTTTCTTAGAATTAGGAGGTGACTTAATTGCGATATCATGACGATATTAATCGTATCTCTTACGACTTATAGGGTGTGTGAATGCGGAGTTTGGCTTAGTCGGGTTTTAGTTTTGACGGTTGCTCCGAAACGACGATTTTTGTTAAGCTTTTAGTGATTTTCGTGTGTTTTCCGCGCACCGAGTGCACGTTGTGCCTAACTTGTGAGCGTCGATCTTTTCATATTGTGAGTTGCGTCATTCCATGATATTTAATCTTATGTCGTGTGTTATGCAATTTTAGGATCGGTTGCGGAAACATCGGACGCGGCGTACAAAAGCAAAGCGGTGGTTAGATCAGATTAGCGAGGCGTCCAGGTGAGTAGATGTATACATCTATGGGGAAATCGTCTGGATGGCGCGAAGCGAGCCATAGTTAGGATCACTTTATTCTTGCAAAACTATATGCATTGTTAGTTAGTCAACCATCCCATTCATATGCATACCCTTCTAGTTATTCGTCTGCTGGCTTTGCATGGATATCTATATAATTATATGTGATATCACCCCTTAAGACACGTACACCATTACCATTGGCTCATGTTGCACACGCACTATTCATGTGACACACACGCCTTTGGTAATTGCCATGCCATGAGCACTGTAGAACCTGCTTAGTTCAGTATCAACACTTGCATCGTATATGATACATCGAATTGCATAGCATATATATATACCTCACTTCATCATCATGCTTATATAGGTTTCTAGCTATAAATCACATTGCATACATTTGACATCATAAGCATTTATCATATACAACATGTTGGGTATTATGATTTTCTTGAGGATTTCAGTATTGATGTGATTTCTGGATTTCGGAGAAAACCGCAAGAATTTAACAAAAACTTATTATCAACATTTTAAAATAAAGTTGCGGTTTTCTTCTGATGTATGTGTCGTCCACCATGAGTTTTCATGTTTTCTGTTGGATTTCGAGACCCGATTCGAGGAGTGGATGAACCGTCTTGGGTACATGGTAGGCCCGGTATGGTACCCCGGGGCAAGAAGATCGAGTTGTAGACGATGAGCCTGGCAGGGGAAGACTACCTACCGGTGATGTCTGGCGCGGCGGATATCCGGAGGATACCGACCGTTGTCATGAGATTTGATGATATGGGCCGATCCAGACTGACGGAGCTCGATGTATTGAGATATTGATATAGTGAGACATTGAGACAGATATATTTCCATATTTGGTGTCGATGCATAACACGGTTTTCAGATGATTTCATTGATAGTACTTTAGCTATTCCACATATATTCTTTTTCTAAGTTAAGAATGCAGAGCTTATAGTATTTTTAAAGACTTAAAGATTTCGTATTGATGTTGCATACATGTGCACACATACTAGTGGCATTACATCACATCTAGACATACATGTTGTGACGCATTTGCGTGCATTCTTTCGATATCCTTATTAGATGTTATATTCTACACACGAGCTGGCAACTCACCCCCGTTGTGCCACAGTGTCTTGCTGGACGGACCCGTCAGCCTTGTAGCGGAGGGCTTATCTTATCATTGGCTTCTTTTGCTCAGACACGCGACATTGCTCGTAGGTGGGTTTGCGAGGACACTTTATCTCTTTTTTTGTACTATCATTGTATCTATTATTCTCCATCTACCACTTTTTATTTGTATATGCGACCTAGTGTTGAGACTGAGAGATTTGTGTATATGTGGTTTTCTGGGCTCGAGCTCACTTGAGTCGACGTTGTGTTTTCTTTATTTTTATGCTTCTTTATGCTTATTTTCTTGATATTGCATATATATATTGCGTGTGGTTGTGATCCGCCTTGGGCGAAGAGCTAGCTCCCGCTTGGGGATGCTGTTTATTCGTTACAGGTTATATATCTTGTTGTACCCATTTTGGGGGCTTGTATTTACAAAGGAGACTCTGCCAAAATTTTCGGAAATTTTGATGCTTTAAAAAGGGGTTAATAGAACTTAATTGATTTTTAAAGTCTTTTTCATAAAAGGTTTTCTTTCACTCTCATTGGTTATGGTTTAGATTTTCTGGGCTTTGGCTGACTTAGGTTACGTTACGCCTTTAGACGTCTCATAATGTAAGTGCCAGTCACGTTTCGTACCTTCGGGTCGTTACAGAGGAGAGGGTTCGCATGAGAATTATACCCTACGCTTCGGCGGTAGTATCTATAATGTATACGATGTTGTGTACTTGCCTAGATGTAGCTTATGCACTGAGTGCAGTAAGCAGGTATCAATCCAATCCTGGGGAGAAAGACTGGACTGCTGTGAAGAATATTCTGAAGTACTTGTTGTAGGGTTAGCTTAGCACCTTTTGAAGGTTTTGGCAAGCATCAAACATGCTACTTTAAAATTTTTGGGGAGCTAAACAAACTCTAACCACGATCTTAACTAGAGACTTAGGGTTAACATAGCAAGTAAACAACTTTACTTCTAAGAGTTTGGGATTACAACCTTTGTAGTACGTTCCTTCGCTTCATAAGCTCCGTGTTGAGGTCCCTTCGCCGCGATAATCATGTACCCGGACTCTAGAGAAGCTCCATGAAGAGAAAGATGCAAGCTTGCTTCCAATCTTCAACAACTAAGATGATCTACCTTGAAGAATCTCAAACCCAAGCTCTTGCTTCACTAATCAAGTATTAGCAAAGTAAATACCCTAATCTAAGTGGCTAGAATAGATGAGGATGATGTAGTAGGAATTTTGCTCTCTTTTGTTTTCAATTTCTCACTTCATTTCATCACATCACAAAAAGCTAGAAAGCTTTTTTCTAGAGGAAGAAGAAGAAGAATTTCATTTGTGATGATTAATGAATTATTGTATGACGTTAGAATTGCAACCATGGGTTAAAGATCACATCCTTAACCCTTGTAGAGAATAAACTATGGGTTGAGGATTGGGTTAACAAATATCTTCACAAAATATCAAAGAATAAAGTCAAAGTCAAAGCTTCAAGAAGCTTCATGAAAGCTTCATCTAAGCTTAACCCTAATCCAAACCCTAACCATGTTTAAACTCCATAAAACATGTTGCATTTGTAACCCTAACTTGTTACAATATTATATATCACATATATAATATATTTTGCAACAAAAGAAAATAATACAATTAACAGATATCGCATATATATCAATGTATTATCCCGTGAGAAAATGAATCAATAAAGCGAGCTTATATTAGTTAACGTAAAGTAATATATCTCATATATAATTATACATTAAATTATCGAATCAACACTTGATCCGATAACCCGGTTATATATATATATATATATATATATAACTATATATATAACCGACTAATATAACATATACCAATTCATCGAATCAACACTTGATCCGATGACCCGGTTATATCACATATACCTGGCCGATATCTCATATCGTGAGAATAAAATACGGTATCTCATATCGTATTATTCTCGGTCCCGCACATATCACATATGTGCTCCAACTCCGTTTTTGCCTGAGCCAGGAAACCTCTGTTTAGGACTCTAAAGAATCGTCAATACGCCGGCAGTAGGTGATGATCATATCAAACACCCACAAGCTGCAAGCGGTCAACTAAACGTAACAGCTACCCAGGTATTGAGCAATCAGAAGATCAACAAGCAAGCCTGTACATTCTCCTGCGATTCCAATCAGTAACACTCCCGTACAGTCCGGTCTCTTTGTCTGATATGTCGCATATACAGTCTAGGGGTGGTATACGTCAGACCCCAGTAATCGATAAGTCGTGTCGATATGAGGTCTATAACAGTTCGAGAATCTACTGATAACACTTTCCAGTATATCTCAGCAACCCTGGCCAGGGATTTCCAGTTATAGCTAATCGAACACAGCGCAACATCAACTCCCTATACCGGGAGAGACGAAACCCCTCCTATCGCTCATTGCCTCCATGTGATTCGGGACTGTACCCAAAAGCCACCATTTTGCACGCCCTCTTGGACGTGGTATGATGGAAATCAAAGCACCGTGGGAATCACATAAGACTCTATGACGATCTCGGGTCTACAGACTAACATGTACCAGTGTCACCAGAGAACTGCCATCTGACGTGAGGTATAATACCATCTGGGAGTTCTCGGCGAGTCCGTCCAGTATACCCAGTCTCTACTGAGCACCCGTATACTATCTTTAATGTCAAACATCAATGGATATGGGATCATCCATCGCCCATCTACATGGGTGAAGAAGCATACGCTAGTCTACCCTGGTATATCGATGCCCTGTCTCGAAACACCTGCGACTAGGAACATTTGAAGGATGTACTTATCGACTACACTGTCCCCACTAGTATGATCTGCATCATAGTCCTGGTAGTCAAGTACTCATCCTAAGGGCTTTATCAACATGTAACATAGAGGATATCAGAGTACATGTTAAGATAAAGAGCAACCAGATAGCATACTATCATGTCGAGCAAGAAAGTCCTCCATATATATGTCCAAGCATCCACTACAATATACATCACATGTACAGTAATGGCCTCTAGGGCATACATATCACTAACAATCTCCCACTTGCACTGGGGCCATCTGTTGTAGTATCTCATACCCAACAATCAGCTGTGGTTGAAGTATCTCATACTTAACCATCCCATAAAAGTCTCTACTGGGAAATAGGCCTTTTTGAGTGGATCCGCGTTGTTGTCCTCTGTGTCTACTCTCCTTATCTCGATCTCCCTGGAGATCAACCATCTCCATGATCAGGTGATACTGCCTTAGAATATGTCTGGATCACAGATGGGACGGGGTTTCCTTGGAAAGAGCCAAAACTCCATTGTCACACAATGGTAGGAACGAAGTTCATCTCATGAACTAGTGTACATCCAGACTATTTCTTTGGTACCATCCTTAGTAGTGATTTATCCTGCCTTTATCGTCTAGTATGTCATGGTATCTAGCGTAGAACTCTTCCAACATACCATCCCTCCACTGAGGGTAAAGACAATGCCTGTGACTGACATTCAGTCGACCTTACCACCCTGGAAGCTTTCCAGTGATTCTCCCCAGGATCGATTGATACCATCTCACTACATCTAGTGAGAATCCTAACATCTAATTAGATCTATCTCATTGATCCAAAACCAGGATTTATGAGGTATCACCTTGATCCTATATAGAGAATCCTTATGATAAGAGGAGATTGACCAAGTGTAGCATGGGAAACTCCTTTCCTATCAAGAGTATGTCATCCACGTACAATACGAGGATCACCACCATACTCTCTACTACCTCTTTGTATATACTAGGTTCATCTACCATTTTGATGAAGTCAAACTCTTTGACTACCACATCAAAACATACGTTCCAACTCCGCGATGCCTGCTTTATCCCATAAAGCAACTTGCACACGTTTCCGCTGCTCCTATTGTCTACGAAGCCCTCTGGCTGTATACTTATAGATGCTCTCTTCTAAATCACTATTTAGAAAAGCAGTCATAACACCCAACTGCCAGATATCGTAGTTATGGTATGTAGCAATGGCAAGTAGGATCTGGATGGACTTAAGCATAGCTTTGAAAGTCTTAACTTTTCCATGTACACCAAGTAATCTTCTTAAGATATACTTGCTTCTGATAGGGATTTAACCCTTCAGATAAAGCAACCAAAGTCCATACTTTGTTGGTGTATATGGATTCCATCTCAGATCGCTAAGCATCCAGCCATTCTTACAGAGTCCCCACTCTTGATTGCCTGCTCGAAACAAGTTGGGTCATCATCTCATGATGCAATTCTCGCTCCCACTGTCATAGAGAAACTGAAGTATCTCTCAGGTGGATGAGGTACCCTACCAGATCGGCGGAGAGGCCGAGGTTCGTTGGAAACTAATGAATCCTCCGGGTTTACCAAATCATCTGCTGCAGTTTGTATAGCTGGAACTCCTTCAAGTTCTACCTCATGACCACTAATTTCTTCACAAGAAATTCACTTTCTCAAAGGTGGCATGCTGAGAAACAAAACACCTTTTGTTCCTCGGTTAGGTAGAAGATATTCCCTTGCTAATGCTTGGGATATCCAACAAACTTCTACCGAACTGACCTTGCCTTGAGTTTGTCCATATTTTTCTTTTGACATAGGCCGGACAACCCCAAATCTTAACTTCCTTAAGATATGGGCTCTTCCCATACCATATCATATATAGAGTGGTAGGCTCCTGATTTGATTAAAACTCTATTCAATAGGTATGCAGCTTTTCAAGTGCATAACCCCCAAAAGGAAATGGGTAACTCAGTAGTACTCATCATAGAGCATGCCTTATCACATAGGGTGCGATTGCTCCGCCCCGATATACCAACGTATTGTGGTGTATACGGAGGAGTAATGCTGAGAGAGAATCTCATTCTCCTTTAGAATAGTCCAGGAATCTCGTGCTCAAGTATTATCCTCCCTGATCACATCAAAGGACATAATACTTATACTCGTTTTGGTTCTCTACTTATGAAGTACAAAGAACCAGTCCTGGCATGTGTAGACAGGGGACCTCATACATCATCATGTATCAATCCCAAGAGTTCACTAACTCTTTTTCTGTTTCCAATAAACAGAGCTATGGTCATCTTATCTTTGTGACATGACTGGTAAGTTTCACAAGATGTAAATTCAAACTAATTTAAATATGCATCTAAATGTAACTTAGCTAGTCGGGTCACATTGATATGACCTAGTGTACAAAACCTCAAGAAGGATTCGTTCATTTCTGAACTCTTCCTCTTGTGTGTGTTTTGTACATTAAGAACTGTGGTTTGATTTAGAACGTTTATGCTTTTAGATAACGTGCCTGAACTGATCAACTCTTGATATAGGAAATGTTCAAAACATTATCCAACAATACAAAATTATATCCTTCTTTATTAAATAAAGATACTGATATTATGTTGTATATCAGGTTCGGTATCTAATAACATTCGTTCAGAAGCAATGTATTTTTTTTAATACAGGGTGATAACTGCCAACAGAATTGGCTTGCAACAATTGCACCGTTTCCAACTCTTGAAACTTATCACCCGTTCTCAGTTCTTTACCTATCTGTAGCCCATGTAACAAATTACATTTGCGGGATCCTAATCCCGTATCTCATATCCAGGACGTAAAGGATACTTAGAAATAGTTCTCGGTAATGAACACACCCGAAGAAGATGCATCAGCATGCACTTTCTTCGTTTGGGCGGCACGAGAATTCTGGTAATCCCCTCTTTCTTGTTCGGTCTTATAACAATTATAAGTTGGAGCAGGACGAACGTCCCCTAGCACAGTATAACAAGCGGGTTCGGTCAATGCATCCATATTATTATCTTGATTAAGGCGTGACATGGTCGCTACCTGGAGAGAGAAAAGAAAACACTCAGCGTATGCTCTTGCAAGATTAGATTGGTTATTAATATATCTAATCAGGATGACTCCTACTGTTTTAGTCAAATCTTCCTTCAAACCCTAAAAGGAAAGACTAGCCGGGATTAATTACACGCTACAAGTTCGCCAATCTTTCTGCCAGGCTAGTGCCGGTACTTTGATGGAGGTTCCCTGTGCTTTCGCACAGACCTAATTAAAACAAACCTCGTTCTCCCACGGGCGTAACCCCGTTGACACCTTTCTAGACACCTACTTGATCGGCTAATTGTAATGTGTAAAACTCTCCCAGGAGTAACTCTTACTCCCAGCGGGTACCGGGATCCAACTATCTCATAGGAGGTATGCAATCTCATTGCAAATTTCAACACTTGAAATCCCCGATAATATTTTTCCCCAAGCGATCTATGACCTTGACTAAGTCAACAAACCATAGACCGTAAGTAAAGTTCAACCCGTCATTTCCCGATTGAATTAAACCCACCCGCACGACCCTTGACTAAGTCAAGAAGGCCGCACGACTACCCTAATCCAATCGCATCATATGCTTTGTAGATAAGTACTAATCAGCTACCGCACACTACGCCTTGACTAAGTCAACAAACGCAGCACGAATACTAAATACTACTTATCTGAAATGACGGAGGGCTACGTCAGGTTTTTAAGAAAACCCTTTGCATAATGAACTTGATATCGTTGTAGAATCGAGTGATTTAAATGGAGTGTTTTTGAGGCCTTTGCTAGTTTTTCTAAAGATGTCACTCCCGGTGAAGGGATCTCGGCTCTTTCCTTATCGAATAAGGTGCATGATATTTCAAAAATACCGCTGTGCAAAGAAAGAGATATAAAATTAATCAAAAGACAAACCGAAGGTTGTAGCATCTGCTAGTTTCGCTAAAAAGGTCATTCCCGGTGAAGGGATCTCGGCTCTTTCCTTATCGAATAAGGTGCTGGATATTCTATAAGGAATACCGCTATGCAAAGCAAGAACTAGAGCTACCAGTTTTTAAACAAGTTTCTACAACATCTTTAGGTTTCTTTTATTTCAATAATCTCATTAATGAAGTCCTATATTATTATTCTTCACAAGCATCACATTTGAAACGAAATCAGCAATATAACATATATCTCATATATATAATATAAATATTCATCTCAGGCAGTAATATGATCTGATCACAGAACATTGCAGCAGAAAAATATATATGAAATATTGGATATACTAGGAGGTCCGTGTTTTTAATACTAGCCTATATAAAACACGGATTCCACGGTCGCGATGAATAGCCAATCCCACACCTCTAGACCCCTACGAGAGCAGCAAGCAACCCTACCAATTCTAGAGTTAGGAGGCCCGGTCTCGACTCCTCGAGATGATCTTCCACTGGACCCTTGAACCCGGTTACTTGTGCTCTCCGCCTTGGGTCTATCCTAATGCGGAAAAGTAAATAATATACAATGGTGACATCATCCTCAACCTGGAAGTGCCCCAATAAAAGAATATTACATACAATTGAATTTTACATGAATGAAAATAAAAACCCTCATCTCACATAAAACCCCCGGCTATTCAGAACACGACGATCCAATATAACATATCATAGCAACACATAATATCACATATCATCAACGTAAGTAAATATGCGTATCCCAGTTGTCGTTGACATATAGCACCGAAACTGGTGATACACCATATATTACACTGACGGTTGCTGAAAAGAAAGTGAAAAACTACAACATATGGAATCCACGATCACTTTAGACATCTTAAATCCGAAATATCACATACTTCGCATTTCATGCCTAACTATATGAATTCCATATATTGTATCACATTCGAGATAAATAGACAATGTTAAACTTTCCGATCGAATAAACAAACACCCGTGATTTCCCAAATAGCTCAACACTTGAGCGGAGTTCAAAAAGTCCCAGAACATGTCAGAACCGCTATAAACCAGCCGTAGAAGGGTCAAACCAATGCCTCACATGTGGCAACGCTAAACCACCACAAACCATTTGGTTCAGTGGCGGTTTTGACGGTCACATATGTTAGTTATATGTATGACCTAGAGGCCATTACTATACATAGGATGCATATTGTAGTGGATGCTTGGACATATATAGGAAGGACTTTCTTGCTCGACATGATAGTATGCTATCTGGTTACTCTTTACCTTAACGTGTATACTGCTTGTCTCTCTGTTACATGTTGGTAAAGCCCTTAGGATGTGTACTTGACTACCTAGACTATGATGCGGATCATACTAGTGGGGACATGGTAGTCCATAAGTACATCCTTCAAGGTCCCTAGTCGTGGGTGTATCGAGACGGGGCATCGATATACCAGAGTAGACTAGCGTATACCTTCTCGACCCATACAGAAGGGCGATGGATGATCCCATATCCATTGGTGTTTGACATCAGAGATGATATACGGGTGCTCAGTGGAGACTGGGTACACTGGACGGACTCGCCGAGAACTCCCAGATGGTATTATACCTTACGTCAGATGGCAGTTCTCTGGTGACACTGGTACAGAGTAGTCTGTTGACCCGAGATCGTCATAGAGTCTTGTGTGATACCCACTGTGCTTTGATTTCCACCTTACCACGTCCAAGAGGGCGTGCAAAACGGTGGCTTTTGGGTACAGTCCCGAATCACATGGAGGCAATGAGCGATAGGAGGGGATTCGTCTCTCCCGGTATAGGGAGTTGATGTTGTGCTGTGTTCGATTGGCTATAACCGGAAATCCCTGGCCAGGGTAGCTGAGATTTACTGGTAAGTGTTACCAGTAGTTTCTCGAACTGTTATAGACCTCATATCGACACGACTTATTGAGCTACTGGGGTCTGACGTTTACCACCCCTAGGAGAGATATGCGACATATCAGACGATCAGACCGGACTGTACGGTAAGTGTTACTGGTTGGATTCACAGGAGTATGAGCGGGCTTGCTCGTCGATCTTCTGATCGCTCAATACCCGGGTGGCCGTTACATTTAGCAGACCGCTTGCGGCTTGTGGATGCTTGATATGATCATCATCTGCTGCCGGCGTATTGACGAGTCTTTAGAGTCCTACACAGAGGTTTCCTTGCTCAAGCGAAACGAAATAGGAGCGCATATGAGATATGTGCGGGACCGAGAATAATGCGTGTATGTGATACCGTATTCTATTCTCGCGATGAATGTATCGATTGGTTGTATGCGATATAACCTAGTTATCGAATCAAGGATTGATTCGATAAGCCGATACATTGGATATTAGTCGGTTGTATGCGATATGACCGGATCGTTAAATCAAGTGTTGATTTAATGATTTAATGCATAATTATATATTTGATATATTACTTTGCATTAACTAGTATTGGTTCACTTTAAATGGATTTTCTCACTTGAATTGCACAAGTTGTATATGTGATATACTTTTGTGCACTTGATTGTATCATGTTTGATGATACATGAATGCTAGGGTTTGTGTAAAGAATTAAACCTTGGTTAAGTAAATGGTTACGGTTTTTATTTATTCATTCATTTATCTTTTTAATTTGGATTAAAAAGAAATGGGATAAGAAAACAAAATGGTTGCTTTCTTTCTTGAAGCTTGTTGAAGCTTCATGAAGCTTTGACCAAAGTGACCATTTTGTCTTCATGCTTAACCCTAACCATTCATCTAACCTTAGTCAATTCTCTACACCTAACTATGGTTCATATTATGATAAGTATTCATTTTCTTTTGTATTTTAATTAACTTATCATATATTCTTTCTTCTTCTTCTTCATCTTCAACATGAAGAAAGCTTGACTTCATCAATGGTGACTTGATGAAATGAGTGAGAAATCCAATTCTAAGGTGAACCTAATTCCTATTTCTTCATCCTCTACCTCTTGCCAAGTAGTATAGGGTGTTTTCTTCACAAGTTTCATGACTTGGTGAAGTGGGAGCTTGATCTTTTGATGCCTCGACGTAGATCATCTTCGGCATCGTTGTCGATGACCTAGCCCGCCCATTTCTCCGATAAAGCCGACGCTAGAGCCCGGGATTGGATTTGGATAGCAAGGGGACTTCATCATGGAGCTATGGAGGTGGAGAACCGGATCTACAAAGGTTGTATTTCCGTTCACTTAGTTAAATTGTTAACTAGTTATTGTTTCGCCTAAAATTCTAGTTAACGATCCGTATTAGAGTTTCTCGGCACTAGTAAAATTTGAAATTGGCATGGTTGATACCTTGTGAGACCTCATTAGCGTGCCTAGGAACCCTACAGTGGTATCAGAGCCAAGCTAGAGCCTTAGGCGAAGTCTAGACGACGTTTGAAATCCGAACGAACATCGAAACCCTATTTTTTCATGCTCTCTGGACTTTTTTCCAAAACTGGGTTTTTTCCAGATTAAAAATTCTTAAAAAATTCAGCAGGAAATTATAAGAATTACGGTGCAAAATTTTCCAAAAGATACGGCTAAACCGCGGCGGAACCGCGGCAGAAGCATGGCTTCTGCGGCGGTTCCGCGGCCATATGATGACGTCAGCCTGTTATTTTTGCACAAGAATTTGTCTCTTCAGTTGTTGAGTTTTCTGGGATGTTTTAATTTGCACTCAAGAGTTGAGTTTTCTGGGGTGTTTTGGAGCTTCGATGATTCGATCGGAAATTTCAAACTTTGTCTATTTGCTTTTCCGGATATTTAGAATATGTTAAAAGGTTCGACCGGATATAAATACCCACTTTTTCCCCTGCCGGGAAATTTCCAATTGTTGGACTTTTCCATAGTTTAACGACGTTCTAAGTAGTGCAAGTAACGCGATGGTCCCTCTAGAAGACAACAAACCTTAACTCGATTATATGACCGTCTTGAACTGCCCTTTGAACCTTAGGGTTTGGGGCAGTACGGCGTGCCACATGTGAGGTGTTCGCTTGACCCTTCTACGGCTGGACCGTTGGTACTGAAGCATGAACTGGATGTTTTTAAACCTATTTCATGTGTTGAGCTGTATCGGGAAAACTTGGGTGTTTGACTGTTCGATCGGAAAGTTTAACATTTTCTGTTTATCTGGAATGGGATACAATAATTGGAATTCACAAGTAGTTATGAGATAACTGATATGAATGTTATAAACATAGCACTTTAGTCTCACTTGATCGGTTGCCACGGAATTTTGATGCGATCAAAAGTCCGTCGCAATCACGTAGAGTACGCGGATACTCGCCGGGTAAACTCAATAGACAGCCACACCCCATAGCCCCGACCAAGTGACTGTAGGAGAACCCCATCGCCGAAAGCATCCGTTCGGGTGCTCGCGGCAGCGGTGTTCCGCCTTAGTGCACTTCATCGACGGTATTTGGGGTGCGGCCGCCTACTAAAGTTTGCGACGAGCATTCGATCAGGATGTCGGGAATCTTGTTGAATTGCCCGACTTGATGTTGAAAAGAGTTTTCGATTTTGAGACTAAAATGCGGGGTTTATAATTGTTAGGCATGCGATGTCTAAGTAATTCATTTGATTAGGCATGCGATGTCTATGGAGGTTGCGGATTCCAACTGTTGTAGTTTTACACTTTCTTTTCTGTGACCGTAAGTGTAATATGTGATATCGCCAGTTTCGTTGCTATATGTCAACGACAATTGGGATGCGCATATTTACTTACGTTGATGACATGTGATGTTATGTGTTGCTGGATATGTTATATTGGATCGTCGTGTTTGAATAGCTGGGGGGGTTTTATGTGAGATGAGTGTTTTTCCTTTTCATTCATGTAAAAACTTGTATGTAATATTCTTTTATTGGGGCACTTTCAGGTTGCGGAAGATGTCACCGTTTGTATATTATTTACTTTTCCGCACTAGGATAGACCCAAGGAGGAGGGCACAAGTAACCGGGTTCTGGGGTCCAGTAGGAGACCAACTCGAGGAGTCGAGTCCGGGTCTCCTAACTCTAGAATTGGTAGGGTTGCTTGTCGCTCTCGTAGGGGTCTAGGGGTATGGGTTTTGGCTATTCATCGCGACCATGGAATCCGTGTTTTATACTGGCTCGTATTGAAAACACGGACGTCCTAGTATATCCAATTTTTCATAAGTTTCTTCTACTGCGATATCTGTGATGTGATCATTTGATGTTCTGTGATAGATACAGTATATAGTATATATGATATATTATATAGACGTTACTTATGTTTTAGACCCACACTAGCCCTGCCCTGCTCTGCCGTTAGTTACCTAACCTAACGGTGCACGAGGCGACATCGAGGCGAATGCGGATGGCATAAGTGTACGTCGTATTTATCTGTGATGTTTAGGTATTTTAAATGATAGGACTTCATTAATGTGATTAATGAAATAAAAGAAACCTAAAGATGTTGTAGAATCGAATTTCAAAATAAAACAGGTAGCTACAGTTCTTGCTTTGCATTGCGGTGTTCCTTGTAGAACATCCTGCACCTTATTCGATAAGGAAAGGACCGAGATCCCTTCACCGGGAGTGACTCCTTTAGCAATAACTGGCAGATGCTACAACCCTCGGTTTGTCTTTTGATTGCTTCTATAGTTTCTTCTTTGCACAGTGATACATATGATATATCCCGCACCTCATTCGACGAGGAAAGGGCCGACGATCCCTTCACCGGGAGTGACCCCTTTAGCAAAACTAGAAAAGCCTCAAAAGCATTCCATTTCAAAATCATTTGATTCTACAACGATATCAAGTTCATTACGCAATAGGTTTTCAGAAAAACCTGTCGTAGCCCTCCGTCATTTCAGATAAGTACTAGTTAGTATTCGTGCTGCGGTTGTTTGGCATGCGTCAAGGTGTAGTGTACGGTAGCTAACTAGTGCTTATCTGCTAGCATACGATGCGATTGGATTAGGGTATTCGTACGGCGTTGTTTGGCATGCGTCAAGGGTCGTGCGGGTGGGTTTAATTCAATCAAGAAATGTACGGGTTGAACTTGACTAGTGGACTATGGGTTGTTTGGCATGCGTCAAGGTCATAGCACGCTAGGGGCAAAATATTATCGGGAATTTCAAGTGTTGAAATTTGCAATGAGATTGCATACCTTCTATGAGATAGTTGGATCCCGATACCCGCTGCGAGTAATTGTTACTCCTGGGAGAGTTTTACACATTACAATTAGCCGATCAAGTAGGTGTCTAGAAAGGTGTCAACGAGGTTACGCCTCTGGGAAAATGAGGTTTACATTAATTAGGTCCGTACGAAAGCACGGGGCACCTCCCTCAAAATACCGACACTGGCCTGGCTGAAAGATTGGCGAACTTGTAGCGTGTAATTAATCCCGGCTAGTCTTTCCTTTTAGGGTTTGAAGGAAGATTTGATAAAAACAGTGGGAGACATCATGATTAGATAAAATAATAACCAATCTATTCTTGCAAGAGCGCACGCTGAGTGTTTTCTTCTCTCTCTCTCCAGGTAGCGACCATATCATGCCTTAATCAAGATAATAATACGGAAGTATTGACCGAACCCGCTTGTTATACTGAGCTGGGGAACGTTGGTCCCGCTCCAACTTATAAATGTTATAAGACAGAGCAGGAAATTGGGGAATACCAGATTTCCCGTGCCTCCCAAACGAAGAAAGTGCATATGATGCATCATCTTCGGGTGTGTTCGTTACAAAGAACTGTTTCTCAGTATCCTCTGCGTCCTGGGTATTTGATATCGGATCAGGATCACAGATATGTAATCTGTTACATAGGGCTACAGAGAGGTAGAGAACTGAGAACGGGTGATAAGTTTCATGAGGCAGAAAACGGGGCAAGTGTTGCAGCCAAGTCTGTCGGTCACTGTCACCCTGTATTACAAATACATTGATTCTGAACGAATGTTATTAGATACCGAACCTGATATACAAAATCATATCAGTCTCTTTATTAGTAAAGAAATGATAAAATTTTGTATTGTTGGATAATGTTTTGAACATTTCCTATATCAAAAGTTGATCGGATCAGGCACGTTATCTAAAAGCATTGATGTTCTAAATCAAACTACAGTTCTTAGTATACGGAACACACACAAGAGGAAGAGTTCAGAAATGAACGGATCCTTCTTGAGGTATTGTAGACTAGGTCATATCAATGCGACCCGACTAGCTAAAGTTACATTTAGATGCATATTTAAATTAGTTTAAATTTACATCTTATGAAACTTTCCAGTCATGTCACAGAGATAAGATGACCATAGCTCCGTTTACTGGAAACAGAGAAAGAGTTAGTGAACTCTTGGGATGATACATGTTGATGTATGGAGGTCCCCAGTCTACACATGCCAAGACCGGTTCTTTATACTTCATTACATTCTCTGATGATCTCTCAAGATTCAGACATATGTTCCTGTTGAAACACAAGTCCGAACCTTTTGAGATATTCACAGAATATGATTTTGAAGTAGAGAACCAAAATACGGGTATAAGTATTATGTCCTTTGATGTGATCGAGGAGGAGAATACTTGAGCACGGAAATCCTGGACTATTCTAAAGGAGAATGAGATTCTCTCTCAGAATTACTCCTCCGTATACACCATAGCACGATGGTATATCGGGGCGGAGCAATCACACCCTATATGATATGGTGCGCTCTATGATGAGTACTACTGAGTTACCTATTTCCTTTTGGGAGTTATGCGCTTGAGAAGCTGCATACCTATTGAATAGGGTTCAAATCAAATCAGTTGCCTACCACTCCATATGAGATATGGAAAGGGAAGAGCCCATATCTTAAGTTGGTTAAGATTTGGGGTTGTCCGGGCTATGTCTAAAAGCATAATCCGGACAAGCTCGAGGCAAGCTCGAGGCAAGGTCTGTTATGTAGAACTGGAAAGGTTCCAGATATACAAACTGCAGCTGATGATTTGGAAGAACCAAAGGATTCAATAGTTACCAACGAACCTCAGCCTCTCCGCCGATCTAGTAGGGTTCCTTACCCACCTGAGAGATACTTCAGTTTCTCTATGACAGTGGGAGCGAGGAAAGCATCATGAGATGATGACCCAACTAGTTTCGAGCTGGCCATCAAGAGTGGGACTCTGTAAGAATGGCTGGATGCTTAGCGATATGAGATGGAATCCTTATACACCAACAAAGTATGGACTTTAGTTGCTATATCTGAAGGGTTAAATACCCATCAGGAGCAAGTATATCTTGAGAAGATTACTTGGTGTACATGGAAAAATTGAGATTTTCAAAGCTAGACTTGTTAAAGGTTTTCGTCATTGACCAGGTGTGGATAATGATGAAACCTTTTTCCAGTGGCTATGCTTAAATCCATCCAGATCCTACTTGCCACGGCTACATACCATGACTACGATATCTGGTGGTTGGGTGTCATGACAGCTTTTCTAAATATTGATTTAGAAGAGAACGTCTATAAGAACACAGCCAGAGGGCTTCGTAAATAGTGGGAGCAACGGAAACGCGTGCAAGATGTTTTATGTGATAAAGCAGGCATCGCGGAGTTGGGACGTCTGTTTTGATGTAGTAGTTAAAGAGTTTGACTTTATCAAAATGGTAGATGAACCTTGTATATACAAAAAGGTAGTAGGGAGTATGGTGGTGATCCTCATAGAGTACGTGGATGACATACTCTTGATAAGAAAGTAGTTTCCTATGCTACGCTCGGTCAATCTCCGATTATCACAATGATTCTCCATATAGGATCAAAGTGATACCTCTTAAATCCTGAGTTTTTATCTAAGAGATAGATGTTATTTGGGTGTTAGAATACTCACTAGCTGTAGTGAGATGGTATCAATTGATCCTGGGGAGAATCACTGGAAGGGTTCCAGGGTGATAAAGACGACTGAATGTCAGTCACAGGCATTGTCTTTACCCTCAGCGCAGGGACGGTATGTTGGAAGAGTTCCAAGCTAAATACCGTGACATACTAGACAATAAAGGCTGGATACATCGCTACTTATGATGCTACCAAAGAGGAAGTCTGGGTGTATATTTGTTCATGAGATGAACTTCGTTCCTCCCATTGTGTGACAATGGACTTGTGGCTTATGCCAAGGAACGTCCGTCCCATCAGTGATCCAGACATATTCTAAGGCAGTATCACCTGATCATGGAGATGGTTGATCTTCATGGTGATCAAGGTTAGGAGAGTAGACTCAGAGGACAACACGGCGGATCCACTCACGAAAGGCCTTTTCCTAGAGAGAGACTATTATGGGATGGTTGAGTATGAGATATTGCAACCACTGCTATCAGATGGCCCTAGTGCAAGTAGGAGATTGTTAGTTATATGTATGCCCTAGAGGCCATTACTATACATAGGATGTATATTGTAGTGGATGCTTGGACATATATAGGAAGGACTTTCTTGCTCGACATGATAGTATGCTATCTGGTTACTCTTTACCTTAACGTGTATACTGCTTGTCTCTCTGTTACATGTTGGTAAAGCCCTTAGGATGTGTACTTGACTACCTAGACTATGATGCGGATCATACTAGTGGGGACATGGTAGTCCATAAGTACATCCTTCAAGGTCCCTAGTCGTGGGTGTATCGAGACGGGGCATCGATATACCAGAGTAGACTAGCGTAAACCTTCTCGACCCATACAGATGGGCGATGGATGATCCCATATCCATTGGTGTTTGACATCAGAGATGATATACGGGTGCTCAGTGGAGACTGGGTACACTGGACGGACTCGTCGAGAACTCCCAGATGGTATTATACCTTACGTCAGATGGCAGTTCTCTGGTGACACTGGTACAGAGTAGTCTGTTGACCCGAGATCGTCATAGAGTCTTGTGTGATACCCACTGTGCTTTGATTTCCACCTTACCACGTCCAAGAGGGCGTGCAAAACGGTGGCTTTTGGGTACAGTCCCGAATCACATGGAGGCAATGAGCGATAGGAGGGGATTCGTCTCTCCCGGTATAGGGAGTTGATGTTGCGCTGTGTTCGATTGGCTATAACCGGAAATCCCTGGCCAGGGTTGCTGAGATTTACTGGTAAGTGTTACCAGTAGTTTCTCGAACTGTTATAGACCTCATATCAACACGACTTATTGAGCTACTGGGGTCTGACGTTTACCACCCCTATGCGAGATATGCGACATATCAGACGATCAGACCGGACTATATGGTAAGTGTTACTGGTTGGATTCACAGGAGTATGAGCGGGCTTGCTCGTCGATCTTCTGATCGCTCAATACCCGGGTGGCCGTTACGTTTAGCAGACCGCTTGCGGCTTGTGGATGCTTGATATGATCATCATCTGCTGCCGGCGTATTGACGAGTCTTTAGAGTCCTACACAGAGGTTTCCTTGCTCAAGCGAAACGAAATAGGAGCGCATATGAGATATGTGCGGGACCGAGAATAATGCGTGTATGTGATACCGTATTCTATTCTCGCGATGAATGTATCGATTGGTTGTATGCGATATAACCTAGTTATCGAATCAAGGATTGATTCGATAAGCCGATACATTGGATATTAGTCGGTTGTATGCGATATGACCGGATCGTTAAATCAAGTGTTGATTTAATGATTTAATGCATAATTATATATTTGATATATTACTTTGCATTAACTAGTATTGGTTCACTTTAAATGGATTTTCTCACTTGAATTGCACAAGTTGTATATGTGATATACTTTTGTGCACTTGATTGTATCATGTTTGATGATACATGAATGCTAGGGTTTGTGTAAAGAATTAAACCTTGGTTAAGTAAATGGTTACGGTTTTTATTTATTCATTCATTTATCTTTTTAATTTGGATTAAAAAGAAATGGGATAAGAAAACAAAATGGTTGCTTTCTTTCTTGAAGCTTGTTGAAGCTTCATGAAGCTTTGACCAAAGTGACCATTTTGTCTTCATGCTTAACCCTAACCATTCATCTAACCTTAGTCAATTCTCTACACCTAACTATGGTTCATATTATGATAAGTATTCATTTTCTTTTGTATTTTAATTAACTTATCATATATTCTTTCTTCTTCTTCTTCATCTTCAACATGAAGAAAGCTTGACTTCATCAATGGTGACTTGATGAAATGAGTGAGAAATCCAATTCTAAAGTGAACCCACTTCCTATTTCTTCATCCTCTACCTCTTGCCAAGTAGTATAGGGTGTTTTCTTCACAAGTTTCATGACTTGGTGAAGTGGGAGCTTGATCTTTTGATGCCTCGACGTAGATCATCTTCGGCATCGTTGTCGATGACCTAGCCCGCCCATTTCTCAGATGAAGCCGACGCTAGAGCCCGGGATTGGATTTGAACAGCAAGGGGACTTCATCATGGAGCTATGGAGGTGGAGAACCGGATCTACAAAGGTTGTATTTCCGTTCACTTAGTTAAATTGTTAACTAGTTATTGTTTCGCCTAAAATTCTAGTTAACGATCCGTATTAGAGTTTCTCGGCACTAGTAAAATTTGAAATTGGCATGGTTGATGCCTTGTGAGACTTCATTAGCATGCCTAGGAACCCTACAACATAATCGAGTTAAGGTTACGTTCTTCTAGAGGGTCCACAAATTCGCTTGCATGATTTTCTGAAAGTTTTAAACTCGGGAAAAATCCAACACTTGAAAGTTTTCCGACAGGGGAAAAAGTGAGTTATTGATATCCGTTCGAACTTTTTAACACGTTCTAAATTACCCGAAAAAACTTAAACAAAGTTAAACTTTCCGATCGAATCAACGAGTTCTCAATATTTCCCAGAAAGCTCAATGTTGGGGTCAAAATTTGCACCCCGGTTGACCGAGTCAAAGTCAAGGTCAACCCCAAGCCAGGTGGGCCCAAGCCCAGGTCAAGCGGGCCCATGCCCAAGCCGAGCCCGCGGCCAAGCCCCCCTATGCCAACATAAAAATAATGTAACAAATAATTTTGATGTAATTTTTTGTACATGAATGTAAGCAAAATGGGCATAAAGCCAAATTTTTGTAAAGCCCATGGCTTATGTGCAAAAAGAAATGGCATATGAGCCATGGGATGGGCAAAATGCCATTTTGTAAAGCCCAATGGGCTATATGTAAATATGTAAGCCTATATAAGGCAACATGATGGAAATATCTAATACACTTTTCATTCCCCTCAAAAATATAGGGTTTGTGCCTCTTTCCCCTTTTCTGAAGGTTCTAAACCTTCTTCTTTCTTTTGAAATTAAATCAAGAGTTTTACTCTTACTTTTCCAAAACTAACGAGTTTTTCACCACAAACCCCACAAAGGGGAACTCAGATCTGCCATCAGATCTTAAAAAGAAGAGATTTTTAAAATCTCATACTTTTTGATATTCAAGATCCGGCCAACAAAGGAAGAAGAAGGAGACCCATCTCCAGAAACCCCACTTTGGGGAAGAACTAGGGCTCAAGGGGAGAAGCCCTTCATCAGCTTCAAAACATCCTAGGAGTTTAACTCCTCATATATATATATATATATATATATATAAAAATACAAAGAATAATAAGTGCTTCTTTCTGGGAGTACAACTCCCATCGCAGGGACCAAGTCCCTTTTGCCGCTCGAGCGCCTACGTGTTGACACGTGGGGCGCGAGCGCTCAAAGCGCTGGCGCTCTTGCGCTCAGAGCACTAGCGCCCGAGCGCCCACGTGCTGACACGTGTCGCGCTAGCTCCCGAGCGCCCACGTGCTGACACGTGGCGTGCTAGCGCCCAAAGCGCTAGCGCCCGAGCGCCCACGTGTTGACACGTGGTGCGCTAGCGCCCAAAGCACTAGCGCACGAACGCCCACGTGCTGACACGTGGTGCGCTAGCGCTCAAAGCGCGAGCGCTCTTGCGCTTAAAGCGCGAGCACCCAAAGTGCTGGCGCTTTTCCCACGCATCCTTTGGATGCCTTTTCCTTTTTTTATTATATATATATATATATATATATGTATATGTATACACACACACACACACACACACACACTCTACAACACTATCCCTCCCAAAAAAATTTAGGCCGGGGCGCTGCCCCGCACCCCGCAAGGGGGCGCTTGCCCCCTTGACCTCCAGCCCGCTATCCGGGTAGCGGAACCCCCGTAAAAACTCTGCGGGGCCCCCGATATATCCAAACCCCCCTTCAAAACACAACACTGCATATTGAGTTCACATGACCAGTTTAACCCGTTAATCGGAGGTTCCCTCGCTCCAAAGGCAAGAGGTAATTAACGGCAGCTTAGTCCGCGGCTGCCGGAGATTTGGATCCCCACAATCAATAAACCCCTGTCTATCCTAGGCAGGGGGAATCTGTAATACGCTTGACAAGCGCACGCGTATTCCCATCTCAATGGGGTGAGAAAAAACAACCTACACTCAACACTTGAGTAGAATTAAAAATTCCCAGAAGCATGAAAAAGAACCCAAGAATAAAGCCCTGAAGTATTAGCCCCTAACTCCTAAAGTTGGCCGCGGAACCGCCGCCAAACGCATGGTTTGGCCGCGGTTCCGCGGTCACTTGAGCGAGTTATGGTTTCGTACTTCACAGTAATCCTTAGAATTCCCTGCATGATTTTCTGAGTATTTTTAATATGAAAAATTTCAACTTTTGAAATTTTTTCCAGAAAATAGGATTTATCGGGGTTTCGGAGTTCGATCGGACTTCAAACTTCGTCTAGACCACGCCTAATGCTCTAACTTGGCTCTGATACCACTGTAGGGTTAGCTTAGCACCTTGTGAAGGTTTTGGCAAGCATCAAACATGCTACTTTAAAAATTTTGGGGTGATAAACAAACCCTAACCAAGATCTTAACTAGAGACTTAGGGTTAACATAGCAAGTAAACAACTTTACTTCTAAGAGTTTGGGATTACAACCTTTTGTAGTCCGTTCCTTCGCTTCACAAGCTCCGTGTTGAGGTCCCTTCGCCGCGATCATCATGTACCCGAACTTTAGAGAGGCTCCATGAAGAGAAAAATGCAAGCTTGCTTCCAATCTTCAATAACTAAGATGATCTACTTTGAAGAATCTCAAACCCAAGCTCTTGCTTCACTAATCAGGTATTAGCAAAGCAAACACCCTAATCTAAGTGGCTAGAATAGATGAGGATGATGAAGTAGGAATTTTGCTCTCTTTTGTTTTCAATTTCTCACTTTATTTCATCACATCACAAAAAGCTAGAAAGCTTTTTTCAAGAGGAAGAAGAAGAAGAATTTCATTTGTGATGAATAATGAATTATTGTGTGAGGTTAGAATTGCAACCATGGGTTAAAGATCACATCCTTAACCCTTGTAGAGAATAAACCATGGGTTGAGGTTTGGGTTGGGTTAACAAATATCTTCCCAAAATATCAATGAATAAAGTCAAAGTCAAAGCTTCATGAAGCTTCATCTAAGATTAACCCTAATCCAAACCCTAACCATGTTTAAACTCCATAAAACATGTTGCATTTGTAACCCTAACTTGTTACAATATTATATATCATATATATAATATATTTTGCAACAAAAGAAAATAATACAATTAACATATATCGCATATATATCAATGTATTATCCTGTGAGAAAATGAATCAATAAAACGAGCTTATATTAGTTAACGTAAAGTAATATATCTCATATATAATTATACATTAAATTATCGAATCAACACTTGATCCGATAACCCGGTTATTTATATATATATATATATATATATATATATATATATATATATATATATATATATATATAACCGACTAATATAACATGTACCAATTCATCGAATCAACACTTGATCCGATGACCCGGTTATATCACATATACCCGGCCGATATCTCATATCGCGAGAATAGAATACGGTATCTCATATCGTATTATTCTCGGTCCCGCACATATCACATATGTGCTCCTACTCCATTTTGCCTGAGCCAGGAAACCTCTGTGTAGGACACTAAAGAATCGTCAATACGCCGGCAGTACGTGATGATCATATCAAACACCCACAAGCTGCAAGCGGTCAGCTAAACGTAACAGCTACCCAGGTATTGAGCAATCAGAAGATCAACAAGCAAGCCTGTACATTCTCCTGCGAATCCAATGAGTAACACTCCCGTACAGTCCGGTCTCTTCGTCTGATATGTTGCATATCCAGTCTAGGAGTGGTAAACGTCAGACCCCAGTAACCGATAAGTCGTGTCGATATGAGGTCCATAACAGTTCAAGAAACTACTGATAACACTTACCAGTATATCTCTAAAGCTGCCTTGGCCTAGGACTTCCTGTTATAGCCAATCAAGCACAACACAACATCAACTCCCTATACCGGGAGAGACGAAACCCCTCCTATCGCTCAATGCCTCCATGTGATTCGGGACTGTACCCAAAAGCCAACGTTTTGCACGCCCTCTTGGACGTGGTATAATGGAAATCAAAGCACAGTGGGAATCACACAAGACTCTATGACGATCTCGGGTTTACAGACTAACCTGTACCAGTGTCACCAGAGAACTGACATCTGACGATAGGTTTAATACCATCTGGGAGTTCTCGGCAAGTCCGTCCAGTGTACCCAGTCTCTACTGAGCACCCGTATACTATCTCTGATGTCAAACATCAATGGATAAGGGATCATCCATCGCCCATCTACATTGGTTACGAAGCATACGCTAGTCTACTATGGTATATCGATGCCCTGTCTCGAAACACCTGCGATTAGGAACATTTGAAGGATGTACTTAGCGAATACACTGTCCCCATTAGTATGATCTGCATCGTAGTCCTGGTAGTCAAGTACTCATCCTAAGGGCCTTATCAACATGTAACATAGAGACTATCAGAGTACATGTTAAGATAAAGAGCAACCATATAGCATACTATCATGTCGAGCAAGAAAGTCGTCCATATATATGTCCAAGCATCCACTGCAATATACATCGCATGTACAGTAATGGCCTCTAGGGAATATCCAGCACCTCATTCGACGAGGCAAGGGCCGAGATCCCTTCATCGGGAGTGACCCGTTGAGTAAAAGTTTGCGTCAGCGTAATAACTTCACTGTAGTCGATTATTTTTTCTTTGCACAGTGGTATTCAGTTTGGAATATCCAGCACCTCATTCGACGAGGAAAGAGCCGAGATCCCTTCATAGGGAGTGACCTCTTTAGCAAATGTTTTCGCCACTATATATTTAAAAAACCGCTCAGGTTCCTTCAACGATATCAAGTTCATTATGTTAACGGCTTTTTCGCCAAAAACCCAGCCGTAGCCCTCCGTCATTTCTTACAAGTAACACTTAGTATTCGTGCTACGTTTGTTGACTCCGTCAAGGTGTAGTGTACGGTAGCTGAGTAGTGATTGTTTGAAACACTAGATGGGATTGGTTAGGACAGTCGTATAACCTTGTTGACTCCGTCAAGGGTTATGCGGGTGGGTTTGATGCAATCCAGATAATGACAGGTTGAACTTGACTAGGACTTTTTGATTTGTTGTCTCCGTCATGGTCACTAAGGTCCTAGGGGTAAATACCACATCAGGAATTTCAAATATACAGAAAACTTACAGATTTAGCATACCTTCTGGAGTGTAGCCGGGGGGTTGTTAGAGGAGAGTTTTCTTTTTCTTTCAATTCATGTAATTTGTAATTGATGTAATATTATTTATATGGCCGCACAACCGGGATGGGGTTGTAGCCGTCATTGTATAATTTCTTTTACTGTTTTTGCTCCTAGGATAGACCCAAGGTGGGGTGCACAAACTACCGGGTACCTCGAAGTGCCGAGTGGCCTACTCACGGTGTTGAGGGAGGTTGCTTCGCTTCGGGTACTTGGCGGGTAGTTTGTCGCACCCGTAGGGGTCTAGGGTGGGGTCTTGGCTATTCATCGCGACCGTGTAATCCGATCTTCGTTACAGGCTCGTACGGAATACGGATTCCTAGTATATCCAATGTGTTCATCTGTGATCTGGAATGGCTATCATTGCATGTGACGAATGTATATATCTATATATCATATCTATTTAGGCATTGCTTATGTTTTGCATCCGCGCTAGTCCAGCCCCCGCTCTATCGTTAGTTAAGTAACCTAACGGGTAATGACGGGGCCCCGTGGCGAATGCGGATGGCATAAGCGTACATCATATTTTTGTTGTTTTCTGCAATGGTAGGATTAAATAATGGGACGCATTAAATTAATGCAAGAAAATAAACCAAAGTAGAGTCGTTGGAACACTTTCAAAACCACTCGGTTTCTTTTCAAAAATAACTTTTAAAGGCGGAGCTTAAGCCATTCCTTTTAAAAGCTATCTCGTTCCATCGATTATATCAAGTTCACTACGTTCACGGTTTCGCCAAAACCATTCGTAGCCCTCCGTCGTTTCACATGGATAGTCAATAGTATTCAAGCTATATTTGTTGGCCAAAGTCAAGGCATAGTGATTGGTAGCTATTGGGTATTCATGTGCAACATAGATAGATGTGTTAGTTTGGGACAGTCGTACTGCCTTGTTGGCCAAAGTCAAGAGTAGGTACGGGTGGGTTCAAATTAACCTGGAGAATGACGGGTAGAACTTGACATGTGACTTATGATTTGTTGGCCAAAGTCAAGGTCATAAGAGCATGGGGCAAAAATCCACATCGGGAGTTTCTAAAGAAACTGAAACTTGCTAGCGCTGCATACCATTTGGAGTGTGATGATTCTGGTATGATTCCTTCAGTTTTATCACATGGTGATATTTGGATCCCGATCCTACTGTGAGTATATGCTACTCCTCCGGAACTTTCTCACTTAACGATCAATGCTATAAACCAAGTAGGTGTCTAGAAAGGTGTTAGCGGGGCTACGCTCACAGGGAAAAGAGGTTATTTAATTAAGGAACTTCACGAAAGCGTTGGAAAACCTCCCTTGAAGTACCAACACTGGCCTGGCTGAACGGTTAAGCAAGTATTGTACGGTGAGATTGATCCCGACTAATTCTTCCTTTTTGGTTTGAGGAGGGATTCAAGGGACAGTGCGAGTCATCCTGTTTAGACAAACTAAAAACCACTCAAAACTTGCAAGAGCATCATCCTAAAGTGTTTCTTCTCTCTCTCCTAATTGCAGCGACCAAACATCAAGACTGGACTTAAGTTACTACTAGATAAAAACTTATTGACAGGGCCAAACTACAAATATTGGCTCAGGAATGTCAAAATGGAAATCACTTATTACAAGTTGTGGTATCTCCTTACCACCAAAGCTCCCCCTGTCCCAGGTCCCAAAACCAGCGTCACGGATAAGGAAATCCATAAGACCTGGGAAATCGACTGCGTGAAGGCCAAGTGCCTCGTGCTTGCCTCTATGCACAATGAACATCATAGGAGGCATGAGAATATGGACCTTGAATCCATATTTCTCCATACAAAAGAACTGTATGGAGAGCAATCCCGTATCGCCAGATACGAAGTCTCGAAAAAGCTGTTTTCGGCGAGATTGGCCGTCGGATCATCGGTAGCGGAACACATGCTTAAGATGATTGGCTTCATTGAGGAGCTCGCGGACCTTGGGACTACGTAAGAGAACGAGCTCTACACGGACTTGATTCTCCAGTCCCTTCCTTCCACTTACGCCCAGTTTATCCTGAACTTCAACTTGCAAGAAAAAGAAGTTGAACTTTCAGAACTCCTCAACATGCTGAGGAGTGCAGAGGGCACCCTACAGAAAGGTAGGGAAACATCCACTTTGTTTGTAGGAGGATCTTCCTCTTCTAGGTCCAAGGCGAAAGCCAAGGGAAAGAAGAAGAAAACCCCCACCAAACCAAGGGGCGGTGTTGGTAAAGTGGATACGAACGGAAAGGCAAAGGCAACAAAGGTAGCGGGAATGCTTGTGGGGAAGGAAGAGTGCTTTTACTGTCACAAGAGTGGACACTGGAAAAAGGATTGCAGGGCTTGGAAGGCCAGAAACCAGGACCCGAAGCAAGTTGCGGCTTCGGCTTCAGGTGTGTATGTTATTGAAAACCGTCTATCAATAAACTCTACTTCCTGGGTATTGGATACCGGATCAGGATCTCATATCTGTAATTCTTTGCAGGCACTGAGAAAGCGTAGGGTTTTGAAGGCAGGTGATATGACCCTCAGAGTTGCAAACGGAGCTGGCATGGATGCTGAGTCCGTGGGGGACTATCACCTGGGATTGTCAGATGGACACGTTTTGGTTTTGCGTGATTGTTATTTTGTACCCAATGCAACTTGTAATATCATATCTGTATCTTTATTATCTAAACAAGGTTATGAATTTGCATTTGTAAGCAATGTTGTAAACATTCACCTTAATCAAGTTTTGATTGGGTCAGGTACATTAAGCAATGGTATATACGTATTAAACCAACCACAGATTTTCAATGTCCAGAATACACACAAAAGAAAGTCTCCGGAAACAAATCAGGCTTTCTTATGGCATTGTAGACTGGATCACATCAATGAGAGAAGGTTGACGAAGTTACATACAGAAGGATATTTGGATCCGTTCGAATATCAATCATATGCAACTTGTCAATCCTGTCTCAAAGGAAAGATGACAAAGACTCCGTTCACTGGACACGGAGTAAGAGCGAGCGAGCTCTTGGGACTCGTACACAGCGACGTGTGCGGTCCAATGTCTACACATGCGCGAAGCGGTTATTCTTACTTCATTACTTTTGCGGATGACTTTTCAAGGTACGGATATGTCTTCTTAATGAAACATAAATCCGAAGCCTTTGGAAAATTCCAGGAATATAAGAATGAAGTAGAAAAAAAAACCGGCAAAAGTATCAAGATACTGAGATCCGATCGAGGTGGTGAATACTTGAGTGCCGAGTTCCTAGATTACCTAAAAGAGAATGGAATTCTCTCTCAGCTTACTCCTCCATACACTCCGCAACATAACGGTGTATCGGAGAGACGGAACCGGACCCTATTGGATATGGTACATTCCATGATGAGTAACGCTGAGTTACCGCGATCATTCTGGGGATATGCACTAGAATCAGCTGCATATCTTTTGAACCGAGTTCCAACTAAGACTGTGCCTACCACACCATATCAGATGTGGTATGGGAAGAAACCCTATCTTAAGCACATTAAGACATTGGGATGTCCAGCTTTTGTTAAAAAGCAGCATGCGGATGATTGATCTTAAAAAATAACTATTACCGCAAACAAGAACGGCGTCGCTTTGCAGCTAGCCGGTGAGTACGGGTCGGTCTACAGAGATGTTGTAAATTTCCTAATCGCTCTTACGAGTTAATTCCAAACGGTGTGAATGGATTGATCAAATCTAAAAACTGAATTAATCTAGGGCAATTGAATTAAAGATCTAACTATCTAACTAGGGCAAGGAATTAAATTTAATCCAGGGCAGAGAATGAAAAATTACTAGGGCAAGAATTGAAATTACCTACTTACTTTACAGATGGCTCTCTCCAAACATCAACACAAGACTTGTCAGATCTGAATTTCTGAAATGAAAAGAGGCATCGATGCTCTCCAAAAGAAATCTAAATTTTATTGATAAAAAGAGGCATAGGGAGGCATAGCCTTTACAATGATTTAGAGTTCATATTTATAGAGGATAGGAAACCCTAGGTTACAATTGATTCGCACGTCTACATTTACCAAAATATCCTTAGGAAGACCTAGTCAAAGTAGACTTCAAGCTTTGGTAAAATTTTATGTCTCTGTCTCTTTAAAAGGAAGTATTGGGCCTTGAAATTTCCTTTGTTGGCTCTTCTGTCTTTGGGCTTCCTTATTATATGGTTCTTTTATTAAAATAGCTTCTATGTTTCTTCCAGATCTCCAGTGAATAATTGCGGTGGACTTTTAACCGTTCGCTTTGTAATCTTGGACCTTGCATTGCCTTGTACTTTGTGAATTTTATCTTTGATGTAGGCTTGATCAAGAGTCTTCTGTTTGTTGGTCAAAGACCACTTTTGCATCGTCATTTCATCGTTTTCAATGTTTTAGATCCAAGAACCTGTAACCTGTAATATGTAGCAGACATGCGTCAAAAGCACCTGTTTATTTGTAAAATATATAAGAATGGGGAATATAATAATGCAATATTATGATATGAACAACGGACAAACTCGAGGCACGCTCAGTACAGTGCAAGTTTGTGGGATATCTAAAGAACTCCAAGGGATATTTCTTCTATTGCAAAGAGGAACAAAAGGTTTTTGTTTCTCGTCATGCCCCACTTCTTGGAAACTGAGTTTTTGGAAAATCAGATAAGTGGGAGCGCAATAGAACTGGAAGAAATTCCAGAACCACAAGCTATTACTGAAAGCTTAGTAGATCCAGAGGGTTCGAAAGATCAGGACATTCCTGCGCCGCTCCGTAGGAGTAGTAGGCGGTCTCATCCGCCCGAGAGATACTACGGTTTTCTTATAGACGGGGATAGAGAGGATTGCATCATTGATAGTGATGAGCCGACTAACTTCCAGCAGGCCATTCAGAGCGTTGACTCGGTAAAATGGCTGGATGCAATGCGGACCGAAATGGAGTCCATGTACACCAACAAAGTATGGACTTTGGACATTGCTCCAGATGGGGTAAAACCCATAGGATGCAAGTGGATCTTCAAGAAGAAGATTGGTGTAGATGGACAGGTTGAGACCTATAAGGCTAGACTTGTTGCAAAGGGTTTTCGTCAAAGACCTGGTTTGGACTATGACGAAACCTTTTCTCCAGTGGCTATGCTGAAATCCATTCGGATCCTTCTTGCCATTGCTGCCTTCCATGATTATGAGATTTGGCAGATGGACATAAAGACCGCTTTTCTAAATGGAAATTTAGAGGAGTGTGTCTATATGGACCAGCCAGAGGGATTCTTTCAGAGTGGGAGCAGCGGAAAGGTGTGCAAGTTGCTTAAGTCCATCTATGGACTAAAGCAGGCATCACGGAGTTGGAACATCTGTTTTGATGAGACAGTCAAAGATTTTGGCTTTATCAAAAATCCAGATGAACCATGCATCTATAGTAGATTTGTAACAAGAACTGTCGTATTCCTCGTTTTATACGTGGATGACATTCTTTTGATAGGTAATGACATTCCTATGCTACAATCTGTCAAAGGGTTCTTGTCACACAGGTTCTCCATGAAAGACCTGGGTGATGCCTCTTACATTCTGGGGATCCGAATCTATCGTGACAGATCCAAGAGGATATTAAGACTTTCACAGTCCAGGTACATCGACACCATACTGAAAAGATTCAGTATGGAAGATTCCAAGCGCGATAATCTACCGGTTTGTCACGGGATCACCCTCTCCAAAGAGATATCTCCCAAGACTGATTTGGAAAAGGATCGCATGTCTATTATACCCTATGCTTCTGCGGTAGGCTCTATTATGTATGCGATGTTGTGTACCAGACCAGATGTAGCTTATGCACTAAGTGTGGTAAGCCGGTATCAGTCAAACCCTGTGGAGAAGAACTGGATAGCGGTAAAGAACATTCTCAAGTACCTGAGAAGGACTAAGGAGATGTTCTTGGTGTATGGCGGAAAAGACCACCAGATCGAGGCCTTTGCTGACTCCAGCTTCCAGAGTGACAAGGATGATTCCAAGTCCATGTCGGGTTATGACTTTACCCTCAATGGAGGGGCGGTGTGTTGGAAGAGTTCTAAACAGGAAACCGTTGCTGACTCGACAATGGAAGCGGAATATATCGCTGCTGCAGATGCCGCAAAAGAAGCCGTCTGGATAAGGAAGTTCTTGACAGAACTTCAGGTGGTTCCGTCCATTATTGATCCAATACCTCTGTATTGTGACAACAACGGGGATATAGCTTTAGCGAAGGAACCCAGGTCCCATCAGAAGTCCAAACACATCTTGAGGCAGTATCACCTGATCAGGGAGATCGTGGGTCACCAGGAGATCGAGGTTCGGAGAGTTGCTATGGAAGATAACACTGCTGATCCATTCACGAAGGCCTTACCCAGACTCAGTTCGAGCGGCTGATCGAGATGATAGGTCTTCGATACGCCAGTACATGGCCTTAGTGCAAATGGGAGATTGTTAGTGTATATGCCCTAGAAGCCATTACTGTATCATACTAGTTTGTATATTTCATAATGGAAGCTTAGGATATTCACAGTTGTATAGACAATCTTGCTCAAAATAGTAGTATGCTACTTGGTTTGTTTCTACTTTAATGTGTACATGTGTTTCTTTTAGTATATCACCTATACACATTAGTGGAGCCCTTAGGATCTTTGCTTGATTACCAGCGTTGTGATGGCAGTCACACTCATGGGGGCTGGGTAAACCACAAGCACATCCTTATACAGGTCCCTAGCCGTAGGACTATCGAGACAGGGCATCGATACTCCGGAGTAGACTAGCCTATGCGCTTCTCATTCCAGTATGGGAGACGGTCTGTCCCACAGCCGTCAGTACGTCGTACTTGAGATAGTATGCGGGTGCTCGTTAGGTTACGAGTACACTGGACATGACTCGTCGGGAACTGTTGGTTGGTACTATACCTATCGTCAGTTATCAGTTCCCAGGTGACATGAGTACAGCTTAGTCCGCTGACTTGACACTGTCACTTTGCCTCGAGTGTGTTCCTACTGTACTTTGATTAATACCCTACCACGGCTCAAAGGAGTCGTGCAAATAGGTAGTAGTTAGGTGCAGTCCCGAAGCACTTGGAGGCAGTGACGGTTAGACAGGATTCGTCTCTCCCGGTATTGCGGGTTGATATTGCGCTGTGTCTAGGAGAGCCATTACACAAAGTCCCTGGCCAGGGCAAGAAAGATATACTGGTAGGTTTCCAGTGTTATCTCAGGGTGTTCTGGGCTACACTCCGACACGAATTGTACCGCTTTTAGGGGACTAACGTTTACCGCCCCCTAGGCCCGCCATGCGATATTCTCAGACGAACATACCAGACTGTACGGAGACTGTCACATTCAGGCTCAGTAGGAGTTCAGATGGGTTTCACCTCGTCCATCTTCTTATCGGCATCTACCTGGGGGCCGTTACGCACAGCTAGTGCCGCTTGCGGTCTGTGGTTAAACCCACTGCCAGCGTAGTGTCGAGTCTTTAGAGTCCCACACAGAAAGCTATTCGCCTTTAGGAAAAAAGAGTAGAGGTCGCATGGTTTTGCGACAGGGTTCGGTCACATCCGTACACTTGTGCACGTTTAGTGTCCGGGCAGTTATCACTAGCGGGCTTTGGTTTAAGCCAGATCCTAGTGTATATTTTGGAATTGGTTTTATCTCGTTTGTATTCGTGTTCCTCGGAATGCGGATGCGGGTGTGTATGCACGGTTGACAGAGACAAAGGCAGAGGATTCTCATTAGGGGTGTTGACTGTTGACTTTTGCTAAACCCTAATGAGAATAAGAAATATGATTAATGATAATATTAATTAAGTATTATTGTGCCATAGTTGGGTTGAAAGGTTGACTTTGTTGACTTGTTGACTTAGTTGACCGGTTGACTAGGTTGGACTTGTTGACCATCATCATGACAATGGCTATCATTTCTTGGCATTGACCTTTGCTTGCTTGTTTGTTCACAAATTGCATTTAATGCATGAAATGATATTGCCATTTGATATGATAACAACCATCACGTAATACTCAATTATTATTATTTGTTATGATTATTTTTGTATTATGAGAGCATGGGTAGGAAAAGACTTACTCATTTCTATCATTCTCATTCTCTCTCATCCTCAAGCTCTCCCTCTTCCTCTTGCTCTCTCTCTAGCTCAAGGAAACTCCCTCTCATGAGTTTAGAACCATTTCCTTAGAGATAAAACCCAAAACACTTCTCTACTCATCCTAGTATACAAGGTTTAGCAAACCAAGTGTTCTAGTTTCCTCTAAAATGAGGTTGGAGCCAAAGGTAGAAGCTTTCAGGTGGATCCATCTTCGGCACAAGGAGACGACGAGGAGAGAACCATTCAACCACCACAAGGAGTCGAAGAGAAGGAGTTCAAGTTAAGGCATAACCCCCTAACCGAGTAGGTAAAACTCCTAGTTAGGTTGTTAGATAGTTGTTTAACAAAGATCCGTATTTTGAGTCCATGTTACCCCCCAAAGAAAAATCGTTTTTCACCATTTCCGAAACCCCAAAGAACCGGGGATGGGTAACATGGACTTACATCTACTCTCCTAACCTCGATCTCCCTGGAGATCATCCATCTCCATGATCAGGTAATACTGCCTAAGAATATGTCTAGATCTCTAATGGGACGGGGGTTCTTAGGCCAAAGCTACAACTCCATTGTCACACAATGGTAGAAACGAAGTTCATCTCATGAACTTATATACATCCAGACTGACTCTTTGGTAGCATCTTATATAGCAATGTATTAGCCTTTATCGTCTAGTATGCCACGGTATCTAGCTTGGAACTCTTCCAACATACCGTCCCTCCACTGAGGGTAAAGACAATTCCTGTGACTGACATTCAGTCGTCCTTACCGCCCTGGATCCTATCCAGAGATTCTCCCCTGGATCGATTGATACCTTCTCACTACACCTAGTGAGAATCCTAACATCCATTTAGATCTATTTTATAGATCAAAATCCAGGATTTAGGAGGTATCACCTTGATCCTATATGGAGAATCCTTTTGATAAGAGGAGATTGACCAAGCGCAGCATAAGAAACTCCTTTCCTATCAAGAGTATGTCATCCATGTACAATACGAGGATCATCACCATACTCCCTACTACCTTTTTGTATATACAAGGTTCATCTACCATTTTGATGAAGTCAAACTCTTTGACTACCACATCAAAACATATGTTCCAACTCCGCGATGCCTGCTTTAACCCATAAAGCATCTTGCACACGTTTCCGCTGCTCCCACTATCTACGAAGCCCTCTGGCTGTGTACTTATAAACGCTCTCTTCTAAATCATCATTTAGAAAAGCAGTCATGACACCCAACCGCCAGATATCGTAGTCATGGTATATAGCAATGGCAAGTAGGATCTGGATGGACTTAAGCATAGCCACTAGAGAAAAGGTCTCATCTGTTGGATATAGTGCCCTCAGAGTCAATTATTGGATCACAGGCACGTGATTGCAATGATTGAGGGAGGACCTATGCCGGTAGGACAGTCTTACTCGAAATGATAGTATGCTATCTGGTTTATCTTTATCATCGTGTACTGCTTTAGGTGACATTACAGGTCACTATTGCACGTTGATAGAGCCCATAGGATTCTTGCTTGACGGCCAGCAGTATGATGGCGATCATATACGTAGGAGCTGGGGTCTATAAGCACATCCTTAAAGTGGTCCCTAGTCGTGGGAGTTTCGAGACTGGGCATCGATACTCCATTACTAGACTAGTGTATACAGTCGAGACCCCGACGAGGGGCGGTGTCCGGTCTCACAAGCCATTGGTGTCAGTTGGTTCACCTAAGATGTATACAGGTGCTCATTGGGTTATGAGTACACCGGACAGGACTCGCCGGGAACATGCTAGTTGGTATTATACCTGACGTTAGATAGCAGTTCCCTAGTGACATGTGTACAGGTTAGTTCATCGACCTGAGATCGTCATTTGTCTCGTGTGAGTTCCCACTGTACTTTGATTACTACCCTACCACGGCTAAAAGGAGTCGTGCAAACAGGTTTTAGTTGGGTACAGTCCCGAGCCACAAGGAGGCACTGAGTGGATCGGCAGGGGTTTCGTCTCTTCCGATATTGGGGGTGAGATCGCGCTGTGTTTAGGAGAGCCATTACACGAAGTCCTTAGCCAAGGCAGGAGATTTACTGGTGAAGGGTTACCCTAGCGCCCCGTCCATCTCACGTGGCCAAATGCGGAACAAAATTTTTTCTTACGAATGAAACTTGGCGCTAAACTAAACCCTAAAACCGGATCTTTCCATAAAACTAACTAGCTACACTAAGAGAGCTATCTACTATGATAGAAACCTCACCAAATGAACCAAGTCTTTCGGTCTTCGTTCTTCATCATATGCTCTAAGTGGCCTCCTTGAACTTGTTCGATCATCAACACCGGCTCCATCGGTCCTCCGGGATCGAGCTTGTTCTCCGGCCTTGCTTTGTCGTAGATGATCCACCTGAGTGGTATGATCTAAGGCTCTAGCTCTTTGCTAAATATCAAAAGAGCAACTAGAGAACTTGGGATGCTAGTCCAAGTAATCTAGGATGTAGTTGTGGAGTTCTAAGTGTGAAGCTATCTCTTTCTTGCCTCTTCACTTGATTCTCAACACATGAGAAGGTAGTGAAGAGGAAGAAGATGAAGGTGGAGGAAGCTAGAGAGGAGGGAGGAGCTTGGAGAGAAAATGGAGCTCAAGAAAATAATGAGCAAGCATGAAAGAGAAATTCACACACCGTGGTTTTGTGTATGAATTCTTTCAATAAACAATAGCAACCATATTTCAATAGTAAACCCAAAATGAATTATAAATTCATTTGTTCACTATTGAAGCATGGTCACTCCCATTCATCCCTCACCTCTCACTTTACACCTCATTTCCAATTATGAAATAAAAGGAAAATCCAAAATGAGGTGGCCACCTTGTAGAAGGAAAACTGTAATAAATATGGATTTCCAACTACTGTACAAATATACCGGCAATCAGATAAAAATCCGAACGCCCAAAAGAGATAGAATAACACGAAGAACGTAATACTAGAATATATATATCGAAATACATATATGTAAATTATTAAATCAATACCTGATTTAATAATCCTGCTCAAACCCGAGCTGGCTAGTATTACAAACTGTCCGATCGAAAATCCGAGTACCAAGTACATCAATCGATCGAACCCTGCACGTATCCAATACGGCTACTACAGCATTTCGCCTGAATCAGGGAAACCCTCTGTGTGGGACTCTAAAGACTCGACAGTACTCTGGCAGTGGGTTTAACCACAAGCACGTCAGTGGTACTAGCTGTACGTAACGGCTGCCCAGGTACCTGTCGAAAAGGAAGGCCGACGAGCAAACTCATCCGGATCTCCTACTGAGCCTATCCGTGACAATATCCGTACAGTCCGGTCTCTTCGTCAAAGAGTATCGCATACCGAGTCTAGGGGATGGTGAACGTCAGACCCTAACAACCTGATAAGTCATGCCGATATGGCTCAGGACCAATCCGGGAAACTACTGATCAACCCATCAGTAAATCACAAGTGTCTTGGCCAAGGTCTTATGGTCCTGACCAATCGTATCACAGTGCGATATCGACTCCCTATACCAGGAGAGACGAATCCCCGACAATCGCTCACTGCCTCCATGTGGCTCGGGACTGAACCCAACCAAAACCTGTTTGCACGACTCAGTAGAGCCGTGGTAGGGTAGTGATCAAAGTTCAGTGGGAACTCACATGAGACAAATGCCGATCTCGGGTCCAAAGACTAACCTGTATACATGTCAACTGAGAACTTCCATCTAACGATAGGTATAGTACCATATGGAAGTTCTCGGCGAGTCCGTCCAGTGTACTCACACCCAGTGAGCACCTGTATACGATCTTAGGTGCATCAGACCAATGGCTGCGGGACCATCCATCCCCCGACAGGGCTAGAAACGTACACACCAGTCTACTCTGGAGTATCAGTGCCCAGTCTCGATACTCACGCGACTAGGGACCATTTAAGGATGTGCTTATGGACTACCCTGCTCCCACAAGTATGATCGCCATCACAACGTAGGTAGTCAAGCAAGATCCTAGGGGCTTTATCAACATGTAACCGTAATATGTAATAACGAGTATGACATATGCCATGTTAAGATAAAGACAAACCACAATAGTATACTACCGTATCGAGTCTTTATCAATATGTGCAAACCAGATATAATAACAATAAATACACATATCCCGATGAAGACAAGTCAAATAATATACTATTAAACTGTGCAAGATTGTTCTGTACATACATATCCCTAGTATCCATATGTATACATATACAATACTGGCCTCTAGGGCATATACATCCAACAATCTCCCACTTGCACTAAAGGCCAGTGATTGGTGTATCGAATACCCAACGTCTGCTCTAAGGCCAGCTGCTGGCGTACCGCATACCCAACATCCCAAAAAGTCCCTCGAACTGTGCTTGAGGGAGTGCCTTTGTAAATGGATCCGCCGTGTTGTCCTTCGTATCTACTCTCCGGACCTCGATCTCCCTGATCAGGTGATACCGCCTTAAGATGTGCCTAGATTTCTGATGGGACCGTGGTTCATTCGCTAAATCTATAGCCCCATTGTTATCACAATACACTGGTATTGAATCAACAATGGATGGAACCACCTGAAGTTCAGCTATGAACTTCTTCATCCAGACCGCCTCTTTTGCGGCATCGCTTGCAGCAATGTATTCAGCCACCATCGTCGAGTCTGCGACGGTATCTTGTTTGGAACTCTTCCAACTTACCGCCCTTCCGTTGAGGTAAACACAAAACCCGAGACAGACTTGCTGTCATCGTTGTCACTCTGGAAGCTTGAATCGGTAAAGGACTTGACCCTGAGGTCTCCATTACCGTAAATCAGGAATATCTCCTTAGTCCTTCTCAGGTACTTGAGAATGTTCTTTACTGCTGTTCAGTGGTCCTCACCTGGGTCCGACTGATATCGGCTCACCACGCTTAGTACGTAAGCTACATCTGGTCTTGTACATAGCTTCACATACATTATAGATCCTACCGCCGAAGTGTAGGGTATAGTGCTCATGCGAACCCTCTCCTCGTCAGTCTTGGGAGACATCTCCTTGGAGAGGGTGATTCCGTGCAATGCGGGTATATTACCGCGCTTGGAATCTTCCATACTAAATCTCTTTAGTACGGTCTATATGTACCTGGACTGTAAAAGTCCCAGTAGTCTCTTGGATCTATCTCTATAGATCTTGATCCCCAGAATGTACGAGGCATCACCTAGGTCTTTCATAGAGAACCTTTATGATAAGAATAGCTTGACCGATTGTAGCATAGGAATGTCATTTCCTATCAAAAGAATGTCGTCCACGTACAAGACTAGGAATACGACAGTTCATCCTACAATCTTCTTATAAATACATGGCTCATCTTCGTTCTTGATGAAGTCAAAGTCCTTGACTGTCTCATCAAAACAGATGTTCCAGCTCCGCGATGCTTGCTTCAATCCATAAATGGATTTAAGCAGCTTGCACACCTTTCCGCTGCTCCCACTGTCTATAAAACCTTCCGGCTGATCCATATAAATGCACTCTTCTAAACTTCCGTTTAGAAAAGCCGTTTTTACGTCCATCTACCAGATCTCATAGTCATGGAAGGCAGCAATGGCAAGCAGGATCCTAATGGATTTGAGCATAGCCATTGGAGAAAAGGTTTCTTCATAGTCCACTCCTGGTCTTTGACAAAAACCTTTTGCAACGAGTCTAGCCTTATAGGTTTCCACCTGCCCATCTACACCAAGTTTCTTCTTGTAGATCCATTTGCATCCAGCGGGTTTTACCCCAGGTGGAGCAACTTCCAGGGTCCATACTTTATTGGTGTACATGGACTCCATTTCAGATTGCATAGCATCCAGCCACTTATCAGAGTCCCTACTGATAACGGCCCGCCTGAAACTAGCAGGATCATCTTCCTCCAAGATGCAATCCTCTCGATCCCCATCTATAAGAAAACCGTAGTATCTCTCGGGTGGATGAGAAATCCTACTAGATCTGCGGAGTGGCTGAGGTTCGTCCGGGGTTTTTGAATCTTTTGGTTCCTCCAAACCTTCAGCTATATTTTTTTTTTTCTGGAATTTCTTCCAATTCTACCGTGCTCCTACTAATTTCTTTTGCAAGAAATTCCTTTTCTAAGAAGACAGCATGGCGAGCAACAAACACCTTCTGTTCCTCAGTGTGGTAGAATAGGTATCCATGTGAATGCATTGGATATCCAACAAACTTACATAAGACTGACCGTGCCTCTAGCTTGTCCGGTTTCTGTGTTTTTACATAGGCCGGACATCCCCATATCTTAATACCCTTAAGACATGGCACCTTTCCTTTCCATATTTCATACGGAGTTTTAGGCATAGATTTGGAAGGAACCTGATTCAAAAGATATGCCGCTGTTTGAAGCGCATGTCCCCAGAATGAAAGAGGCAACTCAGCATCACTCATCATGGAGCGAACCATGTCCAATAGGGTACGATTCCTCCTCTCCGACACACCATTATGCTGTGGTGTATACGGAGGAGTAAGCTGAGAGAGAATTCCATTCTCTTTTAAGTATTCTAGGAATTTCGTGCTTAAGTACTCTCCTCCTCTATCAGATCGGAGGATCTTGATACTTTTGCTAGTCTGATTCTCTATTTCGTTTCTGAATTCTTTGAATTTCTCAAAAGCTTCAGATTTGTGTTTCATAAGATACACATATTCGAATCTAGAGAGATCGTCAGTGAATGTGATGAAGTACGAGAACCCACCCCTTGCATGTACAGACATCGGACCACACACATCACTGTGTATGAGCCCCAAAAGCTCTGCTGCTCTTTCTCCATGCCCGGTGAACGGAGATTTGGTCATCTTTCCTTTGAGACAAGACTGACAAGTTTCATAAGATGAAAATTCGAACTTATTCAAGAGTCCATCTTTATGCAACTAACTTAGTCTTTTCTCTCCTATATGACCAAGTCTATAATGCCACAAGTAGGATTCGTTCGTATCTGAACTCTTCCTCTTGCGTGCGTTTTGTATATTGAGAACTGTGTTTTGATTTAGGACATAGATACCATTACACAGTGTACCTTCTGCAACCAGTACCTTATCAAGGTAAATGTTCATGATATTTCTATCAAGAACAAAGTTATATCCATCTTTATTAAGTAAAGAAACTGATATGATGTTGCAAAGCATGGAAGGTACATAGTAGCAATTGTTCAAAATCATAGTATTGCTATTTAGCAATACTAGGTGATATTCACCGACGGCTGCAGCATTAACTTGTGCTCCGTTCCCTACTCTGAGGGACATATCACCAGGTGCAACTATCCTACTTTTTCTCAGTCCCTGCAATAAATTACAGATATGAGATCATGATCCGGTATCGAGTACCCAGGAGGTAGGACTGACCGAAAAACAGTTCTCGATAACAAGAACGCCTGAAGAAGATGCAACAGTATGTTTCTTCTTCGATGGGGTTATCAGGGAATTCAAACTTTCCTCTTTCCCTTGCTCATACTTATGACAGTTGTTGTAAGTTAGAGCTGAACCGACGTTCCTCAGCCCCGAATAAGAATTCGGATCGGTCAAGCGATACATTTTATTATCTTGATTAGGGCGTGAAATGGTTGCTACCTGGAGAGAGAGAGGGAAAACACTCAGCGTGCGCTCTTGCAAGATTAGATTGGTTATTGATTTATCTAATCAGGATGGCTCCCATTGTTTCCTCAAATTCTTCTTCAAAACCTAAAAGAAGAACTAGTCAGGATTAATCGCACGTCACAATACTTGCTTAACTTTTCAGCCAGGCCGGTGTTGGTACTTCGAGGGAGGTTTTCCAACGCTTTTGCGAAGTTCCTTAATTAAATAACCTCTTTTCCCTGGAGGCGTAGCCCCGCTAACACCTTTCTAGACACCTACTTGGTTTATAGCATTGATTGTTAAGTGTGATAATCTTCCGAGAGTAATCCTACTCATCAGTGGGATCGGGATCCAACTATCATTGTGCGATGCACTAGATGGAATCCACTCTAGTCACCACACTCCAGAAGGTATGCTAAATCTGCAAGTTTCCTGTATGTTTGAAACTCCCGATGTGGTTTTTGCCCCTAGCGGTTTATGACCTTGACAAAGGCCAACAAATCATAATCCACTAGTCAAGTTCAACCCGTCGTTATCCTGGATTAATCTAGACCCACCCGTACATACCCTTGACAAAGGCCAACAAGGTTGTACGACTGTCCTAGATAATCGCATCTTATTATGCAACAAACAAGCAATATCTAGCTACCGTACACTACGCCTTGACAAAGGCCAGCAAACGCAGCACGAATACTAGGTACAACTCATTCGAAACGACGGAGGGCTACGGCTGGGTTTTTGGCGAAAAACCTGTTAACGTAACAAACTTGATATCGTTGAAGGAACCTGAGTAGTTTTTGTAAATTTATATAGTGGCGAAAACCTTTGCTAAAGAGGTCACTCCCTGTGAAGGGATCTCGGCTCTTTCCTCGTCGAATGAGGTGCATGATATTCCAAACTAAATACCTCGATGCAAAGCAAAAATAGTCGACTATATTAAACTTATTACCCTGACGCAAACTTTTACTCAAGGGGTCACTCGCGGTGAAGGGATCTCGGCCCTTGCCTCATCGAATAAGGTGCAGGATATTCCAAACTGAATACCATTATGCAAAGCAAAAGAGAACATTTGTAATGTCAGTTTTAAAATCTGGTTCCAACATCTTTTTAGGTTTTTATCTTGCATTAATTAAAATTAATGCGGCCCCATCAAATTTGTAACCTATCACACCAGGAAAGAACGAAAATAAAATGTACGTATATGCCATCCGCGTTCGCCACGGGGCCCCGTCATCACCCGTTAGGTTACTTAACTAACGACAGAGCGGGGGCTGGCGCGAGTGCAAAACATATACAACATATACTAGTATATATATAAGTATATATAACATTCATCCCAGGGATGATAATAAACAACTTCACAGATAACATTACAGAATGGCGGATAATCTTAGAGCCCCGGGTTTCATTTGAGCCGCAAATAATGTTGGATATATATGCCCTAGAGGCCTTCATTGTATAGGATGCTAGGGATATGTATGTACATGACAGTCTTGCTTAATATGATAGTACGCTATTTGGTTTGTCTTTATCTTAACATATGAAATATTTTGTGTAGTATTCATATATATATACATGTTGATAAAGCCCATAGAGTGTTTGCCTGACTACCGGCGTTGTGATGGCAGTCATACTTATGGGAGCTGGATAGTCAATAGGCACATCCTTAGATGTCCCTGGTCGCAGGAGTATCGAGACTGGGCATCGATACTCCGGAGTAGACTAGTGTATACATATCTAGACCCTGAGGAGGGGCGATGGATTGGTCCCGCAGCCATTGGTGGAGTGCACCTAAGATTGTATACAGATGCTCACTGGGTGTGAGTACACCGGACAAGACTCGCCGGGAACTGACTGGATGGTATTTATACCTAATGTCAGATAGCAGTTTTCAGGTGACATGTGTGCAGATAGTCCGTTGACTTAAGATTGTCATTTGTCCCGTGTGAGTTCCCACTGTGCTTTGATTACGTCGGGTTTCAGCAGCGGCTCTGTGAAACCCGGGGCTTCCAGATATCATGTTGCGCCACGGCAGCGCCCCGGCCGTCTGTCCGAGGCCAAATTGCGGAATCAAAATTTTCTTATCTTTTAAACTGGCGCTACCGCGGACAATTAACCCGGATCGTAACCATTAACCTAATGCTAGCAAACAAGAGATGGGAAAGAGAAGTATACCGAGTGATCCGAGACCTCCGGTCTTCTCGTCATCGTCCCGATCTCCCGCGGAAAGTCTTGTCTCCACATGGTCGCCTCCTCGCCGGAAGGGCACCACATCGCCTGCATCTTTTACGGGCTCCCGCCTCGATACCGAGGCAACTCGGGCATGAAGCCGGCAACTCGACATACTCAAGATATGCTGAAGAATGTATAGTGTAGAGGCTATGTCTCATTTGGGGTTTGTTGCCTTTGAAGATGATGGAGGAATCAAGACTAGAAAAATGGTGCTTGCATTTTTCTAGCATGAAGATGAGATCAAGAATGAAACTCTCAAGATGAAGCTCTCATCTTCTTTTTCTTTCTCTCAACCATAGAAAAAACCTCTCATCTAAAAATGGTGGAGAAAAGAATATATCAAACAAGAGGGAGGTGAGTGTAGGAGAGCATGAAGGGTGACCATATCCTAAACCTCATCATCACAACCTCACATCAACTCTAATCACAACTAATCATAATAAAGCATGATAAGATGAAGGAAAAGAATGGCATCTAAAGATTCTATCATGATAAATACTTTTGCAAGAAAAACCTCCACAAAGTGTTATTTGCAAACTTGCAAATAACCCCCTCCATCGGAAAAGTCCGGCCGGGAAAGAACAAAGGAAAACCGGCCGGAACGGAATGCAAACTGGCAACTCCAGAAAACTGGTCCCGTAATAAATTACAGGAAAACCCCGATACTGTGCATACACACCCGCATCTGTATTCCGTCCGGATACAAATGCAATGAGACAAAATCTACACTGTACTAAACTAGGACCGGTTTAAGCCAAAGCCGGCTAGTAAAAACCGTTCGATCCTGATCCGTGCAATACCGCACGTATCAGATCGAACCCTGCCATATAACTATACGACCACTAGTACAAAACTGTCCGATCCTGATCCGTGCAATACCGCACGTATCTGATCGGACCCTGCCATATCTCCATACGGCCTCTACAGCGTTTCGCCCGAAAGCTTGAGTAACTGAAAGTGTGGTGGACTCTAAAGACTCGTCAATACTATGGCTGTGGATTTAACCACTAGCACGTCAGAGGTATAAGCCAATACGTGACGGGCCACTAGCTATTGACCGAAAGGGACGTCGATGAGGAAGCTCACCCCGACACCCAACTGAGCCTGTCAGTGACAATATCCGTACAGTCCGGTCCGTTCGTCTATGAGTATCGCATGGCGGGCCTAGGGGGTTGGTAAAAGTCAGACCCCCAAAAGCGGTACAAGTCGTGTCGGAGTGTAGCCCAGAACACCCTGAGATACTACTGGAATACCTACCAGTAAATCTCCTGCCTCGGCCGAGGGCTTTGTGTAATGGCTCTCCTAGACACAGCGCGACCTCACCCCCAATACCGGGAGAGACGAACCCCTGCAGATCCGCTCACTGCCTCCATGTGGCTTGGGACTTTACCCAACTAAAACCTGTTTGCACGACTCCATTGAGCCGTGGTAGGGTAGTAATCAAAGCACAGTGGGAACTCACACGAGACAAATGACGATCTCAGGTCGATGAACTAACCTGTACACATGTCACCAGGGAACTGCTATCTGACATCTGGTATAAGACCAACTAGCAGGTTCCCGGCGAGTCCTGTCCGGTGTACTCACAACCCAATGAGCACCTGTATACATCTTAGGTGAACCAACTGACACCAGTGGCTTGTGAGACCGGCCACCGCCCCTCGTCGGGGTCTCGACTGTATACACTAGTCTACTAATGGAGTATCGATGCCCTGTCTCGAAACTCCTACGACTAAGGACCATTTAAGGATGTGCTTATAGATTACCAGCTCCCACGTATATGATCGCCATCATACTGCTGGTAGTCAAGCAAGAATCCTAGGGGCTCTATCAACGTGTAATAGCGACATGTCAGGTCACCTAAAGCAGTACACGATGATAAAGATAAACAAGATAGCATACTATCATCTCGAGTAAGACTGTCCTATCGGAATAGGTCCTTCCTCAATCATTGCAATCACGTGCCTGTGATCCAATAATTGACTCTGAGGGCACTATCTCCAACAATCTCCCACTTGCACTCAAGGCTAATTATTGCGATGCCGCATACTCACAGCTCGTGTGATACCGAACACCCAACTCCTCTACTTGTCAGTCTCACAAAGCTCGTTTGCGAAACTATTGCGTTCGAGGAATAGCCTCAGTGAGTGGATCCGCTGTGATGTTTCTTTCTATGTCTCTCTATATCTCAAGTTCGCGGAGAAAGCCATCTCCCGAAATGAGCAATACCTGTCTTAGAATGTCTGGATGTCTGATGGGACCTAGCTCATATATGAACTCCAAATCCAAACTTCTTAGACTGTATCGTCAACTGAACTTAATCAGTATCCTGCGCCATGCCGCCCTCAGTATTGCCTTGGACCACCTGTCCAAAATACTGCCCCCCGTCAGAAGGGAAAACTATAACTCTGACAGCCACTCTGCCATCCATGTCACCTTGGAAGCCTGGAGTGATAACCGTCTCCTAAAGGAGGCTGTCGTTATCACATCCCTAGAACACGCACTTATGTCCTAAAACTGCTTCCGATTGTTTCTCCAGGATTGGATTAATATCAACTTATTGCATCTACTGCAAGAACAACATCTGGTGTGGTACTCGACATTTCATGATTGACTCAATTGCCTAAGCAAGTGATCTGTCAATCATGCGTATCTCTCTCCCCTTTAGTCTGTAAGACACCTTTAAAGAGGGTGACTCCATTACCTGCAGGTGTACTACCGTGCCAGGAGTCGTCCATTAAATACTCTTAGAATGCTGTCAAGGTACCCTGATTGGGAAACCACCCAAATCTAGATCTAAAAACATAGATCTAGTAACCAGTATGTCTTATATAATGTCCAAGTCCCTTGTGGAGAAACCACTGTGTGACGACCAAAGTATAACCGATCGTAGTATAGGATTTTCTTTTCCTACTCTGTGTATGTCATCCAAATACCAGGATATCACACCTTACTACCTTCTCAACAGATCCATCCCCTATTCTGATGACGTCAAACCTATGACTGTCACGTCAGAAATAGATGATCTATCTCCGCTACATCTGCTTTAGTCTATAAATAGACATAAGCCTGATGTCCACCAATGCTTCCGCTGCTCCCACTGACTACGACAACCCTCTGGCAGAGTCATATAGACGTGCACTTCTAAAGCTAGTTTAGAACGACGCTATACTCATCCTCCCACCGGGTCTCGCAGCCTGGAACAACAGCAATGGCAAGTGTGGGTAAACAAGAACTTCCCTGTCACCGTCCTTGAGGCTACCGGAGTACCTCTCGGGTGCCTGAAGTTACCCACCGTATCTGTGGAGTGGCCAATGGAATATCAAACCAGATTGAATCTTTAGGTTCCTTATCAAATCTTCAGTAATCGTTTGCGGTTCTGGAATCACTTCCAGTTCTACCATACTCCCACTACTGTTTTTGAAAAAATCCATTTTTAATAAAACTGTGGCGAGTCTAGAACAATATTTCTATTGATCTGCCAGATGGTAGAAAATCAACCCTCGTCATAGCCTGGGTCAACCCGCAAACAGCCATTACAGAAACGTGCCTTGAGTTGTCCAGTGTCTGGTTTTAAGCATAAGCCGGACAACTCCCCGTACCTTAACATCGTTAAGATATGAACTGTTCTATATCCAATATAGAACCAGAGGCACTGATTCAATTGAACCAGATTCAAATCATGCAGCTATCTCCAGTGCATGTAAACTAAATGGAAGGAGGCCGATCAGCGTTACTCAACTTAGGAATGCTTCCAATTATGAGTAACCTGAAAGAGAGAAGCAATTTCTCTTTATCATTACTATCAACTGAATACCATACACAAGTATCTACATCTTCGATCACTTTGAAGAATCCCGATACTTGCTATACCTGGTTCTCTACTCTATTCAAATACCTATAACTCCTCAAAACTTAGACCCTGTGTTTCCACGAAACATATGTCTAAGAACTAGAGAAGTTAAAAGTAAACAGAATATAGTATGAGGACCAACCCCTCTGTCCTAATGGACACTGGACAACATACAATACTCTGTATAAGTCCGCTGAGTCTAACAACTCTTTCACTGTGTGTCGTAGGTTGAAAACTGTACTTATGGTTAAGAAGAATTACACCGCTGTTTAATGCTCCTTACCTAACCATCCACTGATATAGGTAAATGTCATCGACATAATATCAAAAGGTATATCTCACTCTATGAAAATAGACGTACAGATATATCAATTTGAAATTGGTGCACAACAGCGGATATTCAAAACCAAATATTTGCCGACCGGCAAACAACCCAGGTGGCTTCCTCAAATATCACCAATTACAACGAATCCCGATATAATGAGGATGGTCACCTAATTCCCAATAACTTACTCCCACTCATCATCTGTAAAACCATACAGATGTGAGAATCCAACCTGGTAAATACATACCCTGGAGCAAGTGTCTAATCGGGAAATCAGTTTTCTTTTAACATTACACAGTGAAACTGAAACATTGAAATGTTTCGGTGGGGTATCCCGGTATTCTTAGCAACGCATCTACCATTATCCAGATTCACAACTATAACCGTATAATTCTTTGCCACCTCTCCAAATCCCTTTATATGTCTTTAGTCATTACCTTCTGCACACCCTTTTAGGCCAATTGGTTTTCTTCCTTCCCTACCGTTCGGCACCAGCCTATGGTTTGGAAGAAGACTATCCAATAAGCATAATGGGTGTACTGTCCTAATCCTAGGAGCACTCGCAAAGCGAGAGAAGGTGAAGATAAAAGACAACCGAATAAACCTTATTCCTATTTCTCCTGAACCAGAATCCATCCCCGAACTGGAACAAGTTCCTTTCGAGTTCGTATATAACCATACGATGGAGTATCCAAATAAACTGTGGATCTTCGTAGTGATACGGAGTGTCCTGGAGAAATACAAAGGTGATTTAGGATTGGCGAAGAAATACTTGGTTCGGTCGTGAATAGCAGTCGCAATTTACTTTGCCCTCTTACTAATCACTTACTTTGTCTTAATCTTAATACCTTCTGCATACCGTTTAGGGTAATTGGTTTTCTTCATTCCCTACCGGTCGGCACCAGCCTAAGGTTTGGAAGAAGACTATCCAATTTGCGTAATAGGTGTGCTATCTCCTAAACCAAGGAGTACTCACAACTTGAGAGAAGGTAAAAGGGAAAAGACAACTGAATAATCCTATCCGTTTTCTCCAGAACCAGAAACCATCCTCGAAGTCCTTCGAGTTCGTATATAACCATACGATGGTTTTGTCCAATGGAAGTGGACGTTCGTAGTATTACGGGGTGTCCTGGAGAAAAGGGTAAAAGTAGGAGTGGCAATGAGGTCTGCAACTCTGACAGTCCAAAAGCCTGTGTTAAGAAGGTTCGGTCAACTTGGTCACTGAGTCATGGTCCAGGGTCGGGTCAATGGTCGCTGCTAAAGAGAGAGAGAGAGAAGAAACACTCAGCGTGCACTCTAACCTATATCAGAATGGTTACCAATTTATCTAATCAGGAAACCTCCCACTGTACCTCAAATTCTCCTCCAAACCTGAAAGAAGAATTAGTCGGGGTCACCCGAGGAGTAAACTAACTCATCAGTGGGAATCGGGATCCAACTATCATCGTATGATAACTTGACGGAATCCACTCAAGTCACCACACTCCAGAAGGTATGCGCATGCCTGGCAAGTTTCAGTTCTTTTGAAACTCCCGATGTGATTTTTACCCCTAGGACCCAAGTGACCTTGACGAATAATCAACAAATCAAAAGGTCCTAGTCAAGTTCAGCCCGTCATTATCTTGATTGCGTTAAACCCACCCACACGACCCTTGAAGAATAATCAACAAAGTCGTACGACTGTCCTAACCAATCCATATATCCATACGACAGAAAGTATTACAGAGCTACCGCACACTACGCCTCGGCGAATAGCAACGACAAACGTAGCGCGAATACTAAGCAATACTAATCTGAAATGACGGAGGGCTACGGCTGGTTTTTGGCGAAAAACCTTTAACGTAATGAACTTGATATCGTTGAAGGAACTGCATAGCCTTTTATAAAAATATAGTGACGAAAACCTTTGCTAAAGAGGTCACTCCCGGTGAAGGGATCTCGGCTCTTTCCCCGTAGAATGAGGTGCAGGATATTCCAACTGAATACCACGATGCAAAGCAAAAGTAATCGGCTATAGTGAAGTTAATGCCCTGACGCAAACTTCTGTCCAAGGGGTCACTCCCGGTGAAGGGATCTCGGCCCTTGCCTCGTCGACTGAGGAGCAGGATATTCTAACTGAATACCACGATGCAAAACAAAAGTGAACGTCCTTGCAATAACAGCTTTTTGAAAAATGTTCCAACAACATCAGAATAGGTTTGTTTATCTTGCATTGATCTGAATCAACGCAGTCCCATCAATTGATCACACCACAAAGAACGAAAATATACTGATGTACGTATATGCCATCCGCATTCGCCACTGGGTCCCGTCATCACCCGTTAGGTTACTTAACCAACGACAGAGCGGGGACTGGACTAGCGCGGTTGCAAAACATATACAACATCTACTAATATATATACCAATATATTATATTTCGCTCAAGGCGTGATAAAATGCAACATCACAGAAATATACAGCATCACAGAACAATACAGATATCTGGAAGCCCCGGGTTTCACAGAGCCGCTGCTGAAACCCGACGTTCCCCTGGTCGTGTGGATAGCCTGTGCAATGAAATCCTAGACCCCTACGGGCGCGGCAAGTCACCCGCCAAAACCTGAAGCGAGGCAGCCCCCTTCAGCTCCGTGAATGGACCACCCAGCACTTCATGGAATCCGGTAACTTGGGCACTCCTCCTGGGTCAACCTATACCCCCTACGAGTGCGGCGAATAGCCCGCCAATCCTAGAGTGAAGCCCCCTCCGTCTCAATGCCATGAGATGCGGGCCCGTTGCCCTCTGGAACCCGGCTATCCGTGCACCCCTCCACGGGGTAATCCTAGTACAGAAAGTAAAATATACATACAACGGGTACATCGACCGCAACCAGGTCGTGCCCCAAAAGAATAATACAATCAGGCAGTGACGGCAGTCCACATGTCGGACGCTCGCCCCGCAATATCAAATGTACATAATACAACAAACTGTACTAACATTGCATCCAGGCTATCCCCGACGACCGATCCGCAACAACACAGCATAAACATAGAACATCAACGTGAAAGTCACGTTCGCAAATCCGTCTAACCGGGCTATAGCAGTTAGACGGGATTTACCGATCAAGTGACATTCACGGTCGCAGATATAATGTAAATACTGTGAAATAATGTGTTTAAAAATATCCGATCGATCAAACTATTAACAAGTGGGGACCCAAGAAATACTGTAGCACTCACAGAGCAACTGGGCCCAAATTTAATATCCCAAACCCCTAAAATAAGCCCATAAGGCCACTGTATAAATTGGACAAAGTGAGCACAGTAGACTGCGGAGGAACCGCGGCCCAAGGGGGGGTTTGGCCGCGGTTCCGCGCTCCACTGATCGACTGACACTGTCGAATTTTTACAGAAGTCTTAGAATTTCTTATACATCAGTTTTCTACAACCTGAAAAAATATTTTGAGCAAGGAAAAATTCAACAGAAAACTGATGCATGCAAAAACGCGGTTTTTGGAATTTTGGTCGATCGGATAAGTAAAACGCATTAGAACAAGCTAGGTAAGGTTAATGGCGTGGCTCTGATACCATGTTGCGCCATGGCAGCGCCCCGGCCGTCTATCCGAGGCCAAATTGCGGAATCAAAATTTTCTTATCTTTTAAACTGGTGCTACCGCGGACAATTAACCCGGATCGTAACCATTAACCTAATGCTAGCAAACAAGAGATGGGAAAGAGAAGTATACCGAGTGATCCGAGTCCTCCGGTCTTCTCGTCATCGTCCCGATCTCCCACGGAAAGTCTTGTCTCCACATCGTCGCCTCCTCGCCGGAAGGGCTCCACATCGCCTGCGTCTTTTACGGGCTCCCGCCTCGATACCGAGGCAACTCGGGCATGAAGCCGGCAACTCGACATGCTCAAGATATGCTGTAGAATGTGTAGTGTAGAGGCTATGTCTCATTTGGGGTTTGTTGCCTTTGAAGATGATGGAGGAATCAAGACTAGAAAAATGGTGCTTGTATTTTTCTAGCATGAAGATGAGATCAAGAATGAAACTCTCAAGATGAAGCTCTCATCTTCTTTTTCTTTCTCTCAACCATAGAAAAAACCTCTCATCTAAAAATGGTGGAGAAAAGAATATATCAAACAAGAGGGAGGTGAGTGTAGTAGAGCATGAAGGGTGACCATATCCTAAACCTCATCATCACAACCTCACATCAACTCTAATCACAACTAATCATAATAAAGCATGAAAAGATGAAGGAAAAGAATGGAATCTAAAGATTCTATCATGATAAATACTTTTGCAAGAAAAACCTCCACAAAGTGTTATTTGCAAACTTGCAAATAACCCCCTCCATCGGAAAAGTCCGGCCGGGAAAGAACAAAGGAAAACCGGCTGGAACGGAATGCAAACTGGCAACTCCAGAAAACTGGTCCCGTAATAAATTACAGGAAAACCCCGATACTGTGCATACACACCCGCATCTGTATTCCGTCCGGATACAAATGCAATGAGACAAAATCTACATTGTACTAAACTAGGACCGGCTTAAGCCAAAGCCGGCTAGTAAAAACCGTTCGATCCTGATCCGTGCAATACCGCACGTATCAGATCGAACCCTGCCATATAACTATACGGTCACTAGTACAAAACTGTCCGATCCTGATCCGTGCAATACCGCACGTATCTGATCGGACCCTACCATATCTCCATACGGCCTCTACAGCGTTTCGCCCGAAAGCTTGAGTAACTGAAAGTGTGGTGGACTCTAAAGACTCGTCAATACTATGGCTGTGGATTTAACCACTAGCATGTCAGAGGTATAAGCCAATACGTGACGGGCCACCAGCTATTGACCAAAAGGGACGTCGATGAAGAAGCTCACCCCGACACCCAACTGAGCCTGTCAGTGACAATATCCGTACAGTCCGGTCCGTTCGTCTATGAGTATCGCATGGCGGGCCTAGGGGGTTGGTAAAAGTCAGACCCCCAAAAGCGGTACAAGTCGTGTCGGAGTGTAGCCCAGAACACCCTGAGATACTACTGGAATACCTACCAGTAAATCTCCTGCCTCGGCCGAGGGCTTTGTGTAATGGCTCTCCTAGACACAGCGCGCCTCACCCCCAATACCGGGAGAGACGAACCCCAGCAGATCCGCTCACTGCCTCCATGTGGCTCGGGACTGTACCCAACTAAAACCTGTTTGCACGACTCCTTTGAGCCGTGGTAGGGTAGTAATCAAAGCACAGTGGGAACTCACACGAGACAAATGACGATCTCAGGTCGATGAACTAACCTGTACACATGTCACCAGGGAACTGCTATCTGACATCTGGTATAAGACCAACTAGCAGGTTCCAGGCGAATCCTGTCCGGTGTACTCTGTGAGTGCACGGCGGTGCCCCGGCCGTCAATCCGACGCCGGAATGCGGAAGCGGTGAAAAACTTTAATTTTGCGGACTTAGCAAACCGGCACCCCCGCGCACTAAACATCCGGATCGTAACCATTAACAAGTCTAAGCTACTAACAAGAAAGGGAAGAGAAGTATACCGACAGATCCGAGTCCTCCGGTCTTCTCGTCGTCGTCCCGATCTCCTGCGGAATGTGTCGTCTCCTCCTCCTCGCCGGAAGTGCACCACATCGCCTACTTCTTTTACGGGCTCCCACCTCAATGCCGAGGCAAGTCGGGCACGAAGCCGGCTACTCGACGTGCCCAAGATTTGCTTTAGAATTTGTAGTGAGCTTAAGTCTCATTTGGGGTTCATGGAGGTGCCATTTTGATGGAGGGATGATACAAGAATTTTTGTGGAGGAACTTGTGGATTTTTGGAGCATGAAATGAACAAAAATCCACCTCCAAAACTTTTGGACAGCCCACCCTAAGGAGTGGCCGGCCATGGATATTGAGAGGGGAGAAATGAGAGTGTGTTCTCATGGATAATGAGAAAGCCATCTAATTATCCAATGGAGAGAGAGAGAGAAAGATATCATACAAAAGAAATCATCACCAAAACAAAACCCACACTCAACCACCAACCACCAACCTCATCATTAACAACCATGATGAGATCCAAAGTCAAGCTATAATGAAAAAGGAAAGTCAAATGATGGGACAAGTATCATGACATGATAATATGCAAAGACCCCCTCCACAAAAGCTTATTTGCAACATTGCAAATAAACCCTCCTCCACCAATCTTCGGCCAATGAACGGAACAATGGAAATTGGCCGAAACGGAAAGCAAACTGGCAACTCCAAAAAAACTGGTCCCGTAATAAATTACAGGAAAACCCCGATACTGTGCATACACACCCGCATCTGTATTTCGACCGAAATACAAATGCCATGAGACAAAATCTCCACTGTACTATACTAGAATCCGGCTTATACCAAAACCGGCTAGTAATATCTGTTCGATCCTGATCCGTGCAATACCGCACGTATCTGATCGAACCCTGCCATATAACCATACGGCCTATAGTACAAACTGTCCGATCCTGATCCGTGCAATACCGCACGTATCTGATCGGACCTTGCCATATCTCCATACGGCCTCTACAACCTTTCGCCCGAAAGCTGAGTAACTGAATGTGGGGGACTCTAAAGACTCGTCAACACCTTGGTTGTGGATTTAACCACTAGCACGTCAGAGGTATAAGCCAATACGTAACGGGCTACCAGGTATTGACTAAAAGGGATGTCTGTGAGTGAACTCTGCCTGACAACCCTACTGAGCCTGTCAGTGACAATATCCGTACAGTCCGGTCCGTTCGTCTTTGAGCATCGCATGGCGGGCCTAGGGGGTTGGTAAAAGTCAGACCCCAAAAGCGGTACAAGTCGTGTCGGAGTGTAGCCCAGAACACCCTGAGATACTACTGGAATACCTACCAGTAAATCTCCTTGCCTCGGCCGAGGGCTTCGTGTAATGGCTCTCCTAGACACAGCACGACCTCACCCCCAATACCAGGAGAGACGAACCCCTGAAGATACGCTCACTGCCTCCATGTGGCTCGGGACTGTACCCAACTAAAACCTGTTTGCACGACTCCTTTAAGCCGTGGTAGGGTAGTAATCAAAGTACAGTGGGAACTCACACAAGACAAATGACGATCCCCAGGTCGATGAACTAACCTGCACACATGTCACCAGGGAACTGCCATCTGACGTCTGGTATATGACCAACTGGCATGTTCCCGGCGAGTCCTGTCCGGTGTACTCATAACCCAATGAGCACCTGTATACATCTTAGGTGATCCAACTGACACAAGTGGCTTGTGAGACCGGCCACCGCCCCTCGTCGGGGTCTCGACTGTATACACTAGTCTACTATGGAGTATCGATGCCCTGTCTCGAAACTCACACGACTAGGGACCATTTAAGGATATGCTTATAGACTGCCAGCTCCCACGTATATGATCGCCCTCATACTGCTGGTGGTCAAGCAAGAATCCTAGGGGCTCTATCAACGTGTAATAGCGATGTGTCAGGTCACCTAAAACAGTACACGATGATAAAGGTAAACCAGATAGCATACTATCATCTCGAGTAAGACTGTCCTACCGGGATAGGTCCTCCCTCAATCACCGCAATCACGTGCCTGTGATCCAATAATTGACTCTGAGGGCATTATCTCCAACAATCTCCCATTTGCACTCAAGGCTAATTATTGCGATGTCGCATACTCACAGCCCGTGTGATACCGAACACCCAACTCCTCTACTAGTCAGTCTCACAAAGCTCGCTTGCGAAACTATTGCGTTCGAGGAATAGCCTCAGTGAGTGGATCCGCCTTGATGTCTCTTTCTATGTCTCTCTATATCTCAAGTTCGCGGAGAAACCCATCTCCCGAAATGAGCAATACCTGTCTTAGAATGTGTCTGGATGTCTGATGGGACATAGCTCATAAATGAACTCCAAATCCAAACTTCTTAGACTGTATCGTCAACTGAACTTAATCAGTATCCTGCGCCATGCCTCCCTCAGTATTGCCTTGGATCACCTGTCCAAAATACTGCCCCTCGTCAGAGGGAAAACTATAACTCTGACAACCTCCTTGTCGTCCAGGTCACCTTGGAAGCCTGGAATGATAACTGTCCCCTGAATGAGGCTGTCGTTATCATATCCTTAGAACATTCACTTATGTTCTAAAACTGCCTCCGACTGTTTCTCCAGGATTGGATCAATATCAACTTATTGCATCTAGTGCAAGAACAACATCTGGTGTGGTACTTGACACCTCATGATTGACTCAATTTCCTAAGCAAGTGATCTGTCAATCATGCACATCCCTCTCCCCTTTGGTCTGTAAGACACCTTTAGAGAGGGTGACTCCATCACCTGCAGGTACACTACCGTGCCAGGAGTCGTCCATTCTAAATACTCTTAGAATGTTGTCTAAGTACCCTGATTGGGAAACCACCCAAATCTAGATCTAAAACCATAGATCTAGTAACCAGTATGTCTGATATAATGTCCAAGTCCCATGTGGAGAAACCACTGTGTGACGACCAAAGTATAACCGATCGTAGTATAGGAGTTTCCTTTCCTACTCTGTGTATGTCATCCAAATACTATGACATCACACCCTACTACCTTCTCAACACATCTATCCCCTATTCTGATGAAGTCAAACCCATGACTGTCACGTCAGAAATAGATGATCTATCTCCGCTATATCTTCTTTAGTCTATAAATAGACATAAGCTACCTGTCCACCAATGCTTCCGCTGCTCCCACTGACTACGACAACCCTCTGGCAGAGTCATATAGACGTACACTTCTAAAACTAGTTTAGAACGACGCTATACTCATCCTCCCGCCGGGTCTCGCAGCCTGGAACAACAGCAATGGTAATTGTGGGTAAACAAGAACTTCCCTGTCACCGTCCTTGAGGCTACCGTAGTACCTCTCGGGTGCCTGAAGTTACCCACCTCATCTGCGGAGTGGTCAATGGAATGTCAATCCAGATTGAATCTTTAGGTTCCTTATCAAATCTTTTGTAATCGTTTGTGGTTCTGGAATCACTTCCAGTTCTACCATACTCCCACTACTGTTTTCTGAAAAAATCCATTTTTAATAAAACTGTGGTGAGTCTAGAACAATATCGCTATTGTTCATCCAGATAGTAGAAAGTCAACCCTCGTCATAGCCTGGGTCAACCCACAAACAACCATTATAGAAACGTGCCTTGAGTTATCCAGAGTCTGGTTTTAATCATAAGCCGGACAACTCCCCGTACCTTAACACCGTTAAGATATGAACTGTTCTATATCCAATATAGAACCAGAGCCACTGATTTAATTGAACCAGATTCAAATCATGCAGCTGTCTCCAGTGCATGTCAACTAAATGGAAGGAGGCCGATCAGCGTTACACAACTTAGGAGCATTTCCAATTATGAGTAACCTGAAAGAGAAGCAAGTTCTCTTAACCATTACTATCAACCGAATACCATACACAAGTATCTACATCTTCGATCTCTTTGAAGAATCCCGATACTTGCTACACCTGGTTCTCTACTCTATTCAAATACCTATAACTTCTCAAAATTCGGACCATGTGTTTCCACGAAACACCTGTCTAAAAACTAGAGAAGTCATAAGTAAACCGAATATAGTACGAGGACCAACCCTCTGTCCTGATGGACCCTGGACAACATACAATACTCTGTATAAGTCCCTTGAGTTTGATAACTCATTCACTGTGTGTCGTAGGTTGAAAACTGTACTTATGGTTAAGAAGAATTACACCGCTGTTTAATGCTCCTTACCTAACCATCCACTGGTATAGGTAAATGTCATCGACATAATTTCAAAAAGTATATCTCACTCTATGAAAATAGACGTACAGATATATCGATTTGAAATTGGTGCATAACAGCGGATATTCAAAACCAAATATTTGCCGACCGGCAAACAACCCAGGTGATTTCCCCAAATATCACCGATTGCAACGAATCCCGATATAATGAGGATAGTCACCCAATTCCCAACAACTTACTCCCACTCATCATCTGTAAAACCATACAGATGTGAGAATCATACCTGGTAAATACATACCCTGGAGTAAGTATCTAGTCGGGAAATCAGCTTTCCTTTAACAGTACACAGTGAGACTGAAACATTGAAATGTTTCGTAGGGGTATCCTGGTATTCCTAGTAATGCCTTTTCCATGTTCACGACTGTAACCGTATAATTCTTTGCCACCTCTCCAAATCCCTTCATATGTCTTTAGTCATTACCTTCTGCACACCCCTTTAGGCCAAATGGTTTTCTTCCTTCCCTACCGTTCGGCACCAGCCTATGGTTTGGAAGAAGACTATCCAATAAGCATAATGGGTGTACTGTCCCAATCCTAGGAACACTCGCAATGCGAGAGAAGGTGAAGATAAAAGACACCTGAATGAATCTTATTCCTATTTCTCCTGAACCAGAATCCATCCCCGAACTGGAACAAGTTCCTTTCGAGTTCGTATATAACCATACGATGGAGTATCCAATAAACTGTGGATCTTCGTAGTGATACGGAGTGTCCTGGAGAAATTCAAAGGTGATTTTAGGATTGGCGAAGAAATACCTGGTTTGGTCATGAATATCTGTTGCAGTTTACTTTGCCCTCTTACTAATCCCTTGCTTTGTCTTAACTTAATACCTTCTGCACACCATCGTTATGCTAATTGGTTTTCTTCATTCCCTACCGGTCGGCACCAGCCTAAGGTTTGGAAGAAGACAATCCAATTTGCGTAATAGGTGTACTACCCCTAAACCAAGGAGTACTCGTAACCTGAGAGAGGGAAAAAGGAAAAGACAACTGAATAATCCTATCCGTTTTCTCCAGAACCTGAAACCATCCTCGAATAAATTATTTCGAGTTCGTATCTAACCATACGATGGTTTTGTCCAATGGAAGTGGACGTTCGTAGTAATACGGGGTGTCCTGGAGAAAAGGGTAAAAAGTAGGAGTGGCAATGAGGTTTGCAACTCTGACAATCCAAAAGCCAGTGTTTTAAGAAGGTTCGGTCAACTTGGTCACTGAGTCAAAGTCGTAGGGTCGGGTCAATGGTCGCTGCCAAAGAGAGAGAGAAAAGAAACACTCAGCGTGCACTCTAACCTAGATCAGAATGGTTACCAATTTATCTAATCTGGAAACCTCCCACTGTATCGTCAAATTCTCCTCCAAACCTGAAAGAAGAATTATTCGGGGTCACCCGAGGAGTAAACTAACTCATCAGTGGGAATCGGGATCCAACTCTCATCGCATGACAACGTGACGGAATCCGCTCACGGTATCACACTCCAGAAGGTATGCGGATATCTGGCAAGTTTCAGTTCTTTTGAAACTCCCGATGTGATTTCTGCCCCATGCTCTTATGACCTTGACTTTGGCCAACAAATCATAAGTCACATGTCAAGTTCTACCCGTCATTCTCCAGGTTGATTCGAATCTACCCGCACAAGCCCTTGACTTTGGCCAACAAGGCTATACGACTGTTCCAAACCAACGCATCTATCTATGCTGCATATGAATAACCAACAGCTACCAAACACTGTGCCTTGACTTTGGCCAACAAACACAGCTTGAATACTATTGACTACCTATATGAAACGACGGAGGGCTACGAATGGTTTCTGGCGAAAACCTTTAACGTAAAGAACTTGATATCGTCGAAGGAACGGATAGCTTTTTAAAATATAGTGACGAAAACCTTCGCTAAAGAGGTCACTCCCGGTGAAGGGATCTCGGCTCTTTCCCCTTAGAATGAGGTGCAGGATATTCCAACTGAATACCGCGATGCAAAGCAAAAGTAATCGGCTATAGTGAAGTTAATGCCCTGACGCAAACTTTTTGTCCAAGGGGTCACTCCCGGTGAAGGGATCTCGGCCCTTGCCTCGTCGACTGAGGAGCAGGATATTCCAACTGAATATCTCGATGCAAAACAAAAGTTAACGTCCTTGCAATAACAGCTTTTTGAAAAAGTGTTCCAACAACATCAGATTAGGTTTGTTTTTAACTTGCATTGATCCGAATCAATGCAGTCCCATCAATTGATCACACCAAAAAGAACGAAAATATACTGATGTACGTATATGCCATCCGCATTCGCCACTGGGTCCCGTCATTACCCGTTAGGTTAGCTAACTAACGACAGAGCGGGGACTGGACTAGCGCGGATGTAAAACATATACAACATCTACTAATATATATACCAATATATTATATTTCGCTCAAGGCGTGAAAAGAAATGCAACATCACAGAAATGTACAGCATCATAGAACAATACAGATATCTGGGATCCCCGGGTTTCACAGAGCCACTGCTGAAACCCGACGTTCCCCTGGTCGTGTGGATAGCCTGCGCAATGAAATCCTAGACCCCTACGGGCGCGGCAAGTCACCCGCCAAAACCTGAAGCGAGGCAGCCCCTTTCAGTACCGTGAATGGACCACCCAGCACTTCACGGAATCCGGCAACTTGGGCACCCCTCCTGGGTCAACCTGTACCCCCTACGAGTGCGGCGAATAGCCCGCCAATCCTAGAGTGAAGCCCCCTCCGTCTCAATGCCATGAGATGCGGGCTTGTTGCCCTCCAGAACCCGGCTATCCGTGCACCCCTCCGCGGGGTAATCCTAGTACAGAAAGTAAAATATACATACACCGGGTACAACGACCGCAACCTGGTCGTGCCCCAAAATAATAATACAAACTGGCAGTGACGGCAGTCCACATGTCGGACGCTCGCCCCGCAATATCAAATGTACATAATACAACCACAACTGTACTAGCATTGCATCCAGGCTATCCCCCACGACCAATCCGCAACATCACGGCAAAAACAGAACATCAACGTGAAAGTCACGTTCGCAAATCCGTCTAACCGGGCTATAGCAGTTAGACTGGATTTACCGATCGAGTGATATTCACGGTCGCAGATATAATGTAAATACTGTGAAATAATGTGTTTAAAATATCTGATCAATCAAATTTTAACAAGTGAGCCCTCAAGCATTACTGTAGCAGATCAGGAAATTCTGGGCCCAATATTAATATTCCAAAACCCATGTTTTAAGCCCAGAAAAACACTGTAGAAATTTGGTGCAGGGATCTCCACAGTGCGCGGCGGATCAGCGGCGGGAAGGGGGTATTCGCGGCGGTTCCGCGCTCTAACTGTGGAGTCACTTCATCGAATTTTTACAGAGATCTTATATTTTCCAGTACATCAATATTTTACAACCTGAAAAATTTTTCGAGACCAAAAAATTTCAACAGAAAACTGTCACTTTGAAAAACACGGTTTTGGAACTTTTTGATCGATCGGAAATGCAAACACATTACAAAAATCTAGACTAAGTTAATGGCGAGGCTCTGATACCACTGTGAGTGCACGGCGGAGCCCCGGCCGTCAATCCGACGCCGGAATGCGGAAGAGGTGAAAAACTTTAATTTTGCGGACTTAGTAAACCGGCACCCCCGCGCACTAAACATCCGGATCGTAACCATTAACAAGTCTAAGCTACTAAAAAGAAAGGGAAGAGAAGTATACCGACAGATCCGAGTCCTCCGGTCTTCTCGTCGTCGTCCCGATCTCCTGCGGAATGTGTCGTCTCCTCCTCCTCGCCGGAAGTGCACCACATCGCCTACTTCTTTTACGGGCTCCCACCTCAATGCCGAGGCAAGTCGGGCACGAAGCCGGCTACTCGACGTGCCCAAGATTTGCTGTAGAATTTGTAGTGAGCTTAAGTCTCATTTGGTGTTCATGGAGGTGCCATTTTGATGGAGGGATGATACAAGAATTTTTGTGGAGGAACTTGTGGATTTTTGGAGCATGAAATGAACAAAAATCCACCTCCAAAACTTTTGGACAGCCCACCCTAAGGAGTGGCCGGCCATGGATATTGAGAGGGGAGAAATGAGAGTGTGTTCTCATGGATAATGAGAAAGCCATCTAATTATCCAATGGAGAGAGAGAGAGAAAGATATCATACAAAAGAAATCATCACCAAAACAAAACCCACACTCAACCACCAACCACCAACCTCATCTTTAACAACCATGATGAGATCCAAAGTCAAGCTATCATGAAAAAGGAAAGTCAAATGATGGGACAAGTATCATGACATGATAATATGCAAAGACCCCCTCCACAAAAGCTTATTTGCAACATTGCAAATAAATCCTCCTCCACCAATCTTCGGCCAATAAACGGAACAATGGAAATTGGCCGAAACAGAAAGCAAACTGGCAACTCCAAAAAAACTGGTCCCGTAATAAATTACAGGAAAACCCCGATACTGTGCATACACACCCGCATCTGTATTTCGACCGAAATACAAATGCCATGAGACAAAATCTCCACTGTACTATACTAGAATCCGGCTTATACCAAAACCGGCTAGTAATATCTGTTCGATCCTGATCCGTGCAATACCGCACGTATCTGATCGAACCCTGCCATATAACCATACGGCCTATAGTACAAACTGTCCGATCCTGATCCGTGCAATACCGCACGTATCTGATCGGACCTTGCCATATCTCCATACGGCCTCTACAACCTTTCGCCCGAAAGCTGAGTAACTGAATGTGGGGGACTCTAAAGACTCGTCAACACCTTGGTTGTGGATTTAACCACTAGCACGTCAGAGGTATAAGCCAATACGTAACGGGCTACCAGGTATTGACTAAAAGGGATGTCTGTGAGTGAACTCAGCCTGACAACCCTACTGAGCCTGTCAGTGACAATATCCGTACAGTCCGGTCCGTTCGTCTATGAGCATCGCATGGCGGGCCTAGGGGGTTGGTAAAAGTCAGACCCCCAAAAGCGGTACAAGTCGTGTCGGAGTGTAGCCCAGAACACCCTGAGATACTACTGGAATACCTACCAGTAAATCTCCTTGCCTCGGCCGAGGGATTCGTGTAATGGCTCTCCTAGACAAAGCACGACCTCACCCCCAATACCGGGAGAGACGAACCCCTGAAGATACGCTCACTGCCTCCATGTGGCTCGGGACTGTACCCAACTAAAACCTATTTGCACGACTCCTTTGAGCCGTGGTAGGGTAGTAATCAAAGTACAGTGGGAACTCACACAAAACAAATGACGATCCCCAGGTCGATGAACTATCCTGCACACATGTCACCAGGGAACTGCCATCTGACGTCTGGTATATGACCAACTGGCATGTTCCCGGCGAGTCCTGTCCGGTGTACTCATAACCCAATGAGCACCTGTATACATCTTAGGTGATCCAGCTGACACCAGTGGCTTGTGAGACCGGCCACTGCCCCTCGTCGGGGTCTCGACTGTATACACTAGTCTACTATGGAGTATCGATGCCCTGTCTCGAAACTCACACGACTAGGGACCATTTAAGGATATGCTTATAGACTGCCAGCTCCCACGTATATGATCGCCCTCATACTGCTGGTGGTCAAGCAAGAATCCTAGGGGCTCTATCAACGTGTAATAGCGACGTGTCAGGTCACCTAAAACAGTACACGATGATAAAGGTAAACCAGATAGCATACTATCATCTCGAGTAAGACTGTCCTACCGGGATAGGTCCTCCCTCAATCACCGCAATCACGTGCCTGTGATCCAATAATTGACTCTGAGGGCATTATCTCCAACATACTCATAACCCAATGAGCACCTGTATACATCTTAGGTGAACCAACTGACACCAGTGGCTTGTGAGACCGGCCACCGCCCCTCGTCGGGGTCTCGACTGTATACACTAGTCTACTAATGGAGTATCGATGCCCTGTCTCGAAACTCCTACGACTAGGGACCATTTAAGGATGTGCTTATAGATTACCAGCTCCCACGTATATGATCGCCATCATACTGCTGGTAGTCAAGCAAGAATCCTAGGGGCTCTATCAACGTGTAATAGCGACATGTCAGGTCACCTAAAGCAGTACACGATGATAAAGATAAACCAGATAGCATACTATCATCTCGAGTAAGACTGTCCTATCGGGATAGGTCCTTCCTCAATCATTGCAATCATGTGCCTGTGATCCAATAATTGACTCTGAGGGCACTATCTCCAACATACCCTACCACGGTTCAAAGGAGTTATGCAAACAGGTTTTAGTTGGGCACAGTCCCGAGCCACGTGGAGGCAGTGAGTGACTGTTAGGGATTCGTCTCTCCCGGTATAGGGAGTTGATATCGCACGGTGATTGGTTGGTCATTACCATAAGTCCCTGGCCAGGGCTGATAGAGAATTACTGATAGACTGATCAGTAGATTCTCGGATGGTAATTGAGCCATGCCGACACGACTTGTACGGTTATTAAGGGTCTGACATTTACCACCTCCCTAGACCATACATGCGATACTCTTAGACGAACAGACCGGACTGCACGGATATTTTCACGGACAGGCTCAGTAGGAGTTCGGATGGGTATCCTCATCGGCCTTCTTATCGACATCTACCTGGGGACCGTTACGTACAGCTATTGCCGCTTGCGGTCTGTGGTTAAACCCACTGCCAGCATAGTAGTCGAGTCTTTAAAGTCCCACACAGAGTTTTCCCAACTCCAGGAGAAATGATATAGAGTTCGTACGGTTTTTACGACAAGGGTTCGGACAAATACGTGTTTAAACGCACGTACGACATTCAGACAGTTTTTACTTGACGGCTTTGGTTTAAGCCAGATTCTAGTGTCAGGTTATTGGATTTATACAGTCTAAAGTTTTTCCATGTTTTCACGGATGGGAGGGGCGTTCTCGTAATTTCCGGGATCTTCAAGAAGCATGGTGACTTGAAGGGTTTAGGTGGCATTGCCATTAATGATATTCTGACTCATAATGTGTGATTCACTATGTCATTAATGCATTATTAAACGCTTAATGACTCACATAGTGAATCACTCATAATACATTTATGTAGCATGACGAATAATATCTTGTTATTCATTTATTGATTTATTCATTATGCTTCATATATCAAGTGAGAAACAATTTCATTTTCATAATTCTAGTTCACCTTCTCTCTCCTCAAGCTCACTCTTTCTTCAAGCTCTAATCCTACAACTCATGAGTAGAGAACAAGGATTAGAAAAGACTAAACATTCCATAACCTAACTCTATATGATCTAAGTTCCTTTGATTAGCAACTAGAGAAACTTAGTTACCTCAAATTTTGAGGTGAAGCTTGGATTAGGGTTCTCGGGTGGATCATCTATCACTTGGAGGAGGCCGATGAGGACATAGAGATCGTAAAGACGAAGGACACGTATCACTAGGTATAATCTCTTTACATAGTAGCTAAGAACTTATATGGTTGTTGTTAATTATCGTTTAGCAAAGATCTTCGGTTAGTCGATGTATGCTTCAAGAACAAGATCGTTTTTCATATTTCCGCCTCCCCGCAACTCGTGGGATGTTTCACATCGACTTACATTGGTATCAGAGCCTCAGTAAACAATAATTAACTCACTTGCAAAGTCATATGAATTTCGAACGCAAAACGAACCGGAAAAGATATCGTATTCACATAGTTTCTGTCGATTTTAAAATGAGGTCCAAAAATTTTTTAGGGACCTTCAGAATAACCTACATGGAAACCTAAGAACACTGGAGAAATTTGGGTGCATGAATCGGCCAACACACCGCGGAACCACGGCCGAACCCACCGATCCGCCACGGATCCGCGGCCGAACATACCGATCCGCCGCGGATCCGCGGCCGAGTTGAGCCCGATTCACCCCAAATTTCCCCAGTAACTCTTCTGTGAATGTTTTGTCTTTTCTGGAATGTTTATTTTTTGCTCAGGTCTCAGATTTACAGAGAAGTTTTGGAGCAGAATCTAATGGGTTTGATCGATCGAAATTATACGATGTTTGCTTGTTTGATTATATCCGTGAACTGTATTATGTGTTCGTAAACCTCCCCTAACTGCTAGTATGTCGGTTGGCAGGAGGTTGCACATATCTGTAATGTTTTAACTGTATGTTATTATGAACTGTATTGGATTGTTGTGATGATTAGCCGGGGTTTTGTGATGAGTTATTGTATTAATTCATTCGATGTAATTGTAATAAGTTGTAATATTATTTTGCGGGGCACATCCAGGTTGCGGTTGTAGCCACCGTTGTATTATTTCTTTTTTCTGTTTTTGCTCCTAGGATAGACCCAAGGTGGGGTGCACAAACTACCGGGTATTTCAAAGTGCTTAGTGGCCTACACACGTTGTTGAGGGAGACCGCTTCACTTCGGGTACTTGGCGGGTAGTTTGCCGTACTCGTAGGGGTCTGGGGTGGGGTAATGGCTATTCATCACAACTGTGTAATCCGTCTTTTCTTATAGGCTCGAAAGAAACGCAGATTGCTTGCATATCCAATAAAGTTTATCTGTGATCTAGAATGCCTATTATTGTGTCTGACGAATGTACAATATCTATATATGATAGCTATTTAGACGTCACTTATGTTTTACACCCACACTAGCCCAACCCCCACTCTGTCGTTAGTTAAGTAACCTAACGGGTGATGACGGGACCCCGTAGCGAATGCGGATGGCATAAGAGGACATTGTATTTTCGTTGTTATCTGTAATGATAGGTTAAAGATGGGACGCATTATTTTTAGTGCAAAGAAAAATAAAACCTAAACTGAATCGTTGGAACAATTTCTAAACCACTCGGTTTTCTTCAAAAAGCAATTTTAAATGCGGAGCTTAAAACACTCCTTTTAATAAAGGCTAACATGGTTCCTTCGATCATATCAAGTTCATTACGTTAACGATTTTTTGTCAAAAACCAGCCATAACCCTTCGTCGTTTCAAATAGACAACACATCATATTCATGCTATGTTTGTTGGCCTACGTCAAGGCATAGTGGATGGTAGCAGTGTATTTGCTTATTTGTTGCAAAGATAGATGCATTAGTATAGGACAGACGTACAGCCTTGTTGGCCTACGTCAAGGGCTTGTACGATGTACCTAAATTAATCAGGACAACGACGGGTAGAACTTGACTTGCGTCTTATGATTTGTTGGCCTACGTCAAGGTCATAAGAGCTTGGGGTAAAAACTCACATCGGGAGTTTCAAACATAAAGGAAACTTGCAGATTTAGCATACCTTCTGGAGTGTGGTGACTAGAGTGGCTTCCATCTAGTACATCATGCAATGATAGTTGGATCCCGATCCCACTGATGAGTAGGATTACTCTCGGGAAACATTCTCACTTAACAATCAATGCTATAAACCAAGTAAGTGTCCAGAAAGGTGTTAGAGGGGCTACGCCTCCAGGGAAATGAGGTTATTTAATTAAGGAACTTCGCGAAAGCGTTGGAAAACCTCCCTCGAAGTACCAACACCGGCCTGGCTGAAAGGTTAAGCAAGTATTGTGACGTGTGATTAAATCCTGACTAGTTCTTCTTTTAGGTTTTGAAGAAGGATTTGAGGGAACAGTGGGAGCCATCCTGTTTAGATAAACTAATAACCAATCTAAACTTGCAAGAAGCTTATGCTGAGTGTTTTCTTTTCTTTCTCTCTAGCAGCTACCATGACAGGACTAAAACTATTACTTGAAAAAAATATACTGACCGGGTAGAACTATAAAGATTGGCTAAGAAACGTCAACATTGCACTGACTTATGACAAAGTAGCATATGTTACCACCGCTGTTCCTCCCCTTATCCCAGGACCAGATTCCTCAGTTGTGGACAAGGAAGTTCGCAAAACCTGGGATCTAGATTGTGAGCGAGATAAGTGTATCGTGCTGGCGTCCATGAACAATGAACTCCAGAAACAGCACTAGAGTATGGATATTATATCCATCTTTCTCCATGTTAAGGAATTATATCGAGAGCACTCCCGTATCGCGAGGTATGAGACCTCAAGGAAACTCTTCCAGATGAGGTTAGCTCCAGGATCGCCTGTAGGAGAGCACGTCCTTAAAATGATCAGCCTCATTGAGGAACTCGCAAACCTCGGATGCGTGCTAGAGAATGATTTGTATATCAACTTGATTTTAAAGTCCCTTCCCCACACCTTCTCTCAGTTCGTGCTGAGCTTCAACATGCACGAAATGGAAGCTGATCTTCCAAAGCTCCTCAACATGTTGAGGGTAGCAGAGACCTCCTTGAAAAGGGAGAAGACCCCCGTTTTGTATGTTGGCCAATCATCCTCTTCTAAAACTAAAGCGAAAGCTAAAGGGAAGAAGAAGATAAAAGCCACCAAACCAAAGGGTGGGGTCAAGAAGGTGCAGGGAACGAACAAGGCAGGAAGGGTGAAAGCGGATATAAACGAATGCTTTTATTGTCACAAGCAAGGGCACTGGAAGAAGGACTGTATAGCCTTCAAAGCCAAGGACAAGAAGCAAGCTGTTGCTTCTGCTTCAGGTGTGTTCGTAATCGAAAATTGTCTTTCAGTAAACTCTACATCATGGGTACTTGATACCGGTTCTGGTTCTCACATCTGTAATACATTACAGGATCTGAGAAATAGTAGAGTACTGGGAACAGGTGATATGACTCTCCGGATGGGCAATGGATTGCATGTAGATGCTATTAGAATAGGGGAATATCACCTAGGGTTGACTAGTAGGCACATTTTGGTGTTGTACAGCTGTTTTTGTATTCCCAGTATGTTATGTAATATTATATCAGTATCTTTGTTATCTAATGAAGGATATAATTTTGCGCTTGAAAGAAATGCCATGAACATTCTCCTAAATCAAGAACTGATTGGGTATGGCACACTGGAAAACGGCATATACATACTTAATCAACCTCGAATTTTCAATATTCAAAACACACTTAAAAGAAAGGCTCCAGATTCAAATCAAGCCTTCCTATGGCATTGTAGACTTGGTCATATAAACGAAACAAGGTTGACTAAGTTACATAAAGATGGATATCTAGATCCGTTTGAATATTCATTATATGCAACTTGTCAATCATGTATCAAAGGAAAAATGACCAAATCTCCATTCACTGGACACGGAGCAAGAGCCACAGAACTCTTGGGACTTGTACACAGTGATGTATGTGGTCCAATGTCTATACATGCACGAAGCGGTCACTCCTACTTCATCACTTTTACTGATGACTTCTCTAGGTATGGACATGTGTTCTTAATGAAACATAAATCCGAGGCCTTTGAGAAGTATTAGGAGTATAAAAATGAAGTAGAGAAATAAACTGGTAAAAGCATCAAGACACTTCGATCTGATCGAGGTGGAGAATACTTAAGTACCAGTTTCCTTGAATGCTTAAAAGAGAATGGAATTCTCTCTCAGCTTACTCCGCCTTATACACCTCAGCATAATGGTGTATCAGAAAGGAGGAATCGCACGCTATTAGATATGGTGCGTTCAATGACGAGTAGTGCTGAGTTGCCACTTTCCTTCTGGGGATTTGCTCTAGAATCAGCAGCATACTTATTGAATAGAGTTCCAACTAAGTCTGTGCCTACCACTCTATATGAAATGTGCAGCGGGAAGAGACCATATCTCAAGTATATCAAGATATGGGGGTGTCCGGCATATGTTAAAAAGCATAGTCCAGACAAGCTCGGGGCACGATCGGTTTTGTGCAAGTTTGTAGGATACCCCAAACATTCAAGGGGTACATGGTCTACCACACTGAAGAACAAAAGGTGTTTGTCGTTCACCACATTTTCTTCTTAGAAAGCGAATTTCTTGCAAAAGAAATTAGTGGGAGCGCGGTAGAGCTGGAAGAAATTCCAGAATCTCAAACTGCTACCGAGGACTTAGAAGAACCTCAGATTTCAATAGAACATGACGAACCAACACCACTCCACATATCTAGTAGGCTTTCTCATCCTCCTGAAAGATACTATGGTTTTCTTCTAGATGGGGATCGAGAGGATTGCATCATCGATGATGATGAGCCTACTAGTTTTCAGCAGGCTATCACGAGTATTGACTCGGTGAAGTGGATGGATTCTATGAGATCCGAAATGGAATCCATGTACACCAATAAAGTATGGACTTTAGAAGTTTCTCCTCCTGGGGTGAAACCAGTTGGATGCAAATGTATCTTCAAAAAGAAGATTGGTGCACTTGGACAAGTGGAAACCTACAAAGATGGACTCGTTGCAAAAGGTTTTCGTCAAAGACCAGGATTGGACTATGATGAAACCTTTTCACCTGTATTTATGCTTAAATCCATTCGGATCCTGCTTGCCATTGCTGCCTTCCATGACTATGAAATCTGGCAGATGGACGTAAAAAGAGCTTTTCTAAGTGGACATTTAGAAGAGAGTGTTTACATGGATCAACCAGAAGGTTTCTTAAACGGTGGGAGCAGCGGAAGAGTGTGCAGGTTGCTTAAATCCATCTATGGATTAAAGAAAGCATCGCGAAGTTGGAACATCTGCTTTGATGAGACAGTCAAAGAATTTGACTTTATCAAAAATGTAGATGAACCATGTATTTATAGGAAGATTGTAGAAGGAGCAGTAGTCTTCCTCGTTTTGTACGTCGACGACATACTACTGATAGGGAATGATGTCCCCATGCTACAATCAGTAAAGCTCTTCTTATCATAGAAATTCTCCATGAAAGACTTGGGTGATGCAACCTACATTTTGGGCATTAAGATCTATCATGATAGATCTAACAGAATGTTGGGACTTTCACAGTCCAGGTATATTGACACTATACTAAAGAGATTTAGTATGGAAGATTCCAAGCGCGGTAATATGCCCGCTTATCACAGGATCACCCTCTCAAAAGAGATGTCTCTAAAGACTGATGAAGAGAGGGCTCGCATGGGCATTATACCCTATGCTTCGGCAGTAGGATCTATAATGTATGCGATGTTATGTACAAGACCAGATGTAGCTTACGCACTTGGTGTGGTAAGCAGGTATCAGTCTGACCCAGGTGAGAAGCATTGGATAGCGGTAAAGAACATTCTTAAGTACCTGAGAAGGACTAAGGAGATGTTCTTGATTTACGGTAATGGAGACCTCCAGGTAGAGGCTTTTACCGACTCCGGCTTCCAAAGTGACAAAGATGATTCTAAATCCATTTCGGGTTTTGTGTTTACCCTCAATGGAGGGGCGGTATGTTGGAAGAGTTCCAAACAGGATACCGTCGCAGACTCAACTATGGATGCTCAGTATATAGCTGCTAGTGAAGCCGCAAAAGAGGCTGTCTGGATGAGGAAGTTCATCTCTGAACTTCAGGTGGTTCCGTCCATTGCCAATCCAATACCTTTGTATTGTGATAACAATAGGGCTGTAGCATTAGCGAAGGAACCGAGGTCCCATCAGAAATCCAGGCATATCTTAAGGCGGTTTCACCTGATCAGGGAGATCGTTGATCGTCGGGAGATCGAGGTATGGAGAGTGTACACAAAAGACAACACGGCAGATCCATTCACCAAGGCCATCCCTCAAGTCCAGTTCGAGAGGCTGTTTGAGATGTTGGGCATACGGTACGCCAACAACTGGATCTAATGAAGACAGTGGGTACTCATTGCGCCAATTATAGGCCTTAGTGCAAGTGGGAGATTGTTGGATATATATGCCCTAGAGGCCTTCATTGTATAGGATGCTAGGGATATGTATGTACAAGACAGTCTTGCTTAATATGATAGTATGCTATTTGGTTTGTCTTTATCTTAACATATAATATATTTTGCGTAGTATTCATATATATATACATGTTGATAAAGCCCATAGGGTGTTTGCCTGACTACCGGCGTTGTGATGGCAGTCATACTTATGGGAGATGGATAGTCAATAGGCGCATCCTTAGATGTCCCTGGTCGCAGGAGTATCGAGACCGGGCATCGATACTCCGGAGTAGACTAGTGTATACATATCTAGACCCTGAGGAGGGGCGATGGATTGGTCCCGCAACCATTGGTGGAGTGCACCTAAGATTGTATACAGATACTCACTGGGTGTGAGTACACCGGACAGGACTCGCCGAGAACTGACTGGATGGTATTTATACCTGACGTCAGATAGCAGTTCTCAGGTGACATGTGTGTAGATAGTCCGTTGACTTAAGGTCCTCATTGTTCTCGTGTGAGTTCCTACTGTGCTTTGATTACTACCCTACCACGGTTCAAAGGAGTCGTGCAAACAGGTTTTAGTTGGGCACAGTCCCGAGCCACGTGGAGGTAGTCAGTGAGTGTTAGGGATTCGTATCTCCCGGTATAGGGAGTTGATATCGCACGGTGATCGGTTGGTCATTACCATAAGTCCCTGGACAGGGCTGATAGAGAATTACTGATAGATTGATCAGTAGATTCTCGGATGGTAATGGAGCCATGCCGACACGACTTGTACGGTTATTAAGGGTCTGACGTTTACCACCTCCCTAGACCATACATGCGATACTCTTAGAGGAACAGACCGGACTGCACGGATATTGTCACGGACAGGCTCAGTAGGAGTTCGGATGGGTATCCTCATCGGCCTTCTTATCGACATCTACCTAGGGACCGTTACGTACAGCTAGTGCCGCTTGCGGTCTGTGGTTAAACCCACTGCCAGCGTAGTAGTCGAGTCTTTAGAGTCCCACACAGAGTTTTCCCAACTCCAGGCGAAACGATATAGGGGTCGTACGGTTTTTATGACAAGGGTTCGGACAAATACGTGTTTAAACGCACGTACGACATTCAGACAGTTTTTACTAGACGGCTTTGGTTAAAGCCAGATTCTAGTATCAGGTTATTGGATTTATATAGTCTAAAGTTTTTCCGTGTTTTCATGGATGGGAGGGGTGTTCTCGTAATTTCCGGGAAGCTTCTAGAAGCATGGTGACTTGAGGGGTTTAGGTGGCATTGCCATTAATGATATTGTGACTCATAATGTGTGATTCACTATGTCATTCATGCATTATTAAATGCTTAATGACTCACATAGTGAATCACTCATAATACATTTATGTAGCATGATGAATAATCTCTTATTATTCATTTATTGATTTATTCATTATGCTTTATATATCAAGTGAGAAACAATTTCATTTTCATAATTCTAGTTCACCTTCTCTCTCCTCAAGCTCACTCTTTCTTCAAGCTCTAATCCTACCACTCATGAGTTGAGAACAAGGATTAGAAAAGACTAAAAATTCCATAACCTAACTCTATATGATCTAAGTTCCTTTGATTAGCAACTAGAGAAACTTAGTTACCTCAAGTATTGAGGTGAAGCTTGGATTAGGGTTCTCGGGTGGATCATCTATCACTTCGAGGAGGCCGTAGAGATCGTAAAGATGAAGGACACGTATCTCAAGGTATAATCTCTTTACATAGTAGCTAAGAACTTCTATGGTTGTTGTTAATTATCGTTTAGCAAAGATCTTCGGTTAGTCGATGTATGCTTCAAGAACAAGATCGTTTTTCATATTTCCGCCTCCCCGCAACTCATGGGGTGTTGCACATCGACTTACAAATAAAACCCGACGTTCCCTGTCATGTGGATAGCCTGTGCAATGAAAACCTGTACCTCCTACGAGTGCGGCGAATAGCCCGCCAGTTCTAGAACGAAGCCCCCCTCCGTCTCTGCGCCTTGCGATGCGGGCTTGTTGCCTTCTAGAACCCGGCTATTCGTGCACGCCATCGCTGGGTAATCCTAATACAGAAAATGAAAAATAAAATATACAACCGGTGACATCGACCTCATCCCGGTCGTGCCCCAAAATAATATACAAACGGCAAAGACGGCAGTCCACATGTCGGACACTCGCCCCGCAATAACAAATGTACAAATGAATTATAAACTGTATTCTAACATTGCACCACATGCTATCTACCACGACAACCCAACCACAATCACAACACAAGCACACAACATCAAAGCGAATGCCACGTTCGCAAAACCGGTCTAAAAGAACATATAGCAATCAGATGAGTTTACCGATCGAGTGACATTCCCGGTCGCAGATAAAAGTGAATGTACTGATAATAAAATTACGTATTTTAAAATTATGATCGACTAAACTGTAAGTGCACGGCGGCGCCCCGGCCGTCAATCCGAGGCCAAAATGCGGAAACGATGATTTACTTTAACTTTTGAACCGGCACCACCGCGCACTAAAATCCCGGATCGGGCCATTAATCTAGTCCTAGCTAACTAGAGAAGGGGTGGAGAGATATACCGAGCGATCTGTGTCCTTCGGTCTCCTCGTCGTCGTCCCGATCTCCCCACGGAATCTCCGGTCTTCACCTCCTGTCCGGAAGGGCACCACGTCGCCGGCTTCTTTTACGGGCTCCCACCTCTGGACCGAGGCAACTCGGGCACGAAGTTGGCGAGCCGACGTGCCCAAGGATTGCTGTAGAATACGTGTAGTGCTCTATGTCTCAATTGGGATTACTAGAAGTTGCCTTTGGTGGAGGATTGATATGATAACATTTTGGAGATGAAGTTGGGGATTTTTGCAAGCACAAGAGAACCAAAAATCCCCACCAAAAATAATGGGCAGCCCCTCCCTCAAAGTGGCCGGCCTCCTCATGAGCCATAAGAGAATGATTGAGAGGGAGAGAGAGTGTATCCAAAATGAGTGAGCCAATATCATGCAAGAGAGAGAAAGGAGTGATGATGTGAAGAAATGATCACAAGCAAATCCAACACTCCATCATCCATCATCACACTTAAAGTCAAGCAATCATGAAGTCTTGGAGTCAATGAAAGCTACACCCATCATGAAAACTATCATGAAGCAAAAGAAAGTCATGGGTGGGAGAAACATCATGATACAACAATATGCAAAGACAACCCTCCAAAATGCTTATTTGCACAAATGCAAATAAGCCCTCCTCCACCAATCTTCAGCCAATGAAAGATACAAAGAAAATTGGCCGAAACGGAAAGCAAACTGGCAACTTCATAAAACTGATCCCGTAATAAATTACAGGAAACCCCGCTACTGTATATACATACCCGCATTTGTATTCCGACCGAAATACAAATGCAATGAGACAAAATCAACACTGTACAATACTAGGATCCGGCTTAAACCAAAGCCCGCTAGTATTAACCGTTCGATCATGATCCGTGCAATACCGCACGTATCTGATAGAACCCTGCCATATCTCCATACGGCCTCTACAGCGTTTCGCCCGAAACTTGAGAAACTGGTATGAGGGGAACTCTAAAGACTCGTCAATACTTTGGTTGTGGATTTAACCACTAGCACGTCAGAGGTATTAGCCTATACGTAACGGGCTACCAGGTATTGATCAAAAGGGACGTCGATGAGCGAACTCATCCTGATACCCTACTGAGCCTGTCAGTGACAATATCCGTACAGTCCGGTCCGTTCGTCTATGAGCATCGCATGGCGGGCCTAGGGGGTTGGTTAAAGTCAGACCCCCAAAAGCGGTACAAGTCGTGTCGGAGATCAGCCCAGAACACCCTGAGATACTACTGGAATACCAACCAGTAAATCTCCTTCCTTGGCCAAGGACTTCGTGTAATGGCTCTCCTAGACACAGCGCAACCTTACGCCCAATACCGGGAGAGACGAACCCCTACAGATCCGCTCACTGCCTCCATGTGGCTCGGGACTGTACCCAACTAAAACCTGTTTGCACGTCTCCTTTGAGCGTGGTAGGGTAGTAATCAAAGTACAGTGGGAACTCACACGAGACAAATGACGATCTCAGGTCGATGAACTAACCTGTACACATGTCACCAGGGAACTGCTATCTGACGTCAGGTATAAGACCAACTAGCATGTTCCCGGCAAGTCCTGTCCGGTGTACTCATAACCCAATGAGCACCTGTATACATCTTAGGTGAACCAATTGACACCAATGGCTTGTGAGACCGGCCACCGCCCCTCGTCGGGGTCTCGACTGTATACCCCAGTCTACTCTGGAGTATCGATGCCCTGTCTCGAAACTCCCACGACTAGGGACCTTTTAAGGATGTGCTTATAGACTACCAGCTCCCACGTATATGATCGCCCTCATACTCCTGGCAGTCAAGCATGAATCCTAGGGGCTCTATCAACGTGCAATAGTGACCTGTAAGGTCACCTAAAGCAGTACACGATGATAAAGGTAAACCAGATAGCATACTATCATCTTGAGTAAGACTGTCCTACCGGGATAGGTCCTCCCTCAATCATTGCAATCACGTGCCTGTGATCCAATAATTGACTCTGAGGGCACTATCTCCAACAATCTCCCACTTGCACTCAAGGCTAATTATTGCGATATAGCATACTCACAGCCCGTGTGATACCGAACACCCAACTCCTCTACTAATCAGTCTCACAAAACCCGTTTGCGAAACTATTGCGTTCGAGGAATAGCCTCAGTGAGTGGATCCGCCTTGATGTTTCTTTCTATGTCTCTCTATATCTCAAGTTCGCGGAGAAAGCCATTTCCCGAAATGAGCAATACCTGTCTTAGAGTATGTCTGGATATCTGATGGGACCTATCTCATAAATGAACTCCAAATCCAAACTTCTTAGACTGTATCGTCAACTGAACTTAATCAGTTTCCTGCGCCATGCCTCCCTCAGTATCGCCTTGGACAACCTGTCCAAAATACTGCCCCTCATCAGAAGGAAAACTATAACTCTGACAACCAATCTATCATCCATGTCACTTTGGAAGCCTGGAATGATAACTGTCTCCCGAACGAGGCCGTCTCTCATATCCCTAGAACATCTACTTATGTTCTAAAACTGCTTCTACCGTCTCTGCAGGATTGAATCAATATCAACTTATTGGATCACTGCAAAAGCAACATATGGTGTGGTACTTGACATCTCATGATTGACTCAATTGCCTAAGTAAGTGATATTCCAATCATGCACATCCCTCTCCCCTTTAGTCTGTAAGACACCTTTAGAGAGGGTGACTCCATCACCTGCAGGTACACCACCATGCCAGGAGTCATCCATTCTAAATACTCTTAGAATGCTGTCAAGTACCCTGATTGGGACACATCCCAAATCTAGATCTAAAACCATAGATCCAGTAACCAGAATGTCTGATATAATATCCAAGTCATTTTTGGAGAAACCACTGTGTGGCAACCAAAGTATAACCGATTGTATTATAGGAATATCACTTCTTACTCTGTGTATGTCATCCAAATACCAGGACATCACACCCTACTACCTTCTTAACAGATCCATCCCCTATTCTGATGAAGTCAAACCTATGAATGTCATATCAGAAATAGATGATCTATCTCCGCTACATCTGCTTTAGTCTATAAATAGACATAAGCCACTTGTCCAACATGCTTCCGCTGCTCCCACTGACTACGACAACCCTCTGGCAGAGTCATATATACGTACACTTCTAAAGCTAGTTTAGAACGACGCTATACTCATCCTCCTGCCGGGTCTCGCAGCCTGGAACAACATCAATGGCATGTCTGGGTAAACAAGAACATCCCTGTCACCGTACTTGAGGCTACCGGAGTACCTCTCGGGTGCCTGAGGTTACCCACCGTATCTGCGGAGTGACCAATGTAATGTCAAACCAGATTGAATCTTTAGGTTCTTATCAAATCTTTAGTAATCGTTTGCGGTTATGGAATCACTTCCAGTTCTACCATACTCCCACTACTGTTTTCTGAAAAAATCCATTTTTGTTAAAATTGTGGCGAGTCAAGAACAATATCACTATTGGTCTTCCAGATGGTAGAAAGTCAACCCTCGTCATAGCCTGGGTCAACCCACAAACAGCCATTACAGAAACGTGCCTTGTGTTATCCAGAGTCTGGTTTTAAGCATAAGCCGGACAACTCCCCGTACCTTAACAATGTCAAGATATGAACTGTTCTATATCCAATATAGAAACAGAGGCACTGATTTAATTGAACCAGATTCAAATCATGCAGCTGTCTCCAGTGCATGTCAATTAAATAGAAGGAGGCCGATCAACATTACTCAACTTAGGAGTGCTTCCAATTATGAGTAATCTGAAAGAGAAGCAAGTTCTTTAATCATTACTATCAACTAAATACCATACACAAGTATCTATATCTTCGATCACTTTGAAGAATACCGATACTTGCAATACCTGGTTCTCTACTTTATTCATATACCTATAACTTCTCAAAACTCAGACCTTGTGTTTCTACGAAACACTTGTCTAAGAACTAGAGAAGTCATAAGTAAACCGAATATAGCACGAGGATCAACCCCTCTGTCCTAATGGACACTGGACAACAAACAATACACTGTATAAGTCCCTTGAGTCTGATAACTCAATCCCCGTATGTCGTAGGTTGAAAACTGTACTTATGGTTAAGAAGAATTACACCGCTGTTTAATGCTCCTTACCTAACCATCCACTGATATAGGTAAATGTCATAGACATAATTTCAAAAAGGTATATCTCACTCTATAAAAATAGACGTACAGATATATCAATTTGAAATTGGTGCATAACAGCGGATATTCAAAACCAAATATTTGCCGACCGGCAAACAGCCAAGGTGATTTCCTCAAATATCACCAATTACAACGAATTCCGATATAATGAGGACAATCACCAAATTCCCAATAACTTACTCTCACTCATCATCTGTAAAACCATACAGATGTGAGAATCATACCTGGTAAATACATACCCTGGAGCAAGATCTGATTGGGAAATCAGTTTTCCTTTAACAGTAGACAGTGAAACTGAAACATTGAAATGTTTTGATGGGGTATCCCGGTATTCCTAGTAATGCCTCTTCCATTATCCAGATTCACAATTGTAACCGTGTAATTCTTTGCCATCTTTCCAAATCCCTTTATATGTCTTTAGTCATTACCTTCTGCACACCTTCTTAGGCTAAATGGTTTTCTTCCTTCTCTACCGTTCGGCACCAGCCTATGGTTTGGAAGAAGACTATCCAATAAGCATAATGGGTGTACTGTCCTAATCCTAGGAGCACTCGCAATGCGAGAGAAGATGAAGATAAAAGACAACCGACTAAACCTTATTCCTATTTCTCCTGAACCAGAATCCATCCCCGAACTGGAACAAGTTCCTTTCGAGTTCGTATATAACCATACGATGGAGTATCCAATAAACTGTGGATCTTCGTAGTGATACGGAGTGTCCTGGAGAAATACAAAGGTGATTTAGTATTGGCGAAGAAATACATGGTTTGGTCGTGAATAGCAGTCGCAATTTACTTTGCCCTCTTACTAATCTCTTGATATGTCTTTACTTAATACCTTCTGTACACCATCGTTATGCTAATTTGTTTTCTTCATTCCCTACCGGTCGGCACCTGCCTATGGTTTGGAAGAAGACTATCCAATTTGCGTAATAGGTGTACTATCTCCTAAACTAAGGAGTACTCGCAACCTGAGAGAAGGTAAAAGGAAAAGACAACTGAATAGTCCTATCCGTTTTCTCCAGAACCGGAAACCATCCTCGAATAAATTTCTTCGAGTTCGTATATAACCATACGATGGTTTTGTCCAATGGAAGTGGACGTTCGTAGTAAAACATGGTGCTCTGGAGAAAAGGGTAAAGGTAGGAGTGGCAATGAGGTTTGCAACTCTGACAATCCAAAAGCCAGTGTTTAAGAAGGTTCGGTTAATTTGGTCACTGAGTCATAGTCTTAGGGTCGGGTCATGGGTCGCTGCCAAAGAGAGAGAGAAAAGAAACACTCAGCGTGCACTCTAACCTAGATCAGAATGGTTACCAATTTATCTAATCTGGAAACCTCCCACTGTACCGTCAAATTCTCCTCCAAACCTGAAAGAAGAATTAGTCGGGATCACCCGAGGAGTAAACTAACTCATCAGTGGGAATCGGGATCCAACTATCATCGCATGATAACGTGACGGAATCTGCTCACATTATCACACTCCAGAAGGTATGCGCATATCTGGCAAGTTTCAGTTTCTTTAGAAATTCCCGATGTGATTTTTACCCCATGCTCTTATGACCTTGACTTTGGCCAACAAATCATAAGTCACATGTCAAGTTCTACCCGTCATTCTCCAGGTTAATTTGAGCCCACCCGCACAAGCCCTTGACTTTGGCCAACAAGGCTATACGACTGCCCCAAACCAACGCATCTATCTATGCTGCACATGAATACCCAATAGCTACCAATCACTATGCCTTGACTTTGGCCAACAAACATAGCTTGAATACTTATTGACTATCCATGTGAAATGACGGAGGGCTACGAATGATTTCTGGCGAAAACCTTTAACGTAATGAACTTGATATCGTTGAAGGAACCGGATAGCATTTAAAAATATAGTGGCGAAAACCATTGCTAAAGAGGTCACTCCCGGTGAAGGGATCTCGGCTCTTTCCCCGTAGAATGAGGTGCAGGATATTCCAACTGAATACCACGATGCAAAGCAAAAGTAATCGGCTATAGTGAAGTTATTGCCCTGACGCAAACTTCTGTCCAAGGGGTCACTCCCGGTGAAGGGATCTCGGTCCTTGCCTCGTCGACTGAGGAGCAGGATATTCCAACTGAATACCACTGTGCAAAACAAAAATGAACGTCCTTGCAATAATAGCTTTTTGAAAAATGTTCCAACAACATCAGAATCGGTTTGTTTTAGCTTGCATTAATCCGAATCAACGCAGTCCCATCAATTGATTGTAAGTCCATGTTGCCCACCCCGGTACTTGCGGGGAGGTGGAAAACGGAATAAAAATCGGATTTTTATCAACTTAGGCAACATGGACTAGACTATGAAGGATCTTTGCTAAACAAAAACTTGCTAAAGCTAACTAGAAACTAGCTAAGTGCTAGAAAGGTTATACCTTGGGCTTTATGTCCTTCTCTCCTTGCTCCTTGGAGTAGTGGAAGGAGGTCACCTTGTCGTCTTCTCCCGTCAAAGAAAGATCCACCCGAAAGCCTCAACCTTTGGCTTCAACTCCAAGCTAGAAGTAACTAGGGTTCAAGAAGTGCTAGTCCTTCAACCCTAGATGAGAGTAGAGATGATCAAGAGAGGGTTTTTCTCAAGCTCAAGTGTTTCTCAACACATGAGAGGGGAGAGCTTGAGGGAGAGGAAGAACAAGAGAGAGAAATGAAATGATATAATGAGAATAGAATAATCCATTCTCACAAATATATGTGTATTATTTTAATTAGATAATTAGTAAGATAATTGTCATGGTTAATCATGACATGACCATTATCATTTCAATTTGCAAGGATCAAAAAGCATCTTCCAAAAGAAATGATGTTGGTCAAAGTGTCAACCTAGGTCAACAAGTCAAGGAGGTCAAATGGTCAACAACCATAACCATGCACAATTATTAAACTAATTATCAATTAACTATAATACACACATAAGCATTAGGGTTAATAAAATGACAATAGCCATTAACCCTAATCAAGGTCCTCTCCCTTTGTCTCAAACAACTGTGCATACGCACCCGCATTCGTGATTCGAGGAACACGAATACAATGAGAAAAACCAATCCCAAATCATATAATAGGTTCCGGCTTAAACCAAAGTCCGCTAGTATAAACTGTCCGGACAGCAAACGTGCACAAGTGCGCGGATGTGAACGAACCCTGTCGCAAAACCATGCGACCTCTACTCACTTTGCTTGAAGGCGAATAGCTCTCTGTGTGGGACTCTAAAGACTCGACACTACGCTGGAAGTTGGTTTAACCACAGACCGCAAGCGGCACTAGCTGTACGTAACGGTCCCCAGGTAGATGTCGATAAGAAGACTGACGAGGTGAACCCCATCTGAACTCCTACTGAGCCTGTATGTGACAGTCTCCGTACAGTCCGGTCTGTTCGTCTGATACATCGCATGGCGGGCCTAGGGGGCGGTGAACGTCAGTCCCCTAATAGCGGTACAAGTCGTGTCGGAGTGTAGCCCAGAACACCCTAAGATAACACTGGAAACCTACCAGTATATCTCGCTTGCCCTGGCCAGGGACTACTTGTGTAATGGCTCTCCTAGACACAGCGCGATGTCAACCCCCAATACCGGGAGAGACGAATCCTGTCTAACCGTCACTGCCTCCAAGTGCTTCGGGACTGCACCCAAAAACTACCTGTTTGCACGACTCCTTTGAGCCGTGGTAGGGTAGTAATCAAAGTGCAGTGGGAACACACTTGAGGCGAAGTGACAGTGTCAAGTCAACGGACTAAGCTGTACTCATGTCACCTGGGAACTGATAACTGACGATAGGTATAATACCAACCAACAGTCCCCGACGAGTCTTGTCCAGTGTACTCGTAACCTAACGAGCACCCGTATACTATCTCAAGTACGACGTACTGACGGCTGTGGGACAGACCGTCTCCCACACTGGGATGAGAAGCGCATACGCTAGTCTACTCCGGAGTATCGATGGCCTGTCTCGATAGTCCAACGACCAGGGACCTGTATAAGGATGTGCTTATAGATTACCCAGCTCCCACGAGTGCGAGCGCCATCACAACGCTGGTAATCAAGCAAAGATCCCAAGGGATCTACTAATATGTATATCAGCGATATGCTAAAAGAAACACATGCACATATTGAAGTAGAGACAAACCAAGTAGCATACTACCATTTCGAGCAAGATTGTATATACAGCTGTGAATATCCCAAGCTTCCATCAAGTAATATACAAACTAGTATGATACAGTAATGGCCTCTAGGGCATATACACTAACAATCTCCCACTTGCACTAAGGCCATGTACTGGCGTATCGAAGACCTGTCATCTCGATCAGCCGCTCAAACTGAGTCTGGGGTAGGGCCTTCGTGAGTGGATCTGCAGTGTTATTCTCCGTATTTACTCTCTTCACCTCGATCTCCCGGCGATCTACGATCTCCCTGATCAGGTGGTACCGCCTCAAAATGTGCTTGGACTTCTGATGGGACCTGGGTTCCTTCGCTAAAGCTATAGCTCCGTTGTTGTCGCAATACAGCGGTATTGGATCAACAATGGTAGGAACCACCTGAAGCTCCGTGAGGAACTTCTTCATCCAGACAACTTCCTTTGCGGCATCGCAAGCAGCTATGTACTCCGCTTCCATAGTGGAGTCTGCAACGGTCTCCTGCTTGGAACTCTTCCAGCAAACCGCCCCTCCATTGAGGGTAAAGACATAACCCTACATGGACTTGGAGTCATCCTTGTCACTCTGGAAGCTGGAGTCAGCAAAGGCCTCGAGCTGGAGGTCTTTTCCGCCATACACCAAGAACATCTCCTTAGTCCTTCTCAGGTACTTGAGAATGTTCTTTACCGCTATCCAGTGTTTCTCCCCTGGGTTCGACTGATACCGTCTTACAACGCTCAATGCGTATGCTACATCTGGTCTGGTACACAACATCGCATACATTATAGAGCCTACCGCAGAAGCGTAGGGTATAATAGACATGCGATCCCTCTCCAAATCAGTCTTGGGAGATATCTCTTTGGAGAGGGTGATCCCGTGACAAGCCGGTAGATTACCGTGCTTGGAATCTTCCATACTGAATCTTTTCAGTATGGTGTCGATGTACCTTGACTGTGAAAGTCCCAACATCCTCTTAGATCTATCACGATAGATCTGGATCCCCAGAATGTAGTTGGCATCGCCCAGGTCCTTCATGGAGAACCTCTGCGACAAGAATCCTTTGACTGACTGTAGCATAGGAATATCATTTCCTATTAGGAGAATGTCATCCACGTACAAGACGAGGAATACCATAGTTCTCCCTACAATCTTACTGTAAATGCATGGTTCATCTGAATTTTTGATAAAGTCGAATTCTTTGACAGTATCATCAAAGCAGATGTTCCAACTCCGTGATGCCTGCTTAAGTCCATAAATGGACTTGAGCAACTTGCACACTCTACCGCTGCTCCCACTCTGTATGAATCCTTCTGGCTGATCCATATAGACGCACTCTTCCAAATTTCCATTTAGGAAAGCCGTCTTTACGTCCATCTGCTAGATTTCATAATCGTGGAAGGCAGCAATGGCAAGAAGGATCCGAATGGATTTCAGCATAGCCACTGGAAAAAAGGTCTCGTCATAGTCCAAACCAGGTCTTTGACGAAAACCTTTTGCTACAAGTCTAGCTTTATAGGTCTCAACCTGCCCATCTACACCAATCTTCTTTCTGAAGATCCATTTGCATCCTACGGGTTTTACCTCTTCTGGAGCAAAGTCCAAAGTCCAAACTTTATTGGTGTACATAGACTCCATCTCGGCCCGCATTACATCCAGCCATTTTACCGAGTCACCGCTCTGAATGGCTTGCTAGAAGCTAGTGGGCTTACCATAATCCATAGTGCAGTCCTCTCTATCCCCGTCTATGAGAAAACCGTAGTATCTCTCTGGCGGATGAGACTGCCTACTACTCCTGCGGAGTGGTGTTGGGATGTCCGGTTCTCTTGAAACTTCTGGTTCTTCCAAGCTTTCAGTAATAGCTTGTGGTTCTGGAATTTCTTCCAGTTCTATTGCGCTCCCACTTATCTGATTTTCTAAAAATTCAGTTTCCAAGAAGTGGGCATGCTGAGAAACAAAAACCTTTTGTTCCTCTGCGGAATAGAAAAGATACCCCCTGGAGTTCTTTGGGTATCCCACAAACTTACACAGTACTGAGCGTGCCTCGAGCTTGTCCGCATGCTGCTTTTTTACAAAAGCTGGACATCCCCATGTCTTAAGGTACTTGAGATAGGGTTTCTTCCCACTCCATATCTGATATGGGGTGGTAGGCACAGTCTTGGTTGGAGCTTTGTTCAAGAGATATGCTGTTGTTTCTAGCGCATAACCCCAGAAGGATCGCGGTAACTCAGCCTTACTCATCATGGAACGAACCATATCCAATAGGGTTCGATTCCGCCTTTCCGATACACCGTTGTGTTGTGGTGTGTATGGAGGAGTAAGCTGAGAGAGAATTCCATTCTCTTTTAAGTAGCCCAGAAACTCGGCACTTAAGTATTCACCACCTCGATCAGATCTCAGTGTCTTGATACTTTTGCCTGTTTGTTTTTCAACTTCATTCTTGTATTCTTGAAATTTCTCAAAGGCCTCAGATTTTTGGTTCATCAAGAAGACATGTCCATACCTAGAGAAATCATCTGTGAAAGTAATGAAGTATGAATAACCACTTCGCGCATTTGTAGACATTGGACCACACACATCGCTGTGTATGAGTCCCAAGAGCTCGTTTGCTCTTTCTCCGTGTCCAGTAAACGGAGTCTTTGTCATCTTTCCCATGAGACAAGATTCACAAGTGGAATAAGACTGATACTCGAACGGATTCAAGTATATCTCTCTATGTAACTTTGTTAACCGTGTCTCATTAATGTGACCAAGTCTACAATGCCATAAGAAAGCCTGATTTGTTTCCGGAGACTTTCTTTTAAGTGTGTTCTGGACACTGAAGATCTGAGCTTGATTCAATACGTATATACCGTTTTGTAATGTACCTGACCCAATCAGAACTTGATTTAGGTGGATGTTAACTACATCGCTTACAAAAGTAAAATCATATCCTTCCTTAGAAATTAAGGATACATATATGATATTACAAGTCGCACCTGGTACATAAAAACAGTTACGCGGAATCAATATCTGCCCAGTTGTCAGTCCTAGATGATATTCCCCTACGGATTCAGCATACATGCTCATTCCGTTAGCAACCCTGAGAGTCATATCACCTTTCTTGATAACCCTACGGTTTCTCAGAGCCTGTAACGAGTTACAGATATGAGATCCTGATCCGGTATCCAATACCCAGGAAGTAGGGTTAACTGACATACAGTTCTCTATTACAAACACACCCGAAGCCGAAGCCACAACATGCTTCGAATTCTGGCTACTGGCTTTGCAAGCCCTGCAATCCTTCTGCCCATGTTCATTCCCGTAACAATAGGAACATCCCTCTTTTACTGCATCCATTCCTGAAACTTCTGTCTTTCCCTTTCTTACTACTTCCCTAGTTTCCTTTAGGGTAGTAGGTAGAGACTGTTGAACTGAGTCAGCATGTGACCCGTTCTTCAACGTGGTCTTCAGGTCCGAGAGCTCAAAAGAGCTGGTCTCTGTAAAGATGTTGCCCCCTACAGATGACCTGACAGCCAACCTCGCTGGAAGCAATTCGTTCGAGGTCTCATATCTTGCGATACGAGATTGCTCTCCATATAAAACTTTGTTATGGAGGAAGATAGAAGCTGAGTCCATCTTCTCGTGCTGCCTCTGGTATATACCATCAACTGAGGCTAACACGAGGCACTTGGCTTTCGCACAGTCTTCTTCCGATGTCCTACGAATATCAATATCCGTGACAGGGGAAACTGGACCTGAGACGGCAGGGGTTAGATCAGTCAAGAGGTGTCCCAGCTTGTCCTGGACAATGGGCATCTGGACAGACCTTTGCCAGTCATAACAGTCAGATTCAGTCATTTTATTATCTAGATGTAACCTAGGTGCGGTCATTTGGTCGCTGCAATTAAGAGAGAGAGAAGAAAACACTTAGCATGATGCTCTTGCAAGTTTAGATTAGTTTTTAATTTATCTAAACAGGATGGCTCCCACTGTCTCTCGAATCCCTCCTCAAACCATAAAGGAAGAATTAGTCGGGATCTTTCTCACCGTACAATACTTGCTTAACCGTTCAGCCAGGCCAGTGTCGGTACTTCGAGGGAGGTTTTCCAACGCTTTCGCGAAGTTCCTTAATTAAGTAACCTCTTTTCCCTATGGGCGTAGCCCCGCTAACACCTTTCTAGACACCTACTAAGTTTATAGCATTGATCGTTAAGTGAGAGTTTTCCCGAGGAGTAGCAAATACTCACAGTAGGATCGGGATCCAAATATCATCGCGTGATAAAACCGAAGGAATCCTACCAGAATCATCACACTCCAAATGGTATGCAGCGCTAGCAAGTTTCAGTACTTATGAAACTCCCAATGTGGATTTTTGCCCCATGCTCTTATGACCTTGACGAAGGTCAACAAATCATAAGTCACATGTCAAGTTCTGCCCGTCATTATCCAGGTTAATTTGAACCCACCCATACATACCCTTGACGAAGGTCAACAAGGTAGCACGACTGTCCCAAACCAACGCATCTATCTATGCTACATATGAACACCCAATAGCTATCAATCACTGTGCCTTAACGAAGGTCAACAAGCATAGCTTGAATACTATTGAATATCCATACGAAATGACGGAGGGCTACGAATGGTTTTGGCGAAACCGTGAACGTAGTGAACTTGATATAATCGATGGAACGAGATAGCTTTTAAAAAGAGTGGTTCAAGCTCCGCGTTTAAAAGTTTAGTTTTGAAAAGAACCGAGTGGTTTTCAAAGTGTTCCAATCGACTTTTACTTGGTTTATTTTCTTGCATTAGTTCTTTTAATGCGTCCCATCATTTAATCCTACCATTGCAGAAAACAACCAAAATATGACGTACGCTTATGCCATTCGCATTCGCCACGTGGCCCCGTCATCGCCCGTTAGGTTACTTAACTAACGACAGAGCGGGGGCTGGGCTAGCGCGGCTGTAAAACATAAGCAACGCCTAAATAGTTATCATATAAATATATATAGCAATGATAGATATTACAGATCACAGATGAATACATTGGATATACTTGGAATCCGCAATCCGTTCGAGCCTGCAACGAAAAGCGGATTACACGGTCGCGGTGAATAGCCAATACCCCACCCGAGACCCTTATGGGTGCGACAAACTATCCGCCAAGTACCCGAAGCGAAGCAACCTCCCTCAACACCGTGAGTAGGCCACTCGGCACTTCGAGATACCCGGTAGTTTGTGCACCCCCTCCATGGGTCTATCCTAGGAGCAAAAACAGTAAAAAGAATTATACAATGACGGCTACAACCCCGACCCGGTTACGCGGCCATACAAATAATAATATTACATCAATTTACATATTACAATGAAGGGAAGAAAAAGCAACACTCATCTCACATCCACCCCGGCTATTCACCCGCCACAATCTAACCCATTCATATACACATACCGACATCAAACACAGATCACAGATATGTATAACCCCGACTAATCGACATATAGCGATTAGCCGACGTTCAATACATACAAACATCACAGATATAACCCTTATAATCAAAGTGTATTGAAGTTCCGAAAAAAATACGGATTTATAGGCCCCCAAAAATAAATTTCTATTCTGGAAAATCTGGGCACATATAAAATATCTTAAAAATCCTAAAACCAAGCCAGACATACACTGCACAAAACTCGACCCAGTGAAGAGCCAACTTGGCCGCGGTTGCGCGGCAATAGCTTGCTATTGCCGCGGAACCGCGGCTCCTTGGTCGAGTCACTGGACCGGGTTTGGTGGTTATCTTTAAAAAACTCTGAGACGATTTTTGGAGTATAACAAATTTTGTTTTGACCAGAAAAAATTTTAACAGAAACTTAGGGTTTCGAAAACTTGGTTTTTCGATTTTTACGTTTCGAACTTCGATACACTTCACTACTTAGCTAGTTTATGTTTAGTTAGGCTCTGGTACAACTGTAAGTCCACGTTGCCCACCCCGGTACTTGCGGAGAGGCGGAAAACGGAATAAAAATCGGATTTTTATCAACTTAGGCAACATGGACTAGACTATGAAGGATCTTTGCTAAACAAAAACTTGCTAAAGCTAACTAGAAACTAGCTAAGTGCTAGAAAGGTTATACCTTGGGCTTTATGTCCTTCTCTCCTTGCTCCTTGGAGTAGTGGAAGGAGGTCACCTTGTCGTCTTCTCCCGTCAAAGAAAGATCCACCCGAAAGCCTCAACCTTTGGCTTCAACTCCAAGCTAGAAGTAACAAGGGTTCAAGAAGTGCTAGTCCTTCAACCCTAGATGAGAGTAGAGATGATCAAGAGAGGGTTTTTCTCAAGCTCAAGTGTTTCTCAACACATGAGAGGGGAGAGCTTGAAGGAGAGGAAGAACAAGAGAGAGAAATGAAATGATATAATGAGAATAGAATAATCCATTCTCACAAATATATGTGTATTATTTTAATTTGATAATTAGTAAGATAATTGTCATGGTTAATCATGACATGACCATTATCATTTCAATTTGCAAGGATCAAAAAGCATCTTCCAAAAGAAATGATGATGGTCAAAGTGTCAACCTAGGTTAACAAGTCAAGGAGGTCAAATGGTCAACAACCATAACCATGCACAATTATTAAACTAATTATCAATTAACTATAATACACACATAAGCATTAGGGTTAACAAAATGACAATAGCTATTAACCCTAATCAAGGTCCTCTCCCTCTGTCTCAAACAACTGTGCATACGCACCCGCATTCGTGATCCGAGGAACACGAATACAATGAGAAAAACCAATCCCAAATCATATATTAGGATCCGGCTTAAACCAAAGCCCGCTGGTATAAACTTTTCGGACAGCAAACGTGCACGAGTGCACGGATGTGAACGAACCCTGTCGCAAAACCATGCGACCTCTACTCATTTTGCTTGAAGGTAAATAGCTCTCTGTGTGGGACTCTAAAGACTCGACACTATGCTGGAAGTGGGTTTAACCACAGACCGCAAGCGGCACTAGCTGTACATAACGGTCCCCAGGTAGATGTCGATAAGAAGACTGACGAGGTGAACCGCATCTGAACTCCTACTGAGCCTGTATGTGACAGTCTCCGTACAGTCCGGTCTGTTCGTCTGATACTTCGCATGGCGGGCCTAGGGGGGCGGTGAACGTCAGTCCCCTAATAGCGGTACAAGTCGTGTCGGAGTGTAGCCCAGAACACCCTGAGATTACACTGGAAACCTACCAGTATATCTCGCTTGCCCTGGCCAGGGACTACTTGTGTAATGGCTCTCCTAGACACAGCGCGATGTCAACCCCCAATACCGGGAGAGACGAATCCTGTCTAACCGTCACTGCCTCCAAGTGCTTCGGGACTGCACCCAAAAACTACCTGTTTGCACGACTCCTTTGAGCCGTGGTAGGGTAGTAATCAAAGTGCAGTGGGAACACACTCGAGGCGAAGTGACAGTGTCAAGTCAACGGACTAAGCTGTACTCATGTCACCTGGGAACTGATAACTGACGATAGGTATAATACCAACCAACAGTCCCCGATGAGTCCTGTCCAGTGTACTCGTAACCTAACGAGCACCCATATACTATCTCAAGTACGACGTACTGACGGCTGTGGGATAGACCGTCTCCCACACTGGGATAAGAAGCGCATACGCTAGTCTACTCCGGAGTATCGATGCCCTGTCTCGATAGTCCAACGACCAGGGACCTGTATAAGGATGTGCTTATAGATTACCCAGCTCCCACGAGTGCGAGCGCCATCACAACGCTGGTAATCAAGCAAAGATCCCAAGGGCTCTACTAATATGTATATCAGCGATATGCTAAAAGAAACACATGCACATATTGAAGTAGAGACAAACCAAGTAGCATACTACCATTTCGAGCAAGATTGTATATACAACTGTGAATATCCCAATCTTCCATCAGGTAGTATACAAACTAGTATGATACAGTAATGGCCTCTAGGGCATATACACTAACATTGATCACACCAATAAAGAATGAAAATAATGTTGTACGTATATGCCATCCGCATTCGCCACTGGGTCCCGTCATTACCCGTTAGGTTACTTAACTAACGACAGAGCGGGGACTGGACTAGCGCGAATGCAAAACATTTACAACATCTACTAGTATATATATCAATATATAATATTCGCTCAAGGCGTGATAAAATGCAACATCACAGAAATGTAATAAGTATCACAGAACAATACAGATATCTGGGATCCCCGGGTTTCATAGAGCCGCTACTGAAACCCGACGTTCCCCTGGTCGTGTGGATAGCCTGTGCAATGAAATCCTAGACCCCTACGGGCGCAGCAAGTTACCCGCCAAAACCTGAAGCGGGGCAGCCCCCTTCAGCAACGTGAATGGACCACCCAGCACTTCACGGAATCCGGTAACTTGGGCACCCCTCCTGGGTCAACCTGTACCCCCTACGAGTGCGGCGAATAGCCCGCCAATTCTAGAGTAAAGCCCCCTCCGTCTCAATGCCATGAGATGCGGGCTTGTTGCCCTCTAGAACCCGGCTATCCGTACCCCACCGTAGGGTAATCCTAGTACAGAAAGTAAAATATACATACAACGGGTACATCGACCTCACCCCGGTCGTGCCCCAAAAGAATAATATACAAACAGGCAGTGACGGCAGTCCACATGTCGGACGCTCGCCCCGCAATATCAAATGTACATAATACAACCAAAACTGTCATAGCATTGCATCCAGGCTATCCCCCACGACCAATCCGCAACATTACAGCACAACATAGAACATCAACGTGAATGTCACGTTCGCAAATCCGTCTAACCGGGCTATAGCAGTTAGACAGGATTTATCGATCAAGTGACATTCACTGTCGCAGATATAATGTAAATACTGTGAACTAACATGTTTAAAATATTCGATCGATCAAATTTACCCAAGTGGGCCCCCAAGCACTACAGTAGCACTCAAAGAAAATCTGGGCCCAAAAAGAATATTCCAAAAACCCCAATTTCAACTCAGAAGCCCACTGTTAAAATTTGGTGCGTTGACAAGTCAAAGTGGCGGCGGAGCCGCGGCCAATGCGTGGGTTTGGCCGCGGTTCCGCGGTGGAATGGTGACGTCACGCGACCAAATTTTCACAGTATGCTTAGAATTCCCTTCACGTGTTTCTGCAATGACCTGAAAAAATTTTGGAGCTAAAAAAAATTCGACAGAAACTGATGCACTTGAAATCGGGTTTTCGGAAAATCCGTTCGATCGAACTTGTAAACACGTTAGACCAAGCTAGACTAGGTTAATGGCGTGGCTCTGATACCAATGTAAGTTCACGGAGGCGCCCCGGCCGTCAATCCGAGGACAAAATGCGGAAACGATGATTTACTTTAACTTTTGAACCGGCACCACCGCGCACTAAAATCCCGGATCGGGCCATTAATCTAGTCCTAGAAAACTAGAGAAGGGGTAGAGAGATATACCGAACGATTGGTGTCCTTCGGTCTTCACGTCGTCGTCCCGATCTCCCCGCGGAATCTCCGGTCATCACCTCCTCTCCGGAAGGGCACCACGTCGCCGGCTTCTTTTACGGGCTCCCACCTCTGGACCGAGGCAACTCGGGCACGAAGTTGGCGAGCCGACGTGCCCAAGGATTGCTGTAGAATACGTGTAGTCTATGTCTCAATTGGGGTTACTAGAAGTTGCCTTTGGTGGAGGATTGATATGATAACATTTTGGAGATGAAGTTGGGGATTTTTGCAAGCACAAGAGAACCAAAAATCCCCACAAAAAATAATGGGCATCCCCTCCCTCAAAGTGACCGGCCTCCTCATGAGCCATGAGAGAATGAATGAGAGGGAGAGAGAGTGTATCAAAAATGAGTGAGCCAATATCATGCAAGAGAGAGAAAGGAGTGATGATGTGAAGAAATGATCACAAGCAAATCCAACACTACATCATCCATCATCACACCTAAAGTCAAGCAATCATGAATCATGGAGTCAATGAAAGCTACACCCATCACGAAAACTATCATGAAGCAAAAGAAAGTCAAGGGTGGGAGAAACATCATGATACAACAATATGCAAAGACAACCCTCCAAAATGCTTATTTGCACAAATGCAAATAAGCCCTCCTCCACCAATCTTCAGCCAATTAAAGATACAAAGAAAATTGGCCGAAACGGAAAGCAAACTGGCAACTTCATAAAACTGATCCCGTAATAAATTACAGGAAACCACGCTACTGTATATACATACCCGCATTTGTATTCCGACCGAAATACAAATGCAATGAGACAAAATATACACTGTACAATAGTAGGATCCGGCTTAAACCAAAGCCCGCTAGTATTAACCGTCCGATCATGATCCATGCAATACCGCACGTATCTGATCGAACCCTGCCATATCTCCATACGGCCTCTACAGCGTTTCGCCCGAACTTGAGAAACTGGTATGTGGCGGACTCTAAAGACTCGTCAATACTTTGGTTGTGGATTTAACCACTAGCACATCAGAGGTATTAGCCTATACGTAACGGGCTACCAGGTATTGACCAAAAGGGACGTCGATGAGCGAACTCATCCTGACACCCTACTGAGCCTGTGAGTGACAATATCCGTACAGTCCGGTCCGTTCGTCTATAAGCATCGCATGGCGGGCCTAGGGGGTTGGTAAAAGTCAGACCCCCAAAAGCGGTACAAGTATGTCGGAGATCAGCCCAGAACACCCTGAGATACTACTGGAATACCTACCAGTAAATCTCCTGCCTTGGCCAAGGTCTTCGTGTAATGGCTCTCCTAGACACAGCGTGACCTTACCCTCAATACCGGGAGAGACGAACCCCTGCAGATCCGCTCACTACATCCATGTGGCTCGGGACTGTACCCAACTAAAACCTGTTTGCACGTCTCCTTTGAGCGTGGTAGGGTAGTAATCAAAGTACAATGAGAACTCACACGAGACAAATGACGATCTCAGGTCGATGAACTAACCTGTACACATGTCACCAGGGAACTGCTATCTGATGTCAGGTATAAGACCAACTAGCATGTTCCCGGCGAGTCCTGTCCGGTGTACTCATAACCCAATGAGCACCTGTATACATCTTAGGTGAACCAACTGACACCAATGGCTTGTGAGACCGGCCACCGCCCCTCGTCAGGGTCTCGACTGTATACACCAGTCTACTCTGGAGTATCGATGCCCTGTCTCGAAACTCCCACGACTAGGGACCTTTTAAGGATGTGCTTATAGACTACCAGCTCCCACGTATATGATCACCCTCATACTGCTGGCAGTCAAGCATGAATCCTAGCGGCTCTATCAACGTGCAATAGTGACCTGTACGGTCACCTAAAGCAGTATACGATGATAAAGGTAAACCAGATAGCATACTATCATCTTGAGTAAGACTGTCCTACCGAGATAGGTCCTCCCTCAATCTTTGCAATCACGTGCCTGTGATCCAATAATTGACTCTGAGGGCACTATCTCCAACATAAACTTTCCAAGTGGGCCCCAAGTATTAAACCAACACTTTAACAAATCTGTGCCCAAAAAGTAATTATTCCAGAAACCGCAATATCCAAATAATGAGGCCCAGAAAATATTTGATCACGTGGGCCCCCAAAATGGCCGCGGATCCGCCGCCAATAGGGGGTTTGCGCGGCGGGTCCGCGGCGGTTTAGAGGGCTCACGTTCCAAATTTTCTTCTGTGATCTTAAATAAGACTGCATGATTTTCTGAGAGCAAAATATTGATTTTTCGAGCACTTTAAAAATCGACAGAAACATCATGTGAGGAAATGCAGTTTTTGAAAAATCCAGTCGATCGTTATTCTAAACAAGATTTAACAAGCTAGTATAGGTTTTATGGGTGGCTCTGATACCATGAAGGGTTACCCTAGCACCCCGGCCATCTCACGTGGCCAAATGCAGAACAAAAATTTTTCTTATGAATGAAACTTGGCGCTAAACTAAACCCTAAAACTGGATCTTTCCATAAAACTAACTAGCTACACTAAGAGAACTATCTACTATGATAGAAACCTCACCAATTGAACCAAGTCCTTCGGTCTTCATTCTTCATCATATGCTCTAAGTGGCCTCCTTGAACTTGTTCGATCATCAACTCCGGCTCCATCGGTCCTCCGGGATCGAGCTTGTTCTCCGGCCTTGCTTTGTCGTAGATGATCCACCTGAGGGGTATGATCCATGGCTCTAGCTCTTTGCTAAATATCAAAAGAGCAACTAGAGAACTTGGGATGCTAGTCGAAGTAATCTAGGATGTAGTTTTGGAGTTCTAAGTGTGAAGCTATCTCTTTCTCGCCTCTTCACTTGATTCTCAACACATGAGAAGGTAGTAAAGAGGAAGAAGATAAAGGTGGAGGAAGCTAGAGAGGAGGGAGGAGCTTGGAGAGAAAATGGAGCTCAAGAAAATAATGAGCAAGCATGAAAGAGAAATTCACACACCTTGGTTTTGTGTATGAATTCTTTCAATAAACAATAGCAACCATACTTCAATAGTAAACCCAAAATGAATTATAAATTCATTTGTTCACTATTGAAGCATGGTCACTCCCATTCATCCCTCACCTCTCACTTTACTCCTCATTTCCAATTATGAAATAAAAGGAAAATCCAAAATGAGGTGGCCACCTTCTAGAAGGAAAACTGTAATAAATACGGATTTCTAACTACTGTACAATATACCGGCAATCAGATAAAAATCCGAACGCCCAAAAGAGATAGAATAACACGAAGAACGTAATACTAGAATATATATATCGAAATACATATATGTAAATTATTAAATCAATACCTGATTTAATAATCCGGCTCAAACCCGAGCCGGCTAGTATTACAAACTGTCCGATCGAAAATCCGAGTACCAAGTACATCAATCGATCGAACCCTGCACGTATCCAATACGGCTACTACATCATTTCGCCTGAATCAGGGAAACCCTCTGTGCGGGACTCTAAAGACTCGACAGTACTCTGGCAGTGGGTTTAACCACAAGCACGTCAGCAGCACTAGCTGTACGTAACGGCTGCCCAGGTACCTGTCGAAAAGGAAGGCCGACGAGCAAACTCATCTGGATCTCCTATTGAGCCTATCCGTGACAATATCCGTACAGTCCGGCCTCTTCGTCAAAGAGTATCGCATACCGGGTCTAGGGGATGATGAACGTCAGACTCTAACAACCTCATAAGTCATGCCGATGTGGCTCAGGACTAATCCGGGAAACTGCTGATCAGCCTATCAGTAAATCCCAAGTGCCGTGGCCAAAGTCTTATGGTCCTGACCAATCGAATCACAGTGCGATATCGACTCCCTATACCGGGAGAGACGAATCCCCGACAATCGCTCACTGCTTCCATATGGCTCGGGACTGAACCCAACCAAAATCTGTTTGCACGACTCAGTAGAGCCGTGGTAGGGTAGTGATCAAAGTTCAGTGGGAACTCACACGAGACAAATGCCTATCTCCGGTCCAAAGACTAACCTGTACACATGTCACCTGAGAACTTCCATCTGACGATAGGTATAGTACCATATGGAAGTTCTCGGCGAGTCCGTCCAGTGTACTCACACCCAGTGAGCACCTGTATACGATCTTAGGTGCATCAGACCAATGGCTGCGGGACCAGCCATCCCCCGACAGGGCTAGAAACGTACACACCAGTCTACTCTGGAGTATCAGTGCCCAGTCTCGATACTCACGCGACTAGGGATCATTTAAGGATGTGCTTATGGACTACCCTGCTCCCACAAGTATGATCGCCATCACAACGCAGGTAGTCAAGCAAGATCCTAGGGGCTTTATCAACATGTAACCGCAATATGTAATAACGAGTATGACATATGCCATGTTAAGATAAAGACAAACCACAATAGCATACTACCGTATCGAGTCTTTATCAATATGTGCAAACCAGATATAATAACAATAAATACACATATCCCGATGAAGACAAGTCAAATAATATACTATAAAACTGAGCAAGATTGTTCTGTACATACATATCCCTAGTATCCATATGTATACATATACAATACTGGCCACTAGGGCATATACATCCAACAACCGGTAGGTATTCCAGTAGTATCTCAGGGTGTTCTGGGCTACACTCCGACACGACTTGTACCGCTTTTGGCGGTCTGACTTTTACCAACCCCCTAGGCCCGACATGCGATGCTCATAGACGAACGGACCGGACTGTACGGATATTGTCACTGACAGACTAAGTAGGGTGTTAGGATGAGTTCGCTCATCGACCTCCTTTTTGGTCAATACCTGGTAGCCCGTTACGTACAGCTAGTACCTCTGACGTGCTAGTGGTTAAATCCACAGCCAAAGTATTGACGAGTCTTTAGAGTCCCCCACAGACAGTTTTCAAGTTTCGGGCGAAACGTTGTAGAGGCCGTATGATATATGGCAGGGTTTGATCATATACGTGCAGTAGCGCACGGATCATGATCGGACGGATCATACTAGTGGGCTTTGGTTTAAGCCGGATCCTAGTATTAGATTTGTTGGATTACTTTAGTCTCATCCCATTCGCATTCAGTCGGAATGCGGATGTATGTATGTATATACAGGTGAGGGGTATCCTTGTGATCCGTCACGAGTTTACTTTAGATGTTGCCGTATCTTTTTATTGTTGTAAACATTTGGATTAACGTTTACAAATGGAAATTGTGAGCTAGAAATCATCATGAGGTGCATTTTATTGTGACAAATGCAACCTAGTGACTCCTGGTCTCTTTTATTGTGCATATGTCACATTTTGTGATGGATTTGAGTGTTGAAATGAGAGGAAGAGAGAGAAGGGCAGCCACGATAGAGGTTGGCTCTTGTATTATTTTCTTCTTGCTCTCTTTTTCATTTCATCACAAATGAGAAAGAAAAAGCCTCTTCTTCTTCTTCTTCCTCTAGCTCACAAATTCCATCAATGGTATCATCTTCAACCTCCATCCATACAATAGATGCAAGAGACAAAGTTGTTACACACATTCTCTACATCGCCTTGGACACGTCGGCTAGCGAACTTCGTGCCGGAGCTGCTTCGGACGAAGCGGGAGCCCGTAAAAAGACTCGAAGATGTAGTGCCCTTTCCGACGAGGAGATCGAGATCGGAGATGCGGCGAGGAGCTTGGGATGGTGGCCAAAGACCGAAGGACACGGATCGATCGGTATAGCTTTTCCAATACTTTCTCTAGTTGCTAGTTATAGGTTAATGGTTCGATCCGGATTTATAGTATACGATAGCGTCGGTTTCAAGTTTTCGTTTCCGCATTTTGGCCTCGGACAGACGGCCGGGGCGCTGCCGTAGACTTACATGGTTTCAGATCCACGCCCTTAACCTTTACTAGCTTGTTCTAACGCGTTTAAAACATCGATCGATCGAAATTTCCGAATCGTATTTTCATTTCAGTGCGCTTGCTGTCGATTTTCAATGTTGGTCAGAAAAATATTTTAGGCATCTTAAAAATACATGCAGGCATAATTAAAGCTACAGAAAAGTTTGGAGATCTAACTCCAAAATTCCGCCGCGGAACCGCCGTGAAATGTCGCATTTGGCGGTCCTTCCGCGGCCCTTTTTGGGCTACAGTAACCCAAATTTTTTCTGGGGATTTATTTCATGGAAATATGATTTTTGTGATATATAGTTTTGTCCCAGATTATTTTGAGTGCTGGAATTGTACTTGGGGCCCACTTCGGGAAGTTTTGTCGATCGGAATTTTAAATACGTTAGTTTATAGTACTTACATTATATCTGCGACCGTGAATATCATTCGAGCGGTAAATCTTGTCTAATTGCTATAGTCCTTTTAGACGGGTTTGCGAACGTGACATTCACGTTGATGTTCTGTGTTGTGCTGTGATGTTGCGGATTTGTCGTGGTGGATAGCCTGGATGCAATATTAGTACAGTTTGGTTATATTTGTACATTTGATATTGTGGGGCGAGCGTCCGACATGTGGACTGCCGTCACTGCCTGTTTGTATATTATTCTTTTGGGGCACGACCGGGCTGAGGTCGATGTACCCGTTGTATATATTTTACTTTCTGTACTAGGATTACCCCGCAGAGGGGTGCACGGATAGCAGGGTTCTAGGGGGCAACGGGCCCGTATCTCATGGCTTTGAGATGGATGGTGCTTCACTCTAGAATTGGCGGGCTATTCGCCGCACTCGTAGGGGGTACAGGTTGACCCAAGGAGGGGTGCTCAAGTTACTGGATTCTGTGAAGTGCTGGGTGGTCCATTCACGTTGTTGAAGGGGGTTGCCTCGCTTCAGGTTTTGGCGGGTAACTTGCCGCACCCGTAGGGGTCTAGGATTTCATTGCACAGCCTATCCATACGACCAGGGGAACGTCGGGTTTCAGTAGCGGCTCTATGAAACCCGTGGATCCTAGATTATCTGTATTGTTCTGTGATGCTTATTACATTTCTGTGATGTTGCATTTTATCACGCCTGGAGCGATTATTATATATTGCTATATATATACTAGCAGATGTTGTATATGTTTTACACCCGCGCTAGTCCAGTCCCCGCTCTGTCGTTAGTTAAGTAACCTAACGGGTGATGACGGGACCCAGTAGCGAATGCAGATGGCATATATGTACATTGTATTTTCGTTCTTTTGTGGTATGATTAATTGATGGGACTGCATTGATTCGGATCAATGCAAGATAAATAAACCTATTCTGATGTTGTTGGAACATTTTTCAAAAAGCTGTTATTGCAAGGACATTCTCTTTTGTTTTGCACAGTGGTATTCGGGTATGAATATCCTGCACCTCAGTCGATGAGGCAAGGGCTGAGATCCCTTCACCGGGAGTGACCCCTTAGACAGAAGTTGGCGTCAGGGTAATAACTTCACTATAGCCGATTGCCTTTTGCTTTGCATCGTGGTATTCAGTTGAAATATCCTGCACCTCATTCTACGGGGAAAGAGCCGAGATCCCTTCACCGGGAGTGACCTCTTTAGCAAAGGTTTTCGCCACTATATTTTTTATAAAAAGCTATCCGGTTCCTTCAACGATATCAAGTTCATTACGTTAAAGGTTTTTCGCCAAAAACCATTCGTAGCCCTCCGTCATTTCAGAAAGGTAGCACTTAGTATTCATGCTATGTATGTTGGCCTTCATCAAGGCATAGTGTATGGTAGCTATTTGTTACTTTTCTGATGCATAGATAGATGCGTTGGTTTGGGACAGTCGTACTACTATTTTGGCCTTCGTCAAGGGTATGTATGGGTAGGTTCAAATTAACCTCGATAATAACGGGTAGAACTTAACATGTGACTTATGATATGTTGGCCTTCGTCAAGGTCATAAGAGCATAGGGTAAAAATCACATTGGGAGTTTCTAAAGAAACTGAAACTTGCCAGATATGCGCATACCTTCTGGAGTGTGATAACATGAGTGGATTCCATCACGTTATCATGCGATGATAGTTGGATCCCGATTCCTACTGATGAGTTTGTTTACTCTTCGGGTGATCCCGACTAATTGTTCTTTCAGGTTTGGAGGAGAATTTGACGATACAGTGGGAGGTTTCCTGATTAGATAAAGTGATAACCATTCTGATCTAGGTTAGAGTGCATGCAGAGTGTTTCTTTTCTCTCTCTCTTTGGCAGCGACCATGGCCCGACCCTTGACTATGACTCAGTGACCAAGTTAACCGAACCTTCTTAAAACACTGACTTTTGGATTGTCTGAGTTGCATACCTCATTGCCACTCTTACTTTTACCCTTTTCTCCAGAACACCCTGTATTACTATGAACATCCACTTCCATTGGATAAAATCATCGTATGGTTATATACGAACTCGAAGGAACTTATTCGAGGATGGTTTCCGGTTCTGGAGAAAACGAATAGGACTATTCAGTTGTCTTTTCCTTTTACCTTCTCTCAGGTTGCGAGTGTTCCTTGGATTAGGACGATACACCTGTTACGCTAATTGGATAGTCTTCATCCAAACCATAGGCAGGTGCCGAATGGTAGGGAATGAAGAAAACCATTTAGCCTAAAAGGTGTACAGAAGATATTAAGTAAAGACAAATAAAGGGATTAGTAAGAGGGCAAAGTAAATTGCGACTCCTATTCATGACCAAACCATGTATTTCTTCACCAATCCTACATCACCTTTGTATTTCTCCAGAACACTCTGTATCACTACGAAGATCCACAGTTATTTGGATACTCCATCGTATGGTTATATACGAACTCGAAGGAACTTGTTCCAGTTCGGGGATGGATTCTGGTTCAGGAGAAATAGGAATAAGGTTTTATTCAGTTGTCTTTTATCTTTACCTTCTCTCGGGTTGCGAGTGCTCCTAGGATTAGGACAGTACACCTATTATGCTTAATGGATTCTCTTCTTCCAAACCATAGGCTGGTGCCGAACGGTAGGGAAGGAAGAAAACCATTTAGCCTAAAGGGGTGTACAGAGGTAATGACTAAAGATATATAAAGGGATTTGGAGAGATGACAAAGAAATATACGGTTACAGTTGTGAATCTGATAATGGAAGAGGCATTACTAAGAATACCCGGATACCCCTTCGAAACATTTACATGTTTCAGTTTCACTGTGCATTGTTAAAAGAAAACTGATTTCCCAATTAGTCCTTGCTCCAGGGTATGTATTTATCAGGTTTGATTCTCACATCTGTATGGTATTACAGATGATGAGTGGGAGTAAATTATTGGGAATTGGGTGATTATCCTCATTATATCGGGATTCGTTGTAATTGATGATATTTGAGGAAATCGACTGGGTTGTTTGCCGGACAACAAATATTTGGTTTTGAATATCCGTTGTTATACACCAATTTCAGATTGATATATCTGTACGTTTATTTTTATATAAAGTGAGATATAACTTTTTGAAATTATATCTATGACATTTACCTATATCAGTGGATGGTCAGGTAAGGAGCATTAAACAGCGGTGTAATTCTTCTTAACCATAAGTACAGTTTTCAACCTACGACACACAGGGAATGAGTTATTAGACTCAGGGGACTTATACAGAGTATTGTATGTTGTCCAATGTCCATTAGGATAGAGGGGTTGGTACTCGTACTATATTCTGTTTACTTGTGACTTCTCTTGTTCTTAGACATGTGTTTCGTAGAAATACAAGGTCCAAGTTTTGAGAAGTTATAGGTATATGAATAAAGTAGCGAACCAGGTATTGCAAGTATCAGGATTCTTCAAGGTGATCGAAGATGTAGATACTTGTGTATGGTATTCAGTTAATAGTAATGATTAAGAGAACTTGCTTCTCTTTCAGGTTACTCATAATTGGAAGTACTCCTAAGTTAAGTAATGTTGATCGGCCTCTCTCCATTTAGTTGACATGCACTGGAGACAGCTTCATGATTTGAATCTGGTTCCAATTAAATCAGTGCATATGTTTCTATATTGGATATAGAATAGTTCATATCTTAACAATGTTAAGGTATGGGGAGTTGTCCGGCTTATGCTTAAAACCATACTCTGGATAACTCAATGCACGTTTCTGTAATGGCTGTTTGTGGGTTGACCCGAGCTATGACGAGGGTTGACTTTCTACCATCTGGAAGATCAACGGTGATATTGTTATTGACTCGCCACAGTTTTAGTAAAATGGAATTTTTCAGAAAACAGTAAGGGGAGTATGGTAGAACTGGAAGTGATTCCAGAACCACAAACGATTATTGAAAATTTGATAAGAACCTAAAGATTCAATCTGGTTTAACATTCCATTAGCCACTCTGCAGATATGGTGGGTAACCTCAGGCACCCGAGAGGTACTCCGGTAACCTCAAGGACGGTGACAGGGAGGTTCTTGTTTCCCCAGACTTGACACTACTGTTTTTCCAGGCTATGAGACCCGGCAGAAGGATGAGTATAGCGTCGTTCTAAACTAGCTTTAGAAGTGTACGTGTATATGACTCTGCCAGAGGGTTGTCGTAGTCAGTGGGAGCAGCGGAAGCATAGTGGACAAGTAGCTTATGTCTATTTATGGACTAAACCAGATATAGCGGAGATAGATCATCTATTTCTGATGTGACAGTCATAGGTTTGACTTCATCAGAATAGGGGATGGATATGTTAAGAAGGTAGTAGGGTGTGATGTGCTGGTATTTGGATGACATACACAGAGTAGGAAGTGAAATTCCTATACTACAATCGGTTATACTTTGGTTGTCACACAGTGGTTTCTCCACATAGGATATAGATATAATATCAGACATTCTGGTTACTAGATCTATGGTTTTAGATCTAGATTTGGGTAGTTTCCCAATCTGGGTACTAAGACAGCATTCTAAAGGTGTTTTAGAATGGATGACTCCTGGCACGGTAGTATACCTGCAGGTGATGGAGTCACCCTCTCTAAAGGTGTCTTACAGACTAAAGGGGAGAGGGATGTGCATGATTGGCAGATCACTTGCTTAGGCAATTGAGTTGATGATGAGATGCCAAGTACCACACCAGATGTTGTTTTTGCAGTAGATGCAATAAGTTGATATTGATCCAATCCTGGAGAAAAGATCGGAAGCAGTTTTAGAACATAAGTGGATATTCTAGGGATATGATAACAACAGCCTCCTTCGGGAGACTGTTATCATTCCAGGCTTCCAAGATGACCTGGATGACAGAGTGACTGTCAGAGTTATAGTTTTCCCTCTGAAGAGGGGCAGTAATTTGGACAGGAGGTCCAAGCGGATACAGAGGGAGGCATGGCGCAGGATACTGATTAAATTCAGTTGACGATACAGTCTAAGAAGTTTGGATTTGGAGTTCATTTATGAACTAGGTCCCATCAGATATCCAGACATATTCTAAGACAGTTATTGCTCATTTCGGGAGATGGCTTTCTCCGCGAACTTGAGATAAAGAGAGACATAGAAAGAAACATCAGGGAGGATCCACTCACTGAGGTTATTCCTCAAACGCAATAGTTTCGCAAACGGGCTTTGTAAGACTGATTAGTAGAGGAGTTGGGTGTTCGGTATCACACGGGCTGTGAGTATGCGACATCGCAATAATTAGCCTTGAGTGCAAGTGGGAGATTGTTGGATATAGTGCCCTCAGAGTCAATTATTAGATCACATGGACGTGATTGCAATGATTGAGGGAGGACCTATGCCGGTAGAACAGTCTTACTCAAAATGATAGTATGCTATCTGGTTTATCTTTATCATCGTGTACTGCTTTAGGTGACATTACAGGTCACTATTGCACGTTGATAGAGCCCATAGGATTCTTGCTTGACGGCCAGCAGTATGATGGTGATCATATACGTGGGAGCTGGGGTCTATAAGCATATCCTTAAAGTGGTCCCTAGTTGTGGGAGTTTCGAGACTGGGCATCGATACTCCATTAGTAGACTAGTGTATACAGTCGAGACCCCGACGAGGGGCGGTGGCCGGTCTCATAAGCCATTGGTGTCAGTTGGTTCACCTAAGATGTATACTGGTGCTCATTGGGTTATGAGTACACCGGACAGGACTCGCCGGGAACATGCTAGTTGGTATTATACCTGACGTCAGATAGCAGTTCCCTGGTGACATGTGTACAGGTTAGTTCATCGACCTGAGATCGTCATTTGTCTCGTGTGAGTTCCCACTGTACTTTGATTACTACCCTACCACGGCTCAAAGGAGTCGTGTAAACAGGTTTTAGTTGGGTACAGTCCCGAGCCACATGGAGGCAGTGAGCGGATCGGCAAGGGTTTCGTCTCTCCCGGTATTGGGGGTGAGATCGCGCTTTGTCTAGGAGAGCCATTACACGAAATCCTTGGCCAAGGCAGGAAATTTACGGGTAGGTATTCCAGTAGTATCTCAGGGTGTTCTGGGCTACACTCCGACACGACTTGTACCGCTTTTGGGGGTCTGACTTTTACCCACCCCCTAGGCCCGACATGCGATGCTCATAGACGAACGGACCGGACTGTACGGATATTGTCACTGACAGGCTCAGTAGGGTGTCAGGATGAGTTCGCTCATCGACCTCCCTTTTGGTCAATACCTGGTAGCCCGTTACGTACAGCTAGTACCTCTGACGTGCTAGTGGTTAAATCCACAGCCAAAGTATTGACGAGTCTTTAGAGTCCCCCACAGACAGTTTTCAAGTTTCGGGCGAAACGTTGTAGAGGCCGTATGATATATGGCAGGGTTCGATCATATACGTGCTGTAGCGCACGGATCATGATCGGATGGATCATACTAGTGGGCTTTGGTTTAAGCCGGATCCTAGTATTAGATTTGTTGGATTACGTTAGTCTCATCGCATTTACATTCAGTCGGAATGCGGATGCAGGTATGTATATATAGGTGAGGGGTATCCTTGTGATCCGTCACGAGTTTACTTTAGATGTTGTCGTATCTTTTTATTGTTGTAAACATTTGGATTAATGTTTACAAATGGAAATTGTGAGCTAGAAATCATCATGAGGTGCATTTATTGTGACATATGAAACCTAGTGACTCATGGTCTCTTTTATTGTGCATATGTCATATTTTGTGATGGATTTGACTGTTGAAATGAGAGGAAGAGAGAGAAGGGCAGCCATGATAGAGGTTGTCTCTTGTATTATTTTCTTCTTGCTCTCTTTTTCGTTTCATCACACATGAGAAAGAAAAAGCCTCTTCTTCTTCTTCTTCCTCTAGCTCACAAATTCCATCAATGGCATCATCTTCAACCTCCATCTATACAATGGATGCAAGAGACAAAGTTGTCACACACATTCTCTACATCGCCTTTGATATGTCTGCTAGCAAACTTCGTGCCCGAGTTGCTTCGGACGAAGCGGGATCCTGTAAAAAGACTCGAAGCTGTGGTGCCCTTTCCGATGAGGAGATCGAGATCGGAGATGCCGCGAGGAGCTTGGGATGGTGACCAAAGACCGAAGGACACGGATCGATCGGTATAGCTTTTCTAACCCTTTCTCTAGTTGCTAGTTATAGGTTAATGGTTCGACCCGGATTTATAGTATACGATAGCGCCGGTTTCAAGTTTTCGTTTCCGCATTTTGGCCGCGGACAGACGGCCGGGGCGCTGCCGTAGACTTACATCATCATAATCCATACCTGGTCAATGACGAAAACCTTTTTCAACAAGCCTTGCATTGAAAGTCTCAACTTTTCCATGTACACCAAGTAATCTTCTCAGGATATACTTGCTCCTAATGGGGATTTAACCCTTCAGATAAAGCAACCAAAGTCCATACTTGGTTGGTGTATATGGATTCTATCTCATATCACTTAGCATCCAGCCATTCTCACAGAGTCCCCACTCCTGATGGCCTGCTCGAAACTAGTTGGTTCATCATCTCATGATGCAATCCTCGCTCCTATTGTCATAGAGGAAATCGAAGTATCTCTCAGGTGGATGAGAAACCCTACTAGATCGGCGGAGAGGCTGAGGTTCGTTGGGAATTATTGAATCCTCCGGTTCTACCAAATCATCAGCTGTAGTTTGTATAGCTGGAACTCCTTTCAGTTCTACCTCATGACCACTAATTTCGTCACAAGAAATTCCCTTTCTAAAAGGTGGCATGCTGAGAAACAAACCACCTTTTGCTCCTCAGTGTGGTAGAAAATATTCCCTTTCTTATGCTTGGGATATCCAACAAACTTCCACAGAACTGACCTTGCCTCGAGCTTATCCGGATTTTTCTTTTAGACATAGGCCGGACAACCCCAAATCGTAACAGACTTAAGACATGGGCTCTTCCTATTCCATATCACATATGGAGTGGTAGGCACCTGATTTGATTAGAACCCTATTCAATAGGTATGTAGCTTCATAAGTGCATAACTCCCAAAAGGAAATAAGCTACTCAGTAGTACTCATCATAGAGCACACCATATCATATAGGGTGCGATTGCTCCGCCCCGATACACCAAAAGGTTGTAGTGTATACGGAGGAGTAATGCTGAGAGAGAATCTCATTCTCCTTTAGAATAGTCCAGAAATTTCATGCTCAAGTATTCTCCTCCCTGATCACATCAAAGGACATAATACTTATACCCGTTTTGGTTCTCTATTTCTAACTTATATTCTTTTAATATCTCAAAAGGTTCAGACTTGTGTTTCAACAGGAACACATGCGCGAATCTTGAGAGATGATCAGTGAATGTAATGAAGTACAAAGAACCAGTCCTGGCATGTGTAGACAGGTGACATATATACATCATCATGTATCAATCCCAAGAGTTCACTAACTCTTTCTCTGTTTCCAATAAACAGAACTATGGTCATCTTATCTTTGTGACATGACTGGTAAATTTCATAAGATGTAAATTCAAACTAATTTAAATATGCATCTTAATGTAACTTAGCTAGTCGGGTCGCATTGATATGACCTAGTCTACAATGCCCCAAGAAGAATTCGTTCATTTCTGAACTTTTCCTCTTATGTGTGTTCTGTACCTTAAGAACTGTAGTTTGATTTAGAATGTATATTCTTTTAGATAACGTGCCTGAACCGATCAACACTTGATATAGGAAATGTTCAAACATTATCCAACAATACAAAATTATATCCTTCTTTACTAATAAAGAGACTGATATGATGTTGTATATCAGGTTTGGTATCTAATAACGTTCGTTCATAATCAATGTATTTTGGTAATACAGGGTGATAACTGCCAACAGACTTGGCTGCAACACTTGCACCATTTTTAACTCTTAAAACTTCTCATCCTTTCTCAGTTCTCTACCTATTTGTAGCCCATGTAACAGTTTACATATTCGGGATCCTGATCCGGTATCTCATACCCAGGACGTAAAGGATACTGAGAAACAGTTCTTTGTAATAAACACACCCGAAGATGATGCATCATCATGCACTTTCTTCATTTGGGCGGTACGGGAATTCTGGTAATCCCCTATTTCCTTCTTGGTCTTATAAAAATTATAAGTTGGAGCGGGACCAACGTTCCCTAGCGCAGTATAACAAGCGGGTTCGGTCAATACATCCGTATTATTATCTTAATTAAGGCGTGACATGGTCGCTACCTGGAGAGAGAGAGAAGAAAACGCTCAGCGTATGCTCTTACAAGATTAGATTGGTTATCAATATATCTAATCAGGACGGCTCCCACTGTTTTAGTCAAATCTTCCTTCAAACCATAAAAGGAAAGACTAGCCGGGATTAATTACACCCTACAAGTTCGCCAATCGTTCAGCCAAGCCAGTGCCGGTACTTTAAGGGTGGTTCCCCGTGCTTTCGCACGGTCCTAATTAAAATAAACCTCGTTTTCCCAGGGGCATAACCCCGTTGACAACTTTCTAGACACCTACTTGATCGGCTAATTGTAATGTGTAAAACTCTCCTAGGAGTAACTCTTACTTGCAGTGGGTATCGGGATCCAACTATCTCATAGAAGGTATGCAATCTCATTGCAAATTTCAACACTTGAAATTCCCAATAATATTTTACCCCTAACCTCCTATGACCTTGACAAAGTCCAACAAACCACAGGATGCTAGTCAAGTTCAACCCGTCTTTTCCTGATTGAATTAAACCCACCCACACGACCCTTGACAAAGGCCAACAAGGTCGCACGACTACCCTAACTCAATCGCATCATATGCTTATGCAGATAAGCAGTAATCTGCTACCGCACACTACGCCTTGACAAAGGCCAACAAACGCAGCACGAGTACTAACTATTATTTATCTGAAATGACGGAGGGCTACGACAGGTTTTTAAGAAAACCATTTGCATAATGAACTTGATATCGTTGTAGAATCAAAAAATTTAAAATGGAGTGTTTTTTAGGCCTTTGCTAGTTTCGCTAAAGAGGTCACTCCCGGTGAGGGGATCGTCGGCTCTTTCCTTATCGAATAAGGTGCAGGATATTTCACAAATACCACTATGCGAAGCAAGAACTAGAAAAGCAATCAAAAGATAAAACCGAGGGTTGTAGCATCTGCCAGTTATTGCTAAAGAGGTCACTCCCGGTGAAGGGATTTCGGCTCTTTCCCTATCGAATAAGGTGCTGGATGTTCTACAAGGAACACCGCTATGCAAAGCAAGAACTACAGCTACCTGTTTTTGAAAATTCGATTCCACAACATCTTTAGGTTTCTTTTATTTCATTAATCTCATTAATGAAGTACCTTCATTATATGTTACCTAAACATCATAGATAAATACAACGTACGCTTATGCCATCCACATTCGCCTCGATGTCCCCTCGTGCACCGTTAGGTTAGGTAACTAACGGCAGAGCGGGGCAGTGCTAGTCTTGGTGTAAAACATAAGCAACGTCTATATAATATATCACATATACTATATCCAGTATCCATCTCAACATATCGAATGATCACATCACAGATAACGCAACAGAAGAACAACATATGAAATATTAGATATACTAGGATTTCCGTGTTTTATTTTAAGCCTGTATAAAACACGGATTCGACGGTCGTGATGAATAGCCAATCCCACACCCCTAGACCCCTATGAGAGCGGCTAGCAACCGTACCAATTCTAGAGTTAGGAGACCCGGTCTCGACTCCTCGAGATGGTCTCCCACTGGACCCTAGAACCCGGTTACTTGTGCTCCCCGCCTTGGGTCTATCCTAATGCGGAAAAGTAAATAATATATAATGGTGACATCATCCTCAACCCGGAAGTGCCCCAATAAAAGAATATTACATACAATGAATTTTACAAGAATGAAAATAAAAAAACTCTCATCTCACATAAAATCCCCGGCTATTCAAACACGACGATCCAATATAACATATCCAAGCAACACATAACATCACATGTCATCAACGTAAGTAAATATGTGTATCCCAATTGTCGTTGAAATATAGCATCGAAACCGGCGATACACCACATATCACACTTACGGTCGCAGAAAAGAAAGTGAAAAACTACAACAGTTGGAATCCGCAACCACCTTAAACATCACATGCCTAACAAAATGAATTCCTTAGACATCGCATGCCTAACAATTTGTCACGTCCCGAAAGTACGGAATATGACCGGCACTTAAACAATGAACGTCTCAAGGCGTACGTATTCTAAGTACGCCGAAAACCAAGGAAGTAGTAGAGTGAAGGAAAACTAATTTAAATCAAGTAGTTTTAATAGCATAAGCCGAATTATGCGTTTTTTTAATCAAATATTTCCTGAAAATTTCGGCAAAGTCTTCTTTGTAAATACTGGCTCCCAAACGGGATACATCATGAATAGTATACGAAATCAATAAAAGGCATCCCCAAGCGGGAGCTAGCTCTTCGTCAATCGACGGTCACAACCACACAAGCAATATAATATACAACGCCAAGGGCGAGTATCAAAACTCAAAAGGAAACTCAAAACAATAAGAAATCCACATAAATATAACGCGCGACTCTAAGGTCGAAAGAATAACATCACAGGTCTTTATCTCAAAAATAAATACATGTTTGGTTGATGGAACTTCTAGATACAACTGAATAATAATATACAATGTATAATGATGGGTACGATATAAATAAACCCACCTACTAGCAAGTCACCCGAAAGAAGCAGTGCCAGCAAAGCCGTAATGAAACATGTACGGCAAAACCTGCAATAAACTGTGGCACAACGGGGGTGAGTTGCCAAATCGTGAGTAGAAAAACATCTACGAACAGGAATCGCATGTATGACGTAATCCTAGGTCATACGATCATAATATATCCTCAAATAAAATAACCAGCAGCCTATAACAATGGTTAGGGTAAATATCTAACCCGAGTGTAATCCCATGTGCCCGTGTCAGTGCCTCAGGTAGCAATGTATCATATGGATGATGTATGAATGCATGAAACAGAAGGCATGTACCGAAGAAAACTGCTTTCATAAATTAGTGAGATTTCTGTATTTTTACAATGAGGTATCATAAATGAAATCGGCATAAACAATGCCTAGCATCGACACAAAACAAGTATCCAAATATCTCGATATCTCTATGTCGCAATCTCTGTACCTCAATATCTCAAAATCTCAATGTCTCAATCACAATATCTAGGGTGTCGTCAGTCCAGACCGGCCCCTACCATCCATCTCAAGACCACGACGGTATCCTCCGGATATCCAACGCGTCGGGTAAAATCACCGGTCGGTAGTGCTCCCCTGCCAGGCTCAATGCCATCATCTGTAATCCTCTTGCCCTGGGGTACCGCAACGGGTCCACCATGTACCCGAAACGGTTCCTCCATCTCCTCGAATCGGGTCTCGAAATCCGTCAGCAAACTCATGGTGGACGACTCATACATCATGGAAAAGCAGCACTTTTTATTTAAAAAGAGAGAAAAGAAGTTTATATAGGTTTTGCGGTTTTCCCCTAAATCCAGAAAATCTCATGGAAATCAGAATCCAAATCATCAATAGCATGTAAAACCATGAATATAGGCATGAGAATCCATGAATGCGGCATAACAATGAATAACAGTATGCATGAAGTAGCAAATAATAACTACAATGTCTAAACTAGCATATAAGGCAAGTATACTAATATCATGTCTAAACTATTAGCTAACAACCTATGTCAAATGAAATAGTATTTTCTAAAGTGTTCGTTACATGGCAATCACCGATGAAGATGTGTGTGAGCCGGCAAGTAAGTGTACGTGGTACATACGCGTCATCGGTAATGGTGCTGGTGTCCTAACAGCATGATATCAACAATAGAATATGAAACATAATATAAGCATGTGATGCGGAGCGAACAACAATAATGAGCGGGAGCTAAATACTAGACACAAAGATAACAATCTATATTTAATATAAATCTAGTCTAACAACTACACTAAATTAAAGGGCTAAGCTAACTGGCTACTGAAGGTAAGGAAACCGCCTAACACTTGAGTCGATACATATATATATATATATATATATATATATATATATATATATTAGTCGATGATCCCGCCTCGATAATATCACATCCGATACCATATCTATAATCAAATATTCCCAAGTCAAGTGCACGGATCAAACATCAATATATAGCTCGTACGTAAATCCGTCGTACGGCATCCTAAATCTGGGTACGGGTCAGTATCACATTCATCAAATTAATCATTTGGTATCCTCTTTATCAAAGATCATAATCCGGGGTACTGATCTACATCTAGTACAATACTAATATCATCAATCTAATCATGATCTGACTGCTGATCTACAGCCTCATACAAACCGATATCATCATCATATATCGTCATAAAGAGGTATACATCGCCTAATGCGACCTATTATGAATATCTTAACATATCTTATCTCATATCACGATCACAAGCCAACCATTCAATGTGTAAGTGCACGGCAGCGCCCCGGCCGTCTGAACGAGGCCAAAATGCGGAAACGATACTTTTCTTTAACTTTTAAAACTGGCGCTACCGCGTACTAAAAACCCGGATCGGGCCATTAACCTACTCCTTGCTAACTAGAGAAGGGGTAGAGAGATATACCGAGCGATCCGTGTCCTTCGGTCTTCTCGTCGTCATCCCGATCTCCCCGTGGAATCTCCGGTCTTCATCTCCTCGTCGGAAGGGCACCACATCGCCGGGTTCTTTTACGGGCTCCCACCTCTGGATCGAGGCAACTCGGGCACGAAGTTGGCGAGTCGACATGTCCAAGAATGCTGTAGGGTAAGTGTAGATTACTTTGTCTCAAAGGGTTGTGAAGTTGCCATTTTGGTGGAGGTGAAGAATGAACTTTGGAGAGAGGCGAAGGATTTTTGTAGCAAGCCAAAAATGAGATGAATAATTTTCCCTCTCCCAAAAAAATGAACCCTATTCCTCTAAGAAGTGGCCGGCCTTTTCTTCATCAAGAATAAGAGAAAGAGAGTGGAGTAAGCAATAATACAAGAGAGAGAAAATGATAATCATAAAGAATAATGATCACAACCAAATCTCCACTCCATCACCTAATCATATCAAGTCATGATGAACAAATGAAGTCAATGGAAGCTAAAACCATCATGAAACAACAATTTCCAAAAACACCCTCCACAATGCTAATTTGCACATTTGCAAATAAGCCCCTCCACACCAATTTTCAGCCAAAGAAAGAAACAAAGGAAAATGGCCGAAATGGAATGCAAACTGGCAACTTCAGAAAACTAATCTCGTAATAAATTACAGGAAAACCCCGCGACTGTATATACATACCTGCATTTGTATTCCGACCGAATACAAATGCAATGAGATAAAATCTACACTGTACAATACTAGGATCCGGCTTAAACCAAAGCCCGCTAGTATTATCCGTCCGATCATGACCCATGCAATACCGCACGTATATGATCGAACCCTTCCATATCTCTATACGGCCTCTACACCGTTTCGCCCCAAACTTGAGAAACGGTCTGTGGGGGACTCTAAAGACTCGTCAATACTTTGGCTATGGATTTAACCGCTAGCACATCAGAGGTATTAGCCATACGTAACGGGCTACCAGGTATTGACCAAAAGGAACGTCGATGAGCGAACTCTTCCTGACACCCTACTAAGCATGTCGGTGACAATATCCGTACAGTTCGGTCCATTCATCTATGAGCATCGCATGGCGGGCCTAGGGGGTTGGTAAAAGTCAGACCCCCTAAAGCGGTATAAGTCGTGTCAGAGTGTAGCCGAGAACTCCCTGAGATACTACTGGAATACCTACTAGTAAATCTCCTGCCTTGGCCAAGAACTTCGTGTAATGGCTCTCCTAGACACAGCGCGACCTCACCCCCAATACCGAAAGAGACGAACCCCTGCAGATCCGCTCACTGCCTCCATATGGCTCGGGACTGTACCCAACTAAAACCTGTTTGCACGACTCCTTTGAGCCGTGGTAGGGTAGTAATCAAAGTACAGTGGGAACTCACACGAGACAAATGACGATCTCAGGTCGATGAACTAACATGTACACATGTCACCAGGGAACTACTATCTGACATCTGGTATAAGACCAACTAGCATGTTCCCGGCGAGTCCTGTCCGATGTACTCATAACCCAATGAGCACCTGTATACATCTTAGGTGAACCAACTGACACCAGTGGCTTGTGAGACCGGCCACAGCCACTCGTCGGGGTCTCGACTGTATACACTAGTCTACTCTGGAGTATCGATGCCCTGTCTCGAAACTCCCACGACTAGGGACCTTTTAAGGATGTGCTTATAGACTACCAGCTCCCACATATATGATCGCCATCATACTGCTGGCTGTCAAGCAAGAATCCTAAGGGCTCTATCAACGCGCAATAGTGACCTGTAAGGTCACCTAAAGCAGTACACGATGATAAAGATAAACCAGATAGCATACTATCATCTTGAGTAAGACCGTCCTACCGGTATAGGTCCTCCCTCAATCATTGCAATCACGTGCCTGTGATCCAATAATTGACTCTGAGGGCACTATCTCCAACAATCTCCTACTTGCACTCAAGGCCAATTATTGTGATGTCTCATACTCACAGCCCGTATGATACCGAACACCCAACTCCTCTACTAATCAGTCTCACAAAACCCGTTTGCGAAACTATTGCGTTCGAGGAATAGCCTCAGTGAGTGGATCGGCCTTGATGTTTCTTTCTATGTCTCTCTATATCTCAAGTTCGCGGAGAAAGCCATCTCCCGAAATGAGCAATACCTGTCTTAGAATGTGTCTGGATGTCTGATGAGACCTAGCTCATAAATGAACTCCAATTCCAAACTTCTTAGGCTGTATCGACGACTGAACTTAATCAGTATCCCGCGTAATGCCTCCTTCAGTGTCCTCTTGGATCACCTGTCCAAAACACAGCCCTTCATCAGAGGGAAAACTATAACTATGACAGCCACTCTGTCATCAAGGTCACCTTGAAAGCCTGGAATGAAAACTGTCTCCCGAATGAGGCTGTCGTTATCATATCCCTAGAACATTAACTTATGTTCTAAAACTGCTTCCGAACGTTTCTCCAGCGTTGGATCAATATCAACATATTGCATCTACTGCAAAAGCAACATATGGTGTGGTACTTGACATCTCATGATTGACTCAATTGCCTAAGCAAATGATCTGCCAATCATGCACATCCCTCTCCACTTTAGTCTGTAAGACACCTTTAGAGAGGGTGACTCCATCACCTGCAGGTATACTACCGTGCCAGGAGTCGTCCATTCTAAAACACCTTTAGAATGCTGTCTAAGTACCCTGATTGGGGCACTTCCCAAATCTAGATCTAAAACCATAGATCTAGTAACCAGAATGTCTGATATAATACCCAATTCCTATGTGGAGAAACCACTATGTGACAACCAAAGTATAACCGATCATAGTATAGGAATATCGCATCCTACTCTGTGTATGTCATCCAAATACCAGGACATTACACCCAACTACCTTCTTAACAGATCTATCCCCTATTCTGATGAAGTCAAACCTATGACTGTCACATCAGAAATAGATGATCTATCTCCGCTACATCTTCTTTAGTCTCTTAATAGACATAAGCCACTTGTCCATCAATGCTTCCGCTGCTCCCACTGACTGCGACAACCTTCTGGCATAGTCATATACACGTGCACATCTAAAGCCAGCTCAGAACGACGCTATACTCATCCTCCTGCCGGGTCTCACAGTCTGGAACAACAGCAATGGAAAGTCTGGGTAAACAAGTACCTCTCGGGTGCCTGAGGTTACCCACCTTATCTGCGGATTGGCCAGTGGAATGTCAAACCAGATTGAATCATTATGTTCTTATCAAATTTTCAGTAATCGTTTGCGGTTCTGAAATCACTTCCAGTTCTACCATACTCCCACTTCTGTTTTCTGTAAAATCCATTTTACTTAAAACTGTGTTGAGTCTAGAACAATATCACTATTGATCTTCCAGATGGTAGAAAATCAACCCTCGTCATATCCTGGGTCAACCCACAAACAACCATTACAGAAACGTGCCTTGAGTTATCCAGAGTCTGAATTTAATCATAAGTCGGACAACTCCCCGTACCTTAACATCGTTAAGATATGAATTGTTCTATATCCAATATAGAAACAGAGGCACTGATTTAATTGGAACCAGATTCAAATCATGCAGCTGTCTCCAGTGCATGTCAACTAAATGGAAGGAGGCCGATCAGCGTTACTCAACTTAGGAATGCTTCCAATTATGAGTAAACCAGAAAGAGAAGCAAGTTCTCTTAATCATTACTATCAACTGAATACCATACACAAGTATCTATATCTTCGATCACCTTGAAGAGTCCTGATACTTGCATTGCCTGGTTCTCTACTTTATTCATATACCTATAACTTCTCAAAACTCAGACCTTGTGTTTCTACGAAACACATGTCTAAGAACTAGAGAAGTCACAAGTAAACAGAATATAGTACTAGAACCAACCCCTCTGTCCTAATGGACACTGGACAATATACAATACTCTGTATAAATCCCCTGATTCTAACAACTCATTCATTGTGTGTCGTAGGTTGAAAATTGTACTAATGGTTAAGAAGAATTACACCGCTGTATAATGCTCCTTACCTAACCATTCACTGATATAGGTAAATGTCATGGATATAATTTCAAAAAGTTATATCTCACTCTATAAAAATAGACGTACAGATGTATCAATTTGAAATTGGTGTATAACAACGGATATTCAAAACCAAATATTTGCCGTCCGGCAAACTACCCAGGTGATTTCCTCAAATATCACCAATTACAACGAATTCCGATATAATGAGGATGATCACCTAATTCGCAATAACTTACTCCCACTCACCATCTGTAAAACCATACAAATGTGAGAATCATAACTGGTAAATACATACCCTGGAGCAAGGGCTAATTGAGAAATCAGTTTTCCTTTAACAGTACACAGTGAAACTGAAACATGAATATGTTCTGAAGGGGTATCCGGGTATTTCTAGTAATGCCTCTTCCATTATCCAGATTCACAACTGTAACCGTATATTTCTATGCCATCTCTCCACATCCCTTCATATGTCTTTAGTCATTACCTTCTGTATACCCTCTTAGGCTAAATGGTTTTCTTCCTTCCCTACCTTTTAGCACCAGCCTATGGTTTGGAAGAAGACTATCCAATAAGCATAATGGGTGTACTGTCCTAATCCCAGGAGCATTCGAAATGCGAGATAAGGTGAAGATAAAATACAACCGAATAAACCTTATTCATATTTCTCCTGAACCAGAATCCATCTCCGAACTGGAACAAGTTCCTTTCGAGTTCGTATATAACCATACGATGGAATATCCAAATAAACTGTGGATCTTTGTAGTGATACGGAGTGTTCTGGAGAAATACAAAGGTGAAGTAGGAGTGGTAATGAAATACTTGGTTTGGTCGTGAATAGCAGTCGCAGTTTACTTTGCCCTCTTACCAATCCATTTATTTGTCTTAACTTAATACCTTCTGTATACCACACTTAGGCTAATAGGCTTTCATCATTCCCTACCGTTCGGCACCAGCCTAAGGTTTGGAAGAAGACTATCTAATAGGCGTAACGGGTGTACTATCCCCTAATCCAAGGAGCACTCGCAACCAGAAAGAAGGTAAAAGGAAGAGACAACTGAATAGTCCTATCCGTTTTCTTCAGAACCGGAAACTATCCTCGAATAAATTCCTTCGAGTTCGTATATAACCATAAGATAATTTTATCCAATGGAAGTGGACGCTCGTAGTAATACGGGGTGTCCTGGAGAAAAGGGTAAAAGTAGGAGTGGCAATGAGGTATGCAACTCTGACAATCCAAAAGCCAGTGTTTAAGAAGGTTCGGTTAATTTGGTCACTGAGTCATAGTCAAGGGTCGGGCCATGGTCGCTGCCAAAGAGAGAGAGAAAAGAAACACTCAGCGTGCACTCTAACCTAGATCAGAATGGTTACCAATTTATCTAATCAGGAAACATCCCTCTGTACCGTCAAATTCTCCTCCAAACCTGAAAGAAGAATTAGTCGGGATCACCCGAGGAGTAAACCAACTCATCAGTGGGAATCGGGATCCAACTATCATCGCATGATAACGTTACGGAATCCGCTCACGTTATCACACTCCAGAAGGTATGCGCATATCTGGCAAGTTTCAGTTTCTTTAGAAACTCCCGATGTGATTTTTACCCCATGCTCTTATGACCTTGACTTTGGCCAACAAATCATAAGTCACATGTCAAGTTCTACCCGTCATTGTCCAGGTTAATTTGAACCTACCCGTACCTACCCTTGACTTTGGCCAACAAGGCAGTACGATTGTCCCAAACCAACGCATCTATCTATGCTGCATATGAATATCCTGTAGGGTTCCTAGGCACTCTTGTGAAGGTTCATAAGGCATCAAACATGCCCGGATAAAAATTTAGACGTGCCGAACAACCCAAAGCCGGGATCTTTGCTAGATTATTAGGGTTTAACATGCAAGAAGATAACTTTTATCTAAGTGTGAGGGATTACAACCTTTGTAGTCCGCTCCTTCGCTTCACAAGCTCCGAGTAGAAGTCCCTTTGCCGCGATCCACGATCTCCCGAACTCATGAGAGGCTCCACGACTCGAACGATCCATGCTAGCTTGAAGTGTTCCAAATCTCCGATGATCTACGTCGAAGTTGCAAAGACTCAAGCTTTCTCACTCTAAAGAGATGAACACACTAATCTCATGGGCTAGATGAGATGAGGATGAGAGAGTAGTATTTTTGCTTTCTTTTTAATTCATTTTGTCATATTTATTCATCACTTAAAGATTTTCTAGTAAGCTTTTCAAGAGAGAAGAAGATGATAATGGAAAATGAATAATAAGATTAATCCTTTTGTGATGAATAGAAAGAAGACTATATGATTGATTTATAAACCATGGTCAAGGTTGAGTGGCTAGGATTTAGTACAGAATAAACTAGAGTTAGGGTTTGGTTGGGTTAAATAAGTGTCATCCAAAAATATCTTAAGAATGACAAAAGAATAAAGCTTCTAAAAGGTGCATGAAGCATCTAACCCTAATCAAACCCTAACCTCAATTAATCATCCTTAAACATGTTTAACAATTAATCATATCATGTCACAATAATATATATCACATATATATTATATATTTGCAACAAAAGAAAATAATACAATTAACATATATCGCATATATATCAATGTATCATCCAATGAGAAAATGAAATAATAAAGCGAGCCAATATTAGATAATGTAATAATATATCATATATATTATTATACATTAAATCATCGAATCAACACTTGATCCGACGATCCGGCTATATCGAATATTACCGACTAATATATCATGTACCGATTCATCGAATCAACACTTGATCCGATGACCCGGTTCATATCTAAATATCGTGAGAATATAATACGATATCCCATATCGCATTATTCTCGGTCCTGCACATATCACATATATGCCTCTACTCCGTTTCGCCTGAGCCAAGAAACCTCTGTGTAGGACTCTAAAGAATCGTCAATACGCCGGTAGCGGGTGATGATCATATCAAACACCCACAAGCTGCAAGCGGTCAGCTAAACGTAACAGCCACCCAGGTATTGAGCGATCAGAAGATCAACAAGCTAGCCTGTGCGTTCTCCTGTGAATCCAATCAGTAACACTCCCGTACAGTCCAGTCTGTTCGTCTGATATGTCGCATATCAAGTCTAGGGGTGGTATACGTCAGACCCCAGTAACCGATAAGTCGTGTCGATGTGTGGCTCATAACGGGTCGAGAAACTACTAGTAACACTTACTAGTAAATCTCCATATCAGCCCTGGCCAGGGACTTCCAGTTATAGCCAATAGAACACAGCACAACATCAACTCCCTATACCGGGAGAGACGAATCCCCTCCTATCGCTCATTGCCTCCATGTGATTCGGGACTGTACCCAAAAGCCACCATTTTGCACGCCCTCTTGGACGTGGTAAGGTGGAAATCAAAGCACAGTGGGAATCACACAAGACTCTATGACGATCTCGGGTCTACAGACTACCCTGTACCAGTGTCACCGGAGAACTGCCATCTGACGTGTGGTATATCACCATCTGGGAGTTCTCGGCGAGTCCGTCCAGTGTACCCAGTCTCCACTGAGCACCCGTACACCATCTCTGATGTCAAAACACCGATGGATATGGGATCATCCATCGCCCATCATATGGGTGAAGATGCGTATACGCTAGTCTACTCTGGTGTATCGATGCCCTGTCTCGATATACCCTCGACTAGGAACAGTTATAGGATGTAATCATCGACTATCGCGGCCCCACTAGTATGATCTCATCATAGTCCCAGTAGTCAAGTACAGATCCTAAGGGCTTTATCAACATGTGAGAGTAAAACAGTAAACCAATACAAGTCAACATGTTAAGATAAAGTGAAACCAAATAGCGCACTATCATGACGAGCAAGAAAGTCATCTCTATATATATCCAAGCATCCATTATAATATACATCATATGTACAACAATGGCCTCTAGGGCATATACATAACTAACAATCTCCCACTTGCACTAAGGCCAGCTGCTGTAGAATCGCATACCTAGCATCCCGAATAATCTCTCAAACTGTATCTAGGGAATAGCCTTCGTGAATGGATCCGCAGTGTTGTCCTTCGTATCTACTCTCCTGACCTCGATCTCCCGGCGATCAACTATCTCCGTGATCAGGTGATATCGCCTCAGAATATGTCTGGACTTTTGATGGGACCTGGGTTCCTTGGCTAACGCCACAGCTCCATTGTTATCGCAATACAGAGGTATTGGATGCTCAATGGATGGAACCACACCAAGTTCACTAATGAACTTCTTGATCCAGACAGCCTCTTTGGCAGCATCGTTGGCAGCGATGTATTCAGCCTCCATCGTCGAGTCTGCAACGGTATCCTGTTTGGAACTTTTCCAACATACCGCCCCTCCATTGAGGGTAAAGACGAAACCCGAATGCGACTTAGAGTCGTCCTTATCACTTTGGAAGCTGGAATCGGTAAAGGACTCCACCTGGAGTTCTCCGTTACCATACACCAAGAACATCTCCTTAGTCCTTCGTAAGTACTTGAGAATGTTCTTCACAGCTGTCCAGTGACTCTCTCCAGGATCTGCTTGATACCGACTCACTACACTTAGTGAGTATGCTATATCGGGTCTGGTACATAGCATCGCATAATGATAGAGCCTACTGCCGAAGCATAGGGTATCCCTTGCATGCGAGCTCTCTCCAAATCGGTCTTGGGAGACATCTCTTTGGAGAGAGTGAGTCCAGAGATCGTGGGTTGGTTCCCACGCTTGGATTCTTCCATACTAAACCTCTTTAGTATGGTGTCAATGTACCTGGATTGGGACAATCCCAGTATCCGTTTAGATCTATCTCTATAGATCATGATTCCCAATACGCAGGAGGCATCACCTAGATCTTTCATTGAGAATCTCTGTGATAAGAAGAGCTTGACTGATTGCAGCATAGGAATATCATTTCCTATCAAGAGTATGTTATCCACGTACAATACGAGGAAGACAACCTTACCCTCTGCTACCTTCTTATAGATATAAGGTTCATCTACATTTTTGATGAAGTCAAACTCTTTGACTACAACATCAAAACAGATGTTCCAACTCCGCGATGCTTGCTTTAACCCATAAATGGATTTAAGCAGCTTGCACACCTTTCCGCTGCTCCCACTATCTACGAAGCCCTCTGGCTGAGTCATGTATACGCACTCTTCTAAATCACCGTTTAGAAAGGCGGTCTTAATATCCATTTGCCAGCTTTCGTAGTCATGGTATGCAGCAATGGCAAGTAAGATCCGGATGGACTTAAGCATAGCCACTAGAGAAAAGGTTTCGTCATAATCCACACCTGGTCGTTGACGAAAACCCTTTGCTACAAGTTTAGCTTTGAAAGTTTCAACCTTCCCATCTACACCAAATTTCCTTTTAAAAATCCACTTGCTCCCAATGGGTTTTACCCCTTCAGGAGCATTTTCCAAAATCCATACTTTATTGGTGTACATGGATTCCATCTCAGATCGCATTGCATCCAGCCATTTCACAGAGTCATCACTTGTGATGGCCTGCTCGAAACTAGTCAGGTCATCATCGTCCATGATACAATCCTCGCTTCCACCATCAATGAGAAAACCGTAGTATCTCTCAGGCGGATGAGAAACCCTGCTAGATCGGCGGAGAGGCTGGGGTTCGTCGGGTACTACTGGATCATCTGGTTCTACCAAGTCTTCTGTTATAGTTTGTGTTGCTGGAACCTCTTCCAGTTCTATCTCAATGCCACTAATCTGTTTCATAAGAAAACCTTTTTCTAAGAAAGTGGCATGTCGAGAAACAAACACCTTTTGTTCCTCGAAGTGGTAGAAGATATACCCTCGCGAATGCTTGGGATATCCAATAAACTTACATAAGACAGACCTTGCCTCGAGCTTGCCCGGATTGTGTGTTTTAACATAGGCCGGGCAACCCCATATCTTAACAAAATTAAGAAATGGTCTCTTCCCTTCCCATATCTCATATGGGGTGGTAGGCACAGATTTGGTAGGAACTTTATTCAGTATGTATGCCGCTGTCTCAAGCGCATACTCCCAGAAGGAAATAGGTAACTCAGCCTCGCTCATCATAGAGCGCACCATATCTAATAGGGTGCGATTCCTCCGCTCAGATACACCGTTGTGCTGTGGTGTATAAGGAGGAGTAAGCTGAGAGAGAATCCCATTCTCTTTTAGATAATCTAAAAACTCACCGCTTAAGTATTCACCTCCTCGATCAGATCGAAGAATCTTAATACTTTTGCCCGTTTGGTTCTCTACTTCGTGCTTATATTCTCTGAATTTCTCAAAAGTTTCAGACTTGTGTTTCATCAGAAACACATGTCCGTATCTAGAGAGATCATCAGTGAATGTAATGAAGTAGGAAGAACCGTTCCTGGCATGCGTAGACATGGGACCGCATACATCACTATGTACCAGTCCTAAGAGTTCGGTAACTCTTTCTCCGTGTCCACTAAACGGAGCTTTGGTCATTTTTCCTTTGAGACATGAATGGCAAGTATCATAAGATGATAATTCGAACGGATTCAAATAACCATCTTTATGTAACTTAGCCAGTCGTGTCGCATTGATATGACCAAGTCTACAATGCCACAAGTAGGATTCGTTCATATCTGAACTTTTCCTCTTGTGTGTGTTTTGTATATTCAGGACTGTATTCTGATTCAGAATGAATATGCCATTATGTAACGAGCCTGATGCAATCAACTTTTGATCTAGGAATATGTTCATAACATTATCCTTTACTAAAAAATTATATCCTTCTTTACTTAATAAAGAAACTGATATAATATTGCACATCATGTTCGGTATATAATAGCACTCATTTAGAATCAGTGTATCACTACTTGGTAATACTAGGTGATATTCGCCAACTGCTTTGGCTGCAACATTTGCACCGTTCCCTACTTGAATGGAATGATCACCTTTTCCCAGTTCTCTACCTTTACGTAGCCTATGTAACTGTTTACATATATGGGATCCTGATCCGGTATCTAATACCCAGGACGTAGGGTGAACTGAGAAACAGTTCTCAATAACTAACACACCCGAAGAAGATGCATCAACATGCATGTTCTTTTGGGCGGCGTGAGAATCCAGATATTCTCCTGTTTCCTGTTCAGTCTTATAACTCTTATAAGAAAGAATGGGTCCAACGTTCCCTTGCACAGTACAATAATCGGGTTCAGTCAATACATCCATATTATTATCTTGATTATGGCCTGACATGGTCGCTACCTGGAGAGAGAGAGAAGAAAAACACTTTAGCGTATGCTCTTGCAAGATTAGATTGGTTATTATCTTATCTAATCAGGATGTCTCCCACTGTTTTTATCAAATCTACCTTAAAACCCTAAAAGGTAAGATTAGCCGGGATTAATTACACCCTACAATTTCGTCAATCTTTCAGCCAGATCAGTGTCGGTACTTTGAGGGAGGTTCCCCGTGCTTTCGCACGGACCTAATTAAAGTAAACCTCGTTTTCCCCGAGGTGTAACCCCGTTAACACTTTTCTAGACACCTACTTGAATGACTAATTGTCCTGTGTAAAACTCTCCCAGGAGTAACACTTACTCGCAGTGGGTATCGGGATCCAACTATCTCATAGGAGGTATGCAATCTCATTGCAAATTTCAACGCTTGAAATTCCCGATAATATTTTGCCCCTAGCATCCTATGACCTTGACGGAGGCCAAACTACCCATAGTCCGCTAGTCAAGTTCAACCCGTCATTTCCTGATTGAATTAAACCCACCCGCACGACCCTTGACGGAGGCCAAACAACGCCTTACGAATACCCTAATCCAATCGCATCATATGCTAGCAGATAAGCACTAGTCAGCTACCGTACACTACGCCTTGACGGAGGCCAAACTACCGCAGCACGAATACTAACTAGTACTTATCTGAAACGACGGAGGGCTACGCAGGTTTTTCTGAAAACCTTGAGCGTATTGAACTTGATATCGTCGTAGAATCATGTAGTTTTTTGAAAAGGAGTGTTTTTGAGGCTTTTCTTAGTTTCGCTAAAGGGGTCACTCCCGGTGAAGGGATCGTCGGCCCTTTCCTCATCGAATAAGGTGCAGGATATATCATATATACCGCTGTGCAAAGCAAAACTTTAAAAGCAATCAAAAGACAAACCGCGTTTTGTAGCATCTTCCAGTTTTGCTAAAGGGGTCACTCTCGGTGAAGGGATCGTCGGCCCTTTCCCCATCGAATAAGGTGCAGGATATATCATATATATCACTGTGCAAAGCAAAACTGTAGCTACCCCTCTTATAAAGTTTTGATTCTACAATATCTTTAGATTTCTTTTCTTTTTATTAATCTCATTAATAAATATCCCATCAGCTTATGCTTCCTAAGCATCACAGAAGAAACGAAAGCAATAATATTTATATATCAGCATATATATATATATATATATATATATATATAGTATAAGCATTCGTCTCAGGCAGTAATATGATCTCATCACAGAACATTGCAGCAGAAGAACATATATGAAATATTGGATATACTAGGACGTCCGTGTTTTCAATACGAGCCTGTATAAAACACGGATTCCACGGTCGCGACGATTAGCCAAACCCACATCCCAAGACCCCTACGAGAGCGGCAAGTAACACTGCCAATTCTAGGGTTAGGAGACCCGGTCTCGACTCCTCGAGATGGCCTCCCACTGGACCCTAGAACCCGGTTACTTGTGCTCCCCTCCTTGGGTCTACCTAATGCGGAAAAGTAAATAATATACACTGGTGACAGCAACCGCAACCTGGAAGTGCCCCAAATAAAAGAATATTACATTACAAAAGAATTTTACATGAATGAAAATAAAAACCCTCATCTCACATAAAACCACCGGCTATTCAGAACGCGACGATCCAATATAACATATCACAGCAACACATAATATCACATATCATCAACGTAAGTAAATATGCGCATCCCAATTGTCGTTGACATATAGCAACGAAACCGGCGATATCACATATTACACTTACGGTCACAGAAAAGAAAGTGTAAAACTACAATATTTGGAATCCACAATCACTTTAGACATCGTAAATCCGAAATATCACATACTCCGCATTTCATGCCTAACTCTGTGAATTCCACATATTGTATCACATTCCAGATAAATAGACAGTATTAAACTTTTCGAACAGATAATCAAATACCCAAAATTTCCTAAAGTGCTCAACACTTGAGCGGAGTTCAAATAATCCCAGAATATGTCACAGTACCGGTGATCTAGCCGTAGAAGGGTCAAGCCAACGCCTCACATGTGGCACGCCGTACTGCCCCAAACCCGAAGGTTCAAAAGGCAGTTCAAGACGGTCACATAATCGAGTTAAGGTTTGTTGTCTTCTAGAGGGTCCACCGCTTAACTTGTACAATTTTTCCGAAAGATTTAAACCCGAAAAAATTTCAACACTTGAAAGTTTGCCGTACCGGGAAACAGTGAGTTAATGATATCCGTTCAAATAGTTTAACAGTTTCTAAATATCCGGAAAGAAATACGAATTTAAATATTCCGATCGAATCTACGATTACAAAATAAACCCCAGATTTAAACAACACTGGAATCACTTTTAAAAATATCCAGAAGCATCAACAAGTACCTACGGATATTACCATAAAAGCCACGTGTCGCCAATCGATGAATCCGCCGCGGAACCGCCGCCGATTGGTCGAATTGGGGGCTCGGGTTTTATGGTAATTCTTAGAATTCCCTGCTGATTTTTTGCATATTTTTAATTCAGAAAAATCCCAAATTTTAAAAAATTTCCAGAGAGCGGGTTTATTTTGTCGGTTCGGGTTCGATCGGAGTTTTAACTTCGTAAACACATCGCCTAATGCTCTAGCTAGGCTCTGATACCACTGTAGGGTTCCTAGGCACTCTTGTGAAGGTTCATATGGCATCAAACATGCCCGGATAAAAATTTAGACGTGCCGAACAACCCAAAGCCGGGATCTTTGCTAGATTATTAGGGTTTAACATGCAAGAAGATAACTTTTATCTAAGTGTGAGGGATTACAACCTTTGTAGTCCGCTCCTTCGCTTCACAAGCTCCGAGTAGAAGTCCCTTTGCCGCGATCCACGATCTCCAGGACTCATGAGAGGCTCCACGACTCGAACGATCCATGCTAGCTTGAAGTGTTCCAAATCTCCGATGATCTACGTCGAAGTTGCAAAGACTCAAGCTTTCTCACTCTAAAGAGATGAACACACTAATCTCATGGGCTAGATGAGATGAGGATGAGAGAGAAGTATTTTTGCTTTCTTTTTAATTCATTTTCTCATATTTATTCATCACTTAAAGATTTTCTAGTAAGCTTTTCAAGAGAGAAGAAGATGATAATGGAAAATGAATAATAAGATTAATCCTTTTGTGATGAATAGAAAGAAGACTATATGATTGATTTATAAACCATGGTCAAGGATGAATGGCTAGGATTTAGTAGAGAATAAACTAGAGTTAGGGTTTGGTTGGGTTAAATAAATGTCATCCAAAAATATCTTAAGAATGACAAAAGAATAAAGCTTCTAGAAGGTGCATGAAGTATCTAACCCTAATCAAACCCTAACCTCAATTAATCATCCTTAAACATGTTTAACAATTAATCATATCATGTCACAATAATATATATCACATATATATTATATATTTGCAACAAAAGAAAATAATACAATTAACATATATCGCATATATATCAATGTATCATCCAATGAGAAAATGAAATAATAAAGCGAGCCAATATTAGATAATGTAATAATATATCATATATATTATTATACATTAAATCATCGAATCAACACTTGATCCGACGATCCGGCTATATCGAATATTACCGACTAATATATCATGTACCGATTCATCGAATCAACACTTGATCTGATGACCCGGTGTAACATTTCAAAAAGATAAAATATTAATTTTGGGAATTTTTATAATTTAATAATATTTTATTGAATATTTTAATATTTTGGAATTATAAATACAAATAAATGGGAAAAATTTTGGAAAAATTATGGAAAATTCTAAAATAGGGTAAATTAAAGAATTATGCCATTTCTAAGTTTAATTGATTAGTTATATGCTTCAGCGATGGATGATGACTTCCGGGCAATCCGGCAGGAAGGAGATTTGAGAGAGAAACCTCGAATGGACCTTTCTGGAATACGATACGAGAAGACCTAGACACAGAGGTGGTCATATTGCGCACACCCAGCAGGCCAGAGTTCGGCATTGTCCATGAGGTAGTTGACCAGGTTCGGATAAAGGAACTTACCAGATGCGTTGCGAATTGATCAAGGATGGACGAGTGTTGAGCATTCCTCCGATGGTTGGGACGTGTTCCCGAGGACCTGTTCAGCCTGACATCTTCTACAGAATGATGAAGCTACAGAGTACGCGATTTCGAGTCTGTGCGAGAGACTTCAGATTGACCGTGGCCGAGGACAGTGCAGTGTGTAGATAGCATGGCGTGACGTTATAGTGGACGACGATAGAGACAGGTGGAACCAGAGGTTCGGGCGAGACGCTGACGAGCTGTAATTACTTCCCGTCGAGACTAGAGACCTGATATGCTTACAGAGACGTTGGGATGCGACCAATTTCCGAGAAAATATTGTGCTGAGGACACAGATGTCTATCGAGTATGAAGAGATTATGCAAGAGAGCCAGCCTCCGTACAGTTCGGCATAGGCAAGATCGGAAGAGACCTTGAGCAGAATTCCTTGCAGGACATTGCTGCAATGATGTTTGCACCCAGGATCAGATGTGTGATGTGCTTTCAGAGAGCCAGAGGCCGACGCCAGTGGCATGCTGCCTTACGAGTGGTCGTGAGGATTGACCGAGAGGTGACCAGAGAAGTGCCAGAATGGAATCGTCCCCGTTAGCACACCTGACAGGGCCGATGAGCCGATTGACTGCGAGATAGGTAATCCGCAGAGAAGATAAGGACCCAGAGTCAGAAGACGCCAGACCGTGAGCAAGAGGCAAGTAGATATCTTGCGCTGCTACCAGTGGATGCACCGACTCTTTCTCGACCTTGAAGGAGGAACTACCGACGACGGTATGATGATTTGTGATTTTGTGATTCGATTATCACGTATCCGTCATTTTGGATTTCGGTATTTTGGGCGTTCTGTTTGCATGATTTAGCTTGATGACTGAGTTTCATGATATTCGTTTCATGCACCCACTGGATATTTATACTTTGCGCATAAGTTATTACATTCGAGGTATTGATTGTGATTTCACGCCTATCTTATACAGTGATTTGATTTACACATCCAGCATAGTTTTCGTGCACCTTTAGTGTTTTGATATACGATTTTGGTGCACGCCTGATGCACTAAATCGGGATTCTTCGTGCATGTCACATGCACCTGATTTTTTTTACTGTCAGGCACACACGTTGCCTACGACAGATGTCTCGTGCACACCAGTTGCACCTAGATGTTGTTTTGTACACCTGTTTGACACATATATGGATTTTGATTCCTTGCGCACCAGACGCACAGGATATTCTTATATATGCATTTTGGGGATTGATTTCTAGTAGAGCAGTACATTTTTATGATATTCTCTATGTATTGATGTCTTTGGAGCCCCGACAAATTGGATTATTATTGAAATTGTTTTAGTATTGGGGGTTTAAATTTAAATTCGGGGACCGAATTTCTTTAAGGGCGGTAGATTGTAACATTTCAAAAAGATAAAATATTAATTTTGGGAATTTTTATAATTTAATATTATTTTATTGAATATTTTAATATTTTGGAATTATTAAATACAAATAAATGGGAAAAATTTTGGAAAAATTATGGAAAATTCTAAAATAGGGTAAATTAGAGAATTATGCCATTTCTAAGTTTAATTGATTAGTTATATGCTAAATTAGTGCTAATCGCGATTAAAAATCGCTAATCGGTTTTTTAGCATTTTTGTGCAAAATGTGCACATATCATTTTTTCCACACTTGTTACATTTGTGTTATATTTTGTTGCCATGGTTCTTTTGGGTTTACTATTCAAGTGAGAAGAGTTAGTGAAGAAAAGAAAAGGGAAAAAGGTAGGCAATGAGTGAGAGAGAGACCAAGTCAACCCCACCTTTTTGAACCAACCCTCATCATTTCCCTTGTTATTTCCTCTTCCCTCTTCCAATGGGGCTGCTGCTGTTCATGCTCCCTCTTCTCTCTCCCTCTTCATGAAACCCTAGATCTACAATGAAAACAAAGCCAAAACCTCATTCCCACTTCACAAAAAGTGTTCCCGAGCTCACTAGCTACACATTGAACCTAGCAAGATTGGATTTGGTGGACTTTGAGCAACTCAAGAATTTTCTTGAGTTGCCAAAGGAGGTAATTCCTGCACCTATAGAGTAGTATTTCAATTCCTTATGCATCTATACTAGTTTTGTATCGATATTGTGATGTTTGTGGATTTTAGAGAATTCAAGTTAGGGTTTAGGGAAAAACTGAAATTTAAGATGAATTGAGGATTGTGGTGACCTTAGAATTCCTTGTGTGATGCTAATTTGAACCCAAACCTGAACTTGAAAACAGAATACGGAATTACGGAATCGATATCGGGGAAAACTGGAAAACTGTCACTGTTTTGTGTAATCTGCTATCACCCCGAGACCCCAAAAAATGAAACTGAGTTGACAGTGAGACGAGCAGGCACCAGTGAACCACCACCCCAAACCCTAGCCCCCAACTCCTTTTCGAGGCCGCCAATTATCCCATTCCGGCCGCAATTTACAGCCAGAGCAGGGTGGATTTGTCTCGTTTTGCGTGCATGCCCCTATTTCCTCTAGTCTTGACCCTGGGTACCTCTAGTTTTGACTGATTCCATCTAGGGTGAAATCTGAGTTGATTTTCCTATGTTGGTGTATGATTTATGACTTGATTTAGCATGGATTTTGGTGTTTTGTGATTCATTCCTGTCGGGTGGCGTTTGAACGTCAACGGCAAGTGGATATTGATCGTGTTTACATGCGAGTCGATAGGTTTTTACCTATGCGGGTAGCGTGTGCTATTTTGGTTTCCGATGTGATTTTCATGTGCTTTAGCATTGTGATATACTTGTAGGTACACTACGAGATGTTGAGGCAAAGAAGATGAAGATGGCGACATCGGCACCGACACATGAGAAGCAAGGTGAGTAGATTAAATCTACGGGGAGAAGTCGGGTAGATGGCGTATAGCACCCCCGCTGTCCGTGGTGATGTATACGAATACGTATACACACATATATTTATTATGTGTTGTTTAGGGCTATTGATGGTAATAATGGATTATTGGTGATAAGGATGTATTGGTTGAGTAGTGCGAACCCTAGAGTAGTGGTTGCACCCACACTCACACATACACACATACTTGCATACATTCTTTCATATATCTGTGCGCACAAGATGGTGTGTATATCTACACATGGGTATGGGACTATGTGTATATATACGGGTTTTGAGGATGATACGTGGGATTGAGTTGAGTCGATGAGATTCGATTGAGGCCGTGAGATTTGGCGACATGACAGAGTTCACATTGGAGATGTGATATGATGGTAGTGATGTCTGTCATGCGATGGGATATTGTGATATCGACTCAGAATTAGGTGGTTTCCATACCCCACTCTTTTGAATTGACTGTGGGTTCGTAGTTCGCATAGTAGGCGTTAGACTAGACCCGAGTCATACCTATTTCAAAAACTAACGAATTAGAGATATTTTTAAAGATAAGCAAAAGGGTTCATACGGATATTTAAAAAGGCGCATCTTTTCTTAAAAACACCGTAGCCCTTATTTTACCAAAAGCCCTGATTCGTCTTATTTCAAAAGGCAAGGTTGCATGATATATCTATTGAGGCAGGTTCTCTACTGTTGCGTTGATTGCTCGATTCCGCACATTCATGCTGTTTGCATTGCATTGCTTGTATTGTTGATATATTTCAGTCATGCTGCTAGGACACCAGCACCATTATCGATGATGCGTATATTCCACGTACACTGTTGCCGGCTCACACACTTCATCATCGATAATTGCCATGTCACTACATTATAGTACTGTTGCATTCAGGATTTGACCCTAGTATGACATATTGATATTCTTACCTTTCTGCTATATGTCGCATACATGTTGCTTTCTGATTATACGCATTGAGATATGCTGTTTCCATGATATTTCTGGTTTTTGGGAACCGGGGGTGTTTTCAAAAAGGATATGTATTTGTTTTGAAAACCAGGTTACCCTTGATATGATATTTCAGTGCGTCCACCATGTGTTTTCTCGGTGCTGAGAGCGACATGTGTTACCCGAATCGAGGAGTGGACGAGCCGATTGCGGGTACATGGTAGACCCGGTATGGTTCCCCTCGGCAAGATGATCGATGAGCTTTGCCGATTGAGTCTGGAGGCGGGCGAGTACCTACCGGTGATTGGTTGGACCTGGCGGTTATCCGGAGGATACTGATCAGAGTCGATAGATGGATGTGGGTGTACTGCCGGGGCCGAGGGCCGATACCGCAGACAGAGCCCGTGGGCCGATCCGGACTGACGGAGCCCGATATATAAGGATTTACGTGCCGATGCTGGGCACAGTTTTCATGATGTTTTTCCATGATTTTGTTTATATCCTCATAGTGCATACATGATGCTTATTGTCATTGGGTGACGGGTGGACGGGTTCCACATATATACAGATATGGATCATATACAGACTGGATTTACACGGATCATACTTCTTTTGTATATATAACAGAGTACGAGGGCGCTGTTATATATATCCTTACACCAATATTAGTGGTATGGGATGCTAATATATGTGTATTGATACTTCATCATATTTACTTCATGCAGACATACCCTATACTGATGACATGTTATTACCTGAGTACTTGGCACTACATACCTGTTTAGATGTTGCCTTGCCACCTTATCATGTATCAGGCTTATTCCTTGAGGTTTATTACTGATTGTTGACCTAGGATTATGTCTTGCTTTCGGTTTCTGCTTGTAGATATTCTCTATTCACGAGTTGGCAACTCACCTCCGTTGTGCCACAGTTCTTGCAGGTTTTGCCGTACAGGTTCCTTTGCGGCATTTCTGGCACATTGCTTCCTTGAGGGTGAATTGCATTTGGTAGGTGGTTTCTTTTGCATCAAGAACCACCATTGTACTTATATTATTCTTTGTATCTAGAATTTCCATCAACCAAATTTGTATATTGTTTCAGACTCAGACTTTAGTGATGTATTATTTGACCTTAGAGTCGCGCTTAGTAGTATTGCGGTTTTCATGCTTACTGTGTTTCTTTTGGATTTGATCCTCGCCTTTCGGCGTTGTATATTATATTGCATGTGTGGTTGTGACCGTCAATTGACGAAGAGCTAGCTCCCGCTTGGGGATGCCTTTTATCATTGTATATGTGTTGTGCTTGTTGTACCCCGTTCGGGGCCAGTATTTACAAAAGAAACTCTGCCGAAATTTTTAGAAAAGACTTTACCTTTTAAAAATGCACATTCGGTTTAGTTATTTAAAAACCTTGACTTTAAACATGTTTTCCCTCACTTCTTTAAAAACCAGTTTTCTTTACTTACTCTTAAAATGGTTTTAGATTTCTGGGCTTATGGCTTACTTGGATCAGATGGGGTCCTATAGACTTCATATGGTTCAAGGGCCAGTCACGTGCTCTTTCGGGTCGTGACAAAGTTGGTATCAGAGCGCTAGTTTGACCTTGGTTCGAGTCTAAGTTTGACTATATGGAGCCTCGGGCGTTTTATATATACGGAACTTAGGCTTGACCTTACGGAACTTAGACTTAGTCGAGGGGGTGTTAGACCCGAACTTTCGTCGTATAGGATGACCCTTGGTTGATGGAATAGGTAACTAAAGTATAGTGACGTACCGTTGGTATGTTCCGCGGCATACTTACGACACGCCACTCCGCTTAAGGAACCTTAGGATGTACATATTTTCGAGATCAGTGATTCTCTTCATATCCATGGTTATACATCCCTTTGAGATCCCCGATTCTAATAGTTCATGATCATACCTTTATTGATGCTGTTCCTTCTTATGATCATGTATCCACTCTGGATCTGTTGTTTCCTTTCTTGCCATTGATCTGCTCTCTTCGATACTCGATTGAGGTTCCTGTCGCCATATTTGAGCGCAGTTTGGGCTGCTGCCAGGGTTACGGTCAGGGCGAGCTCGTCTGGTACGAGGGCCGACCATTGTGTTTTCTGGTGACATGGGAACGTCTCGAGTTAGTATTGGTGATTGTGACCTCTAGTAGAGGCGAGTGCTTGGTTTTGCCCCGGATGATCGGGCCATTTTTAGAGCTGCCAGTTGAGAGAGAACCGTTGATGTACAGCATACCTCAGAGATTATGATGTCGCCTACCGTGCAGACAGATGGACCGGCTGTTGCTAAGATTGACAGGATGTCGCTTTCGGAGCTTACGAGCTGAGATTGTCGGAGCTTCCATGCAGATATGAGACAGATTATAGCTAGTCTACCCGAATTGAGAGACGAAGGTGATTCGTCCGATTTATGCGCCGGAGCGGGCCCAGTTGAGTTGAAGATTTCCAGTGTGGAGAGTCTTACTGAAATCTAGAGCAGACCGATTCAGAGATGACCGCCAATGTGTCGCCTTTCCTGGAGGATTGAGGCGCTGTTCAGCGTACAGGCGAATGAGCCAGTTGCTGTTGCAAATGACGGGATATCGCCCAGATGGATGGAGCTACTGCAGCGTGAGCATATACTTAGAGAGATGATAGCGAGTCACTAGTCACTTGAGGAAGAATGACTAGGACAGTTGATTCGTCCGTTTACCGATGCGAGGTCATCAGATAGATTGATTCCAGCTAGAGACGACTTCACGCAGATTCGTTGAGAGTCGATTGAGACGATCGAATGTCAGGAGCCTATTTTCCAAGTTTAAAGTATACGGAAAGACATGCAGGTGATTCTATGGACCCTCTAGAAGAATGAAACCCTAACTCGACTTAATGACCGTGTGAAAGCCTTGAAACCTTAGGGTTTGCGGCAGTTCCTCGGCGCCATTAGTGAGGCTTGGGTTTGCCCTTCTACGGCTGGACCACCGACGCTTTGGCATGTACTCGATACTATTAAACTGTACTAAAGATGTTGATCTCTTGGGGGATTATAAGGTTCTGGCGAGTCGATCGAATGTTTCGACATCATTCGGATATCATGTGATGGGATGCATTGCTTGGGAGACTCCAGATACGAGTATAGCCGTTGGAGCACAGTCCATGCAGCCACGATGAGACGAGTTCGAAATCAGTCGACATTGAAGCAGAGTGAAGAAAAGAGTTCGCAAGAGATTTAGACGAGATGACGTCCCACTCCGCTGACATCAGAGATGTGATACGCACCCAGAGGCGTTGTATATGGATATATCTTCCAGAAAGAAGCGCGATAAGTATGCAGCCGTTCCGGAATAAGAATTTTCTTCAGCGATGTATGATGACTTCCGGGCAATCCGGCAGGAAGTAGATTTGAGAGAGAAACCTCGAAAGGACCTTTCTGTAATACGATACGAGAAGACCTAGACCCAGGGGTGGTCATATTACGCACACCCAGCAGGCCAGAGTTCGGCATTGTCGACGAGGTAGTTGACCAGGTTCGGATAAAGGAACTTACCAGATGCGTTGCGAATTGATCAAGGATATACGAGTGTTGAGCATTCCTCCGATGGTTGGGACGTGTTCCCGAGGACTTGTTCGGCCTGACATCTTCTACAGAATGATGAAGCTACAGAGTACGCGATTTCGAGTCTGTGCGAGAGACTTCAGATTGACCGTGGCCGAGGACAGTGCAGTGTGTAGATAGCATGGCGTGACGTTATAGTGGACGACGATAGAGACAGGTGGAACCAGAGGTTCGGGCGAGACGCTGACGAGCTGTAATTACTTCCCGTCGAGACTAGAGACCTGATATGCTTACAGAGACGTTGGGATGCGACCAATTTCCGAGAAAATATTGTGCTGAGGACACAGATGTCTATCGAGTGTGAAGAGATTATGCAAGAGAGCCAGCCTCCGTACAGTTCGGCATAGGCAAGATCGGAAGAGACCTTGAGCAGAATTCCTTGCAGGACATTGCTGCAATGATGTTTGCACCCAGGATCATATGTGTGATGTGCTTTCAGAGAGACAGAGGCCGACGCCAGTGGCATGCTGCCTTACGAGTGGTCGTGAGGATTGACCGAGAGGTGACCAGAGAAGTGCCAGAACGGAATCGTCCCCATTAGCACACCTGACAGGGCCGATGAGCCGATTGACTGCGAGATAGGTAATCCGCAGAGAAGATAAGGACCCAGAGTCAGAGGACGCCAGACCGTGAGCAAGAGGCAAGTAGATATCTTGCGCTGCTAGCAGTGGATGCACCGACTCTTTCTCGACCTTGAAGGAGGAACTACCGACGATGGTATGATGATTTGTGATTTTGTGATTCGATTATCACGTATCCGTCATTTTGGATTTCGGTATTTTGGGCGTTCTGTTTGCATGATTTAGCTTGATGACTGAGTTTCATGATATTCGTTTCATGCACCCACTGGATATTTATACTTTGCGCATAAGTTATTACATTCGAGGTATTGATTGTGATTTCACGCCTATCTTATACAGTGATTTGATTTACACTTCCAGCATAGTTTTCGTGCACCTTTAGTGTTTTGATATACGATTTTGGTGCATGCCTGATGCACTAAATCGGGATTCTTCGTGCATGTCACATGCACCTGATTTTTTTTTACTGTCAGGCACACACGTTGCCTACGACAGATGTCTCGTGCACACCAGTTGCACCTAGATGTTGTTTTGTACACCTGTTTGACACATATATGGATTTTGATTCCTTGCGCACCAGACGCACAGGATATTCTTATATATGCATTTTGGGGATTGATTTCTAGTAGAGCAGTACATTTTTATGATATTCTCTATGTATTGATGTCTTTGGAGCCCCGACAAATTGGATTATTATTGAAATTGTTTTAGTATTGGGGGTTTAAATTTAAATTCGGGGACCGAATTTCTTTAAGGGGGGTAGATTGTAACATTTCAAAAAGATAAAATATTAATTTTGGGAATTTTTATAATTTAATATTATTTTATTGAATATTTTAATATTTTGGAATTATTAAATACAAATAAATGGGAAAAATTTTGGAAAAATTATGAAAAATTCTAAAATAGGGTAAATTAGATAATTATGCCATTTCTAAGTTTAATTGATTAGTTATATGCTAAATTAGTGCTAATCGCGATTAAAAATCGCTAATCGGTTTTTTAGCATTTTTGTGCAAAATGTGCACATATCATTTTTTCCACACTTGTTACACTTTTGTTACATTTTGTTGCCATGGTTCTTTTGGGTTTACTATTCAAGTGAGAAGAGTTAGTGAAGAAAAGAAAAGGGAAAAAGGTAGGCAATGAGTGAGAGAGAGACCAAGTCAACCCTACATTTTTGAACCAACCCTCATCATTTCCCTTGTTATTTCCTCTTCCCTCTTCCAATGGGGCTGCTGCTGTTCCTGCTCCCTCTTCTCTCTCCCTCTTCATGAAACCCTAGATCTACAATGAAAACAAAGCCAAAACCTCATTCCCACTTCACAAAAAGTGTTCCCGAGCTCACTAGCTACACATTGAACCTAGCAAGATTGGATTTGGTGGACTTTGAGCAACTCAAGAATTTTCTTGAGTTGCCAAAGGAGGTAATTCCTGCACCTATAGAGTAGTATTTCAATTCCTTGTGCATCCATACTAGTTTTGTATCGATATTGTGATGTTTGTGGATTTTAGAGAATTCAAGTTAGGGTTTAGGGAAAAACTGAAATTTAAGATGAATTGAGGATTGTGGTGACCTTAGAATTCCTTGTGTGATGCTAATTTGAACCCAAACCTGAACTTGAAAACAGAATACGGAATTACGGAATCGATATCGGGGAAAACTGGAAATCTGTCACTGTTTTGTGTAATCTGCTATCACCCCGAGACCCCAAAAAATGAAACTGAGTTGACAGTGAGACGTGCAGGCACCAGTGAACCACCACCCCAAACCTTAGCCCCCAACTCCTTTTCGAGGCCGCCAATTATCCCATTCCGGCCGCAATTTGCGGCCAGAGCAGGGTGGATTTGTCTCGTTTTGCGTGCATGCCCCTATTTCCTCTAGTCTTGACCCTGGGTACCTCTAGTTTTGACTGATTCCATCTAGGGTGAAATCTGGGTTGATTTTCCTACGTTGGTGTATGATTTACGACTTGATTTAGCATGGATTTTGGTGTTTTGTGATTCATTCCTGTCGGGTGGCGTTTGGACGTCAACGACAAGTGGATATCGATCGTGTTTACATGCGAGTCGATAGGTTTTTACCTATGCGGGTAGCGTGTGCTATTTTGGTTTCCGATGTGATTTTCATGTGCTTTAGCATTGTGATATACTTGTAGGTACACTACGAGATGTTGAGGCAAAGAAGATGAAGATGGCGACATCGGCACCGACACATGAGAAGCAAGATGAGTAGATTATATCTACGGGGAGAAGTCGGGTGGATGGCATATAGCACCCCCGCAGTCCGTGGTGATGTATACGAATATGTATACACACATATATTTATTATGTGTTGTTTAGGGCTATTGAAGGTAATAATGGATTATTGGTGATAAGGATGTATTGGTTGAGTAGTGCGAACCCTAGAGTAGTGGTTGCACCCACACTCACACATACACACATACTTGCATATGTTCTTTCATATATCTGTGCGCACATGATGGTGTGTATATCTACACATGGGTATGTGACTATGTGTATATATACGGGTTTTGAGGACGATACGTGGGATTGAGTTGAGTCGATGAGATTCGATTGAGGCCGTGAGATTTGGCGACATGACAGAGTTCACATTGGAGATGTGATATGATGGTAGTGATGCCTGTCTTGCGATGGGATATTGTGATATCGACTCAGATTTAGGTGGTTTCCATACCCCACTCTTTTGACTTGACTGTGGGTTCGTAGTTCGCATAGTAGGCGTTAGACTAGACCCGAGTCATACCTATTTCAAAAACTAACGAATCAGAGATATTTTTAAAGATAAGCAAAAGGGTTCAAACGGATATTTAAAAAGGCGCATCTTTTCTTAAAAATACCGTAGCCCTTATTTTACCAAAAGCCCTGATTCGTCTTATTTCAAAAGGCAAGGTTGCATGATATATCTATTGAGGCAGGTTCTATACTGTTGCGTTGATTGCTCGATTCCGCACATTCATGCTGTTTGCATTGCATTGCTTGTATTGTTGATATATTTCAGTCATGCTGCTCGGACACCAGCACCATTATCGATGATGCGTATGTTCCACGTACACTGTTGCCGGCTCACACACTTCATCATCGATAATTGCCATGTCACTACACTGTAGTACTGTTGCATTCAGGATTTGACCCTAGTATGACATATTGATATTCTTACCTTTCTGCTATATGTCGCATACATGTTGCTTTCTGATTATACGCATTGAGATATGCTGTTTCCATGATATTTCTGGTTTTTGGGAACCGGGGGTGTTTTCAAAGAGGATATGTATTTGTTTTGAAAACCCGGTTACCCTTGATATGATATTTCAGTGTGTCCACCATGTGTTTTCTCGGTGCTGAGAGCGACATGTGTAACCCGAATTGAGGAGTGGACGAGCCGATTGCGGGTACATGGTGGACCCGGTATGGTTCCCCTCGGCAAGATGATCGATGAGCTTTGCCGATTGAGTCCGGAGGCGGGCGAGTACCTACCGGTGATTGGTTGGACCTGGCGGTTATCCGGAGGATACTGATCAGAGTCGATAGATGGATGTGGGTGTACTGCCGGGGCCGAGGGCCGATACCGCAGACAGAGCCCGTGGGCCGATCCGGACTGACGGAGCCCGATATATGAGGATTTACGTGCCGATGCTGGGCACAGTTTTCATGATGTTTTTCCATGATTTTGTTTATATCCTCATAGTGCATACATGATGCTTATTGTCATTGGGTGACGGGTGGACGGGTTCCACATATATACAGATATGGATCATATATAGACTGGATTTACACTGATCATACTTCATTTGTATATATAACAGGGTACGAGGGCGCTGTTATATATATCCTTACACCAATATTAGTGGTATGGGATGCTAATATATGTGTATTGATACTTCATCATATTTACTTCATGCAGACATACCCTATACTGATGACATGTTATTACCTGAGTACTTGGCACTACATACCTGTTTAGATGTTGCCTTTCCACCTTATCATGTATCAGGCTTATTCCTTGAGGTTTATTACTGATTGTTGACCTAGGATTATGTCTTGCTTTCGGTTTCTGCTTGTAGATATTCTCTATTCACGAGCTGGCAACTCACCCCTGTTGTGCCACAGTTCTTGCAGGTTTTGCCGTACAGGTTCCTTTGCGGCATTTCTGGCACATTGCTTCCTTGAGGGTGAATTGCATTTGGTAGGTGGTTTCTTTTGCATCAAGAACCACCATTGTACTTATATTATTCTTTGTATCTAGAATTTCCATCAACCAAATTTGTATATTGTTTCAGACTCAGACTTTAGTGATGTATTATTTGACCTTAGAGTCGCGCTTAGTAGTATTGCGGTTTTCATGCTTACTGTGTTTCTTTTGGATTTGATCCTCGCCTTTCGGCGTTGTATATTATATTGCATGTGTGGTTGTGACCGTCAATTGACGAAGAGCTAGCTCCCGCTTGAGGATGCCTTTTATCATTGTATATGTGTTGTGCTTGTTGTACCCCGTTCGGGGCCAGTATTTACAAAAGAAACTCTGCCGAAATTTTTAGAAAAGACTTTACCTTTTAAAAATGCACATTCGGCTTAGTTATTTAAAAACCTTGACTTTAAACATGTTTTCCCTCACTTCTTTAAAAACCAGTTTTCTTTACTTACTCTTAAAATGGTTTTAGATTTCTGGGCTTTTGGCTTACTTGGATCAGATGGGGTCCTATAGACTTCATATGGTTCAAGGGCCAGTCACGTGCTCTTTCGGGTCGTGACACCCGGTTCATATCTAAATATCGCGAGAATATAGTACGGTATCCCATATCGCATTATTCTCGGTCTTGCACATATCACATATGTGCCTCTACTCCGTTTAGCCTGAGCCAAGAAACCTCTGTGTAGGACTCTAAAGAATCGTCAATACGCCGGTAGCGGGTGATGATCATATCAAACACCCACAAGCTGCAAGCGGTCAGCTAAACGTAACAGCCACCCAGGTATTGAGCGATCAGAAGATCAACAAGCTAGCCTGTGCGTTCTCCTGTGAATCCAATCAGTAACACTCCCGTACAGTCCGGTCTGTTCGTCTGATATGTCGCATATCAAGTCTAGGGGTGGTATACGTCAGACCCCAGTAACCGATAAGTCGTGTCGATGTGTGGCTCATAACGGGTCGAGAAACTACTAGTAACACTTACTAGTAAATCTCCATATCAGCCCTGGCCAGGGACTTCCAGTTATAGCCAATCGAACACAGCACAACATCAACTCCCTATACCGGGAGAGACGAATCCCCTCATATCGCTCATTGCCGCCATGTGATTCGGGACTGTACCCAAAAGCCGCCGTTTTGCACGCCCTCTTGGACGTGATAAGGTGGAAATCAAAGCACAGTGGGAATCACACAAGACTCTATGACGATCTCGGGTCTACAGACTACCCTGTACCAGTGTCACCGGAGAACTGCCATCTGACGTGTGGTATATCACCATCTGGGAGTTCTCGGCGAGTCCGTCCAGTGTACCCAGTCTCCACTGAGCACCTGTACACCATCTCTGATGTCAAAACACCGATGGATATGGGATCATCCATCGCCCATCATATGGGTCAAGATGCGTATACGCTAGTCTACTCTGGTGTATCGATGCCCAGTCTCGATATACCCTCGACTAGGAACAGTTATAGGATGTACTCATCGACTACCGCGGCCCCACTAGTATGATCTCATCATAGTCCCAGTAGTCGAGTACAGATCCTAAGGGCTTTATCAACATGTGAGAGTAAAACAGTAAACCAATACAAGTCAACATGTTAAGATAAAGTGAAACCAAATAGCATACTATCATGACGAGCAAGAAAGTCATCTCTATATATATCCAAGCATCCATTATAATATACATCATATGTACAACAATGGCCTCTAGGGCATATACATAACTAACATATCCAATAGCTACCAATCATTGTGCCTTAACTTTGGCCAACAAACATAGCTTGAATACTATTGACTATCCATATAAAATGACGGAGGGCTACGAATGGTTTTTGGCGAAAAACCTTTAACGTAATGAACTTGATATCGTTGAAGGAACCGAATAGCTTTTATAAAAATATAGTGGCGAAAACCTTTGCTAAAGAGGTCACTCCAAGTGAAGGGATCTCGGCACTTTCCCCGTAGAATGAGGTGCAGGATATTCCAACTGAATACCACGATGCAAAGCAAAAGTAATAGACTATAGTGAAGTTATTGCCCTGACGCAAACTTCTGTCCAAGGGGTCTCTCCCGGTGAAGGGATCTCGGCCCTTGCCTCGTCGACTGAGGTGTAGGATATTCCAACTGAATACCACTGTGCAAAACAAAAGAGAACGTCCTTGCAATAACAGCTTTTTGAAAAATTGTTCCAACAACATCAAATAGGTTTGTTTAGCTTGCATTGATCTGAATCAATGCAGTCCCATCAATTGATCACACCAATAAAGAACGAGAATAATGATGTACGTATATGCCATCCGCGTTCGCCACTGTGTCCCGTCATTACCCGTTAGGTTACTTAACTAACGACAGAGCGGGGACTGGACTAGCGCGGATGCAAAACATATACAACATCTACTAGTATATATATCAATATATAATATTCGCTCAAGGCGTGATAAAATGCAACATCACAGAAATGTAATAAGCATCACAGAACAATACAGATATCTGGGATCCCCGGGTTTCATAGAGCCTCTACTGAAACCCGACGTTTCCCTGGTCCTGTGGATAGCCTGTGCAATGAAATCCTAGACCCCTACGGGCGCGGCAAGTTACCCGCCAAAACTTGAAGCGAGGCAGCCCCCTTCAACAACGTGAATGGACGACCCAGCACTTCACGGAATCCGGTAACTTGAGCACCTCTCCTTGGGTCAACCTGTACCCCCTACGAGTGCGGCAAATAGCCCGCCAATTCTAGAGTGAAGCCCCCTCCGTCTCAATGCCATGAGATGCGGGCCTGTTGCCCTCTAGAACCCCGCTATTTGTGGACCCCTCCGCGGAGGAATCCTAGTACAGAAAGTAAAATATACATACAATGGGTACATCAACCTCAGCCCGGTCATGTCTCAAAAGAATAATATACAAACAGGCAGTGACGGTAGTCCACATGTCGGACGCTCGCCCCGCAATATCAAATGTACATATAAAACAAAACTGTACTACCATTGCATCCATGCTATCCACCACGACAATCCGCAACATCACAGCACAACACAGAACATCAACGTGAATGTCACGTTCGCAAATCCGTCTAAAAGAGCTATAGCAGTTAGACAGGATTTACCGATCAAGTGACAATCACAGTCGCAGATATAATGTAAATACTGTGAACTAACATGTTTAAAATTTTCGATCGACTAAAAATTTCCCGAAGTGAGCCCCAAGCACAACTGTAGCACTCAAAGAAATCTGGGCCCAAACAGAACATTCCAAAAACCCCATTTTCAACTCAGAAGCTCACTGTAAAAATTTTATGCATTGAACAGTCAAAGTGGCGGCGGAACCACGGCCAAAGCGTGGGTTTGGCCGCGGTTCCGCGGCTAAACAGTAATAACATGCGACCAAATTTTTACAGAACTCTTAAAAAACCCTGCACGATTTTCTAACATGCCTAGAAAAATTTTTAGAGCACAAAATAAAATCGACAGCAACTAGACCAGAAAATGCGGGTTTTTGAAAAATCTGTTCGATCGAACTTGTAAACATGTTAGAGCAAGCTAGACTAGGTTAATGGCGTGGCTCTGATACCAGTGTAAGTGCACAGCAGCGCCCCGGCCGTCTGAACGAGACCAAAATGCGGAAACGATACTTTTCTTTAACTTTTAAAACTGGCACTACCGCGTACTAAAAACCTGGATCGGGCCATTAACCTACTCCTAGCTAACTAGAGAAGGAGTAGAGAGATATACCGAGCGATCCGTGTCCTTCGATCTTCTCGTCGTCATCCCGATCTCCCCGCGGAATCTCCGGTCTTCATCTCCTCGTCGGAAGGGCACCGCATCGCCGGGTTCTTTTATGGGCTCCCACCTCTGGACCGAGGCAACTCAGGCATGAAGTTGGCGAGTCGACGTGTCCAAGAATGCTGCAGGATAAGTGTAGATTACTTTGTCTCAAAGGGTTGTGAAGTTGCCATTTTTGTGGAGGTGAAGAATGAACTTTGGAGAGAGGTGAGTGATTTTTGTAGCAAGCCAAAAATGAGATGAATAATTTTCCCTCTCCCAAAAAATTGAACCCTATTCCTCCAAGAAGTGGCCGGCCTTTTCTTCATCAAGAATGAGAGAGAGAGTGGAGTAAGCAATAATACAAGAGAGAGAAAATGATAATCAAGAAGAATAATGATCACAACCAAATCTCCACTCCATCACCTAATCATATCAAGTCATGATGAACATATGAAGTCAATGGAAGCTAAAACCATCATGAAACAACAATTTCCAAAAACACCCTCCACAATGCTAATTTCCACATTTACAAATAAGCCCCTCAACACCAATTTTCAGCCAAAGAAAGAAACAAAGGAAAATGACCGAAACGGAATGCAAACTGGCAACTTCAGAAAACTGATCCCGTAATAAATTACAGGAAAACCCAGCGACTGTATAAACATACCTGCATTTGTATTCCGACCGAATACAAATGCAATGAGACAAAATCTACACTGTACAATACTAGGATTCGGCTTAAACCAAAGCCCGCTAGTATTATCCGTCCGATCATGATCCGTGCAATACCGCACGTATATGATCGAACCCTGCCATCTCTCCATACGGCCTATACAGCGTTTCGCCCGAAACATGAGAAACGGTCTGTGAGGGACTCTAAAGACTCGTCAATACTTTGGTTGTGGATTTAACCACTAGCACGTCAGAGGTATTATCCATACGTAACGGCCTACCAGGTATTGACCAAAAGGGACGTCGATGAGCGAACTCATCCTGACACCCTACTGAGTCTGTCAGTGACAATATCCGTACAGTCCGATCCGTTCGTCTATGAGCATCGCATGGCGGGCCTAGGGGGTTAGTAAAAGTCAGACCCCTAAAAGCGGTACAAGTCGTGTCGAAGTGTGGCCCAGAACACCCTGAGATACTACTGGAATACATACCAGTAAATCTCCTGCCTTGGCCAAGGACTTCGTGTAATGGCTCTCCTAGACACAGCGCGACCTCACCCCCAATACCGGGAGAGTCGAACCCCTGCAGATCCGCTCACTGCCTCCATATGGCTCGGGACTGTACCCAACTAAAACCTGTTTGCACATCTTCTTTGAGCGTGGTAGGGTAGTAATCAAAGTACAGTGGGAACTCACACGAGACAAATGACGATCTCAGGTCGATGAACTAACCTGTACACATGTCACCCGGGAACTGCTATCTGACGTCAGGTATAAGACCAACTAGCATGTTCCCGGAGAGTCATGTCCGGTGTAATCATAACCCAATGAGCACCTGTATACATCTTAGGTAAACCAACTGACACCAGTGGCTTGTGAGACCGGCCACCGCCCTTCGTCGGGGTCTCGACTGTATACACTAGTCTACTCTGGAGTATCGATGCCCTGTCTCAAAACTCCCACGACTAGGGACCTTTTAAGGATGTGCTTATAGACTACCATCTCCCACCTATATGATCGCCATCATATTGCTGGCTGTCAAGAAAGAATCCTAACGGCTCTATCAACGCGCAATAGTGACCTGTAAGGTCACCTAAAGCAGTACACGATGATAAAGATAAACCAGATAGCATACTATCATCATGAGTAAGACTGTCCTACCGGTATAGGTCCTCCCTCAATCATTGCAATCACGCGCCTGTGATCCAATAATTGACTCTGAGGGCACTATCTCCAACACAATGTATAACACTATTCACCCGTGTCGTCGTCCCAAGATCCGCTATAACATCAGGACGTATCTCAAGTACGAATCCTGCCATATCACCGTTCTCGCGGTCTCAATCAAATATTATCGACTCATCTCAAATCCCAAATACTATCCTCAAATCCATTATGTGAACATATAGTCCCATACCCATGTGAACACATAACAATATAACCCCATAAAGACACATATGAAAGAAGAATGTATGCAAGTATGTGTGTGTGTAAATGTGGTGCAACCTCTACTTTAGGTCTCGCAACACTAAACCTATCCAATCACACCTAAAATCTATCTTTATCATCGATAAACTCAACAATATAATCAATATATATGTGTATTCGTATTCGTATACATCACCACGAACTGCGGGGGTGCTATACGCCATCCACCCGACTTCTCCCCATAGATATAAATCTACTCACCTGGTCCTCGCTCGCCGGTGCCGACGTCGCCACACGCTTGCTTGTCATCTCGAAGTCCACATGGGGTATCTACATATCATAACTCACCGTATCGCATTAAAACCAAATTCGAAATCGAAACGGCATACGAAAATCAAACCGGCACGCGTATCACGCATAGATCAAAACCTATCGCCTATGCATGCAAGAATAGCCAAACCAACCCTCGATGTCGATGTACAAACGTCAAACCATCGAGAAAACCCAAACACACTCATTTGCGCATCCACGAACACTAATTATAATATAAAATAGGTTAAAATTCACAAAAACCCCAAATTCACTTTAAAAGTCATTTTCCCGAAAACCTTAGCGAGCAAAATTTACTGTTTTTAGTACAACACTTGATGTTTTAAGAATTCTATTGGCAATAATACTTATTAAATATCTTAAATAAGTCATACAACCCATTTCAAAAACTAATCTCATCGATTCTTATAAAACTAAAAATTCTAGTTTTGCAATTTAACTAATTTTAACAATTTCGAGTGAAAATGCACAAAACAACAACTACGCTTGGTTTTGCATGATCCAAAAGCATTAAACCACTCATTATAATATTAATAATAACATGAAACTTTAATTATATTTAATCTAAAGCATTTAATAATTTTCCAAAAACCCTAGTTAGCAAAATAGCTTAATTATTAAAAATTTAAAATAACAATTAGCAAACTAGTTACTAGGTAAGATTTTACATGCCATAATATGCTAAATTATACACTTAAACCATGTTCAAATGATATAAAATCCTAACTTGATCCATACCCAATTCTTGAAATTCCAAACTTGCAACTAAAGCCTAATTAACACTTAAATAAATTAGCTTTAAGAAATTAACTAACAAATTAAGCAAAAATGGTTAGAATTTATACCCAATAAATTTGAAGATCCACAAGCACACACATAGCCTCCCAAATTGGAATCTTGTTCCCTAGATCCATGCATTTTTGGCTAATGAGAAATGGGTAGGAGTAGGATTTTGATTTTGGTGAGGTTTTACTTTGAATTTTGACAATTTTTTTATGGACTTTTGGAGATGAAAAGAGATGGGGAAATGAGAGGGGAGGGGCTGCTGAAAGCTAGCAGTGGGCTCGGCTTTGAGGGGGGAAGAGGTGAGAGAGAGAGAGGGGGTGTTGGTTTCAAAGTCAAAGATAAAGTCAAAAGCCCATTCTTATATATTCTTTTATCCTTTCATTTCCTTTTCTTCTCTTGTTTTCTTTTCAAACCAAATAGAAGTGTGAGATGGAGGGGGACAGCATGGGCTCGGCCCAGAAATTTTGGGGATGGGTGTGGGTTTTGTTTGGGTGAGAAACAAAGATAAATGTTATGCCCCACTTCCACTTACAATAATTTCACCGAAAAAAGCCTTTTTCCTCAATATTTTCTAAAACTGATTAACAACTTCATTTCATTTCAAAAACAACGTGTTAAAATTTTGTTTGATGTGTTATGATGCACAAAATTTGTTTCAACTCATTCCAATTTGTAATTTTCCCTAATTAAATGTATTAGTGACGACTTAAAATAATATTAAAATAATTGTTTTCGGAAATTTTTCAGAAAATTTGAAATTTCACCAGTGGCTCAATAACCATCAAATACTAGCAGTTACATAGCTATAATATGTATATTTAACTTTATAATAAAGATATTTGCATTTTGACTTTTTACAGAAAACCCATCATTTTACCGATTTTCCGAAATTTCACCGAAACGATTTTCAAAACGTTACAATCTTCCCCCCTTAAAGAAATTCGGTCCCTGAATTTTAAATTAAAACTCCCCCCAAACACTAAAACATCTAAGCAAAACCATCAAGTCGTCGGAGCTCCGAAGTCATAAATACATAAAACAATCGTAGCGCAGCGCGTGCGCATGAAAAATGAGCATGTAACTCAAAATCAAAACTCCATCCAGCATCCCGCAATCATCGGAGTCATAGTGAAGACATAATGAAAATCAATATGATATACATCATTAAAATATCTGGAAGCAATGCATGCCAAATCTTCTTCAAATCGTTGTGCGATGCTCGCAGCACTGCACAGTGGCGGACGTCTATTGTAAGAAAATAACTACATATATATATATATATATATATATATATATATATATATATATATATATATATATATATCCTTTGTTTAATATGTACGTTCCGCCATTTTGGAAACAATTTAGAAGGGTCTCCTTGTTTTAAACATTTCGTGCCATATCAGACACGTAGGTAAATACTGAGACTATAGCTCGCTTTTTGGAAATCCCTTCAATAACTATCAATGCATGCAAAATATATTCAGGTACCGTCCTCTGACTAGTCCTGCTCAGTACAAAAACTCATAGCAATCATCATAAAAACGTACTGCTCCATAAGAAATCAATCCCAAAATATGCATATAAATGCTATGTGCGTCTGGTGCGCACGGAAATCAAAATCCATATATATGCCATACATGCGCACAGAAACAATATCTAAGTGCATCGGGTGTGCACACAACATCTTTCATAGGCAACGTGTGTGCCTGACAGCAAGGACAGGTGCGTCTGACACGCACGAAGAATCTCGATTTAGTGCATCTGGTGTGCACCAAAATCGCTTCTCAAAACATGCGCTCAACTTGCGCGAAAATCCAAACCAGGTGCATCCATCATGCATGAAACCATGAAATCCAATATCAAGCGCCGAACATGCGCAAAATCAAATCAGGTGCACAAGGTGCACAAAACAAACATCGAGTATCATAATCGAAATCGAAGTCCAGTGCATCTAAGTGCACAAAATGCGTATCACTGCACTGCAAGCATATATGAATCATACCGAGTGCAAAAACCAAATCGCGTGCGTATATACGCACAAAATCAACTCAACTATATGGAACCCATAAAATTATAAACGTGAGAAACCAAGGCACGAAAACGAGATCAAGTGCAACAACTGTGCAAAAATCGCAAATACTCAACAAGTGCAACCATGGTCCATGAAAACAAATATCATGAAACTCAATCATCAAAATTAATCATTCGAATAGATCGCCCAAAATACCGAATCAAATGTGGAGGAATAGTCCCCGCTCAAGCACTTCCTCTAAGAACCTCTGGCCAATTGTCGTGGTCACTCATAGCATGTCTCGTCGACGATCCTGAACTCTGGCCTGCCGGTGTGCGTAACATGACCACTCCTGGGTCCATGTCTCATCGTAATTCATTCCAGAAAGGTCCTGTCGAAATCTTTCCTAAATCTCGTCTCTTCCAAACTGTCCGGAAGTCATCGTCCCTTACTAGATCTGTTCTCGTTCCGGAACGGCTGCATACTCATCGCGACTCCTTCTGGAAGGTATATCCGAGTACAATGCCTCGGCATGCGTATCGCATCTCTGATGGCGAAGTGGAACGTCATATCATCAAGATCTCGTACGAACCTCTTACTCTACTTTTCTCCGATGTCGACTGCTTCGGACTCTGCAAGTATACGGAAGCGCCCCGGCCGTCTAACAGATGCCAATATGCGGAACAAAACTTTTACAACTGGCGCTATCGCATACTATAACCCGGATCTGCCATTAAAGCTAAACTAACAAACTGTAAAGTGGGTAGAAATGGTATACCGAACGATCCGAGTCCTTCGGTCTTCAACCATCATCCCAAGCTTTGTTGCGGCTGCTCCGATCTTCTGAATCACCAGTCTTCTCGTCCAGGTGGCACCACGTCGACGGATCTTTAAACGGGCTCCCGCCTCTGAACCGAGGCAACTCGATCATCAAGTTTGCTAAAATAGATGACCAAGATTGATGTAGAGAATGAGTAGAACACTTTGTCTCGTTACGTCCAAAGCTATGGACGAACGGTTAATGAAGTTGCCTTTTGGATCGGGTGGAAATGTGAAATGAGTATCTATCAAATTTCTAAGAGTCTAAAACTATCATAATCTTTTTACAAGCAACCATATCCTCCACCAAGAGGTGGCCGGCCACTATATATAAAAGGAGGGAGGTGAGTGTAGGAGAATGGAGGGTAACTCTAAGCTATGATACTTATCATAACATTTAAAGAAAAGCATGACTCACTAAGAACAATTAATGCAAAATGGTGATTCATTATAGTAGTCACCATTTCAATTAATGCAACCTAATGAGTCACAATCCTAGTCACTAATCTTGAAGCTTCCATACACAATGACTCACCCAATGAAGGAAAGATAAATCCGTATTTAACCGAATGTTAAATACGGGTGATAGAAAACTGGAAACTGGAAACTTCCAAAAGCGATCCTGAAACGAATTTCAGGATAACCCCGTAACAGTATAAACATACCCGCATTTGTATTACGACCGAATACAAATGCAACTGAGACAAAGATATTATATCCACACAGTATAATACTTGGATCCGGCTTAAAACAAAGCCCACCGGTATTATCTGCCCGAAAAATGACACATGCGAAAACGCACGTGCATTTTCCGAACCCTGCCATAAAACCATACGACATCTACAACGTTTCGCCCGAACTTTGGAAACTGTTTGTGGGGGACTCTAATGACTCATCAATACACTGGCACTGGGTATAACCACTAGCACGTCAGAGGTACAAGCTGTACGTAACGGTTGCTTATGTATCGATTGGAAGGGAAGCTGATGAGCAAACTCATCCAGAAAACCTACTGAGACTGACAGTGACAATATCTGTACAGTCCGGTCCATTCGTCTATGAGTATCGCATATAGGGCCTAGGGGGCCGGTAAACGTCAGACCCCCAATAGCTGTATAAGTCGTGTCAAAGAGAGAAGCTCAGAACACCCTGAGATACTACTGGAATACCTACCAGTAAATCTCGATTACCCTGGCCAGGGATTTCGTGTAATGGCTCTCCTAAACACAGCGCGATCTCACCCCCAATACCGGGAGAGACGAATTCCCGATGATCTGCTCACTGCCTCCATGTGGCTCGGGACTGTACCCAAAAAATACCTGTTTGCACGACTCCTTTGACTCGTGGTAGGGTATAAATCAAAGCACAGTGGGAACTCACACGAGACAAATGACGACCTCAGGTCGATGAACTAACCTGTACACATGTCACCAGGGAACTGCTATCTGACGATATGTATAATACCAACTCAGCATGTTCCCAGCGAGCCCAGTCCGGTGTACTCATAACTCAATGAGCACATGTATACATCTTAGGTGATCAAACTGACACCAATGGCTTGTGAGACCGGCTACCGCCCATCGTCGGGGTCTCGACTGTATACACTAGTCTACACTGGAGTATCGATGCCCTGTCTCGAAACTCCCATGACTAGGGACATTTTAAGGATGTGCTTATAGACTCCAGCTCTCACGTATATGATCGCCATCATACTGCCGGCAGTCAAGCAAGAATCCTATGGGCTATATTAACATGCAATAGTGAACTAAAGCATGTATACAATGATAAAGACAAACCAGATAGCATGCTATCCTCTCGAGCAAGACTTTCATATCGGTATAGGTCCTCCCTCAATCATTGCAATCACGTACCTGCGATCCAATAATTGACTTAGAGGGTATTATATCCAACAATCTCCCACTTGCACTTAAGGCTATTATTGCGATGTCGCATGCTCATAGCCTCGGTGAGTGGATCCGCCCTGATGTTTCTTTCTATGTCTCTCTTAATCTTAAGTTCGTGAAGAAAGCCATCTCCTGAATTGAGTAATACCTGTCTTAGAATATGTATGGATATCTGATGGGACCTAGTTCATAAATGAACTCCAAATCCAAACCTCTTAGACTGTATCGATCACTGAAACTAATCAGTGTCCATCACTATACCTCCCACAGTATCCACTTGGACAACCTGTCTATAATACCGTCCCTCGTCAGAGGGAAAACTATAACTCTGATAATCACTCTGTCATCCAGGTCACCTTGGAAGCCTGGAATGATAACCGTCTCCTCAAGGAGTCTGCCATTATCAAATCTATAAACATCCATTCATGTTCTAAAACTGCTTCCTAATATTTCTCCAGGATTGGATTAATATAAACTTATCGCATCTTGTGCAAAAACAACATCTGTTGTGGTACTTGACATTTTATGATTGACTCAATTGCCTAAGCAAGTGATCTGCCAATCATGCACATCCCTCTCTTTTCAGTCTGTAAGACACCTTTAGAGAGGGTGACTCCATCATCTGCAGGTACACCACCTTGCCAGGAGTCATCTATTCTAAAATACTATTTAGAATACTGTCAAAGTACCCACATTGGGATACTACCCAAATCTAGATCTAAAACCATAGATCTAGAAACCAGAATGTCAAATATTATATCCATGTCCCTTGTGGAGAAACAATTATGTGACGACCAAAGTACAACCGATTGTAGTATAGGAATTTCACTTCCTACTCTATGTATGTCATCCAAATACCAGGACATCACACCCTACTACCTTCTCAACAGACCCTTCCCCTATTCTGATGAAGTCAAAGCCATGACTTTTACATCAAAATTAGATGATCTAATCTCTGCTATATGTGCTCACGCCTATAAATAGACATAAGCTACTTGCCCACTATGCTTCCGTTGCTCCCACTGACCACAACAACCCTCTGGCAGAATAATATATACGTGTACTTCTAAAACTAGTTTAGAATGACGCTATGCATATCCTCCTGCCGGGTCTCATAGTTGGGAACAATAGTAGTGTCAAGTCTGGGTAAACAAGAACCTCCCTGTCACCGTCCTTGAGGCTACCTGAGTACCTCTTGGTAGTCTGAGGTTACCCACCATATCTACGGAGTGGCTATTGGAATGTTAAACCTGATTGAATATATAGGTCCTATTAAATTTTTCCGTAATCGTTTGCGGTTCTGGAATCACTTCCAGTTCTACCATTCTCCCACTACTGTTTTCTGAAAAAACCATTTTACTAAAACTGTGGCGAATCAAGAAACAATATCACTATTGATCTTTCAGATGGTAGAAAATCAACCCTCGTCAAAGCTTGGGTCAACCCGCAAACTGCCATTACAGAAACGTGCCTTGAGTTATCCAGTATCTGGTTTTAAGTATAAGTTGGACAACTCCCCTTACCTTAACATCGTTAAGATATGAAGCATTCTATGTCCAATATAGAAACTTTGGCATTTATTTAATTGGAACCAGATTCAAATCATGCAACTTTCTCCAGTGCATATCAACTTAATGGAGAGAGGCTAATCATCATTACTCAACTTAGGAATCCATCCAATTATGAGTAACCTGAAAGAGAAATAAGTTTCTCAAAACCATTACTTGAATACTAATCACAAGTAAATAGAACTTTTTGAAGAATCACGATACTTGTGGCACATGGTTCTTTACTTTATTCCTATACCCACAACTTCTCAAAACTTAGACATTGTATTTCTACGAAACACTTGTCTAAAAAACTAGAGAAGTCACAAGTAAATAGAACATAGTACGAGGACCAACCCCTTTGTCCTAATGGACACTGGACAACATACAATACTTTGTATAAGTCCGCTGAGTTTAAAAACTCAAAACCTTTGCGTCGTAGGTTGAAAACTGTACCCAGGCGATTTCCTCAAATATCACCAATTACAACGAATTCCGATATAATGAGGATGATCACCTAATTCCCAATAACTTACTCCCACTCATCATCTGTAAAACTATACAGATGTGAGAATGAAACCTGGTAAATACATACCTTGGAGCAAGGGTTCAATTGGGAAATCAGTTTATAATTAACAATGCACAGTGTAGTTGAAACATGAAAATGTTTCGAAGGAGTATCCTGGTATTCATTCGTAATGCCTCTTCGATAATCAAATTCATGACTTTAACCGTATTTTTCATTGCCATCTCTCCAAATCCCTTTATTTTGTCTTTAGTCGTTACCTTCTGTACACCTTCGTTAGGCTAAATGGTTTTCTTCCTTCCCTACCGTTCGGCACCAGCCTATGGTTTGGAAGAAAACTATCCAGTAAGCATAATAGGTGTACTCTCCTAATCCTAGGAGTACTCGCTACTTGAGAGAAGGTGATGATAAAAGACAACTTAATAAACCTTATTCCTATTTCTCCTGAACCAGAATCCATCCTCGAAAAAATGTCTTTCGAGTTCGTATATAACCATACGATGGATTTATCCAATGGAATTGGATGTTCGTAGTTATATGGGTTGTTCTGGAGAAATTAAAGGTGAAGTAGGAGCGGCGATGAAATACGTGGTTTGGTCGTGAATGTTAGTAGTCGCAATTTACTTTGCCCTCTTTCTAATCCCTTTATTTTGTCTTTAGTTATTACCTTCTGTACACCCCACTTAGGCCAATTGGTTTTCTTCATTCCCTACCTTTCGGCACCCGCCTATGGTTTGGAATAAGACTATCCAATAAGCGTAATGGGTGTACTCTCCTAAACTAAGGAGCCCTCGCAACCTGAGAGAAGGTGATAATAATAGACAACTGAATAAACCAATTCTATTTCTCCCGAACCTTGATCCATCCTCGAAGAAGTCCCTTCGAGTTCTTATATAACCATACGATGGATCTATCCATTGGAAGTGGATGTCCGTAGTAATACGGGGTGTTCTGAGAAATACAAAGGGTAAAAGAAGGAGCGGCAATGACTTATGCAACTTTAGACAATCCAAAAGCAGTATTTTAAGAAGGTTCGGTCAACTTGGTCATTGAGTTATAGTCTAGGGTAAGTCAAAGGTCGCTGCCAAAGAGAGAGAGAAAAGAAACACTCTGCGTGCACTCTAACCTAGATCAGAATGGTTATCACTTTATCTAATCAGGAAACCTCCTACTGTTATCTCAAATTCTCCTCCAAACCTCAAAGAAGAATTAGTTGGGATCACCCGAGGAGTAAACTAACTCATCAATGGGAATCGGGATCCAACTCTCATCGCATGATAACGTGACGGTATCCATTCATGTTATCACACTCTAGAAGGTATGCTCAAGTTTTGCAAGTTTCCTGTATGTTTGAAACTCCCGATATAATTTTTATCCCATGCTCTTATGACCTTGACGTAGGCCAACAAATCATAAGCCACATGTCAAGTTCTATCCGTCGTTGTCCTGATTAATTTAGGTCATCGTACATGCCCTTGACGTAGGCCAACAAGGCTGTACGTTTGTCCTAAACTAATGCATCTATCTATGCAACAAATGAATACCCAACAGCTACCAAACACTATGCCTTGACGTAGGCCAAGAAACATAGCTTGAATACTACTGACCATCCATAAGAAATGACGGAGGATTACGACTGGTTTTTGGCGAAAAACCTTTAAAGTAATGAACTTGATCTTGTTGAAGGGACCTAATAGTTTTTTATAAAAATATAGTAGCGAAAACCTTTGCTAATGAGGTCACTCCCGGTGAAGGGATCTCGGCTCTTTCCTCGTGGAATGAGGTGCAGGATATTCATAACTGAATACCGCGATGCAAAGCAACTTGTGATCGACTATATTGAAGTTATTACCCTGACGCAAACTTCTGCCCAAGGGGTCACTCCCGGTGAAGGGATCTCGGCCCTTGCCTCGTGTAATGAGGTGCTAGATATTCTAACCGAATACCACTATGCATAACAAAAGGAAACGTCTTTGTAATAACTCCTTTTAAAATTTGTTCCAACATCATCAAATATAGGTTTGTTTTATCCATGTATTGATAAGAATCAATGCAGTCCCATCAATTAATCACACCAGAAAAGAACGAAAAATAAAATGTACGTATATGCCATCCGCATTCGCCACTGGGTCCCGTCATTACCTGTTAGGTTAATTGACTAACGACAGAACGGGGACTGGACTAGCGTGGGTGTAAAACATATACAACATCTAATAGTATATATACCAATATAAAATAATCGCTCCAGGTATGATAATATGCAACATTACAGAAAAGTAATGAGCATCACAGAACAATACAGATAATCTGGGATCCCCGGGTTTCACAGAGCCGCTACTGAAACCCGACGTTCTCCAGGTCGTGTGGATAGCCTGTGCAATGAAACCTAGACCCCTATGGGTGCGGCAAGTTACCTTCCAAAACCTGAAGAGAGTCAGCCCCCTACAGCATAGTGAATGGACCACCCGACACTTCACGGAATCCGGTAACTTGAGCTCCCCTCCTTGGGTCAACATGTATCCCCTACGAGTGCGGCGAATAGTCTGCCAATTCTAGAGTGAGGCCCCTCTGCCTCTCAAAGCCATGAGATACGGACCCGTTGCCCTCCAGAACCCGGCTATCCGTGCACTCTGTCGCGGGGTAAACCTAGTACAGAAATAAAAATATGTACAACGGGTACATCGACCTCAGCCCTGTCGTGCCACAAAAAGAATATTATACAAACCGGCAGTGACGGCAGTCCACAAGTCGGACGCTCGCCCTGCAATATCAAATGTACAAATAAATCCAAACAGCACTACCATTGCACACTGCTATCCACCACGACATATCCGCAACATCACAGCACAACACAGAACATCAACGCGAATGTCACGTTCGCAAATTCGTCTAAAAGATCTATAGCAATTAGACAGAATTTACCGCTCAAATGACATTCTCGGTCGGAGATATAATGTAAATACTGTAAACTAACAAGTTTAAAATTTCGATCGACAAAACTTCCTGAAGTGGGCCCCACGTACATCTGGTGTACAGTAATAAAATCTGGGCCTAAAATATATTTTCCAGAAACCACAATGCACTGTGTAGAAGCCCCTGTACAAATTTGAATCACTATTCCCACTAAACGACCGCGGATGCGCGGTCAAACCCTAGCTTTGACCGCGGATCAGCGGCAACACTGTAGGATCACGTGACCAAATTTGCACAGTTTGCTTCAAAAAGCCTGCTCTATTTTCTGAAGTGCTCAAAATAATTTTTAGACCTGATTTAAAATCGACAGAAACTTTGAACAGAAAAATGTAGTTTCGCGAAATTCCGTTCGATCGATATTTTAAACGCGTTAGCATAAGTTAGTATAGCTTAATGTTGAGGCTCTGATACCACTGTAAGTCTACGGTAGCGCCCCGGCCGTCTAACAGATGCCAATATGCGGAACAAAACTTTTACAACTGGCGCTATCGCATACTATAACCCGGATCTGCCATTAAAGCTAAACTAACAAACTGTAAAGTGGGTAGAAATGTTATACCGAACGATCCGAGTCCTTCGGTATTCAACCATCATCCCACGCTTTGTTGCGGCTTCTCTGATCTTTTGAATCTCCAGTCTTCTCGTCCAGGTGGCACCACGTCGACGGATCTTTAAACGGGCTCCCGCCTCTGAACCGAGGCAACTCGATCATCAAGTTTGCTAAAAGAGATGACCAAGATTGATGTAGAGAATGAGTAGAATACTTTGTCTCGTTACATCTAAAGCTATGGACGAACGGTTAATGAAGTTGCCTTTTGGATCGGGTGGAAATGTGAAATGAGTATCTATCAAATTTCCATGAGTCTAGAACTATCATAATCTTTTTACAAGCAACCATATCCTCCACTAAGAGTTGGCCGGCCACTATATATAGAAGGAGGGTGGTGAGTGTAGGAGAGGGGAGGGTAACTCTAAGCTATGATACTTATCATAACATTAAAAGAAAAGCATGACTCACTAAGAACAATTAATGCAAAATGGTGATTCATTATCCTAGTCACCATTTCAATTAATGCAACCTAACGAGTCACAATCCTAGTCACTAATCTTGAAGCTTCCATACACAATGACTCACCCAATGAAAGAAAGATAAATCCGCATTTAACCGAATGTTAAATACGGGTGATAGAAAACAGGAAACTGGCAACTTCCAAAAGCGTTCCCGAAACGAATTTCAAGATAACCCCGTAACAGTATAAACATACCCGCATTTGTATTACGACCGAATACAAATGCAACTGAGACAAAAATATTATATCTAAACAGTATAATACTTGGATCCGGCTTAAAACAAAGCCCACCAGTATTATCTGCCCGAAAAGTGACACGTGCGAAAACGCACGTGCATTTTCCGAACCCTGCCATAAAACCATACGGCATCTACAACGTTTCGCCCGAACTTGGGAAACTGTCTGTGGGGGACTCTAATGACTCATCAATACACTGGCACTGGGTATAACCACTAGCACGTCAGAGGTACAAGTTGTACGTAACGGTTGCTTATGTATCGATTGGAAGGGAAGCTAACGAGCGAACTCATCCAGAAACCTTACTGAGACTGACAGTGACAATATCCGTACAGTCCGGTCCATTCGTCTATGAGTATTGCATATAGGGCCTAGGGGGCCGGTAAACGTCAGACCCCTAATAGCTGTATAAGTCGTATCAAACAGAGAAGCTCAGAACATCCTGAGATACTACTGGAATACCTACCAGTAAATCTCGATTACCCTGGCCAGGGATTTCGTGTAATGGCTCTCCTAAACACAGCGCGATCTCACCCCCAATACCGGGAGAGACGAATCCCCGATGATCTGCTCACTGCCTCTATGTGGCTCGGGACTGTACCCAAAAAATACCTGTTTGCACGACTCCTTTGACCCATGGTAGGGTATAAATCAAAGCACAGTGGGAACTCACACGAGACAAATGACGACCTCAGGTCGATGAACTAACTTGTACACATGTCACAAGGGAACTGCTATCTGACGATATGTATAATACCAACTCAGCATGTTCCCAACGAGTCCAGTCCGGTGTACTCATAACTCAATAAGCACCTGTATACATCTTAGGTGATCAAACTGACACCAATGGCTTGTGAGACCGGCTACCGCCCCTCGTCGGGGTCTCGACTGTATACACTAGTCTACACTGGAGTATCGATGCCCTGTCTCGAAACTCCCACGACTAGGGACATTTTGAGGATGTGCTTATAGACCCCAACTCTCACGTATATGATCGCCATCATACTGCCGGCAGTCAAGCAAGAATCCTATGGGGTATATTAACATGCAATAGTGAACTAAAGCATGTATACAATGATAAAGACAAACCAGATAGCATGATATCATCTCGAGCAAGACTTTCATATCGGTATAGGTCCTCCCTCAATCATTGCAATCCCGTACCTGCGATCCAATAATTGACTTAGAGGGCACAATATCCAACAGACTCGTCTCGTCGTGGCTGCATGGACTGAGCTCCTACAGCTATCCTTGTATCTGGAGTCTCCCAAGAATGCATCTCACCACCTAGCATCCTAATGAAGTCGAACCATCCGATCGATTTGTCAAAACCTCATAATCCCCCAAGAGCTCAACATCTTGGGTACAGTTTAACAGTATCGAGTACGTACCACAGCAATGATGGTCCAGCCGTAGAAGGGCAAACCCAAGCCTCACTAATGGCACCGCGGAACTGCCGCAAACCCTAAGGTTCAAAGGCTTTCACACGGTTATTAAGTCGTGTTAAGGTTTCATTCTTCTAGAGTGTCCATAGAATTGCCTGCATGTCTTTTCGAATACTTTAAACTTGGAATAATAGGTTGCTGACATTCAATCGTCTCTGTCGACTCTCAACGTCTCCGCGTGAAGTCGTCTCTAGCTGGAATCAATCTATCTGATGACCTCGCATCGGGGTAGCGAACGAGCCACATGTCCTAGTCACTCATCCTTGGTGACTAGCGACCTTCTATCATCTCTTAGTACAACTCGTACTGCAATAGTTCCAACATGTGGGGAGATATCTCGTCGTTCGCAGCAATGACTGGCTCACTCGTCTGCACGCTGAACAGTGCATCAATCATCAGGAGTAAGCAATACGCCAACGGTCATCAAAATCTAGCTGGCCTCTATCATTGCCTCAATCCTCTGGTACTGATCGGCACGCCCGAGAAATCTCGTAAAGGCGATCCGCCTGTTAGTTATATGTATGCCCTAGAGGCCATTATTGTACATTGGATGTATATTGTAGTGGATGCTAGGACATATATAGGGAGGACTTTCTTGCTCGACATGATAGTATGCTATCTGGTTGCTCTTTACCTCAACGTGTATACAGATTGTCTCTCTATTACATGTTGGTAAAGCCCTTAGGATGTGTACTTGACTACCTGGACTATGATGCGGATCATACTAATGGGGACATGGTAGTCCATAAGTACATCCTTCAAAGTCCCTAGTCGTGGGTGTATCGAGACGGGGCATCGATATACCAGAATAGACTAGCGTATACCTTCTCGACCCATACAGATGGGCGATGGATGATCCCATATCCATTGGTGTTTGACATCAGAGATGATATACGGGTGCTCAGTAGAGACTGGGTACACTGGACGGACTCGCCGAGAACTCCCAGATGGTATTATACCTTACGTCAGATGGCAGTTCTCAGGTGACACTGGTACAGAGTAGTCTGTTGACCCGAGATCGTCATAGAGTCTTGTGTGGTTCCCACTGTGCTTTGATTTCCATCTTACCATGTCCAAGAGGGTGTGCAAAACGGTGGTTTTTGGGTACAGTCCCGAGTCACATGGAGGCAATGAGCGATAGGAGGGGACTCGTCTCTCCCGGTATAGGGAGTTGATGTTGCGCTGTGTTCGATTGGCTATAACAGGAAATCCCTGGCCAGGGTTGCTGAGATTTACTGGCAAGTGTTACCAGTAGTTTCTCGAATTGTTATAGACCTCATATCGACACGACTTATCGAGCTATTGGGGTCTGACGTTTACCACCCCTAAGCAAGATATGCGACATATCAGACGACGAGACCGGACTGTACGGTAGTGTTACTGGTTGGATTCACTGGAGTGTCAGCGGGCTTGCTCGTCGATCTTCTGATCGCTCAATACCCGGGTGGCCGTTACGTTTAGCAGACCGCTTGCGGCTTGTGGGTGTTTGATATGATTATCACCTGCTGCCGGCGTATTGACGAGTCTTTAGAGTCCTACACAGAGGTTTCCTGGCTCAAGCGAAACGAAATAGGAGCGCATATGAGATATGTGCGGGACCGAGAATAATGCGAGTATGTGATACCGTATTTCATTCTCGCGATGAATGTATCGATTGGTTGTATGATATAACCCAGTTATCGAATCAAGTATTGATTCGATAAGCCGATACATAGGATACTAGTCGGTTATATGCGATATGACCGGATCGCTAAATCAAGTGTTGATTTAATGATTTAATGTATAATTATATATTTGATATATTACTTTGCATTAACTAGTATCGGTTCACTTTAAATGGATATTCTCACTCGGTTATGCACATTGTATATGTGATATACTTTTGTGCACTTGATTGTATCATGTTTGATGATACATGTTTGCTAGGGTTTTTGTGTAAAGATCAAACCATGGTTACATGATAATGGTTAGGGTTTTGTTTTATTCACTTATTTATTTATTTATTTCTTTTGGATAAGAAAAAGGGAAAATGGTTGCTAGTTTTGTTTTATCTTTGAAGCTTCATGAAGCTTTGACTAAAGTAACCATTTTGTCTCATGCTTAACCCTAACCATTCACTTGAACCTTAGTTAGTTCTCTACACTTGACCATGGTTCATGATTATGATAAGAATGATTTTATTATTCTTATCATAATACTTATGATATTATCTTCTTCTTCTTCATCATCTTCTTCACTTGAAGAAAACCCTTCTTCATCAATGGTGATTGATGAGAATGAGTGAGAAATCCAATTCTAAAGTCTACCCACTTCCTATTTCTTCTTCCTCTACCTCTTGCCAAGTAGTAGAGTGTGTTTCCTTCACAAGTTTTCATGGCTTGGTGAAGGTGGAGATTGATCTAGTGATGCCTCGACGTAGATCATCTTCGGCATCGACGTCGACGACCTAGCCCGTCCATTCTCCGATGAAGCCGACGCTAGAGCCCGAGGTTCGACTTGGACAGCGAGGAGACTTCATTGCGGAGCTATGGAGGTGGAGGACCGGATCTACAAAGGTTGTATATCCGTTCTTTTAGTTTAGCTGTAAACTAGTTTCATTTTATCGCCTAAACTTCTAGCCAACGATCTAGTCTAGGGTTTCTCGGCACCGTATTTTTGAAATTGGCATGGTTGATGCCTTGTGAGACCTCTTGAGAGTGCCTAGGAACCCTACAGTGGTATCAGAGCCTAGCTAGAGCCTTAGGCGAAGTCTAGACGACGTTTGAATTCCGAACGAACCCGAAACCCCAATACAAATTGCTCTCTGTACTTTTTCTGAAAACGTGGATTTTTCCAAATTAAAAATTGCTAAAAAATTCAGCAGGAAGATCTAAGAGTTATGGTGCAAAATGACATCCTAATTCATCTATACCACCGCGGATCCGCGGCATGAGCATGGCTCATGCGGCGGTTCCGCGGCCGTACGGCCCTGTCTCACAGTAATATTTGCACAGTAACTCCTCTTTTCTGATGCTGGATTTTATGGGAATTTTTAAATTTTATTCAACAGTTGAATATTCTGGGGTTGTTTTGGGGATTCGGTGTTTCGATCGGAGTATCAGATTTTGTCTATTTGGCTTTCCGGATAATTTTTGAATATGTTAAAAAGTTCGACCGGATATAAATACCCAATTTTTCCCCTGTCGGGAAATTTCCAAGTGTTGGATTTATCCGTAGTTTAAAGACATTCTAAGTAGTGCAAGTAACGCAATGGACCCTCTAGAAGACAACAAACCTTAACTCGATTATGTGACCGTCTTGAACTGCCCTTTGAACCTTCGGGTTTGGGGCAGTACGGCGTGCCACATGTGAGGCGTTGGCTTGACCCTTCTATGGCTGGACCGTTGGTACTGAGGCACGAACTGAATGTTGTTAGACTTATTTCATGTGTTGAGCTGTATCGGGAAAACTTGGGTTTTCGATTGTTCGATCGAAAAGTTTAGCATTTTCTATTTATCCGAAATGTGATACAATAATTGGAATTCACAATAAGTTATGAGATAACTGAATGAATGTTATAAACATAGCAATTTAGTCTCACTTGATCGGTTGCCACGGAATTTTGATGTGATCAAAAGTCCGTCGCAATCACGTAACGTACGCGGATACTCGCCGGGTAAACTTAATAGACAGTCTCACCCCATAGCCCCGACCAAGTGACTGTAGGAGAACCCCGTCGCCAAAAGCATCCGTTCGGGTGCTCGCTGTGTAGGTGTTCCGCCTTGGTGCACTTCGTCGACGGTATCGGGGGTGCGGCCGCCTACTGAAGTTTGCGATGAGTATTCGATCAGAATGTCGGGAATCCTGTTGAATTGCCCGACTTGATATTGAAAAGTGTTTTCGATTTTGAGACTGAAATGCGAGGTTTATAATTGTTAGGCATGCGATGTCTAAAGAATTCATTTGGTCAGGCATACGATGTCTGATATGGTTGCGGATTCCAACTGTTGTAGTTTTACACTTTCTTTTCTGTGACCGTAAATGTAATATGTGATATCGCCGGTTTCGTTGCTATATGTCAACGACAATTGGGATGCGCATGTTTACTTACGTTGATGACATGTGATGTTATGTGTTGCTGGATATGTTATATTGGATCGTCGTGTTTGAATAGCCGGGGGTTTTTATGTGAGATGAGTGTTTTTCATTTTCATTCATGTAAAAACTTGTATGTAATATTCTTTTATTGGGGCGCTTCCAGGTTGCGGAAGTTGTCACCTTTTGTATATTATTTACTTTTCCGCACTAGGATAGACCCAAGGAGGAGGGCACAAGTAACCGGGTTCTGGAGTCCAGTAGGAGACCAACTCGAGGAGTCGAGTCCGGGTCTCCTAACTCCAGAATTGGTAGGGTTGCTTGCCGCTCTCGTAGGGGTCTAGGGGTGTGGGTTTGGCTATTCATCACGACCTTGGAATCCGTGTTTTATACTGGCTCGTATTGAAAACACGGACGTCCTAGTATATCCAATATTTCATATGATTCTTCTGCTGCGATATCTGTGATGTGATCATGTGATGTTCTGTGATAGATACAGTATATAGTATATATGATATATTATATAGACGTTACTTATGTTTTACACCCGTGCTAGCCCTGCCCCGCTCTGCCGTTAGTTACCTAACCTAACGGTGCACGAGGGGACATCGAGGCGAATGCGGATGGCATAAGTGTACGTCGTATTTATCTGTGATGTTTTGGTAACTTAAATGATGGGACTTCATTAATGTGATTAATGAAATAAAAGAAACCTAAGATGTTGTAGAATCGAATTTCAAAATAAAACAGGTAGCTACAGTTCTTGCTTTGCACAGCGGTATATGTGATATATCCTGCACCTTATTCGAGGAGGAAAGGACCGAGATCCCTTCACCGGGAGTGACTCCTTTAGCAATAACTGGCAGATGCTACACCACTCGGTTTGTCTTTTGATTGCTTTTAAGAGTTTTTGCTTTGCACAGTGATATATATGATATATCCCGCACCTCATTCTACGAGGAAAGGACCGATGATCCCTTCACCGGGAGTGACTCCTTTAGTAAAACTAGAAAAGCCTCAAAAACACTCCATTTTAAAATCATTTGATTCTACAAGGATATCAAGTTCATTACGCAAAAGGTTTTCAGAAAAACCTATCGTAGCCCTCCGTCATTTCAGATAAGTACTAGTTAGTATTCGTGCTGCGGTTGTTTGGCATGCGTCAAGGCGTAGTGTACGGTAGCTAACTAGTGCTTATCTGCCAGCATATGATGCGATTGGATTAGGGTATTCGTACGGCGTTGTTTGGCATGCGTCAAGGGTCGTGCGGGTGGGTTTAATTCAATCAAGAAATGTACGGGTTGAACTTGACTAGCGGACTATGGGTTGTTTGGCATGCGTCAAGGTCATAGCACGCTAGGGGCAAAATATTATCGGGAATTTCAAGTGTTGAAATTTGCAATGAGATTGCATACCTTCTATGAGATAGTTGGATCCCGATACCCGCTGCGAGTAAGAGTTACTCCTGGGAGAGTTTTACACATTACAATTAGCCGATCAAGTAGGTGTCTAGATAGGTGTCAACGGGATTACGCCTCTGGGAAAACGAGGTTTACATTAATTAGGTTCGTGCGAAAGCACGGGGGAACTCCCTCAAAGTACCGACACTGGCCTGGCTGAAAGATTGGCGAACTTGTAGTGTGTAATTAATCCCGGCTAGTCTTTCCTTTTAGGGTTTGAAGGAAGATTTGATAAAAAGCAGTGGGAGCCATCCTGATTAGATAAAATAATAACCAATCTATTCTTGCAAGAGTGCACGTTGAGTGTTTTCTTCTCTCTCTCTCTCCTGGTAGCGACCATGTTACGCCTTAATCAAGATAATAAAACGGAATATTGACCGAACCCGCTTGTTATACTGAGCTGGGGAACGTTGGTCCCACTCCTACTTATAATTGTTATAAGACAGAGCAGGAAATTGGGAAATACCAGAATTCCCGTGCCGCCCAAACGAAGAGAGTGCATGCTGATGCATCATCTTCGGGTGTGTTCATTACAAAGAACTGTTTCTCAGCATCCTCCGCATCCTGGGTATATGATACCGGATCAGGATCCCAGATATGTAATCTGTTACATAGGGCTACAAAAGGGTAGAAAAACTGAGAACGGGTGATAAGTTTCATGAGGCAGAAAACGGGGCAAGTGTTGCATCCAAGTCTGTTGGTCACTGTCACCCTGTATTACCTATACATTGATTCTGAACGAATGTTACTAGATACCGAACCTGATATACAAAATCATATCAGTCTCTTTATTAGTAAAGAAATGATATAATTTTGTATTGTTGGATAATGTTTTGAACATTTCCTATATCAAAAGTTGATCGGTTCAGGCACGTTATCTAAAAGCATTGATGTTCTAAATCAAACTACAGTTCTTAGTATATGGAACACACATAAGAGGAAGAGTTCCGAAATGAACGCATCCTTCTTGAGGCATTGTAGACTAGGTCAGATCAATGCGACCCGACTGGCTAGAGTTACATATAGATGCATATTTAAATCAGTTTGAATTTACATCTTGTGAAACTCGCCAGTCATGTCACAAAGATAAGATGACCATAGCTCTGTTTATTGGAAACAGAGAAAGAGTTAGTGAACTCTTGGGACTGATACATGATGATGTATGTAAGGTCTCCTGTCTACACATGCCAGGACTGGTTCTTTATACTTCATTACGTTCTCTGATGATCTCTTTAGATTCAGACGTATGTTCCTGTTGAAACACAAGTCCGAACCTTTTGAGATATTCACGGAATATAAGTTAGAAGTAGAGAACCAAAATACGGGTATAAGTATTATGTCCTATGATGAGATCAAGGAGGAGAATACTTGTGCACGGAAATCCTTGACTATTCTAAAGGAGAATGAGATTCTCTCTCAGAATTACTCCTCCGTATACACCATAGCACGATGGTATATCGGGGTGGAGCAGATACACCCTATTTGATATGGTGTGCTCTATGATGAGTACTACTGAGTTACCTGTTTCCTTTTGGGAGTTGTGCACTTGAGAAGCTGCATACCTATTGAATAGGGTTCCAATCAAATCAGTTGCCTACCATTTCATATGAGATATGGAAAGGGAAGAGCCCATATCTTAAGTTAGTTAAGATTTAGGGTTGTCCGGCCTATGTCTGAAAGCATAATCCGGACAAGCTTGAGGCAAAGTCTATAATGTACAACTGGAAAGGTTCCAGCTATACAATTTGCAGCAGATGATTTGGTAGAACCAAAGGATTCAGTAGATTCCAACGAACCTCAGCCTCTCCGCCGATCTAGCAGGGTTCCTCACCGACATGAGAGATACTTCGGTTTCTCTATGAAAGTGGGAGCGAGGATTGCATCATGAGATGATGACCCAACTAGCTTCGAGCTGGCCATCAGGAGTAAGACTCTGTAAGAATGGCTGGATGCTTAGCGATCTGAGATGGAATCCTTATACACCAACAAAGTATGGACTTTGGTTGCTATATCTGAAGGGTTAAATCCCCATCAGGAGCAAGTATATCTTGAGAAGATTACTTGGTGTAAATGGAAAAGTTGAGACTTTCAAAGCTAGACTTGTTAAAGGTTTTCGTCATTGACCAGGCATGGATAATGATGAAACCTTTTCCAGTACCTATGCTTAAGTCCATCCAGATCCTACTTGCTACGGCTACATACCATAACTACGATATCTTGTGGTTGGGTGTCATGACTGCTTTTCTAAATGATGTTTTAGAAGAGTGCGTCTATAAGTACACAGCCAGAGGGCTTCGTAGACAGTGGGAGCAGCGGAAACGTGTGCAAGATGCTTTATAGGATAAAGCAGGCATCGCGGAGTTGGAACATCTGTTTCGATGGATTACTCAAAGAAGTTGACATCATCAAAATGGTAGATGAACCTTGTATAAACAAAAAGGTAATAGGGAGTATGGTGGTGATCCTCGTAGAGTACGTGGATGACATACTCTTGATAAGAAAGGAGTTTCTTATGCTACGCTCGATCAATCTCCGTTTATCACAAAGATTCTCCGTGTAGGATCAAAATGATACCTCCTAAATCCTGAGTTTTGGATCTATGAGATAGATTTAATTGGATGTTAGGATTCTCACTAGTTGTAGTGAGATGATATCATACGATTCTAGGGAGAATCACTGGAAGTGTTCCAGGGTGATAAAGACGACTGAGTGTCAGTCACAGGCATTGTCTTTACCCTCAGTAAAGGGACGGTATGTTGGAAGAGTTCCAAGCTAGATACCGTGACATACTAGACGATAAAGGCAGGATACATCGCTACTTAAGATGCTACCAAAGAGGCTGTTTCGGTGTATATTGGTTCATGAGATGAACTTGGTTCCTCCCATTGTGTGACAATGGAGTTGTGGCTTATGCCAAGGAACGCAGGTCCCATCAGTGATCCAGACATATTCTAAGGTAGTATCACCTGATCATGGAGATGGTTGATCTCCAGGCTGATCGAGGTTAGGAGAGCAGACTCAGAGGACAACACGGCGGATCCACTCACAAAGGCCTATTCCCAGAGAGAGACTTTTATGGGATGGTTGAGTATGAGATACTACAACCACTGCTACAGATGGCCCTAGTGCAAGTGGGAGATTGTTAGTTATATGTATGCCCTAGAGGCCATTACTGTACATTGGATGTATATTGTAGTGGATGCTAGGACATATATAGGGAGGACTTTCTTGCTCGACATGATAGTATGCTATCTGGTTGCTCTTTACCTCAACGTGTATACAGATTGTCTCTCTATTACATGTTGGTAAAGCCTTTAGGATGTGTACTTGACTACCTGGACTATGATGCGGATCATACTAATGGGGACATGGTAGTCCATAAGTACATCCTTCAAAGTCCCTAGTCATGGGTGTATCGAGACGGGGCATCGATATACCAGAGTAGACTAGCGTATACCTTCTCGACCCATACAAATAGGCGATGGATGATCCCATATCCATTGGTGTTTGACATCAGAGATGATATACGGGTGCTCAGTAGAGACTGGGTACACTGGACGGACTCGCCGAGAACTCCCAGATGGTATTATACCTTACGTCAGATGGCAGTTCTCAGGTGACACTGGTACAGAGTAGTCTGTTGACCCGAGATCGTCATAGAGTCTTGTGTGGTTCCCACTGTGCTTTGATTTCCATCTTACCACGTCCAAGAGGGCGTGCAAAACGGTGGTTTTTGGGTACAGTCCCGAGTCACATGGAGGCAATGAGCGATAGGAGGGGATTCGTCTCTCCCGGTATAGGGAGTTGATGTTGCGCTGTGTTCGATTGGCTATAACAGGAAATCCCTGGCCAGGGTTGCTGAGATTTACTGGTAAGTGTTACAAGTAGTTTCTCGAATCGTTATAGACCTCATATCGACACGACTTATCGAGCTATTGGGGTCTGACGTTTACCACCCCTAGGCAAGATATGCGACATATCAGACGACGAGACCGGACTGTACGGTAGTGTTACTGGTTGGATTCACTGGAGTGTCAGCGGGCTTGCTCGTCGATCTTCTGATCGCTCAATACCCGGGTGGCCGTTACGTTTAGCAGACCGCTTGCGGCTTGTGGGTGTTTGATATGATCATCACCTGCTGCCGGCGTATTGACGAGTCTTTAGAGTCCTACACAGAGGTTTCCTGGCTCAAGTGAAACGAAATAGGAGCGCATATGAGATATGTGCGGGACCGAGAATAATACGAGTATGTGATACCGTATTTCATTCTCGCGATGAATGTATCGATTGGTTGTATGCGATATAACCTAGTTATCGAATCAAGTAATGATTCGATAAGCCGATACATATGATACTAGTCGGTTATATGCGATATGACCGGATCGTTAAATCAAGTGTTGATTTAATGATTTAATGTATAATTATATATTTGATATATTACTTTGCATTAACTAGTATCGGTTCACTTTAAATGGATATTCTCACTCGGTTATGCACATTGTATATGTGATATACTTTTGTGCACTTGATTGTATCATGTTTGATGATACATGTTTGCTAGGGTTTTTGTGTAAAGATCAAACCATGGTTACATGATAATGGTTAGGGTTTTGTTTTATTCACTTATTTATTTATTTATTTCTTTTGGATAAGAAAAAGGGAAAATGGTTGCTAGTTTTGTTTTATCTTTGAAGCTTCATGAAGCTTTGACTAAAGTAACAATTTTGTCTCATGCTTAACCCTAACCATTCACTTGAACCTTAGTTAGTTCTCTACACTTGACCATGGTTCATGATTATGATAAGAATGATTTTATTATTCTTATCATAATACTTATGATATTATCTTCTTCTTCTTCATCATCTTCTTCACTTGAAGAAAACCCTTCTTCATCAATGGTGATTGATGAGAATGAGTGAGAAATCCAATTCTAAAGTCTACCCACTTCCTATTTCTTCATCCTCTACCTCTTGCTAAGTAGTAGAGTGTGTTTCCTTCACAAGTTTTCATGGCTTGGTGAAGGTGGAGCTTGATCTAGTGATGCCTCAACGTAGATCATCTTCGGCATCGACGTCGACGACCTAGCCCGTCCATTCTCCGATGAAGCCGACGCTAGAGCCCGAGGTTCGACTTGGACAGCGAGGAGACTTCATTGCGGAGCTATGGAGGTGGAGGACCGGATCTACAAAGGTTGTATATCCGTTCTTTTAGTTTAGCTATAAACTAGTTTCATTTTATCGCCTAAACTTCTAGCCAACGATCTAGTCTAGGGTTTCTCGGCACCGTATTTTTGAAATTGGCATGGTTGATGCCTTGTGAGACCTCTTGAGAGTGCCTAGGAACCCTACACCGCCAAACGCTCGTGGCGCGAAAACACAGTAAAAAGACACATCTCCGCAATCATGTGTCGCCGGAATTACGCCCTGGTGAGTCCTCGCTCGTGACGAGCTCGTGCTGACCGCAACTCTAGCCGTACCTCTCCCTGCCCATAATCGAGGCAGCAAACCGTAACTGGTACCGATGAGGCTAGATCAGGAATGAATATGATACTGAGCAAAGAAATGTATATCCTAAGGCTCCTTAAGTGGAGTAGTGTATCGTAAGTATGCCGCGGAACATACCACGGTACGTCACTCTACTTTAGTCACCTATTCCATCAACCAAGGGTCATCCTACGCTCCGAAGGTAAAACCTAACGCTCTGATACCAACTTTGTCACGTCCCGCACTTAAACTACGAACGTCTCAAGGTGTACGTATTCTAAGTAAGCCGAAAACCCAGAAATCCAAACCAAGTAGTAGAGTGAAGGAAAACCAATTTAAATCAAGTAGTTTTAATAGCATAAGCCGAATTATGCGTTTTTTTTAAACATAAAATATTTCCTGAAAATTTCGGCAGAGTCTCCTTTGTAAATACTGGCTCCCAAACGGGATACAACATGAATAGTATACGAAATCAATAAAAGGCATTCCCAAGCGGGAGCTAGCTCTTCGTCAATCGACGGTCACAACCACACAAACAATATAATATACAATGCCAAGGGCGAGGATCAAAACACAAAAGGAAACTCAAAACAATAAGAAATCCACAGAAATATAACGCGCGACTCTAAGGTCGAAAGAATAACATCACTGGTCTGTATCTCAAAAATAAATACATGTTTGGTTGATGGAACTTCTAGATACAACTGAATAATAATATACAATATATAATGATGGGTACAATGCAAATAAACCCACCTACAAGCAAGTCACCCGAAAGAAGCAGTGCCAGCAAAACCGTAATGAAACCTATACGGCAAAACCTGCAAGAAACTGTGGCACAACGGGGGTGAGTTGCCTACTCGTGAGTAGAAAAACATCTATGAACAGGAATCGCATGTATGACGCAATCCTAGGTCATACGATCATAATATATCCTCAAATAAAATAACCAGCAGCCTATAACAATGGATAGGGTAAATATCTAACCCGAGTGTAATCCCATGTGCCCGTGTCAGTACCTCAGGTAGCAATGTATCATATGGATGATGTATGAATGCATGAAACAGAATGCATGTACTGAAGAAAACTGCTTTCATAAATTAGTGAGATTTCTGTATTTTTACAAAGAGGTATCATAAATGAAATCAGCATAAACAGTTCCTAGCATCGACACAAAACAAGTATCCAAATATCTCGATATCTCTGTGTCGCAATCTTTGTACCTCAATATCTCAAAATCTCAATGTCTCAATCACAATATCTAGGGCGCCGTCAGTCCAGACCGGCCCCTACCATCCATCTCAAGACCACGGTGGTATCCTCCGGATATCCGACGCGTCGGGTAAAATCACCGGTCGGTAGTGCTCCCCTGCCAGGCTCAACGCCAACATCTGCGATCCTCTTGCCCCGGGGTACCGCACCGGGTCCACCATGTACCCGAAATAGTTCTTCCATCTCCTCGAATCGGGTCTCGAAATCATCAGCAAACTCATGGTGGACGACTCATACATCATGGGAAAACCGCACTTTTTATTTAAAAAGAGAGAAAAGAAGTTTATATAAGTTTTGCGGTTTTCCCCCAAATCCAGAAAATCTCATGGAAATCCGAATCCAAATCATCAATAGCATGTAAAACCATGAATATAGGCATGAGAATCCATGAATGCGGCATAACAATGAATAACAGTATGTATGAAGTAGCAAGTAATAACTATAATGTCTAAATTAGCATATAAGGCAAGTATACTAATATCATGTCTAAACTATTAGCTAACAACCTATGTCAAATGAAATAGTATTTTCTAAAGTGTTCGTGACATGGCAATTACTGATGAAGATGTGTGTGAGCCGACAAGTAAGTGTACGTGGTACATACGCGTCAGCGGTAATGGTGCTGGTGTCCTAACAACATGATATCAACAATAGAATATGAAGCATAATATAAGCATGCGATGCGGAGCGAACAACAATAATGAGCGGGAGCTAAATACTAGACACAAAGATAACAATCTATATTTAATATAAATCTAGTCTAACAACTACACTAAACTAAAGGGCTAAGCTAACTGGCTACTGAAGGTAAGGAAACCGCCTAACACCTGAGTCGATATATATATATATATATATATATATATATATATATATATATATATATATATTAGTCGGTGATTCCGCCTCGATAATATCACATCCGATACCATATCTATAATCAAATATTCCCAAGTCAAGAGCGCGGATCAAACATCAATATATAGCTCGTACGTAAATCCGTCGTACGGCATCCCAAATCTGGGTACGGGTCAGTATCACATTCATCAAATTAATCATTTGGTATCCTCTTTATCAAAGATCATAATCCGGGGTACTGATCTATGTCTAGTACAATACTAATATCATCAATCTAATCATGATCTGATTGCTGATCTACAGCCTCATACAAACCGATATCATCATCATATATCATCATAAAGAGGTATACATCAACTAATGCGACCTATTATGAATATCTTAACATATCATATCTCATATCACGATCACAAGCCAACCATTCAATGTATAACACTATTCTCCCGTGTCGTCGTCCCAAGATCCGCTATAACATCAGGACGTATCTCAAGTACGAATCCTGCCATATCATCGTTCTCCCAGTCTCAATCAAATCTTATCGACTCATCTCAAATCCTAAATAATATCCTCAAATCCAGTATGTGAACATATAGTCTCATACCCATGTGAACACATAACAATATAACCCAATAAAGACACATATGAAAGAAGAATGTATGCAAGTATGTGTGTGTGTAAATGTGGTGCAACCTCTACTCTAGGTCTCGCAACACTAAACCTATCCAATCACACCTAAAATCTATCTTTATCATCAATAAACTCAACAATATAATCAATATATATGTGTATATATGTATTCGTATACATCACCACGAACTGCGGGGGTGCTATACGCCATCCACCCGACTTCTCCCCATAGATATAAATCTATTCACCTGGTCCTCGCTCGCCGGTGCCGACGTCGCCACACGCTTGCTTGTTATCTCGAAGTCCACATGGGTACCTACATATCATAACGCACCGTATCGCATTAAAACAAAATTCGAAATCGAAACGGCGTACGAAAATCAAATCGGCACGCGTATCACGCATAGGTCAAAACCTATCGCCTACGCATGCAAGAATAGCCAAACCAACCCTCGATGTCGATGTACAAACGTCAAACCATCGAGAAAACCAAAACACACTCATTTGCGCATCCACGAACACTAATTATAATATAAAATAGGTTAAAATTCACAAAAACCCCAAATTCACTTTAAAAGTCATTTTCCCGAAAACCTTAGCGAGCAAAATTTACCGTTTTTAGTACAAAACTTGGTGTTTTAACAATTCTAATGGTCATAATACTTATTAAATATCTTAAATAAGTCATACAACCCATTTCAAAAATTAATCTCATCGATTCTTATAAAACTAAAAATTATAGTTTTGCAATTTATCTAATTTTAACAATTTCGAGTGAAAATGCATAAAACAACAACTACGCTTGGTTTTGCATGATCCAAAGGCATTAAACCACTCATTATAATATTAATAATGACATGAAACTTTAATTATATTTAATCTAAAGCATTTAATAATTTTCCAAAAACCCTAGTTAGCAAAATAGCTTAATTAGTAAAATTTTAAAATAACAATTAGCAAACTAGTTACTAGGTAAGATTTTACATGCCATAATATGCTAAATTATACACTTAAAACATGTTCAAATGATATAAAACCCTAACTTGATCCATACCCAATTCTAGAAATTCCAAACTTGCAACTAAAGCCTAATTAACACTTAAATAAATTAGCTTTAAGAAATTAACTAACGAATAAAGCAAAAATAGTTAGAATTTATACCCAATAAATTTGAAGATCCACAAGCACACACATAGACTCCCAAATTGAAATCTTGTTCCCTAGGTCCATGCAATTTTGGCTAATGAGAAATGGGTAGGAGTCGGATTTTGATTTTGGTGAGGTTTTACTTTGATTTTTGACAATTTTTTTGTGGACTTTTGGAGAAGAAAAGAGATGGGGAAATGAGAAGGGAGGGGCTACTGAAAGCCAGTAGTGGGCTCGGCTTTGAGGGGGGGAAGAGGTGAGAGAGAGAGGGTGTTGGTTTCAAAGTCAAAAGCGCATTCTTATATATTCTTTTATCCTTTCATTTCCTTTTCTTCTCTTGTTTTCTTTTCAAACCAAATAGAAGTGTGAGATGGAGGGGGACAACATGGGCTCGGCCCAGAAATTTTGGGGATGGGTGTGGGTTTTGTTTGGGTGAGAAACAAAGATAAATGCTATGCCCCACTTCCACTTCCACTTCCACTAATTTCACCAAAAAAATGCTTTTTCCTCAATATTTTCTAAAATCGATTAACAACTTCATTTCATTTAAAAAACAATGTGTAAAAATTTTGTTTAATGTGTTATGATACACAAAATTTGTTTCAACTCATTCCAATTTGTAATTTTGCCTAATTAAATGTATTAGTGACGGCGTAAAATAATATTAAAATAATTGTTTTCGGAAAAAAATTCAGAAATTTGAAATTTCACCAGTGGCTCAATAACCATCAAATACTAGCAATTACATAGCTAGAATATGTATATTTAATTTTATAATAAAGATATTTGCATTTTGACTTTTTACAGAAACCCCCTTATTTTACCGATTTTCCGAAATTTCACTGAAACGATTTTCAAAATGTTACACAATTATAAACCCCGCATTTTAGTCTCGATCTCGAAAACACTTTTCAATATCTAGTCGGGAAATTCAACAAGATTCCCGACATCCTGATCGAATGCTCGTCGGAAACTTTAGTAGACGGCCGCACCCCCGATGCCGTCGACGAAGTGCACTAAGGCGGAACACCGCTGCCGCGAGCACCCGAACGGATGCTTTTGACGACGGGGTTCTCCTACAGTCACTCGGTCGGGGCTATGGGGCGTGGATATCTATTATGTTTACCCGGCGAGTATCCGCGTACTCTACGTGATTGCTACGGACTTTTGACCGCATCAAAATCCTGTGGCAATCGATCAAATGAGACTAAACTGTTAGATTTATAACATTCAAACTAGTTTTCTCATAACTACTTGTGGATTCCAAATATTGTATCCCATCACATAATATCCGTACGAAGTTAAACTTTTCGATCGATTCATCAAAATCCCACAATTTACCGACAGCTCAACACTTGAGCATAGTTTTAGTAATACCCAGAAGATGCCACAGTACCTATGAACCAGCCGTAGAAGGGTCAAACCAACGCCTCACATGTTTAACGCTAAATTACCACAAACTCTAGGGTTCAAGTGGTGGTTTTGACGACCACATAATCCAGTTAAGGTTTCGTTCTTCTAAAGGGTCCACGGAATCACTTGCATGTTTTTCCGAGTACGTTAAACATGGAAAAATGGGTTTTTGACATTCAATCGAACCTTTTAACATTGTCTAGACAATATGTGAGACACCCGAAATATTGTTAAAACTACGAATACGAAACACTCTGAAATGTTTATAGTGTATGATTACATCACATGCAAAATTAGCAAAAATAAACAACACCTGAAATATCAAAACCAAGTCACTGGAACACAAGCAAAATATCAGGGGGGGTGCTCGGATTGGGCCAATATGGTACCTATGGTGGCCGGACACTTTTGCAAGAAACCCCCTGAAATTTTTACAGTGTTCATGATATATCCCATACATCACTCTGTACTTGTTTAAAAAAAATTTTGACAACTTTTAAAATTGACAGAAACTATGATTTTCCGTTTCAAGTTTCGGAGTTGTTTCGGTTTCGTGATTCTAACAAAATCCGTATTTATTTCTAGCATGGCTCTGATACCACTGAAGGGTTACCTATGATGGCAACAAGGTTTCGGGAGGCATCGTTCATGCCAAATTTAAAAATTTGTCGTTTTAGCTAACCCTAAACTAGATCGTCTACTAGAAATATACGGAATAATCTATGCAAACACTTTGAAATAGTAAAGAGAGCAAGGAATACAACCTTTGTATACCGGTCCTTCACTTCAATAGCTCCATGTAGTAGTCCCCTCCGCTGCGATTGCAAACTCCGGACTCTAGAGAGGTTCCATTGAAGAAACGAACGTGCTTCCTTCGAAGACTTCGAGGCCGAAGATGATCTACATCGGGGAGACACTAACTAAAGCTATTCCTTCACTAGGTCATGAACTTTGTGAAGAGAACACCCTATATTACATGGAAAGTAGTAGAGGATGAAGAAGTAGGAAGTGGGCTCACTTTAGAATTGGTTTTCTCACACTTTTTCTCAAACCACCATTGAAGCTAGCAAGCTTTTTAGGAGGAGGAGGAAGAAGAAGAACTCATCTCAAGATTTAATCCAAATGAATCATATGTGAGGTTAGAAATGCAACCAAGGGTTAAGCATGTCATGCTTAACCCTTATAGAGAGTTAACCACAAGCTATGGTTAAAAGTTAGGTCAAAAATATCTCAAGCTAGACAAAAGGATTGGATAAAGTCAAAGAAGACAAGAAGCTTCTACAAGCTTTCAATAATTATCAACCGTGACAAATATCCATACTTTTTGAATAACTTAATGATAAATAAAAACCCTAATCTTAACTCTAGCATGGTTTAGTCTCTACAAACTCTAGTTGCATATTTAACCAAGCATGATACATTTAACATATATCACATATACATCAATGTATCCAAAGTGAGAAAAGAAATTATAAGTGAGCTAATACTAGTTAATGTAATGTAATATATCAAATATATAATTATACATTAAATTATTAAATCAACTCTTGATTTAATAATCCGGCTATAACCGACTAATATCATGTGTAACAACTTATCGAATCAACACTTAATCCGATAACCCGGCTATATCGCATAAAACCGATCAATGTCACGAATCGCGAGAATAGAATACGGTATCTCATATCGTATCAATCTCGGTCCCGCACATATCACATATGTGCTCCTACTTCATTTCGGTTGAGCCAGGAAACCCCTGTGTAGGACTCTAAAGACTCGTGAATACGCCGGCAATAGGTGATGATCATATCAAACACCCACAAGACGCAAGCGGTCTGCTAAACGTAACGGCCACCCGGGTATTGAGCGATCAGAAGATCAACAAGCAAGCCTGGTCACACTCCTGCGAATCCAATCAGTAACACTACCGTACAGTCCGGTCTCTTCGTCTGATATGTCGCATATCTCGTCTAGGGGTGGTAAACGCCAGACCTCAATAACTCGATAAGTCGTGTCGATATGAGGCTCATAACTGGTCGAGAAACTACTGATAACACTTACCAGTATATCTCTAAAGCTGCCTTGGCCAAGGACTTCCTGTTATAGCCAATCAAGCACATCGCAACATCAACTCCCTATTCCGGGAGAGACGAAACCCCTCCTATCGCTCATTGCCTCCATGTGACTCGGGACCATACCCAAAAGCCACCGTTTTGCACACCCTCTTGGAAGTGGTATGATGGAAATCAAAGCATAGTGGGAATCACACAAGACTCTATGACGATCTCAGGTCTACAGACTAACCTGTACCAGTGACACCAGAGAACTACCATCTGACGATAGGTATAATACCATCTGGGAGTTCTCGGCGAGTCCGTCCAGTGTACCCAGTTTCCACTGAGCACCCGTATACTGTCTCGTATGTCAAACACCAATGGATATGGGATCATCCATCGCCCATCTACATGGGTCGAGAAGCTATACGCTAGTCTACTCTGGTATATCGATGCCCTGTCTCGATACACCTACGACTAGGAACATTTGAAGGATGTACTTAGTGACTACACTTTCCCCACTAGTATGATCTACATCATAGTCCTGGCAGTCAAGTACTCATCCTAAGGTCTTTATCAACATGTAACATAGAGACAATCAGAGTACATGTTAAGATAAAGTGCAACCAGATAGCATACTATCATGTCGAGCAAGAAAGTTCTCCCTATATATGTCCAAGCATCCACTACAATATACATCGTATGTACAGAAATTAATAAACCAATCTAATCTTGTAAGAGCGCACGCTGAGTGTTTTCTTTCTCTCACTCCAGGTAGCAACCATTTCACGCCCTAATCAAGATAATAAAATGTATCGCTTGACCGATCCGAATTCTTATTCGGGGCTGGGAAACGTCTGTTCGACTCTAAACTGTGACAGCAGTCATAAGTATGAGCAAGGGAAAGAGGACTGTATGGATTCCAAGGAGATCCAGTTGAAGAAAAAGCATAGTATTGCATCTACTTCAGGTGTTCTTGTAATTGAGAACTGCTTTTCGGTCAGCCCTATCTCCTGGGTACTTGATACCGGATCAGGATCTCATATCTGTAATTTATTGTAGAGAATGAGAAAAAGTAGGAAAGTTGCACCTGGTGATATGTCCCTCAGGGTAAGGAACGGAGCACAAGTTAATGCTGCAGTCGGTGAATATCACCTAGTGTTGCCAAATGGAAATACTATGATTTTGAACAATTGCTACTATGTACCTTCCATGGTTTGCAACATAATATCAGCGTCTTTACTTGATAAAGATGGATATAATTTTGTTCTTGATAGAAATATCATGAACAGTTACCTTGATAAGGTACTGGTTGCAGAAGGTACACTGTGTAATGGTATCTATGTTCTAAATCAGAATACAGTTCTCAATATACAAACCACACACAAGAGGAAGAGTTCTGATACGAACGAATCCTACTTGTGGCATTGTAGACTTGGTCATATCGAAGAGAAAAGACTAAGTAAGTTGCATAAAGATGGACTCTTGAATAAGTTCGAGTTTTCATCTTATGAAACTTATCAGTCTTGTCTAAAAGGAAAGATGACCAAATCTCCGTTCACCGGATATGGAGAAAGGGTAGCAGAGCTCTTGGGACTCATACACAGTGATGTATATGGTCCAATGTCTATACATGCAAGGGGTGGGTTTTCGTACTTCATCACATTCACCGACGATCTCTCTAGGTTCGGATATGTGTATCTGATGAAACAAAAATCTGAAGCTTTTGAGAAATTCAGAGAATTCAGAAACGAAGTGGAGAACCAAATAGGAAAAAGTATCAAGATCCTCCGGTCTGATAGAGGAGGGGAGTACTTAAGCACGGAATTCCTAGATTACTTAAAAGAGATTGGAATTCTCTCTCAGCTTACTCCTCCTTACACACCACAGCACAACGGTGTATCGGAGCGGAGGAATCGTACCCTATTGGATATGGTTCGCTCCATGATGAGTGACACGGGCTTGCCTTTTTCATTTTGGGGATATGCGCTTCAAACAGCTGCATACTTACTGAACTACGTTCCATCCAAATCTGTGCCTAAGACTCCATATGAAGTATGGAGTGGACGAAATCCATATCTTAAGCGATTTAAGATATGGGGTTGTCCTGCTTATGTGAAAACACAGAAACCAGAAAAACTAGAGGCACGGTCGGTTCTATGTAAATTTGTGGGATATCCTAAGGATTCACTAGGATATCTGTTCTACCACACTGAGGAACAGAAGGTGTTTGTATCTCGCCATGCTACCTTTTTAGAAAGGGAGTTTCTTGCAAAAGAAACTAGTCGGAGTACGGTAGAACTGGGAGAGATCCATGAACCACAAAATGTAACTGAAGATTTGGAGGAACCGCTAGATTCAGTTATACCCGACAAACCTCAGCCACAACGCAGATCTGGTAGGATTTCTCATCCGCCCGAGAAATACTACAGTTTTCTCATAGACGGGGATCGAGAGAATTTCATCTTGGAAGAAGATGATCCTACCAGATTCAGGCAGGCCATTATCAGTAGGGACTCTGATAAGTGGATGGATGCTATGCGATCTGAAATGGAGTCCATGTACACCAATAAAGTGTAGACCTTGGATATTCCTCCACCTGGGGTTAAACCCGTTGGATGCAAATGGATCTACAAAAGGAAACTTGGTGTAGATGGGCATGTGGAAACCTGTAATGCTAGACTCGTTGCAAAAGGTTTTCATCAAAGACCTGGTGTGGACTATGACAATACTTTTTTTCCAGTGGTTATGCTCAAATCCATTCGAATCCTACTTGCTATTGCTGCCTTCCATGACTATGAGATCTGGAAGATGTACGTAAAAATGACTTTTCTTTATATAGATCAGCCAAAAGGTTTTGTAGACAGTGGGAGCAGCGGGAAGGTGTGCAAGTTGCTTAAATCCAATTATTGATTAAAGCAGGCATCACGGAGCTGGAACATCTATTTTGATGAAGCAATCAAGGAATTTGATTTCATCAAGAACGAAGATGAGCCTTGTATTTATAAGAAGATTGTAGGATGAACTTTCATGTTCCTAGTCTTGTACGTGGACGACATTCTTTTGATAGGAAATGATATTCCTATGCTACAATCGGTCAAGCTATTCTTGTCACAACGGTTCTCCATGAAGGACCTGGGTGATGCCACATGCATACTGGGGATCAAGATCTACAGAGATAGATCCAAGAGATTACTGGGACTTTCGCAGTCCAGGTACATAGAGACCGTACTAAAGAGATTTAGTATGGAAGATTCCAAACGCGGTAATATACCAGAATTGCACTGAATCACCCTCTCCAAGAATATGTCTCCCAATCTGACGAGGAGAGGGTTCGCATGAGCATTATACCTTACGCTTCGGCGGTAGGATCTATAATGTATGCGATGCTATATACAAGACCAGATGTAGCTTACGCGCTATGCGTAGTGAGACGGTATTAGTCAGACCCAGGTGAGAACCACTGAACGGCAGTGAAGAATATTCTCAAGTACCTAAGAAGGACTAAGGAGATGTTCCTGGTTTACGGTAATAGAGACCTCAGGGTCGAGTCTTTTACTGTAACGTTTTAAAAATAATTAAATAAATAATTAAATGAATAAAAGTGTTTAAGCGAATTTTAGGATTTTCGCTAAAGTAAAATGTATTTTTCGTAAAACCAAACAGCAATTGTTTTTCATTATAAATTCAAAAATACCTATTTAATTAAGTAATTACTAGTAAATAGTCGTAAAACCAAACCGCAATTGTTTTTCATGATATTATTAACATTCTAGTTTGTTGTTAGTAACTTAGATCATGCAAACTTAGTTTAGTTGTTGATTTGTAAAATTTTGCTTGAAAAGTATTAAATAGAATTTTCATGTCCAATACAAATTGGTGCGGATAAATTATAGGAATGGTTTATATATTCTAGTTATGATATTTAATGAGTATTATGATCATTAGTTCCATTTAAACATCATGTTCTGAAGTAAAACGGTAAATTGGCGTTTTCGGGTTTTACGAAATCGGACGATTTGATCGATTTTAGAGTTTCGATGAAGTAAATCGTGTTTTATATTATAAATAATGAATTTTGAAACTACAAGTTGTTTGTTGGTGTTTTATCTCGATCAATCGGCGTTTGTAGGCCGATATCGAGCGGTATTGGGTTCTTTTGCATGAGCGGGACATAGGTTTTAACCTATGCGCATTTCGTACGTCGTTTTGATGTTGTCCGTGATTCAGTTTACGATACTACATATGTTTGCGTATAGGTACCCCTCACGTGGACTGCGGGCGATGAAGAGGAGGATGGCGACACTGTCTTCGGCAGACATGGACCAGGTGAGTAGATGCATATCTACGGGGGGAAGTCGGGTGGATGGCGTTTAGCACCCCCGCAACGTAGAATAGGAATAGTACTTATTGACATTAGGAAACCCGATGTGACCCTAGATTCTTACTGAGCAGGACCCTAGTAATGACCCTAGGCGGGACTAGACTGATTTAGGAAAACCATACCTGAGGATGAATGCTTTGGGAGAGGTTCGTAAGTTTCTGATAGAAACACACACGCACACACTAAAACTTGACATGGCGTATACGTATATGTGTGTATATATATATAAAACTAGGTATAGGTGTATATATATACACAACACGTATATGGGATTCATTGATGTGATATGATATCTGAGGTATGATGCAACCATATAACTGGTCTTGATGCCGTGATTCTTGACTATACAGTCGTATTAAAGTGTTAGCGGATCATTAGAGATTAAGATAATGAACATGAATATTTAAATCATAAAGAGTGGTGGTGATATTGATGTACATGGAACGCTAGAATAGTACCCGGACTGTAACTTGTGACTGATCACGATATGATATATGTATAACTTGATTACGACATTATATTGGTATGACCTGATGCCGATATCATATAAGTATGACTTAATCAATATGGTACATATGACATGATATTTCTGAGGATAAATTAATGATGCTTATCATGATGGCAATGATATATGATTGATGTATGCGATCACAGTTTAGAACCTTGATCATGAGAGGTGTTGATGATGACACATTACGAATAATGAGACACCTAGGAGATACTTGACCCGTACCCCGATATAGGGATGCCGTACGATGGATTTTACCGTGCGAGGCTTAGATATGATGATTGATCCGCACTCTTGATTCGAGGAAGCCGTACTGCGTACGCGACGCTATTGAGGCGGGATCACCGACTATTAGAGATATTGGTTCGGACCTTAGGTAGATGTTGTTCCTTTCTGACTAGTTTCTTAGGTTAGTTCCTTAGGATAATAGATGGACACTGGTTTAGGTTCGACTCACATAGTGGTAGTTGTACTCGTATCTCGCAGGGGAGTGGATAATGCACACCTGTATTTACTTTCGTACTGTAATCATCATGGTGCATGTTCTTTTATATGTTTCTATAATCAGTATAAACTTTACCTGTTAGGACACCAGCACTATTACCGATGATGCGCATATTCCACGCACACTTATTTTCCGGCTCACACACATCATCATCGGTAATTGCTATGTCACGTACACTTTAGATCATATTGTCTTTTATGGATAGAATCAGTTAGCAACTAGACAGATACAATATTGTGATTATTCTCTGACATTAGTATAAGACATGATATTTTTTACTTAGACATTCATGCATTCATATTTCATGTTATTGCACAGTAGTATGGGCATATGCCGAAACTTATCATATACTTACTCATGATTTTGAGATTTGGATTTCTATGAGATTTCTGGATTTTTGGGGAAAACCGCAAAAAAATATATAAAATACTTCTCTTTCTCTCTCCTCTTCTCTTTTTAAAATAAGATGCGGTTTTCTCGTGATGTATGTGTCGTCCACCATGAGATTTCATGTTTTCTATTGGATTTCGAGACCCGATTCGAGGAGTGGATGAACCGTCTCGGGTATATGGTGGGCCCGGTATGGTACCCCGGGGCAAGAAGATCGAGTTGTAGACGATGAGCCTGGCAGGGGAAGGCTACCTACCGGTGATGTCTGGCGCGGCGGATATCCGGAGGATACCGACCGTTGTCGTGAGATTTGATGATATGGGCCGATCCGGACTGACGGAGCCCGAGATATTGAGACTTGAGATTACATATGTTGTGTTGATGTTTGACACGGATTTCCATGGATTTCATTATTGAGATTTCAGATTTCTTATACATATATATCTGGATTTCAGGATTTGTTACTGTACATTCATGGTGCATGCATTTCATTCATATGACATAGTATTATATGAGGTACTGACACGACACGGAGTAGTTGCACTTACACGTAGTATTACCCTGCTATTACTAGATGTTTGGGATATAGTAGTGTATTATTATGACCTAGGATAGCGTTGTGCATTCGATTTCTTTTCGTAGATGTCTTCTACTCACGAGTTGGCAACTCACCCCCGTTGTGCCAAATTCTTTACAGGTTCGATGTACAGGTTTCCGTGGCAGCTTGTTGGCACATCTTTCCTTCAGGGTGATTTGCACGGTAGGTTGGTTCACTTGTATCCGAACCACCATTGTACTTTTATTCCTTCATTTGTATCTACTAAGCTCCATCAACCATATTTGTATTACTTGATAAGTTTATTGGACCAGTTGTTTATTTCGACCTTAGAGTCGCGCATGTGTTATTCTGATCTGGTGGTTTTTGTTTTCTTTTGAGATTTGAGCATCGCCCTTTGGCGTTGTATATTATTGTGATTGTTGTGGTTGTCTCCGCCTGTTGGCGTTGAGCTAGCACCCGTTTGGGGATGCTTTTTATTGTTTATTCATATTATACTTGTTGTACCCGTTTGGGGGCCAGTTTTTACAGAGGAGACTCTGCCGAAATTTTTGGTAAAATTTGCTGATGTTTTTATACTTGTTTTCTTTTCTTTTCTTCTTTCTCTTCTTTTATGGTTTAGATTTCTGGGCTTCGGCTTAGTTAGGTCACGTGGCGCCTCTAGACGCTTCGTAATCTAAGTGCCGGTCACGTTCCGTAACTTCGGGTCGTGACATTTACCGATTCAAGCTTCCAGAGTGACAAGGATGACAACAAGTCTGTCTCGGGTTTTGTGTTTACCCTCAACGGAGGGGCGGTGTGTTGGAGGAGTTCCAACCAGGATACCGTTGTAGACTCGATGATGGAGGCTGAATATATTGTTGCAAGCGATGCCGCAAAAGAGGCGGTCTGGATGAAGAAGTTCATTAGTGAACTTCAGGTGGTTCCGTCCATTGTTGACCCGATACCTTTGTATTGCGATAACAATGGGGCTATAGCTTTAGCGAAGGATACAAGGTCCCATCAGAAGTCCAAATACATCTTAAGGCGGTATCACCTGATCAGGGAGATCATTGATCGCCAGGAGATCGAGGTACGGAGAGTGGACAAAAAAGACAACACGGCGGATACATTCACAAAGGCCCTCCCTCAAACACAGTTCGAGCGACTTTTTGAGCCATTGGGTATGCGGTACGCCAGCAGCTGGCAATAGAGCAGACGTTGGGTATGCGGTACACCAATTACTGGCCTTTAGTGCAAGTGGGAGATTGTTGGATATGTATGCCCTAGAGGCTATTATTGTATAGTACTAGTTTGTATAATACATTTTGGAAGCTTGGGATAGATACACGGGTTTACGACAGTCTTTCTCAATATAGTAGTATGCTACTTGGTTTGTTTCTATATGTTTCTTTTAACATATCACTGATGGAGCCCTTATGATCTTTGCTTGACTACCGGCGTTGTGATGGCGATCACACTAGTGGGGGCTGGGTAGTTTATAAGCACATCCTTATTCAGGTCCCTAGTTGTAGGATTATCGAGACAGGGCATCAATAATCCAAAGTAGACTGGTGCATACGCTTCTCATCCCAGCAGGGGAGATGGTCTGTCCCACAGCCATCAGTACGTCGTACTGGAGATAGTATGCAGGTGCTCGTTAGGTTACGAGTACACTGGACATGACTCATCGGGAACTGTTGGTTGGTATTATACCTATCGTCAGTTAACAGTTCCCAGGTGATATGAGTACAGCTTAGTCCGTTGACTTGACACTGCCACTTCGCCTCAATTGTGTTCCCACTGTTCTTTGATTGCTACCCTACCACGACTCTATTGAGTTGTGCAAACAGGTAGTAGTTGGGTGCAGTCCCAAAGTACTTGGAGGCAGTGATGGTTAGACAGGATTTGTCTCTCTCGGTATTGGGGGTTGATATTACGCTGTGCCTAGGAGAGCCATTATACATAGTCGTCCCTGGCCAGGGCAAGCGAGATTTACTGGTAGTGTTTCCAGTAGTTTCTCAGGTTGTTCTGGGCTACACTCCAACACGACTTATACCGCTATTAGGGGACTGACGTTTACCGCCCCCTAGGCCCGATATGCGATACTCTTAGACGAACAGACCGGACTGTATGGAGATTGTCACATTCAGGCTCAGTTGGAGTTCGGATGGGTTCACTTCATCGGTCTTCTTATCGGCATCTACCTAGGGACCGTTACGTACAGCTAGTACCGCTTGCGGCCTGTGGTTAAACCCACTGCCAGTGTAGTGTCGAGTCTTTAGAGTCCCACACAGAGGGTTGTTCACTTTTGGGCGAAACGAGATAGAGGTCGTATGGTTTTATGACAGGGTTCGTTCACATATGCGTACTTGTGCGTGTTCGGTGTTCGGGCAGTTGATACTAGTGGGCTTTGGTTTAAGCCAGATCCTAGTATTTGGTTTTGGGTTGGTTCAGTCTCATTGTATTCGTGTTCCTCGGAACACGGATGCGGGTGTGTTTACACTGTTGACTGAGGCAGAGGAACCTCATTAGGGTTTTGACCATTGACTTGATTAAAACCATAATGAGATGGAGGAAATTGATTAATGAGTTTTAATTAGAGATAATTGTATCATGGTTAATTGGTTTGACCATTTGACTTTGTTGACCCATGTTGACTTAGATATTTTTGTGAGCATGCTTAGCATTAATTGTGACATGATAATGGTCAAATCAACATCAACCATGATAATTTATTCTAATTAAAATTATCATTATTATTTTTCATCATAAGACGGCTGATTGATCTAAAAAATTCAAGACTGTGTAGTGTGTATCAAATCAAATAGTCCCCGGCAACGACGCCATTTGATTGATCATTTCTTTGTGTGTTGTTTTTAGAAAATGTATAGAATCACAATCAAAGAATTATATTTGACCGCAATCAACTACGGTGTCGGATGTAGATTGTAAGTGAGTGCGGATCGTCCACAAGGATTGTGCAATTCGTTATTATATTTGCTTTGTTTGAATCGAAAAGTTAATTGAAAAGAAAAGAAAACATGATTCAAGAATTTATCAATTGATTCAAGTGTCACGAGTTTAATCAAGAATCAAGAAACTGATAAACAATCAAGAATTGGGTTTCGATAATATTTCCAACCAAAATGTCAAGAATCTAAATGAGGCTCGTAGGAATCGATCAGATCTATAGACGTGATGTAATCTAAAGATTTCGTGTTCTTGTCCTTCAAAGGATTGATACTAGATCGATGATGATCGACGAGAGTTAGGGCTTTCTCGTGAAACTAGGGTTTCATCTTATCCCTTGTTCTTTTGTCGATATCATTCACATTCTAGCCTCTAGCAATTTCAAGAAACGATCGTAACTCCCCAATTTCGAGCGATATCATTCAAGAAAGCATCGTAACGAAATGGGTTGTCGGTTCTTGAACTTGCTAGGGTTTAGAAAACTTGTAGGAATCAAGAATCGTTTTCAGATATATTACATCATCATTCTATTGATCGTCTCGATTCCTCGACAAGCGGAGTATTACTCAAGCATCACAACAAGAATTACAACTAGAAATTTAGATTGAATCATGATGCAAGAATTTAAAGAAAACAAGATAAAAGAAAATCACCTTTTATTTATATCAACAATTTGATTACAGTCGCTCAAGAACTACAAGAGGAAGAACTAAATTGTCGATTTGGCGTCGCTCGGCTCCGTGAGTCGCGGATCGTTTGGACCACTTGCTCTGTTGAAGATCGGCTCGGCTCATAAAAGGTTGCAAGACTTCTTGCATGATGGGCACTCGGGATCTTGGCTTTTGGAGTTGGAATTAGGGTTAGGGTTTCACACAAGCCTTGTCACTAGACTTGTGGAAGAAGAAGATGAAGGGGGTAAAATGAAAAAGTAACTAAGTCTTGGATAATGGATCCAAGTATCAAGTATATAGTCCTTTTTTAACCCTAGGTTTAGGCTTCTATTTATAGACTTCCCAAACCCTAGGTCTAGGTTTGAAATTACAATTCCCTCCAAAAGTTTGTTGAGGAGTTTCTAGAAAGAGCTTGTTAGGAGCTAGCTTAGGGTTTAAGCTAGGATTAATTAAGCTTAGAAAACCCTAGTTTGCTGATCTGGCAGAAACCTCTTGAGTCTTCTGGAACTTGAAGTACATGAGCTGAATGTGGGCCCTGAATGAAGAATTTTGGTGCAAAGATTTGGTGCTGGCATGGCATATCCGCCGCGGAACCGCGGCACAAGTCGGCTTAGGCCGCGGTTCCGCGGCCAAGTATGCTCCTTGGGGCTTGGTCTTTTTGCAGTGGTCTTGTGTTGATACTTTGAGCTTTATCTGATGTGTACATTTGTATTTTCCCTTTTGTATTGCTACCAGAACTGAAACCATTGAGTTGGCGTAATGTTTTGATCAGCGCCATGTAAATTTTGGCTTTACTTCTGGATTTTCCTGCACAGATCTCAAAACAAGGGTTGCGATATATAGAAATGATGTCATGCAATGAAATGCAGTAAATTTCCCTAGAAATGCCGGTTTTAAGGTCTAATACATGCAATCTGATATTTTGCGACCGTTTTGCGAATATGTGAAATATGAATACCGTACACTTCTAAATGAGTGCAAATGATGAGGAAATTGCCGGCTAAAATATACAATATTTTCGACTAATCAAATTCCCCCAAACTTAATTTCGATCGTCTCGAGCGAACTGTTTTATTAAAAAGAGAAGGAGAAAATAAAGAAAGAGAAAAACTAACTAGCACACTTTCGTAGGCAACACGATTGCACTGAGCACGTGCAACAAGCCTTTAAACCTCTAGGTGTCCCTAGTAGGAGGAGTGTTGTCTCCTGAGGGTTTTCAGCGGATTGCACCCACAAAATCCAATAATAAAAGGAAGATCGTGAATATTACATTTAAAGAAAAGAATTGTAAAAGAAAGACTTTGAAAATTAGGGTTTCCAACTAAGCAAACTTTTCGGTTGTCATGAGCCCTATCTTAATGGTCATAAAAAGATGTCGGAAATCACGTCCTCCCTCAATAAAACATCGTCTTATTTTTCATTCCTATCTTTCATCCAAACATCGATCATATAACCCTGCGTGTGTGTAAAGGACATCCCTACACCCGGAGAATTCAATTCAAACTATCATACTCTTGCCCATCAGCCTCAGTACTTTTTTAATTAATGAATATTTAGATGAGATTGCTCACACACTTTCATGCGACCGTTAATACTTCTTGAGGTACTAACCGACCGATTACTCCTGTGCTTGCTTCTTTGGTGTATTTTCCTCGTCTTGCACTATCTCAGGCATAGCAGTGACTCCCAGACCAGTTGGCCTTAGGGCACTAGGTGAAGAAGCACCCTCGCTATATATTTTTTATTGCCTTCGGTGATAACAAAACCAGTGTCCAATTTTCTTACCACTTTATATTTTTTATTCACTTTTTTTTTATATTTCCTTCATGCTTTTGGCTTTATGACAAGAGCATTTCAAGGTATCATCTACTATCCCAGGCTTTAAGATGTGTGTAAGTGCGAATAGCAGGGTATCAACGTTCAAAATGTTTGGCTTCCAGAATAGAAACTATTTTTCAGACTTATTTTTATCCTCAGATTAGTGACGTCTTTCATCTTACTAACCCTTGGGACAACGGCTCATAACTACTTATTACTAGTTCGTATAAGAAAACTTCTAATTTTCTTGGTTTTCTTAAATTTTTCTAATCTCATGGATGTAAATGTTCACTATCTAAACTTTCATTATCTTATTTATGTACAAAAAATATTTTTATCCTTTGAAAATTTTTAAATTTTTATAGGTTTTCAAAAAAAAATTGTTTTGTGCTTATGCAAATGATATGCAAATGATGCAAAAATAAGCACAAACCCCCCTCCAGCAAACTTGTTTTCAACAGTGTCCTCACTGTTGCCTTCTGCTAAGTCTGGAAAAACCTGTAAGCTTGGGAGGAATTTATTAGTGGGGGCAAAATATTTAAGTGAAGAACCTCCCCCAAACTTATGCTTGGCTCATCATTTTGTAAAAATTTTCTTTTCAAGAGCCAGATAATATACCCCCCCAAACTTGAATTAAACAATGTTAAGCTTTGAAAATCACAAGAGGGGGTCAAAAATCAGTGGTCGATGCCAAGCTTTGCAAAGACCGAATGTTAACACCAACCATTCAAAAATTTTATCAATGCAGTGCTCTGGTTGGTGGAAGAAGAAGTGGGGAAAGGGTAAGTGGTGGAATAGAATGTGTGTGCGTCTCATTTTGGAGAGACGATGCAGTGTATGTGATGGATTACTCGCATTCTTTTTACAGTTCAAAAGAAGGGGTGGAGGTTCAATTTCATTGGTTGGGATATGATTCATCTTAACACCCGTGCTTTTCAGAAATGCGAGTTCATCAGCGAAGATCTCCTCAAAAGTTTCATCTATACCCCGAAGAATAATGTCATCACAAAGTGTGGGGTGATCTTCAGACTCTAAAAGCAGTTCATAATCAGTGTTAGTTGTTGACCCGAACATCTTGGTGGAAGAGTCCGTATGTGTATGATACATAGTTGGGTCAAACAATAACGTATGAAAAGAGTCAAGATCTGTATTATGAGGGTCATCAAATTCGCTGCTGTCGACATCCATTAAATCGACAGAACATACCTGAGCAGTAGGTTCGGAGGGTACACTTCCTAACTTGTAAATGTTCATCTCAATTGTCCTCTTCCCGAAGGATAGGGTCATAGAACCGTTACGACAATTGATGATAGCATTGGAAGTGGCCAAAAAGGGGCGACCTAAAATCACCGGAATTTGATTCCGTGAGTTCGCTACAGGCTGTGTATCGATTACAATAAAATCCACAGGGAATATAAATTCCCCGATTTTTATTAACACATCCTCTAGTTCACCCCTAGGTCTGGTGATTGATCGATCAGCCATCTGGAGAGTGCAAGGAGATGGTTTCAACTCTCCGATCCCTAACTGCTCATAAACTGAGAAAGGAAGCAGGTTAACACTTGCCCCAAGGTCTAGTAGAGCACGGTTAATGTGTTTCTCCCCAATAGAGATGGAAATCGTAGGATAGCCAAGATCCTTACGTTTCCTCGGTAATTGCTGGGGGAAAGCTGTGTCTACTGTTTTTGCCATGAATATCTTCTTGGGCATTTGTTTCTTCCTCTTTCTAGTGTAAAAGACTTTAAGAACTTTCGCATATGCAGGGACTTGTTGGATAGCATCTAGAAGAGTGATATTGATGTTAACCTGTTTAAACATCTCAGTGATCTTCTCCATATGTGGACTTGGTGTGTTAGCCCTTAACCGATTAGGATAAGGTGCTTTAGCAATAAGCGCTGGGTCCATCAGAGGAGAAGGAAGTGTGTGTGGAACCGATCCCAGAATAGAAGTGGGGATCGTCCGTGGAGGGGTAAAAGAGGTGGGCTATAGTGGCGAGCCTTTTGGGAAATGAAGAATAGGCTCGGAAGAGGGTGGTGGGGTAGAAGAACTGGGATCAGAACTAGAAGTGTGTGTGTGTGTGGAAAGGTCTCAGCCGGGGTGTTGATATGATTTTCAGTATCATCAACTTCTTCCCCAACATGATTGTCAAGCACTCTTCCAGATCTCAACGTGGTGATTGCATTCACATGATGTGAATAGCCAGGATTGGGTAAGGGTTGAGCTGGAAGTTTCCCTTTCTCTCTTGCACTCATTTCGGCTTTTAATCGTGCAATTTCTTCTTCCATCGATTTAATACTCTCGTTTTGGGACGCAGAGTTTTTCTCAATTTTATCGACAGATGACTTCATTTCAGCCGAAACTTGCATGATATTTGTTAAGACCAAATTCATGTATTGTGCAAAAGAAGAGGATTCATCAGTTCCGGTCAACTGTAAAGGACTAGACAGTGCAGGTGTGTTGACCTGATTTTGAAAATTATGTGCTTGAAAGGGGTGCTGACTCAATTGAAGTTGTGGTTGCTGTTGTGGTGGAGGGACCCTTTGGAAATTGCTTTGGATTGAAACCGTGTTTTGAGATTGTGGTTGGTTCCAAGCAAAATTAGGGTGATTCCTCCAACCCTGATTATATGTGGAAGAAAAAGGATCGTTTCTAGGTCTTTGAAATGTGGCATTGGTATGCTCACGACCTTGAAACAGACATTCTTCCGTCAAGTGAGACGGATCAGAACAGCAGCCACATACAGTTTTGGAAGGTGACATTTGATTAAGGGAGGCAGCTAAAAATTTGTTTTCCATAGTCTCGAGTTTCTTTTGTATAGCTGAAATGTCAGCTCTAACTCCTATGGAAACATCCGATTGGTTATTGCCACTCCTAAATGATGGACTTTCCCACTGTAAAGACTTTTCAGCGAACTCTTCTAAATATCGCCAAGCTTCCCCATCATCATTGGTTATGAAGGTACCTTGACACATGTTTTCAAGACTCTGTTTAGTGTTAGGGTTACTGCCCTCATATATGATTCGGCAAAGCTCCCATCTCGGGATGCCGTGATGAGGACATTGAACCAATAGATCCTTGAAACGTTCAAAGCATTTAGAGAATGGTTCAGCAGGGAGCTGGGCAAATTGATTCAGTTCGCTATGGATTCGAGCTGTCTTTTGTTTTGGGTAAAATTTCTTAAGGAATGCCGCGACGAATTCTTCCCAATTTGTAATAGAGTGTGCGGTAGTGTTATATAGCCACTTCTCGGCTATATCGCACAAGGTAAATGGAAGAAGTCGTAGACGCATCGCATCCACTGAAAGTTGTGACGTACCCATCATTGCTCATACGTTTTCAAATTTGGTAATGAAAACGTAAGCGTCCTTAGTCTCGAGTCCGTGGAATTTGGGTAAAAGGTTGATGTACTGGGGCTTAATCTCAAAGTTATCCCCATTGGCTGGTGGTGTGGATAAGCAGGTCGAAAGAGGACCTCGAATAGGGTAGCACCTCTCCTGGAGAGAGATGCGGGGTGGATTCTGCGCACCAACGGACGGTGGCAGATTAGGGTTAAAGAAATTTGATGGAGGTGGATCCATCAGTGTGGGTGTGGTAGTAGGTAAAGGAAAGGTAAATGAAGAAATATCAACTTTGGAGTCGATAAAAGGTACGCGGACTAAACGGGCACTAGAATCCCATGTCCAGCCTATCTTGTACTAAAAAGGGTTAGTACAAGTGGCAGCGTTGGCTTATAATTAGGGGTAAATGAATGAATGCGGTGTTTGCTTTTGAAAAAGGGACGGATTTTTGAAAAAATTGATGCGACACAACAAATGCAGCACACAAACCCTAGAATCTAGTGGTCACCTAGGTCCGGCTCTAGACCGCTCCTAACTGCCAAAAGACAAGTCGCAGGATAGAATCCTCCACTGCCTCTTTGTTCCCCTGTGGCCGGATAAGTGCCAGGTAAGTGGGAAGGTACTCCACTACGTAAGTAGTGGGCCTAATTAAAAACCACTAGCCTTAGACACACTCGCCTTAGGCACCACAAGAAAACGCGGATAAGCAATGAATTACCAACGGCCTTCTTCTGTCCTAATTGAGCGCGACGGTCCTTAGAGTCATATCTAGATTTCTTTTAGTTAATGCGGGTTCAATGCGGATGCAAGTTTGTGGTTTTCGGGGCCTAGGAAGGGTAATGAAATCCCCACCTAATTTGGATTTGGCCGTGCCCCTTAATATCCGTATTCAGAATGCAAACAACCAAGAAACAAAATCACGCACAAATTTAATTTTGCAATTTGCGAGCTGCTATTCTTTGCAAAGAATCCTGCAGCAAAGTATTAGTTGGAGCTAAAAAGAGGAGAGAGAAGAAGGTAAGAAATCACCTGAAGCAAAAAGTTTGCAAAGAACCCTCAAGAATGCCGCGGTTCCGCCGCAATTGGGCACTTAGGCCGCGCTTCCGCGGTTGAAGTAGGAGAACACTGCACCAAACTTTTTCAGGGAGCTTCTGTAGACTCCCTCAGCTCTCTGGTATTTTCCAAAAATTTTTTCCTATTTCCAGCAAGCTCCAGATTTCCTCGCAATGAACCACAACAAATCGTTTAGGGTTTGCACGAATTTTGATCTCAAAAATCAAAATGAAATAAATCTTTCAATTCAAAACTATAATATGAAACGAATTAGCGCGTAATCCCCGGCAACGGCGCCATTTGATTGATCTAAAAAATTCAAGACTGTGTAGTGTGTATCAAATCAAATAGTCCCCGGCAACGGCGCCATTTGATTGATCATTTCTTTGTGTGTTGTTTTTAGAAAATGTATAGAATCACAATCAAAGAATTATATTTGACCGCAATCAACTACGGTGTCGGATGTAGATTGTAAGTGAGTGCGGATCGTCCACAGGGATTGTGCGATTCGTTTTTATATTTGCTTTGTTTGAATCGAAAAGTTAATTGAAAAGAAAAGAAAACATGATTCAAGAATTTATCAATTGATTCAAGTGTCACGAGTTTAATCAAGAATCAAGAAACTGATAAAAAATCAAGAATTGGGTTTCGATAATATTTCCAACCAAAATGTCAAGAATCTAAATGAGGCTCGTAGGAATCGATCAGATCTATAGACGTGATGTAATCTAAAGATTTCGTGTTCTTGTCCTTCAAAGGATTGATACTAGATCGATGATGATCGACGAGAGTTAGGGCTTTCTCATGAAACTAGGGTTTCATCTTATCCCTTGTTCTTTTGTCGATATCATTCACATTCTAGCCTCTAGCAATTTCAAGAAACGATCTTAACTCCCCAATTTCGAGCGATATCATTCAAGAAAGCATTGTAACGAAATGGGTTGTCGGTTCTTGAACTTGCTAGGGTTTACAAAACTTGTAGGAATCAAGAATCGTTTTCAGATATATTACATCATCATTCTATTGATCGTCTTGACTCCTCGACGAGCAGAGTATTACTCAAGCATCACAACAAGAATTACAACTAGAAATTTAGATTGAATCATGATGCAAGAATTTAAAGAAAACAAGATAAAAGAAAATCACCTTTTATTTATATCAACAATTTGATTACAGTCGCTCAAGAACTACAAGAGGAAGAACTAAATTGTCAGTTTGGCGTCGCTCGGCTCCGTGAGTCGCGGATCGTTTGGACCACTTGCTCTGTTGAAGATCGGCTCAGCTCATAAAAGGTTGCAAGGCTTCTTGCTTGATGGGTACTCGGGATCTTGGATTTTGGAGCTGGAATTAGGGTTAGGGTTTCACACAAGCCTTGTCACTAGACTTGTGGAAGAAGAAGAAGAAGAAGGGGGTAAAATGAAGAAGTATCTAAGTCTTGGATAATGGATCCAAGTATCAAGTATATAGTCCTTTTTTAACCCTAGCTTTAGGCTTCTATTTATAGACTTCCCAAACCCTAGGTCTACGTTTGAAATTACAATTCCCTCCAAAAGTTTGTTGAGGAGTTTCTAGAAAGAGCTTGTTAGGAGCTAGCTTAGGGTTTAAGCTAGGATTAATTAAGCTTAGAAAACCCTAGTTTGTTGATCTGGCAGAAACCTCTGGAGTCTTCTGGAACTTGAAGTACATGAGCTGAATGTGGGCCCTGAATGAAGAATTTTGGTGCAAAGATTTGGTGCTGACGTGGCATATCCGCCGCGGAACCGCGTCACAAGGCGGCTTAGGCCGCGGTTCTGCGGCCAAGTATGCTCCTTGGGGCTTGGTCTTTTTGCAGTGGTCTTGTGTTGATACTTTGAGCTTTATCTGATGTGTACATTTGTATTTTCCCTTTTGTATTGCTACCAGAACCGAAACCATTGAGTTGGCGTAATGTTTTGATCAGCGCCATGTAAATTTTGGCTTTACTTCTGGATTTTCCTGCACAGATCTCAAAACAAGGGTTGCGATATATAGAAATGATGTCATGCAAAGAAATGCAGTAAATTTCCCTAGAAATGCCGGTTTTAAGGTCTAATACATGCAATCTGATATTTTGAGACCGTTTTGCTAATATGTGAAATATGAATACCGTACACTTCTAAATGAGTGCAAATGATGAGGAAATTGCCGGCTAAAATATACAATATTTTCGACTAATCAACGGCTATCTCCTTATTTCATCATAATACATTCTCTCTCTTGCTAGCTCTCTCCTCTTCCTCTCTCAAGGCTCTCTTGTTTCATGAATTGAAAATCAAGAGCTTTATGAGATCTAACCACTAAAACAACTCTCTACTCACTCTAGGGTTCTTAGTCTAGCACACCAAGCACCTTAGTTACTTCAAGATAGAGGTTGGAGCTAAAGGTAGAAGCCTTCGGGTGGATCTTTCTTTGGAAAAGAGAAGACGGTGAGGAGGAGCCATCTACACCACTCCAAGGAGCTCACAATAAGGGGAAGCAACATAAGAAGAGAGAGAGTTCAAGTTTGAGGTATAATTTTCTATCATAGTAGATAGAACCTTCTTTTGCTAGTTAGGTTTATGGTAAAGATCCGGGTTTAGTGTTATCCTAGCGCCAAGTTTATGTTCGTCGTAAAAATTTTGTTCCGCATTTGGCCACGGAAGTTGGCCGGGGCGCTAGTGTAACCCTTCAAGGTTAGGGTTAGGATTGGGTTAACAAAATATCTTAGAAATATCCAAAACGGTGGACTTAGTCAAAGCTTCATGAAGCTTTTTCAAAGCTCATCCATAATTGAATTATCTAAAATAAAAAAGTAAACCCTAATCTTAACCCTAATCATGGTTTAATCTCATAAACCCTAGTTGCATTTGTAACCCAACATGTTACAATATTATATATCACATATATAATATTTTGTAACAAAAGAAAATAATACAATTAACATATATCACATATATATCAATGTATCATCAAGTGAGAAAAAGAATAATTTAAGTGAGCTTATATTAGTTAATGTAATGTAATATGTCACATATATAATTATACATTAAATTATTAAATCAACACTTGATTTAATAACCCGGCTATATTATATATATAACCGACTAATATAATATGTACCTTTTTATCGAATCAACACTTGATCCGATAACCCGGCTATATCTCATATACCCGGCCGATATCACATATCATGAGAATTGAATACGGTATCTCATATCGTATTAATCTCGGTACCGCACATATCACATATGTGCTCCTACTCCGTTTCACCTGAGCTTGGAAACCACTGTGTAGGACTTTAAAGACTCGTCAATACGCCGGTAGTAGGTGACAATCATATTAAACACCCACAAGCCGCAAGCGGTCAGCTAAACGTAACAGTCACCCAGGTATTGAGCGATTAGAATATCAACAAGCAAGCCTGTACATACTCCTGTGAATCCATTCAGTAACATTACCGTACAGTCCGGTCTCTTCATCTGATATGTCGCATATCTAGTCTAGGGGTGGTAAACGTCAGACCCTAGTAACCGATAAGTTGTGTCGATGTGAGGCTCATAACGGGTCAAGAAACTACTGATAACACTTACCAGTATATTTCCATATCATCCCTGGCCAGTGACTTCCAGTTATAGCCAACTTAACACAGCGCAACATCAACCCCTAACACCGGGAGAGACGAAACCCCTCCTATCGCTCATTGCCTCCATGTGATTCGGGACTGTACCCAAAAGCCACCGTTTTGCATGTCCTCTTGAACGTGATAAGGTGGAAATCAAAGCACAGTGGGAATCACACAAGACTCTATGACGATCTCGGATCTACAGACTAACCTGTACCAGTGTCACCAGAGAACTGCTATCTGACGATAGGTATAATACCATCAAGGAGTTCTCGGCGAGTCCGTTCAGTGTACCTAGTCTCCACTGAGCACCCATACACCATCTTTGATATAAAACACCAATGGATATGGGATCATCTATCACCCAACAAATAGGTCAAGATGCGTATACGCTAGTCTACTCTGGAGTATCGATGCCCTGTCTCGATACACCCTCGACTAGGAACAGTTATAGGATGTACTCTTAGACTACCCTGGCCCCACCAGTATGATCTGCATCATAGTCCCAGTAGTCGAGTACATATCCTAAGGGCTTTATCAACATGTGAGAGCAAGACAGTAGACCAATACAAGTCAACATGTTAAGACAAAGTGCAACCATTAGCATAATATCATATCGAGCAAGAAATTCCTCTCTCTATATATCCAAGCATCCACTATGATATACATCATATGTACAACAGTGGCCTCTAGGGCATATATATAACAAACAATCTCCCACTTGTACTAAGGCCAGCTGTTGTAGTATCTCATACCAAACATCCCGAAGAGTCTCTCAAAGTGTATCTGGGGTATGGCCTTCGTGAGTGGATCCATAGTGTTGTCCTTCATGTCAACTCTCCTGATCTCGATCTCGCGGCGATCAACTATCTTTCGGATCAGGTTATATCGCCTCAGAATATGTCTGGATCATTGATGGGACCTGGGTTCCTTGGCCAAACCCACAGCTCCATTGTTATCACAATACACAGGTATTGGATACTCAATGGACGGAACCACACCAAGTTCAGTGATGAGCTTCTTGATCCAGACAGCCTCTTTGGGAGCATCGTTGGCAGCGATGTTTTCAGCCTCCATCGTCGAGTCTGCCATGGTTTCCTGTTTGGAACTCTTCCAACAAACCGCCCCTCCATTTAGGCTAAAGACAAATCCCGATTCCGACTTAGAGTCGTCCTTATCACTTTGGAAGCTCGAATCGGTAAAGGACTCCACCTGGAGTTCTCCGTTACCATACACCAAGAACATCTCCTTAGTCCTTCTAAAGTACTTGAGAATGTTCTTCACAGCTGTCCAGTGACTCTCTCCTGGATCAGCTTTATACCTACACACTACACTTAGTGAGTATGCTACATCGGGTCTGGTACGTAGCATTGCGTACATGATAGAGCCTACTGCCGAAGCATCGAGTATCCCTTGCATGCGAGCTCTATCCAAATCAGTCTTATGAGACATCTCTTTGGAGAGAGTGAGTCCAGAGATCGTGGGTAAATTCCCACGCTTGGATTCTTTCATACTAAACCTCTTTAGTATGGTGTCAATGTACCTGGATTGGGACAATCCCAGTATTCTTTTAGATCTATCTCTATAGATCTTAATCCCCAAAATGCAGGAGGCATCACCTAGATCTTTCATTGAGAATCTATGCGATATGAAGAGCTTGACCGAGTGCAGCATAGGAACATCATTTCCTATTAAGAGTATGTCATCCACGTACAATACGAGGAAGACAACCTTACTCTCTGCAACCTTCTTGTATATACAAGGTTCATCTACGTTCTTGATGAAGTCAAACTCTTTGACTACCACATCAAAACAGATGTTCCAACTCCGCGATGCTTGCTTCAATCCATAGATGGATTTAACCAGCTTGCACACCTTTCCGCTGCTCCCACTGTTTACGAAGCCCTCTGGCTGAGTCATGTACATGCACTCCTCTAAATCACCATTTATAAAGGCGGTCTTAACATCCATTTGCCAGATTTCGTAGTCATGGTATGCAACAATGGCAAGTAAGATCCGGATGAATTTAAGCATAGCCATTGGAGAAAAGGTTTCGTCATAATCCACACCTGGTCGTTGACGAAAACGCTTTGCAACAAGGCTAGCTTTGAAAGTCTCAAGTTTTCCATCTACGCCAAGTTTCTTCTTAAAGATCCATTTACTCTCAATGGGTTTTACCCCTTCAGGAGAAACTTCCAAAGTCCATACTTTGTTGGTGTACATGGATTCCATTTCAGATCGCATTACATCCATCCACTTCACAGAGTCACCACTCGTAATGGCCTGCTCGAAGCTAGTCGGGTCATCATCTTCCATGATGTAGTCCTCGCTCCCACCATCGATGAGAAAACCGTAGTATCTCTCAGGTGGGTGAGGAACCCTACTAGATCGGCAGAGAGGCTGGGGTTCGTCGGGAACTACTGAATCCTCTGGTTCCACTAAATCTTCAGTGACAGTTTGTGCTACTGGAACTTCTTCCAGCTCTACCTCTTCGCCACTAATTTCTTTTGCAAGAAATTCCTTTTCTAAAAAGGTGGCATGTCGAGAAACAAACACCTTTTGTTCCTCGGTGTGGTAGAAGATATACCCTTATAAGTTTTTAGGATATCCTACAAACTTGCACAAAACAGACCTTGCCTCGAGTTTGTCCGGATTGTTCTTTTTTATATAGGCCGGACAACCCCATATCTTAACATAATTAAGAGATGGTCTCTTCCCTTCCATATCTCATATGGAGTGGTAGGCACTGATTTGGTTGGGACCATATTCAATAGGTGTATGGCTGTCTCAAGAGCATACCCCCAAAAGGAAATAGGCAACTCAGCAGTGCTCATCATAGAGCACACCATATTTAATAGGGTGCGGTTCCTTCTCTCCGATACACCGTTGTGCTGTGGTGTATATGGAGGAGTAAGCTGAGAGAGAATCCCATTCTCCTTTAGATAATCCCGGAACTCATTGCTCAAGTATTCTCCTCCTCTATCAGATCGAAGGATCTTAATACTTTTACCCGTTTGGTTCTCTACTTCGTGTTTATATTCTCTGAATTTCTCAAAAGCTTCAGACTTGTGTTTCAACAGGAATACATGTCCGTATCTTGAGAGATCATCAGTGAATGTAATGAAGTACGAGGAACAATCTCTGGCATGTGTAGACATGGGACCGCATACATCACTATGTATCAGTCCCAAGAGTTCCGTAACTCTTTCTCCGTGTCCACTAAACGGAGTTTTGGTCATTTTTCCTTTGAGACATGACTGGCAAGTGTCCTAAGATGAAAATTCGAACGGATTCAAATATCCATCCTGATCCAATCAACTTTTGATTCAGGAAGATGTTCATAACATTATCCTGTACTACAAAATTATATCCTTCTTTACTCATTAAAGAAACTGATATAAGATTGCATATCAGGGTCGGAATGTAATAGCATTTGTTCAGAATCAATGTATTACCATTTGCTAACACAAGGTGATATTCGCCAACTGCTTTGGCTACAACATTTGCACCATTCCCTACTCTTACGGAATGTTCACCCTCTCCCGGTTTTCTACCTTTCTATAGCCCATGTAACATATTGCATATGTGGGATCCCGATCCGGTATCTAATACTCAGGACGTAGAGTGAACTGAGAAACAGTTCTCGATAACTAACACATCCGAAGAAGATGTCTCAACATGCTTATTCTTCGTTTGAGTGGCGAGAGAATCCGGATATTTTCCTATTTTCTGTTCAGTCTTATAACAATTATAAGAAAGAACGGAACCAACGTTCCCCTGCTCAGTATAATAAGAGGGTTCGATCAATACATCTATATTATTATCTTGATTAAGGCCTGATATGGTCGCTACGTGGAGAGAAAGAGAAGAAATTGTCAGTGTATATGCCCTAGAGGCCATTACTGTATCATACTAGTTTGTATATTACTTGATGGAAGCTTGGGATATTCACCTTGTATAGACAATCTTTCTCAATATAGTAGTATGCTACTTGGTTTGTTTCTGCTTTAATGTGTGCATGTGTTTCTTTTAGCATATCGCCTTTACACATTAGTGGAGCCCTTAGGATCTTTGCTTGATTACCAGCGCTGTGATGGCAGTCACACTCGTGGGAGCTGGGTAATCCACAAGCACATCCTTATGCAGGTCGCTAGTCGTAGGACTATCGATACAGGGCATCGATACTCCGGAGTAGACTAGTGTATACGCTTCTCATCCCAGCTTGGGAAACGGTCTGTCCCACAGCCGTCAGTACATCGTACTAGAGATAGTATGCGGGTGCTCGTTAGGATACGAGTACACTGGACAGGACTCGTCGGGAACTGTTGGTTGGTATTATACCTATCGTCGGTTATCAGTTCCCAGGTGACATAAGTACAGCTTAGTCCGCTGACTTGACACTGTCACTTCGCCTCGAGTGTGTTCCCACTGCACTTTGATTACTATCCTACCACGGCTGAAAGGAGTCGTGCAAACAGGTAGTTTTTGGGTGCAGTCCCGAAGCACTTGGAGGCCGTGACGGTTAGACAGGATTCGTCTCTCCCGGTATTGGGGGTTAACATCGCGCTGTGTCTAGGAGAGCCATTACACAAGTAGTCCCTGGCCAGGGCAAGCGAGATATACTGGTAGGTTTCCAGTGTTATCTCAGGGTGTTCTGGGCTACACTCCGACACGACTTGTACCATTATTAGGGGACTGACGTTTACCGCCCCCTAGGCCCGCCATACGATGTATCAGACGAACAGACCGGACTGTATGTAGATTGTCACATTCAGGCTCAGTAGGAGTTCAGATGGGTTTACCTCGTCAGTCTTCTTATCGGCATCTACTTAGGGACCGTTACGTACAGCTAGTGCCGCTTGCGGTCTGTGGTTAAACCCACTGCCAGCGTAGTGTCGAGTCTTTAGAGTCCCACACAGAGGGTTATTCGCCTTTGGGCAAAACAGAGTAGAGGTCGCATGGTTTTGCGACAGGGTTCGTTCTCATCCGCGCACTTTTGCACGTTTGGCGTCCGGACAGACATTACTAGCGGGCTCTGGTTTGAGCCAGATCCTAGTATATTTTTTGGGGTTAGTTTTATCTCATAGTATTCATGTTCCTCGGAACACGAATGCGGGTGTGTATGCACAGTTGATTGAGGCGGAGGAAGAGGTTTTTCATTTGGGTTTTGGAACGGGTGTGTATGCACAGTTGACAGTCGTCGTTTTCCAAACCCAAATGAATTTGTGATATATCAATTAATAATATTAATTAAATGAAATTGTGTCATGGTTGGGTTTGTTGACTTGTTGACCAAGGTTGACTAGTTGACCATGGTTGAAACATTGACTATCATCATTACATATCAAAGATGCTCTTTGATTCTAGCAAAAACCATTTAATGTGAAATGATAATAGTCTTATCAAACCTTCCATCAACTTTTTCATTTTGATTAATTTTATTAATTTGATAATTCACTTATATTGTTATGGTTGTAAAAACCATCTCATTCTATCATAACCATTCTCTCTCCTCTATTCTTCTTCTTCCTCCTCTAGTTCAAGGAGAACAATTCTCATGTGTTGAGAAACATCTCCTTAAAGATAAAACACCCAAAGCTACTCTCTACTCTTCCTAAGGTTGAAGGTCTAGCGAGCCGGAGACTTCTCAAAGTTCAAGAAAGGAGCTCAAGGAAAAAACCCTCAGGTGGATCCATCATCGACAAGAGAAGGAAACGAGGAAAGCATCATCCGACCACCATCAAGAGTCAAGAAGAAGGAGTTCAAGTTGAGGTATAACCCCTAACCGAGTAGACAACTCTCTAGTTAGGTTGCTAGTGTGTAGTTTAGCAAAGATCCGTTTTCGTAGTCCATGTTACCCAAACCCTAAAAATCGTTTTTCACCATTTCCGCAAGCCCGAAAGAACCGGGAGAGGTAACGTGGACTTACAGTGGTATCAGAGCCTAACTAAACACACCCTAGCATGTTAACAAAGTATTTAGAATATCGACCGAACGAAAAAACCGCAAAACACCCCGGAAAACCCTAGTTGCTGCCGATTTTCTTTTCTGCTCTAAAAATAAAAAATCATGTCTTAAAAATCGGCTCAGGCTTTTCTATAAACAGGCAAGAAAAACGATCGCACGAGCCGACCAACGCACCACGGTTCCACGGTAGAAGCAAGCTTCTGCCGCGGATCCGCGGCCGAGTTGACTCGGCCGTGGATCGTTTCTCCTGCAGTTTGTTTCTGGGGGTATTTTGTGATTTTTGGGATGGTTTGTTTCTGCCCAGATTTTCCAGAGAACAAGTTTGTTTTTGGGGTGGTTACAAATCCGTATTTTGGTCGATTTTCTGTAGACTTTGGCTAATGGGTTATATTTGTATTGTTATATTTGTATTGAACGTCTGCTAATCGCTATACGTCGATTAGTGGGGGTTATACATATCTGTGATCTGTAATGTTGATGGATTGTGTATATGAATTCGTTGGATTGTCGCGGATGAATAGCCGAGGGGAATTGTGAGATGAGAGTTTTGTTTATCTTTCAATTCTTGTAATATGTAAATTGATGTAATATTATTTGTATGGCCGCACAACCGGGTCGGGGTTGTAGCCGTCATTGTATAATTTCTTTTTACTGTTTTTGCTCCTAGGATAGACCCAAGGTGGGGTGCACAAACTACCGGGTATCTTGAAGTGCCGAGTGGCCTACTCACGAGTTGAGGGAGGTTGCTTCGCTTCGGGTACTTGGCGGGTAGTTTGCCGCACCCGTAGGGGTCTAGGGTGGGGTTTGGCTATTCATCGCGACCGTGTAATCCGCTCTTCGTTACAGGCTCGTACGAATTGCGGATTCCTAGTATATCCAATGTATTCATTTGTGATCTGGAATGGCTATCATTGCATGTGACGAATGTTTATATATATCTATATGATATCTATTTAGGCGTTGCTTATGTTTTGCATCCGCGCTAGTCCAGCCCCCGCTCTATCGTTAGTTAAGTAACCTAACGGGTGATGACGGGACCCCGTGGCGAATGCGGATGGCATAAGCGTACGTCATATTTTTGTTGTTTTCTGCAATGGTAGGATTAATTGATGGGACGCATTAAAATTAATGCAAGAAAAATAAACCAAAGTAAAAGTCGTTGGAACACTTTCAAACCACTCGGTTTCTTTTCAAAATAACTTTTAAACGCGGAGCTTAAACCACTCCTTTTAAAAGCTATCTCATTCCATCGATTATATCAAGTTCACTACGTTCACGGTTTCCCCAAAACCATTCGTAGCCCTCCGTCGTTTCACATGGATGGTCAATAGTATTCAAGCTATGTTTGTTGGCCAAAGTCAAGGCATAGTGATTGGTAGCTATTGGGTATTCATGTGCAGCATAGATAGATGTGTTAGTTTGGGACAGTCGTACTGCCTTGTTGGCCAAAGTCAAGGGTAGGTGCGGGTGGGTTCAAATTAACCTGGAGAATGACGGGTAGAACTTGACATGTGACTTATGATTTGTTGGCCAAAGTCAAGGTCATAAGAGCATGGGGAAAAAATCCACATCGGGGGTTTCAAAAGAACTGAAACTTGCTAGCGCTGCATACCATTTAGAGTGTGATGATTCTGGTAGGATTCCTTCAGTTTTGTCACGCAATGATATATGGATCCCGATCCTACTGTGAGTATATGCTACTCCTCGGGAAAATTCTCACTTAACGCTCAATGCTATAAACCTAGTAGGTGTCTAGAAAGGTGTTAGCGGGGCTGTGTCCCCAGGAAAAAGAGGTTATTTAATTAAGGAACTTCGCGAAAGCGTTGGAAAACCTCCCTCGAAGTACTGACACTAGCCTGGCTGAACGGTTAAGCAAGTATTGTACGGTGAGATTGATCCTGACTAATTCTTCCTTTTTGGTTTGAGGAGGGATTCGAGAGACAGTGGGAGCCATCCTGTTTAGATAAATTAAAAACCACTCTAAACTTGCAAGAGCATCATGCTAAAGTGTTTCTTCTCTCTCTCCTAATTGCAGCAACCATTCAACATGACTGGACTTAAGTTACTACTAGATAAAAACATACTGACAGGGCCAAACTACAAAGATTGGCTCAGGAATGTCAAAATGGCAATCACTTACGACAAGTTGGGGTATCTCCTTACCACCAAAGCTCCCCCTGCCCCAGGTCCCACCTCCAGCGTCGCGAATAAAGAAATCCGTAAGACTTGGGAGATTGATTGCGCGAAGGCCAAGTGCCTCGTGCTTTCTTCTATGGACAATGAACACCAGAGGAGGCACGAGAATATGGACCTTGTATCCATATTTCTTCATACAAAAGAACTGTATGGGGAGCAATCCTGTATCGCCAGATACGAAGTCTCGAAAAAGCTGTTTTCGGCGAGATTGGCCATCGGATCACCGGTAGCGGAACACGTGCTTAAGATGATTGGCTTCATTGAGGAGCTCGCAGACCTTGGGACCACGTTGGAGAATGAGCTCTATACGGACTTGATTCTTCAGTCCCTTCCTTCCACTTACGCCCAGTTCATCCTGAATTTCAACTTGCAAGAAAAGGAAGTTGAACTTTCAGAACTCCTCAACATGCTGAGGAGTGCAGAGGGCACCCTACAGAAAGGTAAGGAAACATCCACTTTGTTTGTAGGAGGATCTTCATCTTCTAGGTCCAAGGCGAAAGCCAAGGGAAAGAAGAAGAAAACCCCCGCCAAACCAAGGGGCGGTGTTAGTAAAGTGGATACGAAGGGAAAGGAAAAAGCAACAAAGGAAGCGGGAAAGCTTGTAGGAAAGGAGGAATGCTTTTACTGTCACAAGAGTGGACACTGGAAGAAAGATTGCAGGGCCTGGAAGGCCAGAACACAGGATCAGAAGCGAGTTGCGGCTTCAGCTCAGGTGTGTATGTTATTGAAAACTGTCTATCAATAAACTCTACTTCCTGGGTATTGGATACCGGATCAGGATCTCATATCTGTAATTCTTTGCAGGCGTTGAGAAACCGTAGGGTTTTGAAGGCAGGTGATATGACCCTCAGAGTTATAAACGGAACTGGCATGGATGCTGAGTCCGTGGGGGACTATCACCTGGGGTTGTCAGATGGACACGTTTTGGTTTTGCGTAATTGTTATTTTGTACCCAATGCAACTTGTAATATCATTTCTGTATCTTTAGTTTCTAAAGAAGGTTATGAATTTGCATTTGTAAGTAATGTTGTAAACATTCGCCTTAATCAAGTTCTGATTGGGTCAGGTACATTAAACAATGGAATATACGTATTAAACCAACCACAGATTTTCAATGTCCAGAATACACACAAAAGAAAGTCTCCGGAAACAAGTCAGGCTTTCTTATGGCATTGTAGACTGGGTCACATCAATGAGAGAAGGTTGACGAAGTTACATTGTCACGCCCCGCTTCCCAAAATACGGAAAACGAGGGATGACTAGGCCAGCCATGCTCCTACGGTCAAGGAATCATCCCGCCGTAGTCACACTTCGGCTTCTAGTATTACATGGTAATCAGTAAATAAAGCACAGTAGTAAAGGAATCACATCACTAATTTATTACATTAAAATCCATTGTTCACAATTTTACAAATAACAAGTACAGTTACTAACCAAGTTCAATCTCACGATCACTTTTATGGAAAGCAGTAAAGAAAGAAAGTACACCAGACTATATCTCCGTGAACTCGAAAGGCAGATCTGTCTCCTGTGCTGGTCCTTCCACGGAATCTGAGCATGCATACTCAGGTCGTCAGAGCGACACAATAACAATATTACTATAATAAGATGAAACAGGTAAAAGAGGTAATACTAATGAAAGAAAAATACAAGTATTCACTATATCACTATATGATGCAGAATATGATCTGTGTCCCTAACGGTCTCTAGGTCATGTTAGAAATCGCATAGTGGAAGGAGGATCATGTTTAACAGAGTCTCGTACATACCTGAGACAACGGCTCACATGCCCGGGACATAACCCTGTCAGCCGGATCGCTAGATCCTACCTAATATATATATAGCCGCTCGAATGATCATCCTCTAAACACGGTTCCGCTAAATACGATTCTATTTCCACTTCGATTTCCCCTTTATCCCTAAGTTTACACTATATATATGATATTGATTTAGTCGTGTACAAATATACCAATGGCACGGTTTTATCACTGTTCACTGTATCAATCACTGTCACGAATATTCACTTTCCATTGGTGTACTTGTCACTTCTAAACCAACATCAATCACGCACGATAATGCAATGTCCACTGACTCTAACATGCACTAACACTAAGTATATGGCAAATGGGGTATGATATATGTATGTATGCCATCAATAAGCTAAGTATGTTATGGTTCCATATGCATGTCATTGACTTACAAAAATTGCATAAATTCATCTGTTTAGAATTCAATGAAATGATACAAGTAAGATAAATAGAACATTCAATCAGTAATTCATCAAAATTAGTTTCAGTTCAATCGGGTTTCCAGTATTCAAGATACAGCTGTTTCATTTTAAGTGCTCGCGGCTGGAAATTCAGTTTCAGAACTGAACGTCCGTTTCGCGACACGGATTGTACCCAGTTGGGTTCAGAATTTAGCAATGCTACAGTTGAATAAAATCTAGGGTTTTTGATAGAGTATTCAACACAATAGACGGATCCTCAATTGCGTCTGTACGTCGAAAGTTATACACAATTTAACATCAGTGTGTCACTTCTGAATCTGTTCTGGACAGTTATACGTTCTGCCCTTTTTATTTACAATTTAAATATCAAACGGCAATGAAACGGAATGAAACCACTTGTTTTGTGTAGCTAACAGATCCATCTTTAATCCACTGCAGAGTTCCATAACATACGAATTCAGGAAACAAAGTGGCATACATTTTGGTACAGTACACAGTAATCAGAGTCGCTCTGGACTGCAGTCCAGAGTCGCACTCCGATCTAAATATCATCGCAGTTACAGAACAGAAATCATTAGACGTTTACATAGGGTTAAATTTCGTCGAGTCGGCTTCGATTTAAGCCCTTTAACGCATAATTCCAGTATGTACATAATTTACAGTGATTTTTACCATTTTCAGATACAGAGAATTTCTAGTTTTAACGGTATATTTGGGGGTATCAATTTTAGTCACTAACAATCGTATTTTCTAGTGAGATTCATACACGATATTCGTCATCATATGGGCCAACAGAAAACATCTGTTTCCGTCAAATTAAACAAGTATTTTCATTGGGGTCTAGCATCGAACACATAGGTCGCATAATATATCGGGAATCGGTAAATTATAAACTAAATGATTTAAGTTTGTATCACACTTATTTTAGCATGTAGCAAGTAAAAAACTTGCCTCGAAATGTCTCGGGGTCGCACGGCAGCAGCAGCGTCACGAACGCGCGATGCACGCCGTGAAACGATTCGCGCGAGTTTGGCTCGCGATACAGAATTTGTGTCGGAGTTGTCCGGAGTCGTTGCACGGTCACTGGAGGTTGAGGGGTGCTTGGTGGTCCTCTGCGTGTGCACTGGGGTCGACGACGGTCAACGGCGTCGCTCCGGCGATGGGCTGCAGTGGGTGTCGGGGTGTGTGTGGTTTTGTATATTTTGAAGAGAAAGAAAAGTGGGGCTCGGGTTATGGATTTTTGGAGGAGGAGAAGCTGAGTGTGTAGAGGTCGACGGATGCTTCAGGTCAGCGGGGCTCGTCGACGTCGAGGGGGCAGGGTGGTGGTCGGCTCGGGTGTGACGGGTTGGGTGTACAGGGGATTTGTGTGCAGGGAGCTCGGGTGTACTGGGTCGGGGGAGTCGTAGAGGACGAGGGAGAATGAAAGGGGGTCGCCGAGGGGTTGTCGAGGGTTGTCGCCGGCGGTGGAGTGAGGGACAATGGCGCTCGGTGGGTTTTCTTGAATGGAGAGAGGTGAGGAGATTTTTGAAAATGAAGGAGAAGAGAGAAGTGAGGGCGTGAGGAAATGAATGAGGGTTGAAGTCGTGGGTGAACCGTTGCAAGAACGGGGCGTGGGCGTGGGCGCGAGCTGCGGCGGAGGAGGCGGGTCGTGAGCGGGAATGGAGCAAGTTACCGTTGGAGGAAAAGGGAGATGAACAGGAGCGGGTCGGGTGTTGAGGAGGCGGGCAAGAGAAGTGGGCTGGGCTTGGGAAAGTTTTTTTTTAAATTCATTTTAATTTTAAAGTTTTGTGTGTGTGGGCTGAGGCGAGGGAACGGGCTGGGCCGAGGGATTTTTATAAAGAATTTATTTTAAAATGGTGAGTGGGCTGAGGGTTTTAATTAGTGGGCTTAAGTAAGGTTGGGGTTTAAATTTAAAATGTTTTACTTGTTTTAGTTTTGGTATTAATTTAATTTGGCTTTGGTTTTAAATCTTGGGTTTTGGCTTTTAGGGTTTGGACTATGATTTCAAAAGTGTTGGAAAAATAAAGTTTAAATATTAAGCTTAAACAACCAATTAAAATATGAGGGGAAAAAGAAAGGAAATCACTGGAATTTATAAAATAGGAAACTTTTATTAAGATGGAAACGGGGATTTACATCATACCCCCCTTAACAAAAATTTCGTCCTCGAAATTTAACAAGGATACAAGGAAACAATGTACTAAACAAAGAGATGTGGATAACGATCACGGATATCTTCCTCCCGCTCTCAGGTGGATTCTCCTAGGGAACGACCGCCCCAAGACACTCGAACTAAAGAAATGACCTTATTTTTCAGCACTTTCTCTCTGCGGTCGAGGATGGTAGTAGGATGCTCCTCGTACGATAGATCGGTACCCAAAACTAGCTCCGAATGGTCCAGGACATGGCTCTCATCTCGAACATAACGCCTTAACTGTGACACACGGAAGGTATTGTGCACACCAGCTAGCGATGGAGGCAAGGCAAGTCGATAGGCCACCTCTCCTACTCGCTCTAGCACCTCAAAAGGTCCGATAAAACGGGGACTGAGCTTTCCCCGGCCTCCGAACCAGATAACTCCATGGGTAGGGGAAATCTTCAAAAACACGTGATCTCCGACTTCGAATTCTAGTGCCCTCCTGCTGGTATCTGCCCAACTCTTCTGTCGATCCTGAGCCGTCTTGATACGCTGTCTGATCATTTGGACCTTGTCGACTGTCTGAACAATGAGTTCGGGGCCCAGTAATCTTCGTTCTCCCACATCATCCCAACATACTGGGGATCGACACTTCCGCCCGTATAGTGCTTCAAAAGGAGCCATCTGAATACTAGCCTGATAACTATTGTTATAAGAGAACTCGACTAGATGCAGATGGTCCTCCCATGAACCCTGAAAGTCCAACATACAGGCTTTCAACATATCCTCGAGCGTCTGAATCGTTCGCTCGGATTGTCCATCCGTCTGTGGGTGATAAGCTGTGCTGAATTTAAGACGGGTACCCAAGCTCTCCTGTAAGCTCTTCCAAAAGCGCGACAAGAATCTCGTGTCCCGGTCTGACACAATGCTGAATGGAACACCGTGAAGTCGTACAATCTTTTGCATATATCTTTCTGCTAGTGATTCTGTCGACTGTCCTACTCGGAAAGGTAGGAAGTGTGCAGCTTTTGTGAGGCGATCGAAGATAACCAAAATGGCGTTATTGCCCCTAGGGCTTCGTGGTAAGGCCGTCACAAAATCCATAGTAATGTGCTCCCACTTCCATTCAGGTATCGGCAGTGGTTGTAACAATCCTGCTGTCCTCTGATGTTCCGCCTTCACCTGCTGACAAACCAAACACCTGGATACGAACCTAGCAATTTCCCGCTTCATCCCGTTCCACCAAAAATGCTGCTTTAGCTCCTGATACATTTTTGTACCTCCTGGATGCACAGAATAAGCTGAACTGTGTGCTTCAGCCAATACCTCTTCTCGAACATCTCCCTTGGGTACGCAGAGTCTGCTACCAAATCTCAGAGAGCCATCTTCATGTATAATCAAGTCCGTTCTCAGTCCGGCTTCCACTTGCTCTCTGAACTTTTGCAATCGGGGATCATCCGCTTATGCAATCTTGATGCGATCCACCAGAGAAGATTGCACCTGTAGTTGCCAAAGTTGACTGAGTGCGTTCGGCGTAACGACTTCAAGTTCGAGTCTCTGAAAGTCCTCAATAATGCTCCTCTGATCGGTCAACATCATGGCCGCTGGCTTGCGACTGAGCGCATCTGGTACAACATTCACCTTCCCCGGGTGATACTGAAGGTCTAAGTCATAATCTGCCATCAGCTCTAGCCATCGGCGCTGCCTCATGTTTAGTTCCTTCTGAGTGAAAACATACTTCAAACTTTTGTGATCAGTGTACACCTCCACTTTCTCACCCAATAGATAGTGCATCCAAATCTTCAACGCAAAGACTACCGCAGCCAACTCCAAGTCATGCGTAGGGTAGTTCTTCTCATGGTTTCTCAGTTGTTGAGAGGCGTAAACAACCACTCGGCCGTGCTGCATTAGAACACAGCCTAAACCCTTCCCTGAGGCATCACTGTGTATCACCGAACCACCGGAATCATCTGGTACTGTAAGAATAGGCGCCGTGGTTAACTTCTGCTTCAGTGTGTCAAATGCCTGAGTGCACTCATCTGTCCACGTAAATGGTACGTCCTTCCGTGTCAGTCTCATCAATGGTTCAGCGATTCTTGAGAAATCTTGGACGAATCACCGATAATAACCTGCCAATCCCAGAAAACTCCTGATCTCGGCCACTGATTTCGGCGTTGGCCAATCTCTGACAGATTCTATTTTTGCCGGGTCCACCGAGATTCCTTCGCCCGAAACAATATGTCCCAAAAAATGAACCTTGTCGAGCCAGAATTCACATTTGCTTAGTTTTGCATACAACTTCTCTTCCCAAAGAATTTGTAGGACCGTGCACAAATGCTCAGCATGCTCTTCCCGGGTCTTTGAGTAGACAAGTATGTCGTCGATAAACACAATGGCAAACGTGTCCAAATACTTTGCGAACACCCTGTTCATCAAGTCCATGAATATTGCTGGGGCATTAGTAACACCGAACGGCATCACAAGGAACTCGTAATGTCCGTATCGGGTCCTGAAAGCCGTCTTGCATACATCCTCGGCTGCTACGCTGATTTGATGATATCCAGAACGGAGGTCCAACTTCGAGAATACCTTGGCTCCACTTAGCTGATCGAATAAGTTGTCAATGCGTGGGATTGGGTACTTGTTCTTTACTGTGACCTTATTCAGCTCCCGATAATCTATACACATTCGCAGCGATCCATCCTTCTTCTTCACTAACAGAACTGGTGCTCCCCACGGTGAAGCGCTTGGCCAAATAAATCCTTTCTCCAATAGTTCTTCAACCTTCTTCTTCAATTCCGCCAACTCAACTGGTGCCATTCTGTATGGGGCTCTGGATACTGGGGCTGTACCTGGAGTCAAATCGATTGAGAACTCCAAGATTCGAGGAGGTGGTAGACCTGGTAGATCTTCAGGAAATACGTCCAGAAAGTCCCGAACAATTTCTGGGACTGGGCTCTTATCAATCTCCATAGCTGTCAGCTCCTTAGGCTTTGCTCTGTACTTAGCTGGTTCCAATGATTCTCTTCCTCCTTCGAAAGTAAACTCCGGATGATTGGGAATGCGGAAGATCACCTTCCTTGCACGACAATCGATAACTGCATGGAAAGTGCTCATCCAATCCATCCCGAGAATTGCGTCGTAACTGCCTGTCCCAATCAGAAGGAAATTCGCATAGAATTCCCCGCCACACACTACAACCGGGCATAACCTACATTCTCGACTAGATATTATAATGCCGTTACCCGTATGTATTTCCCATCCCTTGGTTAATGGTTCATGTGGTATTGAGTGTGTCTCAGTGAAATGCTCAGACAAGAAACAATACGATGCTCCTGAATCAAATAGTACTCTAGCTGGCAAAGAATGTAAGAGTAGAGTACCTGTAACAACGTCTCCTGACGCCTCTGCCTGCTCGGCGGTCAAGGTGAAAGCCCGTCCCTGACCGCGACCTGTAAAGGGTTGCCTCTGCTCCTGCGGCCTCTGCTGTGGCGGTCCAGAACCTCCCTGTATCTCTGCTCGCTCAGGGCAACTGCTAATCTTGTGCTGACTAGATCCACAAATCAAGCACTGTCCCTTGGCACGGCGACAGTCTTTCTGGGTATGCCCACCTCTACCGCAATATCCGCAAACTACGCCCTGTCTCTGAGGGCGATGCTGTGGTACGAACGGGCGCTTCATTTGTGTCGTTCCTGGCCTGTGAACCGGTATGGCTCCTCGAGAACGCGTGGGTACATGCTGGAACGAATGGGGGTCTCCTGAACTTTCTAATCAATTGCTCCTGAACTCTCGCCGCATTGAGTACCTGTGCGAAAGTCTGCAAATCCAACGATGCAATCAACTGTTGCAGCTCGAAATCTAACCCCTGAAGGAAGCGTCTGGCCCTGGTGGCCTCTGATTCAACCATGTATGGGGCAAAGCGACTCAGACGGTTGAACTCTGCCGCATATACGTCCACTGGGCGTCCATTCTGCTTCAAAAGAATAAATCTTTCCTCCATTTCTGCCTTGGTTGTGGAAGGGAAATAATGATCTAGGAAACATTCCTTAAATTTTCCCCATTCAATCGGCTCGTCAAGCCTGCTTTCTTCCACCGACCACCATGTACGGGCTTCATCTTCCAATTGTATCTTTATCACGTTCACCCAATCTTCATCTGGAACCTTGGCGGCTGTCAGTAAGTTCTCCATGTTCACCAGCCATTGCTCAGCCTCAAGGGGTTCAGCTAGCCCTGTGAATGTAGTTGGATGTAACCGTCGGAAGTCTGATACGGTACCAGCCCTAGCATGATAAGCTGGTGGAGTAGCGCCCTAGGGAGTGGTAATGATTGCGGAGGGTCCTCCTGCGGCGGTAATCGCCCTGAGTCCCTCAGCGAGTAAATCTGTCTTCCTCTCCTGAGCTTCCGCGAGAGTGGTCAGTGCACTAAATATTCTTTCCGTGCGGTCCTGAGAGCTGGAGTCCGAGGAGGGGTCGTTCGGGGACGTCATATCACTGGAAGATTCAAAAGGATAAGATCAAATTCAAGGATGAAAATCAAGAGTAGTGAAACGAGAATAACGTAATATAGTATAGTTAATGTTATCCCTTGATACTAAACCTGGCTCTGATACCAACTAAACAATGTTACGCCCCGCTTCCCAAAATACGGAAAACGAGGGATGACTAGGCCAGCCATGCTCCTACGGTCAAGGAATCATCCCGCCGTAGTCACACTTCGGCTTCTAGCATTACATGGTAATCAGTAAATAAAGCACAGTAGTAAAGGAATCACATCACTAATTTATTACATTAAAATCTATTGTTCACAATTTTACAAATAACAAGAACAGTTACTAACCAAGTTCAATCTCACGATCACTTTTATGGAAAGCAGTAAAGAAAGAAAGTACACCAGACTATATCTCCGTGAACTCGAAAGGCAGATCCGTCTCCTGTGCTGGTCCTTCCACGGAATCTGAGCATGCATACTCAGGTCGTCAGAGCGACACAATAACAATATTACTATAATAAGATGAAACGGGTAAAAGAGGTAATACTAATGAAAGAACAATACGAGTATTCACTATATCACTATATGATGCAGAATATGATCTGTGTCCTTAACGGTCTCTAGGTCATATTTGAAATCGCATAGTGGAAGGAGGATCATGTTTAACAGGAGTCTCGTACATACCCGAGACAACGGCCCACATGCCCGGGACATAACCCTGTCAGCCGGATCGCTAGATCCTACCTAATATATATATCGCTGCTTGAAAGATCATCCTCTAAACACGGTCCCGCTAAATACGATTCTCTTTCAACTTCGATTTACACTTTATCCCCAAGTTTACACTATATATATGATCTTGATTTAGTCGTGTACAAATATACCAATGGCACGGTTTTATCACTGTTCACTGTATCAATCACTGTCACGAATATTCATTTCCTATTGGTGTACTTGTCACTTCTAAACCAACATCAATCATGCATGATAATGCAATATCCACTGACTCTAACACGCACTAACACTAAGTATATTGCAAATGGGGTATGATATATGTATGTATGCCATCAATAAGCTAAGTATGTTATGATTCCATATGCATGTCATTGACTTACAAAAATTGCATAAATTCATATGTTTAGAATTCAACGAAATGATACAAGTACGATAAATAGAACATTCAATCAGTAATTCATCAAAATTAGTTTCAGTTCAATCGGGTTTCCAGTATTCAAGATACAGCTGTTTCGTTTTAAGTGCTCGCGGCTGGAAATTCAGTTTCAGAACTGAACGTCCGTTTTCCGACACGGATTGCGCCCAGTTGGGTTCAGAATTTAGCGATGCTACAGTTGAATAAAATCTAGGGTTTTTGATAGAGTATTCAACACAATAGACGGATCCTCAATTGCGTCTGTACGTCGAAAGTTATACACAATTTAACATCAGTGTGTCACTTCTGAATCTGTTCTGGACAGTTATACGTTCTGCCCTTTTTATTTACAATTTAAATATCAAACGGAAATGAAACGGAATGAAACCACTTGTTTTGTGTAGCTAACAGATCCATCTTTAATCCACTGCAGAGTTCCATAACATACGAATTCAGGAAACAAAGTGGCATACATTTTGGGACAGTACACAGTAATCAGAGTCGCTCTGGACTGCAGTCCAGAGTCGCACTCCGATCTAAATATCATCGCAGTTACAGAACAGAAATCATTAGAAGTTTACATAGGGTTAAAGTTCGTCGAGTCGTCTTCGATTTAAGCACTCGAACGCATCATTCCAGTATGTACATAATTTACAGTGATTTTTACCATTTTCAGATACAGAGAATTTCTAGTTTTAACGGTATATTTGGGGGTATCAATTTTAGTCACTAACAATCGTATTTTCCAGTGAGATTCATACACGATATTCTTCATCATATGGGCCAACAGAAAACATCTGTTTCCATCAAATTAAACGAGTATTTTCATTGGAGTCTAGCATCGAACACATAGGTCGCATAATATATCGGGAATCGGTAAATTATAAACTAAATGATTTAAGTTTGTATCACACTTATTTTAGCATGTATCAAGTAAAACACTTGCCTGGAAACGTCTCGGGGTCGCACGGCTGCAGCGGCGTCATGAACGCGCGATGCACGCCGTGAAACGATTCGCGTGAGTTTGGCTCACGATACGAAATTTGCGTCGGAGTCGTCCGGAGTCGTTGCACGGTCACTGGAGGTTGAGGGGTGCTTGGTGGTCCTCTGCGTGTGCACTGGGGTCGACGACGGTCGACGGCGTCGCTCCGGCGATGGGCTGTAGTGGGTGTCGGGGTGTGTGTGGTTTTGTATATTTTGAAGAGAGAGAAAAGTGGGGCTCGGGTTCTGGATTTTTGGAGGAGGAGATGTTGAGTGTGTAGAGGTCGACGGATGCTTCAGGTCAGCGGGGCTCGTCGGCGTCGAGGGGGCAGGGTGGTGGTCGGCTCGGGTGTGACGGGTTGGGTGTATAAGGGATTTGTGTGCAGGGAGATCGGGTGTACTGGGTCGGGGGAGTCATAGAGGACGAGGGAGAATGAAAGGGGGTCGCCAAGGGGTTGTCGAGGAGTTGTCGAGGGTTGTCTCCGGCGGTGGAGTGAGGGACAATGGCGCTCGGTGGGTTTTCCTGAATGGTGAGAGGTGAGGAGATTTTTGAAAATGAAGGAGAAGAGAGAGGTGAGGGCGTGAGGAAATGAATGAGGGTTGAAGTCGTGGGTGAACCGTTGCAAGAACGGGGCGTGGGCGTGGGCGCGAGCTGCGGCGGAGGAGGTGGGTCGCGAGCGGGAATAGAGGAAGTTACCGTTGGAGGAAAAGGGAGATGAACAAGAGCGGGTCAGGTGTTGAGAAGGCGGGCTGGAGAAGTGGGCTGGGCTTGGGAAAGTTTTTTTTTAAATTCATTTTAATTTTAAAGTTTTGTGTGTGTGGGCTGAGGAGAGGGAACGGGCTGGGCCGAGGGATTTTTATAAAGAATTTATTTTAAAATGGTGAGTGGGCTGAGGGTTTTAATTAGTGGGCTTAAGTAAGGTTGGGGTTTAAATTTAAAATGTTTTACTTGTTTTAGTTTTGGTATTAATTTAATTTGGATTTGGTTTTAAATCTTGGGTTTTGGGCTTTTAGGGTTTGGACTATGATTTTAAAAGAGTTGGAAAAATAAAGTTTAAATATTAAGCTTAAACAACCATTTAAAATACGAGGGGAAAAAGAAAGGAAATCACTGGAATTTAGAATATAGGAAACTTTTATTAAGATGGAAACAGGGATTTACATACATACAGAAGGATATTTGGATCCGTTCGAATATCAATCATATGCAACTTGTCAATCCTATCTCAAAGGAAAGATGACAAAGACTCTGTTCACTGGACACGGAGTAAGAGCGAGCGAGCTCTTGGGACTCGTACACAGCGACGTGTGCGGTCCAATGTCTACGCATGCACGAAGCGGTTATTCTTACTTCATTACTTTTACGGATGACTTTTCAAGGTATGGTTATGTCTTCTTAATGAAACATAAATCCGAAACCTTTGGAAAATTCCAGGAATATAAGAATGAAGTGGAAAAACAAACAGGCAAAAGTATCAAGACACTAAGATCTGATCGAGGTGGTGAATACTTAAGTGCCGAGTTCCTGGATTACTTAAAAGAGAATGGAATTCTCTCTCAGCTTACTCCTCCTTACACTCCACAACATAACGGTGTATCGGAGAGACGGAACCGGACCCTACTGGATATGGTACGTTCCATGATGAGTAACGCTGAGTTACCGCGATCATTCTGGGGATATGCACTAGAATCAGCTGCATACCTTTTGAACTGAGTTCCAACTAAGACTGTGCCTACTACACCATATCAGATGTGGTGTGGGAAGAAACTCAATCTTAAGCACATTAAGACATGGGGATGTCCAACTTTTGTCAAAAAGCAGTATGCGGACAAACTCGAGGCACGCTCAGTACAGTGCAAGTTTGTGGGATATCCAAAGAACTCGAAGGGATATTTCTTCTATTGCGAAGAGGAACAAAAGGTTTTTGTTTCTCGTCATGCCCACTTCTTGGAAACTGAGTTTTTGGAAAATCAGATAAGTGGGAGCGCAATAGAACTGGAAGAAATTGCAGAACCACGAGCTATTACTGAAAGCTTGGTAGAACCAGAGGGTTCGAAAGATCAGGACATTCCTACGCCGCTCCGCAGGAGTAGTAGGCAGTCTCATCCGCCCGAGAGATACGGTTTTCTCATAGACGGGGATAGAGAGGATTGCGTCATTGATAGTGATGAGCCGACTAGCTTCCAGCAGGCCATTCAGACCGTTGACTCGGTAAAATGGCTGGATGCAATGCGTACCGAAATGGAGTCCATGTACACCAACAAAGTATGGACGTTGGACGTTGCTCCAGATGGGGTAAAACCCATAGGATGCAAGTGGATCTTCAAAAGGAAGATTGGTGTAGATGGACAGGTTGAGACCTATAAAGCTAGACTTGTTGCAAAAGGTTTCCGTCAAAGACCTGGCTTGGACTATGACGAAACCTTTTCTCCAGTGGCTATGCTGAAATCCATTCGGATCCTTCTTGCCATTGCTGCCTTCCACGATTATGAGATTTGGCAGATGGATGTAAAGACCGCTTTTCTGAATGGAAATTTAGAGGAGTGTGTCTATATGGACCAGCCAGAGGGTTTCATTCAGAGTGGGAGCAGCGGAAAGGTGTGCAAGTTGCTTATGTCCATCTATGGACTAAAGCAGGCATCGCGGAGTTAGAACATTTGTTTTGATGAGACGGTCAAAGAATTTGGCTTTATCAAAAATCCAGATGAACCATGCATCTATAGTAGATTTGTAGCGAGAACTGTAGTATTCCTCGTTTTATACGTGGATGACATTCTTTTGATAGGAAATGACATTCTTATGCTACAATCTGTCAAAGGGTTCTTGTCACACAGGTTCTCCATGAAAGACCTGGGTGATGCCTCATACATTCTGGGGATCCGGATCTATCGTGACAGATCCAAGAGGATACTGGGACTCTCACAGTCCAGGTACATCGACACCATACTAAAAAGATTTAGTATGGAAGATTCCAAGCGCGGTAATCTACCGGCTTGTCACGGGATCACCCTCTCCAAAGAGATGTCTCCCAAGACTGATTTGGAAAGGGATCGCATGTCTATTATACCCTACGCTTCTACGGTAGGCTCTAAAATGTATGCGATGTTGTGTACCAGACCAGATGTAGCTTATGCACTGAGTGTGGTAAGCCGGTATCAGTCAAATCCTGGGGAGAAACACTGGATAGCGGTAAAGAACATTCTCAAGTACCTGAGAAGGACTAAGGAGATGTTCTTGGTGTATGGCGGAAAAGACCTCCAGATCGAGGCATTTGCTGACTCCAGCTTCCAGAGTGACAAGGATGATTCCAAGTCCATGTCGGGCTATGTCTTTACCCTCAATGGAGGGGCGGTGTGTTGGAAGAGTTCCAAACAGGAAACCGTTGCTGACTCGATGATGGAAGCGGAATATATCGCTGCATCTCATGCCGCAAAAGAAGCCGTCTGGATGAGGAAGTTATTGATAGAACTTCAGGTGGTTCCGTCCATTGTTGATCCAATACCTCTGTATTGCGACAACAACGGGGCTATAGCTTTAGCGAAGGAACCCAGGTCCCATCAGAAGTCCAGGCATATCTTGAGGCGGTATCACCTGATCAGGGAGATCGTGGGTCGCCAGGAGATCGAGGTTCGGAGAGTTGCTACGGAAGATAACACTGCTGATCCATTCACAAAGGCCTTACCCAGACTCAGTTCGAGCGGCTGATCGAGATGATAGGTCTTCGATACGCCAGTACATGGCCTTAGTGCAAGTAGGAGATTGTTAGTGTATATGCCCTAGAGGCCATTACTGTATCATACTAGTTTGTATATTACTTGATGGAAGCTTGGGATATTCACCTTGTATAGACAATCTTGCTCAATATAGTAGTATGCTACTTGGTTTGTTTCTGCTTTAATGTGTGCATGTGTTTCTTTTAGCATGTCGCCTTTACACATTAGTGGAGCCCTTAGGATCTTTGCTTGATTAGCAGCGTTGTGATGGCAGTCACACTCGTGGGGGCTGGTTAATCCACAAGCACATCCTTATGCAGGTCCCTAGTCATAGGACTATCGAGACAGGGCATCGATACTCCGGAGTAGACTAGCGTATACGCTTCTCATCCCAGCTTAGGAAACGGTCTGTTCCACAGCCGTCAGTACGTCGTACTTGAGATAGTATGCGGGTGCTCGTTAGGATACGAGTACACTGGACAGGATTCGTCGGGAACTGTTGGTTGGTATTATACCTATCGTCTGTTATCAGTTCCCAGGTGACATGAGTACAGCTTAGTCCGCTGACTTGACACTGTCACTTCGCCTCGAGTGTGTTCCCACTGCACTTTGATTACTACCCTACCACGGCTCAAAGGAGTCGTGCAAACATGTAGTTTTTGGGTGCAGTCCCGAAGCACTTGGAGGCAGTAACGGTTAGACAGGATTCGTCTCTCCCGGTATTGGGGGTTGACATCGCGCTGTGTCTAGGAGAGTCATTACACAAGTAGTCCTTGGCCAGGGCAAGCGAGATATACTGGTAGGTTTCCGGTGTTATCTCAGGGTGTTCTGGGCTACACTCCGACACGACTTGTACCACTATTACGGGACTGACGTTTACCGCCCCTAGGCCCGCCATGCGATGTATCAGACGAACAGACCGGAATGTACGTAGATTGTCACATTCAGGCTCAGTAGGAGTTCAGATGGGTTTACCTCGTCAGTCTTCTTATCGGCATCTACCTGGGGACCGTTACGTACAGATAGTGCCGCTTGCGGTCTGTGGTTAAACCCACTGCCAGCGTAGTGTCGAGTCTTTAGAGTCCCACACAGAGGGTTATTCACCTTTGGGCAAAACAGAGTAGAGGTCGCATGGTTTTGCGACAGGGTTCGTTCTCATCCGCGCACTTGTGCACGTTTAGCGTCCGAACATACATTACTAGCGGGCTCTGGTTTGAGCCAGATCCTAGTATATGTTTTGGGGTTTGTTTTATCTCATAGTATTCATGTTTCTCGGAACACGAATGCGGGTGTGTATGCACAGTTGATTGAGGCGGAGGAAGAGGTTTTTCATTAGGGTTTTGGAACGGGTGCGTATGCACAGTTGACAGTCGTCTTTTTCCAAATCCTAATGAATTTGTGATATATCAATTAATAATATTAATTAAATGAAATTGTGTCATGGTTGGGTTTGTTGACTTGTTGACCAAGGTTGACTAGTTGACCATTGTTGAAACATTGACTATCATCATTACACATCAAAGATGCTCTTTGATTCTAGCAAAAACCATTTAATGTGAAATGATAATAGTCTTATCAAACCTTCCATCAACTTTTTCATTTTGATTAATTTTATTAATTTGATAATTCACTTATATTGTTATGGTTGTAAAAAACCATCTCATTCTATCATAACCATTCTCTCTCCTCTATTCTTCTTCTTCCTCCTCTAGTTCAAGGAGAACAATTCTCATGTGTTGAGAAACATCTCCTTGAAGATAAAACACCCAAAGCTACTCTCTACTCTTCCTAAGGTTGAATGTCTAGCGAGCCGGAGACTTTAGTTTTCTCAAAGTTCGAGAAAGGAGCTCAAGGAAGAAACCCTCAGGTGGATCCATCTTCGACAAGAGAAGGCAACGAGGAAAGCATCATCCGACCACCATCAAGAGTCAAGAAGAAGGAGTTCAAGTTGAGGTATAACCCCTAACCGAGTAGACAACTCTCTAGTTAGGTTGCTAGTGTGTAGTTTAGCAAAGATCCGTTTTCGTAGTCCATGTTACCCAAACCCTAAAAATCGTTTTTCACCATTTCCGCAAGCCCGAAAGAACCGGGAGAGATAACGTGGACTTACAGAAAACACTTTGGCGTATGCTCTTGCAAGATTAGATTTGTTATTATCTTATCTAATAAGGATGGCTCCCACTGTTTTTATCAAATCTTCCTCCAAACCTTAAAAGGTAAGACTAGCCGGGATTAATAATACCTTACAAGTTCGCCAATCTTTTAGCCAGGCCAGTGTTGGTACTTTGAGGGAGGTTCCTCGTGCTTTTGCACAGACCTAATTAAAGTAAACCTTGTTTTCCCAAAGGCATAACCCCGTTAACACGTTTCTAGACACCTACTTGATCGGCTAATTGTTATGTGTAAAACTCTCACAGGAGTAACTCTTACTCACAGTGGGTATCGGGATGAAACTATCTCATAGAAGGTATGCAATCTCATTTCAAATTTCAACACTTGAAATTCCCGATAATACTTTTGCCCCTAACGTGCTATGACCTTGACGAAAGCCAACAAACCATAGTCCGCTAGTCAAGTTCAACGCGTACATTTCGTGATTGAATTAAACCCCCCTGCACGACCCTTGACGAAAGCTAACAAAGCCGTACGACTACCCTAATCCAATCGCATCGTATGCTGCAGATAAGCGGTAAGTAGCTACCGCACACTACACCTTGACGAATGCCAACAAACGCAGCACGAATACTAAATACTACTTATCTGAAATGACGGAGGGCTACGACAGTTTTTCTGAAAACCTTTTGTCGTAAAGAACTTGATATCGTTTTAGAAACAAGTGATTTTGATAAGGAGTGTTTTTTAGGCTTTTACTAGTTTCGCTAAAGAGGTCACTCTCGGTGAAGGGATCTCGGCTCTTTCCTTATCGAATAAGGTGCAGGATATTTCACAAATACCGCTATGCAAAGCAATAAGTAAAGCTACCCTTTTTGAAAATTTGATTCTACAACATCTTTTAGGTTTCTTTTTCTTTCATTAATCTCATTAGCGAAATACAATCATTTATGCTTCCTAAGCATCACAGAAAAAACGAAAATACAACGTACGCTTATGCCATCCGCATTCACCATAGTGTCCCGTTATGCACCGTTAGGTTACTTAACTAACGGCATACCGGGACGGGACTAGCACGGGTGCAAAACATAAGCAACGTTTATTATATATCATATATATACAATAATAAAGCATTCGTCTCACGCATATAAAATGATCACATCACAGTATATAAGAAGCAGAAGATAACATATGAAATATTGGATATACTAGGAGGTCCGTGTTTTATTTTGAGCTTGTATAAAACACGGATTCCACGGTCGCGATGAATAGCCAGACCCACATCCCTAGACCCCTACGAGAGCAGCAAGCAACCCTCCCAGTTCTAGGGTTAGGAGACCCGGTCTTGACTCCTCGAGATGGCCTCCCACTGAACCCTAGAACTCGGTTACTTGTGCTCCCCACCTGGGTCTATCCTAATGCGGAAAAGTAAATAATATACAATGGTGACATCATCCTCAACCCGGAAGTGCCCCAATAAAGGAATATTACATACATCGAATTTTACATGAATGAAAATAAAAACCCTCATCTCACATAAAACCCCCGGCTATTCAAAACACGACGATCCAATTAACATATCACAGCAACACATAACATCATATGTCATCAACGTAAGTAAATATGCATATCCCAATTGTCGTTGATCTATAGCAATGAAACTGGCGATACTCCGCATATTACACTTATGGTCCCAGAAAAGAAAATGTAAAACTACAATAAATGGAATCGTAAGTGCCCTTAGACAATATAAACCCGGGATATCACATATCCAAGATTTCATGCCTAACAATGTAAAGCTCTCATTATGGTCTCACCCATGAAAACACTTTTTCAAAATAAGTCGGATAATTCAACAAGATTTCCGATTACACCTGAGACCGAAATGTTAGATTTACACGCAACAAACAAATTTATAGATTCCAATTATTGTATCACATTACAGAAAGCTAGACGACGTTAAACAATTCGATCGAAACAACGAATTCCCAAAATTCCCAGAAAGCTCAACACTTGAGCATAATTAAAAATTCCCAGAAGCATGCCCTAGTACCTACGGAACTACAGCTGAAGGGCCCGACCCAAGCCTCTTAAGTGGCGCTGCGGATCCGCCGCCAAAACCAGGTTTTAGCCGCGGATCCGCGGTCACTTAGACGAGTTAGGGTTTCGTTCTTCAGGCATGTCCATAGAATTCCCTGCATGTTTTTCTGAATATTTTTAACATGGAAAAATCCAACTTTTTGAAAAATTTCCAGAGAGGGGGTATTATTTGGGTTTTCGGGGTTCGATCAGACTTTTAACTTCGTCTACTCAACGCCTAATGCTCTAGCTAGGTTCTGATACCACTGTAAGGTTCTTAGGAACTAGAACAAGGTTCCAGAAGGCATCAAACATGCCAAATTAAAAAATTTCAAGTGCCAAACAACCTATGCAAGAATCTTTGCTAGAGAATTAGGATTAAAAGCAACAAGTAAATAACTTTACTTCTAAGAGTTAGGGATTACAACCTTTGTAGTCCATTCCTTCGCTTCATAAGCTCTGAGTTGGGGTCCCTTCGCTACGATCATCAAGCTTCCGGACTCTCGAGAGGCTCCATGAGGTGAATGATACATCTTGCTTGAAGTCTTAAAAATCCAAGACGATCTACCTTTATGAAACACAAACATAATCTCTAACTTTGCTATTGTGGTATTAGTAAAGTGAACACCCTAATCTAAGTGGCTAGAATAGATGAGGATGATGAAGTAGGAATTTTTCTCTCTTTTGTTTTCTTTTTCTCACAAAATATTCATCACAAATGAAAAGCTAGAAAGCTTATGTGAAGAGGAAGAAGAAGATGAAGTAGTGATGAATGAATTATGAATTATTGTTGAGGTTAGAAATGCAACCAAGGGTTAAGCATGTCATGCTTAACCCTTGTAGAGAGTTGACCAAGGGTTAGGGTTAGGATTGGGTTAACAAAATATTTTAGAAATATCCAAAAGGGTGGACTTAGTCAAAACTTCATGAAGCTTCTTCAAAGCTCATCCATAATTGAATTATCTAAAATAAAAAAGTAAACCCTAATCATAACCTTAATCATGGTTTAATCTCATAAACCCTAGTTGCATTTGTAACCTAACATGTTACAATATTACGTATCACATATATAATATTTTGTAACAAAAGAAAATAATACAATTAACATATATCACATATATATCAATGTATCATCAAGTGAGAAAAAGAATCATTTAAGTGAGCTTATATTAGTTAATGTAATGTAATATATCAAATATATAATTATACATTAAATTATTAAATCAACACTTGATTTAATAACCCGGCTATATTATATATATAACCAACTAATATAATATGTACCTTTTTATTGAATAAACACTTGATCCGATAACCCGGCTATATCTCATATACCCGGCCGATATCACATATCGCGAGAATAGAATACGGTATCTTATAACGTATTAATCTCGGTACCGCACATATCACATATGTGCTCCTACTTCGTTTCACCTCAGCCCGGAAACCTGTGTGTAGGAATCTAAAGATTCGTCAATACGCCGGCAGTAGGTGGTGATCATATCAAACACCCACAAGCTGAAAGCGGTTAGCTAAATGTAACAGCCACCCAGGTATTGAGCGATCAGAAGATCAACAAGCAAGAATATACACACTCCTATGAATCCAATCAGTAACACTACCGTACAGTCCGGTCTCTTCGTCTGATATGTCACATATCTAGTCTAGGGGTGGTAAACGTCAGACCCCAACAACTGATAAGTTGTGTCGATGTGAGGCCCATAACGGGTCGAGAAACTACTGATAACACTTACCAGTATATCTCCATATCACCCCTGGACAAGGGCTTCAAGTTATAGCCAACCGAACACAGCGCAACATCAACCCCCAATACCGGGAGATACGAAACCCTTCCTATCGCTAATTGCCTCCATGTGATTCGGGACTGTACCCAAAAGCCACCGTTTTGCACTTCCTCTTGAACGTGGTAATGTGTAAATCAAAGCACAGTGGGAATCACACAAGGCTCTATAACGATCTCGGGTCGACAGACTAACCTGTACCAGTGTCACCAGAGAACTGATATCTGACGATAGGTATAATACCATCTAGGAGTTCTCGACGAGTCCGTTCAGTGTACCCGGTCTCCACCGAGCACCCGTACACCATCTTTGATGTCAAACACAAATGGATATGAGATCATCCATCGCCCATCAAATGGGTCAAGATGCGTATACGCTAGTCTATTCTGGAGTATCGATGCCCTGTCTCGATACACCCTCGATTATGAACAGTTGTAGGATGTACTCTTAGACTGTAAGTCGATGTACAACACCCCACGACTTGCGGGGAGGCGGAATAATGAAAAACGATCTTGTTCTTTGCATAAACATCGACTAACCGAGAATCTTTGCTAAACTATAACTAACAAGAAACCATAGAAGTATTAACTACTAAGATAAGTGATTATACCTAATGAACCGTGTCCTTCTCCTTTTCTTTATCCACGTCCTTCTCGGCCTCCTCCACGTAATAGATGATCCACCCGAGAGCTATACTCCAAGCTTCACCTCTAACTTGAGGTAACTAGGTTTCTTAAAGTGCTAATCTAAGTAACCTAGGTGATATAGAGAAGTGTTTTGGATTAAATAGTCTTTACTAATCCTTGGTCTCAACACATGAGAGGGGAGGATTAGGGTTTGAAGAGAGAGCTTGAGGAGAGAGAAGGTGAGAATGATAATCAATTGAATATGTTTCTCACTTCTAATATATCATGAAGCATATAAAATATCAAATAACTTAAATCAAATAATTTATCATCATGCATCATTTAATATGTGCAATGAATCATCAAGTGAGTCATTAAGCAATAAATGCTTCATTCACTCACTTGAATGATTCATCTCATGAGTTACAAAATCAATTAATGATAATGCCACCTTAACCCTCAAGTCACCATCCTTCTAGAATCTTCCCGCGAAATTACTAGAACGCCCCTCCTATCCGTGAAAACACGGAAAACTTTAGACTGTATAAATCCAATAACCCGATACTAGAAACTGGCTTAAACCAAAGCCGGCTAGTAAAAACTGTCCGAATGTCGTACATGCGTAAACACACGTATGCGTCCGAACCCTTGTCGTAAAACCATACGACCTCTATATCGTTTCGCCCGGAGCAGGGAAACTCTCTGTTTGGGACTCTAAAGACTCGACTACTATGCTGGCAGTGGGTTTAACCACAGACCGCAAGCGGCACTAGCTGTACGTAACGGTCCCCAGGTAGATGTCGATAAGAAGGCCGATGAGGAAACCCATCCGAACTCCTACTGAGTCTGATGTGACAATCTTCGTACAGTCCGGTCTGTTCGTCTAAGACTATCGCATATCGGGCCTAAGGGCGGCATGTGGCAGTCCCCTAATAGCGGTATAAGTCGTGTCGGAGCGTAGCCCATTACACCCTGAGAAACAACTGGAACCTACTAGTAAATCTCGCTTGCCCTGGCTAGGGACTTTGCGTAATGGCTCTCTGACACAGCGCGATATCAACTCCCAATACAGGGAGAGGCGAATCCTTTCTAACCGCCACTGCCTCCAAGTGCTCGGGACTGCACCCAACTACTACCTGTTTGCACGACTCCTTTGAGCCGTGGTAGGGTAGCAATCTAAGAACAGTGGGACACACTCGAGGCAAAGTAGCAGTGTCAAGTCTGCGGACTATGCTATACTCATGTCACCTGGGAATTGTTAACTGACGACGGGTATAATACCAACCAACGGTTCCCCGTGAGTCCTGTCCGGTGTACCCGTAACCCAACGAGCACCTGTATATTATCTCCAGTACGACGTACTGACGGCTGTGGGACAGACCATCTCCCCAACTGGGATGAGAAGCGTACACACTAGTCTACTCCAGAGTATCGATGCCCTGTCTTGATAATCCTACGACTAGGGACCTGAAAAAGGATGTGCTTGTAGACTACCCAGCCCCCACTAGTGTGACTGCAATCACAACGCTGGTAGTCAAGCAAGATCCTAAGAGCTCTATCAATACGTATACTCACATATTAAGATAGATAAAACCAAGTAGCATACTACCATGTTTAGTAAGACTGTTATATAACTGTGAATATCCCAAGCTTCCATTAAGTAATATACAAACTAGCATGATACAATAATGGCCCCTAGGGCATATATACTAACAATCTCCCACTTGCACTAGGGCCATGTACTAGCATATCGAAGACCGATGATCTCGAGTAGCCTCTCGAACTGAATCTGAGGTAGGGCCTTCGTGAATGGATCAACAATGTTCTCTTCAGTAGCAACTCTCCGGACCTCGATCTCCCGACGATCAATGATCTCCTTGATCAGGTGATACCGCCTTAAGATGTGTCTGGACTTCTAATGGGACCTTGGTTCCTTCGCTAAAGCTATAGCTCCGTTGTTGTTGCAATACAGAGGTATTGGATCAACAATGGTAGGAACCACCTGAAGTTCTGTTAGGAACTTCTTCATCCAGACCGCTTCTTTTGCGGCATCGCAAGCAGCAGTATACTCCACTTCCATCGTCGGGTCAGCAACGGTGTCCTGCTTGGAACTCTTCCAGCACACTGCCCCTCCATTAAGGGTAAATACATAACCTGACATGGACTTGGAATCGTCCTTATCACTCTGGAAGCCGGAATCAGCAAAGTCCTCCATCTTGAGGTCTTTTCTGCCGTAAACAAAGAACATCTCTTTAGTCCTCCTCAGTTACTTGAGAATGTTGTTTACTGCTATCCAGTGTTTCTCACCTGGGTCTGACTGATACCGGCTTACCACGCTCAGTGCGTAAGCTACATCTGGTCTGGTTCACAACATCGCATACATTATAGAGCCTACCGCAGAAGCGTAGGGTATAATAGACATGCGTTCCCTTTCCAAATCAGTCTTGGGAGACATCTCTTTGGATAGGGTGATTCCGTGACAAGCCAGTAGATTACCGCGCTTAGAATCTTCCATACTGAATCTTTTTAGTATGGTGTTGATATACCTGGACTGCGAAAGTCCCAACATCCTCTTGGATCTATAACGATAGATCCGGATCCTCAGAATGTAAGAGGCATCACCCAGGTCTTTCATGGAGAACCTGTGTGACAAGAATCCTTTGACAGATTGTAGCATAGGAATGTCATTTCCTATCAATAGAATGTCATCCACGTACAAGACGAGGAATACGACAGTTCGTGCTACAACTTTACTATATATGCATGGTTCATCTGGATTTTTGATAAAGTCATATTCTTTGACCGTTTCATCAAAACAGATGTTCCAACTCCGCGATGCCTTCTTTAGTCCATAAATGGACTTAAGCAACTTGCATACTTTCCCGCTGCTCCCACTCTGATTGAAACCCTCTGGCTGATCCATATAGACGCACTCTTCTAAATTTCCATTCAGAAAAGCCGTCTTTACGTCCATCTGCCAGATTTCATAATCATGGAAGGCAGCAATACCAAGAAGGACCCGAATGGATTTGAGCATAGCCACTGGAGAAAAAGTTCCGTCATAGTCCAAACCAGGTCTTTGACGAAAATCCTTTGCAACAAGTCTAGCCTTATAGGTTTCCACCTGACCATCTACACCAATCTTTTTCTTGAAGATCCATTTGCATCCTATGGGTTTTACCCCATCTGGAGCAAAGTCCAAAGTCCATACTTTGTTGGTGCACATGGACTCCATTTCGGTCCGCATTGCATCTAGCCATCGTACCGAGTCGCCGCTCTGGATGGCCTGCTGGAAGCTAGTAGGTTCATCATCATCTATGATGCAATCCTCTCTATCCCCATCTATGAGAAAACCGTAGTATCTCTCAAGCGGATGAGACGGCCTACTACTCCTACGGAGGGGTGCGGGAATGTCCTGTTCTTCTTAAACTACTGGTTCTACCAAACTTTCAGTAGTAGTTTGTGGTTCTGGAATTTCTTTCAGTTCTATTTCGCTCCCACTTATTTCCTTTTCTAAAAACTGCTGTTCTAGAAAATGGGCATTACGAGAAACAAAAAACCTTTTGTTCCTCTGCGTAATAGAAATAATATCCCTTGGATTTCTTTGGATATCCCACAAACTTACACTGTACCGATCGTGCCTCGAGCTTGTCCGCATGCTGCTTTTTAACAAAAGCTGGATATCCCCATATCTTCATATGCTGAAGATGGGGTTTCTTCCCACTCTACATCTGATATGGGGTGGTAGGCACAGTCTTGGTAGGAGCCCTGTTCAGAAGATATGCCGCTGATTCTAGCGCATAACCCCAGAAAGATCGCGGTAACTCAGCATTACTCATCATGGAACGTACCATATCCAATAGGGTTCGATTCCGTCTCTCCGATACACCGTTATGCTGTGGAGTGTATGGAGGAGTAAGCTGAGAGAGAATTCCTTTCTCTTTTAGGTAACCTAGGAACTCGGCACTCAAGTATTCGCCACCTCGATCAGATCTTAGTGTCTTGATATTTTTACCGGTTTGGTTTTCTACTTCATTCTTATACTCTTGGAATTTCTCAAAAGCCTCAGATTTATGTTTCATCAGATAAATGAATCCGTATCTTGAGTAATCATCCGTAAAAGTAATGAAATAGGAAAAACCATCTCTTGCATATGTAGACATTGGACCACATACATCGCTGTGTATGAGTCCTAAGAGCTCGCTCGCTCTTACTCCATGTCCAGTAAATGGAGTCTTTGTCATCTTTTCTTTGAGACAAGATTGACCAGTGGCATAAGTTTGATATTCGAACGAGTCCAAATATCCTTCTCTATGTAACTTAGTCAACCTTCTCTCATTGATGTGACCCAGTCTACAATACCATAAGAAAGCTTTATTTAAATCTGGAGACTTTCTTTTTAGTGTGTTCTGGACATTGAAAATTTGGAGTTGGTTTAAGACATATATACCGTTATCCAATGTACCGGACCCAATCAAACTATGATTAAGGTGGATGTTAACAACATCACTTACAAACGTGAAATCATAACCTTTATTTGATAACAAGGAAACTGATATGATATTATACGTTATGCTAGGTACACAAAAACAGTTATATAAAACCAAAATGTGTCCACTCGTCAATCCCAGGTGATAATCCCCTACGGACACAGCTCCCACGCTAGCTCCGTTAGCAACCATCAGGGTCATATCACCATCCTTCAGCACTCTACGGTTTCTCAGTGCCTGCAATGAATTGCATATATGAGATCCTGATCCGGTATCCAATACCCAGGAAGTAGAGTTGATTGACAGACAATTCTCAATTACAAACACATCTAAAGTCGAAGCCACAGCTTGCTTCGGTTCCTGGTTCTTGGCGTTCCACGCCTTGCAATCTTTCTTCCAGTGCCCTTTCCTATGACAATGGAAACACTCATCCTGGGCCACTACTGGTACCGCAAACTTTTTCTTTCCCTTCGCTCCCACCTTACTAACACCTCCTCTAGGTTTGGTGGCGGTCTTCTTTTTCCTTCCTTTGGCCTTAGCCTTGGACCCGGAAGAAGAAGCACTGCTAACAAACATAGCGGGTGTTTCCCTTGCCTTCTGCAAGGTGCCCTCTGCACTCCTCAACATGTTAAGGAGTTCCGGAAGTTCAACTTCTTTTCTTTGAATGTTGAAGTTCAGAATAAACTGGGCGTAGGTGGAAGGAAGGGACTGGAGAATAAGGTCTGTATAGAGCTCATTATCCAAAGTCGTCCCAAGGTCTGCGAGCTCTTCTATATAGCCAATCATCTTTAGGACATGTTCTCCTACCGATGATCCGACAGCCAACCTCACTCGAAACAAGTTCTTAGAGGTCTCGTATCTTGCTATAAGAGATTGCTCTCCATAAAGTTCTTTTGTATGGAGAAATACGGCATCAAGATCCATATCCTCGTGCCTCCTCTGATGTTCATTGTTCATCGAGGCAAGCACGATACACTTGGCCTTCGCGCAATCATACTCCCAGGTTTTGCGGATTTCCTTATCCGCATTACTGGATTTGGGACCTGGGACTGCAGGTGCCTTAGCGGCGAGGACGTACCCCAATTTGTCATAGGTCAAACCCATTTTGACATTCCGCAGCCAATCTTTATAGTTTGGACCTGTCAGTATATTTTTCTCTAAAAGTAACTTAATTCCAGTCATTTTCAGGGTCGCTGCAAGTAGGAGAGAGAGAAGAAACGCTTTAGCTTGATGCTCTTGCAAGTTTAGAGTGGTTTTTAATTTATCTAAACTGGATGGCTCCCACTGTTTCTCGAATCCTTCCTCAAATCATAAAAGAAGAATTAGCCAGGACTATTCTCACTGTACAATAATTGCTTAACCGTTCAGCCAGGCTGGTGTCGGTACTTCGAGGGAGGTTTTCCAACGCTTTCGTGAAGTTCCTTAATTAAATAACCTCTTTTCTCTGGGGGCGTAACCCCGCTGACACCTTTCTTGACACTTAGTTTATAGCATTGATCGTTAAGTGACGAATCTCCTGATGAGTAGCATATACTCACAGTAGGATTGGGATCCAAATATCATCGTATGATAATGTTGAAGGAATCCTACCAACATTCATCAAACTCCAAATGGTATGCATCTCTTTGCAAATTTCAGTTTCTTTAGAAATTCCCGATATAAATTTTTGCCCCATGCTCTTATGACCTTGGCTTTGGTCAAAATGTCAAGTTCTACCCATCATTATCTTGTCAATTTGAACCCATCCATACATACCCCTGACTTTGGTCAAATGATAATACGACTGTCCCAAACTAACTCATCTATCTATGCAACAAATGAATACCCAGCAGCTACCAAACACTATGCCTTGACTTTGGCCAAAATGCATAGCTTGAATACTACTGAATACCCAAATGAAATGACGGAGGGCTACGAATGGTTTTGGCAAAACCGTGAACGTAGTGAACTTGATATGACCGAAGGAACCTGATAGCTTTTAAAAGGAGTGGTTAAAGCTCCGCAATTTAAAAATATCAACTGTTTTAAAATAACCGAGTGGTTTCTTTTAAATTGTTCCAACGATTCAACTTTTGGTTTATTTTCTTTGCATTAATAATAATGCGTCCCATCATTAACCTATCATTGCAGAAAACAACAAAAATACAACGTCCTCTTATGCCATCCACATTCGCCACTGGGTCCCGTCATCACCCGTTAGGTTACTTAACTAACGGCAGAGCGGGGGCTGGGCTAGCGCGGGTGTAAAACATAAGTGACGTCTAAATAGCTATCATATATAGATATTGTACATTCGTCAGACGCAATAATAGGCATTCCAGATCTCATATGAACATTATTGGATTTGCAAGCAATCTGCGTTTGTTTAGAGCCTGCAACAAAAGACGGATTACACAGTTGTGATGAATAGCCATTACCCCATCCTAGACCCCTACGGGTATGGCAAACTACCCGCAAAATACCCGAAGTGAAGCGGTCTCCCTCAACAACGTGAGTAGGCCACTAAACACTTCAAAGTACCCTGTAGTTTGTGCACCCCACCTTGGGTCTATCCTAGGAGCAAAAACAGTAAAATGAAATAATACAATGGTGGCTACAACCGCAACCTGGATGTGCCCCGCAAAATAATATTACAACATATTACAATTTCTTTGAATGAATAAATATAACAACCCAACACAAACCCCGGCTAATCATCACAACAGTCCAATACAGTTCATAACCAGAAACAGTAAAAACCATTACAGAAATGTGCAACCCCCTGCCAACCGACATACTAACAGTTTGGGGAGGTTTACGAACACATTATACAATCATAGATATAATCAAATTAGCAAACATCGTAAGATTTCGATCGTGCAAACACTTTAGATTCTACTCCAAAACTTCTCTGTGCACCTGAGACTTGAGCAGAAAAATAAACATTCCAGAAAAGACAAAAACATCACAGAAGAGCCACTGGAAAAACTTGGGCTGAATCGACTCCAACTCGGCCGCGGATCCGCGGCACATCGGTGGGATCGGCCGCGGTTCCGCGGCTGTATGGCCGATTCAGGAACCCAATTTTTTTCAATGTTCTTATATTTCTCTGTAGGTTATTCTGCAGGTCCCTGAAAAATTTTTAGAGCCTGTTTTAAATTCGACAGAAACTTAGTGATATCGATGTCTTTTTCGGTTGGTTTTGCGTTTGAAATTCATACGACATTGATAATGAGTTAATTATTGTTTAGCGAGGCTCTGATACCACTGTAAGTCGATGTAAAACACCCCACGACTTGCGGGGAGGCGGAATAATGAAAAACGATCTTGTTCTTTGCATAAACATCGACTAACCGAGAATCTTTGCTAAACTATAACTAACAAGAAACCATAGAAGTGTTAACTACTATGATAAGTGATTGTACCTAATGAACCGTGTCCTTCTCCTTTTCGTTATCCACGTTCTTCTCGGCCTCCTCCACGTAATAGATGATCCACCCGAGAGCTATACTCCAAGCTTCACCTCTAACTTAAGGTAACTAGGTTTCTTAAAGTGCTAATCTAAGCAACCTAGGTGATATAGAGAGGTGTTATGGATTAAATAGTCTTTACTAATCCTTGGTCTCAACACATGAGAGGGGAGGATTAGGGTTTGAAGAGAGAGAGCTTGAGGAGAGGGAAGATGAGAATGATAATCAATTGAAAATGTTTCTCACTTCTAATATATCATGAAGCATATAAAATATCAAATAATATAAATCAAATGATTTATCATCATGCTTCATTTAATATATGCAATGAATCATCAAGTGAGTCATTAAGCAATAAATGCTTCATTAACTCACTTGAATGATTCATCTCATGAGTTACAAAATCAATTAATGCTAATGCCACCTTAACCCTCAAGTCAGCATCCTTCTAGAAGCTTCCCGCGAAATTACTAGAATGCCCCTCCTATCCGTGAAAACACGGAAAAACTTTAGACTGTATAAATCCAATAACCCGATACTAGAAACTGGCTTAAACCAAAGCCGGCTAGTAAAAACTGTCCGAATGTCGTACGTGCGTAAACACACGTATGCGTCCGAACCCTTGTCGTAAAACCATACGACCTCTATATCGTTTCGCCCGGAGCAGGGAAACTCTCTATGTGGGACTCTAAAGACTCGACTACTACGCTGGCAGTGGGTTTAACCACAGACCGCAAGCGGCACTAGCTGTACGTAACGGTCCCCAGGTAGATGTCGATAAGAAAGCCGATGAGGAAACCCATCCGAACTCCAACTGGGTCTGATGTGACAATCTTCGTACAGTCTGGTCTGTTCGTCTAAGACTATCGCATTTCGGGCCTATGGGGGCAGCAAGTGTCAGTCCTCTAATAGCGGTATAAGTCGTGTCGGAGCGTAGCCCATTACACCCTGAGAAACAACTGGAACCTACCAGTAAATCTCGCTTACCCTGGCCAGGGACTTTGCGTAATGGCTCTCTGATACAGCACGATATCAACTCCCAATACTGGGAGAGACGAATCCTTTCTAACAGCCACTGCCTCCAAGTGCTCGGGACTGCACCCAACTGCTACCTGTTTTCACGACTCCTTTGAGCCGTGGTAGGGTAGCAATCTAAAAACAGTAGGACACACTCGAGGCGAAGTAGCAGTGTCAAGTCCGGCGGACTATGCTGTACTCATGTCACCTAGGAACTGTTAACTGACGATGGGTATAATACCAACCAACAGTTCCCCGTGAGTCCTGTCCGGTGTACCCGTAACCCAACGAGCACCTGTATACTATCTCCAGTACGACGTACTGACGGCTGTGGGACAGACCATCTCCCCAACTGGGATGAGAAGCATACACACTAGTCTACTCCGGAGTATCGATGCCCTGTCTCGATAATCCTACGACTAGGGACCTGAAAAAGGATGTGCTTGTAGACTACCCAGCCCCCACTAGTGTGACTGCCATCACAACGCTGGTAGTCAAGCAAGATCCTAAGAGCTCTATCAATACGTGTACTCACATATTAAGATAGATAAAACCAAGTAGCATACTACCATGTTTAGCAAGACTGTTATATAACTGTGAATATCCCAAGCTTCCATTAAGTAATATACAAACTAGTATGATACAATAATGGCTCCTAGGGCATATACACTAACATAGACTACCCTGGTCCCACTAGTAAGATCTGCATCATAGTCCCAGTAGTCGAGTACATATCCTAAGGGCTTTATCAACATGTGAGAGCAAGACAGTAAACCAATACAAGTCAACATGTTAATACAATGTGCAACCAGATAGCATACTATCATATCGAGCAAGAAAGTCCTCTCTTTATATATCTAAGCATCCACTATAATATACATCATATGTACAACAATGGCCTCTGGGGCATATATATAACTAACATACATCTACTCACAAGGACGCCTCGGCTAAATTGATCCAATCGCAGCCTTTCTTTTTCGCGCCACGTCCGACGTCTCCACAACCGATACTAGAATCGCACAATGAGTATGCATGAGGTTAACTACTTAAATAGACGAGAAGTCAAGATGGAACAAAGTAACTAACGCGCACTAACTAGACGTGCATACACTTGGTGCACAAAACACGCACGACATCGCCCAAAATCATAACTAGGGGTTGCTATACGTAGAAATCCCCAAACCTAGAACCCAATCATACCAGTCGCGCATTCATATCACATCACATATCTTAGAAAATTATGTTGTAGATCATTCCAACCTCAATCTTTGTCACGCCCCGCTTCCCAAAATACGGAAAACGAGGGATGAATAGGCCAGCCATGCTCCTACGGTCAAGGAATCATCCTGCCGTAGTCACACTTCGGCTTCTAGCACTACATGGTAATTAGTAATTAAAGCACAGTATTAAAGGAATCACATCACTAATTTATTACATTAAAATCCCGTTGTTCACAAATTACAGATAATAAGAACAATAACTAACCAAGTTCGATCTCACAATCTCTTTTATGGAAAGCAGTAAATGAAGAAGGTACACCAAACTATATCTCCGTGAGCTCAAAGGATAGATCCGTCTCCTGTACCGGTCCTCCCGCGGAATCTGAGTATGCATACTCAGGTCGTCAGAGCGACACAAATAATAATATTATTATAAGCAGATGAACAGGTAAATGAGGTAATACTGGTATGAGAATAATGCAAGTAATCACTATGTCACAATATGATGCAGAATATGTTATGTATCCCTATCGGTCTCTAGGTCATGTTTGAAATCATATAGTGGAAGGAGGATCATGTTTAACAGGAGTCTCGTACATACCCGAGACCACGGCCCACATGCCCGGGACATAACCCTGTCGGCCGGATCGCTAGATCCTGTCCTACACGTATAAGTATCACGGTTCGAATGATCATCCTCTAAACACGGTCCCGCTAAATACGATACTCTTTCCACTTTGATTTCCCCTTTTTCCCCAGGTTACACTATTTATGATATTGATCTAGTTGTGTACAAGTATACCAATGACACGGTTTCATCACTATCCACTGTATCAATCACTGTCACGAATGTTCACTTTCCATTGGTGTACTCGTCACTCCTAAAACAACATCTATCACGCACGATAATGCAATGTCCACACGCACTAACACTGTGTATATGACAAGGGTATGAGGTATGTATTATGTGATACCAATAAGCTCTGTATGTTATGAATTAACATGCATGTCATGAACTAAAATGGATTACACAAATTAATATGTTACGAATTCAGCAAAAATGATGTAGGTAAGATATATAGAACAATCAGTCAGGAATTCATCAAAATTTGTTTCAGTTCAATCGTAGTTTCGGTTTTCAAGATATAACTGTTTCAGTTTAAGTGCTCGCGGCTGGAATTTCAATTTCAGAACTGAATGCCTGTTTCGCGACATGAATTACACCCAGTTGGGCTCAAAATTTAGCGATGTCACAGTTAAATGAAATTTAGGGTTTTCGATAAAGTATTCAACGCAACAGACAGATCCTCAATCTCATCTGTACGTTGAAAGTTATACACAGTTCAATCTCAAATGTCATTTCAGAAAGTGTTCTGGACAGCTTTACGTTCTGCCCTTTTAAAATAAGTTTAAAATAACAAACTGCGATGAATCGGAATGAGACCACTTGTTTTCTTTCACTAACAGGTATATCTTATAACCACTGAAAGTTCCGTATCATGCGATTTCAGGAAACACGGGGACGCAGGACTTTAGACAGAACACATTAATCAGAAACGCTCTGGACTGCAGTCCAGAGTCACGTTCCGATCCAATTATCTTCAAGGTTTCAGAATAGAAAACATTAAAATTCTACATAGGGTTAAATTTCGTCGAGTCGGCTTCGATTTAAGCCCTCGAACGTATCTTTCCAATATGTGTATGATTTATGGTGTTTTTATTCGTTTTCAGCTACGAGAGAATTCTAGTTTTAACAACATGTTTGGGGGTATCGATTTTTGTCACGAACAATCGTATTTTCCAGCGAATTTCGCACACGTTATACATCAATAGAAGGGCCAACAGAACGTATAGGTTACCGTCAAATTAGACTAATATTTCCATTGGGATCATACATCGAACACATACGTCACAATATATTTAGTTATTCGGTAAGTTTCAATTTATATGATTTTAAGGTTGTACCACTAATAATTTAGCATAAAGCAAGTAAACACTTGCCTGGAGAACGCCTCGGAAACGTACGACAGCAGTGTCGTCACGAACGCGCGATATACGCCACGTACCGAATTCCCGCGAGCCTCGATCTAGATGTGGATCTCGCGTCGGGGTTGTCCGGAGTCGTTTGCACAGCCACTGGACGTCTAGAATGGTGCTCTGTGGGTCTCCCGAGGTGTGCTGGGGTTGGCGTCGGTCGGCGGCGCTCCGGCTATGTGTACGGAGAGGTTTCACAGTGGGAAAAATTTGTTTGAAAATGGTTTTGGAGTTTTGGAGAGAGATGGGGAGCAGTGGGGGTCGGGTCTGAAGAGATGAGGGTGATGCTTAGGGTGAGTAGGGTCGTAGAGGGGGTTCAGGCGAAGTGGGGCTCGCCGGCGTTGAGTGCCAGGGTACTGTGGCCGAGCCCTGTAGAGGGGGTTGTGTGCAGGGGAGACTTGAGTGGGTGGAGATGGAGTCGTGGAGGGAGAAGGAGGGTGGATGAGTGGTAGTCGTCGTGTCTCGAACGACGAGGTGGGATGATCGCCGGCGGTGGAGGTGTCAATGGCTCGAGAGAAAGTTTGGGTGTTCGGGTTTTTGGGCTCGGTGAATGTAGAGAAGAGAGGTGAGGAGTTTGTGAGTACGAGAGAGATGAGGGCGACGAGGTTGACAACGTGGGGGCAACGGTAGGGCGAGGGCGTGGGCGACGGCGGGGGAGGCGTGTCGCGCGCGCGTTAATGAATGTAGCCGTTGGGATTTTGAGGGAAGAAGAACAGTGGAGGGTGAGTGAGCGGGCTTGGGTTAAAAATGGAGTGGGCCGGCCAAACAAAGAAATTCCCTATTAAAAGAAAAAAAAACCAAAGTGGGCTGCAGATGGGGAAAAACGGGCCGGCTCCATGAAAATTTTAATAATTCTCTTAAGGATAAAACTTGTGGGCTGCAAGGATTTATTTAATAATCTAATTATAATTAGTGTGTGGGCTGAGGGATTAGGGAAAAATAATGGTTAAATTAAATTGGTTTTATTTGTGTTAGTTTTTGGGTTTTAAATTCTGGGTTTTGACTTTTAGGGTTAAGGAAAAATATAAACTTTGGGATTCAAGCAACCACCTTCTACAGAATAATTACGAGGCAAGGTTAATCTCAGGAATTTGGAAAAATACAGGGAAAAATTCTTGTAGATGGAGAACGGGGATTTACATCATACCCCCCCTTAACAAAAATTTCGTCCTCGAAATTTAACAAAGATACAAGAGTACAATGTACTAAACAAAAAGATGTGGATAACGATCACGGATGTCTTCCTCCCGCTCCCAGGTGGATTCTCCTGGGGAACGACCGCCCCGAGACACTCGGACTAACGGAATGACTTTATTCTTCAGCACTTTCTCTCTGCGGTCGAGAATGGTGGTAGGTTGCTCCTCGTACGATAAGTCAGTACCCAAAACTAGTTCTGAATGGTCCAGGACATGGTTCTCATCTCGAACGTAACGCCGCAACTGTGACACGTGGAAGGTATTGTGCACACCAGCTAGCGATGGAGGCAAGGCTAGTCGATAGGCCACCTCTCCTACTCGCTCTAGCACCTCAAAAGGTCCGATAAAACGGGGACTAAGCTTTCCCCGACTTCCGAACCTGATAACACCACGAGTAGGGGAAATCTTTAAGAACACATGATCTCCAATTTCGAACTCAAGTGCCCTTCTGCTGGTATCTGCCCAACTCTTCTGTCGATCTTGAGCCGTCTTAATACGTTGCCTGATCATTTGGATCTTGTCCACTGTTTGAACAATGAGTTCGGGGCCTAGTAATCTTCGTTCTCCCACATCATCCCAACATACTGGGGATCGATACTTCCGACCGTATAGTGCTTCAAAAGGAGCCATCTGAATACTAGCCTGATAACTGTTGTTGTAAGAGAACTCGACTAGGTGCAGATGGTCCTCCCAGGAACCCTGAAAGTCCAACATACAGGCTCTCAACATATCCTCGAGTATTTGAATGGTACGCTCGGATTGTCCATCTGTCTGGGGGTGATAAGCTGTGCTGAATTTAAGGCGGGTTCCCAAACTCTCCTGTAAGCTCTTCCAAAAGTGCGACAAGAATCTCGTGTCCCGGTCTGACACAATGCTGACTGGAACACCGTGAAGTCGCACAATCTCCTGCATATATCTTTCTGCCAGTGATTCTGTCGACTGTCCCACTCGGAAAGGTAGAAAGTGTGCAGCTTTTGTAAGGCGATCGACGATAACCCAAATAGCGTTATTGCCTCTAGGGCTCCGTGGTAAGGCCGTCACAAAATCCATAGTAATGTGCTCCCACTTCCATTCAGGTATCGGCAATGGTTGTAATAATCCTGCTGTTCTCTGATGTTCCGCCTTCACCTGTTGACATACTAAGCATCTGGATACGAACCTCGCAATTTCCCGCTTCATTCCGTTCCACCAAAAGTGCTGCTTTAGGTCCTGATACATTTTTGTACTTCCTGGATGCACAGAATAAGCTGAACTGTGTGCTTCAGCCAACACTTCTTCTCGTACACCACCTTTAGGTACGCAGAGTCTGCTACCGAATCTCAAAGAGCCATCCTCATGTATAATCAAATCCGTTCTCAGTCCAGCTTCCACTTGCTCTCTGAACTTTTGTAATCGAGGATCATCCGCTTGTGCAATCTTGATGCGATCCACCAGGGAAGATTGCACCTGTAGTTGCCAAAATTGACCGAGTGCGTTCGGAGTAATGACCTCAAGTGCAAGTCTCTGGAAATCCTCAATAATACTCCTCTGATCGGTCAACATCATGACCGCTGGTTTGCGACTGAGTGCATCTGGTACAACATTGACCTTCCCCGGGTGATACTGAAGGTCCAGATCATAATCTGCCATTAGCTCTAGCCATCGGCGCTGCCTCATGTTCAGTTCCTTCTGGGTGAAAACATACTTCAAACTTTTGTGATCCGTGTATACCTCCACTTTCTCACCCAAAAGATAGTGCCTCCAAATCTTTAATGCAAAAACTACCGCAGCTAACTCCAAGTCGTGCGTAGGGTAGTTCTTCTCGTGGTTTCTCAGTTGTCGAGAGGCGTAAGCAACCACTCGGCCGTGCTGCATCAAAACACAGCCTAAACCCTTCCCTGAGGCATCACTGTGTATCACCAAACCACCTGAATCATCTGGTACAGTAAGAATAGGCGCCGTGGTTAGTTTCTGCTTTAGTGTGTCGAATGCCTGAGTGCATTCCTCTGTCCATGTATATGGCACGTCCTTCCGTGTCAGCCGTGTCAATGGTTCCGCGATCCTTGAGAAATCTTGGACGAATCTCCGATAATAACCTGCCAATCCCAGAAAACTCCTGATCTCTGCTACTGATTTCGGCGTCGGCCAATCTCTGACAGATTCTATCTTTGCCGGGTCCACTGAGATGCCTTCGCCCGAAACAATATGTCCCAAAAACTGAACCTTGTCAAGCCAGAATTCACACTTGCTTAGCTTCGCGTACAACTTCTCTTTCCGAAGAACCTGCAGTACCGTGCGCAAATGCTCAGCATGCTCTTCTCGGGTCTTTGAATAGACAAGTATGTCGTCGATAAACACAACGACAAACGTGTCCAAGTATTTTGCGAACACCCTGTTCATTAAATCCATGAATATTGCTGGGGCATTGGTAACACCGAACGGCATCACAAGGAACTCGTAATGTCCGTATCGGGTCCTGAAAGCCGTCTTGCATACATCCTCGGCTGCTACTCTGATTTGATGATATCCAGAACGGAGATCCAACTTCGAGAAAACCTTGGCTCCACTTAGCTGTTCGAATAAATCATCGATACGCGGGATTGGGTACTTGTTCTTTATTGTGACCTTGTTCAGCTCCCGGTAATCTATGCACATTCGCAACGATCCATCCTTCTTCTTCACCAATAGAACTGGTGCACCCCACGGTGAAGCGCTTGGCCGAATAAATCCCTTCTCCAATAATTCTTCAACCTGTTTCTTCAATTCCGCCAACTCCACTGGTGCCATCCTGTAGGGGGCCCTGGATACTGGGGCGGTACCTGGAATCAAATCGATCGAGAACTCCAAAATTCGAGGAGGTGGTAGACCTGGTAGATCTTCAGGAAATACGTCTAGGAAGTCCCGAACAATTTCTGGGGCTGGGCTCTTATCAATCTCCATAGCTGTCAGCTCCTTAGGCTTTGCTCTGTATTTAGCTAGCTCCAAGGATTCGCTTCCGCCCTCGAAAATGAACTCCGGGTGATTAGGGATGCGGAAGATCACCTTCTTTGCATGACAATCGATAACTGCGTGGAAAGTGCTCATCCAATCCATCCCAAGAATTGCGTCGTAACTGCCTGTCCCAATTAGGAGGAAATTCGCATAGAATTCCCTACCACACACTACAACTGGGCATAATCTACATTCTCGACTAGATATAATAATGCCATTACCCGTATGAATTTCCCATCCCTTGGTTAGTGGTTCATGTGGTATTGAGTGTGTATTTGTGAAATGCTCAGACAAGAAACAATGCGATGCTCCAGAATCAAAAAGTACTCTAGCTGGCAAGGAATGTACGAGTAGAGTACCTGTAACCACATCTCCTGATGCTTCTGCCTGCTCTGAGGTCAAGGTGAAAGCCCGTCCCTGACCGCGACCTGTAACTGGTTGTCTCTGCTCCTGCGGCCTCTGCTGTGACGGTCCAGAACCTCCCTGTATTTCTGCTCGCTCAGGACAACTGTTAATCCTGTGTTGACTGGAACCACAAATCAGGCACTGTCCTTTAGCACGGCGACAGTCCTTCTGAGTATGTCCTCCTCTACCGCAATAGCCGCAAGTTACGCCCTGTCTCTGGGGGCGATGCTGTGGTACAAACGGGCGCTTCATTTGAGTTGTCCCTGCTCTGTGAACCGGTATGGCTCCTCGAGAAGGCACGTAGGTACGTGCTGGAACGACCGGGGGTCTCCTGAATTTGCTAATCAATTGCTCTTGAACTCTCGCCGCGTTGAGTACCTGTGCGAAAGTCTGTAGATCTAACGATGCAATCAGCTGCTGCAACTCAAAATCTAACTCCTGAAGGAATCGCCTGGCCCTGGTGACTTCTGATTTGACCATGTATGGAGCAAAGCGGCTCAAACGGTTGAACTCTGCCGCATAAACGTCCACTGAGCGTCCATTCTGCTTTAAAAGAATAAACTTTTCCTCCATTTCTGCCTTGGCTGTGGGAGGAAAATAATGATCTAAGAAGCACTCTTTAAACTTGCTCCATTCGATCGGCCCTTCAAGTCTGCTTTCTTCTACCGACCACCATGTACGGGCCTCGTCTTCTAATTGTATCTTTATTACATCCACTCTGTCTTCCTCTGGAACCCTGGCAGCTGCCAATAAATTTTCCATGTTTACCAGCCATTGTTCAGCCTCAAGGGGTTCAGCTAGCCCTGTGAACGCAGCTGGGTGTAACCGTCGGAAGTCTGACACAGTACCAGCCCTAGCCTGATAAGCTGGTGGAGTAGCGCCCTCGGGGGCGGTAATAAGTGCGGAGGGTCCTCCTGCAGCGGTAATCGCTCTGAGTCCCTCAGTAAGCAAATCTGTCTTCCTCTCCTGAGCTTCCGCGAGAGTGGTCAATGCACTGAGTATTCTTTCCGTGCGGTCTTGAGAGCTGGAGTCCGAGGAGGGGTCGTTCGGGGACGTCATATCACTGGAAGATTCAAAAGAATAGGTTCAGATTCAAGGATAGAAATCAAGCGTAGTGAAACAAGAATAACGTAATACAGCATAGTTAATGTTATCCCTTGATACTAAACACAGTCTCTGATACCAACTAAACCATGTCACGCCCCGCTTCCCAAAATACGGAAAACGAGGGATGACTAGGCCAGCCATGCTCCTACGGTCAAGGAATCATCCTGCCGTAGTCACACTTCGGCTTCTAGCACTACATGGTAATCAGTAATTAAAGCACAGTATTAAAGGAATCACATCACTAATTTATTACATTAAAATCCCGTTGTTCACAAATTACAGATAATAAGAACAATAACTAACCAAGTTCGATCTCACAATCTCTTTTATGGAAAGCAGTAAATGAAGAAGGTACACCAAACTATATCTCCGTGAGCTCAAAGGATAGATCCGTCTCCTGTACTGGTCCTCCCGCGGAATCTGAGTATGCATACTCAGGTCGTCAGAGCGACACAAATAATAATATTATTATAAGCAGATGAACAGGTAAATGAGGTAATACTGGTATGAGAATAATGCAAGTAATCACTATGTCACAATATGATGCAGAATATGTTATGTGTCCCTATCGGTCTCTAGGTCATGTTTGAAATCACATAGTGGAAGGAGGATCATGTTTAACAGGAGTCTCGTACATACCCGAGACCATGGCCCACATGCCCGGGACATAACCCTGTCGGCCGGATCGCTAGATCCTGTCCTACACGTATAAGTATCACGGTTCGAATGATCATCCTCTAAACACGGTCCCGCAAAATACGATACTCTTTCCACTTTGATTTCCTCTTTTTCCCCAGGTTACACTATTTATGATATTGATCTAGTTGTGTACAAGTATACCAATGACACGGTTTCATCACTATCCACTGTATCAATCACTGTCACGAATGTTCACTTTCCATTGGTGTACTCGTCACTCCTAAAACAACATCTATCACGCACGATAATGCAATGTCCACACGCACTAACACTGTGTATATGACAAGGGTATGAGGTATGTATTGTGTGATACCAATAAGCTCTGTATGTTATGAATTAACATGCATGTCATGAACTAAAATGGATTACACAAATTAATATGTTACGAATTCAGCAAAAATGATGTAGGTAAGATATATAGAACAATCAGTCAGGAATTCATCAAAATTTGTTTCAGTTCAATCGTAGTTTCGGTTTTCAAGATATAACTGTTTCAGTTTAAGTGCTCGCGGCTGGAATTTCAATTTCAGAACTGAATGCCTGTTTCGCGACACGAATTACACCCAGTTGGGCTCAAAATTTAGCGATGTCACAGTTAAATGAAATTTAGGGTTTTCGATAAAGTATTCAACGCAACAGACGGATCCTCAATCGCATCTGTACGTTGAAAGTTATACACAGTTCAATCTCAAATGTCATTTCAGAAAGTGTTCTGGACAGCTTTACGTTCTGCCCTTTTAAAATAAGTTTAAAATAACAAACTGCGATGAATCGGAATGAGACTACTTGTTTTCTTTCACTAACAGGTATATATTATAACTACTGAAAGTTCCGTATCATGCGATTTCAGGAAACACGGGGACGCAGGACTTTAGACAGAACACATTAATCAGAAACGCTCTGGACTGCAGTCCAGAGTCACGTTCCGATCCAATTATCTTCAAGGTTTCAGAATAGAAAACATTAAAATTCTAGATAGGGTTAAAGTTCGTCGAGTCGGCTTCGATTTAAGCCCTCGAACGCATCTTTCCAATATGTGTATGATTTATGGTGTTTTTATTCGTTTTCAGCTACGAGAGAATTCTAGTTTTAACAACATGTTTGGGGGTATCGATTTTTGTCACGAACAATCGTATTTTCCAGCGAATTTCGCACACGTTATACATCAATAGAAGGGCCAACAGAACGTATAGGTTACCGTCAAATTAGACTAATATTTCCATTGGGATCATACATCGAACACATACGTCACAATATATTTAGTTATTCGGTAAGTTTCAATTTATATGATTTTAAGGTTGTACCACTAATAATTTAGCATAAAGCAAGTAAACACTTGCCTGGAGAACGCCTCGGAAACGTACGACAGCAGTGTCGTCACGAACGCGCGATATACGCCACGTACCGAATTCCCGCGAGCCTCGATCTAGATGTGGATCTCGCGTCGGGGTTGTCCGGAGTCGTTTGCACAGCCACTGGACGTCTAGAATGGTGCTCTGTGGGTCTCCCGAGGTGTGCTGGGGTTGGCGTCGGTCGGCGGCGCTCCGGCTATGTGTACGGAGAGGTTTCACAGTGGGAAAAATTTGTTTGAAAATGGTTTTGGAGTTTTGGAGAGAGATGGGGAGCAGTGGGGGTCGGGTCTGAAGAGATGAGGGTGATGCTTAGGGTGAGTAGGGTCGTAGAGGGGGTTCAGGCGAAGTGGGGCTCGCCGGCGTTGAGTGCCAGGGTACTGTGGCCGAGCCCTGTAGAGGGGGTTGTGTGCAGGGGAGACTTGAGTGGGTGGAGATGGAGTCGTGGAGGGAGAAGGAGGGTGGATGAGTGGTAGTCGTCGTGTCTCGAACGACGAGGTGGGATGATCGCCGGCGGTGGAGGTGTCAATGGCTCGAGAGAAAGTTTGGGTGTTCGGGTTTTTGGGCTCGGTGAATGTAGAGAAGAGAGGTGAGGAGTTTGTGAGTACGAGAGAGATGAGGGCGACGAGGTTGACAACGTGGGGGCAACGGTAGGGCGAGGGCGTGGGCGACGGCGGGGGAGGCGTGTCGCGCGCGCGCGTTAATGAATGTAGCCGTTGGGATTTTGAGGGAAGAAGAACAGTGGAGGGTGAGTGAGCGGGCTTGGGTTAAAAATGGAGTGGGCCGGCCAAACAAAGAAATTCCCTATTAAAATAAAAAAAAAAAAACCAAAGTGGGCTGCAGATGGGGAAAAACGGGCCGGCTCCATGAAAATTTTAATAATTCTCTTAAGGATAAAACTTGTGGGCTGCAAGGATTTATTTAATAATCTAATTATAATTAGTGTGTGGGCTGAGGGATTAGGGAAAAATAATGGTTAAATTAAATTGGTTTTATTTGTGTTAGTTTTTGGGTTTTAAATTCTGGGTTTTGACTTTTAGGGTTAAGGAAAAATATAAACTTTGGGATTCAAGCAACCACCTTCTACAGAATAATTACGAGGCAAGGTTAATCTCAGGAATTTGGAAAAATACAGGGAAAAATTCTTGTAGATGGAGAACGGGGATTTACAATCTTAATTAAAATCTATTTGTTCCAAAAACCTAGTAAGCAACAATTAACCGTTTTAGTGCAAAACTAGATGTTTTAGCAAATCTAGTGGCCACAATGTTCATTTAATATCTTAATTAGGCCACACAAATATTAAGCAAATTTTAATCTCACATTTTTACATACTAAACATAAATTAGTTTGCATGAACATTTAATTATGATAATTAAAAGTAAAGATTTGCAATTTAAGAACTAGATTAGATTTTGTAAAGCCACTAAATATTAATCCACACTTAGTTAACTTAATTTATTGATAAAAATCCTAACTTGAACCCAAACCCTTCTCTTTAAAATTTCTAACCTTCAATTAAAACCATATTAGCACCTAATTAAAATGAAATTAGAACAAGTATGAACAAAGTAACAATTTGAGTAAGGTTATACCTCAAAAATTTTGGAGATCTCACTTGCAAACTTGGCTTCCCAAAATGCCATCTTGCTCCTAGAACCAAGCTAGTTTAGGCCAAGAAATTTTGGGTGAAGGTTTAACTAGGAATTAGTTTCTAATTTTTATTGATTTTTGATGGAAGAAATGAGAGTTTTAGAGATGAAATGAGATGGAGAAAAATGGGGAGGGGCTGCAGGGAATTCTCCGCTAGAAAGTGGGGAGGTGTATGTGTGTGGGTGAGTAAGAGAAGAGGTAACCATACCCCCACAAACATCAACATCTTATCATTATTTTCTCTTTAATTATTTCATTTCTTAATTGTTTATTTTCTAATTAATCCTAGAATTCTCTAGAACCATGGAGACAAATTTAAGAAAAAGAATATGTTACCAACTAGATATTAAGTTGTCATGGTGCACTAATATATACTTAACCCATTCTAATTGTAATTAACACTAATTAAATATATAAGTGAAAGCTTAAAATAATATTTAAAAATAATTAATTAAGGAAAATATTTAAGTAAACTAGCAATTAATAAGCGACTAATTAAATACCAATACTGGCAATTACATAGTTAAAGTAGGTATATTTAAGTTTATGTGGAAAAATAATTATATCTTGGTTTTTATGGAAAACACGTATTATCAATAATTAATAAACAATTAAACTAATCAAATTTTCAGAACGTTATAGTGTGATTCCCACTGTGCTTTGATATCCTCCCTACCACGGCTCTACTGAGTCGTGCAAACAGGTGGATTTTGGGTACAGTCCCGAATCACATGGAGGCGGTGAGCGATAGGAGGGGTTTCATCTCTCCCAGTATAGGGAGTGGATGTCGCTCTATGCTTGATCCGCCATAACAGCAAATCCCTGGCCAGGGTTGTCGAGATTTACTGATAAGAGTTATCAGTAGTTTCTCAAACCGTTATGAGCCAAACATCAACATGACTTTTAAAGTTACTGGGGTCTGACATTTACCACCCTTAGACTTCATATGCGACGTATCCGATGAAGGGACCAGACTGTACGATAAGTGTTTCTTACAGGCTCATTAGGGTTGGGATGAGTTCGCTCGTCGGCCACCTTTTCGTCATGTACCTGGGTAGCCATTACGAACAGCTAGTGCTGCTGACGTGCTTGTGGTTAGACCTACTGCCAGCGTACTGTCGAGTCTTTAGAGTCCTACACAGAGGGTTCCCTAGTTCAGGCAAAAGATCTAGATGTCGTAAGTTGTTACGGTAGGGTTTCGATCATGTTCATGTACTGGCTACACGAATGATAATCGGAAGGATAATACTGGTAGGCTTTGGTTTAAGCCGGATACCGGTATTATATTATTGGATTATTTGTATTCGTATTTTTCGGAATACGAATACGGGTATACTTATACGGTATACGGTGAGGTGTATTCTTGTAATTGTACAAGAGCACCTTCTAGAAGGAGACACCTCATAATAGGATTTTTATCTTGTGAAAATAAAAATATGAGGTGGAATTAGGAGAATTGTCAAAGCATGGGTGAAGGAATGGCTCTTTGTATTTTTTATTCATTTGGGATTACTATTCAATTATGGTGCATTATTTTAGAGATAAAATAATACACACCTATATTATTTCCATGAGCCATATCTTTTTCCATGGTTGATTTTTCCTCATATCACACTTTCATCTTCGCTCTCATAATTATCTCCTTCTTCAAACTCTAAGTTTTACCCTTCACATGAGTTGTGAATCAAAAGCTTAGGGATCACTTTAATCTTCTACTTAATCTCTACATCATCTAAGTAATAATTTCTAGCACACTTGATTTCTTAGTTAACTCTTGTGAGGAGTTTGAAGCTTGTTCTATAGCTCACGGGTGGATCATCTATGACATAGAGGTGACCGGAGACCGAGTTCCTTTCAAGCATCCAAGGAGCCTAGGAGTCGCATCCAAACGAAGACCCGAAGGACCGAATCTTAAGGTATAACCCCCTATCATACTAGATAAGATCTCTAGATAGGGTTTCTAGTCATGGTTTAGCACAAGATCTAGGTTTAAAGTGGGTGTTGCATGCAAGAAAATTTTTGTTTGCCACTTCCTCCTCCTCACAAGAGTTGTGAGGGTGTGCAACATCCACTAACAAGTATTCTATTGGAATTACAAGAATACCCCCCACTGTATATGCATACCCGTATTCGTACTACAAAAATTACAAATATCAAGAGATAAAAAATCCAATAGTATAATACTAGAATGCGGCTTAATTCTAAGCCCACAAGTATTATCCATCCGAACAAAATCCATGTAGCTTGTACATGTATATGATCGAAACTCTGCACGTAAAACCATACGGCCTTTACATCGTTTCGCCTGAACCAGAGAAACCCTCTGTGTGGGACTCTAAAGACTTTACAGTACGCTGGCTATGGGTTTAACCACAAGCACATCAGCGGCACTAGCTGTACAAAATGGCTACCCTGGTACCTGCCGAAAAGAAGGCCGACGAGCAAACTCATCTGAACTCCTACTGAGCCTATCCGTGACAATCTCCGTACAGTCTGGTCTGTTCGTCTGAGAGTATCGCATGCTGGGTGGTCTAGGGAGTCGAAAACGTCAGACCCCTAATAACCTGACAAGTTGTGCCGATGTGGCTTAAGACCATACGAAAATCTACTGATCTAACTATCAGTAATTCTCAACCCGCTCTGACCAGAGACTTATCGTGTTAGCCAACTGAACACAGCGCGACATCGACTACTTATACCGGGATAGACGAATCTCTAACAATCGCTCACTGCTTTCATATGGCTCGGGACTGTACCCAACTAAAAGCTGTTTGCACGACTCAGTAGATCCGTGGTAGGGTAGTAATCAAAGCACAGTGGGAACTCACACAAGACAAATGACAACCTCAGGTCAACAGACTATCTGTACTTATGTCACCAAAGAACTACTATCTATCGAATGGTATAATACCATATAGCCAGTTCTCAGCGAGTTCGTCCAGTATACTCACCCCCAGTGAGCACCTGTATACGATCTTAAGTGCCAAAGATCAATGGCTGTGGGACCAACCATCGCCTCTCGTCGGGGTCTAGAAACGTATACACCAGTCTACTCTGGAGTATTGATGCCCTGTCTCGATACTCGCATGACTAGGGATATTTAAGGATGTGCTTATGGACTACCCAACCACCGTATGTATGATAGTCATCATAACGCTGGTAGTCAAGCAATGATCCTATAGGCTTTATCAACATATATTAACGATACGTTAGTAAAACATATACACATGTTAAGATAAATACAAACAAAATAGCATACTATCATATCGAGCAAGATTGTCCTGTACATACATATGTCTAAACATCCATTTGTATACATATACAATAATGGCCTCTAGGGCATATATATTCAACAATCTCCCACTTACACTAAGGCTATATATTGGCGTATCGAGTTCCCAATGTCTGCACTAGGGCCAGTTGTTGGCGTATCATATACCCAACATCTCAAATAGTCTCTTAAATTTTTCTTGAGGGAGGGCCTTGGTTAATCGATCCGTCGTGTTCTCTTTGTGTCTACTCTCCACACCTCGATCTCCCTGCGATCAATGACCTCCCTGATCAGGTGATACCGCCTTAAGATGTGTCTGGATTTATGATGGGACCGTGGTTCCTTCGCTAAAACCTGTTGGGGTTCCTAGCGCCCTGGCCATTTACCATGGCCGATTGCGGAACAAAAATTTTGGTGTTAAAAAAAACATGGCGCTAGAAACAACTATCTAGAATTGAATCCAAATATGAAACTAGCAATCAAAAGGTGTCTAACTATTGTGATAGAGTGTTATACCGAACGAACCAAGTCCTTTGGTCTTCCACAATCTCCCTTAGCTCCTTGAGGTCCTTTGAATCAAGCTCGGCCGCCGGTTTTCCTCCGTCGAAGATGATCCACCCGAGGGATGTAGCTCATGGATCTAGCTCCACATAAAAGATCAAGTGAAATAATTAGGGATTCTAGATGGCTAGTATAGAATGCCTAGCATGTATTGGAGTGTTCTAAGTGTATCTCTACCTTACCTTCTCTCTTGATTCTCAACACATGAGAGGGTAGAGTGGAGGTTGAAGATGAAAGTGGAAGAAGCTCAAGAAATGTAGAGAGGGAGTGAAGCTAATGGTGAGGATAATGCTAACTCAAAAATGAACCATGCAACCATTGCATCAACTTAGGAAAAAAAGAAATGAAGCATTGTTTTATAAAACACATTTTTCCATTTTAATATTCAATCCATGCTTGAATAGTTTACACAAATGAATTAATAATTCATTGTGCACACTATGCAAGCATTGTTCTCAACATACTCCCCTCTCTCAATTATCCACCTCATTATCCATTTAAAATAAATTGTCAAATCCAAAATTAGGTGTCCACCGTCTAGAATGTTTTCCATATAAATACGGATTACATTATACAGTATATACATACCTGTATTCGTACCGAAATACGAATACCCAAAGAGACAGAATAACACAAAGAAAATAATACTAAAATATACATATCGAAATACATATACGTAAATTATTAAATCGATACCTGATTTAATAATCCGGCTCAATCCCGAGCCGGCTAGTATTATCAACTGTCCGATCGAAAGTCCGGGTATATAGTACAATCAACTGATTAGAACCCTGCACGTATCCAATACGGCTACTACATCGTTTCGCCAGAACCAGGGAAACCCTCTGTATGGGACTCTAAAGACTCGTCAATACTCTGGCAGTGGGTTTAACCACAAGCACGTCAGCGGCACTAGCTGTACGTAACGGCTACCCAGGTATTGAACGAAAGGAAGGCCGACGAGCAAACTCATCTGAACCCCTACTAATCCTGTCCGTGACAATCTACATGCAATCCGGTCTGTTTGTCTAAGAGTATCGCATATCAGGTCTAGGGGGTGGATAATGTCAGACCCCTAATAACGCGATATTTCGTGTCGGTATGAAGCCCATCACCCACTGAGAAACTGAAAGTGTTTGTTAGTACCACCACTGGGTTTTACTAGCATCAAACATGCCATTATAAATTTTTTTGGGGTGCTAATTAACACTAAATAAGAATCGAAACTAGATGATTAGGGTTTAACTATAATATCATAAAAACTATACTAAGAGAAAGGATGCTACAACCTTTGTAGTCCGTATCCTTCTCTTCTAAAGCTCCGGGTTGTAGTCCCTATGACTCCACTAGGCTCCACTTAAAGAAAGAACAAGCTTCCTTTGATGACCTTCGTGCCGAAGATGATCCACCCGAAGCTCTACTAATCCAAGACAGCTCTTCACTGAACTCTTTTGTGAAGGAAACGCGCTACACTTAATTGCTAATAAAGTGTAGGATGGTGAAGTAGGGGTTTTGTTTGCTCACTAAAATTCTCACAAGCTCAAGGGTTCACAACTTATGTAAGGGGTTGATCTTGGAGGAGGCGAGGAGGAAGATGAAGAGAGATAGAGAGAAGAACCCATCACATGAGCCCAAGTGTGGAAATAGAACAAGTGTCTAACCAATTGTGTAGAATGGCTTTACATTTTACTTCACTTATTGAAGATGTTAGTGATATATGCCCTAGAGGCCATTATTGTATCATACTAGATTGTATATTACTTAATGGAAGCATGTGATATACATGGATAAAGTAACAGTCTTGCTCGAAATGGTAGTATGCTACCTGGTTTGTTTCTGTCTCAATATGTGCATGTGTTTTCTTAGCATATCGCTTATACATATTGGTAGAGCCCTTAGGATCTTTGCTTGATTACCAGCGTTGTTATGGATGTCACACTAGTGGGGGCTGGGTAGTCTATAAGCACATCCTATACAGGTCCCTAGTTGTAGGATTATCGAGACGGGGGCATCGATACTCCAGAGTAGACTAGTCCATACGCTTCTCATCCCAGCAGGGGAGATGGTCTGTCCTACAGCCATCAGTACGTCATACTGGAGATAGTATGCAGGTATTCATTAAGTTATGAGTACACTGGACAAGACTCGTCGGGAACTGTTGGTGGGTATTATACCTATCTTCGGGTAGCAGTTCCTAGGTGACATGAGTACAGCTTTGTCCGTCGACTTGACACTGCTACTTTGCCTCGAGTGTGTTCCCACTGTACTTTGATTAGTACCCCACCACGGCTAAAAGGAGTCGTGCAAACAGGTAGTAGTTGGGTGCAGTACCAAAGCACTTGGAGGCAGTAGCGGTTAGATAGGATTCGTCTCTCCCGATGCTGGGGGTTGATATCGCGCTGTGTTCGGAAGGCCATTACATAATGTCCTTGGCCAAGGCAAGCGAGATTTACTGGTAGGTATTCCGGTAGTTTCTCACGGTGTTTTGGTCTACATTCCGACATGAATTATTGCGTTATTAGGGGTCTGACGATTACCGCCCCCTAGGCCCGATATGCGATACTCTTAGACGAACAGACCGAACTGTACGGAGATTGTCACAGATAGGCTCAGTAGGAGTTCGGATGAGTTAGCTCATCGGCCTTCTTATCGACACATACTTGGGTAGCCGTTACGTGTAGCTAGTACCGCTTGCGGCTTGTGGTTAAACCCACTGCCAGCGTAGTGTCGAGTCTTTAGAGTCCTACACAGAGGGTTTCCCTGCACCAGGAAAAAGGTGTAGAGGTCGTATGGTTTTACGGCAGGGCTTCGATCACTTACGTGTACTTGTACGTGTATGATGACCGGGCAGATAATATTAGTCGGCTTTGGTTTAATCTAGATCCTGGTATTATATTGATGGATTATTTTCGTCTCTTTTTATTTGTATTCTTCGGAATACGAATGCGGGTATGCTTATACGGATGAGGGGTGTTCTCTTAATTTATCGGGAAAGCTTCTAGAAGGAGATGCCTAATTAGGGTTTTTATTTTTCTTTGGTGAAATTAAAACCTAATTTGGGTGGAAGAAAATGACATGGAGATATTTGTTGGATGAAGGGTGAGTCATAACTTGACAAAATATATATTTTGAAGCATGGAAATATTTGTGAGATATTTATTTCATCAAATATCATATGCTTCATTATTCTATTCTCATGAGAGATGCTTTATTCTTCACAAGCTATTTTCCTCACTTGCTTTTCCTCAAGCTTCATCTTCTTCAACAAAACACTAGACCTCTCATGAGTTGAGAATCCTAGGGTTCCAAGAGACAAATCAATCCATCTTCTCACTCTACACAACCTAGGACATCTAGTTTAGCGAGCTACATGCCATAGTTATCTCGGATTTGAGGTAGGAGCTCGGACATCTTGTTTAGCGACATCGCAATAATTAGCCTTAAGTGCAAGTGGGAGATTGTTGGTTATAGTGCCCTCAAGTCAATTATTGGATCACAGCCACATGAATGCAATGATTGAGGGAGGACCTATACCGGAAGAACAGTCTTACTTGAGATGATAGTATGCTATCTGGTTTGATTTTATCATCGTGTACATGCTTCAGGTGACATTAAAGATCACTATTACATGTTGATAGAGCCCATAGGATTCATGCTTGACTTCCAGCAGTATGATGGCGATCATATATGTGAGAGTTGGGTGGTTTATAAGCACATCCTTAAAATGTCCCTAGAAGTGGGAGTTTCGAGACTGGGTATCGATACTCCAACAGTAGACTAGTGTATACGGATCGAGACCCCGACGAGGGGCGGTGGCCGGTCTCACAAGCCATTGGTGTTAGTTGGTTTACCTAAGATGTATACAGGTGCTCATTGGGTTATGAGTACACCGGACGGACTCGCCGGGACATGCTGGTTGGTATTATACCTATTGTCAGATAGCAGTTCCCAGGTGACATGTGTACAGGTTAGTCTATCGACCTGAGATCGTTATTTGTCTTGTGTGAGTTCCTACAGTGCTTTAATTACTACCCTACCACGGCTCAGAGGAGTCGTGCAAACAGGTTTTAGTTGAGTATAGTCCCGAGCTACATGGAGGCAGTGAGCGGATCGTCAGGGGATTCGTCTCTCCCGATATTGGGGGTTGATGTCGCGGAGTGCACGGGTGGCCATCACCAGAAATCCTCGGCTGGGGTAGACGAGAACTACTGATTCAGATCAGTAGTTTCTTGGTTGGTGATAGGTTTCATGTCGACAATAAACGTCGCGTTATTAGGGGTCTGACTTTATCCACCCCCTAGACTCGATATGCGATACTCATGGACGAACGAACCGGACTGTACGGATATTATCACTGTCGGGCTCAGTAGGGTTTCAGGATGAGTTCGCTCGTCGGCCTCCCTTTCGCTCAATACCTGGGTAGCCGTTACGTACAGCTAGTGCCACTGACGTGCTTGTGGTTAAACCTGCCAGCGTATTGACGAGTCTTTAGAGTCCCACACAGAGAGTTTCTCCGATTCGGGCGAAACGTCGTAGAGGCCGTGTGTTTTTATGGCAGGGTTCGATCATATACATGCACTAGTGCACGGACTATGATCGGTCGGATAATACTAGTAGGCTTTGGTTTAAGCCGGATCCTAGTATTATATTTTTGGAATATTTTCGTCTCGTTGTATTCGTATTCAGTCGGAATATGGATGCAGGTATGTATATACGGATGAGGGGTATTCTTGTAATTCCGTTACGAGTTTACTTTTGAAGTTGCCACTCTCTTTTAGGTTTAAACATTTAGTTTTAAATGTTTGATAATTGTGAAATGAATTTTTCATGTGTTTATTTTTTGTGAGAACAAATTTTGGCTTGATTTTTTTGTGAGGGATATTCGTGAGCTATGGTAGGCATTTGTTGTGCTGGCTAGTTGTGAGGGATGGGCAATTCGTAGGCAAGTGTTGAGTCATGGGTTGGCATTAATGAGTTTTGTCTAGTTAAAGATATTTTTCTTTGGATAACTTTTGTGGTGGGTGGCTGTGGATTGTTTTGGTAGTGGGTAATTTTTAGTTGCTTAATTTAATCACATTCACCATAACCACTACAATCAACACAACACACAAAACCACAAAGAAGATTTTCGAAAATGCCTCAGCCACTTCTTTTTCATTGTTTCAAGTCTTGGCCAAAATTTCATATGCTCACATTTTTCCCTCACTTGGAAACTTCATTCAACTCCACCCAAACCCATGGGTGCTTTGAGACAAAGTATTCACACATTATCTCTACTTCATCTTGGGTATCTAGGCTAGCAAACTGGATGCCCGAGTTTCTTTGGTTTTGAAGCGGGAGCCCGTATTACTAATCCTCAACGTGGATTGTCTTCGACGAGGGAGACCGGAGACCGAACTTGATCGAGAAAGCCGCGGGGAGCTTAGGACAGAGGTTGAAGACCGAAGGACAAGGATCGATCGGTATAACCACTATAAACTCCTTTTATAGTTTACTAGTATAAGGTTAATGGTTCAATCCGGGAATCGGGTTCCGTTAGCGTCAGGTTTAAAAAAAATTTTGTTCCGCGTTTGGCCACGGATTGATGGCCGGGTCATATAGTCTAGAACAGCAGTAATGGCAAGTCTGGGTAAACAAGAACCTCCCTGTCACCGTCTTTGAGGATACTGAAGTACCTCTCGGGTGCCTGAGGTTACCCACCATATCTGCGGAGTGGCTAATGGAATGTCAAACCTGATTGAATCTTTAGCTTCTAATAAATTTTCAGTAATTGTTTGTGGTTCTGGAATCACTTTCTGTTCTACCATACTCCCACCACTGTTTTATGGGAAAAAATCCATTTTACTAAAACTGTGGCGAGTCAAGAACAATATCACTATTGATCTTCCAGATGGTAGAAAGTTAACCCTCGTCATAGCCCGGGATAACCCACAAACTGCCATTACAGAAACATGCCTTGAGTTATCCAGAGTCTGGATTTAAGCATAAGCCAGACAACTCCATATACCTTAACTTCGTTAAGATATGAACCATTCTATATACAATATAGAAACAGAGGCACTGATTTAATTGGAACCAGATTCAAATCATGCTGATGTCTCCGGTTCATGTCAACTAAATGGAGAGAGGCCGATCAAAATTACTCAACTTAGGAGTGCATCCAGATATGAGTAACCTGAAAGAGAAGAAAGTTCTCAAAACCATTACTATCAACTGAATACTAAAAACAAATATCTACATCTTGCAACGCATGGTTCTTTACTTTATTCTTGTACCTATAACTTCTCAAAACTTGGACCTTGCATTTCTACGAATTACTTGTCTAAAACTGGAGAAGTCACAAGTAAACAGAATATGGTACGAGTACCAACCCCTCTGTCCTAATGGATACTGGACAACATACAATACTTTGTATAAGTCCACTGAGTTGAATAACTCAAACCCTGTGCGTCGTAGGTTGAAAACTGTACTATGGTTAAGAAGAATTACACGGCTGTTTAATGCTCCTTACCTAACCATCAACTGATATAGGTAAATGTCATGGACATAATTTCAAAAAGTTATATCTCACTTTATGAAATAAACGTACAGATATATCAGTTTGAAATTGGTGTATAACAACGGATATTAAAAACCAAATATTTGCCGTCAGGCAAACAACCCCAGGTGATTTTCTCAAATATCACCAATTACAACGAATTCCGATATAATGAGGATGATCGCCTAATTACCAATAACTTACTCCAACTCATCATCTGTAAAACCATACAGGTGTGAGAATCAAACCTGGTAAATACATACCCTAGAGTAAGGATCTAATTGGGAAATCAGTTTTCAATTAACAACATATAGTGAAACTGAAACATGAAAATGTTTCAAAAAGGTATCCGGGTATTCCTAGTAATGCCTCTTCCATTATCCAGATTCATGACTATAACCTTATATTTCCTTACCATCTGTCTAAATCCTTTTATTTGTTTTTACTCATTACCTTCTGTACACCACCGTTAGGCTAAATGGTTTTCTTCCTTCCTTACCAGTCGGCACCAGCCTATGGTTTGGAAGAAGACTATCCAATAAGCGTAATAGGTGTACTCTCCTAATCTTAGGAGTACTCGCAACCTGATATATGGTGAAGATAAAAGACAACTGAATAATCCTTATTCTATTTCTCCTGAACCAGAATCCATCCTCGAACTCGAACAAGTTCCTTCGAGTATGATGGATTATCCAATAACTGTGGATCTTCGTAGTGATACGGGGTGTTCTGGAGAAATTCAAAGGTAAAGTAGGAGTGGCGATGATATACGCGGTTTGGTCGTGAATGATAGCAGTCGCAATTTACTTTGCCCTCTTTCTAATCCCTTTATTTGTCTTTACTTATTACCTTTTGTACACCTTACTTAAGCTAATTGGTTTTCTTCCTTCCCCACCTTTCGGCACCTGCCTATGGTTTGGAAGAATACTATCCAATAAGCGCAATAGGTGTATCCTCTCCTAATCCTTGGAGCCCCCACAACCTGAGAAAATGTAAAAGGAGAAGACAACTGAATAGTCCTATTCATTTTTTCCAGAACCGGAAACTATCCTCGAATCCGAAACAAGTTTCTTCGAGTTCGTATGTAACTATACGATGGTCATATCCAATGAAATGTGGATCTTCGTAGTGATACGGAATGTTCCGGAGAAAAGGAAAGGGTAAAAGAAGGAGTGGAAATGATGTATGCAACTCTGATAATCTAAAGGCCGGTGTTTTAAGAAGGTTCGGTTAACTTGTGTTGGATATGTATGCCCCAGAGGCCATTATTGTATAGTACTAGTTTGTATAATACATTTTGGAAGCTTGAGATATATACACGGATTTACGACAGTCTTGCTCGATATATTAGTATGCTACTTGGTTTGTTTCTATCTTAATATGTGTATATGTTTCTTTTAACATATCGCTAATACATATTAATGGAGCCCTTAGGATCTTTGCTTGACTACCGGCGTTGTAATGGCGATCACACTAGTGGGGGTGGGTAGTCTATAAGCATATCCTTATTTTGGTCCATAGTCGTAGGATTATCGAGACTGGGCATCGATACTCCAGAGTAAACTAGTGCATACGCTTCTCATCCCAGCAGGGGAGATGCTCTGTCCCACAGCCATCAGTACGTCGTACTGGAGATGGTATGCAGGTGCTCGTTAGGTTACGAGTACACTGGACAGGACTCATCGGGAACTGTTGGTTGGTATTATACCTATCGTCAGTTAACAGTTCCCAGGTGACATGAGTACAGCTTAGTCCGTTGACTTGACACTGTCACTTCGCCTCGAGTGTTTTCCCACTGTTCTTAGATTACTACCCTACCACGGCTCTATTGAGTTGTGCAAACAGGTAGTAGTTGCGTGCAGTCTCGAAGCACTTGGAGGCAGTGAAGGTTAGACAGGATTCGTCTGTCCCGGTATTGGGAGTTGATATCGCGCTGTGTCTAGGAGAGCCATTACACATAGTCATCCCTGGCCAGGGCAAGCGAGATTTACTGGTAGTGTTTCCAGTAGTTTCTCAGGGTGTTCAGGGCTACAATCCGACACAACTTGTACCGCTATTAGGGGTCCGACGTTTACCACCCCCTAGGCCCAACATGCGATACTCTTAGACGAACAGACTGGACTGTACGGAGATTGTCACATTCAGGCTCAGTAGGAGTTCGGAGAGGTTCACCTCATCGGTCTTCTTATCGGCACCTACCTGGGGACCGTTACGTACAGCTAGTACCGCTTGCGGCCTATAGTTAAACCCACTGCCAGCGTAGTGTCGAGTATTTAGAGTCCCACACAGAGGGTTATTCGCCTTTGGGCAAAATAGAGTAAAGGTCGCAAGGTTTTGCGACGGGGTTCATTCACATCCGCGCACTTGTGCAGGTTTGGTTTCCGGGAAGTTATTACTAGCGGGCTTTTGTTTAAGCCAGATCCTAGTATTTGTTTTTGGCTTGGTTTTGTCTCATTGTATTCGTGTTCCTCGGAACACGGATGCGGGTGTGTATGTACAGTTGACAGAGGCAGAGGAATCTCATTAGGGTTTTTGACAGTTGAATTTTTCTAAACCCTAATGAGAATGAGAAATATGATTAATAATATTAATTAAAGATAATTGTGCTATGGTTTGGTTGACCATTTGACTTTGGTTGACCATTTGACTTATGTTAACCTTTTGACCATGATCATTTCTTTTGCAAGATGCTTCTTGATTCTTGCAAATTGCATTTAATGTGAAATGATAATGGTCATACCAACTAACCATCATAATTTCTTTTAATTATTATTGTTATTCTCATATCACTCATATGAGAGCATGGTTGTATTATGGATGCTTATTCTCTCATGAGCTTTCTCTCTCATGGTTTTGCTCTCCCTCTTCCTCTCTTAAAGCTTTAATCTTTCATGTGTTGAAAATCAAAAGCTCTTGAGACTAAACTACCAAAATACTTCTCTACTCACTCTAGGGTTCTTAGTCTAGCAAGCCAAGCACTCTAGTTACCTCTTGGTTGAGGTAGGAGCTCAAGATAGAGGCCTTCGGGTGGATCTTTCTTCGGCAAAGAGAAGACGAAGAGGAGGAGCCGTCTACACCACTTCAAGGAGCAAGCAAGAAGGAGGACCACAACAAGAAGAGAAGGAGTTCAAGAACTAGGTATAACCATCTAACCTTGTTGCTAGAACTCTATGTTAGTTTGTTAGTTTTTGTTTAGCAAAGATCCTTCATGGTTGGTCCATGTTACCTTGTGAGAAAATTTTGATTTTTACCTATTCCGCCTCCCCGAAAGTACTGGGGTGGGTAACATAGACCTAACAGTGGTATCAAAGCCTAGCTAAACAACAACTAACATGTTAGCAAAGTGTTTAGAACTTCGATCCGGAAAAAATCGCAAAATACATCAAATTTTAGTGTTTTCTGCCGTTTTTAAAAACAGGTCTAAAAATATTTCCAGAGACCTGAAAAATACAAGCAGGATTTTTAGAGAAAACTGAAGAAATTTGGGGGCCTGAGTCACTCAGAAGACCACGAATCCGCGGCCGATCCAAGCGATCCGCCGCGGATTCGCTTCCGAGTTAACTCGGCTGCGCACCAAATTTCTTCTGGGTTCTCTGTGTTGATTTTGTGATTTTTAAGATGATTTGTTTCTGCCCAGATTCTTCAGAGAACAGTATTGTATTTGGGGTAGTTTCAAATTGAAATTTTGATTGAAGTTCTATAAACTTTAGCTAATTGGTTGTATCTGTAATGTGATATATGTACTGAACGTCGACTAATCGCTATACGTCGATTAGTGGGAGTTGTGCATATCTGTGATCTGTGATGTTGGATTGTGTATATGAACATGTTGGATTGTCGCGGATGAATAGCCGGGGTTTGTGAGATGAGAGTTTATTTATCTTTCATTTGATGTAAATTGTAAATTGATGTAAAAAAAATTTTTATGGCCGCACATCCAGGTTAAGGTTATAGCCGCCATTGTATATTATTTCTTTTACTGTTTTTGCTCCTAGGATAGACCCAAGGAGGGGTGCACAAACTACCGGGTACTTTGAAATGCCGAGTGGCCTACTCACGTTGTTGAGGGAGGTTGCTTCACTTCGGGTACTTGGCGGGTAGTTTTCCGCACCCGTAGGGGTCTAGGGTGGGGTTTGGCTATTCATCGCGACCGTGTAATCCGTCTTTCGTTGCAGGCTCGAACGAAATGTGGATTCCTAGCATATCCAATGTGTTCATCTGTGATCTGGAATGGCTATCATTGCATATGACGAATGTATATATCTATATATGATATCTAGTAGACGTTGCTTATGTTTTGCATCCGCGCTAGTCCAGTCCCCGCTCTGTCGTTACTTAAGTAACCTAACGGGTGATGACGGGGCCCCGTGGCGAATGCGGATGGCATAAGCGTACGTTATATTTTCGTTGTTTTTTGCAATGGTAGGATTAATTGATGGGACGCATTATATTAATGCAAAGAAAAACAAACCTAAAAGATGTTGTTGGAACAATTTTCAAAAAGTTGTTATTGCAAGGACGTTCTCTTTTGTTTTGCACAGAGGTATTCGGTTATGAATACCCAGCAACTCATTCGACGAGGCAAGGGCCGAGATCCCTTCATCGGGAGTGACCCCTTGGACAGAAGTTTGCGTCAGGGTAATAACTTCACTATAGTCGATTATTCTTGCTTTGAATCAAGGTATTCAGTTTGGAATATCCTGCACCTCATTCGACGAGGAAAGAGCCAAGATCCCTTCACCGGGAGTGACCACTTTAGCAAAAGTTTTTGCCACTATATATTTCTAAAACCACTCAGGTTCCTTCAACGATATCAAGTTCATTACGTTAATGGGTTTTTCGCTAATAACCCAGCCGTAGCCCTCCGTCATTTCTTACAAGTAACACTTAGTATTCGTGCTGCGTTTGTTGACTCCGTCAAGGCGTAGTGTACGGTAGCTGAGTGGTGCTTGTTTGTAGCACTATATGGGATTGGTTAGGACAGTCGTATAAACTTGTTGACTCTGTCAAGGATTATGCGGGTGGGTTTAATGCAATCCAGATAATGACGGGTTGAACTTGACTAAGACTCTTTGAATTGTTGACTCCGTCAAGGTCACTAGGGTCCTAGGGGCAAAAACCACATCGGGAGTTTCAAATATACAGGAAACTTGCAGATTTAGAATACCTTCTGGAGTATGGTGACTAGAGTGGATTCCATCTAGGTCATCACACAATGATAGTTGGATCCCGATCCCACTGATGAGTTGGATTACTCTCGGGAGATTATTTCACTTAACAATCAATGCTATAAACCAAGCAGGTGTCTAGAACGGTGTCAGCGGGGCTACGCCTCCAGGGAAAAGAGGTTATATAATTAAGGAACTTCGCGAAAGCGTTGAAAAACCACCCTCGAAGTACCAACACTAGACTGGCTGAAAGGTTAAGCAAGTATTCTGACGTGCGATTAATCCTGACTAGTTCTTCTTTTAGGGTTTGAAGAAGAATTTGAGGAAACAGTGGAAGCCATCCTGGTTAGATAAATTAATAAACCAATCTAATCCTGCAAGAGTGCACGCTGAGTGTTTCTTTTCTCTCTCTCCAGGTAGCAACCATTTCACGCCCTAATTAAGATAATAAAATGTATCGCTTGACCAATCCGAATTCTTATTCGGGGCTGGGAAACATCGGTTTGGCTCTAACTTATGATAGCAATCATAAGTATGAGCAAGGGAAAGAGGATTGTATGGATTCCAAGGTGACCCAGTTGAAGAAGAAGCATAGTTTTGCATCTACTTCAGGTGTTCTTGTAATTGAGAACTGCTTTTCGATCAGCCCTACCTCCTGGGTACTTGATACCGGATCAGGATCTCATATCTGTAATTTATTGCAGGGACTGAGAAAAAGTAGAAAAGTTGCACCTGGTGATATGTCCCTCAGGGTAGTGAACAGAGCACTAGTTAATGCTGCAGCCGTCGGTAAATTAGTGTTGCCAAATAGCAATACTATGATTTTGAACAATTGCTACTATGTACCTTCTATGGTTTGCAACATCATATCAGTTTCTTTACTCGATAAAAATGGATATAACTTTGTTCTTGATAGAAATATCATGAACATTTACCTTGATAAGGTACTGGTTGCAGAAGGTACACCGTGTAATGGTATCTATGTTCTAAATCAGAATATAGCTCTCAATGTACAAAACACACGCAAGAGGAAGAGTTCAGATACGAATGAATCCTACTTGTGGCATTATAGACTTGGTCATATCGGAGAGAAAAGTCTAAGTAAGTTGCATAAAAATGGACTCTTGAATACGTTCGAGTTTTCATCTTATGAAACTTGTCAGTCTTGTCTCAAAGGAAAGATGACCAAATCTCCGTTCACCGGACATGGAGAAAGAGCAACAGAGCTCTTGGGACTCATACACAGTGATGTATGTGGTCCAATGTCTATACATGCAAGGGGTTAGTTCTCATACTTCATCACATTCACTGACGATCTCTCTAGGTTCGGATATGTGTATCTACTGAAACACAAATCTGAATCTTTTGAGAAATTCAAGGAATTCAGAAACGAAGTAGAGAACCAGACTGGCAAAAGTATCAAGATCCTCCGATCGGATAGGGGAGGGGGTACTTAAGCAAGGAATTCCTAGATTACTTAAAAGAGAATGGAATTCTCTCTCAGCTTACTCCTCCTTATACACCACAGCACAACGGTGTATCGGAGCGGAGGAATCGTACCCTATTGGATATGGTTCGCTCCATGATGAGTAGTGCTGAGTTGCTTCTTTCATTTCGGAGACATGCGCTTCATACAGCGGCATACCTACTGAACTACGTTCCATCCAAATCTTTGCCTAAGACTCCATATGAAGTATGGAGTGGACGAAATCCATATCTTAAGCGATTTACGATATGGGGTTGTCCGGCCAATGTGAAAACACAGAAACCGGACAAGCTAGAGGCACTGTCAGTTCTATGTAAATTTATGGGATATCCTAAAGATTCACTAGGATATCTGTTCTACCACAGTGAGGAACAGAAGGTGTTTGTATCTCGCCATGCTACCTTTTTAGAAAGGGAGTTTCTTGCAAAAGAAACTAGTGGGAGTTCGGTAGAACTGGGAGAAATCCATGAACCACAAAATGTAACTGAAAATTTAGAGGAACCAGTGGATTCAATAACCCCAGACGATCCTCAGCCACTCCAAAGATCTGGTAGGATTTCTCATCCGCCCGAGAGATACTACGGTTTTCTCATAGACGAGGATCGAGAGGATTGCATCTTGAAAGAAGATGACCCTACCAGTTTCAGGAAGGCCATTATCAGTAGGGACTCTGATAAGTGGCTGGATGCTATGCGATCCGAAATGGAGTCCATGTACACCAATAAAGTGTGGACCTTGGATATTGCTCCACCTGGGGTAAAACCCGTTGGATGTAAATGGATCTACAAAAGGAAACTTGGTGTAGATGGGCAGGTAGAAACCTATAAGGCTAGACTCGTTGCAAAAGGTTTTCATCAAAGACCTGGTGTGGACTATGACGAAACTTTTTCTCCAGTGGCTATGCTCAAATCCATCCGGATCCTACTTGCCATTGCTGCCTTCCATGACTATGAAATCTGACAGATGGACGTAAAAACAGCTTTTCTAAATGGCAGTTTGGAAGAATGCGTTTATATGGATCGGCTAGATGGTTTTGTAGACAGTGGGAGCAGTGGGAAGGTGTGCAAGTTTCTTAAATCCATTTATGGATTAAAGCAGGCATCGCGGAGCTGGAACATCTGTTTTTGATGAAGCAATCAAGGAATTTGATTTTATCAAGAACGAAGATGAACTTTGTATCTATAAGAAGATTGTAGGATGAACTGTCGCGTTCCTAGTCTTGTACGTGGATGACATTCTTTTGATAGGAAATGACATTCCTATGCTACATTCGGTCAAGTTATTCTTATCACAAAGGTTCTCCATGAAAGACCTGGGTGATGCCTCATATATTCTGGGGATCAAGATCTACAGAGATAGATCCAAGAGATTACTGGGACTTTCGCAGTCCAGGTACATAGAGACCATACTAAAGAGATTTAGTATGGAAGATTCCAAATGCGGTAATATACCAGCATTGCACGGAATCACCCTCTCCAAGAAGATGTCTCCCAAGACTAACGAGGAGAGGGTTCGCATGAGTATTATACCCTACGCTTCGGCGGTAGGATCTATAATGTATGCGATGCTATGTACAAGGCCAGATGTAGCTTACGCACTAAGCGTGGTGAGCCGGTATCAGTCAGACCCAGGTGAGAACTACTGTACGGCAGTGAAGAACATTCTCAAGTACCTGAGAAGGACTAAGAAGATGTTCTTGGTTTACGGTAATGGAGACCTCATGGTCGAGTCCTATACCGATTCAAGCTTCCAGAGTGACAAGGACGACAACAAGTCTGTCTCGGGTTTTGTGTTTACCCTCAATGGAGGGGCGGTGTGTTGGAGGATTTCCAAACAGGATACCGTCGCAGACTCGACGATGGAGGCTGAATACATTGCTGCAAGCGATGCCGCAAAAGAGGCGGTCTGGATGAAGAAGTTCATTAGTGAACTTCAGGTGGTTCCGTCCATTGTTGACCCAATACCTTTGTATTGCGATAACAATGGGGCTATAGCTTTAGCGAAGGAACCAATGTCCCATCAGAAGTCCAGACACATCTTAAGGCGGTATCACCTGATCAGGGAGATCATTGATCGCTAGGAGATCGAGGTATGGAGAGTGGACACTAAAGACAACACGGCGGATCCATTCACAAAGGCCTTCCCTCGAACACAGTTCGAGCGACTTTTTGAGCTATTGGGTATGCAGTACGCCAGCAGCTGGCCTTAGTGCAGACGTTGGGTATGCGATACACCAATTACTGGCATTTAGTGCAAGTGAGAGATTGTTGGATATGTATGCCCTAGAGGCCATTATTGTATAGTACTAGTTTCTATAATACATTTTGGAAGCTTGGGATATATACATGGATTTATGACAGTCTTGATCGATATAGTAGTATGCTACTTGGTTTGTTTCTATCTTAATATGTGTATATGTTTCTTTTAACATATCGCTAATACATAATTATGGAGCCCTTAGGATCTTTGCTTGACTACCGGCGTTGTGATGGCGATCACACTACTGGGGAATGGGTAGTCTATAAGCACATCCTTATTTTGGTTCCTAGTCGTAGGATTATCGAGACTAGGCATCGATACTCCAGAGTAGACTAGTGCATACGCTTCTCATCCCAGCAGGGGAGATGGTCTGTCCCACAGCCATCAGTACGTCGTACTGGAGATGCTATGCAGGTGCTCATTAGATTACGAGTACACTGGACAAGACTCATTGGGAACTGTTGGTTGGTATTATACCTATCGTCAGTTAACAGTTCCCAGTTGACATGAGTACAGCTTATTCCGTTGACTTGACATTGTCACTTCGCCTTGAGTGTGTTCCCACTGTTCTTAGATTACTACCCTACCACGGCTCTATTGAGTCGTGCAAACAGGTAGTAGTTGGGTGCAGTTCCGAAGCACTTGGAGGAAGTGACGGTTAGACAGGATTCGTCTCTGCCAGTATTGGGAGTTGATATCGCGCTGTGTCTAGGAGAGCCATTACACATAGTCGTCCCTGGCCATGGCAAGCGAGATTTACTGGTAGTGTTTCCAGTAGTTTCTCAGGGTGTTCTGGGCTACACTCCGACATGACTTGTACCGCTATTAGGGGTCTGAAGTTTACCCCCCTAGGCCCGACATGCGATACTCTTAGACGAACAGACCGGACTGTACGGAGATTGTCACATTCATGCTCAGTAGGATTTCGGATGGGTTCACCTCATCGGTCTTCTTATCGGCACCTACCTGGGGACTGTTACGTAGAGCTAGTACCGCCTGCGGCCTGTGGTTAAACCCACTGCCAGCATAGTGTCGAGTTTTTAGAGTCCCACACAGAGGGTTATTCGCCTTTGGGCAAAACAGAGTAGAGGTCGCATGGTTTTGTGACGGGGTTCATTCACATCCGCGCACTTGTGCACGTTTGGTGTCCGGGCAGTTATTACTAGCGGGCTTTGGTTTAAGCCAGACCCTAGTATTTGTTTTGGGATTAGTTTTGTCTCATTGTATTCGTGTTTCTCGGAACACGGATGCGGGTGTGTATGCACAGTTGACAGAAGCAGAGGAATCTTATTAGGGTTTTTACGGTTGACTTTTTCTAAACCCTAATGAGAATGAGAAATATGATTAATAATATTAATTAAAGATAATCGTGCCATGGTTAGGTTGACCATTTGACTTTTGTTGACCTTTTGACCATGATCATTTCTTTTGCAAGATACTTCTTGATTCTAGCAAATTGCATTTAATGTGAAATGATAATGGTCATATCAACTAACCATCACAATTTCTTTTAATTATTATTGTTATTCTCATATCTCTCATATGAGAGCATGGTTGTATTATGGATGCTTATTCTCTCATGAGCTTTCTCTCTCATGGTTTTGCTCTCCCTCTTCCTCTCTTAAAGTTTTAATCTTTCATGTGTTGAAAATCAAAAGCTCTTGAGACTAAACTACCAAAATACTTCTCTACTCACTCTAGGGTTCTTAGTCTAGCAAGCCAAGCACTCTAGTTACCTCTTGGTTGAGGTAGGAGCTCAAGGTAGAGGCCTTCGGGTGGATCTTTCTTCGGCAAAGAGAAGACGAAGAGGAGGAGCCGTCTACACCACTCCAAAGAGCAAGCAAGAAGGAGGACCATAACAAGAAGAGAAGGAGTTCAAGAACTAGGTATAACCATCTAACCTTGTAGCTAGAACTCTATGTTAGTTTGTTAGTTTTTTTTAGCAAAGATCCTTCATGGTTGGTCCATGTTACCTTGTGAGAAAAATTTGACCTCCCCGAAAGTACCGGGGTGGGTAACATAGACCTAACAACTTGGTTACTGAGTTATAGTTTAGGGTCGGGACATGGTCTCTGCCAAAGAGAGAGAGAAAAGAAACACTCTGCGTGCTCTCTAACACAGATCAGAATGGTTAATCACTTTATCTAATCAGGATGCCTCCCAGTGTATCCTCAAATTCTCCTCCAAACATGAAAGAAGAATTAGTCCGGATCATCTAAAATCACCCGAGGAGTAAACCAACTCATCAGTGGGTATCGGGATCCAAATATCATCGCATGATAACCTGATGGAATCCACTCACGTTATCACACTCTAGAAGGTATGCGCATGCCTGGCAAGTTTCCTGTATGTTTGAAATTCCCGATGTGATTTTTTCCCCATGCTCTTATGACCTTGACTATGGCCAACAAATCATAAGTCACATGTTAAGTTCTACCCATCATTGTCCAGGTTAATTTGAACCCACTCGTACTCACCCTTAACTAGGGCCAACAAGGCTGTACGACTGTCCTAAACCAACGCATCTATCTATACAACAGAAAGGTAACAAACAGCTACCATATACTATGCCTTGACGAAGCCAACAAACATAGCATGAATACTAAGTGCTACCCGTCTGAAATGATGGAGGGCAACGAATGGTTTTTGGCGAAAAACCTTTAACATAATGAACTTGATATCGTTGAAGGAACCGGATAGCTTTTTACAAATATATAGTGGCGAAAACTTTTGCTAAAGAGGTCACTCCCGGTGAAGGGATCTCGGCTCTTTCCTCGTGGAATGAGGTGCAGGACATTCCCACTGAATATCGCGATGCAAAGCAAAATGTAATCGACTATAGTGAAGTTATTACCTTGACGCAAACTTCTGCCCAAGAGATCACTCCCGATGAGGGGATCTCGGCTCTTGCCTCATCGAATGAGGTGCTGGATATTCATAACTGAATACCGCTGTGCAAAACAAAAGAAAACGTCCTTGTAATAACAGATTTTTGAAAATTGTTCCAACAACATCGAATATGTTTGTTTTCCTTGCATTGATCTGAATCAACGCAGTCCTATCAATTAATCACGCCATAAAAGAACGAAAATATGATGTACATATATGCGATCCGCATTCGCCACTAGGTCCCGTCATCACCCGTTAGGTTACTTAACTAACGACAGAGCAGGGAATGGACTAGCGCGGGTGTAAAACATATACATCTACTAGTATATATATAGCAATATATAATAATCGCTCCAGGTATGATAAATGCAACATCATAAACAAGCGATAAGCATTACAGAACAATACAGATAATCTGGGAGCCCCGGGTTTCCTTTGAGCCACAAGTGAAACCCGACGTTCCCCCGGTCGTGTGGATAGCCTGTGCAATGAAAACCTAGATCCCTATGAGTGCGGCAAGTTACCCGCCAAAACTAGAAGTGAGGCAGCCCCCTTCATCAAAGTGAATGGGCCACCCGGCACTTCACGGAATCCGGTAACTTGAGCACCCCATCTTGGGTCAACCTGTACCCCCTACGAGTGCGGCGAATAGCCCGCCAATTCTAGAGTGAGGCCCCCTCCTTCTCAACGCCATGAAATACGGACCCGTTGCCCTCTAGAACCCGGCTATCCGTGCACTCCACAGCGGGGCAATCCCAGTACAGAAAATAAAATATGTACAACGGTGACATCGAACTCAACCCGGTCGTGCCCCAAACAAATAATATACAAACAGGAAGTGACGATAGTCCACATGCTGGACGCTCGTCCCGCGATATCAAATGTACAAATGAAACTAAACTGTACTAACATTGCAACGAAGCTATCCACCATGACGATTCCGGAACAAACACAGCACAACACATAACATCAACCTGAATGTCACGTTCGCAAACCCGTCTAAAAGAACTATAGCAATTAGACAAGTTGTACCGCTCTAATGACATTCACGGTCGCAGATTGAAATGTATGCACTGTAAACTTTAAACAATGTTAGAAATATCGACTTCGAAATAACCCTGAATAGCCCCAAACAAATAGATAAAACCATATCAAAACTGGGATAAACAAACAATACCACTGAACCAATATTCCAGAGCCCAGACCACACCCAAAATTTTAAACCCATATTCATAAAAGTGGCCGGCCAGCTCGGAATTTTGAGCAATGTGCTCGGTTCAATTTGTGTGAAATGGGCTGGTATTTTGGGTGCAGTCTAGTGGTCATCTAAGTAGTCTTCTGCAGTTGCTAAAATATTTTTAGAAGACCATTAAAAATTCGACAGAGAATGGAATATTCAGGGTATTGATTTGGAGTTGTTTCGGTTTTGATACTTTAACATCGTCTAAACAAACTAGTATACAGTTAATGGGTTGGCTCTGATACCATGTTGGGTTAGGCAGAGCCCCGGCCATCAATCCGTGGCCAAAAGCGGAACAAAAACTTTTAAAACCCGGCGCTAACGAAACCCTAATCGACGGATCGTACCATTAACCCTATACTAGTTATCAGAAAGGAGTTTAGAGAGGTATACCGATCGATCCGTGTCCTTCGGTCTTCAACCTATGCCCAAGCTCCTCACGGCATCCTCAATGATGTTCAGTCTCCGGTCTCCCTCGTCGAAGACGATCCACGTCGAGGATTAGTAATACGGGCTCCCGCTTCAAAACCGAAGCAACTCGTGCATCCAGTTTGCTAGCCTAGATACCCAAGATGAAATAGAGATAGTGTGTGAATACTTTATCTCAAAACACCCATGGATTCTCAACTAATGAGAAGGATGGGTGGAGGTTGAAGAAGATGCCCATAGGTAAGAAAGTTTGAGCTTAAGTTTTGGCCAAAGGAAAAACCAAGTGAAGAAAATGAGTGTTGTGTTTATTTTTAAGAGAGAGCAACTAAAAAAAATCCAAGCAAAAAATGATCTGCCCTCTCCAAAATAATGCCCACAACAAATATCATAGCCATCATAAAATCAATCAACACTTGACCCAAGACCATGAGTCACCAAGTGCATGTGATATGAATCAATGCTCAAGGCTAAGACTTAAACTCACACTTTACACCAATTAAACATTTAAACCCAAATGTTTAATCCCAAAAAGAAATGCAACTTCTAAAGTAGACTTGTAACGAATTACAAGAATACCCCTCATCCGTATATACATACCCGCATCCGTATTCCGATTGAATACCAATACAACGAGACGAAAGTAATCCAACAATATAATATAATACTAGGATTTGGCTTAAACCAAAGCCCACTAGTATTATCCGTCCGATCATGATCCGTGCACAAGTGCACGTATATGATCGAACCCTTCCATAAAACCACACGGCTTCTACAACGTTTCGCCCGAACTAGGGAAACCCTCTGTGTAGGACTCTAAAGACTTGTCAATACGCTGGCAGTGGGTTTAACCACAAGCACGTCAGTGGCACTAGCTGTACGTAACGGCTGCCCAGGTATTGAGCGAAAGGGAGGCCGACGAGCAAACTCATCCTGAAACCCTACTGAGCCTAAAAGTGACAATATCCGTACAGTCCGGTCCGTTCGTCTATGAGTATCGCATATCGAGTCTAGGGGGGTGGATAAAGTCAGACCCCTAATAACGTGATATTTAGTGTCGGTATGAAGCCCATCACCACCTGAGAAACTACTGATCCGAATCAGTAATTCTTGACTACCTTGGCCAAGGATTTCTGGTGATGGCCATCCGTGCACACCGCGACATCAACCCCCAATATAGGGAGAGACGAATCCCCTGATGATTCGCTCACTGCCTCCATGTGGCTCGAGACTGTACCCAACTAAAACCTGTTTGCACGACTCCTTTAAGCCGTGGTAGGGTAGTAATCAAAGCACAGTGGGAACTCACACAAGACAAATAACGATCTCAGGTCGATAGACTAACCTGTACACATGTCACCAGGGACCTGCTATCTGACAATAGGTATAATACCAACTAGCATGTTCCTGGCGAGTTCGTCCGGTGTACCTTAACCCAATGAGCACCTGTATACATCTTAGGTGATCCAACTGACACCAATGGCTTGTGAGACCATCCACCGCCCTTCGTCAGGGTCTCGATCCGTATACACTAGTCTACTCTCGGAGTATCGATGCCCAGTCTCGAAACTCCCACGACTAGGGACACTTTAAGGATGTGCTTATAGACCACCCAACTCTCATGTATATGATCGCCATCATACTGATGGTAGTCAAACAAGAATCCTATGGGCTCTATCAACGTGTAATAGTGATCTGTAATATCACCTGAAACATGTACACGATGATAAATACAAACCAGATAACATACTATCATCTTGAGTAAGACTGTTCTACCGGTATAGGTCCTTCCTCAATCATTGCAATCACATGCCTGCGATCTAATAATTGACTTAAGGACACTATAGCTAACAGAAAGGTGTAAAGGTCATATGGTTTTACGGCAGGGCTTCAATCACTTACGTGTACTTGTGCGCGTATGATGATCGGGCGGATAATATCGGTGGGTTTTGGTTTAAGCCGGACCCTGGTATTATATTGATGGATTATTTTCTTCTCTTTGTATTCGTATTCTTTGGAATACGAATGCGGGTATGTTTATATGGATGAGGGGTGTTCTCGTAATTTCCCGGGAAAGCTTCTAGAAGGAGATGCCTAATTACGATTTTGATTTTTCTTTTGTGAAATTAAAACCTAATTTGGGTGGAGGAAAATGACATGGAGATATTTGTTGGATGAAGGGTGAGTCATACACTTGACAAAATAGATATTTTGAATCATGGAAATATTTGTGAGATATTTATGTTAGTTATATGTATGCCCTAGAGGCCATTAATGTACATATGATGTATATTGTAATGGATGCTTGGACATATATAGGGAGAAATTTCTTGCTCGACATGATAGTATGCTATCTGGTTGTACTTTATCTTAACATATACTCTGATTGTCTCTATATACATGTTGATAAAGCCCTTAGGATATGTACTCGACTACTGGGACTATGATGAGATCATACTAGTGGGGCCACGGTAGTCGACAAGTACATCCTATAACTGTTCCTAGTCGAGAGTGTATCGAGACTGGGCATCGATACACCAGAGTAGACTAGCGTATACGCATCTTGACCCATATGATGGGCGATGGATGATCCCATATCCATCGATGTTTGACATCAAGGATGGTGTACGGGTGCTCAGTGGAGACTGGGTACACTGGACGGACTCGCCGAGAACTCCCAGATGCTATTATACCTCACGTCAAATGGCAGTTCTCCGGTGACACTGGTACAGAGTAGTCTGTTGACCCGAAATCGTCATAGAGTCTTGTGTGATTCCCACTGTGCTTTGATTTCCATCATACCACGTCCAAGAGGGCGTGCAAAAGGTTGCTTTTGGGTACAGTCCCGAATCACATGGAGGCAATGAGCGATAAGAGGGGATTCGTCTCTCCCGGTATAGAGAGTTAATGTTGTGCTGTGTTCGATTGGCTATAACCGGAAATCCCTTGCCAGGGTTGCTGAGCTTTACTGGTAAGTGTTATCAGTAGTTTCTCGAACTATTATAGACCTCATATCGACATGACTTATCGAGCTACTGGGGTCTGACGTTTACCGCCCCTAGGCGAGATATGCGACATATCAGACGACGAGACCGGACTGTACGGGAGTGTTACAGATTGGATTCACAGGAGAATGTACAGGCTTGCTTGTTGATCTTCTGAGCGCTAAATACCTGGGTGGCTGTTACGTTTAGCTGACCGCTTGCAGCTTGTGCGTGTTTGATATGATCATCACCTACTGCCGGCGTATTGACGATTCTTTAGAGTCCTACACAGAGGTTTCTTGGCTCAGGCAAAACGAAGTAGGAGCACATATGTGATATATGCGTGACCGAGGATAATGCGGTATGTAATACCGTATTGGATTCTCGCGATATGAGATATCGGCCGGGTATATGTGATATAGCCGGGTCATCGAATTAGTCGGTTATATGCGATATAGCCGGATTGTCGGATCGAGTGTTGATTCGATAATTTAATGTATAATAATATATATGATATATTAAATTACATTAACTAATATTAGCTCACTAAAAGATTCTTTTTCTCACTCGGGTAATATATTGATATATATGGGATATATGTTAATTGAATTATTTTATTTTGTTACAATAAATATTATATATGTGATATATAATATTATAACATGATATGATTACTAATGCAACATGTTTAGTGGAGATTAAACAAGATTAGGGTTTGATTTGGGTTAGTGCATTCATGAACCTTCTAGAAGGTTTCTTTTTGTTTTGTGTTAAGATATTTTGTTATGACTCATTCTTAACTCAACCCAAACCCTAGCCCTAGTTAAATCTCTACAAAGGTTTAGTCAACCATGGTTGCATTATTCATCATTACCATCTTTTCATTATTCATCACAAAAGGATTCTTATGATTATTCATCATCTTCTTCCTTCTTCTTCCTTTGAGCAAAAGCTTTCTAACTTTTTGCTTGGTGATGAAAATGAGTGAGAATATGAAAACAAATGAGAGCAAAAATTCTACTTCATCATCCTCATCTATCCTTGCCATTTAGATGAGGGTGTTCACTTCATAATATGAGTGTTAGCTTGTGTTAACGAAACTTCAAGGTAGATCATCTTTGTATCGAAGATCGGAAGCAAGACTGCATCTTTCTCTTCGTGGAACCTCTCGAGAGTCCGTAACACGATGATCGTGGCGAAGGGACTTCAACACGGAGCTTAAGAAGTGAAGGACCGGATCTACAAAGGTTGTAATCCCTCTCACTTATTGTTAAAGTGTTTAGCATAATTGTTTTCGCCTAAACTCTAGTTTAAAGATCCGGCTTTGGGTTGTTCAGCACGGCTAAATTTTTAATCAGGCATGGTTGATGCCTCGTAGACCCTTGAAGCAGTGCATAGCAACCCTACAATTTATCTCATCAAATATCATATGCTTCATTATTCTATTCTCATGAGAGATGCTTTATTCTTCACAAGCTATTTTTCTCACTTGCTTTTCCTCAAGCTTCATCTTCTTCAACAAAACCCTAGACCTCTCATGAGTTGAGAATCCTAGGGTTCCAAGACACAAATCAATCCATCTTCTCACTCTACACAACCTAGGACATCTAGTTTAGCGAGCTAGATGTCGTAGTTATCTAGGATTTGAGGTAGGAGCTTGGACTATAGACTCTCGGGTGGATCGTTTTGACTTGAGGAGGCCGTCGAGGTTGCCCGATCCGTTCCGATCCTTAGAGCTAACGACGAGGTGGAGGATAGCGAAGAAGACCCGAAGGACTTTGTATCGTGAGGTATAACTTCTATCCTAGTAGTTAAACCTCATTTCTTGTTAGCTAGTTAGGGTTTAGCAACGATCCTGGAGTTCAAGTCGGTGTTGCAAGCTTTAAAAAATCATTTTTTTGAATATTCCGCCTCCCCGCGGACACGCGGGGTGCATGACATCGACTTACAGAAGCATATAATTCTCATCAATAAAGAATTATCACCATGCTTCAATAGTGTGAAGTAAAGGAATAAAAAAATACACAAGCCATGCTACACCCATTCCTCCAAAGTCTCCCCATTTTCCACTTCAACATTTCTATTTTCCAAAAATAGAAAATGTCATGCCATCCTTCTTAAATAATATATATATATATATATATATATATATATATATATATATATATACACACATACATATATCATATATACATATATATATTAATATATATATTAAGATAAGAAAATAATTAGTGAGCTTAATATTAGTTAATATATAATTATATCAAATATAAATATATATCATATTATTAAATCAACACTTGATTCAATAATCCGACCATATCATATATAACCGACTAATATCATTTATCTGTATATATCACATTATCAAATCAACAATTGGTTCGATAATCCGGTTATATCATATAACCTGACCAATAACAAATAACCTCCAAATTAGAATACGGTATCTCATACTCGTATTTAATCAGTTCCCCGCACATATCAGCATATGTGCCCTACTTCGTTTCGCTTGAACTAGAAAACTTCTGTGTGGGACTCTTGTTCACACCATAATATTGCATTATTATATTCCCCATTCTTATTCGTTTTATAAATAAACATGTGCTTTTGACGCATGTCTGCTACATGTTACAGGTTACAGGTTCTTGGATCTAAAACAGTGAAAACAATGAAAAGACAATGAAAAAGTGAGACTACAAATGATAAATGATGAAATCTCGATCACGCCTACATTGTGAGAAACAATGAACAACAGTTCACCGAGTATAAAGGCAGCGACACGAAGAAACAGTTAAAGTTCACTACAAGTATTCACTGGAGATCTGGAGAAGAAATTGAAGCCAATCTGATAAAAGACCTGCATAAACAGGAATTACATGTCATGAAGAGCCATCACAGAAAATAACTCGGCCTAAGCCCATCTTTTCGCCGCGGAACCGCGGCCAAACCCAGGCTGAGGCCGCCGTTCCGCGGCCGGGTATGGCCCGTGTCGGCGCGTAAAATTGTGGCGGTGCGAGGCTTGTTGACTTGGTCTTTTTCTTAGAGGGCATTTTTGTAAAAGCAGACATGCGAATCAATTGTAACCTAGGGTTTCTATCTCCTATAAATAGAACCCAAATCATTGTATTTTTCTATGCCTCCCTTCATTAATAAATTTTAGAATTCTTTTGGAGAGTATCGGTGCCTCTTTTCAATTCATGAATTCAGATCTGACAACCCTGTGTTGATGTTTGGAGAGAGCCATCTGTAAGTAGTTTTATTTAATTGCTCTAGTTTAGATTTTAATTCCTTACCTTAGATGTTAGCTTTGGGGAAGGCTTTTGAGAGATGAGATCTCTCATCCCTTTCTTGCCCATTATATATTTTCAATAGGACTCCATGCATACACGCACACACCGCGCCCTACGGCACCCTATCCCTCGAGGTAGTAGTGATACCGTAGTATAAAGGCCCGATTGCGCGCGTTTTCCATGGAGGTTAGGGTAAGGATCTCTAAAGGAAGGACAAGAATCTAGAGGAAGGAACACCTTCCCGAATGGATCTAATCCCCTTTATTGATAATTACCATAACTCCTTTTAGATCCTAATTTGGGTATAGAAAGCGTTGAGATTTACTTACATTTCCAAATCATTCCTAAACCTAACCCTAGCAAGATTTAGATCTAGATTAATTTAGTTTTTAGATAGATTTAGTTTTTAGATTTAATAATCAATCCGAACACCCATCGGAATTAACTCGTTAGAGCGATTAGGAAATTCACAACATCCCTGTGGACCGACCCGTACTCACCGGCTAGCTACATGCAACGCCGTTCTTGATTGCGGTAATAGATAGTTTTTCGAACCAATCAGATGGCGCCGTTGCCGGGGATGGCGTAGTATTTCCTTTTTGCAATTTCGGGTTAATCTAAATTAAAAAAACATAAAAACTGAAAAATCACAAAAATATAAAAATATATCATCTGTTATTTTTGGAAGGGTATTTGTTTTTTGAATCTCTGCAGGATCTACGGATCTGGAAAAATCCAGAGTTCGAAACAGAAAAAGATACATCAGAACAGAAAGAGGTTGGAAAAGCAGAATAGCTCAATTTGTTTGGAGACCTGAAGCCTCCATACCGCCGCTAATCCGCCGCGCAAGCGCGCTCCCACCGAGGTTCCGCGGCCCATTTGCCACGTCAGCGCGAGATTTTTGCACTGTTTGCTCCCTTTTTCCCTCTTCTGCCAATTCCTATATATCTTTTGTCAAATCTTCTGTAGGATTCTTTGCGCTAAAAATCTTCCCCCTTCCAATAAATTGATTTTCTGTAGGATTCTTTGCACCGCGCATAAAATAAAAAGATTTGATTGCAAGTGATTTTTCTATTTTGCATATCTTTAAAACTGACTTTAAGGGGCTTTTGACCAATTCAGATTGGGTGGGGATTTCATCACCCTTTCCAGGACCCCAGAAATCACATAAGGCATTTGCATTGACTATATTTAATTAAAAAATACTAGACTCGGCCCTAAGAACTTCGAGCTCAATAGGACAGAGGACTAGTTATAGGCATCGGCCGTTTATCCTAACCTGACTTTGCGGTGCCTAGGAAAGTGTGTCAAGGAAAGTGGTTACTTAATTAGGACCGCTACTTATAGCGGGGATCCTCCCTGTTACCTGGCACTTACCTAGCCGCAATTGGCGGTGAAGAGGCGGTTTGAGGTCCTATCTTTAACCCTTTGGAACGTTAGGAGCTGTCTAGCTGACCTAGGTGACCCTAGAGTTAGGCCTGATTGTGCATTTCTAGTTGATTGCATTTGTGTCTAAGCCCTTTATCGAAATTTTTTTTGCAAAACAAATAAAAAAAAGAGAAATTTTTTTTAAAAAAAACTTGCAACTTTTGTCGCTAAGAAATCGGTGCACTCCAATCTTCTTTCTTTTCTCATTCTTCTATCATGGGTACCCCACATCATAAATCTCTTGCCGAACTTTGGTATCCCGAACCTAACTTTGCTTCGTACGTCAATTGTTTCGGTCGATTTAAGGAAGATCCCTCCGTGCCCAAAATTTCTTTGAAAGATCAAATAGAAGCGTCTAGGAGAAACAGTTTGACTTTGCTACCCACTTTGTGTCAACCATGCCAATCTTCACCACCTTCATACGTTGATACCACTTTTTCAAGTCCTGCTGTAACTCCTAAACCGATGTCCATTGCTGAGCATATTTCTCAATCTCGTAGCCGATCTTTCACTCCTCTCCACACATCCAGTTATAGGGATCAACAAGTTCATTCACCTTTCTATCCACAGGTTGATCCTACTCCTGTCCAGCCATCCACTTCCTACCAGTCCTACCCGACTTTCCCACCGTCACTAGACACTGTTTGTACACAGCCTTTTGGGAGTTTCACGTATCCAAACAGTTTCGAATCTTTTACCGAAACCCCTTCACAACCCATGTCTAGTTTGGAACAGTCGTTGGAAGCTTATATTTCAGAAACAAACAAAATGGTTAGGAATGTGGAAGCATCCATTACCGCCCTTAGACAACCTTGTGAACCGGCAGCTAGTTTTCAACTAGCTTCAAATTTTTCAATGTATAAGGAGGCGGTTGGACAGAGTGAGAATGTGAGAGGATTTCCAAATCAAACCTACCCATACCCAATTGAATCCAAGAACTCCAATTTTCAAACTTGTGTCCAAAATGATGAGTTGTGTGACTTTGTAGTTCTTGATTTGCCAGATTGTGAAGAACCCCTTTCGAGTGAAACCACACGTAATCCTTTTGACCTTTACACCTCCACTCTAGAACCTAAATCGATAAATATCCATGCTTTTTATGAGGTGTCAGAAAATATTGATTTTCACTTGATTGAGGATATAGACGCCGGGAATATTTCGGATGATGAACCTGTCGATTTGATTGAAATTTTATGTCCAATTCATCATCCCGAGTCATTAATTGTTTCTCCCGAACTTCATATGCGTCTTGATTTTGATGATAATGGCATGGATGAGATAAGTATTAAGGAGAATTATGAGGATAATATTGAGGAGAGTAGTGAGGATAATATTGAGGTTGAACCATTTTTGTTTGATGTGTCGGATTTTCCAATTCATCCTCTTGAATCTTTACCTAAATCACCCTCCCTCCTTTCTATCGTTCCGACTACGCCTAATATCATTCTTGAAGATTGTGAGTTTGAAAAATTTCTCTTTGAATCTAACACAGTTCTCACAGACGATAACACGTACGAGTGTTTCACATTTTCGGACGATGTTGATGACTCACCGCCCGAGTTTGAGTCATTTAGATTTTCAGATGAGTTAGTCGAACCATCAGACTCGGTTGCTTACAGTTGTTTCGAACCATTGATGGAATCCTTCAAGTTCGCGACAGATTACTTAGGTGCGAATAACACTATCCCTAATTCACTCCCTTTCGTCCTTCCTATCGTTCCGACCGTACAGGAGACCGTTACGCTTTCATCTCCAATATCAAGTTCGGCGTACCCATGTTTTCTTGCGAATCTTGAGGGATTTGACCCCATTTCTCGATAGGTTGATAGATTAGCACAATCGCTTTTAACATATCGGTCATCACAAATTGTGCTAATTTATTCACTCAATTTACACCCTCAAGATCATGCTACCCTTCTTTCTTTTTTCCGCCCCTCTTCTCCCCTACCGAGACCGTATCCTGTTTCTACCTCCACACGGTCTCGTGTGCTTCTCCTCTCTTTTCTTTCCACTCCATTCTTTCACCAACTCGACCATTACCACGATAAGATTTTTGAATGGTTGGTGCTAACCTTTGGCTTGTGTAAGGCCAAGCTTATGTTTGGGGGGAACCTTGGTGTATACATGTACATATATTTTTTGTTTTCTTTTTCTAAAAAAAATAAAAAAATTTCAAAACATTAAAAAATTATAAATAAATAAACAGGGGAGTGCCGACATTTTGACCCTCTTGGTGTAGCATGACAGTGAGGACACTGTCAAGTTTAAGTTTGGGGCTATGCTCGGTACGTCTTCTTCCTTCGCATTCATATGTATATTTTTGCATTTGCATATTTATTTGAAAACCCATAAAGATAGAAAATTTTTGAAAAATTATAAAAATTATTGTATTCAATTTTGGTCATATTTGACTTGAGTTTGACAAATAGGTTAACTGGCTAGGAACAACTAGATCTTAGACTTAGTAAATTAAAAATCCTAAAAATAACCTTCCTTAAAGTTTAACGGTAGAAAGTATATGCCTTTGCATTTTATTTAGAACTAGGCAAATTTTCAGTTCAATTTTTTTCCTAAGTCGAAACAAAGGAAAAGTATTGATGTTCTTATTAGAGTATAGGTTTGAAAAATAGTTCCTAGATTAAGTCTAGATTCTGAAAATGTATACCCTACAATTTGCACAATCACGCACCTTGAAGCTTGGAATAGTAGAGGAGACCTTGAAATGCTCTTGTCTGAAGTCCTTAGTACGAAGAAAATGAAATAAAAAAATACAAGTGTGAATAAAAAATAAAAAAAATGAACACTGGTTTTTGTGATTACTTAAGGCTGCAAAAATAAAAAAATATTTAGCGAGGGTGCTTCATCACCTAGTGCCTTAGACCAACTAGTTTGGGAGTCACTGCTAAAAAGCCTTGGGTGTTGCAAGACTAGGAAGTACGCTTTAATGTGCAAACACATCTTGTAATCGGTCGTTGGTAGCTCAAGAAGTATTAACGGTCACATGAAGGATGTGTAAGCAAAATTCAATTAAAAATTCACCTACTATTAAGTACTTTGGACAACGGACAAGGGTATGATTGCTTGATTTGAATTTCCAAGTGTATGGGTGATTCATACACACACGTGGGGATATGTGATTGGAGTTTAGATGAGAGAAAAGAGTGAAGAATAGAACTTGTATCTTTAATAGAGTTGATAAAAATTCCTAAGTGAAGATGGAACCCTAGAAGTAAAACTTAAAAGATGCCGAAAGCTAAGTAAGTCTATAGAACTTGTATAATCTTAAGTTAGATAATGAGGAAGTGTGAAGAATATGGGTGGATAATTTTCGAGTCGACGATAATAGAATTCCTTGTTAGAAAACCTAATTGGAGAACAAAAGTCGAAAAAGCCAAATTGATAGGAATTTGTGGGTAGTATCCGCTGAAAACCCTCAGGAGACAACACTCCTCCTACTAGGGACACCTAGAGATTTAACGGCTTGTTGCACGAGCTCAGTGCAATCGCGTTTCCCTGCGAAAGTGCGGTTACGTTTTTTTAGAGAATAAAAAATAAGTATGCTCGAGGACGAGCAAAAGATAAGTTTGGGGGTAGTTGTTCACACCATAATATTGCATTATTATATTCTCCATTCATATTCGTTTTATAAATAAACAGGTTCTTTTGACGCATGTCTGCTACATGTTACAGGTTACAGGTTGTTGGATCTAAAACAGTGAAAACAATGAAAAGATAATGAAAAAGTGAGAATACAAATGATAAATGATGAAATCTCGATCGTGCCTACATTGTGAGAAACAATGAACAACAGTTCACCGAGTATAAAGGCAGCGACATGAAGAAACAGTTAAAGTTCACTACAAGTATTCACTGGAGATCTGGAGAAGAAATAGAAGCCAATCTGATAAAAGACCTGCATAAACAGGAATTACATGTCATGAAGAGCCATCACAGAAAATAACTCGGCCCAAGCCCATCTTTTCGCCGCGGAACCGCGGCCAAACCCAGGCTGAGGCCGCGGTTCCGCGGCTAGGTATGGCCCGTGTCGGCGCGTAAAATTGTGGCAGTGCGAGACTTGTTGACTTGGTCTTTTTCTTAGAGGGCATTTTTGTAAAAGCAGACGTGCGAATCAATTGTAACCTAGGGTTTCTATCTCCTATAAATAGAACCCAAATCATTGTATTTTTCTATGCCTCCCTTCATTAATAAATTTTAGAATTCTTTTGGAGAGCATCGGTGCCTCTTTTTAATTCATGAATTCAGATCTGACAACCCTGTGTTGATGTTTGGAGAGAGCCATCTGTAAGTAGATTTATTTAATTGCTCTAGTTTAGATTTTAATTCCTTGCCTTAGATGTTAGCTTTGGGGAAGGCTTTTGAGAGATGAGATCTCTCATCCCTTTCTTGCCCATTATATATTTTCAATAGGACTCCATGCATACACGCACACACCGCGCCCTACGGCACCCTATCCCTCGAGGTAGCAGTGATACCGTAGTATAAAGGCCCGGTTGCGCGCGTTTTCCATGGAGGTTAGGGTAAGGATATCTAAAGGAAGGACAAGAATCTAGAGGAAGGAACACCTTCCCGAATGGATCTAATCCCCTTTATTGATAATTACCATAACTCCTTTTAGATCCTAATTTGGGTATAGAAAGCGTTAAGATTTACTTACATTTCCAAACCATTCCTAAACCTAACCCTAGCAAGATTTAGATCTAGATTAATTTAGTTTTTAGATAGATTTAGTTTTTAGATTTAATAATCAATCCGAACACCCATCGGAATTAACTCGTTAGAGCGATTAGGAAATTCACAACATCCCTGCGGACCGACCCGTACTCACCGGTTAGCTACATGCGACGCCGTTCTTGATTGCGGTAATAGATAGTTTTTCGAACCAATCAACTCTAAAGAATCGTCAATACGCTAGCAGCAGGTAAAATGATCACATCAGTTACCGAAAAGCCGTCAGCGGTACTAGCTGGACCTAACGGCTACCCAGGTATTGAGCGAATAGAAGATCAACAAGAAAGCTTGTCCAAACTCCCATGAAGCCAATAAGTAACACTTACCGTACAGTCCGGTCTCTTCGTCTGATATGTTGCATATCGATTCTGTGGGTGGAATCGCCAGACCCCAATAACTTGATAAGTCATGCCGATGTGTGGCCTATAACGGTACGAGAAACTACTGATAGCTCTTACCAGTAAATCTCATCAACAGCCCAGACCAGGGAATTCCTGGTATAGCCAATCGAGCATAGCGCAACATCAACTCCCTATACCGAGAGAGATGAAACCCCTCCCATCGCTCATTTCTTTCATGTGACTCGGGACTGTACCCAAAATCCACCTGTTTGCACGACTCCTTTGAGCCGTGGTAGGGAGGAAATCAAAGCACAGTAGGAACTACACAAGTCTCTATAACGATCTCGGGTCTACAGACTAACTTGTACTAGTGTCACCAGAGAACTGCTATCTGACGATAGGTATAGTACCATCTAGGAGTTCTCGGCGAGTCCTGTTCGGTGTACCCATTCTCTAATGAGCACCTGTGTACAATCTTTGATGTCAAATACCAATGGATATGGGATCAACAATCTCCCCATACAGGGTCATGAAACATGCACACTAGTTTACTCTGGAATATCGATGCCCTGTCTCGATATTCTTTCGACTAGGAACAATTGAAGGATATTCTTGTGGACTACCCAGGTCCCAGTAGTATGATCCGCATCATAGTCCTGGAAGTTAAGCCAACATCCTAAGGGCTTTATTAACTTGTATATGAGAGACAGTATAATAATACCAGTGAACATATTAAGATAAAGGCAACCAGATAGCATAGTATCATGTCGAGCAAGAAAGTCCTCTATATATATGTCCAAGTAACCACTATATCATAGAATAATGGCCTCTAGGGCATATATATTCCAAACAATCTCCCACTTGCACTAAGGATAGTTGTTGTAGTATATAATACCCAACATCCCAAAAAGTCTCTCGAATAGCATCTGGGGGAGGGCCTTCGTGAGTGGATCCGCTATATTATCCTTCGTGTCAACTCTCCCGATCTCGATCTCCCGGTGATCTACTATCTCCCTGATCAAGTGATACCGCCTAAGAATATGTCTGGATCACTGATGGGACTATACCTATAACGTTTTAGAAATCGTTTTGCGAATTTTCCGTTTTTAGGGTAAAATAGTCGGCGTTTTCCTTTTTGATCAAACTTCTGTATAGATTTGTCGGCACCTAATTTAGCTAGAATAAAGCTAGTACGTGGACTTTGGGGGTCAATTGAAAGTTTTGGTTCACATAGAATGTTTCCCTAATTAAAATATTAATGCTTTATTTGTGCACTTTATTTGTGGTAATTACTTTTTGGTTTGGGTTAATTACTACTAATGTGGTTTTATGCTAAGTTAATCACTAGATGTTTTTAACCTTCTCACCAAAAATATCTAGATATTTGTGGTTTAATTGAATTTTTAAAGAAAAGAAAAGAAAAGGTGACATTTGCATTTATTAGCATTAATCAGTGTTTTTAGCTAGAAAATTCCACACACTTCACCAAAATTCCACCCATTCTTCCCATGGCCGGCCATTTCATCCCCTTGCTGCCCTTCATTTTCCTTCACCACATTTTCTTTTTTCCAAGTCCAATAAATCATCAAAAATCTAAATAAATTCATACAAACTCAAATATAATCATTTCCCTTCATTCTTGAACACAAAACTAGCTTGGATCATCATTCTAGTGAGGATTTTGGAGGATAAAGTTTGGATTTCTTTCTTGTTTCTAGTGGTGTTCTAGTGAGGTATAAAACCCTAACCCTAATCTCTTTTGTGGTTTTAATACTTTAATTAGCTTATTAGTTGTTAAATTAAAGCTATTAATTGCATGTTTAGAATTTCTTGTAAGGGTTTTGTTAATTAAATTAGGGTTTTGATTAGTGAAATAGTTAGTTGATAATTTTAAACAAATGAAAACTAAACCAAGTTGCTAATTTGTTAAATGATATTTTCCTAATTGGTTAATTAAGCTAATTAGCAAACTAAACTTTTACTAATCTTAATTAGTGAGATTTAAAATTATATTAAAGATTTAAATGGTTTAACCTTGCTATTTTGTGATGTTTGTAAATTCTAGTTTTGGTAAAAAGTTGTTGTTTTGTGCTAAAATGATATATATTGCTTACTAGGTTTCGGTAAATTTTAGGCGTGGGTTTCTTTTGACATTGCGACATTAATTATATTGATTCCACGCTATATCTTGTGTTTTGAATGCGCGATCGGTACGATCAGGGTCTAGGCTTGGTAGTTGTGTCGCTTTGCGTTCCTAGCTAGGGTCGTGCCGATGTCGTTCGTGTGTTTGTGTAGCTTTTGCTCTTGAGTTGGTTTCTTAGCGACTCTATGCGCGTTAGCCACTTGACGAACACTTGAGAGTATGATTGGAGTTGGTGCGTCGGTCAAACGTAGTTGGTACGTGTTATTGATCGATTGCTAATATATACTTGTTATATTGTTATATGCTTTCAGGATCGCAGGCGGGGACTTCGGGTGCTGCGAACAGGGGAAAGCGAGTAGTTGGCTTTACTTAGCCAGGAAGTTCTTTAGTAGATTTAACATCTACAGGGGAATCGCCCGCATGGCGTTATGCGTCTGGGCTAGAGATGACATAATATTGTCGCATATTCTATTTCACAATATAGAGTTGCGCATACACCTTATTGCTTAGTTATTTGTTGTGCTTGGACTTGTACCCTTAGGACACTGCACTATTATTGACGGATCATGTTGCACGAGCACTGATTGTATGCCACACACACCGTCAATAATTGCCATGACACGCACAACACACATACGTATATGATATTGTTTGGTTAGGGACATTTAGACATTGATTCATATTTCTTTATGCATATGACATATAGCATACCTGAATACCTATATGCTCACACATATGCCTTGACATGCTTACATGCTAGTTACCATTAGTGTTAGGTATATTTCACACATAATGACATAGCTACATGTATACCTTGCATACATACTTCACTTATACCTGCAGGGTATATTACATCATTATTGATAGGTAGATACATATACTTTGCTATACCTTCATGTTTACACACATATCTGGTTATAGCTACATGTTTACCTTTATTTGATGTTATATAGACTTGGAGAAATTAGGAACCGCGTATATATATTTTAACTTGTTGCAGTTAAATAGTGGCTTTTCCTTTATATGCTCACATTACAGTTTTATGTTGCATATATTATATTCATGGATTTTCGCATTGAGATATGGATTTTTCATGATGTTTTCTGGATTTGAGGACCGTGGTTGTTTCATGAAATTATGCATTATTTGAAAAACCCTGTTTCTCTTGATGTGATATTTCAGCATCCACCATGAGATTTATCGGTTCTGATATATATATATACCCCACGCGAGGAAAGGAGGGAGCCGTGTGCGGGTACATGGTAGGGCCCGGAGGTACCCCGGTGCAAGAATTTCGTGGAGCAAGACGATGAGTTAGTGGGGGAACCATACCTACCGGTGACAGTATCTTTGAATCGACGGGTATCATGGGGATATAAGCCGGGGTCATGTACATATGGATACGTCGAAAGACGAGGGTCGAAGCTGGGCACTCGGGTTTTTGGAATAGCGTATGCTACGTACCTATCAGGATGCCAGTCGTGGTGACAGCACCAGATAGATTAATATTTTTGTGTCGATACTTGACACATTGGTTTCATGATATTTTTACTCCTAAGTATATATAACAGTGGAATTGGACGCTGTTATATATGCATATATATATATATATATATATATATATATATATATATATATATATATATATATATATATATATATATATATATATATTAGTCGAATGGGACGCTAATATATATGTATACATATCAATTTATATACATCATCATATTTATTCATGTAAATATACTTAGGATATTTGAGGTTCACTTGATATTGGATTAAGGATATTTGAGATTCACTTGATATTGGATTTAGGATATTTGAGATTCACTTGATATTGGATACAGGATATTTGAGATTTATATTGGATACAGGATATTTGAGATTTACTTGATATTGTACATTCAGGATTTATGAAACTTATATGATATGAGAGACAATTTGGGGGGGCTGATTTGAGGAATTGGGATTTGGATTGTCTTGATAGACTTTGGTCCTACCACGAGGTCAGGATTCCGTGGGAATGACATGTTTTATCCCATACACCACATCTATTGTTTATGCACTGCTTCATGTATTAGTAGTATCTTATAGAGTACCTTCCATGACTATTGCATTTACACACTTTATTTTATATCACTGCTTCATGTATTAGTAGTACCTGATAGAGTACCTTACATGATTGTTGCATACAAATTGTCATATTATTATTGCTTCATGTATTAGTAGTACCTGATAGAGTACCATCCATGACTGTTGCATTTACATACTTTATTTTTTATCACTGCTTCATGTATTAGTAGTACCTGATAGAGTACTTTCCATGACTGTTGCATTTACATACTTTATTTTATATCACCGCTTCATGTATTAGTAGTACCTGATAGAGTACCCTACATGATTGTTGCATACAGATTGTCATATTATTATTGCTTCATGTATTAGTTGTACCTTCTAGTGTACCTTTCATGACTATTGCATACATATGACCATTTATTGCTATTAGCCTGCATATGTTAGATTCGCGCTGTACGTGCTTACTTGCGATTACCTGCATATGTTATTTACTATTCATGAGTTGGAAACTCACCCCCGTCGTGCCACAGTGTTTTGTAGGTTGTTCCCCAGAGTAGTCGAGGCAGGCTACTCATCTATCTTATCATCTTTTGCTGCGGATACCGCTTCGGCTCACAGTGTGCAGTTTTGCTTAGGTGGGTTTTGTAGTTATCCGTTCATGTTTATTGTATATTCGTTGTATCCTGTACTCTCCATCTACCATTATCTTGTATGACTTAGAGACTTGTTGTGAGGACGATATTGTATATTTTGGTGACTTGGATGTTTTTTATGCAGTTTTACTTATATCGTCTTTTATTTCTTCGCTACGGCGTCGTATATCTGTTGTGGTGGTTGTTTTTCGCCGTTGGGTGTGGATTTGCTCCCGTTGGGGATGCTTTACTTATATTTATGTTATACCCATTTTTGGGGTTGGTTTTTACAAAGGAGGTGCTGCCGAAATTTTTAAGAAAGTAAAGTTGGACTTTAAAGAATTTAGTTTGAGATTTCAAAAGTTTTGAAAATGCTATTATCACTTACTACTTTTAATGGTTTAGATTGCTGGGTTTTCGGCTTACTTAAATTGCGTTACGTCTGTGGACGTTGCGTAGTTTAAGGGCCGTCACGTGCCAATTTCGGGTCATGACAAAGTTGGTATCAGAGCGCTAGGTTTTACCTTTCGGAGTGTAGGATGACCTTGGTATGATGGAGTAGGTAGCTTAAGAAGAGTAACGTAGTGTGTGTATGTCCGCGACATACTCACGACGCGGTACTCCGCCTAAAGTGACCTAAGTACTAATTGCTTGAAATTCCTTCATTGATGATACATATCCTTGTGATTCTATTTCCGTGTTCTTATCGAATCCTATTTCCATTTATAGCCTTTGCCTCCGATGACTATGGGGACTTAGAGTGATGCAGCGAGGGCAGACAGAGTTGACTCGGGTGGGACAAGGACTGACCAGGATGGCACGCTCATTGCACAGGAGCAGATGGATCCGCCTTCGACAGATCGTATCGATAGGCTTGTGGCAGAGATGCAGGACTTGAGCCAGACGATGAGTTCTTCGGTTGAGGCCAGCAGAGCGCAAAGACAGGAGGTTGTCACCCATGTTACCCAGTTGTTCCTTACGCTCAACACTCAGTATAGTGTTACTTACACAGCACCAGTGGATGCAGCCATAGTTGACGAGGCACGTCTTTCCGAGACTTTGGGAGTTCTGGAACCGTGGAGGACTCGTACCGGTGTACCAGCCCAGAGACATAGGCACAGTCGTCGAGACAGATTTCGTGACCATCGCGGGAGTAGCATAGGCTTAAGACGAGGACAGTCGTTCAGCTCTCATCCCCAGGAGGGTCAGCAGCCATCGCGTGGATGTTTCTGGTGTGGAAGTCTTCATCACCTCATTAGGGATTATTCCTTAGCACCGCGTCAGACTCGTGTTCGGAGAGGTCGTGGTCACGGAGGATTCGCTCAGAGGGGATAGGTTGGCAGAGGAGCAGTTCAGCCAGTTAAGGGTAGGGGGCAGACACGAGAGTTTGCTTCTACTCATCGGGATGCGCGGGCGTCCAATACAGAGTTTTCAGGTATTCTTAATTCGTATGTTATTTTGATGCACTTGTTTATTTTACACACTTTGTGCCGTGGTTGGGCCGAGAGTCGTGTTAGCTAGATCAGCCGTTTGTTATGTTAATTTCTGTCAGCGATTCTTATGTTGCGCGACACGTATTTCAGTCGTGTGCCAATCGGATAGGAGATAGAGATTCGTCTGTCGTTGTGATCCTTCTAGAGATGTTGGATTTGACTTTCTCCTGGGCACGGACTGGTTAGCTATGTGCTAAGCGTCTGTGGACTACCGTGAGAAAACAGTTAGGTTTTGTTTTCCCGGCGAGTCAGTTCTTGTTGTGCAGGAGAACAGTGGTGCCGCCTCTCACAGCTTGAATTCAGCCTTTTTCGCTAGTCGGTTTTGAGGAGAGGATGTCGAGAATTCATGGCTTTCATTCATGATACCGGAGCCATAGTGGGTTGTTGGACCGGGTGCCTATCATGCGAGAATTTTCCGACGTTGTTCCAGACGTGCCGGCGAAGCTTAGGGAGCTTAAAGATCAGCTGCAGAGTTGTTTGTTGGGGGGCTTGTGCATCTGAGTGTTTCGCTTCTAGGGGCTCCTATTTTGTTCGTCAAAGAGGAAGACTCGCAGTTTGAGGTTGTGTATTGATTTATCGTCAATTGAACCGGCTTATGGTGCAGATAGGTATCCTTTACCTCGCATTGATGATTTCTTGATCAGCTCCAGAGTGCGAGACATTTTTCTAAGTTGTTTGGGATCAGGTCATCATTGTTGCGGGTTCGGAGTGATGTCATTCCGATGTCTGCTTTTGTGCATGCTACGGGCTTTTATGTGTTTTGGTGGTGTCATTGGACTCACCAATGCCTTAGCAGCATTCATAGATATGATGAACCAGATTTCTTCAGGCCGTTCCTCGACCAGTTTATTGTTGTGTCATTGATGACATTCTGGTCTATTCCAAGAGTCATGAGGAACAGAAGCAGCAGTTGAGGATTTTCTTTGCAGACATTGGGAGAGCCCCAGCGGTTTGCTAAATTCTCGGAGTGTTCCTTCAGGCTTGATTGTGTTGACTCCTAGGTCTTGTAGTTACGAGAGATGGTTTCGTATGGTCCCGAGGAAGATCGAGGCCGTACATCTTTGGCCCAGACTTGTATACGGGACGGAGGTCCGCAGATCTTTGGGCTTAACCGGTTTTTACCGCCGTTTCATGCAGGATTGTTAGTGTATCGCTGCACCGTTGACTGAACTGACCGGAAAGGAGGTTCTTTTTCCTTGGACTGAGGCATGCGTGCAGAGTTTTCGGCAGTTGAAGACTCGGTTGACAACTGCACCAGTTCTTTCTTTGCTTTCTGGTTCAGGCGACTTTGTTGTTTAACTGTGATGTCTCGCGAGTGGGGCTCGATTGTGTACTGAGGTGACACAATAGAGTTATCGCTTTTGCTTTCCGACAGTTGGAGGAAGTACGAGCAGAATATCCCACTCATGATCTGGAGATGGCCGCGGTGGTCGTGCGTCGGAGATTGGAGACACTACTTGTTCGGAGAGTCGTGTCAGATTTTCACTGACCACCAGAGCTTAATGTACATTTTCCTGCAGCAGGTTTTGATTGTTGAGACAGCGCCGTTGGATGAAGCTTGTGTAGGATTGTGTTTGTGAGATCCTCGTTACCCGTAGCAAGGCGATTGTGGTAGCTGATGCTGGAGTCGTAGGCCCGGGGTTAGCTTGTTCCAGCTGTGCGCAGTGTTGAGACAGTTTTCTGTAGATTTACAGTTCTTGTGCGATCGTTGAGTATAGCTTAAGTTTGCCTCTACTAAGGGGACAGCTTGCTCATTTCCGCGCCCGTCCACTTTTCCTTAATCGCTTTCGCGAGGCACAGCCCGCCGATGCTCGTTCGTCAGAGATTCTTGAGCATACTCGGCTAGGTAATGATTCAGAGTCCTTGATTTATGACTAGGGTGTTCTACGTTTAGGGACGCGTTTGTGTGTACCTGTTACTGATGGGTAGAGATGCGAAATCCTAGAGCAGGCGCATTAGTCGTCTTTCTGTGTTCATTCAAGTCCACCAATTTGTGACGTGACTTGTGAGATCGTTACGGGTGGGCAGGGATGAAGAGTGAAGTTTCGGATTTCGTTTCAAGGTGTATGTCTTGTTGTGAGCTAAGGTTGAGCACTTGAGACCGGCTGGAGTGTTGCAACCTTTAACTGTTCTAGAGTGGGAATGGGAGCAGATCTCCATGAATGTCGTTGTGGTGTCTACCCAGGTTTAGTTAGGGTGTGACTCCATTTGGTGTTTGTTGTCCGGTTATGCTCAGTTTGCTCAGTTGTTCTTTGTTAAGTTGTGCATTGCATGGAGTTCCTTCTTATGTTGTATCCAATAGAGGCACCCTGTTCGCTTGCCGTCTTGGGCAGAAGCTTCACGAAGACTTGGGTACTGGTTGAGCTTTAGCACCGCCTTCCATCCGTTGGCTGATGGTTAGACAGAACGGACTATACAGACTCTGGAGGATATGCTTGTGCGTACGTACTAATTGTTGTCGGCAGTTAGGATCGTCACTTGCCATTGTTAGGATTCTCCTTCGATAGCAGTTATCAGGAGACATTCCAATTAGCAACCATAGGTTTTGTTTGGTAGGTTGTGTCGATCGCCATTCTGTTTTTCTGACTCTGCGAGAGTAGGATTTTTTGGACCCCAGCTAGTCTAGAGACTTCGGAGTTGATCCAGTTGGTTCATGTCAGGATAAGAACAGCCCAGTGCAGATAGAGGTCTTATGCCGACCGTAGATGTCACAGACTTGAGTTCGCAGTGGGAGATCATGTATTCCTACGGATTTTTCCGATGAAATGGCGTGTTGAGTTTTGGGAAGCTTGGTCCGAGATTGTTGGTCCTTTGAGATCCTCGAGCGAGTTAGTTCCGTTGCCTATAATATGGCACTTCCGCCGAGATTATTGAGTATTCACCCGTTTTCCTTGTGTCGATACTTCGTAAATACCTTCATGACCTTCTCACATGATTCAGCACCAGATCATTCATTTGGACACAATCTTTTCATTTACCGGCAGCCATTCATGTTAGTGGTTCGGCTGGTAGAGAAACTTCGGTCAAGGGTCTTTCTATATGTAAAGGTTCTTTGGCGCGGCCGTATAGTAAGGTGATCACTTGGGAGGCTGCGAGCGAGATTTGGGACTTTTTGTACTCATCTTATTGAAGGTACGCTTAGTGAGAATTTTAAATTCGGGGACCGAATTTCTTTAAGGGGGAGAGATTGTAATGTTTTAGAAATCGTTTTGCGAATTTTCCGTTTTTAGGGTAAAATAGTCGATGTTTTCCGTTTAAACCCGATTGTGATCAAACTTCTGTATAGACTTGTCGGCACCTAGTTTAGCTACAATAAAGCTAGTGCGCCGACTTTGGGGGTCAATTGAAAGTTTTGTTTCACATAGAATTTATCCCTAATTAAAATATTATTTTAGTGTATTATTTGTGCACTTTATTTGTGGTAATTACATTTTGGTTTGGGTTAATTACTAATAATATGGTTTTATGCTAAGTTAACCACTAGATTATGTTTTTAACCTTCTCACCAAAAATATCTAGATATTTGTGGTTTTATTGAATTTTTAAAGAAAAGAAAAGGTGGCATTTGCATTTATTAGCATTAATTAGTGTTTTTAGCTAGAAAATTCCACACACTTCACGAAAATTCCCCCCATTCTTCCTATGGACGGCCACTTCATCCCCTTGCTGCCCTTCATTTTCCTTCACCCCATTTTCATTTTTCCAAGTCCAATAAATCATCAAAAATCCAAATAAATTCATACAAACTCAAATATAATCATTTCCCTTCATTCTTGAACTCAAAACTAGCTTGGATCATCAATCTAGTGAGAATTTTGGAGGCTAAAGTTTGGATTTCTTTCTTGTTTCTAGTGATGTTCTAGTGAGGTATAAAACCCTAACCCTAATCTCTTTTGTGGTTTTAATACTTTAATTAGCTTATTAGTTGTTAAATTAAAGCTATTAATTGCATGTTTAGAATTTCTAGTACGGGTTTTGTTAATTAAATTAGGATTTTGATTAGTGAAATAGTTAGTTGATAATTTTAGACAAATGAAAACGAAACCAAGTTCCTAATTTGTTAAATGATATTTTCCTAATTGGTTAATTAAGCTAATTAGCAAAATAAACTTTTACTAATCTTAATTAGTGAGATTTAAAATTATAGTAAAGGTTTAAATGGTTTAATCTTGCTATTTTGTGATGTTTGTAAATTCTAGTTTTGGTAAAAAGTTGTAGTTTTGTGCTAAAATGATATATATTGCTTACTAGGTTACGGTAAATTTTAGGCGTGGGTTTGTTTTGACGTTGCGACGTTAATTATATTGATTCCACGCTATATCTTGTGCTTTGAATGCGCGATCAGTACGATCAGGGTCTAGGCTTGGTAGTTGTGTCGCTTTGCGTTCCTAGCTAAGGCCGTGCCGATATCGTTCGTGTCTTTGTGTAGCTTTTGCTATTGAGTTGGTTTCGTAGTGTCGCTACGCGCGTTAGCCACTTGACGAACACTTGAGAGTATGATTGGAGTTGGTGTGTCGGTCAAACGTAGTTGGTACGTGTTATTGATCGATTGCTAATATATACTTGTTATATTGTTATATGCTTTCAGGATCGCAGGCGGGGACTTCGGGTGCTGCGAACAGAGGAAAGCGAGTAGTTGGCATTACTTAGCCAGGAAGTTGGTGAGTAGATTTAACATCTACAGGGGAATCGCCCGCATGGCGTTATGCGTCTGGGCTAGAGATGACATGATATTGTCGCATATTCTATTTCATAATATAGAGTTACGCGTACATCTTATTGCTTAGTTATTTGTTGTGCTTGGACTTGTACCCTTAGGACACTGCACTATTATTGACGGCTCATGTTGCACGAGCACTGATTGTATGCCACACGCACTGTCAATAATTGCCATGACACGCACAACACACATACTTATATGATATTGTTTGGTTAGGGACATTGAGACATTTATTCATATTTCTTTATGCATATGACATATAGCATACATGTATACCTACATGCTTACACATATGCCTTGACATGCTTACATGCTAATTACCATTAGTGATAGGTATATTTCACACATAATGACATAGCTACATGTATACCTTGCATACATACTTCACTTATACTTAGAGGGTATATTATATCATTATAGATAGGTAGATACATATACCTTGCTATACCTTCATGTTTACACACATATCTGGTTATAGCTACATGTTTACCTTTATTTGATGTTATATAGACTTGGAGAAATTCGGAACCGCATAAATATATTTTAACTTGTTGCAGTTAAATAGCGGCTTTTTCCTTATATGCTCACATTACGGTTTTGTGTTGCATATATTATATTCATGGATTTTCGCATTGAGATATGGATTTTTCATGATGTTTTCTGGATTTGAGGACCGTGGTAGTTTCATGAAATTTTGCATTATTTGAAAAACCCGGTTTCTCTTGATATGATATTTCAGCATTTACCATGAGATTTATCGGTTCTGATATATATATATATACCCAACGCGAGGAAAGGAGGGAGCCGTGTGCGGGTACATGGTGGGGCCCGGAGGTACCCCGGGGCAAGAATTTCGTGGAGCTAGTGTTAGTTTATATGCCCTAGAGGTCATTACTGTATCATACTAGTTTGTATATTACTTAATAGAAGCTTGGGATATTCACAGTTGTATAGACAATCTTGCTCAAACTGGTAGTATGCTACTTGGTTTGTTTCTACTTTAATGTGTGTGCATGTGTTTCTTTTAGCATATCGCCTATACACATTAGTGGAGCCCTTAGGATCTTTGCTTGATTACCAGCGTTGTGATGGCAGTCACACTAGTGGGGGCTGGGTAATCTACAAGCACATCCTTATACAGGTCCCTAGTCATAGGATTATCGAGACGGGGCATCGATACTCCGGAGTAGACTAGCGTATGCGCTTCTCATCCCAGCAGGGGAGATGGTCTGTCCCACAGTTGTCAGTACGTCGTACTTGAGATAGTATGCGGGTGCTCGTTAGGTTACGAGTACACTGGACAAGACTCGTCGGGAACTGTTGGTTGGTACTATACCTATCGTCAGTTATCAGTTACCAGGTGATATGAGTACAGCTTAGTCCGCTGACTTGACACTGTCACTTTGCCTTGAGTGTGTTCCCACTGTTCTTAGATTGCTACCCTACCACGGCTCAAATGAGTCATGCAAACAGGTAGCAGTTGGGTGCAGTCCTGAAGCACTTGGAGGCAGTGACGGTTAGACAGGATTCGTCTCTCCCGGTATTGGGGGTTGATATCACGCTGTGTCTAGGAGAGCCATTACACTTAGTCGTCCCTGGCCAGGGCAAGCGAGATATACTGGTAGGTTTTCCAGTGTTATCTCAGGGTGTTCTGGGCTACACTCCGACACGACTTGCACCGCTAGTAGGGGACTGACGTTTACCGCCCCCTAGGCCCGCCATGCGATATTCTCAGACGAACAGACCGGACTGTACGTAGATTGTCACATTCAGGCTCAGTAGGAGTTCGGATGGGTTCACCTCATCAGTCTTCTTATCGGCATCTACCTGGGGACCGTTACGTACAGCTAGTACCGCTTGCGGCCTGTGGTTAAACCTACTACCACGGTAGTGTCGAGTCTTTAGAGTCCCGCACAGAGGGCTATTCGCCTTTGGGTAAAACAGAGTAGAGGTCGCATGGTTTTGCGACAGGGTTCGTTCACATCCGCGCACTTGTGCACGTTTGGTGTCCGGGCAGTTATTACTAGCGGGCTTTGGTTTAAGCCAGATCCTACTACATGTTTTGGGATTGGTTTTATCTCATTGTATTCGTGTTCCGCGGAACACGGATGCGGGTGTGTATGCACAGTTGACAGAGACAGAGGCAGAGGATTCTCATTAGGGTTGTTGACCGTTGATTTCTTCCAAACCCTAATGAGAATAAGAAATATGATTAATAATATTAATTAAGGATTATTGTGCCATGGTTGAGTTGAACATTTGACTTTTGTTGACCGGTTGACCATTGTGGACTTGTTGAGCATCATCATTTCATTTCAATGATGCTTCTTGTTCTTTGCAAAATGCATTAAATGCCTGAAATGACAATGGTCATTGAAACTAACCATCACAATTCTTAATTATTATTATCATCATCATTATTCTTACTTTTGTGAGCATGGTTGTAAATTATTATCTCATTCTCACTTGCTCACTCTCTCCCATCCAAAGCTCATCCTCTTCTTCTCTCTCTCAAAGCTCTTATCTCTCATGTGTTGAGAACCATGAGCTCTTGAGGTAAAATCACCAAAACTCCTCTCTACTCATTCTAGAGTTCTAGGTTTAGTAAGCCAAACACTTTAGTTGCCTCTCGGTTGAGGTAGGAGCTCAAGGTAGAGTTTTTCGGGTGAATCCTTCTTCAACAAAGAGGAGACTACGAGGTGGAGCCGTTCAAGCCACTCCAAGGAGCAAGAAGAGAAGGAGTTCAAGACTTAAGTATAACCCCCTAACATAGTAGTTAAACTTGTAGTTAGTTTGCTAGGTTTTGTTTAACAAAGATCCTCTTTTCTAGTCCATGTTGCCTTGTGTCAAAAAATCGTTTTTTACCGTTTCCGCCTCCCCGTAAGAACTGGGGTGGGCATCATGGACTTACAGTGGTATCAGAGCCAGGTTAAACAACAACTAGCATGTTAGCAAAGTATTTAGGATTTCGATTCGAGAAAAAATCGCAAAACACGTCCGAAAATTCTGTCGATTTTTAAACTGCTCTAAAAATAATTCCACATACCTTAAATATCGGCTCAGGGTTTTCTAAGAACATGAAACAAAAATGAGCCCATGACTCGGTCAAAGCGCCGCGGAACTGCAGCGAGAACATGCGTCTCGCCGCAGACCCGCGGCCGAGTTCACTCGGCTGTGACTCAGGTTTGCTGCAATGTGTTCAGTATTCAGTTTTAGGATTTTTAAAGTATTTTTTTTGCCCAGATTTTCCGAGAACAAAGTTGTGTTTGGGGTAGTTACAAATATGTATTTTTGATCGAAGTTCTCTTGACTTTAGCTAATGGGTTATATCTGTGATGTGATATATGTACTGAACGTCAATTAATCGCTATACGTCGATTAGTGTGGGTTGTGCATATCTGTGATCTGTAATGTTGTTGGATTATGTATATGAACTCATTGGATTGTCGCGGATGAATAGCCGGGGGTTGTGAGATGAGAGTTTTCTTTATCTTTCATCTGATGTAATATGTAAATTGATGTAATATTATTTTATGGCCGCACATCCGGGATGAAGTTGTAGCCGCCATTGTATATTATTTCTTTTACTATTTTTGCTCCTAGGATTGACCCAAGGTGGGGTGCACAAACTACCGGGTACCTCGAAGTGCCGAGTGGCCTACTCACATTGTTGAGGGAGGTTGCTTCACTTCGGGTACTTGGCGGGTAGTTTGCCGCACCCGTAAGGGTCTAGGGTGGGGTTTGGCTATTCATCGCGACCGTGTAATCCGTCTTTCGTTGCAGGCTCGAACGAAACGCGGATTTCTAGTATATCCAATGTGTTCATCTGTGATCTGGAATGGCTATCATTGCATCTGACGAATGTATATATCTATATATGATATCTAGTAGGCGTTGCTTATGTTTTGCATCCGTGCTAGTCCAGCCCCCGCTCTGTCATTAGTTAAATAACCTAACGGGTAATGACGGGGCCCCGTGGCGAATGCGGATGGCATAAGCGTACACCATATTTTCGTTGTTTTCTGCAATGGTAGGATTAAATGATGGGACGCATTAAATTAATGCAAGAAAATAAACCAAAGTAAAAGTCGTTGGAACAATTTTAAAACCACTCGGTTTCCTTTCAAAACAGAAAACTTTTAAAACGCGGAGCTTAAACCACTCCTTTTAAAAGCTATCAGGTTCCTTCGATTATATCAAGTTCACTACGTTCACGGTTTCGCCAAAACCATTCGTAGCCCTCCATCATTTCAGTTAAATATTCGGTAGTATTCAAGCTATGTATTTTGACCTACGCCAAGGCATAGTGATTGGTAGCTGCCGGATATTTATCTGTTGCATAGATAGATGCGTTGGTTTAGGACAGTCGTACTGCCTTTTTGGCCAAAGTCAAGGGTAGGTACGGGTGGGTTCAAATTAACCTGGAAAATGACGGGTAGAACTTGACATGTGACTTATGATTTGTTGGCCAAAGTCAAGGTCATAAGAGCATGGGGCAAAAATCAACATCGGGAGTTTCTAAAGAAACTGAAACTTGCTAGTGCTGCATACCATTTGGAGTGTGATGATTCTGGTAGGATTCCTTCAGTTTTATCACACGATGATATTTGGATCCCGATCCTACTGTGAGTATATGCTACTCTTCGGGAACTTTCTCACTTAACGATCAATGTTGTAAACCAAGTAGGTGTCTAGAAAGGTGTTAGCGGGGCGATGCCCACAGGGAAAAGAGGTTATTTAATTAAGGAACTTCGCAAAAGCATTGGAAAACCTCCCTCGAAGTACCAACACTGGCCTGGCTGAACGGTTAAGCAAGTATTGTACGGTGAGATTGATCCCGACTAACTCTTCTTTTTTGGTTTGAGGAAGGATTCGAGAAACAGTGGGAGCCATCCTGTTTAGAAAAACTAAAAACCACTCTAAACTTGCAAAAGCATCATGCTAAAGTGTTTCTTCTCTCTCTCCTAATTGCAGCGACCAAACATCATGACCAGACTTAAGTTACTACTAGATAAAAACATACTGACATGGCCAAACTATAAAGATTGGTTCAGGAATGTCAAAATGGCAATCACTTTTGACAAGTTGGGGTATCTCCTTACCACCAAAGCTCCCCCTGTCCAATGTCCCAAATCCAGCGTCGCGGATAAGGAAATCCGTAAGACCTGAGAGATTGACTGCGCGAAGGCCAAGTGCCTCGTGCTTGCCTCTATAGACAATGAACATCAGAGGAGGCACGAGAATATAGATCTTGAATCCATATTTCTCCATACTAAGGAACTATATGGAGAGCAATCCCGTATCGCCAGATACGAAGTCTCGAAAAAGTTGTTTTCGGCAAGATTGGCCGTCGGATCATCGGTAGCGGAACACGTGCTTAAGATGATTGGCTTTATTGAAGAGCTCACGGACTTTGGGACCACGTTTGAGAACGAGCTCTACACTGACTTGATTCTCCAGTCCCTCCCTTCCACTTACGCCCAGTTTATCCTGAACTTCAACATGCAAGGAAAAGAAGTTGAACTTCCGGAACTCCTCAACATGTTGAGGAGTGCGGAGGGCACCTTACAGAAAGTAAGGGAAGCATCCACTTTGTCTGTTGGAGGACCTTCTTCTTCTAGGTCCAAGGCGAAAGCCAATGGAAAAAAGAAGACCCCCACCAAACCAAGGGGCGGTGTTAGTAAAATGGAAGCCAATGGAAATGCAAAGGTAGTAAAGGTAGTGGGACAGCTTGTGGGGAAGGAAGAGTGCTTTTACTGTCATAAGAAAGGACATTGGAAGAAAGATTGCAGGGCTTGGAAGGCCAAGAACCAGGACCCGAATCAAGTTGTGGCTTCGGCTTCAGGTGTGTATGTTATTGAAAACTGTCTATCAGTAAACCCTACTTCCTGGGTATTGGATACCGGATCAGGATCTCATATCTGTAATTCTTTGCAGGCACTGAGAAAGCATAGGGTTTTGAAGGCAGGTGATATGACCCTCAGAATTGCAAACGGAGCTGGCATGGATGCTGAGTCCGTGGGGGACTTTCACTTGGGATTGTCAGATGGACATGTTTTGGTTTTGTGTGATTGTTATTTTGTACCCAGTGCGCCTTGTAATATCATATCTATATCTTTAATGTCTAAAGAAGGTTATGATTTTGCATTTGTAAGCGATGTTGTAAACATTCACCTTAATCATGTTCTGATTGGGTCGGGTACATTAAGCAACGGTATATACGTATTAAACCAACCACAAATTTTCAATGTCCATAATACACACAAAAAAAAGTCTCCAGAAATAAATCATGCTTTCTTATGGCATTGTAGACTGGGTCACGTCAATGAGAGAAGGTTGACGAAGTTACATAAAGAAGGATATTTGGATCCGTTCGAATATCAATCATATGCAACTTGTCAATCATGTCTCAAAGGAAAGATGACAAAGACTCTGTTTACTGGACATGGAGTAAGAGCGAGCGAGCTCTTGGGACTCGTACATAGCGATGTATGCGGTCCAATGTCTACACATGCGCGAAGTGGTTATTCATACTTCATTACTTTTGCGGATGATTTTTCAAGGTTCGAGCATGTCTTCTTAATGAAGCATAAATCTGAAGCCTTTGAAAAATTCCTGGAATACAAGAATGAAGTAGAAAAACAAACAGGCAAAAGTATCAAGACACTGAGATCTGATCGAGGTGGTGAATACTTGAGTGCCGAGTTCCTGGGTTACCTAAAAAAGAATGGAATTCTCTCTCAACTTACTCCTCCATACACCCCACAACATAATGGTGTATCAGAGAGACGGAACCGAACCCTATTGGATATGGTATGTTCCATGATGAGTAACGCTGAGTTGCCGCGATCTTTCTGGGGATATGCACTAGAATCAGCTGCATATATTTTGAACCGAGTTCCGACTAAGACTGTGCCTACCACACCATATCAGATGTGCAGTAGGAAGAAACCCTATCTTCAATATCTGAAGATTTGGGGATGTCCAGTTTTTGTCAAAAAGCAGCATGCAGACAAACTCGAGGCACGCTCAGTACAATGCAAGTTTGTGGGATACCCAAAGAACTCCAGGGGGTATCTATCTATTACGCAGAAGAACAAAAGGTTTTTGTCTCTCATTATGCCCACTTTCTGGAACATCGGTTCTTAGAAAAAGAAATAAGTGGGAGCGCAATAGAACTGGAAGAAATTCTATAACCACAAGCTATTACTGAAAGCTTAGTGGAACCAGAGGGGTCGAAAGAACAGGACATTCCTGCGCCGCTCCGCAGGAGTAGTAGGCAGTCTCATCCGCCCGAGAGATACTACGGTTTTCTCATAGACGGGGATAGAGAGGATTGCATCATTGATAATGATAAGCCGACTAGCTTCCAGCAGGCCATTCAGAGCACTGACTCGGTAAAATGGCTGGATGCAATGCGAACCGAAATGGAGTCCATGTACACCAACAAAGTATGGTCTTTGGACGTTGGTCCAGAAGGGGTAAAACCCATACACTGTAAATGGATCTTCAAAAGGAAGATTGGTGTAGATGGACAGGTTGAGACCTATAAGGCTAGACTTGTTGCAAAGAGTTTTCGTCAAAGACCTGGTTTGGACTATGACGAAACCTTTTCTCCAGTGGCTATGCTCAAATCCATTCGGATCCTTCTTGCCATTGCCGCCTTCCACGATTATGAGATTTGGCAGATGGACGTAAACACCGCTTTTCTAAATGGAAAATTAGAGGAGTGTGTCTATATGGACCAGCCAGAGGGTTTCATTCAGAGTGGGAGCAGTGGGAAAGTGTGCAAGTTGCTTAATTCCATTTATGGACTGAAGCAGGCATCGCGGAGTTGGAACATCTGTTTTGATGAGACGGTCAAAGAATTTGACTTTATCAAAAATCAAGTTGAACCATGCATCTATAGTAAAAATGTAGCACGAACTGTCATATTCCTCGTTTTATACGTGGATGACATTCTCTTGATAGGAAATGACATTCCTATGCTACAATCTGTCAAAGGGTTCTTGTCACACAGGTTCTCCATGAAAGACCTGGGTGATGCCTCTTACATTCTGGGGGTCCGGATCCATCGTGATAGGTCCAATATGATATTAGGACTTTCACAGTCCAGGTACATCGACACCATACTGAAAAGGTTCAGTATGGAAGATTCAAAGCACGATAATTTACCGGCTTGTCACGGGATCACCCTCTCCAAAGTGATGTCTCCCAAGACTGATTTGGAAAGGGATCGCATGTCTATTATACCCTACGCTTCTACGGTAGGCTCTATAATGTATACGATGTTGTGTTCCAGACCAGATATAGCTTATGCACTGAGTGTGGTAAACCGGTATCAGTCAAACCTTAGGGAGAAACACTGGATAGCGGTAAAGAACATTTTGAAGTACCTGAGAAGGACTAAGGACATGTTTTTGGTTTACGGCGGAAAAGACCTCCATATGGAGGCCTTTGCTGACTCCAGCTTCCAGAGTGACAAGGATGACTCCAAATCCATGTCGGGTTATGTCTTTACCCTCAATGTAGGGGCGGTGTGTTGGAAGAGCTCCAAACAGGAAACCGTTGCTGACTCGACGACGGAAGCGGAATATATCGCTGCATCTGATGCCGCAAAAGAAGCCGTCTGGATGAGGAAGTTCTTGACAGAACTTCAGGTGGTTCTGTCCATTGTTGATCCAATACCTATGTATTGTGACAACAACGGGGCTATAACTTTAGCGAAGGAACCCAGGTCCCATCAGAAGTCCAGATACATCTTGAGGCGGTATCACCTGATCAGGGAGATCGTGGATTGCCGGGAGATCGAGGTTCGAAGGGTTGCTACAGAAGATAACACTGCAGATCCATTCACAAAGGCCTTACCCCAGACCCAGTTCGAGCGGCTAATCGAGATGATAGGTCTTCGATACGCCAGTACATGTCCTTAGTGCAAGTAGGAGATTGTTAGTGTATATTCCCTAGAGGCCATTACTGTATCATACTAGTTTGTATATTACTTAATGGAAGCTTGGGATATTCACAGTTGTATAGACAATCTTGCTCAAAATGGTAGTATGCTACTTGGTTTGTTTCTACTTTAATGTGTGTGCATGTGTTTCTTTTAGCATATCGCCTATACACATTAGTGGAGCCCTTAGGATCTTTACTTGATTACCAGCATTGTGATGGCAGTCACACTAGTGGGGGCTGGGTAATCAACAAGCACATACTTATACAGGTCCCTAGTCATAAGATTATCGAAACGGGGCATCGATACTCTAGAGTAGACTAGCGTATGCGCTTCTCATCCCAGCAGGGGAGATGGTCTGTTCCACAGTCGTCAGTACGTCGTACTTGAGATAATATGCGGGGGCTCGTTAGGTTACGAGTACACTGGACAGGACTCATCGGGAACAGTTGGTTGGTACTATACCTGTCGTCAGTTATTACTTCCCAGGTGACATGAGTACAGCTTAGTCCGCTGACTTGACACTGTCACTTCTCCTCGAGTGTGTTCCACTGTTCTTATATTGCTACCATACCACGGCTCAAATGAGTCGTGCAAACAGGTAGCAGTTGGGTGCAGTCCCGAAGCACTTGGAGGCAGTGACAGTTAGACAGGATTTGTCTCTCCCGGTATTGGGGGTTGATATCGCGCTATTTCTAGGAGAGCCATTACACATAGTCGTCCCTGGCCAGGGCAAGCAAGATATACTGGTAGGTTTTCCAGTGTTATCTCAGGATGTTCTGGGCAACACTCCGACACGACTTGTATCGCTAGTAGGGGACTCACGTTTACCGCCCCCCTAGGCCCGCCATGAGATATTCTCAGATGAACAGACCGGACAGTACGTAGATTGTCACATTCAGGCTCAGTAGGAGTTCGGATGGGTTCACCTCATCAGTCTTCTTATCGGCATCTACCTGGAGACCGTTACGTATAGCTAGTACCGCTTGCGGCCTGTGGTTAAACCCATTGCCATCGTAGTGTCGAGTCTTTAGAGTCCCACACAGAGGGCTATTCGCCTTTGGGCAAAACAGAGTAGAGGTCGCATGGTTTTGCGACAGGGTTCGTTCACATCCGCGCACTTGTGCACGTTTGGTGTCCGGGAAGTTATTACTAGCGGGCTTTGGTTTAAGCCAGATCCTAGTACATATTTTGGGATTGGTTTTATCTCATTGTATTCGTGTTCCTCGGAACACGGATGCGGGTGTGTATGCACAGTTGACAGAGGCAGAGGATTCTCATTAGGGTTGTTGACCGTTGACTTCTTCCAAACCCTAATGAGAATAAGAAATATGATTAATAATATTAATTAAGGATTATTGTGCCATTGTTGAGTTGAACATTTGACTTTTGTTGACTTGTTGACTTGTTGACTTTGTTGACCGGTTGACCATTGTGGACTTGTTGATCATCATCATTTCATTTCAATGATGCTTCTTGTTCTTTGCAAAATGCATTAAATGCATGAAATGATAATGGTCATTGAAACTAACCATCACAATTCTTAATTATTATTATCATCATTATTCTTACTTTTGTGAGCATGGTTGTAAATTATTATCTCTTTCTCACTTGCTCACTCTCTCTCATCCAAAGCTCATCCTCTTTCTCTCTCTCTCAAAGCTCTCATCTCTCATGTGTTGAGAACCATGAGCTCTTGAGGTAAAACCACCAAAACTCCTCTCTACTCATTCTAGAGTTCTTGGTTTAGCAACCCAAGCACTTTAGTTGCCTCTCGGTTGAGGTAGGAGCTCAAGGCAGAGGCTTTCGGGTGGATCCTTCTTCGACAAAGAGGAGACTACGAGGTGGAGCCGTTCAAGCCACTCCAAGGAGCAAGAAGAGAAGGAGTTCAAGACCTAGGTATAACCCCCTAACATAGTAGTTAAACTTGTAGTTAGTTTGCTAGGTTTTATTTAGCAAAGATCCTCTTTTCTAGTCCATGTTGCCTTGTTTCAAAAAATCGTTTTTTACCGTTTCCGCCTCCTCGTAAGAACCGGGGTGGGCAACGTGGACTTACAGCTAGACGATGAGTTAGTGGGGGAACCATACCTACCGTTGACAGTACCTTTGACCCGACGGGTATCGTGGGGATACAGGCCGGGGTCATGTACATATGGATACGTCGAAAGACGTGGGTCGAAGCTGGGCACTCGGGTTTTCGGAATAGTGTATGCTATGTACCTATCAGGGTGCCAGTCGTGGTGACAACACCTGATAGATCAGTATTTTCGTGTCGATGCTTGACACATTGGTTTCATGATATTTTTACTCCTAAGTATATATAACAGTGGAATGGGACGCTGTTATATATGCATATATATATATATATATATATATATTAATGGAATGGGACACTAATATATATGTGTATATATCAATTTATATACATCATCATATTTATTCATGCAAATATACTTAGGATATTTGAGGTTCACTTGATATTGGATTTAGGATATTTGAGGTTCACTTGATATTGGATTTAGGATATTTGAGATTCACTTGATATTGGATACATGATATTTGAGATTTACTTGATATTGTACATTCAGGATTTGTGAGACTTGTATGATATGAGAGACAATTTGGGGGGGGGCTGATTTGAGGAATTGGGATTTGGATCGTCTTGATGGACTTTGGTCCTACCACGAGGTCAGGTGTCACGTCCCGAAAGTACAGAACATGACCGGCACTTAAACTACGAAACGTCTCGAGGCGTACGTAATCCAAGTAAGCCGAAAACCCAGAAATGCAAACCAAGAAAAGTAGTAGAGTGAAGGAAAACCAATTTAAATAAGTAGTTTTAAAAGCATAAGCCGAATTATGCGGGTTTCTAAAAACATCAAAAATTTCCTGAAAATTTCGGCAGAGTCTCCTTTGTAAATACTGGCCCCCAAACGAGATACAACATGAATAGTATACGAAATCAATAAAAATGCATCCCCAAGCGGGAGCTAGCTCTTCGTCAATCGACGGTCACAACCACACAAGCAATATAATATACAACGCCAACGGCGAGGATCAAAACTCAAAAGGAAACTCAAAACCACAAGAAATCTGCAGAAATATAACGCACGACTCTAAGGTCGAAAGAATAACATCACTGGTCTCTATCTCAAAATAACACATGTTTGGTTGATGGAACTTCTAGATACAACAGAATAATAATATACAAGTTATATAATGGGGGTACGATACAAGTAAACCCTCCTACTAGTAAATCATCCGAAGGAAACTATGCCCGCAAAGCCGTAATGAAACCTGTACGGCAAACCTGCAAGAAACTGGGGCACAACGGGGTGAGTTGCCAACTCGTGAATAGAAAAACATCTACGGAAAGAAATCGCATAAATAACGCAACCTAGGTCAATGATCATAATATATCCTCAATTATATATATAACATGCAACCTAAAACAAGGCTAGGGTAAACATCTAACCCGAGTTTAATCTCATGTGCCCGTGTCAGCGCCTCAGGTAGCAAAATATCATATGAATGAGGTATGAATGCATGAAAACAGAATACATGTAAGCGAAGAACTGTTTTCATAATTTAGTGAGATTCTCTTTGTATTTTTAAAATGAGGTATCATAATGAAATCAGCATAAAACAGTGCCTAGCATCGGCACAAAACGTAATCCCAATATCTCGATATCTCTATATCACAGTCTCTGTACCTTAATATCTCGAAATCTCAATGTCTCAATCACAATATCTAGGGCGCCGTCAGTCCAGACCGGCCCCTACCATCCATCTCAAGACCACGACGGTATCCTATGGATATCCGACGCGTCGAGTAAAATCACCGTTAGGTAGTGCTCCCCTGCCAGGCTCACATCGTCATCATCACGCGCTTCTTGCCCCGGGGTACCTTACCGGGTCCACCATGTACCCGAAACGGTTCATCCGTCTCCTCGAATCGGGTCTCGAAATCCATCAGGAAACTCATGGTGGACGACTCATACATCATGGGAAAAAAACCGCACTTTTTATTTAAAAAAAAAGAAGAAGTTTGTATATGTTTTGCGGTTTTCCCCAAATCCAGAAAATCTCATGGAATCCGAATCCAAAACCTCAATAGCACGTAAAAAGTGAATATATGCATGAGAATCCATGAATGCGGCATAACAATGAATATCAGTATGCATGAAGTAGCAGGTAATAATTACAATGTCTAAACTAACATATAAGGTAAGTACACTAATATCATGTCTAAACTATTAGCTAACAGGCTATGTCAAGCAATAATATTTCTAAGGTATACGTGACATGGCAATTACCGATGAAGATGTGTGTGAGCCGGCAAGTAAGTGTACGTGGAACATACGCATCATCGGTAATGGTGCTGGTGTCCTAACCACAAGATAGCAACAGTAGAATATGAAGCATAATATAAGCATGTGATGCAGAGAGAACAACAATACTGAGCGGGAGCTGAATACTAGACGCAACTATAACTAATCTGCATTAACCTAATATAAGTCCTACAAATGGTGCCTTTTGAAATAACACGAATCATGGGGTTTTGAAAATAGGGGCTACGGTGTTTTTATGAAAAGATACGTCTTTTGAAATATCCGTAGGATCCCTTGGGATGTCTTTTAAAATACCCACGATTCGCTAGTTTTGAAATAGGTAAGAAACGAATCTAATCTAACAACTAAACTAAACTAAAAGGCTAAGCTGACCAGCTGGGCTACAGGTAAGGAAACCGCCTAACATCTGACTCTATACATATACATACCTGTATATATATAAGTCGGTGATCCCGCCTCAATAATATCATATCCGATACCATATCTATAATCAGACATCCCAAGTCAAGAGTGCGGATCAATCATCAAAATATAGCTCGTACGTAAATCCGTCGTACGGCATCCCCAAATCTGGGTACGGGTTAATATCACATTCATCATACTATTCACCTGGTATCCTATTTATCAAATATCATGATCGGGGTACTGATCTACGTCTAGTACAATACTGATACCGCCTAAGTATGCATGCACGTGTATGAAACACTATGTCAAGGACCCGCTACAACGTCATGTCGTATCTCAAATACGAACCCTGCTATATCACCGATCTCACGGCCTCAAATCAAATCTCATCGACTCATCTTAAATCCCAAGTACTATCCTCATTATCCATGCATGCGTATATGAATGTACATATGCATAGTCCCATACCCACGCATATATACATATATACACATCCCAATCTGCGCACAAGAAAGTAAAGTATGCAAGTCTGTGTGTGTGTATGTGGGTATAACAACCACTCTAGGGTTTCGCAACTAACCCAAAGGTAACCAATGAACACATAAAAATAGGAATGTATGCAAGTATGTAGGTGTGTATGTGTAGTGCAACACTACCCTAGGGTTCGCAAAACTAAAATAATCCAATACACCAATATCCATCCTAAACATCATTATTAATCCCAAATAACATATAATAATTGTTGGTGTGTATACGCATCCGTATACACCACCACAGACTGCGGTGGTGCTATACGCCATCCACCCGACTTCTCCCCGTAGATATAAATCTACTCATCTGGTCCTCGCTCGCCGGTGCCGACGTCGCCACGCGCTTGCTTGTCGTCTCGAAGTCCACACGGGGGTACCTATATATCACAACTCATCGTATCGCATTAAAATCCGACTCATGACCAAAACGACACACGAATCCCACATAAGTCAAAACCTATGGTTGCTTTCACAAATGAACCCAAAAACTCTCGACGTCGGCGTACAAACGCCAAACAATCGAGAAAACTCCCAACACACTCATTTGTACAATTACAAGCACTAATTATAATATAAAATAGCTTACAATTTCCAAAAACCCCAATTTCACTTAAAAAGTCATTTTTCCGAAAATATAGCAAGCACAAATTACTGTTTTTGTACAAAACTGATGTTTTAATAATTCTAGTGACCAAGATGATAACTTAATATCTTAATTATGCCATATAAACCACTACGTAAATTTTAAACCCACAATTTAATTCAATTTCAAAAACCTAGTTTGCAATTTTAACCAATTTCAACCATTTTATAGCAAAAATACACATACAACAATTTAGGTTGGATTTCCATGAACTAAAGTGTTAAACTACACTTTATAATGTTAAAGAAGTCATGAAAAACCTAATCACATTTTTAATCCCAATTATTTAACCAATTTCAAAAACCTAGTTAGCAAATTGGCATGATTAACACAATTTTTAAACTAACCATTAGCAACTAGCTACTAATCTTGTATTAACACAACATAAGAGCTTAAATATATCACACAACCATACACCAATTTCACAAAACCCTAACTTGCATTCAAATTCTTATCTTGAATTTCAAAACTTGCAACTAAAGCCTAATTAACACTTAAGTAAGTAACAAATTAAGCAAAATGTTTAGAATTATACCCAAACACATTTGAAGATCCACAAGCACCCATGGCCTCCCAAATAGAAATCTTGTTCCCTAGATCCATACTAGAATAGCCAATAAGAAATGGGTAGGGATTAGATTTTGATTTTTGTGGGTTTTTTTGATGAATTTGTGAGGTTTTTAGCTCAAGAATTGAAGAAGCAAAAAATGAGGCCGTTGCAAGAGGGAGGCTCGGCCAAATTAAGGAGGGGGAGGAGAGAGAGTGAGGTGGGGAAAGTGATTGGTTAAGTCAAAGGCCCATATCACAAGTCAACCCATTCTCATTTCTTTATTGTATTCATTTTCTTTTCTTTTCTTTTCTTTTCTTTAGCCATAGAAGTGGGGACAAATTTTGGGGATGGGGAAGCAAGGTTCGGCCAGCACATAGGGAGGGGGGTGAGAGGGTGTGGGTGAGTTTGGGTGAAGAAAGAAAATGATAAATATTATACCCCAATTTCTATTTACACTAATTTCACTAATTAAGCCTTTTTCTTCGATATTTTCTAAACCGTTTTGGCAAACGATTTCATTTCAAAAACCACATGATAAAATTTTATTTAATGTTTTATGATGCACAAAATTTGTTTCAACTCATTCCAATTTGTAATTTTCCCTAATTAAATGTATTAGTGACGGCTTAAAATAATATTAAAATAATATTTTTTTCAGAAAATTTGAAATTTCACCAGTGGCTCAATAAACACCAAATACTAGTAATTACATAGCTAGAATATGTATATTTAATTTTATAATAAATATATTTGCATTTTGACTTTTTACAGAAAACCCCCCTTATTTTACCGTTTTTTCGAAATTTCACCGAAACGATTTTCAAAACGTTACAATCTTCCCCCCTTAAAGAAATTCGGTCCCCGAATTTAAATTAAAACTTCCCCCAAATACTAAAATATTTCAGCCAAAACCATCAAATCGCCGGGGCTCCGAAATCATAAATACATAAAACAAATCATAGCGCAACGCATGCGCATGAAAAATGAGCATATAACTCAAATCAGAACTCCGTCAAGCATCCCGCAATCATCGGAGTCATGGGGAAGACATCAATACCAAATCCAAAGCAAAACCAATATGATATAACTCGAAACTATACATGTAAAATATATTCAGGTACTATCCTCTGACTAGACCTGCTCAGTACGAAAACACATAGCAATATCAAAAAAACGTACTGCTCTATAAGAAAAATCAATCCCAAAATACGCGTATGAATGCTACGCGCGTCTTGTGCGCACGGAAATCAAAATCCAAATATGTGCCATACATATGCACAGAAACAACATCTAAGTGCATCGGGTGTGCACGAAACATCTGTCGTAGGCAACATGTGTGCCTGACACAAAATCAGGTGCATCTGACATGCACGAAAAATCTCGATTTAGTGCATCTGGTGTGCACCAAAATCACACTTCAAAACATGCGCCCAACATGCGCGAAAATCCAATCAGGTGCATCCATCGTGCACGAAATCATGAACTCTAATATCAAGTGCCGAACATGCGCAAAATCAAATCAGGTGCACAAGGTGCACAAAACAAATATCGAACATCACCATCGAAATCAAAGTCCAATGCATCTAAGTGCACAAAAGGTGTATCACTGCACTGCAAGCATATATAAACTATACAGAGTGCAGGAACCAAATCGTGTGCGTACATACGCACAAAATCAACTCAAATGTCTAAAACCGTAAAATTACAAACATGTGAAACCCAAGCACGAAAACGATATCAAGTGCAACACTGTGCAAGGATCGTAAATCCTCAATCATCAAAATCAAATCATTCGAATAAATCATCCAAAATATCGAAATCAATAATGGCGGCATAGTACCGCTCAAGCGCATCCTCTAAGAATCTCGGGCCAACTGTCGCGGTCACTAGTGGGACGTCTCGTCGATGATCATGAACTCTGGCCTGCTGGTGTGCGTAACAATGACCACTCCTGGGTCAAGGTCTTCACTGGGAATTACCAATCTCTCGGTCCATCGGCTCATCGGCCTTGTCAGGTGTGCGAACGGGGATGATCCCGTTCTGGCACGTCTCTTGTCATCTCCCAGTCAATCATCGCGACCACTCGTAAGACAGCATATCACTGGCGTCGGCCTCTGGCTCTCTGAATGTACGTGACACATCTGATCCTGGGTGCAAGTGTCATTGCAGCAGTGTCCTGGAAGGAATCCTGCTCATGGTCTCTTCCATATCTCGTCTCTGCCAACTGTCCGGAAGTCATCGTCCTTTCCTATATCTGCATCTTGCTCTGGAACGACTGCATACTCATCGCAACTCCTTCTCGAAGGTAAATCCAAGTACCATGCCTCGGCATGCGCATCGCATCTCTGATGTCGGCGGAGTGGAACGTCATCTCATCTAGATCTGGTACGAACCTCTTACTCCACTTTCTCTAATGTCGACTGCTTCGGACTTGTCTCATCGTGGCTACATGGACTGAGCTCCAACGGCTATCCTCATATCGGGAGTCTCCTAAGAAATGCATCTCACCACCTCGCATCCGAATTAAGTCGAGCCATCCGATCGAGTCGTCAAAACCTCATAATCCCCCAAGAGCTCAACCTCTTGGGCACAGTTTAATAGTATCGAGTACATACCACAGCATCGGTGGTCCAACCGTAGAAGGGCAAACCCAAGCCTCACTAATGGCGCCGTAGAACTGCCGCAAACTCGAAGGTTCAAAGGCTTTCACACGGTCATTAAGTCGAGTTAGGGTTTCATTCTTCTAGAGGGACCATAGAATTGCCTGCATGTCTTTCCGACTACTTTAAACTTGGAATAATAGGTTTCTGACATTCGATCGTCTCTGTCGACTCCCAACGTCTCCGCGTAAAGTCGTCTCTAGCTGGAATCAATCTATCTGATGACCTCTCATCAGGTAGGCGAACGAACCACATGTCCTAGTCATTCATCCTCGGGTGACTAGCGACCTTCTATCATTTCTTAGTACAACTTGTACTACAATAGCTCCAACATATAGGGCGATATCTCGTCGCTCGCAGCAACAACTGGCTCACTCGTCTGCACGCTAAATAGTGCATCAATCATCATGAGTAAGCAATACACCAACGGTCATCAAAATCTGGCTGGCCTCTATCATTGACTCAATCCTCTAGTGTCGATCAGCACAACCGAGTAACCTCATAAAGGCGATCCGCCAAACGCTCGTGGCGCGGAAACACCGTAAAAAGACACATCTCCGCAATCGTGTGTCGCCGGAATTTCGCCCTGGTCAGTCTTCGTTCATGACGAGCTCGTGCTGACCGCAACTCTAGCTATAGCTCTCTCTGCCCGTAATCGTGGCAGCAAAACCATAACTGGTACTGATGAGGCTAGATCGGAATGAATATAATACTGAGCAAAGAAATGTACATCCTAAGGCTTCTTAAGTGGAGTAGCGTATCGTAAATATGCCGCGGAACATACCTACGGTACGTCACTCTACTTTAATCACCTATTCCATCAACCAAGGATCATCCTACGCTCCGAAGGTAAAACCTAACGCTCTGATACCAAGTTTGTCACGTCCCGAAAGTACAGAACATGACCGGCACTTAAACTACGAAACGTCTCGAGGCGTACGTAATCCAAGTAAGCCGAAAACCCAGAAATGCAAACCAAGAAAAGTAGTAGAGTGAAGGAAAACCAATTTAAATAAGTAGTTTTAAAAGCATAAGCCGAATTATGCGGGTTTCTAAAAACATCAAAAATTTCCTGAAAATTTCGGCAGAGTCTCCTTTGTAAATACTGGCCCCCAAACGGGATACAACATGAATAGTATACGAAATCAATAAAAATGCATCCACAAGCGGGAGCTAGCTCTTCGTCAATCGACGGTTACAACCACACAAGCAATATAATATACAACGCCAACGACGAGGATCAAAACTCAAAAGGAAACTCAAAACCATAAGAAATCTGCAGAAATATAACGCGCGACTCTAAGGTCGAAAGAATAACATCACTGGTCTCCATCTCAAAAATAACACATGTTTGGTTGATGGAACTTCTAGATACAACAGAATAATAATATACAAGTTATATAATGGTGGTACGATACAAGTAAACCCACCTACTAGCAAATCACCCGAAGGAAACTATGCCCGCAAAGCCGTAATGAAACCTGTACGGCAAACCTGCAAGAAACTGGGGCACAACGGGGGTGAGTTGCCAACTCGTGAATTAACATCTACGGAAAGAAATCGCATAAATAACGCAACCTAGGTCAATGATCATAATATATCCTCAATTATATATATAACGTGCAACCTAAAATAAGGCTAGGGTAAACATCTAACCCGAGTGTAATCTCATGTGCCCGTATCAGTGCCTCAGGTAGCAAAATATCATATGAATGAGGTATGAATGCATGAAAACAGAATACATGTAAGCGAAGAACTGTTTTTATAATTTAGTGAGATTCTCTTTGTATTTTTAAAATGAGGTATCATAATGAAATCAGCATAAAACAGTGCCTAGCATCGGCACAAAACGTAATCCCAATATCTCGATATCTCTGTATCACAGTCTCTGTACCTCAATATCTCGAAATCTCAATGTCTCAATCACAATATCTAGGGCGCCGTCAATCCAGACCGGCCCCTACCATCCATCTCAAGGCCACGACGGTATCCTCCGGATATCCGACGCGTCGGGTAAAATCACCGGTTGGTAGTGCTCCCCTGCCAGGCTCACATCGTCATCATCACGCGCTTCTTGCCCCGGGATACCATACCGGGTCCACCATGTACCCGAACGGTTCATCTGTCTCCTCGAATCGGGTCTCGAAATCCATCAGCAAACTCATGGTGAACGACTCATACATCATGGGAAAAAAACCGCACTTTTTATTTTAAAAAAAAAGAAGAAGTTTGTATATGTTTTGCGGTTTTCCCCAAATCCAGAAAATCTCATGGAATCCGAATCCAGAACCTCAATAGCACGTAAAAAGTGAATATATGCATGAGAATCCATGAATGCGGCATAACAATGAATATCAGTATGCATGAAGTAGCAGGTAATAACTACAATGTCTAAACTAACATATAAGGCAAGTACACTAATATCATGTCTAAACTATTAGCTAACAGGCTATGTCAAGCAATAATATTTCTAAGGTATACGTGACATGGCAATTACCGATGAAGATGTGTGTGAGCCGGCAAGTAACTGTACGTGGAACATACGCATCATCGGTAATGGTGCTGGTGTCCTAACTACAAGATAGCAACAGTAGAATATGAAGCATAATATAAGCATGTGATGCGGAGCGAACAACAATACTGAGCGGGAGCTGAATACTAGACGCAACTATAACTAATCTGCATTAACCTAATATAAGTCCTACAAATGGTGCCTTTTGAAATAACACGAATCATGGGGTTTTGAAAATAGGGGCTACGGTGTTTTTATGAAAAGATACGTCTTTTGAAATATCCGTAGGATCCCTTGGGCTGTCTTTTAGAATACCTACGATTCGTTAGTTTTGAAATAGATAAGAATCGAATCTAATCTAACAACTAAACTAAACTAAAGGGCTAAGCTGACCAGCTGGGCTACGGTAAGGAAACCGCATAACATCTGAGTCGATACATATACATACCTGTATATATATAAGTCGGTGATCCCGCCTCAATAATATCATATCCGATACCATATCTTTAATCAGACATCCCAAGTCAAGAGTGCGGATCAATCATCAAAATATAGCTCGTACGTAAATCCATCGTACGGCATCCCCAAATCTGGGTACGGGTTAATATCACATTCATCATACTATTCACCTGGTATCATATTTATCAAATATCATGATCGGGGTACTGATCTACGTCCAGTACAATACTGATACCGCCTAAGTATGCAAGCACGTGTGTGAAACACTATGTCAAGGAACCACTACAACGTCATGTCGTATCTTAAATACGAACCCCGCTATATCACCGATCTCACGGCCTCAAATCAAATCTCATCGACTCATCTTAAATCCCAAGTACTATCCTCATTATCCATGCATGCGTATATGAATGTACATATGCATAGTCCCATACCCACGCATATATACATATATACACATCCCAATCTGCGCACAAGAAAGTAAAGTATGCAAGTCTGTGTGTGCGTATGTGGGTATAACAACCACTCTAGGGTTTCGCAACTAACCCAAAGGTAACCCATGAACACATAAAAATAGGAATGTATGCAAGTATGTAGGTGTGTATGTGTAGTGCAACACTACCCCTGGGTTCGCAACACTAAAATAATCCAACACACCAATATCCATCCTAAACATCGTTATTAATCCCAAATAACATATAATAATTGTTGGTGTGTATACACATCCGTATACACCACCACGGACTGCGGGGGTGCTATACGCCATCCACCCGACTTCTCCCTGTAGATATAAATCTACTCATCTGGTCCTCGCTCGCCGGTGCCGACGTCGCCACGCGCTTGCTTGTCGTCTCGAAGTCCACATGGGGGTACCTATATATCACAATGCATCGTATCGTATTAAAATCCGACTCATGACCAAAACGATACACGAATCCCACATAAGTCAAAACCTATGGTTGCTTTCACAAATGAACCCAAAAACCCTCGACGTCGGCGTACAAACGCCAAACAATCGAGAAAACTCCCAACACACTCATTTGTACAATTACAAGCACTAATTATAATATAAAATAGCTTACAATTTCCAAAAACCCCAATTTCACTTAAAAAGTCATTTTTCCGAAAATATAGCAAGCACAAATTACCGTTTTTGTACAAAACTAATGTTTTAATAATTTTAGTGACCAAGATGATAACTTAATATCTTAATTATGCCATAGAAACCACTACGTAAATTTTAATCCCACAATTTAATTCAATTTCAAAAACCTAGTTTGCAATTTTAACCAATTTCAACCATTTTATAGCAAAAATAAACATACAATAATTTAGGTTGGATTTCCATGAACTAAAGTGTTAAACTACACTTTATAATGTTAAAGAAGTCATGAAAAACCTAATCACATTTTTAATCCCAATTATTTAACCAATTTCAAAAACCTTGTTAGCAAATTGGCATGATTAACACAATTTTTAAACTAACCATTAGCAACTAGCTACTAATCTTGTATTAACACAACATAAGAGCCTAAATATATCACACAACCATACACCAATTTCACAAAACCCTAACTTGCATTCAAATTCTTATCTTGAATTTCAAAACTTGCAACTAAAGCCTAATTAACACTTAAGTAAGTAACAAATTAAGCAAAATGTTTAGAATTATACCCAAACACATTTGAAGATCCACAAGCACCCATGGCCTCCCAAATAGAAATCTTGTTCCCTAGATCCATACTAGAATAGCCAATAAGAAATGGGTAGGGATTAGATTTTGATTTTTGTGGGTTTTTTGATGAATTTGTGAGGTTTTTAGCTCAAGAATTGAAGAAGCAAAAAATGGGGCTGTTGCAAGAGGGAGGCTCGGCCAAATTAGGGAGGGGGAGGAGAGAGAGTGAGGTGGGGAAAGTGATTGGTTAAGTCAAAGGCCCATATCACAAGTCAACCCATTCTTATTTCTTTATTGTATTCATTTTCTTTTCTTTTCTTTTCTTTTCTTTAGCCTTAGAAGTGGGGATAAATTTTGGGGATGGGGAAGCAAGGCTCGGCCAGCACATAGGGAGGGGAGTGAGGGGGTGTGGGTGAGTTTAGGTGAAGAAAGAAAATGATAAATATTATACCCCAATTTCTATTTACACTAATTTCACTAATTAAGAATTTTTCTTCGATATTTTCTAAACCGTTTTGGCAAACGATTTCATTTCAAAAACCATATGATAAAATTTTATTTAATGTTTTACGATGCACAAAATTTGTTTCAACTCATTCCAATTTGTAATTTTCCCTAATTAAATGTATTAGTGACGGCTTAAAATAATATTAAAATAATATTTTTTTCAGAAAATTTGAAATTTCACCAGTGGCTCAATAAACACCAAATACTAGTAATTACATAGCTAGAATATGTATATTTAATTTTATAATAAATATATTTGCATTTTGAGTTTTTACAGAAAACCCCCCTTATTTTAACGTTTTTTCGAAATTTCACCGAAACGATTTTCAAAATGTTACATCAGGATTCCATACGAATGACATGTTTTATCCCATACTCCGCATCTATTGTTTATGCACTGCTTCATGTATTAGTAGTACCTAATAGAGTATCTTCCATGACTGTTGCATTTACATGCTTTATTTTATATCACTGCTTCATGTATTAGTAGTACCTGATAGAGTACCTTAAATGATTGTTGCATATAGATTGTCATATTATTATTGCTTCATGTATTAGTAGTACCTGATAGAGTACCTTCCATGACTGTTGCATTTACATACTTTATTTTATATCACAGCTTCATGTATTAGTAGTACCTGATAGAGTGGCTTCCATGACTGTTGCATTTACATACTTTATTTTATATCACTGCTTCATGTATTAGTAGTACCTGATAGAGTACCTTACATGATTGTTGCATATAGATTGTCATATTATTATTGTTTCATGTATTAGTTGTACCTTCTAGTGTACCTTTCATGACTATTACATACATATGACCATTTATTGCTATTAGCTTGCATATGTTAGATTCGCGTTGTACGTGCATACTTGCGATTACCTGTATATGTTATTTACTATTCATGAGTTGGCAACTCACCCCCGTTGTGCCACAGTGTTTTGCAGTTTGTTCCCCAGAGTAGTCGAGGCAGCCTATTCATTTATCTTATCATCTTTTGCTGCGGATACCGCTTCGGCTCATAGTGTGCAGTTTTTCTTAGGTGGGTTTTATGGTTATCTGTTCATGTTTATTGTATATTCGTTGTATCCTGTACTCTCCATCTACCATTATCTTATATGACTTAGAGACTTGATGTGAGGACGATATTGTATATTTTGGTGACTTGGATGTCTTTTATACAGTTTTACTTATATCATTTTTTATTTCTTCGCTACGGTGTCATATATCTGTTGTGGTGGTTGTTTTCCGCCGTTGTGCGTGGATTTGCTCCTGTTGGTGATGCTTTACTTATATTTATGTTGTACCCATTTTTGGGGTTGGTTTTTATAAAGGAGATGCTGCCGAAGTTTTTAAGAAAGTAAAGTTGGACTTTAAAGAATTTGGTTTGAGATTTCAAAAGTTTTGAAAATGCTATTATCACTTACTACTTTTGATGGTTTAGATTGCTGGGTTTTCGGCTTACATAAATTGCGTTACGCCTGTGGACGTTGCGTAGTTTACGTCACGTGCCAATTTCGGGTCGTGACAATACCAAGTTCAGTTATGAACTTTTTCATCCAGACAGTCCTCTTTGGCAGCATCGTTGGCAGCGATGTATTCAGTCTCCATCGTCGAGTCTGCTACGGTATCTTGCTTGGAACTCTTCCAACATACCACCCCTCCATTGAGGGTGAAGACAAAACCCCAGACCGACTTACTATCGTCCTTATCATTTTGGAAGCTCGAATCGGTAAAGGACTCCATCTGGAGTTCACCGTTACCATATACCAAGAACATTTCTTTTGTACTTCTTAAGTACTTGAGAATGTTCTTCACAGCTGTCCAGTGTTTCTCTCCAGGATCTGATTGATACCTACTCAGTACACCTAGCGAATAAACTACATCCGGTTCGGTACACAACATCGCATACATGAATGACCCGACTGCCGAAGCATAGGGTATCCTTTGCATGCGAGTCCCCTCCAAATCAGTCTTGGGAGACATCACTTTGGAGAGAGTGATTCCTGAATAAGCGCGTAAATTACCACGCTTAGAATCTTCCACACTAAATCTCTTTAGTATGGTGTCAATGTACCTGGATTGGGACAATCCCAACATCCGTTTAGATCTATCTCTATAGATCTTTATCCCCAGGATGTAGGAGACATCACCTAGATCTTTCATGGAGAACTTGTGTGATAAGAAGATCTTGACCGAGTGTAGCATAGGAACATCGTTTCCTATCAAGAGTATTTCATCCACGTACAATACGAGGAAGACAACCTTACTCTCTACAACCTTCTTGTATATACATGGTTCATCTACATTTTTGATGAAGTCAAAATCTTTGATAGCTTCATCAAAACAGATGTTCCAGTTCCACGATGTCTGCTTTAATCCGTAGATTGATTTAAGCAGCTTGCACATGCTGCCGCTGCTCCCACTGTTTACGAAACACTCTGGCTGTGTCATGTAAATGCTCTTTTCTAAATCGCCATTTAGAAAAGCGGTCTTGACATCCATCTGTCAAATTTCGTAGTCATGGTATACAGAAATGGCAAGTAGGATCTTGATGGACTTAAGCATGGCAATAGGAGAAAAGGTCTCATCATAATCGACACAAGGTCGTTGACGAAAACCTTTTCCTACAAGTCTAGCTTTGAAAGTCCCAACTTTTCCATCTACACCAATTTTCTTCTTAAAGATCCACTTGCTCTCGATGGTGTTTATCCCTTCAGGAGCAACTTCCAAAGTCCATACTTTGTTGGTGTACATGGATTCCATCTCGGATCGTATAACATTCAGCCATTTCACAGAGTCTCCACTTGTGATGGCCTGCTCAAAACTAGTTTGGGTCATCATCTTCCTTGATGCAATCCTCGCTCCCACCGTCTGTGAGAAAACTGTGTAAGTCCACGTTGCCCACCCCAGTTCTTACGGGGAGGCGGAATAGGTAAAAAACGATTTTTTCTCAAGGCAACATGGACTAAAAACAAAGGATCTTGGCTAAACAAAAACCTAGAAAACTAACTTCAAGTTTAGCTACTCGGTTAGAAGGTTATACCTAGGTCTTGAACTCCTTCTCTTCTTGCTCCTTGGAGTGGTTTGAACGGCTCCTCCTCGTAGTCTTCTTTTTGCCGAAGAAGGATCCACCCAAAGGCCTCTACCTTGAGCTCCTACCTCAACCTAGAGGTAACTAAAGTGCTTGGCTTGCTAAACCTAGAACCCTAGAATGAGTAGAGAGGAGTTATGGTGGTTTTACCGCAAGAGCTCATGGTTCTCAACACATGAGAGATGAGAGCTTTGAGGGAGAGGAAGAGAATGAGCTAAAACTATGAGAGAGAAAGTGCAAGAAAGAATGAGGATATTTTAGCAACCATACTATCATATTAGGAATAATGATAATAATAATAATAATTAAGAAATTATGATGGTTAGTTTATGAATGCCCATTATCATTTCATCATTTAATGCATTTGCAAGAAACAAGAAGTATCTTTGAAATGAAATGATGATGGTCAACATGTCAACAATGGTCAACCGATCAACAAAGTCAAAAAGTCAACAAAAATCAAATGTTCAACTCAACCATGGCACAATTATCCTTAATTAATATTATTAATCATATTTCTCATTTTCATTAGGGTTTAGAAAAAGTCAACGGTCAACAACCCTAATGAGAATCCTCTGCCTCTGCCTCTGTCAACTCTGCATACACACCCGCATCCGTGTTCCGAGGAACATGAATACAATGAGATAAAACCAATCCCAAAACATATACTAGGATCTGGCTTAAACTAAAGCCCGTTAGTAATAACTGGCCGGACACCAAACGTGCACAAGTGCGCGGATGTGAACGAACCCCGTCGAAAAACCATGTGACCTCTACTCTGTTTTGCCCAAAGGCGAATAGCCCTCTGTGTGGGACTCTAAAGAATCGACACTATGCTGGCAGTGGGTTTAACTACAGGCCGCAAGCGGTACTATCTGTTCGTAACGGTCCCTAAGTAGATGCCGATAAGAAGACCGATGAGGTGAACCCATCCGAACCCCTACTGAGCTTGAATGTGACAATCTCCGTACAGTCCGGTCTGTTCGTCTGAGAGTATCGCATGTCGGTCTTAGGGGGGCGGTAAACGTGAGTCCCCTAATAGCGGTACAAGTCGTGTCGGAGTGTAGCCCAGAACACCTTGAGATAACACTGGAAACACTACCAGAATATCTCTCTTGCCCTGGCCAGGGACTTTGTGTAATGGCTCTCCTAGACACAGCGCGATATCAACCCCCAATACCGGGAGAGACGAATCCTGTCTAACCGTCACTGCCTCCAAGTGCTTCGGGACTGCACCCTACTACTACCTGTTTGCACGATTCATTTGAGCCGTGGTAGGGTAGTAATCTAAGAACAGTGGAAACACACTCGAGGCGAAGTGACAGTGTCAAGTCAACGGACTATGCTGTACTCATGTCACCTGGGAACTGATAACTGACGATAGGTATAATACCAAACCAACAGTTCCCAGCGAGTCCTGTCCAGTGTACTCGTAACCTAACTAGCACCTGCATACTATCTCCAGTACGACGTACTGATGGCTGTGGGACAGACCATCTCCCCTCCTGGGATGAGAAGCGTATACACTAGTCTATTCTGGAGTATCGATGCCATGTCTCGATAATCCTACGACTAGGGACCTTTATAAGGATGTGCTTGTAGATTACCCAGCCCCCCACTAGTGTGACTGCCATCACAACGCTGGTAATCAAGAAAAGATCCTAAGGGCTCCACTAATGTGTTTAGGCGATATGCTAAAAGAAACACAAGCACACATTAAAGTAGAAACAAACCAAGTAGCATACTACCATTTCGAGCAAAATTGTCTATACAACTGTGAATATCCCAAGCCTCCATTAAGTAATATACAAACTAGTATGATACAGTAATAGCCTCTAGGGCATATACACTAACAATCTCCCACTTGCACTAAGGCCATGTACTGGCGTATCGAAGACCTATCATCTCGATCAGCCGCTCGAACTGAGTATGGGGTATGGCCTTCGTGAATGGATCTGCAGTGTTATCTTCTGTAGCAACCCTTCGGACCTCGATCTCCCGGCGATCCACGATCTCCCGGATCAGGTGATACCGCCTCAAGATGTGTATGGACTTCTGATGGGACCTGGGTTCCTTCACTAAAGCTATAGCCCCGTTGTTGTCACAATACAGAGGTATTGGAGCAACAATGGACGGAACCATCTGAAGTTCTGTCAAGAACTTCCTCATCCAGACAGCTTCTTTTGCGGCATCAGATGCTGCGATATATTCCGCTTCCATCGTCGAGTCAGCAACGGTTTCCTATTTGTAACACTTCCAACACACTGCCCCTCTATTGAGGGTAAAGACATAACCCGACATGTATTTAGAGTCATCCTTGTCACTCTGGAAGCTGGAATCAGCAAAGGCCTCCATCTGGAGGTCTTTTCCGTCGTAAACCAAAAACATGTCCTTAGTCCTTCTCAGGTACTTCAGAATGTTCTTTACTGCTATCCAGTGCTTCTCCCCTTGGTTTGACTGATACCGGCTTACCACACTCAGTGCATAACCTATATCTGGTCTGGTACACAACATCGCATACAATATAGAACCTACCACAGAAGCGTAGGGTATAATAGACATGCGATTCCTTTCCAAATCAGTCTTGGGAGACATATCTTTGGAGAGGGTGATCCCGTGACAAGCCGGTAAATTACCGCGCTTGGAATCTTCCATACTGAATCTTTTCAATATAGTGTCGATGTACCTGGACTGTGAAAGCCCTAATATCCTCTTGGACCTATCACGATGGATCCGGATCCCCAGAATGTAAGAGGCATCATGATCATTCGAAAATAATGTATTTTTAACACGTCAATTTCCCTATCTTTTGCATTCATCTAGAGGTTTCGATTTGCATATTTCACATATTAGCAAAACAATAGTAAAATACGGAATTACCTGTGTCGTACTCTAAAACCGGCATTTTTAGGGAAATTGACTGTTTATCATGGCATCGCATCATTCTTGTAGCGCAACACTTGTTTCGAAGTCTGTGCAGGAAATTCCAGAAACCGAACCAAATTGTCAAAAGTGCTGATCAAAATTACACCAAGTCTAAGTCTGGTGATCTGGCAGTAAACAATAAGGTGTAAAACTATTCCAGAAATTTATTCAAGGCCAATGGGCGCTTCCCGCCGTGGATCCGCGGCATGATGACGTCAGCAGAGAAGCAGATTTTCCCCATGTGCTTATTTCTAACGGCAAAGCTTCCAGAACTTTCCAGAAACTCCACGTGGCTTCATCTAGAAGGCTTGACCTAACAACCTAGTTCTAGAAGCCTCCCTCCAACTAACTTCTTCTAGAAGCCTCCTTATAACAACCTTCTTCTAGAAGCCTCCTTGTAACAACCTCCTTCTAGAATATTCCCTCCAACAAACTTCTTCTAGAAGATTATTTCTAACAACCTCATTTTGGAGGGAAAATTCAAATGAGGTAGTTCATTTTGGAGAGAAAATTCAAATGAGGTGGTTCATTTTGGAGGGAAAATTCAAATGAGGTGGTTCATTTTGGAGGAAAAAGTTGTTCATTTTGGAGGGAAATTTGAAATTTGAGTCCTAGATCTAGGGTTATGAAAGCTTATAAAAGGGAGCCTAGATCTAAGGTTAAGGGTTGTTCATTAGTTCAAGAAATTCTTCATCTCTTCCTCTTCCACCCACAAGTTGAGTGACACAACTTGTGCCTCAAAAATCCAAAATCCAAAGCCAAATTCAAGATCCCGAGTACCATTCAAGCAAGAAGCCTTCAACCTTTTAGGAGCGGAGCCAATCTTCAATCGAGCAAGTGATCCAAGCCGATCCGCGACTCAAGGAGACGAGCGAAGCCAAATCGACGATCGAGTTCTTCCTCTTATAGTTCTTGAGCGATTTGTAATGGAATTGTTGATAAATAAAAGGTGAAATTCTTTAATCTTGCTTTCTTTAAATTCTTGCATCATGATTTGATCTCAATTTGTGATTGTGGTTCTTGTTGTGATGTTTGAGTAAAACTCCGCTCGTAAAGGAGTTGAGACGATCAATAGAATGATGATGTAACAAATCTTAAAACGATTCTTAAGTCCTACGAGTTTTGTAAACCCTAGCAAATTGAAGAATCGACGACCTAGTTTCGTTGCGATGCTTTCTTGATTGTGATCGCTCGAAATTAGGGATCCACGATCGATTCTTGAATTTACTAGAGGCTAGAATGTGAATGATATCAACGAAGGAACAAGGGATAGAAGATGAAACCCTAGTTTCACAAGAAATCCCTAATTCCGGTCGATCATCATTGATCTAGTATCAATTCATCGATGGATAAGAATACGTAATCGCTAGATTTCATCACATCTATAGATCTGATCGATTCCTACGAGCCTCACTTCGATTCTTGATATTTGATTTGGAAATCATCACATCTCAATTCTTGATTTTAATGTTTTCTTAGATCTAGAGTTTTCTAATTCTTGAAATTCAATTTACAAATCATGAATTGTTTCTTTTCTTTTCTTTAAAGTTTCAACTCATCTAAATCGAAACACGAACGATTACACTTTCCCTGTGGACGATCCGTACTTACTAACGTGCTACATTCGACACCGTTATTGATTGCGGTCAAAATATTTTTGGTTGTGATTTCTATACATTTTCTCTATACACACCGGAAAAACAAACAATCAAATGGCGCCGTTGCCGGGGATAGTGCGCTAATTGTTCGTATTTTGAAATTTGAGTTGAAAAGTTTATTCGATCTATATTTTTAGATCTAAATTCGCACAAACCCTAAACGTGTTGTTGTGATTTGTTGCGAGGAAATCTGGAATCATTGGATCTGTGGAAAAAAATTTCTGATCATTCCAGAGAGCCTAGAAGGTGATCAGAAACAGAGCTTCAAAATTTTGTGCAGTGATCTGTTATTTCCACCGCGTTTCCGCGGCATTAGTGCGCTCCCGCGGCGGAACCGCGGCGCTACAGTAAAAAATTTCTCAGGTCACTCCTCTACTTTCTTATCTCCTCCTAAATCTGCTCCAATTAACAATTTGCTGCAGGTTTCTTTGTAAAATGCGTAGCGCCGCAAAAAGCAATAAAAAATTGTGCGTGTTTTTGATTTTTGGTTGTTTGCATATTAATACGGAAATTAAGGGGCAAAGACCAAATCCAGATTAGGTGGGGAGTTCATTACCCTTCCTAAGCCCCAAAAATCACAAACTTGCATCCACATTACCCTCATTAACTAAAAAATATCTAGAGATGACTCTAAAGACCGTCGCGCTCACTTAGGACAGAAGAAGGCCGTGGATAATCCATTGTTTATCCGCGTTTCTTTTGTGGTGTCTAAGGCAAGTGTGTCGAAGGCTAGTAGTTACTTAATTAGGCCCACTACTTATGTAGTGGAGAACCGCCCACTTACCTGGCACTTACCTGGCCACAGGAGAGACAAAGAGGCAGTGGAGGATTGATCCTGCGACTTGTCTTTTGGCTGTTAGGAGCGGTCTAGAGCTTTGACCTAGGTGGCCACTAGATTTTAGGGTTTTGCTTGTTGCATTTGTTGTGATCGCATCATTTTTTCAAAAATCCGTATATTTTTCAAAACAAACACCAAAACACTTCATTCATTTCCCCTAATTAAATCTACGCTGCCACTTGTACTAAACCCTTTTAGTGCAAGATAGGTTGGACACGGGATTCTAGTGCCCGACTTGTCCGTGTTTCCCTGATCGACCCAAAAGTCGGTATTTCTACATTTACTTCTTCTTTACCCACCACCACACCCACTTCGATGGACGATTCTCCATCGAACTTCTTTACCACTACTCTGCCGCCGTCCGTTGGTGCGCAGAATCCACCCCGCATCTCTCTCCAGGAGAGGTGCTATCCTACACGAGGTCCTCTTTCCACCTGTCTTTCCATTCCACCAGCCAACGGGGAAAATTTTGAAATTAAACCCTAATACATCAACCTTCTACCAAAATTTCACGGTCTCGAGTCTGAAGACGCATATGCTTTTATCACCAAATTTGAAAATGTATGCGCAATGATGGGTACCTCACAGCTTTCTATGGATGCTATGCGTCTACGTCTTCTCCCATTCACCTTGTGCGATATAGCCGAGTAGTGGCTTTACAACACAACCGCACATTCCATCTCAAACCGGGGAGAATTCGTCAAAGCATTCATTAAGAAATTCTACCCAAATCATAAGACAGCTCGAGTCCGTAGAGAAATAACTCAATTCACCCAGCTTCCAAATGAAACATTCGCAAAATGTCTTGAAGGCTTTAAGGATCTGTTAGTTCAATGTCCACATCACGGAATCCCTAGATGGGAACTGTGCAGAATCATTTATGAGAGCATTAATCTTAACACAAGACAGACCCTTGAATCCATGTGTCAAGGCAACTTCATGACCAAAGATGATGGGGAAGCCTGGAAATTCCTAGAAGATTTCACTGAAAAATCTTTACAGTGGGAGGGTGTGAGTCAATCGTCTAGGGATGGCAATGATATTTCCATAGGAGTTAGAGCTGAAATTTCAGCTTTACACAAGAAATTCGACAATATGGAAAACAAATTTTTAGCTGCCGCCCTAAATCAAATGTCAATCTCCAAAACTGTATGTGGATGTTGTTCTGATCCTTCTCATTTGACGGAGGAATGTCCACTAAACTCTTCCTTTCAAGGTCACGAGCATACCAATGCCGCATTTCAAAGACCTAGAAACGATCCATATTTTTCCACATATAATCAGGGTTGGAGGAATCACCCTAACTTTTCTTGGAACCAATCACAATCTCAAAACACGGTTCCAACCCAAAACAATTTCCAAAGGGTCCCTCCACCACAACAGCAACCACTTCAATTGAGTCAGCACCACTTCCAATCACAAAACTTCCAAAATCCGGCCAACACTTTTGCACCACATGAAAACTCTTTGAAATTGACCGGTACAGATAATACCTCTGCACTAGCACAAACCTTGGATACTTTCATGAAACAATCCATCCAAGGGACGACAAGTTTGCAATCTTCTGTCGAGAATGTGATGAAGATCATTGTCTCTCAGAATGAGAATATCAAATCGATGGAAGCATAAATTGCACAACTAAAAGCCGAAATGAGTGCAAGAGAGAAAGGGAAACTTCCAGCTCAACCTTTACTCAATCCTGGCTATTCACATCATGTGAGTGCAATCACGTTGAGATCTGGAAGAGTGCTTGACAACCACGTTGGGGAAGAGATTGATGACACTGAAAAATCTATCAATGATACCCCGGTTGAGACCTTTCCTTCCACTTCTACTTCTAATTCTGACCCCAGTTCTTCTACCCCACCACCTTATTGCGGGCCTATTCTTCGTTTCCCATAAGGCTCGCCACCTCAGCCCACCTCTTCTAGTTCTCCACGGATGATCTCCACTTCTATTCTGGGATCGGGTCCGCACACACTTCCTTCTCCTATGATGGACCCAGCGCTTATTGCTAAAGCACCTTATCCTAATCGGTTAAGGGCTAACAAATCGAGTCCATATATGGAGAAGATTATGGACATGTTTAAGCAAGTTAACATCAACATCCCTCTCCTAGATGCCATCCAACAAGTCCGTCCTATGCGAAAACTCTTAAGAACTTGTGCACTAGGAAGAGGAAGACTCAAGTGCCTAAGAAGATATTCATGGCAAAGACCGTAGACACGACTTTCCCCCAACAAGTACCACGGAAACGTAAGGACCCTGGCTGTCCTACTATTTCTATTTCTATTGGGGGAAAACACATAAACCGTGCTCTACTAGACCTTGGCGCTACTGTTAACTTGCTTCCATATTCAGTCTATGAGCAACTAGGAATCGGAGTGTTAAAGCCATCAAGCATAACTCTCCAGATAGCTGACCGATCAATCACCAAACCTAGGGGTGAACTGGAGGATGTGTTAATAAAAATCGGGGAATTTGTATTCCCTGTGGACTTTATTGTAATTGATACACAGCCTGTAGCGAACCCACGGAATCAAATTCCGGTGATTTTAGGTCGCCCCTTTTTGACCACTTCCAATGCTATCATCAACTGTCGTAATGGCTCTATGACCCTATCTTTCGGGAATAGGTCAATAGAGCTGAACATTTACAAGTTGGGAAGTGTACCCTCCAAACCTACTGCTCAGGTCTGTTTTGTCAACTTAATGGATGTTGACAGCAGCGAATTTGATGATTCTCTTGATACTGATCTTGACTCTTTTCATACGTTGTTGTTTGACCCAACTATGCATCATACACATACGGACTCTTCCACCGAGATGTCCGGGTCAACAACTAACACTGATTATGAACTGTTCTTAGAGTCTGAAGATCACCCCGCACTTTGTGATGACATTATTCATCGGGGTATTGATGGTACTTTTGAGGAGATCTTCGCTGATGAACTCGCATTTTTGAATGACACGGGTGTTGAGATGAATCATCTCCCAATCAATAAAATTGAACCTCCACCCCTTCTTTTGAACTGTAAAAAGAATGCGAGCAATCCATCACATTCACTGCATCGTCTCTCCAAAATGAGACGCACCCACATTCTATTCCACCACTTACCCTTTCCCCACTTCTTCTTCCACCAACCAGAGCACTGCATTGATAAAAATTTTGAATGGTTGGTGTTAACCTTCGGTCTTTGCAAAGCTTGGCATCGACCAATGATTTTTGACCCCCTCATGTGATTATCAAAAGATTAACATTGCATAACTCAAGTTTGGGGGGGCATTTTTTCTAGCTCTTGAAAAGAAAATTTTTACAAAATGATGAGCCAAGAATAAGTTTGGGGGAGGTTCTTCACTTAAATATTTTGCCCCCACTAATAAATTCCTCCCAAGCTTACAGGTTTTTCGAGATTTAGTAGATGGAAACAGTGAGGACACTGTTGAAAACAAGTTTGGGGGAGGTTTGTGCTTATTTTCGCATCATTTGCATCATACTTTGCATAAGCACAAAACATTTTTGAAAAAAACCAATAAAAATTTAAAAAATTTCAAAATATAAAAATATTTTTTGTACATAAATAAGATAATAAAATATTAGATAGTGAAAAATAACATCCATAAGATTGGAAAAATTTAAGAAAACCAAGAAAATTAGAAGTTTTCTTATACGAACTAGTAATAAGTAGTTATGAGCCGTTGTCCCAAGGGTTAGTAAGATGAAGGAAGTCGCTAATCTGAGGATAAAAATAAGTCTGAAAAATAGTTCCTATTCTGAAAGCCAAACATTTTGAACGTTGATACCCTGCTATTCGCACTTACACACGTCTTGAAGCCCGGGATAGTAGAGAATACCTTGAAATGCTCTTGTCTTAAAGCCAAAGTATGAAGGAAATAAAAAATGAATAAAATATAAAATGGTGAAAAAAAATGGACACTGGTTTTGTTATTGCCAAGGCAGCAATAAAAAAAATATAGCGAGGGTGCCTCTTCACCTAGTGCCCTAAGGCCAACTGGTCCGGGAGTCACTGTTAAGCCTTAGGTGGTGCAAGACGAGGAAAATACACCAAATAAGCAAGCACATGAGTAATCGGTCGGGTAGTACCTCAAGAAGTATTAACGGTCGCATGAAAGTGTGTGAGCAAATTCATCTAAATATTCATTAATTAAAAAAGTACTGAGGTGGATGGACAAGAGTATGATAGCTTGAATTGAATTCTCCGGGTGTAGGGATGTCCTTTACACACACGTAGGGTTATATGATCGATATTTGGAAGAAAGATAGGAATGAAGAATAAAGACGTTGTTTTATTGAGGGATGATGTGATTTCTGACATCTTTTCATGACTATTAAGATAGGGCTCATGACAACCGAAAAGCTAGCTTAGTTGGAAGCCCTAACTTTCAAGTCTTTTCTTTTACAATTCTTGTCTTTAAATGTAATATTCATGATCTTTCTTTTATTATTGGATTTTGTGGGTGCAATCCGCTGAAAACCCTCAGGAGACAACACTCCTCCTACTATGGACACCTAGAGGTTTAAAGGCTTGTTGCACGTGCTCAGTGCAATCGTGTTGCCTACAAAAGTGTGCTAGTTAGTTTTTCTCTTTCTTTATTTTCTCCTTCTCTTTTTAATAAAACAGTTCGCTCGAGACGACCGAAAATAAGTTTCGGGGAATTTGATCAGTCGAAAATAATGTATTTTTAACACGTCAATTTCCCTATCTTTTGCATTCATCTAGAGGTGTTCGGTTTGCATATTTCACAAATTAGCAAAATAATAGTAAAATACCGAATTACCTGTGTTGTACTCTAAAACCGACATTTTTAGGGAAATTGACTTTTTATCATGGCATCGCATCATTCTTGTAGCGAAACACTTGTTACGAAGTCTGTGCAGGAAATTCCAGAAACCGAGACAAATTGTCAAAAGTGCTGATCAAAATTACACCAAGTCTAAGTCTGGTGATCTGGCAGTAAACAATAAGGTGTAAAATTATTCCAGAAATTTATTCAAGGCCAATGGGCGCTTCCCGCCGCGGATCCGCGGCATGATGACGTCAGCAGAGAAGCAGATTTTCCCCATGTGTTTATTTCTAACGGCAAAGCTTCCAGAACTCTCCAGAAACTCCACGTGGCTTCATCTAGAAGGCTCGGCCTAACAACCTAGTTCTAAAAGCCTCCCTCCAACTAACTTCTTCTAGAAGCCTCCTTATAACAACCTTCTTCTAGAAGCCTTCTTATAACAACCTCATTCTAGAATATTCCCTCCAACAAACTTCTTTTAGAAGATTCTTTCTAACAACCTCATTTTGGAGGGAAAATTCAAATGTGGTGGTTCATTTTGGAGGGAAAATTCAAATGAGGTGGTTCATTTTGGAGGGAAAAGTTGTTCATTTTGGAAGGAAATTTGAAATTTGAATCCTAGATCTAGGGTTATGAAAGCTTATAAAAGGGAGCCTAGATCTAAGGTTAAGGGTTGTTCATTAGTTCAAGAAATTCTTCATCTCTTCCTCATCCACCCACAAGTTGAGTGACACAACTTGTGCCTCAAAAATCCAAAATCCAAAGCCAAATTCAAGATCCCGAGTACCATTCAAGCAAGAAGCCTTCAACTTTTTAGGAGCGGAGCCGATCTTCAATCGAGCAAGTGATCCAAGACGATCCGCGACTCAAGGAGACGAGCGAAGCCAAATCGACGATCGAGTTCTTCCTCTTGTAGTTCTTGAGCGATTTGTAACGGAATTGTTGATAAATAAAAGGTGAAATTCTTTAATCTTGCTTTCTTTAAATTCTTGCATCATGATTCGATCTCAATTTGTGATTGTGGTTCTTGTTGTGATGTTTGAGTAAAACTCCGCTCGTAAAGGAGTCGAGACGATCAATAGAATGATGATGTAACAAATCTTAAAACGATTCTTAAGTCCTACGAGTTTTGTAAACCCTAGCAAATTGAAGAATCGACGACCTAGTTTCGTTGCGATGCTTTCTTGATTGTGATCGCTAGAAATTAGGGATCCACGATCGATTCTTGAATTTACTAGAGGCTAGAATGTGAATGATATCGACGAAGGAACAAGGGATAGAAGTTGAAACCCTAGTTTCACAAGAAATCCCTAATTCTCGTCGATCATCATCGATCTAGTATCAATTCATCGATGGATAAGAATACGTAATCGCTAGATTTCATTACATCTATAGATCCGATCAATTCCTATGAGCCTCACTTCGATTCTTGATATTTGATTTGGAAATCATCACATCTCAATTCTTGATTTTAATGTTCTCTTAGATCTAGATTTTTCTAATTCTTGAAATTCAATTTACAAATCATGAATTATTTCTTTTCTTTTCTTTAAAGTTTCAACTCATCTAAATCGAAACACGAACGATTACACTTTCCCTGTGGACGATCCGCACTTACTAACACGCTACATTCGACACCGTTATTGATTGCGGTCAAAATATTTTTGGTTGTGATTTCTATACATTTTCTCTATACACACCGGAAAAACAAACAATCACATCACCTAGGTCTTTCATGAAGAACCTGTGTGACAAGAACCCTTTGACAGATTGTAGCATAGGAATGTCATTTCCTATCAAGAGAATGCCATCCACGTACAAAACGAGGAATACGACAGTTCGTGCTACAACTTTACTATAAATACATGGTTCATCTGGATTTTTGATAAAGCCAAATTCTTTGACCGTTTCATCAAAACAGATGTTCCAACTCCGCGATGCCTGCTTCAATCCATAAATGGACTTAAGCAACTTGCACACCTTTCCGCTGCTCCCACTCTGAATGAAACCCTCTGGATGGTCCATATAGACACACTCCTCCAAATTTCCATTTAGAAAAGCGGTCTTTACGTCCATCTGCCAAATCTCATAATCGTGGAAGGCAGCAATGACAAGAAGGATCTGAATGGATTTGAGCATAGCCACCGGAGAAAAGGTTTCGTCATAGTCCAAACCAGGTCTTTGACGAAAATCCTTTGCAACAAGTCTACCCTTATAGGTCTCAACTTGTCCATCTACTCCAATATTCCTTTTGAAGATCCATTTGCAGCCTACGGGTTTTACCCCTTCTGGAGCAACGTCCAAAGTCCATACTTTGTTGGTGTACATGGACTCCATCTCGGTCCGCATTGCATCCAGCCATTTTACCGAGTCAGTGCTCTGAATGGCCTGCTGGAAACTAGTCGGCTCATCATTATCAATGATGCAATCCTCTCTATCCCCGTCTATGAGAAAACCGTAGTATCTTTCGGGCGGATGAGACTGCCTACTACTCCTATGGAGCGGCGCAGGAATGTCCTGTTCTTTCGAACCCTCTGGTTCTACTAAGCTTTCAGTAATAGCTTGTGGTTCTGGAATTTCTTCCAGTTCTATTGCGCTCCCACTTATCTGATTTTCCAAAAATTCAGTTTCCAAGAAGCAGGCATGACGAGAAACAAAAACCTTTTGTTCCTCTGCGCAATAGAAGAAATATCCCTTGGAGTTCTTTGGATATCCCACAAACTTGCATTGTACTGAGTGTGCCTCGAGTTTGTCCTCTTGCTGCTTTTTGACAAAAGCTGGACATCCCCATGTCTTAATGTGCTTAAGATAGGGTTTCTTCCCACTCCACATCTGATATGTTGTGGTAGGCACTGTCTTAGTTGGAACTCGGTTCAAAAGGTATGCAGCTGATTCTAATGCATATCCCCAGAATGATCGCGGCAACTCAGCGTTACTCATCATGGAACGTACCATATCCAATAGAGTTCGGTTCCGTCTCTCCGATACACCATTATGTTGTGGGGTGTATGGAGGAGTAAGTTGAGAGAGAATTCCATTCTCTTTTAAGTAACCCAGGAACTCAGCACTCAAGTATTCACCACCTCGATCAGATCTCAGTATCTTGATACTTTTGCCTGTTTGTTTTTCTACTTCATTCTTGTATTCCTGGAATTTTTCAAAGGCTTCAGATTTATGTTTCATTAAGAAGACATATCCGTACCTTGAAAAATCATCCGTAAAAGTAATGAAGTAAGAATAACCGCTTCGCGCATGTGTAGACATTGGACTTCATACATCGCTGTGTACGAGTCCCAAGAGCTCGTTCGCTCTTACTCCGTGTCCAGTAAACGGAGTCTTTGTCATCTTTCCTTTGAGACATGATTGACAAGTTGCATATGATTGATATTCGAACGGATCCAAATATCCTTCTTTATGTAACTTAGTCAACCTTCTCTCATTGATGTGACCCATTCTACAATGCCATAAGAAAGCATGATTTATTTCTGGAGGCTTTCTTTTGTGTGTATTTTGGACATTGAAAATCCGTGGTTGGTTCAATACGTATATACCGCTGCTTAATGTACCCGACCCAATCAGAACATGATTAAGGTGAATGTTTACAACATTAATTAAAAATGAAAAATCATAACCTTCTTTAGACATTAAACATACAGATATGATATTACAAGTCGCACTGGGTACAAAATAACAATCACGCAAAACCAAAACATGTCCATCTGACAATCCCAAGTGATAGTCCTCCACGGACTCAGCATCCATGCCAGCTCCGTTTACAACTCTGAGGGTCATATCACCTGCCTTCAAAACCCTATGCTTTCTCAGTGCCTGCAAAGAATTACAGATATGAGATCCTGATCTGGTATCCAATACCCAGGAAGTAGAGTTTACTGATAGACAATTTTCGATAACATACACACCTGAAGCCGAAGCCACAACTTGCTTCGGGTCCTGGTTCATGGCCTTCCAAGCCCTGCAATCTTTCTTCCAGTGTCCTTTCTTATGACAATAAAAGCACTCTTCTTTCCCCACAAGCTGTCCCGCTACCTTTGCCATTCCCTTGGATTCCACTTTACTAACACCGCCCCTTGGTTTGGTGGGGGCATTCTTCTTCTTTTCTTTGGCTTTCGCCTTGGACCTAGAAGAAAAAGGTCCTCCAACAGACAAAGCGGGTGGTTCCCTTACTTTCTTCAGGGTGCCCTCTGCACTCCTCAACATGTTAAGGAGTTCCAGAAGTTCTACTTCCTTTCCTTGCATGTTGAAGTTCAGGATAAACTGGGCGTAAGTGGAAGGAAGGGACTGGAGAATCAATTCAGTGTAGAGCTCGTTCTCTAACGTGGTCCCGAGGTCCGCGAGCTCTTCAATGTAGCCAATCATCTGAAGCACGTGTTCCGCTACAGATGATCTGACGACCAATCTCGCTGAAAACAACTTTTTCGAGACTTCGTATCTGGCGATACAGGATTGCTCTCCATACAGAACCTTTGTATGGAGAAATATGGATTCTAGGTCCATATCCTCGTGCCTCCTCTGATATTCATTGTCCATAGAGGCAAGCACGATGCACTTGGCCCTCGCACAATCAATCTCCCAGGTCTTATGGATTTCCTTATCTGCGGCGCTGGATTGAGGACCTGGGACAGGGGGAGCTTTTTTGGTAAGGAGATACCCCAACTTTTCATAAGTGATTGCCATTTTGACATTCCTGTGCCAATCTTTGTAGTTTGGCCCTGTCAGTATATTTTTTTCTAGTAGTAACTTAAGTCCGGTCATGATGTTTGGTTGCTGCAATTAGGAGAGAGAGAAGAAACACTTTAGCATGATGCTCTTGCAAGTTTAGAGTGGTTTTTTTAGTTTGTCTAAACAGGATGGCTCCCACTGTTTCTCGAATCCTTCCTCAAACCAGAAAGGAAGAATTAGTCGGGATCAATCTTACCGTACAATACTTGCTTAACCGTTCAGCCAAGACAGTGTTGGTACTTCGAGGGAGGTTTTACGACGCTTTCGCGAAGTTCCTTAATAAAATAACCTCTTTTCCCTGTGGGCGTAGCCCCGCTAACACCTTTCTAGACACCTACTTGGTTTATAGCATTGATCGTTAAGTGAGAAAGTTCCCGAGGAGTAGCATATACTCACAGTAGGATTGGGATCCAAATATCATCGTATGATAAAACTGAAGGAATCCTACCAGAATCATCACACTCCAAATGGTATGCAACACTAGAAAGTTTCAGTTTCTTTAGAAACTCCCGATGTGGATTTTTGCCCCATGCTCTTATGACCTTGACTTTGGCCAACAAATCATAAGTGACATGTCAAGTTCTACCCGTCATTTTCCAGGTTAATTTGAACCCACCCATACCTACCCTTGACTTTGGCCAACAAGGAAGTACGACTGTCCCAAACCAACGCATCTATCTATGCTATATATGAATATCCAATAGCTACCAATCACTATGCCTTGACTTTGGCCAACAAACTCAGCTTGAATACTATTGACTATCCATATGAAATGACGGAGGGCTATGAATGGTTTTGGCGAAACTGTGAACGTAGTGAACTTGATATAATCGAAGGAACGTGATAGCTTTTAAAAGGAGTGGTTCAAGCTCCGCGTTTTAAAAGTTTTCTGTTTTGAAAAGAAACCGAGTGGTTTTGAAATTGTACCAACGACTTTACTTTGGTTTATTTTCTTGCATTAATTTAATGCGTCCCATTAATTAATCCTACCATTCCTGAAAACAACGAAAATATGACGTACGCTTATGCCATCCGCATTCGCTACGGGGCCCCGTCATCACCCTTAGGTTACTTAACTAACGATAGAGCGGGGGCTGGACTAGCGCGGATGCAAAACATAAGCAATGCCTACTAGATATCATATATAGATATATACATTCGTCAGATGTAATGATAGTCATTCTAGATCACAGATGAACACATTGGATATGCTAGGAATCCGCGTTTCGTTCGAGCCTGCAACGAAAAACGGATTACACGGTCGCGATGAATAGCCTATACCCCACCCTAGACCCCTACGGGTTCGGCAAACTACCCGCCAAGTACCCGAAGTGAAGCAACCTCCCTCAACAACGTGAGTAGGCCACTCGACACTTCGAGGTACCCGGTAGTTTGTACACCCCACCTTAGGTCTATCCTAGGAGCAAAAAACAGTAAAAGAAATAATATACAATGGCGGCTATAAGCTCATCCCGGATGTGCGGCCATAAAAATAATATTACATCAATTTACATATTACATCAAATGAAAGAAAAAGAAACTCTCATCTCACAAAACCCCCGGCTATTCATCCGTGACAATCCAACAAGTTCATATACACAATCAAACAACATTACAGATCACAGATATGCACAACCCCTACTAATCGACGTATAGCGATTAGTAGACGTTCAGTGCATATATCACATTACAGATATAACCATTTAGCAAAAGTTTTTAGAACATCAATCAAAACACCAATTTGTAAGAACCCCAAACACAACTTTGTTCTCTGGAAATTCTGGACAGAAAAAAATACTTTAAAAATCACAAAACGTCAAAATAAGAACACTGCAACAAATCCGAGTTGCGACCGAGTTGACTCGGCCGCGGATCCGCGGCGAAACGCATGGTTTCGCCGCGCTTCCGCGGTGGTCTGGTCGAATCGTGGGCTCGTTTTTCTTGTGTGTTCCGAGAAAACCCTGCACGGATTTTTAAGATGTGTGGAAATGTTTTTGGGCTGTTTTAAAAATCGGCAGAAACTTGAGGATTTTGACGTGTTTTGCGATCTTTTCTCGGATCGAAATTCTAAATACTTTGCTAACATGCTAGTTGTTGTTTAGCTAGGCTCTGATACTACTGTAAGTCCATGTTGCCAACCCCGGTGCTTACGGGGAGGCGGAATAGGTAAAAAACGATTTTTTCTCAAGGCAACATGGACTAGAAACAAAGGATCTTTGCTAAACAAAAACCTAGCAAACTAACTTCAAGTTTAGCTACTCGGTTAGAAGGTTATACCTAGGTCTTGAACTCCTTCTCTTCTTGATCCTTGGAGTGGTTTGAACGGCTCCTCCTCGTAGTCTTCTCTTTGCCGAAGAAGGATCCACCCGAAGGTCTCTACCTTGAGCTCCTACCTAAACCTAGAGGTAACTAAAGTTCTTGGCTTGCTAAACCTAGAACCCTAGAATGATTAGAGAGGATTTATGGTGGTTTTACCTCAAGAGCTCATGTTCCTCAACACATGAGAGATGAGAGCTTTGAGAGAGAGGAAGAGGATGAGCTAAAACTATGAGAGAGAAAGTGCAAGAAAGAATGAGGATATTTTAGCAACCATACTATCATATTAGGAATAATGATAACAATAATAATAATTAAGAAATTGTGATGGTTAGTTTCTGAATGACCATTATCATTTCATCATTTAATGCATTTGCAAGAAATAAGAAGCATCTTTGAAATGAAATGATGATAGTCAACATGTCAACAATGGTCAACTGGTCAACAAAGTAAACAAGTCAACAAAAGTCAAATGTTCAAATCAACCATGGCACAATTATCCTTAATTAATATTATTAATCATATTTCTCATTTTCATTAGGGTTTAGAAAAAGTCAACGGTCAACAACCCTAATGAGAATCCTTTGCCTCTGCCTCTGTCAACTGTGCATACACACCCGCATCCGTGTTCCAAGGAACATGAATACAATGAGATAAAACCAATCCCAAAACATATACTAGGATCTGGCTTAAACAAAAGCCCGCTAGTAATAACTGACCGTACACCAAACGTGCACAAGTGCGCGGATATGAACGAACCCCGTCGCAAAACCATGCGACCTCTACTCTGTTTTGCCCAAAGGCGAACAGCCCTCTGTGTGGGACTCTAAAGACTCGACACTATGCTTGTAGTGGGTTTAACCACAGGCCGCAAGCGGTACTAGCTGTATGTAACGGTCCCCAGGTAGATGCCGATAAGAAGACGGATGAGGTGAACCCATCCGAACTCCTACTGAGCCTGAATGTGACAATCTCCGTACAGTACGGTCTGTTCGTCTGAGAGTATCGCATGTCGGGCCTAGAGGGCGGTAAACGTGAGTCCCCTAATAGCGGTACAAGTCATGTCGGAGTGTAGCCCAGAACACCCTGAGATAACACTGGAAACGCTACCAGTATATCTCGCTTGCCCTGGCCAGGGACTTTGTGTAATGACTCTCCTAGACACAGCGCGATATCAACCCCCAATACCGCGAGAGACGAATCCTGTCTAACCGTTACTGCCTCCAAGTGCTTCGGGACTGCACCCAACTACTACCTGTTTGCATGAATCATTTGAGCCGTGGTAGGGTAATAATCTAAGAACAGTGGGAACACACTCGAGGCGAAGTGACAGTGTCAAGTCAACGGACTATGCTGTACTCATGTCACCTGGGAACTGATAACTGATGATAGGTATAATACCAAACCAACAGTTCCCGGCGAGTCCTGCCCAGTGTACTCGTAACCTAACGAGCACCTGCATACTATCTCCAGTACGACATACTGATGGCTGTGGGACAGACCATCTCCCCTCCTGGGATGAGAAGCGTATACACTAGTCTACTTTGGAGTATCGATGCCTTGTCTCGATAATCCTACGACTAGGGACTTGTATAAGGATGTGCTTGCATATTACCCAGCCCCCACTAGTATGACTTCTATCGCAACGCTGGTAATCAAGAAAAGATCATAAGGGCTCCACTAATGTGTATAGGCGATATGCTAAAAGAAACACATGCACACATTAAAGTAGAAACAAACCAAGTAGCATACTACCATTTCGAGCAAGATTTTCTATACAACCGTGAATATCCCAAGCTTCCATTAAGTAATATACAAACTAGTATGATACAGTAATGGCCTCTAGGGCATATACACTAACAAACTGTAGTATCTCTCATGTGTATGAGAAACCCTACTAGATCTGCGGAGTGGTTGAGGTTCGTCGAGGACTATTGAATCATCCGGTTCTACCAAATCGTCAGTTATAGTTTGTGTTGCTGGAACTTCTTCCAGTTCTACCTCATTAACACTAATTTCTTTCACAAGAAATTCCTTTTCTAAAAAGGTGGCATGTTGAGAAACAAACACTTTTTGTTCCTCGGTATGGTAGAAAGTATATCCATATGAATCTTTTGGATATCCCACAAACTTGCAAAAAACAGACCTTGCCTCGAGCTTGTCCGGATTTTGCTTTTTAACATAGGTTGGACAACCCTATATCTTAACTCGTTTAAGAGATGGTCTCTTCCCATTCCATATCTCATATGGAGTGGTAGGCACGGATTTGGTCGAAACTCTATTCAATAGGTATGCAGCTATCTCAAGTCCATAACCCCAAAAGGAAATAGGCAACTCAGTATTACTCATCATAGGGCACACCATATCTAATTGAATGCGATTCCGCCGCTCCGAAACTCCATTGTGCTGTGGTGTATTCGGAGGAGAAAGCTGAGAGAGAATCCCGTTCACTTTTAAGTAGTCTCTGAATTCCGTGCTCAAGTATTCTCCTCCCTGATCAGATTGAAGGATTTTAATACTTTTACCCATTTGGTTCTCAACTTCGTACTTATATTCCTTGAATTTCTCAAAAGATTCAGATTTGTGTTTCATCAGAAACACATGTCCGTATCTTGAGAGATCATCAGTGAATGTAATAATGTATGAGGAACCATTCCTGGCATGTGTAGATATATGACCGCATATATCAATATGTATCAGTCCCAAGAGTTCAGTAGCTCTTTCTCCGTGTCCAGTAAACGGAGTTTTGGTCATTTTTCCTTTGTAATATGACTGGCAAGTTTCATAAGATGTAAATTCGAACGGATTCAAATATCCATCCTTATGCAACTTATCCAGTCTTGTCGCATTGATATGACTCAGTATACAATGCTGTAGGGATTCTTTAGCGCCATGCCTAGGGTTTGGCTTGCATCAAACATGCTATAACAAAAAATTTTAGGGGTGCTAAACAAAACCAACCATGAATCGAACTAGAAAATTAGGGTAACAAGAACTAGTATCACATACTATCAAGTGTCTAACACTAAGAGGTGAGTAACACAACCTTTGTAGACCTCCTCTTGTGACTCCTTGGATCAACTCGGTGTTTGAACGGGTTTGCTTGTAACCTTCGAAGTCAACGATGAACCACCACGGAGTCCCTTGGCTCAAGCTCCTAGCTTCACTTGATCTACACTAGCGGGATAGACTAATATAGATTGGTGATGTGGGTTTGGATCTCACTTAAAAACCTTTCCTTTTTATGTTCTTCACTCACTTGAAAAAGCTAAAGAGCTTGAATGAGGAAGAAGAAGGAGGCGATGGCTAAACTCAACTCATGTGAGAAAAAATCCACCTAATCAAGAGAGAGAGAGAGTTATCTCATCCCAAACCATGGTTACCAAATATCTAGATATTTTGATACTTGAGTTTAAGCAAAACAATGGGCAACAAAAATCATGGGAAATGAAACCATGGTTTTGAATTTAGTCAACACAAAAGAAGAGTGTAGAAAATCAACTATGATTTTATTCCCATTTTGTTTTTCTCAATAATCAAAATATATAAATATGTTACCATGTAAGTCTTGCATTGCCATCACCAATGTATCATCAACCATGACACATGTATGCATGCATGTGTGCATCCATATCAATATATACATACACTCATGCATGCATCATAAAGAAATAGGTTTTAATAAATGAGCTAATGGAATTAATATTAAATCAACACTTGATTTAATAACCCGGTCATATCACATACGACCTGTCCAATAGTAAACACCAGATTAAAATACGGTATCAAATACACGCATTTAATAGAGCTCCCGCGCATATTCCATATGCACCCCACATCTTTTCTCCTGAGCTAAGAAACCCGTTTGTGGGACTCTACGACTCGTCAATACGCTAGCAGTAGGCAGTGATCATATCACATACCCACAAATCGTCAGCGACAAAAGATGTATGTAACGGCTCTCAGATATTGAGCGATCAAAAGAAAAACAAACGAACCTGTCAAAACTCCCATCGAGCCAACTGGCAACACTTACCATACAGTCCGGTCTCTTCGTCAGATATGCTGCATATCGAGTTTAGGGATGGTATCGTTGACCCCAATAACTCAATAAGTCATACCGGTATATGGCCTATAACAGATCGAGAAACTAATGATAACACTTATTAGTAAATCTCATCAGCCCTGGCTAGGGGCTTCCTGTTATAGCCAATCGAGCATAGCGCAACATCAACCCCCCAATACCGGGAGAGACAAAACCCCTCCTATCGCTCAATGCCTCCATGTGACTCGGTACCGAAAATCCACCTATTTGCACGCCTCGGTAGAGCCGTAGTAGGGTGGAGATCAAAGTACAGTGGGAGGACACACAAGACTCTATGACGATCTCGGGTCTACAGACTAACTTGTACCAGTGTCACCTGAGAACTGCTATCCGACGATAGATATAATACGACATAGGAGTTTTCGGCGAGTCCGTTCAGTGTACTCAGTCTCCACTGAGCACCCGTATACAGTCTTTGGTGTCACCACACCAATGGATATGGGATCATCCATCGCTCATCATATGGGTTAAGTAACGTATACGCTAGTCTACTCTGGAATATCGATGCCCTGTCTCGATACACACACGACTAGGAACATTTCAAGGATATGCTTATAAACTACACATGTCCCACTAGTATGATCTGCATCATAATCCCATTAGTCAAGCAAATATCCTAAGGGCTTTATCAACATGTACCAAATGAGTAATATGCATGATCAAGTGAACATGTTAAGATAAAGAACAACCGGATAGCATACTATCATGTGGAGAAAGAATGTCCTCTGAATATATATATACACATACCGATATATCAACTATCATATAATGGCCTCTAGGGCATACATATATCCAACAATCTCCCACTTTCAGTAAGGCCAATTATTGGCGTATCTCATACCTAGCATCTCAAAAAGTCGCTCATGCTGCGGTAGAGGGAAAACCTTGGTGAGTGGATCCGCAGTATTATTCTTTGTATCTACTCTCCGAATCTCGATCTCGCGGCGATCAACTATCTCCCGTATCAGATGATATCGCCTCAGGATGTATCTGGATCGCTGATGGGACCTAGGCTCTTTGGCCAATGCCATAGTCCCATTATTATCACAATACAATGGTATTGGATCAATAATGGTTGGAACTACTCCTAGATCCGAGATGAACTTCCTCATCCAGACGGCTTCCATGGCAGCATCATTTGCAGCAATATACTCAGTTTCCATCGTGGAGTCTGCAATGGTATCCTGTTTGGAACTCTTCCAACATACCGCCCCTCCATTGAGAGTAAATACAAACACTGAAATAGATTTGATGTCATCCTTATCACTTTGGAAGCTCGAATCGGTAAAGGCCTCAATTTGGAGATCCCCGTTACCATACACCAAGAACATTTCTTTAGTCCTTCGCAAGTACTTAAGAATGTTCTTCCCAGCTGTCCAGTGATTCTCCCTTGGGTTGGATTGATACCTGCTTACTATACCCACTGCATAAGCATATCAGGGCGTGTACATAACATCGCATACATTATAAATCCTACGGCTGAAGCGTAGGGTATAATGCTCATGCGAGCTCTCTCTTTATCAGTCTTTGGGCAAAAGTCCCTGGAGAGAGTGACTCCATGACAAGTGGGTAAGGCACCCCGCTTGGAGTCTTCCATACTAAACCTCTTTAAGATGGTGTTAATGTACCTGGTTTGGGACAATCTCAACAACCTTTTAGATCTATCCCTATAGATCTTTATGCCCAGTATGTACGAGGCATCACCCAGGTCTTTCATGGAGAACCTTTGTGATAAGAACAGTTTGACCGATTGTAGCATAGGAACATCGTTTCCTATCAGAAGAATGTCATCCATGTATAATACGAGGAATGTGACAGTACTCCCTACAATCTTTTTATAAACACAAGGTTCATCTGGATTTTTGACGAAATCAAACTCTTTGATGACATCATCAAAACAGATGTTCCAACTTCGTGATGCTTGCTTTAATCCATAAATGGATTTAAGCAACCTGCATGCTTTCCTGCTGCTCCCACTATCAATGAAGCCTTCTGGCTGATCCATATAAACGCATTCTTCTAAATCACCATTTAGAAAGCAGTTTTAACGTCCATCTGCCAGATTTCATAGTCGCAGTGAGAAGCAACAGCAAGCAGGATCCGAATGGATTTAAGCATGGCTTCATGAGAAAAGGTTTCGTCATAGTCCAGTCCTGGTCTCTGACGAAATCCTTTCGCCACAAGCTTTACCTTATAGGTCTCCACCTGCCTATCCACACCGATCTTTCTCTTAAAGATCCATTAGCACCCTACGGGTTTTACCCCAGAGGGTACAACATCCAAAGTACATACTTTGTTGGTGTACACAGATTCCATTTCGGAGCTCATGGCATCCAGCCACTTCACAGAGTCACCACTCGTGATAGCTTGCTGAAAACTGGTAGGGTCATCATCATCCATGATGCATCTTCTCCATCACCATCAATGAGAAAACCGTAGTATCTCTCCGGTAGGCGAGAAGTCCTACCAGATCTACGGAGTGGCTGAGGTTCATAAGATTCTGTTAGTTGTATGTATGCCCTAGAGGCCAGTATTGTACAGATGATGTATATTATATTGGATACTTGGACATATATAGAGAGGACTTTCTTGCTCGACATGATAGTATGCTATCTGGTTGCTCTTTATCTTAACATGTATACTTGTCTCTTGATACTGTCTTATAGTTACATGTTGGTAAAGCCCTTAGGATATGTAATTGACTATCTGGACTATGATGCAGATCATACTGGTGGGAACAGAGTAGTCTATAAGTACACCCTTTAATGTTCCTAGTCGTAGGTATATCAAGACAGGGCATCGATATACCAGAGTAGACTAGCGTATATGCTTCTCGACCCATGAGATGGGTGATGGATGATCCCATATCCATTGGTGTTTGACATCAGAGATGGTATACGGGTGCTCAGTGATGACTGGGTACACTGTACGGACTCGCCGAGAACTCCCAGTTGGTATTATACCTCACGTTAGATGGCAGTTCTCTGGTGACACTTGTGCAGGTTAGTCTGTAGACCCGAGATCGTCATAGAGTCTTGTATGATTCCCACTGTGCTTTGATTTCCACCTTACCACGTCCAAGAGGGCGTGCAAAATGGTGGTTTTTGGGTACAGTTCCGAGTCACATGGAGGCAATGAGCGATAGGAGGGGTTTCGTCTCTCTCGGTATTGGGGGTTGATGTTGCGCTGTGCTCGATTGGCCATAACAGGGAAGTCCCTGGCCAGGGATGATATAGAGATTTACTGGTAAGTGTTACCAGTAGTTTCTCGACCCGTTACGAGCCTCATATCGGTACGACTTATCGGTTATTGGGGTCTGACATTTACCACCCCTAGACTTGATATGCGACATATCAGACGAGGAGACCGGACTGTACGGGAAGTGTTACCGGCAGGCTTTTACAGGAGTTGGAGCGGGCTTGCTTGCTGATCTTCTAATCGCTCAATACCCGGGTGTCCGTTACGTCCAGCTAGTACCGCTGACGGCTTGTGGGTGCTTGATGTGATCATCACCCACTGCCGGCGTATTGACGAGTCCTTAGAGTCCTACATAGAGGTTTTACTGGCTCCGGCAAAACGAAATAGGAGCACGTATGTGATGTGTGCGGGACCGAGAATAATGGGAGTATGTGATACCGTATTCTATTCTCGCGACTTTTTTTATCCGTCGGTTATATATGATATAGCCGGGTTATCGAATAAAGTGTTAATTCGATAAGTCGATACAATGGATGTTAATCGGTTATATGAGATATGACCGGATTATTAAGTCAAGTGTTGATTTAATAATTTAATGTATAATTTTATATTAGATATACTAATTTACATTAACTAACATATGTTCACTTAAGGATTTTTCTCACATGTGCACAACTTTAATATATATGTGATATATATTAAAAATGTGTTTTCATTTTATATCATGGTTGATGATACACATGACTTGGGTGTATGAGACTTACACCATGCTATTTATTATGTTGGGTTTTAATATTTAAAGTAATTACAAAATTAGTGGAGGATTAGCAAAATGCATGAAGCTTGTGGAAGCTTGTGGATGCATTGACTAAGTTCACTAAGTTTGTTTTTACCATGGATATTTGTTAACCCAACCATAAGGATTAGCCATGGTTATGTCTCTACATGAGTTAGTATATGATACTCACTCACCATGGTTAGCTTACTCACTTGATCATTATCTTCATCTTTTCTTTTGTTCATCTTCTTCTTCTTTGAGCAAAAGAAAAGCTTGCTAGGGTTTTCAAGAGAGAGTGAAACATTGTGAGAAAATAAATTCTAAAGTAAACCCACTTCCTATTTCTCCATCCTCTACTAGATTAGCACTTTAGTTTAGGGTGTTTGCTTCACTAATTCTCTAGTTAGTGAAGTAGAAGCTTGAGTTGGCATCCCCTCGACGTAGATCATCTTCGGCCTCGAAGACTTTAAGCAAGGACGCTCCTTTAGCCTCATGAACCCATGCAAGAGTCCGGGAGAACCACGATCGCAGCGAAGGGACTTCAAAAAGGAGATAAATAAGTGAAGGACCGTTCTACAAAGGTTGTATTTCGTATTCACTTAGTCATAGATGCCATTTACTTGCATGTGAAACCCTAATTTTCTAGCAAAGATCTTGTTTAGGGTTGTTAGGCACGGCTAAAATTTTAATCGGGCATGGTTGATGTTTTCTTAACCCTTGTTAGAGTGCCTAGTAACCCTACAGATTCTATTGCAACATCAGGTTCAACCAAGTCGTCATTTATAAATTTTGTCTCTAGAACCTCTTCTAGATCTACCACATTGCCATCAGTATTATTTGGAAAAATCTCATTTTCTAAAAATGTGGCATGTTGAGACACAAACACCTTTTGTTCCTCCTTATGGTAGAAAAGATATCCAAACGAATGTTTTGGATATTCCACAAATATACACTTGACTGATCATGTCTCGAGTTTGTATGGATTTTTCTTTTTGACAAAAGCCGGACAACCCTAAATCTTAACTCGCTTAAGAGATAGTCTCTTCCCATACAATATCTCATATGGAGTGGTAAACACGGTCTTGGTTGGAACTTTTTTCAACAGAAACGCTGCAGTCTCCAATGCATGCCCCCAAAAGGAGAGAGGTAACTCAGTATCACTCATCATGGATCGTACCATATCCAATAAGATACGATTCCGCCGCTCTAACACACCGTTGTGCTGTGGTGTGTAAGGGAGAGTGAGCTGAGAGAGAATCCCATTCTCTTTTACGAAGTTCAAAAACTCTGTACTAAGATACTCTCCACCTCGATATGATCGAAGTATTTTTATGCTCATTCCTGTTTGTTTTTCTACTTTAAGTTTGTACTCCTTGAATTTCTTGAAAGCTTCAGATTTATGCTTTAATAAAAACACATGAACGAATCTTGAGAAATCATCAGTAAAAGTTATGAAGTAAGAAAAACCGCCTCTTGTATGTGTAAACATTGGCCCACATACATCACTATGTATGAGGCCCATGAGCTCTGTAGCTCTTTCGCCGTGTCCAGTAAACGGGGTTTTGGTCATTTTCCCTTTGATACAAGACTAACAAGTCGCATAGGATTTATATTCAAAAGGATTTAAATATCCATCTTTATGAAGATTGTTTAGTCTTGTTTCGTTAATATGACAAAGTCTACAATGCCAAAGAAAAGCTTCATTTATATCTGAAAAATTTCTTTTATTTGTGTGTTGTATGTTGAAAACTGTGTGTTGATTTAAGACGTAAATCCCGTTATTAAGTGTACCATAACCAATAAACTCTTGATTCAGTTTAATGTTCATAACATTATGCTGTAATACAAAATGATATCCTTCATTGTCTAACAAAGAAACAGATATTATATTACAAAGCATGCTAGGTACAAAATAACATGGGTTCAAAACCAATATACAACCCGACGGCAACCCTAGGTGATACTCTCCCACTGAAACTGCATGTATATTGGAACCATTTCCAGGAGAGTGTGATCACCAGTCTTCAAAACTCTGTTATTTCTCAAGCCCTGAACAGAATTGCTGATATGAGAACCTGAACCAGTATCCAATACCCAGGAAGCAGAGTTTATAGAAAAATAGTTTTCAGTCACGAACACACCTGAAGCAGAAGCATCACCATGCTTCTTTTTCTTGAGATCAAGGTATTCAGTACAATTCCGCTTGCAGTGCCCCGTCTTATTGCAGTGGAAACATTCTCTTTTTCCCGACTTCTCAACCTTGGATTTGTCTCTCCCTTGTGCCTTTTTGATTCCACCTCTCGGTTTGGTGGGTTTCTTCTTATTCCTTCCCTTGGCCTTGGCTTTTGAGATGGAAGAGGAAGATTGTCCAACAATCAGAGAGGGAGACTTTTCCTTGAGCGTGCTCTCCGCACTTCTCAACATATTGAGAAGTTCGGATGGTGACTTCTCCATGTTATGCATGTTGAAGTTCACTATGAATGGTGCAAAGGCAGAGGGAAGAGACTGTAGAACAATATCAATATATTGTTCTTTCTCCATTTTCCATCTGAGGCCCTCAAGCTCTTCAATAAGAGATGTCATTTTCATAACGTGATCGCCTACTGGTGTGCCAGGAGCCATCCACATCTGAAACAACTTTCGAGATGCTTCGTATCGTAGGGTCCGAGATTGGTCCCCATACAAATCTTTTGTATGGAGAAAGATGGACTGAACATCCATCAGCTCATGCTGCTTTTGATGTGTATTGTCCATCGATGCAAGCATAAGGCATTTGGCAGTGGCACAGTCAATATCCCACATTTTGCGGATCTCCCTATCCGCAACAGAAGATTCAGGGCTTGGGATGGGAGGGGCTGAGGCGGCGAGGACATATGATACTTTATCATATGTGAGAGCAATGTTAATGTTCCTCGGCCAGTCTTTATAGTTCGGCCCAGTTAGCTTATTTTTCTCTAACAAAAGCTTAAGTCCAGTCATGGTTATCTGCCATTAGGAGAGAGAAAAGAATACACTCAGCGAAAACACTTGCAAAGATCAGATTGGTTATTATCTTATCTAATTGATTTCTCCCACTACTTTTATCAAATTTTCATTCAAACCTTAAAACGAAAATTATCCAGGATTAATTACATTCTACAACTTCGCTAACCGTTCAGCCAGGCCAGTGCCAGTACTTTGAGGGAGGTTCCCCGTACTTTCGCACAGACCTAATTAAAATAAACCTCGTTTTCCCCGGGGTATAGCCCCGTTGACACCTTTCAAGACATCTAATGGGTTGGCTAATTGTAAAGTGCAAAACTCTCCTGGGAGAAACTATTGATCATAGTGGGATCGGGATCCTACTATCACATAGAAGGTATGCAATCTCATTGCAAATTTCAACTTTTGAAACTCCCGATATGGTTTTTACCCCTAGCATTCATGTCCCTGGCTATAGTCAACATATCATATGCACTAGTTAAGTTTCTACCCGTCATTACATGATTAATTAGACCCACCCACATGACCCTTGGCTATGGTCAACATAATCATGTGACTGTCCTAATTAATCGCATCATATGCTGTGTAGGAAGACATCACTTAGCTACAGTACACTACGCCTTGGCTATAGTCAACATACGTCGCATGAATACTAAATACTCTACTTCCTAAAATGACGGAGGGCTGCGAATGGTTTTTAAGAAAACCTTTAACGCTTTTTACTTGATATTGTTGTAGAATCTAATGGTTTTAAAAAGAGGGGCTTAAGCTCCGCACTTTGAAAACTTGCTTTTTCATAAAAAGCCGAGTAGGTTTCAAATCCGATTCTACAGCATCTTTTTCTTTACATTAATCTCATTAATGTATTCCCATCATTTAAGTCCTTAAGCCATCACAGAAAAGAAACGAAAATAGAACGTACGCTTATGCCATCCACATTTGCCACAATATCCCGTTATGTACCGTTAGGTTACTTAACTAACGGCATAGCGGGGTGGGACTAGCGTGGATGCAAAACATAAGCAATGTTTATTATATATCATATATATAATACACCATTCGTCTCAGCATATAAAGTGATCACATCACAGAATATCAACAGCAGAAGCATATATATGAAAATATACGATATACTGGGAGGTCCGTATTTTGTACTCAGCCAACAATAGAAAATAATGATTCCTGTAACACCTTAGAATGTGATTAGTGTTAATTAAGCGACAATGCGGGTTTTCAATTAAAAGCTTACCAAATTAGTTTTCTCGCATTTTATTAAGATTAATTAATATTTTATTATTATTTGTTTTGGCTTCCACACACTTGTGCATGTTAACATGGAGGTTGTTTAGTGTTAACCTTGTTAAGTGGACATGACACCTTAAACTAATCCATGCCATGATTAACCTTGCACTAGATATTTGTGTGTGAGATATATTCTTGTTTTAGAATGGGGAGAGGTGGCAAGTGAGTCATGGAGATAAGCTTGCTTGCAGTAATGAGGAGAGGGAGAGTGTAAGTGTAAGGGTACACTCACCCTACACTCACCCTCTCATCCTTATCACTCCTCACACTCTCATTCTATCTCATTCTCATCTCGCTCTCTATTATCTTTCTTCTTCTCTTCCCTCAACTGAAACCTTCACCTTTTCTTCACAAAACCTTGCAAAAACTTCATTAAACCTCAATAAAACCCTTCTCATGTCATGTTTTAGCCACTAGGATCACTTGGAGCTTGGAAAGCTAGGATCTTTTGAGCAAGTGTGGATAGGTATAACCTCTAAACTATAAAATAGGTGTTTTATTGTTGTGTTGCCTTGTAGTTGTTGTTTAGAACACTAAAGGTATAGTTTTGTGCAAATATCGTATTTTTAGTGTCTTTATAGGATATCTGTGATCTGCTGTGACCCCGAGTGTATACTGGAAAATCTAGCAATGTAGTAATGATGTACTAGAGACCCTAAGCATTCACCTGAAGCACGAACCCCACCTGATCGGTTTTGGCCGGCGACAAGTAGGGAAAATCCGGCAACCTCGGGCGTTTTGAGGAGTTTGGACTTGGGTTTTGTAGGGTATCTGTCTGCTGTTATTTAGAAGTGTTTGGTACTGCTTGATTTTTATGGTTTGACAGTATACAAAATCTGGGATCACTTTGCTTGTTTCTAGTGTTTCGACTACGCGCGTTACGTTATCCGACACGGTTCGTGTACTTTGTGTAGCAGCTAAACTTGGGTTGGTTTCGGAGTGTCGCTACGCACGTTAGCCACTAGACGAACACTTGAGAGTTTGTTTTGGAGTTGGTGCGTTGGTCACACGTAGTTCGTACGTGTAATTGATCGATTTATAATGTGAACTTGTTATGTTGTTAAATGATTTTAGGGTCGCAGGAGGGGACTTTGGACGCCGCGAAGAAGGGAAAGCAAGTGGTTGGCTTTACTTAGCCCAAAATCATCTGTGAGTATATTTAACATCTACAAGGGAATCACCCGTATGACGCTATGCGTCTGGGCTAGATTCAATGATATGATTATTAGTTATAAGTATATGTACATAGAGATTGTGCATGAACTTCATTGCATATTATTACTTGTTGTGCCTGGACTTGTACCCATTGGACACTGCACTATTATTGACGGTTCATGTTGCATGGGCACTAATTGTATACTACACACACACCGTCGGTAATTGCCATGACACGCACAACACATATACATATGTGATATTGTATTGGTTAGTGACATTGAGACATTGATTCATATTCCATTGTGCATATGAAATATAGCACACATGTATACCTACATGCTTACATTTGTATACCTTGCTATACCTACATGCTTACACATATACCTTGTTTTAGCTACATATTCACCTTTATATGATGTTGCATTGGATTTCGGAGAAATTGGGAACCACATGATACATTTAATAACTTGATGCATTTAAATAGTGGTTTTCCCTTGTTATGCTCATATTACTGTTTTATGTTGCATATATTATATTTCATGGATTTACGCATTGATATATGGATCTCATGTGATTTTCTGGATTTGAGGAGCGTGGTATTTCAAGAAATTATGCATTGTTTGAAAAACCCGGTTTCTCTTGATATTATATTTCGATGCGTCCACCATGAGTTTTCTCGGTTTTGAGACTTATTGTTGGGTTCCTAGGCACACCAAGGAGGTCTCACAAGGCATCAACCATGCCAATTTACAATTTTAACGGTGCCGAGAAACCCTAATACGGACCGTTGGCTAGAATTTTAGGCGATAACAATAACTAGTAAACAACTTTACTAATAAAGAACGGAAATACAATCTTTGTAGATCCGGTGCTCCACCTCCATAGCTCCGCAATGATGTCTCTCCGCTGTCCAAAATGAATCCTGGGCTCAAGCGTCGGCTTCATCGGAGAAATTGGCGGGCAAGGTCGTCGGCTTCGTGCCGAAGATGATCTACGTCGAGGCATCACTAGATCAAGCTCCAACTTCACCAAGTCAAGAAACTTGTGAAGAAAACACACTCTACTACTTGGCAAGAGGTAGAGGATGAAGAAATAGGAAGTGGGTAGACTTTAGCATTGGATTTCTCACTTGTTTTCATCAATCACCATTGATGAAGTAAACTTTTTCATGGAAGAAGAAGATGATGAAGAAGAAGAATGTTATGATAAGTCTTTTCAAAAATGAATAATCAAATCATACTTATCATAATATTAACCATGGTAATGTGTAGAGAGTTAATCATGGTTGAATGGAATGGTTAGGGTTAAGCATGAGACAAATTGGCCGCGGAACCGCCGCATGAGCATGCTCATGCCGCGGATCCGTGACGATCTTATGGAATCAGGACCTCGAATTTTGCAGTAACCCTTATATCTTCCTGCTTATTTTTCTGAATATTTTTAATCTGGAAAAAACCACGATTTTAGAAAATGTCCAGAGAACTATTTTGGGGTTAGGTTTTCGGTTCGTCCGGCTTTCAAACTCCGTCTAGATTTCGCCTAAGGCTCTAGCTAGGCTCTGATACCACGCAATATTCTCGGTCCCGCACATATCTCATATGCGCTCCTATTTCGTTTCGCTTGAGCCAGGAAACCTCTGTGTAGGACTCTAAAGACTCGTCAATACGCCGGCAGCAGATGATGATTATATCAAACACCCACAAGCCGCAAGTGGTCTGCTAAACGTAACGGCCACCCGGGTATTGAGCGATGAGAAGATCGACGAGCAAGCCCGCTCACCCTCCTGTGAATCCAACCAGTAACACTTCCGTACAGTCCGGTCTGATCGTCTGATATGTCGCATATCTTGCCTAGGGATGGTAAACGTCAGACCCCAATAGCTCGATAAGTCGTGTCGATGTGAGGTCTATAACAATTCAAGAAACTACTGGTAACACTTACCAGTAAATCTCAGCAACCCTGGCCAGGGATTTCCTGTTATAGCCAATCGAACACAGCGCAACATCTACTCCCTATACCGGGAGAGACGAATCCCCTCCTATCGCTCATTGCCTCCATGTGACTCGGGACTGTACCCAAAAACCACCGTTTTGCACGCCCTCTTGGACGTGGTAAGATGAAAATCAAGGCACAGTGGGAACCACACAAGACTCTATGACGATCTCGGGTCAACAGACTACTCTGTACCAGTGTCAGCAGAGAACTGCCATCTGACGTAAGGTATAATACCATCTGGGAGTTCTCGGCGAGTCCGTCCAGTGTACCCAGTCTCTACTGAGCACCCGTATATCATCTCTGATGTCAAACACCGATGGATATGGGATCATCCATCGCCCATCTGTATGGGTCGAGAAGGTACACGCTAGTCTACACTGGTATATCGATGCCCCGTCTCGATACACCCACGACTAGGGACTTTGAAGGATGTACTTATGGACTACCATTTCCCCACTAGTATGATCCGCATCATAGTCCAGGTAGTCAAGTACACATCCTAAGGGCTTTACCAACATGTAATAGAGAGACAATCTGAGTACACGTTAAGGTAAAGAGTAACCAGATAGCATACTATCATGTCGAGCAAGAAATTCCTCCCTATATATGTCCCAGCATCCACTACAATATACATCCTATGTACAGTAATGGCCTCTAGGGCATACATATAACTAACACTTATGTTAGAAACCCGATGCCAGAAGTTGGATGAGGCCGTGTGCGAGTACATGGTGGACCCGGTGAGGTACCCCAGGGGCAAGAAGACTCGTGATGTAGACGGTGAGCCCGAAAGTGGAGGAGCACTGTCCACCGGTGATTGTACTTGGACTCGGCGGATATCTAGGGGATACTGACCGAAGTTATGAGATGGACATAGGACGACCCGTTTTTCCGGAGCCTGCGGGCCGATCCCGCAGACGGAGCCTATGATATGTGGATTTGCGTGTCGATGTTGGACACGAGTATTTCATGATGTTGAGAGTGTCGATGTTGGACACACAGGTTTCATGAGATGTACTGCGATGAGGGCCGATCTGAGGATGCGGTGCCTGGGGTATTGGGATTTGGAGTGTCGTTGATGGACACTGGTTTTTCCACGATAAGGATTCCATGATGATGATATGTTTTATCCCATACTAAATATTCCTCTGATATGCATTGTTTCATGTATTAGTAGTACCTGATAGAGTACCTTTCATGACTGTTGCATATACATATTGCCATATTATACTATCAGTTTGCATGTGATAGATTTTCGCAGTACGTGCATACCTGCGATTACCTGCATGATGTTATTTACTATTCATTAGTTGGCAACTCACCCCCGTTGTGCCACAGTTGTTTTGCAGGTTTCCCCTCAGAGTAGTTGCGGCAGGGTTTCTTCTTCTTATCGCATCATTTGCAGCGGATACCGCTACGGCTGACAGTGAGCTGCTTTGCTATAGGTGGGTTTTGTGGTTATCAGATGATGTTATTGTATATCTTATTGTATCTAGTACTCTCCATCTACTACTTCATGTATTGACTTAGAGACGAGATGTGAGGAAGATATTGTATATTGTTTTATGACTCTGGGTGTCGTGCTCGTGTGAGCTGGCCTTTATGCAGTTTTATCCTTTATGCTGTTTTCACCCTTTATTATCCATTTCTTTGCTACGGCGTTGTATATATGCTTGTGGTGGTTGTTTCCGCCTTTGGGCGAGGTTTGCTCCCGTTTGGGGATGCTATACTTATATCTTGTGTTTGTACCCGTTTCGGGGCTAGTTTTTACAAAGGAGGTGCTGCCAAAATTTTGAGAAAGAAAACTTAAGTTAAAGATGTTTACTTGAGATTTCCAAAAGATTATAACATTGTTCTTATCACTTAGTACTTTTGATGGTTTAGATTTATGGGTTTTCGGCTTACTTAAATTGCGTTACTCCTGTATACATTACGTGGTTTAAGGGTCGTCACGTGCTAAATTTTGGGCCGTGAAAAGTTGGTATCAGAGCGCTATGTTTTATCTTTCGGAGTGTAGAATGACCTTGGTATGATGGAGTAGGTAGCTTAAGTAGAGTGACGTAGCATGTGTATGTCCGCGGCATACTTACGACACGATACTCCGCCTAAGTGACCTTAGGACTTATTGCTTGAAATTCCTTCCGTGATTATATGCATCCTTGTGATTCGATTTCCGTGTTCTTATCGAATCATGTTTCTATTTCTAGCCATTATGCCGCCGAAGACTACGAGGGCTCAGAGAGAGACAGCGAGAGCCGAGGTCAGAGTTGGCTCGTCTGAGATAAGGACTGACCAGGACGGTACACTCGCTATACAGGAGTAGATTGATCCGCCTTCGATAGATCGTATCGCTAGGCTAGAGGCAGATATGCAGGATTTACGCCAGATGATGGGATTGTTGGTTGAGGCCAGTCGAGCGCAGCGATATGAGGTTGCCACTCCTATTACCTAGTCATTCCTCGCTATCAGTATATAGCATTGTGTCACGTATACTGCAGCAGTGGACGCAGCCCTACTAGATGAGGAGCGTCATCCCGAGACTTTGGAAGTTTCAGGACCAATGAGGGCTCGTAATGGTGTATCAGCCCAGAGACAGATATTTAGACGCCGCGACAGATTTCGCTCAGGTCGCAGGAGTAGCAGAGGCTTGGGACGAGGTCAGTTGTTGTCACGTCCCGAAAGTACGGAACATGACCGGCACTTAAACTACGAAACGCCTCGAGGCGTACGTAATCTAAGTTAGCCGAAAACCCAGAAATCCAAACCAAGAAAAGTAGTAGAGTGAAGGAAAACCAATTTAAAATAAAGTAGTTTTAATAGCATAAGCCGAATTATGCGGTTTTAAAAACATCAAATATTTCCTGAAAATTTCGGCAGAGTCTCCTTTGTAAATACTGCCCCCAAACGGGATACAACATGAATAGTATACGAAATCAATAAAAGGCATCCCCAAGCGGGAGCTAGCTCTTCGTTAATTGACGGTCACAACCACACAAGCAATATAATATACAACGCCAAGGGCGAGGATCAAAACTCAAATAGAAACTCAAAACAACAAGAAATCCACAGAAATACAACGTGCGACTCTAAGGTCGAAAGAATAACATCACTGGTCTCTATCTCAAAAATAAAACATGTTTGGTTGATGGAACTTCTAGATACAACAGAGTAATAATATACAAGTTATATAATAGGGGGTACGATACAAGTAAACCCACCTACTAGCAAATCACCCGAAGGAAACTATGCCCCAAGCCGTAATGAAACCTGTATGGCAAACCTGCAAGAAACTGGGGCACAACGGGGGTGAGTTGCCAAATCGTGAATAGAAAACATCTATGGAAAGAAATCGCATAAATAACGCAACCTAGGTCAATAATCATTATATATCCTCAATTATATATATATAACATGCAACCTATAGCAAGGCTAGGGTAAATATCTAACCCGAGTGTAATCTCATGTGCCCGTGTCAGTGCCTCAGGTAGCAATATATCATATGAATGAGGTATGAATGCATGAAAACAGAATACATGTAAATGAAGAATCTGTTTTCATAAATTAGTGAGATTTCCTTTGTATTTTTAAAATGAGGTATCATAAATGAAATCAGCATCAACAGTGTCTAGTATCGACACAAAACATAAATCTCAATGTCTCAAAACCTCAGGCTCCGGCTATCCAGACTGGCCTGTATCATCAAATCTCAGTACCTCAATATCTCGAAATCTCAATGTCTCAATCACAATATCTAGGGCGCCGTCAGTCCAGACTGGCCCCTACCATCCATCTCAAGACCACGACGGTATCCTCCGGATATCCGAGGCGTCGGGTAAAATCACCGGTAGGTAGTGCTCCCCTGCCAGGCTCACATCGTCATCACGCGCTTCTTGCCCCGGGGTACCTTACCGGGTCCACCATGTACCCAAAACGGTTCATCCAACTCCTCGAATCGGGTCTCGAAATCCATCAGCAAACTCATGGTGGACGACTCATACATCATGGGAAAAACCGCGCTTTTCATTTAAAAAGAGAAAGAAGAGGTTTGTATATGTTTTGCGGTTTTCCCCAAATCCAGAAAATCTCATGGAAATCCGAATCCAAAACCTCAATAGCACGTAAAAAGTGAATATATGCATGAGAATCCATGAATGCGGCATAACAAGGAATAACGGTATGCATGAAGCGACAGTAATAACTACAATATCTAAGCTGGCATATAAGGTAAGTACACTAATATCATGTCAAACTACTAGCTATCAAGCGAAGATAAGCAATAATATTTTCTAGGGTGTGCGTGACATGGCAATTACCGATGAAGATGTGTGTGAGCCAGCAAGTAAGTGTACGTGGTACATACGCATCATCAGTAATGGTGCTGGTGTCCTAACAATATAATATCAACAATGCAATATGAAATAACAATGTAAGTATGCGATGCGAAGCGAGCAACCAAAATGAGCGGGAGCTAAATATTAAACAATGGTGCAATTTGAAATAACACGAATCGTGGGGTTTTGAAAATAGGGGCTACGGTGGTTTTTTTAAGAAAGGGTACGTCTTTTGAAATATCCGTAGATCCCTTGACCTATCTTTTAAAATAACCACGATCCGCTAGTTTTGAAATAGGTAGGAGTTTAATCTAATCTAACAACTACACTAAACTATACGGCTGAACTAATAAGCTGAACTACAGGTAAGGAAACCGCCTATCATCTAAGTCGATACATATACATACCTGTATATGTATAGTCGGTGATCCTGCCTCAATAATATCACATCCGATACCACATCTATAATCAGGCATCCCAAGTCAAGAGTGCGGATCAATCATCAAGATATAGCTCGTACGTAAATCCGTCGTACGGCATCCCCAAATCTGGGTACGGGTCAATATCATATTCCTCACACCATTCCTCTGGTATCCTCTTTATTCAAGATCATAGTCTGGGGTACTGACCTATGTCTAGTACAATACTAATATCCTCAATATACTCATGATCTGACTACTGATCGACAATCCCGTACAAACCGATATCATTAGGACATATCATCATCAATGGGTATACATCGCCCAATACGACCTAGTAGCAATATCCTAGCATATCATATCTTATATCACGATCACATGTCGACCATTTTATTAATAACACTATTCACCTGTATCGTCGTCCCAAGATCCGCTATAACACCAAGACGGACCTCAAGTACGAATCCTGTCATATCACCGATATCACAACCACAAACAAATCTCATCGACTCAGCTCAATCCCAAGTATCATCCTCAAATCCGTATGTGAACACATAGTCTCATACCCCATGTGAACACATAACTATAAAGAATCCCATGAGCACATATAAATAGGAATGTATGCAAGTATGTATGTGTGTATGTGTAGTGCAACACTACCCTAGGGTTCGCAACACTAAAATAATCCAACACACCAATATCCATCCTAAACATCGTTATTAATCCCAAATAACATATAATAATTGTTAGTGTGTATACGCATCCGTATACACCACCACGGACTGCGGGGGTGCTATACACCATCCACCCGACTTCTCCCCGTAGATATAAATCTACTCACCTGGTCCTTTCTCGCCGGTGCCGACGTCGCCACGCGCTTGCTTGTCGTCTCGAAGTCCACATGGATACCTACATATCATAATGCACTGTATCCTATTAAAATCCGACTCAAGACCAAAACGACCGACGAATCCCACATAGGTCAAAACCTATGGTTGCTTTCACAAATCAACCCAAAAACTCTCGACGTCGGCGTACAAATGCCAAACCATCGAGAAAAACCCAAACACACTCATTTTCACAATCACAAGCACTAATTATACTATAAAATAGGTTAAAATTCACAAAAACCCCAAACTCACTTTAAAACCATTTTCCCGAAAATCTATTGAGCAAATATTACCCGTTTTAGTACAAAACTCGACGTTTAAACAAATCTAGCGGCCATGGTACTTATTAAACATCTTAAATAAGTCGAAAAAACAATTTCCATAATTTAATCTCATTAAATTTCGTTAACCCCAAAATTCTAGTTTACAATATACCCAATTTTAACAATTTTATAGCAAAAATGCACAAACAACAATTTAGCATGGATTTCCATGAACTAAGGTATTAAACTACATTTTATAATGTCAATGAAGTCATGAAAAACCTAATTACATTTTAATCGCAATTATTTAATTAATTTCTAAAAACCTAGTTTGTTTAAAAAAATCTTAATTTGGACAACTTAAATGCAACAATTTACGTATTAGCAACTAGATTAGGTTTTCTATAGCTTAGCATGATAACTACACCATTAAACCATGATCAATTGACATAAACCCTAATTTAGTTCAAATCCTTCTCTTGAATTTTCAAATTAGCACTTACAACCACAATTAAGCACCGAAATTAGTTAAATTGAAGTGATTAAACATCAAGCAAACATTGGGTTAAGATTATACCTAAAAACCATTTGGAATGAGATCTACACTTGCAAAAAAACTTAGCCTCCCAAATGCTAACTTTGCCCAAAGATCCATGCTAGAATGTCCGAGGAATAATGGGTAAGGAATGGATTTGGGATTTGTGAGGTTTTATGTTGATTTGTGAGGCAATTTTGATAAGTTTTTTGGAGAGAAATGTGATGAGAAAAGAGGGGGAGGGCTGTTGTTGTGCGGGAATGGGAGGTTCGGCCACTTGTTAGGTGATTGGAGAGAGAGTGAGGTGAGGAAAGTCATGCCAAGTCAAGAAAGTCAAAGGTCAACACAACACAAAGCTCTTTTCTTATACTTTTTTTTATGTTCTCTTTTCTTTTATCAAAAGAAATGGAGGAAAAATTTGAAGAGGGGCTGCTGAAAATGGGGAGGAAAAATGGGGGTGTGAGAGTGTGGGTGTGGGTATGGGGTGATGGAAAATGATAAATACTATACCCCAAACATCCATTTACACTAAATTCACTAAAAAAGACTTTTTCTTCGATATTTTCTAAACCGTTTTGGCAAACGATTTCGTTTCAAAAACCACATGATAAAATTTTATTTAAAGTTTTATGATGCACAAAATTTGTTTCAATTCATTCCAATTTGTAATTTTCCCTAATTAAATGTATTAGTGACGGCTTAAAATAATAATAAAATAAATTTTTTTCCAGAAAATTTGAAATTTCACCAGTGGCTCAATAAACACCAAATACTAGCAATTACATAGCTAGAATATGTATATTTAATTTTTATAATAAGATATTTGCATTTTTACTTTTTATAGAAAACCCCCTTATTTTACCGATTTTCCGAAATTTCACCGAAACGATTTTCAAAACGCTACAGTTGTTTAGCTCTTATTGCCATGAGGGTCAGCAGTCATCTTCTGGATGTTTCCGGTGCAGGAGTTTCCATCACCTCGTTAGGAATTGTACTGTGGTACGCCAGAGAGAGGCAGCCATACCATATGTTACTTTACCACCTTCACCTCAGGGAGTGTTTCCTTATACTCCTGTTGTTGATCCACTTCAGACTTATGTTCAGAAAGGTCATGGTCGCGAAAGGTTTGTTCATAGAGGACAGGGTGGCAGAGGAGGAGGACAGCCAGTTGCAGATAGAGGACAGGCACGAGCATTTGCTTCGACTCATTAGGACGCGCATGCGTCCAATGCAGAGTTTTCAAGTATTTCTTTTTTCTGTATGTTCTTTTGATGCACACGTTTTGTTTAACCCAGGATCTATGCACTTGTATATTTCTACATACTTCATGCTGAGGTTGGGCCGAGAGTTGTGTTTGCTAGATCAGCCGCTTGTTGTGCTTACTCTTGCTAGCGATTCTTTTGTTGCGCGACACGTGTTTCGGTCATGTGTCAATCGGATAGGAGATAGAGATTCGTCCGTTGATTTGATCCTTCTTGATATGTTGGACTTAGACGTTCTCCTGGGCATGGACTGGTTAGCTACGTGCTATGCGTATGTGGACTGCCATGAGAAGACAGTCAGGTTTTGTTTTCCCGGCGAGTCAGTTTTTATTGTGCATGGGGACCGTGGTGCCGCCCCTCACAGTTTGATTTCAGCCTTTTTCTCTAGTCGGCTTTTGATGAGAGGATGTTGAGAATTATTGTCTTTCATTCGTGATACCGGAGCCACAGTATATTCGTTGGACCGGGTTCCTATCGTGCGAGAGTTTTCCGACGTTGTTCCAGATGAGCCGGCGGAGCTTAGGGAGCTTAAGGATCAGTTGGAAGAGTTGCGTGATGGGGGACTTTTATGTCCAAATGTTTCGCCTTGGGGAGCTCATATTCTATTCGTCAAGAAGAAGGACGGCAGTTTTAGGTTGTATATTGATTTTCGTCAATTGAACCGAGTTACGGTACAGAATATGTATCTTTTATCTCGCATTGACGATTTGTTTGATCAGCTCTAGGGTGCGGGACCTTTTTCTAAGTTTGATTTGAGATCAGGTCATCATAAGTTGCGGGTTCGGAATGATGACATTCCGAATACTGCTTTTCATACGCACTACGGGCATTATGAATTTTTGGTGGTGTCGTTTGGACTCACCAATGCCCCAGCAGCATTCATGGATGTGATGTACCAGATTTTCAGGCCGTTCCTCGACCAGTTTATTATTGTGTTATTGATGACATACTGGTTTATTCCAAGAGTCGAGAGGAACATGAGTAGCACTTGAGGATTGTTTTGCAGACATTGAGAGAGCACCAGCTATTTGCTAAATTCTTGAAGTGTTCCATCTGGGTTGATTGTGTTGACTTCCTAGATTTTGTGGTTATGGGAGACGGTATTCGTATGGACCCGAGGAAAATCGAGGCCGTACATCTTTGGCCCAAACCTGTATCAGTGACAGAGGTCCGCAGCTTTTGGGCTTAGCCGGTTTTTACCGACGTTTTGTGCAGGACTTCTCGTGTATCGCTGCACCGCAGACCGGATTGACCAGGAAGGGGGTTCCTTTTCTTTAAACTGAGGCATGCGAGCTGAGTTTTCAGCAGTTGAAGACTCGGTTGATGACTGCGCCATCTCTATCATTGCTTTCTGGATCGGGTGGCCTTGTCGTTTACTGTGATGTTTCGCGAGTGGGGCTCGATTGTGTACAAATACACCATGATAGAGTTATCGCTTATGCTTCCCGATAGTTGAAGGAGTACGAGCAGAATTATCCCACTCATGATCTTGAGATGGCCGCGGTGGTCTTGCGCTGAAGATTTGGAGACACTACTTGTACGGAGAGTCATGTCAGATTTTCACAGACCACCAGAGCTTTAAGTACATCTTCCTGCAGAGGGATCTGATTTTGAGACAGCGCCGTTGGATGGAGCTTGTGAAGGATTATGATTGTGAGATCCTTTATCACCCGGGCAATACGAATGTGGTAGATGATGCTTTGAGTCATAGGCCGGGGTAGCTTGTTCCAGTTAAGCACAGTTCAGAGACAGTCTTCTGCGGATTTGCAGTTCTTGTACGACGGCTGAGTACAGTCTAAGTTTACCTCCACTGGGGGACAGCTTGCTCATGTCCGTACCCTTCCACTTCTACTTAATCGTTTTCGTGAGGCACAGCCCGCCGATGCCAGTTGTCTGAGATTCTTGAGCATGTTCGGCAGGGTAAAGATTCTGAGTTCTTGATTGATGACCAGGGTGTGCTACGTTACGGGATTCGCTTGTGTGTACCAGATACCGATGGGTAGAGACGCGAGATCCTAGAGCATGCACATCAGTCAGCTTTTAGTGTTCATCCATGTTCCACCAAGATGTAACATGACTTGAGAGGTAGTTACGGTGGGCAGGGACGAAGAGTGAAGTTTTGGATTTCGTTTCGAGATTCCTGACTTGTCAGTGAGCTAAGGTTGAGCATTTGAGACCGGCAGGAGAGTTGCAACATTTAACCGTTTCGGAGTAGGAATGGGAGCAGATCTCCATGGAATTCGTGTGGGTCTACCCAGGTCTAGTCAAGGTTATGACTCCATTTGGGTGGTTGTTGACTGGTTAACGAGAGCGGCTCACTTTCTTCCAGTGAAGACCACTTTCGGTTATGCTCAGTATGCTCAGTTGTACATCGATAAGTTTGTGTGTTTGCACGGAGTTCCTTCATGCATTGTATCCAATAGAAGCACCCAGTTCACTAGCCGCCTTTGGCATAAGCTTCGGGAAGCCTTGGCTACCGGTTGAGCTTTAGCACCGCTTTCCATCCGTAGATCGATGGTCAGTCAGAGCGGACTATACAGACTCTGGGGGGTATGCTTCGTGCGTGCGTACTAAATTTTGTTGGCAGTTGGGATCGTCACATGCCATTGATAGAGTTCTTCTACAGTAACAGTTATCAGGAGACGATTTAGATGGCACCTTTTTAGGCTTTGTATGGTAGATAGTGTTGATCGCCAGTCTGTTAGACAGACTCTGCGAGAGCAGGATTTTTGGACCCAGCTAGTCGAGAGACTACGGAGAAGATCCAGTTGATTTAGGACAGGATGAGAGCAGAACAGTGCAGACAGAAGTCTTATGCCGAACGTCGTCGCCGCAGGCTTGAGTTCGCAGTGAGGGATCATGTATTCCTACGGATTTTTCCGATGAAGGGCGTGATGAGAATTGGGAGGAAGGGAAACTTAGTCCTAGATTGGTAGGTCCATTTGAGATCCTTGAGCGAGTTAGGTAATCGTTGCCTATCGTTTTGAACTTCCGCCCAGATTTTTGGATGCTCACCCCGTATTCCTTGTGTCGATACTTTGCAATTGCCTTCATGATCAATCTCACATGATTCAGCACTAGACAATTTAACTTGGACGCGGTCTTTCATTCACCAAGCAGCCGATAGTTGTATTGGATCGGAAGGTGGAGAAACTTCGGTCAAAGGTTTTCCCATCTGTGAAGGTTCTTTGGCATAGCCCGTCTAGTGAGGAGATCACTTGGGAGGCTTGATTGGTGTGATTTATGTGTAGTAGTTAACTGCAATCAATAACGGTATCGCGTGTAGCTAGACCGAGATGAGTATGGGTAGTCCACAGGGAAACATGGAATCTTTTAATCTTACTTTAGGCCTGTTGAGAAAGAAAAGAGGAAGAATAAAGAATGGTGAAGAATGGTTGTAGGTTCTAGATTTACGTCAAACATGGATGCAGAATATAGATCTAGATTGACTACGGATGTAGGTTTTATAGTAGAAGGGGGCTTGTAGGGTTCTTTAAGATTTAGTAGTCATGGATGATTACATAAAGTTTACTCTTTTTATCCTTTTAATAGATTTAAAACTAGATCGACAGTGATGCATGTAGATTAGGGTTCCTGGAGGGAATTGGGTTCCCACTCTTAACCTCTACCTTGGCATGGATCTCCGTTCATGTCTAGCATTTACTAAAGCAATTGTTAATCTAATCTCTAATCGTGGTCGTGAATATCAATGAATTGATAGCGCGCCCGATTAGGATGTTAACTATTCTTTTGATAAAGTTTATAAACTTTATAGGACGTAAAAAGAGTTTAAGGATTTTCATCATCCATTAATTTACCCTAATCCTACGGACCCTAACAAGCGGAGAATTACTCGCGCATATTGGGAAAAGAAAAGATAGAAATCATGAAGAAAATAAAATGCAATAGAATAAAACTACCGTTATTAATCAACTTGATCAAGTACACGTTGTTCCCTTAGAAAATGATTACAAAAACCCAGTTATCTTCTCGATCTCTTCTAAGGAGGTAAATGAACCGTTGATGATCGACCAGGATTCTTGAGCCGTCGTGGACTTCGTGATCACGCCGGTTTGATAAATTTTCTAAGAGGCTCTTGGTCATTATTTATAGTCACAGAGCCAGAACCCTAGTTTCCTAATATAATAACTAGTTGTTAAGATCCCAACCAAAAAAATCCAGAATCCTAACTCTTCAGATGTGCGGCGGAACCGCGGCCAATAGGTGGGTTTGGCCACGGATCCGCCGCCTTATGGTGGGATCATGGGCTCTAATTTCTGTAGCACATGTTGATCATTTGAATATCTAGACTTTGAAATCTTTTCTACGTTTCTGCCAGAATTGGTTTCTTTAATTTACTTGAATATCTTCGGCAGATTTGATCTCGCCAACTCGGATTTCCTTGATTTCAGTCATGATATAATTCCTGCACAATTATCTCAATAAATGATATTAGTAGAATTTATTTTTATTGAGATATTATCTTAACCACTTGTCATGATATTTTAGTTTTAAGAGGATTGGTCAAAGATATTTAATAAAGTAAGCATATTAAAATAGTCCAAATATTATATGAATATTATATGCTTACATTTTTCCTTTACAATGTTAATTATAATATATAAACACATGAAAATAAATTTTTTATGGATAAACCCTTATATGTGTTATATTTATAATAAACATATTTTATTATATATAAATAGTAAGGAAAATGTCATATTAAAAGTGCAGTTTTATCAACTGAACAAATACCCCCAAACTTAACTTTGATCGTCCCGAGCAAACTAGTTATTCAAGAGAAGGAGAAAAGGAAAAAGAAAAACCTAAACAACACACTTTCGTAGGCAACACGATTGCACTGAGCACGTGCAACAAGCCGTTAAACCTCTAGGTGTCCCTAGTAGGAGGAATGTTGTCTCCTGAGAGTTTTCAGCGGATTACACCCACAAAATCCCATAATAAAAGAAAGATAATAAAAGTTACATATAAAGATAAGAACTATAAAAGAAAGAACTTGAAAATAAGAGTTTCTAACTATACGAGCTTTTCAGTTGCTATGAGCCCTATCTTAATGATCATGAAAAAATGTTAGAAATCACATCATCACTCAATAAAACATCGCCTTTAGTCTTCCTCCCTATCTTTCCTCCAAACATTGATCATATACCCCTGTGTGTGTGTGTAAAATACATCCATACGCTTAGAGAATTCAATTCAAGCTATCATACTCTTGTCCATCTTCCAAAGTACTTTATAGTTGGTGAATATTATCGATAAAATTGCTCACACATTCTTCATGCGACGGTCAATACTTCTTGATGTACTAACCAACCGATTACAAAATGTACTTGTGTATTTAGGCGTAATTCCTCATTTTGCAACACCTAAGGCTTAGCAGTAGCTCCCAAACCAGTTGGTCTAAGGAACTAGGTGATAAAGCACCCTCGCTATATTTTTTGTCATGTTGCCTTGGTAATTACAAAACCAGTGTTCATTTTTTTTGCTTCACCATTTATACTTGCTATTTTTTTTACTAAGGCTTTTAGACAAGAGCACTTCAAGGTATCCTTTACTATCCCATGTTTCAAGATGTGTGTAAGTGCGTATAGTAGGTTATCAACGTTCAAATGTTTGGCCTCAAGAATAAGGACTATTTTTCTGACTTATTTTTATCCTCAGATTAGCAATTTCCTTCATCTTACTAACCCTTGGGACAACAGCTCATAACTACTTATTACTAGTTTTGTTTAAGAAAACATCTAATTTTCTTATTTTTCTTAAACTATTCGTATCTTTCAAATGTAATTTGTCACTTTCTAACTTCCATTATCAAAACTTTTTGTGCTTATATATAGTATAATGCAAAGTAACACGTAAATAAGCACAAACCTCCCCCAAATTTGTTTGCAGCAGTGTCCTCACTGTTGTCTCTTTTAAATTTCAAAAACCTGTAGACTTGGAAGGAAAGGTTATTAACGGAGGCAACAAAAATTGAAAGTGAAAATTCTCCCCCAAACTTTTTTTTGGCTCACAATTTTGAGGACAAATTTTATTTTCAAGAGCCAAAAATATAACCCCCCAAACTTGAGTTAAACAATATTAGGCATTTTAAGGGGGGTGACGTTATTTGGTCAATATAAGACTTTACAAAGACCAAAAGTTAATACCAACCATTCAAAGATTTTATCAATGTAACGTATAGGTCGGTGGAAGAACATGTTATATAGAGCCAAGAAGAAGTGGGGAAGAGATAAGTGATGTATGGAAAGGGTTTGCTTGAACGTGAATGTGAGGAGATAAGATGTGATGATAAATAAAAACGAGAATGTGAATGATCAGAAATGAGTGGAATATTGGCATTCTCTTATTTTATAAGAAGAAAGGGTGGTGGTTCAACTTCTATAGGTGGAGGTTGATTAATCAAAAAATCCGTGTTGTTTAGGAATGCAAGTTCGTCAGCAAAAAGTTCTTCAAAACTTTCATCGATGGTGTAATTGAACATTTTGCTGTCAGTAAGTTTTGTGCCAGAATTTATCATACTTGATTTGTCAAAAATTATGGATGTAGGAGACTCGAAAAACTCATCTACCTTATTTTCAAAAGTATCCAAATCAAGTTGGCTTTCCGGAATTATCAAACTTGAATTATCGGATTGTGATTCATCAACACTCACTGAAATTATAGGAAGAATAGAAGAAGAATCTGAGAAAGTTGAAGGTGAAATGGGTAAACAAATTGGTGTGTCGAGTATCGCTGAACCAGATGTGGGAGATGAAGGCTGAATTTCGGTTAGCTGTTCAGTTATACAATTATCATCAACTTCAAGACACATTTGGGGTTCGGGAAGAATAATTAATGGCTCGAGATGATGACCATAAGGAAGTGAAAGGACCTGATGAATTGATGGGACAAACTCATCCAAATTTTCGGGTCCATCATTCAATATATCCCCAACGTCAATCTCCTCATTCAAGTGAAGGTTAGAATTCTCAAACACCTCATTAAAATTATGGTTTTTAATCAATTTTGGTTCAAGAGTGGAGGTGTAGAGATCACAAGGGTTGGGTATGGATTCACTTGAAATGGACCCTTCACAATCGGGTAAATCAAACATTACAAAGTCACACAACTCATCAGACATTCTATCTTCAATTGGTGAATCATTTGGTGTACTCGATAGATCTGTGAAACTGGAGTTGTGGATTTCAATTTGGGATGGGGAGGTTTGATTTAGAAGGGTATACCGCTCTCTCTCACTACCCAAATTCTCAATTTGTCCTATGGTCGTATTATATACTGAAAAATTTTGGGCTGGTTTGAAATTATTTGCCTGCATCCACTCTGTTGTTTCCTTTCTAATTTGGTGCGACATTTCCACATATTTTTCTAACGTCCGCTCAAGACTAGACTTAGGTTGATAAGGGGTTTCAGTATAAGATTGAAATTCTTGTGGATAATTAAAACTCCCAATAACTGATTAGAAGGACTGTCTAGAGAAGGTGTAAAAGTCGGATAGGATTGATAAGAATAGAATGGTTGCGAAAATTGGGCAGGAGTAGGATCAACATTATGATAAGAAGAATATTGATATCGGTTGGTTGGTTGGCTATTTTCAATAGACATCATATATGTCACAAACCGATTATGAAATTCTTCTTTAGAAAGTGGTGGTAATGGTTGATATTGGTCCGGATTGAAACTTTGGCCGTTAGACCTTGCTATATGCTCAGCAATGGACATGCGTCTAGGGGTATCCTCACTCGGAGTATCAACTGAAACAGATGTAGAATTAGGATACGGTTGATAAGACCTGGATTGAGGTGGCCAACTGTTTCTATCTGATTGTTCTATCCGATCTCTTAATGACATGGGAGAGTCGGATGGTATACCAAAGCGATTACGAAGACAAGAAATATCTGGTTGTGGATAGCAAAGCTCGGCAAGAGTTCGTCTGTTTGGGTTACCCATTATAAGAAGGTGAAAAGAGAGAGGAGGGTGAAAATACTTAAGCTCTATTTGGATTGTTTTGCTTTGAAAGTGGGACTTGAGGGTTGACTCAATAAATCACAAAAAGCATAAGCAAGCCCTAGAACTAAGGTTACCTAGGTCAACCACTAAACTGCTCCTAGACTTCCAAAGGACAAGCCGCAGGATCAATCCTCTACCACCTCTTTATAACTCTTGTGGCCAGGTAAGTGGGAGGTATCCGCTATACGAATCACCGAAAATAGCGGACCTAATTAAGTAACCACTTGCCTTAGACACACTTGCCTAGACACCACAAAAGAAATGAGATAAGAGATAGATTACCTACGACCTTCCTCTATCCTATTTGAGCGCGACGGTCCTTAGGATCTTGATCTACGTGTTTTTTAATTAATATAGGGTTACGTGGATGCTCGTTTTGTGATTTGTGGGTCCTAGGAAGGGTGATAAAATCCCCACCTAATCTGAATTGTGGTCTTGTCCCTTAAAGTCCGTATTAAAATATGCAAAAACAACCCAATTACAAAACTTGCAAAAAAAATTTTGAGCGGCGATATTTTGCAAAGAATCCTGCAGAAAAAATATTTTATTGGATTTCAGAGGAGAGATAAAGATGTAAAGAAGATACCAGAGAAATTGGAAACTCTAACTCCCCTAATGCGCCGCGGTTTCGCCGTCAACAGGCTCTTTATGTCGTGGTTCCGCCGCCGACTAGGAAGATCTGATGAAGATTTTTGCGACGCGGCCTCCCTTCCTCCTCTAGGTCTTGATGAATGTCTCTGAATCTTTTTCTCCTCACTCAAATGACCCCAGATTCCCTCGCAAAATTCACATAATAATCGTTAAATATACAATTTACAGTTTTGTTTATTTATGATATGGATCGAATAAGAATTCAACACGAATAGTAAGAAAAAAAATTACACATGTATCCCCGGCAACGATGCTATTTGATTGGTGTGATTTATGTGTAGTAGTTAACCGCAATCAATAACGGTGTCGTGTGTAGCTAGACCGAGATGAGTACGGGTCGTCCTCAGGGAAACATGGAATCTTTTAATCTTACTTTAGGCGTGTTGAGAAAGAAAGAAGGAAGAATAAAGAATGGTGAAGAATTGCTGTAGGTTCTAGATCTACGTCAAACACGGATGCAGAATATAGATCTAGATTGACTACAGATGTAGGTTTTATAGTAGAAGGGGGCTTGTAGGGTTCTTTAAGATTTAGTAGTCATGGATGATTACATAAAGATTACTCATTTTATCCTTTAATAGATTTAAAACTAGATCGACAGTGATGCATGTAGATTAGGGTTCCTGGAGGTAATAGGGTTCCCACTCTTAACCCCTACCTTGACATGGATCTCCGTTCATGTTTAGCCTTTACCAACTCAATTGTTAATCTAATCTTTAATCGTGGTCGTGACTATCAATGAATTGATAGCGCGCCCGATTAGGATGTTAACTATTCTTTTGATAAATTTTTTAAACTTTATAGGACGTAAAAAGAGTTTAAGGATTTTCATCATCCATTAATCTACCCTAATCCTACGGACCCTAACAAGCGGAGAATTACTCGCGCATGTTGGGAAAAGAAAAGATAGAAATCATGAAGAAAATAAAATGCAATAGAATAAAACTACGTTTATTAATCAACTTGATCAAGTACACTTTGTTCCCTTAGAAAATGATTACAAAAACCCAGTTTTCTTCTCGATCTCTTCTAAGGAGGTAGATGAACCGTTGATGATCAACCAGGATTCTTGAGCTGTCGTGGACTTCGTGATTACGTCGGTTTGATAAATTTTCTAAGAGCCTCTCGATCCTTATTTTTATTCACAGAGCCAGAACCCCAGTTTCCTAATATGGTAACTAGTTGTTAAGATCCCAACCAAAAAAACCCAGAATCCTAACTCTTCAGATGTGCGGCGGAACCGCAGCCAATAGGTGGGTTTGGCCGCGGATCCGCCGCCTTATGGTGGGATCATGGGCTCTAATTTCTGTAGCACATGTTGATCTTTTGAATATCTAGACTTTGAAATCTTTTCTACGTTTCTGCCAGAATTGGTTTCTTCAATTTATTTGAATATCTTCGGCAGATTTGATCTCGCCAACTCGGATTTCCTTGATTTGAGTCATGATATAATTCCTGCACAATTATCTCAATAAATGATATTAGTAGAATTTGTTTTTATTGAGATATTATCTTAACCACTTGTCATGATATTTTAGTTTTAAGAGAATTGGTCGAAGATATTTTGTAAGTCCACGTTGCTCACCCCGGTTCCCACAGGGAGGCGGAAACGGTAAAAAACGATTTTTGGCGCAAAGGCAACATGGACTAAAAGAAGGATCTTTACTAAACTACAAACTAGGAAACTACTTGTGGTGCTATCTACTATGCCATAAAGATTATACCTCACGATACCGGTCCTTCGGATCTTCATTCCACTGTCCTGCTCGTCCATCCACGCACCGAGGGTCGATCCGGATCTTGATCACCTCCGCGGCCTTCTTGAGTCGAAGACGATCCACCCGAGAGTTGTACTCCGAGCTCCACCTTGAGCCGAGGCAACTAGGGCAACAAGATTGCTAGGCTTGATATCCTAGGTTGTGTAGAAGTAGTAGATGAATGTGTTTTTCTATTTGGATCCTTTTTCTTTCAACACATGAGATCAAAGGAAGAATTAAGAGGAGGAAGAAGAAGGAACAACCATGGAGCTTTTTCTTTTCTTCTCACAAGAGAGAGAATGAGAAATGAATTATGAGCCAAAGGAAATGAACCATGGTTGCAATAATACACAAAAACCATCATTACTAATCCTTTCATGATAAAGTTGATGGCAACAATTGACTTGACCATTTTCATATCCAAAAAATAAAAATAAAACCAAAGAAAACTCTAGACCTCTCATGAAGGTCCAAGTCAATTTTGGTCAAATGGTCAACAAAGTCATGTATGGTCAAATGGTCAAAGCAATTAGCCATCACATAATTATCACTAAAAAAGATTAGTAAATAATGTCCCCGGCTCATAATGGTTTTGACCGAGCGAACTGCCAAAACCCTAATGAGTCCGCCTCATTATGGTTTCGACCGAATCAACTGTCAAAACCATAATGAGGCACCTCCTTCCTCTTCGCTCCTCACAACTGTGCATACACACCTGCATCCGCATTCCGTAGAATGCGAATACACAGAAGACAAAACAAATCCACCCGTGCAATACTAGGATCCGGCTTAAACCAAAGCCCACTAGTATTGCCTGCCCGAACAGCATACGCACACAAGTGTACGTAAGTGATCGTAGCCCTGCCGTAAAACTATACGGCCTCTACACCTTTCGCTCAGTGCAGGAAAACTCTCTGTGTGGGACTCTAAAGACTCGACACTACACTGGCAGTGGGTTTAACCCCAGACCGCAAGCGGCACTAGCTGTACGTAACGGTCCTCAGGTAGATGTCGATAAGAAGGCCGATGAGGTAAACCCATCCGAACTCCTACTGAGCCTGAATGTGACAATCTCCGTACAGTCCGGTCTGTTCGTCTAAGAATATCACATGGCGGGCCTAGGGGGTGGTGAACGTCAGTTCCCTAATAGCGGTACAAGTCGTGTCGGAGTGTATCCCAGAACACCCAAAGATAACACTGGAAACCTACCAGTATGTCTCGCTTGCCCTGGCCAAGGACGACTATGTGTAATGGCTCTCCTAGACACAGCACGATATCAACCCCCAATACCGGGAGAGACGAATCCTATCTAACCGTCAATGCCTCCAAGTGCTTCGGGACTGCACCCAACTACTACCTGTTTGCACGACTCCTTTGAGCCGTGGTAGGGTAGTAATCAAAGAACAGTGGGAACACACTCGAGGCGAAGTGACAGTGTCAAGTCAACGGACTAAGCTGTACTCATGTCACCTGGGAACTGATAACTGACGATAGGTATAATACCAACCAACAGTTCCCGACGAGTCTTGTCCAGTGTACTCGTAACCTAACGAGCACCCGCATACTATCTCCAGTACGACGTACTGATGGCTGTGGGACAGACCATCTCCCCTGCTGGGATGAGAAGTGCATACGCTAGTCTACTCCGGAGTATCGATGCCCTGTCTCGATAATCTTACGACTAGGGACCTGTATAAGGATGTGCTTATAGATTACCCAGCCCCCACAAGTGCGACTGCCATCACAACGCTGGTAATCAAGCAAAGATCCTAAGGGCTCCACTAATATGTATAAGCAATATGCTAAAAGAAACACATGCACATATTAAAGTAGAAACAAACCAAGTAGCATACTACCATTTTGAGCAAGATTGTCTATACAACTGTGAATATCCCAAGCTTCCTTTAAGTAATATACAAACTAGTATGATACAGTAATGGCCTCTAGGGCATATACACTAACAATCTCCCACTTGCACTAGGGCCATGTACTGGCGTATCGAAGACCTATCATCTCGATCAGCCGCTCGAACTGAGTCTGGGGTATGGCCTTCGTGAATGGATCTGCAGTGTTATTCTCCAAATTTACTCTCTTCACCTCGATCTCCCGGCGATCTACGATCTCCCTGATCAGGTGGTACCGCCTCAAAATGTGCCTGGACTTCTGATGGGACCTTGGTTCCTTCGCTAAAGCTATAGCTCCATTGTTGTCACAATACAGCGGTATTGGATCAACAATAGTAGGAACCACCTGAAGCTCCGCGAGGAACTTCTTCATCCAGACAACTTCCTTTGCGGTATCGCAAGCAGCTATGTACTCCGCTTCCATAGTTAAGTCAGCAACGGTTTCCTTCTTGGAACTCTTCCAGCAAACCGCCCCTCTATTGAGGGTAAAGACATAACCCGACATGGACTTGGAGTCATCCTTGTCACTCTGGAAGCTGGAGTCAGCAAAGGCCTCAATCTGGAGGTCTTTTCCACCATACACCAAGAACATCTCCTTAGTCCTTCTCAGGTACTTGAGAATGTTCTTTACTGCTATCCAGTGTTTCTCCCCTGGGTCCGACTGATACCGGCTTCCAACGCTCAATGCGTATGCTACATCTGGTCTGGTACACAACATCGCATACATTATAGAGCCTACCGCAGATGCGTAGGGTATAGATGACATGCGAGCCCTTTCCAAATCAGTCTTGGGAGACATCTCTTTGGAGAGGGTGATTCCGTGACAAGCCGGTAGATTACCGCGCTTGGAATCTTCCATACTGAATCGTTTCGGTATGGTGTCGATATACCTGGACTGTGAAAGTCCCAACATTCTCTTAGATCTATCACGATAAATCTGGATCCCCAGAATGTAGTTGGCATCGCCCAGGTCCTTCATGGAGAACCTCTGTGACAAGAATCCTTTGACTGACTGTAGCATAGGAATATCATTTCCTATTAGGAGAATGTCATCCACGTACAAGACGAGGAATACCACAGTTCTCCCTACAATCTTACTATAAATGCATGGTTCATCTGGGTTTTTGATAAAGTCGAGTTCTTTGACAGTATCATCGAAGCAGATGTTCCAACTCCGCGATGCCTGCTTCAGTCCATAGATGGAGTTGAGCAACTTGCACACTTTACCGCTGCTCCCACTCTGAATGAATCCCTCTGGCTGATCCATATTGACGCACTCTTCTAAACTTCCATTCAGGAAAGCCGTCTTTACGTCCATCTGCCAGATTTCATAATCGTAGAAGGCAGCAATGGCAAGAAGGATCCGAATGGATTTGAGCATAGCCACTGGAGAAAAGGTCTCGTCATAGTCCAAACCAGGTCTTTGACGAAAACCCTTTGCAACAAGTCTAGCTTTATAGGTTTCTACCTTCCCATCTACACCAATCTTCTTTCTGAAGATCCATTTGCAGCCTACGGGTTTTACCCCTTCTGGAGCAAAGTCCAAAGTCCAAACATTGTTGGTGTACATGGACTCCATCTCGGTCCGCATTGCATCCAGCCATTTTACCGAGTCACAGCTCTGAATGGCTTGCTAGAAGCTAGTAGGCTCACCATAATCAATAGTGCAATCCTCTCTATCCCCGTCTATGAGAAAACCATAGTAACTCTCGGGCGGATGAGACTGCCTACTACTCCTGCAGAGTGGCGCTGGGATGTCCGGTTCTCCTGAACCTTCTGGTTCCACTAAGGTTTTAGTAATAGCTCGTGGTTCTGGAATTTCTTCCAATTCTATTGCGCTCCCACTTATCTGATTTTCCAAAAACTCAGTTTCCAAGAAGCGGGCATGACGAGAAACAAAAACCTTTTGTTCCTCTACGTAATAGAAAAGATACCCCTTGGAGTTCTTTGGGTATCCCACAAACTTACACTGTACTGAACGTGCCTCGAGCTTGTCCGCATGCTGCTTTTTAACAAAAGCTGGACACCCCCATGTCTTAAAGTGTTTAAGGCAGGGTTTCTTCCCACTCCACATCTGATATGGTGTGGTAGGAACTGACTTAGTAGGAACTTAGTTTAAAAGATATGCAGTTGTTTCTAGTGCATAACTCCAGAAGGATCGCGGTAACTCAGCCTTACTCATCATGGAACAAACCATATCCAATAGGGTTCGATTCCGCCTTTCCGATACACCCCATGTTGTTGTGTGTATGGAGGAGTAAGCTGAGCGAGAATTCCATTCTCTTTTAAGTAGCCCAGAAACTCGGCACTCAAGTATTCACCACCTCGATCAGATCTCAGTGTCTTGATACTTTTGCCTGTTTGTTTTTCAACTTCATTCTTGTATTCCCGAAATTTCTCAAAGGCCTCGGATTTATGCTTTATCAAGAAGACATGTCCATACCTAGAGAAATCATCTGTGAAAGTAATGAAGTATGAATAACCACTTCGCGCATGTGTAGACATTGGACCACACACGTCACTGTGTATGAGTCCCAAGAGCTCTCTTGCTCTTTCTCCGTGTCCAGTGAATGGAGTCTTTGTCATCTTTCCCATTAGACAAGATTCACAAGTGGCATAAAACTGGTACTCGAACGGATCCAAGTATCCTTCTTTATGTAACTTTGTTAATCGTATCTCATTAATATGACCCAGTCTACAATGCCATAAGAAAGCCTGATTTAATTCCGGAGACTTTCTTTTAAGTGTGTTCTGGACACTGAAAATCTGAGCTTGATTCAATACGTATATCCCGTTTTTTAATGTACCTGACCCAATCAGAACTTGATTTAGGTGGATGTTGACCATATCGCTTACAAAAGTAAAATCATATCCTTCCTTAGAAAGTAAGGATACAGATATGATATTACAAGTCGCACCTGGTACATAAAAACAGTCACGCAGAATCAATATCTGCCCAGTTGTCAGCCCAAGATGATACTCCCCTACGGATTCAGCGTACATTCTCATTCCGTCAGCAACCCTGAGAGTCATATCACATATCCTGATAACCCTACGGTTTCTCAGCACCTATAACGAATTACAGATGTGAGATCCTAACCCGGTATCCAATACCCAGGAAGTAGGGTTAACTGACATACAGTTCTCTATTACAAACACACCCGAAACCGAAGCCACAACATGCTTCGAATCCTGGCTACTGGCTTTACTAACCCTGCAATCATTCTGCCAATGTTCATTTCCGTAACAATAGGAACATCCCTCTTTTACTCTATCCAGTCCCGAAACTTTTGCCCTTCTCTTTCCATCTACTTCCCTGGTTTCCTTCAGGGTAGAAGGTAGAGATTGTAGAATCAAGTCAGCATCTAACCCGTTCTTCAACGTGGTCTTCAGGTCCGTGAGCTCAAAATAGCTGGTCTCTGTAAGGTCGTTGCCCCTACAGATGACCCGATAGCCAGCCTCGCTGGAAGCAATTCGTTTCGAGGTCTCATATCTTGTGCTACGAGATTGCTCTCTATATAAATCTTTGTTATGGAGGAAGATAGAAACTAAGTCCATCTTCTCGTGCTGCCTCTGGTATGCACCATCAACTGAGGCTAACACGAGGCACTTGGCTTTCGCACAGTCTTTTTCCGATGTCTTGCGGATATGAATATCCGTGACAAGGGAAAGACCTGAGACGGCAGGGGTTGGATCAGTCAAGAGGTGTCCTAGCTTGTCATGGGCAATGGACATCTGGACAGACCTTTGCCTGTCATAACAGTCAGATTCAGTCATTTTATTATCTAGATGTAACCTATGTCTGGTCACTGGGTCGCTGCAATTAAGATAGAGAGAAGAAAACACTTAGCATGATGCTCTTGCAAGTTTAGATTGGTTTTTAATTTATCTAAACAGGATGGCTCCCACTGTCTCTCGAATCCCTCCTCAAACTATAAAGAAAGAATTAGTCAGGATCAATCTCACCGTACAATACTTGCTTAACCGTTCAGCCAGGCTGGTGTCGGTACTTCAAGGGAGGTTTTCCAACGGTTTCGCGAAGTTCCTTCATTAAGTAACCTCTTTTCCCTGTGGGCGTAGCCCCGCTAACACCTTTCTAGACACATACTTGGTTTATAGCATTGATCGTTAAGCGAGAAAGTTCCCGAGGAGTAGCATATACTCACAGTAGGATCGGGATGCAAATATCATCGTGTGATAAAACTGAAGGAATCATAACAGAATCATCACACTCCAAATGGTATGCAGCACTAGAAAGTTTCAGTTTCTTTAGAAACTCTCGATATGGATTTTTTCCCTATGCTCTTATGACCTTGACTAAGGCCAACAAATCATAAGTCACATGTCAAGTTCTACCTGTCGTTGTCCAGGTTGATTTGAACCCACCCGTATATACCCTTGACTATGGCCAACAAAGTAATACGACTGTCCCAAACCAACCCATCTATCTATGAAACATATGAATACCCACCAGCTACCAATCACTGTGCCTTGACTAAGGCCAACAAACACAGCTTGAATACTATTGTATATTCATATGAAACGACGGAGGGCTACGAATGGTTTTGGCGAAACCGTGAACGTAGTGCACTTGATATAATCGAAGGAACCTTGATAGATTTTAAAAGGAGTGGTTTAAGCTCCGCGTTTAAAAGTTTTCTGTTTTGAAAAGAAACCGAGTGGTTTTGAAATTGTTCCAACGACTTTAACTTTGGTTTATTTTCTTGCATTAATTTTAATGCGTCCCATCATTTAATCCTACCATTGCAGAAAACAAAGAAAATATGACGTACGCTTATGCCATCCGCATTCGCCACGGGGTCCCGTCATCACCCGTTAGGTTACTTAACTAACGACAGAGCGGGGGCTGGAGTAGTGCGGATGCAAAACATAAGCAACGCCTAAATAGATATCATATATAGATATATACATTCGTCAGATGCAATGATAGCCATTCCAGACCACAGATGAACACTTTGGATATACTAGGAATCCGCGTTTCGTTCGAGCCTGCAACGAATGACGGATTGCACGGTCGCGATGAATAGCTAAACCCTACCCAAGACCCCTACAGGTGCGGCAAACTACCCGCCAAGTACCCGAAGTGAAGCAACCTCCCTCAACAACGTGAGTAGGCCACTCGGCACTTCGAGATACCCGGTAGTTTGTGCACCCCACCTTGGGTCTATCCTCGGAGCAAAAACAGTAAAGAGAAATAATATACAATGGCGGCTACAACCTCATCCCGGATGTGCGGCCATAAAATAATATTACATCAATTACAAAATTTTACATTGAATGAAAGAAAAAGAAACTCTCATCTCACATCCCCGGCTATTCATCCGCGACAATCCACCGAGTTCATATACACAAACCATCAACATTACAGATCACAGATATGTATAACCCCCACTAATCGTCGTGTATAGCGATTAGCAGACGTTCAATACATATATCACATCACAGATAAGATCCATTAGCCAAAGTCTACGGAATTTCAATCAAAATACGGATTTGTAACCACACCAAACACAAATTTGTTTTCTGGAAATTATAGGAAGAAACAAAATATACTAAAAATACAAAAACATCAAACTAAGAACACTGCACCAAAAACGGTCCACGACCGAGTCAACTCGGCCGCTGATCCGCGGCAAGAAGCGTGTTCTTGCCGCGGTTCCGCGGCGCTTTGATCGAGTCACTGGATCTTTTTTGGTGGGTGTTTTTAGAAAACCCTGAGCCGATTTTTCATGTATGTTAAATAATTTTTAAAGCAGTATAAAAAATCGGCAGAAAGTTGATTTTTCCGGACATGTTTTGCGAATTTTTTCCGATCGAGATTCTAAATACTTTGCTAACAAGCTAGTTTATGTTTAGCTAGGCTCTGATACCACTGTAAGTCCATGTTGCTCACCCCGGTTCTCACGGAGAGGCGGAAAAAGTAAAAAACAATTTTTGGCGCAAAGGAAACATGGACTAAAAGAAGGATCTTTGCTAAACTACAAACTAGCAAACTACTTGAGGTGCTTTCTACTATGCCAAAGAGATTATACCTCACGATACCGGTCCTTCGAATCTTCATTCCGCTGTCCTGCTCATTCATCCACGCTCCGAGGGTCGATCCGGATCTTGATCACCTCCGCGGCCTTCTTGAGTCGAAGACGATCGACCCGAGAGTTGTACTCCAAGCTCCACCTCGAGCCGAGGCAACTAGGGCAACAAGATCGCTAGGCTTGATGTCCTAGGTTGTGTAGAAGTAGCAGATGGATGTGTTTTTCTATTTGGATCCTTTTTCTCTCAACACATGAGATCAAAGGAAGAATCAAGAGGAGGAAGAAGAAGGAACAACCATGGAGCTTTTTCTTTTCTTCTCACAAGAGAGAGAATGAGAAATGAATTATGAGCCAAAGGAAATGAACCATGGTTGCAATAATACACAAAAACCATCATTACTAATCCTTTCATGATAAAATTGATGGCAACAATTGACTTGACAATTTTCATATCTAAAAAATAAAAAGAAAACCAAAGAAAACCAAAGAAAACTCTAGACCTCTTATGAAGGTCCAAGTCAACTTTGGTCAAATGGTCAACAAAGTCAGGTATGGTCAAATGGTCAAAGCAACTAGCCATCACATAATTATCACTAAATAAGATTAGAAAATAATGTCCCCGGCTCATAATGGTTTTGACCGAGCGAACTGCCAAAACCCTAATGAGTCCGCCTCATTACGGTTTCGACCGAATCAACTGTCAAAACCCTAATGAGGCACCTCCTTCCTCTTCACTCCTCACAACTGTGCATACACACCCGCATCCGCATTCCGTAGAAAGCGAATGCATAGAAGACAAAACAAATCCACCCGTGCAATACTAGGATCCGGCTTAATCCAAAGCCCATTAGTATTGCCTGCCCGAACAGCATACGCACACAAGTGTACGTAAGTGATCATAGCCCTGCCGTAAAACCATACGGCCTCTACACCTTTCGCTCGGTGCAGGAAAACTCTCTGTGTGGGACTCTAAAGACTCGACACTACGCTGGCAGTGGGTTTAACCACAGACCGCAAGAGGCACTAGCTGTACGTAACGGTCCCCAGGTAGATGTCGATAAGAAGGCCGATGAGGTAAACCCATCCGAACTCCTACTGAGCCTCAATGTGACAATCTCCGTACAGTACGGTTTGTTCGTCTAAGAATATTACATGGCGGGCCTAGGGGGTGGCGAACGTCAGTCCCCTAATAGCGGTACAAGTCATGTCGGAGTGTACCCCAGAACACCCTGAGATAACACTGGAAACCTACCAGTATATCTCGCTTGCCCTGGCCAGGGACGACTATGTGTAATGGCTCTCCTCGACATAGCGCGATATCAACCCCCAATACCGCGAGAGACGAATCCTATCTAACCGTCACTGCCTCCAAGTGCTTTCGGACTGCACCCAACTACTACCTGTTTGCACGACTCCTTTGAGCCGTGGTAGGGTAGTAATCAAAGAACAGTGGGAACACACTCGAGGCGAAGTGACAGTGTCAAATCAACGGACGAAGCTGTACTCATGTCACCTGGGAACTGATAACTGACGATAGGTATAATACCAACCAACTGTTCCCGACGAGTCCTGTCCAGTGTACTCGTAACCTAACGAGCACCCGCATACTATCTCCAGTACGACGTACTGATGGCTGTGGGACAGACCATCTCCCCTGCTGGGATGAGAAGCGCATACGCTTGTCTACTCCGGAGTATTGATGCCCTGTCTCGATAATCTTACGACTAGGGACCTGTATAAGGATGTGCTTATAGATTACCCAGCCCCCACAAGTGCGACTGCCATCACAACGCTGGTAATCAAGCAAAGATCCTAAGGGCTCCACTAATATGTATAAGCTATATGCTAAAAGAAACACATGCCCATATTAAAGTAGAAACAAACCAAGTAGCATACTACCATTTTGAGCAAGATTGTCTATACAACTGTGAATATCCCAAGCTTCCATTAAGTAATATACAAACTAGTATGATACAGTAATGGCCTCCAGGGCATATTCACTAACATATTTAATAAAGTAAGCATATTAAAATAGTCCAAATATTATATGAATATTATAGGCTTACATTTTTCCTTCACAGTATTAATTATAATATATAAACACATGAAAATAGTATTTTTATGGATAAACCCTTATATGTGTTATATTTATAATAAACACCTTTTATTATATATAAATAGTAAAGAAAATGTCATATTAAAAGTGCAGTTTTATCAACTGAACAAGGCTACGAGCGAGATGCAGAAGAAATTCTCTCATCTTTTTGAAGGTGCGCATAATAAGAATTTTAAATTCGGGGACGAAATTCTATAGGGGGGGAGATTGTAGCACCTTAGAATGTGATTGGTGTTAATTAAGCGATAATACGGGTTTTCAATTAAAAGCTTACCAAATTAGTTTTCTCGCATTTTATTAAGATTAATTAATATTTTACTTTTATTTGTTTTGGCTTCCACACACTTGTGCATGTTAACATGGGGGTTGTTTAGTGTTAACCATGTTAAGTGGACATGACACCTTAAACTGATCCATGCCATGATTAACCTTGCTCTAGATATTTGTGTTTAAGATATCTTCTTGTTTTAGAATGGGGAGAGGTGGCAAGTGAGTCATGGAGATAAGCTTGCTTGCATTAATGAGGAGAGGGAGAGAGTAAGTGTAAGGGTACACTCACCCTACACTCACCCTCTCGACCTTATCACTCCTCACACTTTCATTCTATCTCATTCTCATCTCACTCTCTATTATCTTTCTTCTCATCCCTCAACTGAAAACTTCACCTTTTCTTCACAAAACCTTGCAAAAACTTCATTAAACCTCACTAAAACCCTTCTCATGTCATGTTTTAGCCACTAGGATCACTTGGAGCTTGCAAAATTACGATCTTTTGAGCAAGTGTGGATATGTATAACCTCTAAACTGTTAAATAAGTGTTTTATTGTTGTGTTGTCTTGTAGTTGTTGTTTAGAACAATAAAGGTATAGTTTTGTGCAAATATCGTATTTTTAGTGTCTTTATAGGATATCTGTGATCTGTTGTGACCCCGAGTGTGTACTGAAAAATCTAGCATTGTAGTAGTGATGTACTAGAGACCCTAAGCATTCACCTGAAGCGCGAACCCCACCTGATCAGTTTTGGTCGGCGACAAGTAGGGAAAATCCGCCGACCTCGGGCGTTTTGAGGAGTTTCGACTTGGGTTTTGTAGGGCAGTTGTCTGCTGTTATTTAGAAGTGTTTAGTACTGCTTGATTTTTATGGTTTGACAGTATACAAAATCTGGGATCACTTTGCTTGTTTCTAGTGTTTCGACAACGCACGTTACGTTATCCGACATAGTTCGTGTACTTTATGTAGCTGCTGAACTTGGGTTGGTTTCGGAGTGTCGCTACGCACGTTAGCCACTGGACGAACACTTGAGAATTTGATTTGGAGTTGGTTCGTCGGTCACACGTAGTTTGTACGTGTAATTGGTCGATTTCTAATGTGAACTTGTTATCTTGTTATATGATTTTAGGGTCGCGGGCTGGGACTTCGGACGTCGTGAAGAAGGGAAAGCAAGTGGTTGGCTTTACTTAACCCAAGATCATCAGTGAGTAGATTTAACATATACAGGGGAACCACCCGTATGGCGTTATGCGTCTGGGCTAGATTCAATGATATGATTATTAGTTATAAGTATATGTACATAGAGATTGTGCATGAACTTCATTGTATATTATTACTTGTTGTGCCTGGACTTGTACCCATTGGACACTGTACTATTATTGACGGTTCATGTTGCACGAGCACTAATTGTATGCCTGGACTTGTACCCATTGGACACTGCACTATTATAGAGATTGTATATGTACATAGAGATTGTGCAATAACTTGATGCATTTAAATAGCGGTTTTCCCTTGTTATACTCATATTACTGTTTTATGTTGCATATATTATATTTCATGGATTTACGCATTAATATATGGATCTCATGTGATTTTCTAGATTTGAGGACCATGGTATTTCAAGAAATTATGCATTGTTTGAAAAACCCGGTTTCTTTTGATATGATATTTCGATGCGTCCACCATGAGTTTCTCGGTTCTGAGACTTATGTTCGAAACCCGATGCGAGGAGTTGGATGAGGCCGTGTGCGGATACATGGTGGACCCGGTGAGGTACCCCGGGGGAAAGAAGACTCGTGATGTAGACGGTGAGCCCGGCAGGGAAGGAGCACTGCCCACCGGTGATAGTATTTGGACTCGGCGGATATCTGGGGGATACCGACCGGAGTTATGAGATGTATATAGGATGACCCGTTTTGCCGGCCCGTGGGCCGATCCCGCAGACGGAGCCTATGATATGTGGATTTGCGTGTTGATGTTGGACACGAGTATTTCATGATGTTGAGAGTGTCGATGTTGGACACTCAGGTTCTATGAGATGTACTGAGATGAGGGCCGATCTGAGGATGCGGTGCCTGAGGTATTTGGATTTGGAGTGTCGTTGATGGACATTGGTTTTTCCACGATGAGGATTCCGTGATGATGATATGTTTTATCCCATACTCAGCATTCCTTTGATATGCATTGTTTCATGTATTAGTAGTACCTGATAGAGTACCTTTCATGACCGTTGCATATACATATTTCCATATTATACTATCAGTTTGCATGTGATAGATTATCGCAGTACGTGCATACCTGCGATTACCTGCATGATGTTATTTACTATTCACAAGTTGGCAACCCACCCCAGTTGTGCCACAGTTGTTTTGCAGGTTTCCCCTCAGAGTAGTTGCGACAAGGCTTCTTCTTCTTATCGCATCTTTTGCAGCGGATACCGCTACGGCTGACTGTGAGCAGCTTTGCTATAGGTGGGTTTTGCGGTTATCCGATAATATTATTGTATATCTTATTGTATCTAGTACTCTCCATCTACTACTTCATGTATTGACTTAGAGACGAGATGTGAGGACGATATTGTATATTATTTTGTGACTCTGGGTGTCGTGCTCGTGTGAGCTGCATTTTATGCAGTTTTATCCTTTATGCTGTTTTCACCCTTTATTGTCCATTTCTTCGCTACGGCGTCGTATATATCCTTGTGGTGGTTGTTTCCTCCTTTGGGCGAGGTTTGCTCCCGTTTGAGGATGCTATACTTATATCTTGTATTTGTATCCATTTCGGGGCTAGTTTTTACAAAGGAAGTGCTGCCAAAATTTTGAGAAAGAAAACTTAAGTTAAAGATGTTTACTTGAGATTTCCAAAAGTTTATAACATTGTTCTTATCACTTACTACTTTTAATGGTTTAGATTTCTGGGTTTTCGGCTTACTTAAATTGCGTTACGCCTGTAGACGTTATGTGGTTTAAGGGTCGTCATGTGCTGAATTTCGGGACGTGTCAATTCCACAGTCGCGATGAATAGCCAAGCCCAGACCCTTAGACCCCTACGAGAGCGGAAAGTGACCCTACCAATTCTAGAGTTAGGAGACCTAGTCTCCACTCCTCGAGATGGCCTCTCATAGGGCCCTAGAACCCGGTCACTTGTGCTCCCTACCTTGGGTCTATCCTAATGCGGAAAAGTAAATAATAAACAACAATGGTGACATCATCCTCAACCCGGAAGTTCCCCAATAAAAGAATATTACATACAATGAATTTTACATGAATGAAAAGAAAAACTCTCATCTCACATAAAAACCCCGACCATTCAATCATGACGATCCTGTACATCATATCTCAGCAACACATAACATCACATGTCATCAACGTAAGTAAGTATGCGTACCCCAATTGTCGTTGATATATAGCAACGAAACCGGTGATACACCACATACTACACTTACGGTCGCAGAAAAGAAAGTGAAAAACTACAATAATTGGAATCAACACTGCCTTTATACATCATAAACCCAGATTATCACATATTCTGGATTTCATGCCTAACGATGCAAATCTTACATTTAGGTCTCATATATGAAAATAACTTTTCAAAAGAAGTCGGTTAATTAAACAAGATTCCCGATTCTACCCGAGACCAAAATGTTAGATTTACACCCAACTAATTACTTTTCACAAAACTAATTAGTGTAGATTCCAATTATTGTATCACATTCACATATATCTAGACGATGTTAAACGTTTCGATCGAATCAAAAAACACACACATTTCCCTGAGAGCTCAACCATTGAGCGAAATTAAAATACCCAAAACATGCCACAGTACCTATGGACCAACCGTAGAAGGGTCAACCCTTGCCTCACCTATGGCACCACGGAACTACGGCGAACCTTAGGGTTTGGCCGCGTTCCATGGTCATAGAATCGAGTTAGGGTTACGTTCTTCTAGAGGGTCCATAGAATTACTTGCATGGTCTTTCGAATATTTTTAACTTGGAAAATTTCCAGCGAGAGTAATGCGGTGGTATTTGATGTTCGTTCGAACTGTTAAACATCGTCATGGTTACCTAAAACAATGTTAAAATTATGACTACGAAATGCTCCGAATTAGCCCCTTAACAAAATTAACATCACATGAAAATTTGGGCTAAACAAATAATACCTGAAACCCCAAAACATACAGACCAGAGAACCAAAGAAAAACGAGGCGATGAAGAGGGGTTTGGGCCGGCCAGGCCGGACATTTCTGGCTTTTCACTGGGTGAAAACCGGTGGAATGGCCTCGTTTTTCTCCAATGTTCTCAGTGCATCAAATGCAAGCTTCTGCAGTTGCTTAAATAATTTTAGGAGATCATTTAAAAATCGACAGAGAGTAGTTTTCAGGGTTTCAGTTTATCGAAGTTTCTGAGTTGTTTCGGTTTCGTGATTTATCTAATATCGTCTGAGTTTCTAGCTTGGCTCTGATACCACTGTAGGGATTCTCTAGCACCATGCCTAGAGTTTAGCTTGCATCAAACATGCTATAGCAAAAAATTTTAGGGGTGCTAAACAAAACCAACCTTGAATCGAACTAGAAAATTAGGGTAACAAGAACTTGTATCACATACTATCAAGTGTCTAACACTAAGAGGTGAGTAATACAACCTTTGTAGACCTCCTCTTTTGACTCCTTGAATCAACTCGGTGTTTGAACGGGTTCGCTTGAAACCTTCGAAGTCCACGACGATCCACCACGGAGTCCCTTGGCTCAAGCTCCTAGCTTCACTTAATCTAAATGGAAGTGGAGCAAACAACCTATAGTAGTGGGCTAGACTAATATAGATTGGTGATGTGGGTTTGGATCTCACTTAAAAACCTTTCTTTTTTTATGTTCTTCACTCACTTTAAAAAGCTAGAGAGCTTGAATAAGGAAGAAGAAGAAGGAGATGGCTAAACTCAACTCATGTGAGAAAAACTCCACCTAATCAAGAGAAAGAGAGAGAGAGTTATCTCATCCCAAACCATGGTTACCAAATATCTAGATATTTTGATACTTGAGTTTAAGAAAAACAATGGGCAACAAAAACCATGGGAAATGAAACCATGGTTTTGACTTTAGTCAACACAAAAGAAGAGTGTAGAAAATCAACCGTGATTTTATTCCCATTTTCTTTTTCTCAATAATCAAAATATATAAATATGTTACCATGTGAGTTTTGCATTGCCATCACCAATGTATCATCAACCATGACACATGTATGCATGCATGTGTGCATCCATATCAATATATGCATACACTCATGCATGTATCACAAAGAAATAGGTTTTAATAAATGAGCTAATGGACTTAATATTAAATCAACACTTGATTTAATAACCCGGTTATATCACATATGACATGTCCAATAGTAAACACCCGATTAAAATACGGTATCAAATTGTTAGTTATATGTATGCCCTAGAGGCCATTACTATACATAGGATGTATATTGTAGTGGATGCTTGGACATATATAGGGAGGACTTTCTTGCTCGATATGATAGTATGCTATCTGGTTACTCTTTACCTTGACATGTATACTGATTGTCTCTCTGTTACATGTTGCTAAAGCCCTTAGGATGTGTACTTGACTACCTGGACTATGATGCGGATCATACTAGTGGGGACATGGTAGTCTATAAGTACATCCTTCAAGGTCCCTAGTCGTGGGTGTATCGAGACGGGGCATCGATATACCAGAGTAGACTAGCGTATACCTTCTCGACCCATACAGATGGGCGATGGATGATCCCATATCCATTGGTGTTTGACATCAGAGATGATATACGGGTGCTCAGTGGAGACTGGGTACACTGGACGGACTCGCCGAGAACTCCCAGATGGTATTATACCTCACGTCAGATGGCGGTTCTTTGGTGACACTGGTACAGGTTAGTCTATAGACCCGAGATCGTCATAGAGTCTTGTGTGATTCCCACTGTGCTTTGATTTCCACCTTACCACGTCCAAGAGGGCGTGCAAAACGGTGGCTTTTGGGTACAGTCCTGAATCACATGGAGGCAATGAGCAATAGGAGGGGATTCGTCTCTCCCGGTATAAGGAGTTGATGTTGCGCTGTGTTCGATTGGCTATAACCGGAAATCCCTGGCCAGGGTTGCTGAGATTTACTGGTAAGTGTTACCAGTAGTTTCTCGAACTGTTATAGACCTCATATCGACACGACTTATCGAGCTACTGGGGTCTGACGTTTACCACCCCTAGGAAAGATATGCGACATATCAGACGAACAGACCGGACTGTACGATAAGTGTTACTGGTTGGATTCATAGGAGTATGAGCGGGCTTGCTCGTCGATCTTCTGATCGCTCAATACTCGGGTGGCCGTTACGTTTAGCAGACCGCTTGCGGCTTGTGGGTGTTTGATATGATCATCACCTGCTGCCGGCGTATTGACGAGTCTTTAGAGTCCTACACAGAGGTTTCCTGGCTCAAGCGAAACGAAATAGGAGAGCATATGAGATATGTGCGGGACCGAGAATAATGCGTGTATGTGATACCGTATTCTATTCTAGCGATGAATGTATCGAATGGTTGTATGCGATATAACCTAGTTATCGAATCGAGGATTGATTCGATAAGCCGATACATTGGATATTAGTCGGTTATATGCGATATGACCGGATCGTTAAATCAAGTGTTGATTTAATGATTTAATGTATAATTATATATTTGATATATTACTTTGCATTAACTTGTATTGGTTCACTTAAAATGAATTTTCTCACTTGATGTGCACATTGTATATGTGATATACTTTTGTGCACTTGTTTGTTCATGTTTGATGATACATGATAGTTTGGTGTTTGGTTTAAACCATGGTTGGTCAATGGTTAGGGTTTCTTATGCTTCATTTACTTATTCATTTATTTATTTATTCATTTTAGAAAGAAATAAAATGGTGGCTAATTTTGGATTATCTTTGAAGCTTCATGAAGCTTTGAAATGGTTGACCATTTTGTTTCTTTCCCTTACCCTAACCATTCAACCTAACCTTAGTTAATTCTCTACACCTAACTATGGTTGAGATTATGATAAGTATCCTATTGTTTTCTATTTTAAATATACTTATCATATTATCTTCTTCTTCTTCTTCTTCTTCTTCTTCTTCAAGAAGAAAAAGGTTGCTACCAACAATGGCAACTTGAGAAAAAGAGTGAGAAATCCAAATCTAAAGTAAACCCACTTCCTATTTCTTCATCCTCTACCACTTACAAAGTAGTATAGGGTGTTTTCTTCACAAGTTTCATGACTTGGTGAAGTTGGAGCTTGATCTTGTGACGCCTCGACGTAGATCATCTTCGACATCGTTGTCGATGACCTAGCCCGCCCATTTCTCCGATGAAGCCGACGCTAGAGCCCGGGATTGGATTTGGACAGCAAGGGGACTTCATCACGGAGCTGTGGAGGTGGAGAACCGGATCTACAAAGGTTGTATTTCCGTTCACTTAGTTAAATTGTTAACTAGCTTCTTGTTTCGCCTAAAAATCTAGTTAACGATCCGTATTAGGGTTCCTCGGCACCCGTAAAATTAGAAATTGGCATGGTTGATGCCTTGTGAGACCTCAATAGCATGCCTAGGAACCCTACAGTGAGGGGGCATGCATAAAAAGTAGCGGCTGAGGGACCCGTTGGTGCCACGGCGACCCCATTGGATGGGGTGGCTGCCTGACCTACACAAATACACGCATTTAATCGAGCTCCCGCGCATATCCCATATGCACCCCACATCTTTTCTCCTGAGCTAGAAACCCCTTTGTGGGACTCTAAGACTCGTCAATACGCTAGCAGTAGACAGTGATCATATCACATACCCACAAACCGTCAGCGGCATAAGATGTACGTAACGGCTTCCAGGTATTGAGCGATCAGAAGAAACACAAGCGAACCTGTCAAAACTCACGTCGAGCCAACTGACAACACTTACCGTACAGTCAGGTCTCTTCGTCAGATATGCTGAATATCGAGTCTAGGGATGGTATCGTCGACTCCAATAACTCAATAAGTTATGCCAGTATATGGCCTATAACAGATCGAGAAACTACTGATAACACTTATCAGTAAATCTCATTAGCCCTGGCCAGGGACTTCCTGTTATAGCCAATCGAGCATAGCGTAACATCAACCCCCCAATACCGGAAGAAACGAAACCCCTCCTATCGCTCATTTCCTCCATGTACCTCAGGACTGTACCGAAAATCTACTTGTTTGCATTACTCAGTAGAGCCGTGGTAGGATGGAGATTAAAGTACAGTGGGAGGACACACAAGACTCTATGACGATCTCGGGTCTACAGACTAACCTGTACCAGCGTCACCTGAGAACTGCTATCCGACGATAGATATAATACAACATAGGAGTTCTCGGTGAGTCCGTTCAGTATACCCAGTCTCCAGTGAGCACCTGTATACAGTCTTTGGTGTCACTACACCAATGGATATGGGATCATCCATCGCCCATCATATGGGTCAAGTAACGTATACGCTAGTCTACTCTGGAATATCGATGCCCCGTCTCGATACACACTTGACTAGGAACATTTCAAGGACATGCTTATAAACTACACATGTCCCACTAATATAATCTGCATCATAATCCCAGTAGTTAAGCAAATATCCTAAGGGCTTTATCAACATGTACCAAATGAGTAATATGCATGATCAAGTGAACATGTTAAGATAAAGAACAACCAGATAGCATACTATCATGTCGAGCAAGAATGTCCTCTGAATACTCACACACACACACACACACATACCGATACATCCACTATCATATAATGGCCTCTATGGCATACATATATCCAAAAAATGCCACAAGAAGGCTTCGTTTATTTCTGAACTGTTCCTCTTATGTGTGTTTAGTATACGTAGAACTTTTTTATGATTTAGAACTTATATACCGTTATACAACGTACCATACCCAGTCAACACTTGATTTAGGAAAACATTCACAATATTTTTGGTACGAAATAACGGTTGCTCAAAATCATTGTGTTACCACTTGGTAGTACAAGGTGATATTCGCCAACTGTTTTGGCTGCAACAATTGCACAATTCTCTTCTCTGAGGGACATATCACCTTTTCCCTGTTCTCTACCTTTACTTAACCCATGTAACAAATTATATATCTGGGATCATGATCCGGTATCCAATACCCAGGACGTAGAGCAAACTGAGAAACAGTTCTCGGTAACGAACACACCCGAAGAAGATGCATCAGCATGCTCCTTTTTCGTTTTAGGTGGCGTGGGAATCTGGGTATTCTACTATTCCTTGCTTGGACTTATGACGGTCATAAGATAGAGCGGAACCTAGCCCAGTATAATAAGTGGGTTCGGTCAATACATCCATATTATTATCTTGATTAAGGCGTGTCATTGGTCGCTACCAGGAGAGAGAGAAGGATAATCAGTTTTGCGTGCGCTCTTTGCAAGATTAGATTGGTTATTATTTTATCTAATCAGGATGGCTCCCACTGTTTTTATCAAATCTTCCTTCAAACCCAAAAAGGTAAGATTAGCTAGGATTAATTATACCCTACAAGTTCGCCAATCGTTTGGCCAGGCAGATATTGGTACTTCGAAGGAATCTCCCCATGTTTTTGCATGGAACTAATTAAATAACCTCATTTCCGCAGGGGCATCACCCCGTTAACACCTTTCTTAGACACCTAATGGATCGGCTAATTGTAAGGTAGAAAACTCTCCCAGGAGTAACTCTTACTCGCAGTGGGTATCGGGATCCAACTATCATATAGAAGGTATGCAATCTCATTGCAAATTTCAACATTTGAAATTCCCAATATCTGTTTTTAGCCCTAGCGACTTATGACCTTAACTATGGTCAACAAATCATAAGCGCTAGCCAAGTTCAACCCGTTCATTTCTTGATTGAATTAAACCCACCCGTACGACCCTTGACGCAGGCCAAACAACGTCTTACGACTATCCTAATGTAATTGCATCAAATGTGGCAGATAAGCACTAATTAGCTACCATACATTACGTCTTGACGCAGGCCAACAAACGCAGCACGGATACTAAATAGTACTTATCTGAAATAACGGAGGGCTACGGATGGTTTTTAAGAAAACCTTTAACGTAATGAACTTGATATCGTTGTAGAATCTAGTGATTTGAAAAAGGAGTGTTTTTATAGCTTTTGTTAGTTTTTCTAAAGAGGTCACTCCCGGTTAAGGGATCTCGGCTCTTTCCTCATCGAATGAGGTGCTGGATATTCATCAAGGAATACCACTTTGCAAAGAAATAACTAGAGAAGCTATTGAAACAAAACTAAGTGGGTTGTAGAATTTTCTAGTTTTGCTAAAGAGGTCACTGCCGGTGAAGGGATCTCGGCTCTTTCCTCATCGATTGAGGTGCTGGATATTCATCAAGGAATACCACTATGTAAAGCAAGAACTAGAGCTACCTTTTTAAAAACTTTTGATTCTAAAACATCTTTAGGTTTCTTTTCTTTTCATTAATCTCATTAATAAAGTCCCATCATTTATGTATCCCTAAACATCACAGAAAAAGAAACGAAAATAGAACGTACGCTTATGCCATCCGCATTCGCCACGGGGCCCCGTCATGCATCATTAGGTTACTTAACTAACAGCAGAGCGGGGGCTGGACTTGCGCGGGTGCAAAACATAAGCAACATTTATTATTATTATTATTATTATATATATATATAGTATTCGTCTCACGCAGTTATATGATTACATCACAGAACTAAGCAGCAGAAGTCAACATATGAAATATTGGATATACTATGAGGTCCGTGTTTTAAATTAAGCCAATAATGAAAAACATGGATTCCATGGTCGTGATGAATAGCCAAACCCACATCCCTAGACCCCTACAAGAGCGGCAAACAACCCAGCCAATTCTAGAGTTAGGAGACCCAGTCTCGACTCATCGAGATGGTCTCCCACTGGACTCTTGAACCCGGTTACTTGTGCTCCCCGCCTTGGGTCCATCCTAATGAGGAAAAGTAAATAATATACATCAATGGTGACATCATCCTTAACCCGGAAGTGTCCCAATAAAAGAATATTACATACAATTTTTACATGAATGAAAATAGAAAAACTCCCATCTCACGCAAAAAACCCCGGCTATTCATTCACGACGATCCAATATAACATATCACAGCAACACATAATGTAACATTTCAGAAAATATAAAATATTATTTTTGGAATTTAATATTAAAATAATATATTTCGCGAAAACTACCCGATTTGCGAATTTGGGGTTTTCGTAAAATGGTATAAATATATACCAATATTTGTGAAATAATTGGAGATTAAAATGATTTATTCATTTAAAAGTATATTTATTGGATTTGGCATTTTTATAATTAATTATATGCAGTTTAAATAAAAATTGATTAGTGCTCTACTAATCGCGATTAAGCCAAATCCGTGTTTCTATATTTTCCATGGTTAGTGCACCATGCCATGTTTTATGATGTTTCATTTGTATTTGTTGATATTTGGCTTTAAAAGAAAAAGAAAAGAAATTCACTTATTGGAGAGAGAGAGAGGACACACTCTTGTGAGAGGGTGAGATTAAGAGAGAGGGTGAGCCAAAGAGAGAGAGGATAAGAGAGAGAGGGGGAGGGTGCTGCCCTCATTCATTTCCCCCCATTGTTTTTCTTCTACTTCTTCATCTTCAAGCTCCCTCACTTCTACCCTCATGTCTATCTCAATTCCTTCACTAAAACCCTATACACCCTTCATTAAAAATGATCTCCACCTCTCTACAAACCCATTGGACCTTCCAAGCTTGGATTTTGAAGACTTTGAGCAACTCAAGAATTTTCTTGAGTTTCCAAATGTGGTATAATTCTATACTTTAGTTAAGTTATTGTGTTTAGTTTATCCTATTCTTAGTTTAGAGTTAAACCGATATGATTTGATGATCTTGGAAATTTCCAAGTTGATGTTTAGTAGTTTTGTGGACTTGTAAAGAGGTAATGGAGGTGTAGTGAGTGCTGTAGAACCTTAGTGATGATTTTCCTGACCTGGGCCATAGAATCGAACCCAATACACGAAGATAGAAACTTTCCGTGTTGGTTTTGTGATATTTTTGGAGGTCTACAGGGAATCTGGAGCAACCCGGGACCTTTATAAAAAAATCAAACATATAAATTAACCTAGTTAGACCAATAGGAGACCACCATGAGAAGACGAGACCGAAATTCCAAGGTGGGGCCGGCGGGGGCGGTTAATGTATCAGTTAGGCCGACCAAAATTTGGGCATTAGTATTGGGGTTTTGCCTGTAGCTCACATACCTTATAACATAGCTACTGCATTTTTTGTTTTGTCCCAGATTACCTAAGCAAGAATCTGGGAGTGATTCCTTCAGTTGCCGTAGTATGTTTTCCGGTATTTGAAACTTGGTTTTGATATTTGAATTTGGATTTGGTCGTTGGACGTTTGTACGTCAACGACGAGTGCTGTTTGGTTGTTTTTGTTGGTTGTAGTGCCCTTAAGTCAATTATTGGATCACAGGCATGTGATTCCAATGATTGAGGGAGGACCTATACTGGTAGGAAAGTCTTACTCGAGATGATAGTATGCTATCTGGTTTGTCTTTATCATCGTGTACATGCTTCAGGTGACATTACAGATCACTATTACATGTTGATAGAGCCCATAGGATTCTTGCTTGACTACCAGCAATATGATGGCGATCATATACGTGAGAGTTGGGTGGTCTATAAGCACATTCTTAAAGTGTCCCTAGTCGTGGGAGTTTCGAGACTGGGCATCGATACTCCAATAGTAGACTAGTGTATACGGATCGAGACCCCGACGAGGGGCGGTGGTTAGTCTCACAAGCCATTGGTGTCAGTTGGTTCACCTAAGATGTATACAGGTTCTCATTGGGTTATGAGTACACCGGACGGACTCACCGGGAACATGCTACTTGGTATTATACCTATTGTCAGATAGTAGTTCTCTGGTAACATGTGTACAGGTTAGTCTATCAACCTGATATCGTCATTTTTCTCGTGTGAGTTCCCACTGTGCTTTGATTACTACCCTACCACGGCTCAGAGGAGTCGTGCAAACAGGATTTAGTTGGGTACAGTCCCGAGCCACATAGAGGCAGTGAGCGGATCATCAGGGGATTCGTCTCTCCCGGTATATTGGAGGTTGATGTCACGGAGTGCACGGGTGGCCATCACCAGAAATCCTCGGCCGGGGTAGACGAGAATTACTGATTCAGATCAGTAGTTTCTCACTTGGTGATGGGCTTCATACCGACACTAAATGTTGCGTTATTAGGGGTCTGACTTTATCCACCCCCTAGACTCGATATGCGATACTCATAGACGAACGGACCGGATTGTACGGATATTGTAACTGTCAGGCTTAGTAGGATTTCAGGATCAGTTCGCTCGTCGGCCTCCCTTTCTCTCAATACCTGGGCAACCGTTACGTACAGCTAGTGCCACTGACGTGCTTGTAGTTAAACCCACTGCCAGCGTATTGACGAATCTTTAGAGTCCCACATAGAAAGTTTCCCTGATTCGGGCGAAACGTTGTAGAGGCCGTATGGTTTTATGGCAAGGTTCGATCATACACTTTCACTTGTGCACGGATCAAGATCGGACGGATAATACTAGTGGGCTATGGTTTAAGCCGGATCCTAGTATTATATTGTTGGATTATTTTCGTCTCGTTGTATTCGTATTCAGTCGGAATACGGATGCATGTATGTATATACGGTTGTCACGACCCGAAATAGTATGTGACTGGCACTTGAATCATATGAAGTCTATAGGACCCCATCTAATTCAAGTAAGCCAAAAATCCCAGAAATCTAAACCATTTTAAGAAAGGAGTGAATAAAACTTATTTAAAGCAACTGGTTTTAATAGCATAAGCCGAAATATGCATTTTTAAAACATCAAGTCTTTTCTGAAAATTTCGGCAGAGTTTCCGTTGTAAATACTGGCCCTAAACGGGTACAACATGCATAATATGAATAAAGGCACCCCAAGTGGGAGCTAGCTCTTCTCCAATTGGCGGTCACAACCACACAAGCAATATAATATACAACGCCGAAAGGCGAGGATCGAAACTCAAAAGGAAACTTAATATCATCAAGAAAACTCATAATAATACAACGCGTGACTCTAAGGTCGACAGAATATACAACTGGTCTTCTAAGGCTAAAATTATACAAGTCTGGTTGATGGAGTTTCTAGATACAACTGAAATAATAAAGTACAATGGTGTTCACGATGCGAGTGAACCCACCTACCAAAGCAATCACCCGGAATGAAGTAGTGTCCCAGCAAAGTCGCCAAGGAAACCTGCAAGAAACTGTGGCACAACGGGGGTGAGTTGCCAACTCGTGAGTAGAAAACATCATAAATCCTAGGTCATACGATCATAATATATCCACAAAATAATAAAGCCTGAAGCATCTAATAATGGCATGGGTAAACATCTATACATAAGTGTAATACCAAGTGCTCGTATCAGTGCCTCAGGTAGCAACATATCATAAATATGAGGTATGAATACAATATAATGAAAACAGAATACATCATGAATGAGAAAACTGTTTTCTTAATTTAGTGAGATTTCTTTATATGTAAATCGAGGTATCATCAATGAAATCAACATAGAATTGGTGTCAAGCATCGACACAAAACATAAATCCAAATATCTCAATATCTCAGGCTCCGGCAATCCGGACTGGCCTGTATCCCCGAATCTCAATATCTAGGGCTCCGGCTATCCGGACTGGCCCATACTCCGATCGGTATCCTCCGGATATCCGTCGAGTCACAATACAATCACCAGTCGGTAGTGCTCCCCTGCCAGGCTCAACACCATCATCTGCGACCATCTTGCCCCGGGGTACCGCACCGGGTCCACCATGCACCCACAGACGGTTCCTCCTCCTCCCCAAATCGGTTGTATGTGTTGGAGATAGTGCCCTCAGAGTCAATTATTGGATCACCGGCACGTGATTGCAATGATTGAGGGAGGACCTGTCCCAGGAGGACAATCTTACTCAAGATGATAGTATGCTATCTGGTTTATCTTTATCATCGTGTATTGCTTTAGGTGACCTGACATGTCACTATTGCACGTTGACAGAGCCCCTAGGATTCTTTCTTGACCACCAGCAGTATGAGGGCGATCATATACGTGGGAGCTGGTAGTCTATAAGCACATCCTTAAAAGGTCCCTAGTCGTGGGAGTTTCGAGACAGGGCATCGATTCTCCAGAGTAGACTAGTGTATACAGACGAGACCCCGACGAGGGGCGGTGGCCGGTTTCACAAGCCGCCGGTGTCAGTTGGTTCACCTAAGATGTATACAGGTGCTCATTGGATTATGAGTACACCGGACAGGACTCCTCGGGAACATGCTAGTTGGTCTTATACCTGACGTCAGATAGCAGTTCCCTGGTGACATGTGTACAGGTTAGTTCATCGACCTGAGGATCGTCATTTGTCTCGTGTGAGTTCCCACTGTACTTTGATTACTACCCTACCACGCTCAAAGGAGACGTGCAAACAGGTTTTAGTTGGGTACAGTCCCGAGCCATATGGAGGCAGTGAGCGGATCTTCAGGGGTTCTTCTCTCCCGGTATTAGGGGTGAGGTCGCGCTGTGTCTAGGAGAGCCATTACACGAAGTCCTTGGCCAAGGCAGGAGATTTACTGGTAGGTATTCCAGTAGTATCTCAGGGTGTTCTGGGCTACACTCCGACACGACTTGTACCGCTTTTGGGGATCTGACTTTTACCAAGCCCCTAGGCCCGCCATGCGATGCTTATAGACGAACGGACCGGACTGTATGGATATTGTCACTGACAGGCTCAGTAGGGTGTCAGGATGAGTTCGCTCATCGACGTCCCTTTTGGTCAATAGCTGGTAGCCCGTCACGTATGGCTAATACCTCTGACGTGCTAGTGGTTAAATCCACAGCCATAGTATTGACGAGTCTTTAGAGTCCCCCACATTCAATTACTCAAGTTTCGGGCAAAACGCTGTAGAGGCCGTATGGAGATATGGCAGGGTTCGATCAGATACGTACGGTATTGCACGGATCAGGATCGGACGGTTGGTACTAGAGGCCGTATGGATATATGGCAGGGTTCGATCAGATCCGTGCGGTATTGCACGGATCAGGATCGGACGGATATTACTAGCCGGCTTTGGTTTAAGACGGATCCTAGTATAGTACAGTGTAGATTTTGTCTCATTGCATTTGTATTTCGGTCGAAATACAAATGCGGGTATGTATATACAGTATCGGGGTTTTCCTGTAATTTATTACGGGACCAGTTTTATGGAGTTGCCAGTTTGTTTTCCGTTTCAACCATATTTCTTTGTATCTTTCATTGGCTGAAGATTGGTGGAGGAGGGCTTATTTGCATTTGTGCAAATAAGCATTTGTGGAGGGTGTTATTTGCATTTTGTTGGATCATGATGGTTGCACCATCCCTTGACCATTTGACTTATTCTTGTCATCATGGCTTGACTTGTGGAGAGACGATTGGGTTTTGGAGTGTTGGACTTTGTTTATGATAATTTCTTTTCATGATCACACATCATTCCTTCTTGCATTATTGGCTCACTCACCTCATTCATTCTCTCCCCTCTCTCATTCTCTCTTTGATGGAAAAAAGGGGCCGGCCAAGTGAAAGAGGGCTGTCCAATATTTTTGGTGGGGGTTTTTGTTCATTTGGCTTTGCAAAAATTCCCACAAGTTCCATCTCCAAACTACATCTCATTCCTCCACCCCTATGGCAATTCCACTCAAACCCCAATGAGACATAGATCCCTACACTATTCTACAGCAAATCTTGGGCATGTCTGCTAGCCAACTTCATGCCCGAGTTGCCTCGGTCCAGAGGCGGGAGCCCGTAAAAGAAGCAGGTGACGTGGTGCCCTTCCGGCGACGAGGTGGAGACCGGAGATTCCGCGGGGAGATCGGGACGACGACGAGAAGACCGAAGGACACGGATCGCTCGGTATATCTCTCTACCCCATTCTCTTGATAGCTAGGACTAGATTAATGGCACGATCCGGGTTTATAGTGCGCGATGGTGCCGGTTTGAAAAGTTAAAGTTTAGCATCGCTTCCGCATTTCGTCGTCGGATTGACGGCCGGGGCACCGCCGTGCACTTACATTGGTATCAGAGCCTCGCCATTAACATAATCTAGCTTTGGCTAATGTGTTTTACATTTCCGATCGAACAAAATTCCAAAACCCATATTTTTCCTAGCATCAGTTTCTGTCGAATTTTTTTTGGCTCCAAAATTTTTTCCTGTAGTTGCAGAATGATGTGTAGGAAATTCTAAGACATCTGTGAAAATTTGGTAGAGTGATACTGTAGAACCACCGCGGAACCGCGGCCAAAACCCCCTGGCGCCGTGGTTCCGCCGCAGTTCAGTGAGTTCACTGCACCAATTTTCCACAGTGATCTTTCTACAGAGAAATTGGGGTTTTGGAACATTCTTTTTGGGCCCAGAATTTCTTTAACTGCTACAGTAATACTTAGGGCCCACTTGGTAAAATTTGATCGATCGGATATTTTAAACACTTTAGTTCACAGTATTTACATTATATCTGCGACCATGAATGTCACTTGATCGGTAAATCCTGTCTAACTGCTATAGCCCGGTTAGACGGATTTGCGAACGTGACCTTCACGTTGATGTTCTGTGTTATGCTGTGATGCTGCGGATCGGTCGTGGGGGATAGCCTGGATGCAATGGTAGTACAATTTTGGTTGTATTTTGTACATTTGATATTGCGGGGCGAGCGTCCGACATGTGGACTGCCGTCACTGCCTGTTTGTATTATTATTTTGGGGCACGACCAGGTTGCGGTCGATGTACCCGTTGTATGTATATTTTACTTTCTGTACTAGGATTACCCCAAGGTGGGGTGCACGGATAGCCGGGTTCTAGAGGGCAACAAGCCCGCATCTCATGGCATTGAGACGGAGGGGGCTTTAGTCTAGAATTGGCGGGCTATTCGCCGCACTCGTAGGGGGTACAGGTTGACCCAGGAGGGGTGCCCAAGTTACCGGATTCCGTGAAGTGCCGGGTGGTCCATTCACGTTGCTGAAGGGTGCTGCCTCGCTTCAGGTTTTGGCGGGTAACTTGCCGCGCCCGTAGGGGTCTAGGATTACATTGCACAGGCTGTCCACACAACCTGGGGAACGTCGGGTTTCAGTAGTGGCTCTGTGAAACCCGGGGATCCCAGATATCTGTATTGTTCTGTGATGCTGTAGATTTCTGTGATGTTGCATTTTATCACGCCTTGAGCGAAAATTATATATTGATATATATTAGTAGATGTTGTATATGTTTTGCATCCGCGCTAGTCCAGTCCCCGCTCTGTCGTTAGTTAGCTAACCTAACGGGTAATGACGGGACCCAGTGGCGAATGCGGATGGCATATACGTACATCAATATATTTTCGTTCTTTGTGGTGTCATCAATTGATGGGACTGCGTTGATTCGGATCAATGCAAGTTAAAAACAAACCTAATCTGATGTTGTTGGAACACTTTTTCAAAAAGCTGTTATTGCAAGGACGTTCTCTTTTGTTTTGCATCGTGGTATTCAGTTGGAATATCCTGCTCCTCAGTCGACGAGGTAAGGGCCGAGATCCCTTCACCGGGAGTGACCCCTTGGACAAAAAGTTTGCGTCAGGGCAATAACTTCACTATAGCCGATTACTTTTGCTTTGCATCGTGGTATTCAGTTGGAATATCCTGCACCTCATTCTACGGGGAAAGAGCCGAGATCCCTTCACCGGGAGTGACCTCTTTAGCAAAGGTTTTCGTCACTATATTTCAAAAAGCTATCCAGTTCCTTCAACGATATCAGGTTCTTTACGTTAAAGGTTTTCGCCAGAAACCATTCGTAGCCCTCCGTCATTTTATATGGGTGGTCAATAGTATTCAAGCTGTGTTTGTTGGCCAAAGTCAAGGCACAATGTTTGGTAGCTGTTGGGTATTCATATGCAGCATAGATAGATGCGTTGGTTTGGGGCAGTCGTATAGCCTTGTTGGCCAAAGTCAAGGGCTTGTGCGGGTGGTCTCAAATTAACCTGGAGAATGACGGGTAGAACTTGACATGTGACTTATGATTTGTTAGCCAAAGTCAAGGTCATAAGAGCATAGGGCAAAAATCACATCGGGAGTTTCTAAAGAAACTGAAACTTGCCAGATATGCGCATACCTTCTGGAGTGTGATGACGTGAGCAGATTCCGTCACGTTATCATGCGATGATAGTTGGATCCCGATTCCCACTGATGAGTTAGTTTACTCCTCGGGTGACCCCGACTAATTCTTCTTTCAGGTTTGGAGGAGAATTTGAGGTACAGTGGGAGGTTTCCAGATTAGATAAATTGGTAACCATTCTGATCTAGGTTAGAGTGCACGCTGAGTGTTTCTTTTCTCTCTCTCTCTCTTTGGCAGCGACCATTGACCCGACCCTAAGACTATGACTCAGTGACCAAAATTAACCGAACCTTCTTAAACACTGGCTTTTGGATTGTCAGAGTTGCAAACCTCATTACCACTCCTACTTTTACTCTTTTCTCCAGAACACCCCGTATTACTACGAACGTCCACTTCCATTGGACAAAACCATCGTATGGTTAGATACGAACTCGAAGGAATTTATTCGAGGATGGTTTCCGGTTCTGGAGAAAACGAATAGGACTATTCAGTTGTCCTTTCCTTTTCCCTTCTCTCAGGTTACGAGTGCTCCTTGGTTTAGGAGATAGTACACCTATTACGCAAATTGGATAGTCTTCTTCCAAACCTTAGGCTGGTGCCGAACGGTGGGGAATGAAGAAAACCAATTAGTATAACGATGGTGTGCAGAAGGTATTAAGTTAAGACAAAGCAAGGGATTAGTAAGAGGGCAAAGTAAACTGCGACTGCTATTCACGACCAAACCAAGTATTTCTTCGCCAATCCTAAAATCACCTTTGTATTTCTCCAGAACATTCCGTATCACTACGAAGATCCACAGTTTATTGGATACTCCATCGTATGGTTATATACGAACTCGAAAGGAACTTGTTCCAGTTCGGGTATGGATTCTGGTTCAGGAGAAATAGGAATAAGGTTTATTCGGTTGTCTTTTATCTTCACCTTCTCTCACATTGCGAGTGCTCCTAGGATTAGGACAGTACACCCATTATGCTTATTGGATAGTCTTCTTCCAAACCATAGGCTGGTGCCGAACGGTAGAGAAGGAAGAAAACCATTTGGCCTAAAGGGGTGTACAGAAGGTAATGACTAAAGACAAATAAAGGGATTTGGAGAGGTGGCAAAGAATTACACGGTTACAGTTGTGAATCTGGATAATGGAAGAGGCATTACTAGGAATACCAGGATACCCCTACGAAACATTTCAATGTTTCAGTTTCACTGTGTACTGTTAATAGAAAACTGATTTCCCAATTAGACACTTGCTCCTGGGTATGAATTTACCAGGTTTGAGTCTCACATCTGTATGGTTTTACAGATGATGAGTGGGAGTAAGTTATTGGGAATTGGGTGATCATCCTCATTATATCGGGATTCGTTGTAATCGGTAATATTTGAGGAAATCACCTGGGCTGTTTGCCGGTCGGCAAATATTTGGTTTTTGAATATCCGCTGTTATGCACCAATTTCAAATCGATATATATGTACGTCTATTTTCATAGAGTGAGATATACCTTTTTGAAATTATGTCAGTGATATTTACCTATATCAGTGGATGGTTAGGTAAGGAGCATTAAACAGCGGGGTAATTCTTCTTAACCATAAGTACAGTTTTCAACCTACGACACACAGTGAATGAGTTATCAGACTTAAGGGACTTATACAGAGTATTGTATGTTGTCCAGAGTCCATCAGGACAGAGGGGTTGGTCCTCATACTATATTCGGTTTACTTATGACTTCTCTAGTTTTTAGACAAGTGTTTCGTGGAAACACAGGGTCCGAATTTTCAGAAGTTATAGGTATTTGAATAAAGTAGAGAACCGGGTATTGCAAGTATCGGGATTCTTCAAAGTGATCGAAGATGTAGATACTTGTGTATGATGTTCAGTTGATAGTAATGATTAAGAGAACTTGCTTCTCTTTCAGGTTACTCATAATTGGAAGCATTCCTAAGTTGAGTAACGCTGATCGGCCTCCTTCCATTTAGTTGACATGCACTGAAGACAGCTGCATGATTTGAATCTGGTTCAATTAAATCAGTGCCTATGGTTCTATATTGGATATAGAACAGTTCATATCTTAACGATGTTAAGGTACGGGGAGTTGTCCGGCTTATGCTTAAAACCAGTCTCTTGATAACTCAAGGCACGTTTCTGTAATGGCTGTTTGTGGGTTGACCCAGGCTATGACGAGGGCTGACTTTCTACCATCTGGAAGATCAATAGTGATATTGTTCTAGACTCGCCACAGTTTTAATAAAAATGGATTTTTTTCAGAAAACAGTAGTGTGAGTATGGTAGAACTGGAAGTGATTCCAGAACCACAAACGATTACTGAAGATTTGATAGGAACCTAAAGATTCAATCTGGTTTGACATTCTATTAGCAACTCCACAGATTAGGTGGGTAACCTCAGGCACCCGAGAGGTACTCCGGTAGCCTCAAGGACGGTGACAGGGAAGTTCTTGTTTGCCCACACTTGCCATTGCTGTTGTTCTAGACTGTGAGACCCAGCAGGAGGATGAGTATAGCGTCGTTCTAAACTTGCTTTAGAAGTGTACGTCTATATGACTCTGCCAGAGGGTTGTCGTAGTCAGTGGGAGTAGCGGAAGCATTAGTGAACATGTGGCTTATGTCTATTTATAGACTAAAGCAGATATAGCGGAGATAGATCATCTATTTCTGATGTGGCAGTCATAGGTTCGACTTCATCAGAATAATGGATGGATCAGTTGAGAAGGTAGTAGGGTGTGATGTCATGGTATTTGGATGACATACACAGAGTAGGAAGTGATATTCCTATACTACAATCGGTTATACTTTGGTCGTCACACAGTGTTTTCTCCACATGGGACTTGGACATTATTTCAGACATACTGGTTACTAGATCTATGGTTTTAGATCTAGATTTGGGTGGTTTCCCAATCAGGGTACTTAGACAACATTCTAAGAGTATTTAGAATGGACGACTCCTGGCACGGTAGTATACCTGCAGGTGATTGAGTCACCCACTCTAATGGTGTCTTATAGATTAAAGGGGAGAGAGATGTGCATGATTGGCAGATCACTTGCTCAGGAAATTGAGTCAATCATGAGATGTCAAGTACCACACCAGATGTTGTTCTTGCACTAGATGCAATAAGTTGACATTGATCCAATCCTGGAGAAACAGTCGGAAGCAGTTTTAGAACATAAGTGGATGTTCTAGGGATATGATAACGACAGCCTCATTCGGGAGACAGTTATCATTCCAGGCTTCCAAGGTGACCTGGACGACAAGGAGGTTGTCAGAGTTATAGTTTTTCCTTCTGACGAGGGGCAGTATTTTGGACAGGTGGTCCAAGGCAATACTGAGGGAGGCATGGCGCAGGATACTGATTAAGTTCAGTTGACGATACAGTCTAAGAAGTTTGGATTTGGAGTTCATTTATGAGCTAGGTCCCATCAGAAATCCAAACACATTCTAATACAGGTATTGCTCATTTTGGGAGATGGGTTTCTCCGCGAACTTGAGATTTAGAGAGACATAGAAAGAAACATCATAGCGGATCCACTCACTGAGGCTATTTCTCGAACGCAATAGTTTCGCAAACGAGCTTTGTGAGACTGACTAGTAGAGGAGTTGGGTGTTCGGTATCACACGGGCTGTGAGTATGCGGCATCGCAATAATTAGCCTTGAGTGCAAGTGGGAGATTGTTGGAGATAGTGCCCACAGAGTCCATTATTGGATCACCGGCACGTGATTGCAATGATTGAGGGAGGACCTGTCCCAGGAGGACAGTCTTACTCAAGATGATAGTATGCTATCTGGTTTATCTTTATCATCGTGTACTGCTTTAGGTGACCTGACATGTTACTATTGCACGTTGACAGAGCCCCTAGGATTCTTGCTTGACCACCAGCAGTATGAGGGCGATCATATACGTGGGAGCTGGTAGTCTATAAGAACATCCTTAAAAGGTCCCTAGTCATGGGAGTTTCGAGACAGGGCATCGATTCTCCAGAGTAGACTAGTGTATACAGACGAGACCCCGACGAGGGGCGGTGGCCGGTCTCACAAGCCGCTGGTGTCAGTTGGTTCACCTAAGATGTATACAGGTGTTCATTGGGTTATGAGTACACCGGATATGTCTCGCCGGGAAAATGCTAGTTGGTCTTATACCTGACGTCAGATAGCAGTTCCCTGGTGACATGTGTACAGGTTAGTTCATCGACCTGAGGATCGTCATTTGTCTCGTGTGAGTTCCCACTGTACTTTGATTACTACCCTACCACGCTCAAAGGAGACGTGCAAACAGGTTTTAGTTGGGTACAGTCCCGAGCCACATGGAGGCAGTGAGCGGATCTTCAGGGGTTCGTCTCTCCCGGTATTAGGGGTGAGGTCACGCTGTGTCTAGGAGAGCCATTACACGAAGTCCTTGGCCAAGGCAGGAGATTTACTGGAAGGTATTCCAGTAGTATCTCAGGGTGTTCTGGGCTACACTCCGACACGACTTGTACCGCTTTTGGGGGTATGACTTTTACCAAGCCCCTAGGCCCGCCACGCGATGCTCATAGACGAACGGACCGGACTGTACGGATATTGTCACTGACAGGCTCAGTAGGGTGTCAGGATGAGTTCGCTCATCGACGTCCCTTTTGGTCAATAGCTGGTAGCCCGTCACGTATGGCTAATACCTCTGACATGCTAGTGCTTAAATCCACAGCCATAGTATTGACGAGTCTTTAGAGTCTCCCACATTCAGTTACTCAAGTTTCGGGTGAAACGCTGTAGAGGCCGTATGGAGATATGGCAGGGTTCGATCAGATACGTGCGGTATTGCACGGATCAGGATCGGACGGTTAGTACTAGAGGCCGTATGGATATATGGCAGGGTTCGATCAGATACGTGCGGTATTGCACGGATCAGGATCGGACGTATATTACTAGCCGGCTTTGGTTTAAGCCGGATCCTAGTATAGTACAGTGTAGATTTTGTCTCATTGCATTTGTATTTCGGTCGAAATACAAATGCGGGTATGTATATACAGTATCAGGGTTTTCCTGTAATTTATTACGGGACCAGTTTTATGGAGTTGCCAATTTGTTTTCCGTTTCAGCCATATTTCTTTGTATCTTTCATTGGCTGAAGATTGGTGGAGGAGGGCTTATTTGCATTTGTGCAAATAAGCATTTGTGGAGGGTGTTATTTGCATTTTGTTGGATCATGATGGTTGCACCATCCCTTGACCATTTGACTTCTTCTTGTCATCATGGCTTGACTTGTGGAGAGATGATTGGGTTTTGGAGTGTTGGACTTTGTTTATGATAATTTCTTTTCATGATCACACATCATTCCTTCTTGCATTATTGGCTCACTCACCTCATTCATTCTCTCCCCTCTCTCATTCTCTCTTTGATGGAAAAAAAGGGCCGGCCAAGTGAAAGAGGGTTGTCCAATATTTTTGGTGGGGGGTTTTTGTTCATTTGGCTTTGCAAAAATTCCCACAAGTTCCATCTCCAAATTACATCTCATTCCTCCACCCCTATGGTAATTCCACTCAAACCCCAATGAGACATAGATCCCTACACTATTCTACAGCAAATCTTGGGCACATCGGCTCGCCAACTTCGTGCCCGAGTTGCCTCGGTCCAGAGGCGGGAGCCCGTAAAAGAAGCAGGCGATGCGGTGCCCTTCCGGCGACGAGGTGGAGACCGGAGATTCCGCGGGGAGATCGGGACGACGACGAGAAGACCGAAGGACACGGATCGCTCGGTATATCTCTCTACCCCCTTCTCTTGATAGCTAGGACTAGATTAATGGCATGATCCGGGTTTATAGTGCGCCGTGGTGCCGGTTTGAAAAGTTAAAGTTTAGCATCGCTTCTGCATTCCGGCGTCGGATTGACGGCCGGGGCGCCGCCGTGCACTTACTGTATGATATCGCTCAAGAGCCGAGAAAACTCATGGTGGGCATATCTCATATTATATCATGAGAAAACCGCAACTTTCATTTTAAAATGATAATCAGTTTATAAAATCCTTGCGGTTTCTCTAAATCTCGAAATCTCTTGGAAATCCAAAATCATAAATCACAATGTAAATAAATAATTAATACTGGGTTCCGGCAATTCGGACTGGCCCATACTATCGCATGGCAAATGAATATATGAATATACATGCATGAAATAACATAGTAAATAAATGCAATGTCTAAACTATCATATAAAAGTAAGCTCACTGGTATCATGTCGAAACTATCAGCTAACAATTTATACTAATGAATAGCATTTTCTAATGTGTACGTGTCATAGCAATTTCCGATGATGATGTGTGTGAGTCGGCAAGAAGGTGTACGTGGAGCATACGCATCATCGGTAATGGTGCTGATGTCCTGACAACATGGTTTTCATAATAATTACGATAACACAAATAAGCATGCGATGCGATGCGAATAATAAGAATATGCGGAAAATGAATGGTAAACGCAGCAATAATGGATATGCATTTATATAATCAAGTCATACTGTTTTGGCATTTGAAATAACACGAATCGTGGTGTTTAGAAAATAGGGCTACGGTGTTTTTAAGAAAAGGTACGGCCTTTGAAATATCCGTAGTATCCCTTGGTCTGTCTTTATAATACTCCCGATTCATTAGTTTTGGTAATAAGTATGACTTGAGCCCAGTTTAATATCTACTAAATACACTACAGGTCTAAAATAACAGACTAGTCAAAAAGGGTAAGGAAAAGCACCTAAGTCTGAGTCGATATATATATATATATATATATATATATATATATATATATAATAGTCGGTGATCCCGCCTTAATAGTATCACGTACGATACAATATATAATATAATATGACATCCTCGAGTCAAGAGTGCGGATCAATCATCATAATTATAGCTTGTACGGTAAATCCGTCGTACGGCATCCCAAATCTTGGTACGGGTCAACTATCACATTTATCTCACCATTTATCTGGTATCCTTATCATCATATCATGAATTGGGTATTGATCTACGTCTAGTACATACTGATACCATCAAATATATATATGCGTGTGTCTGAAAACACATCGCCTAAAGATCCGCTATAATATCATATCGTATCTTAAAATACGAACCAAAATCACATCACCGATCTCGTGACATCATGCCCAATCATATCGACTCATCTCCAAGTACCATATACTATCCTCATCATCCATGTATATGTATACGTATATATATACATAGTCCCATACCTCTGTGTGTGTGTGTGTGTGTGTGTGTATACATACATACATATCTCCATATAAGCACAAGTAAGTAAAATGTATACGTGTGTGTGTGTGCGCGCGCGTGTATCTTATTCTAGGGTTACGCAACTAAAACTAGCTAACGACACTATCATCCAATTACGCTAAAATTTATCCATGAACCCCTAAAGTCTATCTAGATAATCATCTAGTCTCATAATAAACATATTTATATATATAGGTATACGTATTCGTATAAAACAATACGAAACTACGGGGGTGCTATACGCCATCCATTCGACTTCCCCCGTAGATATATATCTACTCACCTTGATCCTTGCTTGCCGAAGTCGATGATGCCACGTTCGTCCTTGTCGTTCATGTCCACTCGAGGGTACCTACATATATACACATATAGCGTCGTAAACAGAAATCACGCACGAAAACCAATATGTCGCATGAATCACACATAGGTTAAAACCTAATGTTTACGCATGCAAGAATAATCAACCGACTCACGATATCGACGTACAAACGTCAAGTGATCGAGATAAAACACAAATACCAAATTCTAATTCATTAAAAGCCGCAAAACGAAATCAGAAACTTTGAAAGCTTGCTCCGGATTTTCCGCAGGTGACAATTGGGACATTTTGCATATAGGGGAGGTCTTATTTACTGCAATTAAAGCCATGGACCAAATATGAAGCAAAACAGAAGTACCCTGGCTGCAAATTATGGCCATGGGGAATAAATCTGCGGCCAGGAATGGTGGGTTTGGTCTCGGGTCTCAGGGGCAGTCTTCTGGTCACCTGCACACATCACTATACTTGCTAAATAATTTTTAGGTCACCCGGGTTATAACAGATGTCAATATAACATCACAATTCTCACAATTTTCTGATATCGGGGTTTCTAAGTTTATGTTTCAAGGTTTAGTCTATGGTTTCAGTCCATGAAACTAACACTAGAGGGGTTATAAGGTCTCTACTAATCTCAATTACACTTTTGGATTCAATTCAAATCCTAATCATCAACTTGGAATTTTCAAAGTTCACTAAACCAAACTAAAACACTTCTAAACATGCATTTATGCTAAAGTGGATGAAATCCTACACTAATGGTGAAGGAAGTACCTCATTTGGCAACTCAAGAAAATTCTTGAGTTGCCCCAATTGTCCAAAATCCTTGCTTTTTTGGTCCAAAGTGTTTGTAGTGAGCTTGTGCACATTTTTAATGAAGTAGAGATGAAGTTTTAATGGGTTTTTGATAATGAAGTGAGGGGTGTTTGAGGAGGGAGGAGGGAGAGGGCAGCCATATGAGAGGGGAGAGGAAAATGAAGAGGAAATGATGAAGGAGGGAAATGCCATGGTCCAAGGTTGGCCCCTCACCTCGCCCCCCCTCTCTCTTGCCCATACCTCGTATTCTAATCTTTTTCTTTTTCTCTTCTTTTCTTTTCTCTTCTTCTCATTTCATTTAAAACAAAGCATGCATGAAAAATAAAGAAAAGACCTTGGTAGGAAAATGTAACTATGTGTAATATGACATGGTGCATGTCATGTGCACAAATCAAACTTAATGCACGATTAGTGATATTTAATCGCGATTAGCATTAAAATAGAATATAATTAATCATCAAAATTTATAATTTGCTCAAATCATATAAAGCACCCTCATTTCAGTAATTTCTATAATTTTCGAAATATTTTCCACTTTATCGGTATTTAATTATACCGCATTAATAAAATATTCATCATGTTTATTATTTAATTATAAAAATTCCCAAAAATATTATTTTATTTTTCTGAAATGTTATAACGGATGAGGAGTATTCTTGTAATTCGTTACGAGTTTACTTTTGAGCTTGTCATTTCTTGTTTTGGTTTCAAACATTTATTTTAATATTTAATATGAAATGTGTGAGTTATAGAATTTTGGCAAAGAATTGGCTGGGAAATTTCGTAGGCTTTGGATGACTCATCTCATGCATTAATTGTTTTTGTTGAGTGTAAGATATTTGTTGATATTTTAGTGTAGTGGGTGGCTGTTGATGGTTTTGTTGTGGGGATTTTTTTAAGTTGATTAATTTATCATTTTTTTCTTCACCACTACAACAAAAGCACAGAGAACCTTTTTTTCGAAATTGAACTGCCCAAATTTTCACAAGCAAAAAATTCTTTAGCCTCACATCTTCTTGTCATCCATGGAAACTTCATTCACCTCCACCCAAATCCTTGGGTGATTTGAGACAAAGTATTCACTCACTATCTCTACTTCATCTTTGGTATCTAGGCTAGCAAAATGGATGCCCGAGTTGCTTCAGTTTTGAAGCGGGAGCCCGTATTAAGAATCCTCGACGTGGATCGTCCTTGACGAGGGAGACCAGAGAGCGAACTTGTTCGGGGCAGCCGCGAGGAGCTTGGACAGAGATTGAAAACCGAAGGACACAGATCAATCGATATAATCTCTCAAACTTATTTTACAGTTAACTACTATAGGGTTAATGGTTCGATCCGGGAATCGGGTTCCGTTAGCGCCGGGTTTAAAAAAAAATTTGTTCCGCGTTTGGCTACAGATTGATGGCCGAGGCGCTGGCGTAACCTTACAGTTTTTGCATGCGTAGGCTATAGGTTCTAACCTATAGGCAATTCGTGTGCCGTAACGGTTTTCGGACTTGGTTTTCATAACATTGCGATATGTGTTGATTTGTAGGTACCCTCGCGTGGATTCCGAGACGACGAAGCACATCGACTACGGCTGAATAAGGAGTTCCGCAGGTGAGTAGATCTACGGGGGAAGTCGGGTGGATGGCGTATAGCACCCCCGCAAATTATAAATGGAAACCATGTGAGAAACTTATGGATATGGTTAAAAGAGTTAGTAAGCGATGAGATAAGACAATACGAGCGGGTATGATTGATATAAGATATGAAACGAGATGTATAAGGATATGACATGAGATCGATGAATATGATAAGATTGAGATAGATGTGTTATGAGACCGGTAAAAATAAGATATATATATATATATATATATATAAGATTACTTGATGTGAGATATTGATATGATGAAAAGAGTATACGATGAGATATGATGACTTAGTTTGATATATCGTTGCAGATGCGAGTCGATATGAGATAATGGATACCTTTGTCGGTCCCCTGATATGAGATTGATACGGATGTGACCTGAGATATAGGTATATATATAATTATGTGAATGATGAGTGAGATGTCGTACGAGACTTTATATCCGTACCCTCATTGTTGTGTAGGTCGATAGAATTCCTATTCTATTTGTTGTCGCCGCACGCGATGCTTTAACGGATGATTGATCCATACCCTTGACTAGAGGATGCCGTACGAGGATTATACCGTACGTGATGTTATGAGGTTGGATGTCGATTGATAGATTCACCGACTCGGTTATGTTATAGATACGTATACCTTATAGCATTTCGCTTACAATGTACCTTATGCTACGTTCATGATATTCTCATTGCATTACATATACCTGTGCTGGTACACCTACATTATCGATGATGCGTATGTTACACTTATACATATTGGCCGGCTCACACACTTTCATCATCGATAATTGCTATGCACTACACAGTAGAATTGCTACATCATGCTTTACGATTATATGCATTGAGATACTATTTTCATGAGATTCTGGATTTGAGAACCGTGGTTATATTTCAAAAGAAAGTATGTATTGTTTTAAAAACCATCTTTCTCTTGATATGATATTTTGAGACGTCCACCATGTGTTTTCTCGGTTCTGAGATTGGCATGTGAAACCCGATTCGAAGAGCGGTAGGCACCGTCTGCGTATACATGGTGGACCCGGTAAGGTACCCCGGGGCAAGAAATGATTGTCGTGGAGTAGCCGATGAGCCTGACAGAGGGAACACTACCTACCGGTGATAGTATTTGGGGCTCGGCGGTTATCAGGAGGATACCGACCAGAGTCCTGAGATGATGTGGGCCGATCCGAACTGACGGAGCCCGAGATATGAGGATTTACGTGTCGATGTTGGACACGGGTTTCATGATGTTTCGAGTGTCGATGTTGGAAACTCAGGTTCTATGATTTTGATGTGTTGTTGATGGACACACGTTAGTTGATATCCTCATATTTATATACATATGATTTCATGATGTTTCGAGTATCGATGTTGGACACTCAGGTTCGATGATGTTGTTGTGTCATCGATGGACACGTGGATGATATCCACATGCATACAGGCATTGATTATACTGTTGGCATATATGTAGACACAGTCATCCTAGATATCATAGTATTACCATTATGATATAGTTGACCTAGGAATCGTTGTTTTATTTGATTTCTACCTGCTGATGTTTTTTACTCACGAGTTGGCAACTCACCCCGTTGTGCCACAGTTCTTGCAGGTTGACCGCATGGATCAGTAGCGGTATCGCTGGCACACAGCTTGCATTCGAGTGATTTGCTTTGGTAGGTGGGACATATTGGATCGTGCCCACTATTGTATTATTATTCCTATTGTATCTAGTTAACTCCATTAATCGGAAACTAGTTATTGTATAAGTAGTAAGACTTAGAAAGACTTGTGGTTGCGAGGCTTAGAGCGATGGGTTATATGTTCGCTTGGGGGATTTGATGTCTTGCTATATTTACCTTATTCTTGTGTTTATCTTCGCCGTTGGGCGTCGTATACTTAGATTTCTGAATTGCGTGGTTATGATTCCGCCGATTGGCGAAGAGCTAGCTCTCGCTTGGGGATGCCTTTTATATTATCATGTATATATGGTTTTGGATCAAAATATACAAGGGAGGTGCTGCTTAAATTTTTAAAAGACGAAACATGTTTTTCAACTAGTAAAATCCACTTGCATTTTCATGTTCCATTATTTATGTATTTAAGAAAACATTTGATTTCATCATACCTTTATTTCAAAACTTCGCTTCTTTTATTTTCTTTAAAAGGTTTAGATTTCTGGGCTTCGTCTTACTTAATTTATGTTACGCCTTTAGACGTTGCGTGATTTAAGTGCCGGCCACGAACTAAATTCCGGGTTGTTACAAAGTTGGTATCAGAGCGTTAGGTTTAACCTTGGTTCGAGTCTAGGTTTGACTATGTTGAGTCTAGGGCGTAATCTATTTCGGAACCTAACCTTGACCTTACGGAACATAGACATGAACAGGGGGGCGTTAGAACCGATCTTTCGTTACATAGGCTGGCCCTGATTGATGGAGTAGGTAACTCAAGTAGAGTGAAGTACCGTACGTATGTTCCACGGCATACTTACGATACGTTACTCCGCTTAAGTGACCTTAGGAAGTATGTACTTGAGATCCTTGATTCTATTCGTTTCCATGATCATACTCTCACTGATTCTGTTCCTCCTTATGATCATGTATCCATTCTGGATCTGTTTTTTCCTTTCAAACCTTTGATCTATCTTCTTCGATACATATTTGAGGTTCCTGTCACCATGGTTTGAGCGCAGATTGAGCTACTGCTAGTGATGCGGTCAGGGCGAGCTCGTCATGGACGAGGTTTGACCATCGTGTTTTCTGGTGACTTGGGAACGTATCGATTTAGTGTTTGTGTTGTGACCTCTCGATTGAGGCGAGTGTTCGGCTTTGCACCGGATGATCGGGCCATTGTTAGAGACTGCCTGTTGTGAGAGGACTGTTGATGTACAGCCTACCTCAGAGTTTGTGATGTTGTCTACCTTGCAGACAGATGACCCAGCTGTTGCTGAGATTGATGGGATGTCGCTTCCAGAGCTTACGAGCTGAGATCGCTGGAGCTTTCAGGCAGAGATACGACAGGAGATAGCTAGTCTGTCTTGAATTGAGAGACGAAGGTGATTCGTTTGATTTGATGCGCCGACGCAGGCTCAATTGAGTTGAATATTTTCCAGTGTGGAGAATCTTATTCAGATCTATAGTAGATCGATCCAGAGATGACGTTGTTCATTGGATGATCCAATAGGTGATCAGTAAGTTGACCAGCTTCGGATAGAGGACCTCACCCAGATGTGTTGTGAGTTGATCGAGAGCGGATGAATAAAGTATATTCCTCCGATGGTTAGGACGAGTTCCAAAGGACATGTTCGGCTAGATATCTTCTACAGAGTGATGAAGATACCGATTTCGTAATTTCCAATCCGTATGAGAGACTCTGGATTGACTGTAGCCGAGAACAATTGCAGTACGCAGATAGCATGCCGTGATGTCGAAGTGGACGATAATAAAGATGAGTGGAACAAGAGGTTCGTACGAGATGCTAACGAGCTGTTGTTACTCCTCGTTGAGATTAGAGATCGGATATGTATACAGAAGCGTTAGGATATGGCCAGTTCCCGAGGAAATGCTGTGCTTAGAACGCAGATGTCCAGAAAACGAGAAAAGATTATGTAAGAGTACCAGCCTCCGTATAGTTCGGTATAGGCGAGATTGGAAGAGACCTTGAGCAGGTGCTTTCCAGGACACTGCTGCGATAAGATTTGCACCGAAGGTTAGTTGGGTCACGTGTGTTCAGAGAGCCAGAGGCCGACGCCAGTGACGTGCTGCTTTACGAGTGGTCATGCTAATTGGCCGAGAGATGACCAGAGGAGTGTAAGAGCGGAATCATTTCCGTTAGTACACCTGACCGGGCCGACGAGCCGATGGATTGCGAGATTGGTAATCCATAGAGAAAATGACGACCCAGAGACATAGGACGCCAGACCGTGAGCAGGAGGCAAGTAGATGATCTTGCTCTGCCAGTTTTGGGCGCACCGACATTTTTCGACATTGTAGGAGGAGTACCGTAATGTCATTTCTGCGATTTGTGTTTCGTGATCCGAGTATCACACTTTTATCGCTTGGATTGAGTTTCGATGATTAGGTTTCGTGATTTATGTGTTCGTGCACCATGGCTGCACCTATTGGATATTTTCTTTTGCGCATAGTTATTGCACTTGATTTATGTTTATACACCGCTACATCGGTTTGTGATTTGTGCATATCTATTGCACTTGATATCGGTTTTGTGCCTTGGCTGCACGTGTTTATGATTTCATGGATTTCATACGGTTGATTTGATTTTGTGCATGTGGTATGCACTCGATTTGGTTTTTGCACTCGGTATAGCTTACATGTGCCTGCAGTGCATTGATACGTGTTTTGTGCCTGCAGTTGCACACGCTTATGATTTTTATACACCTTGTTACACTCGGTGTTGTTTTTATACGCATTTGAGTTATTGATGAGTTCCCGTGCACTTGTTGCACCCGATTTGTATTTTGTGCATTTGTTGCACTAGATTTATACTCCATGTATTTGTTACACCAGATTTGTATTTCGTGCATTTGTTGCACTAGATTTATATTTTGTTCATCGGTTGCACCAGATTGGTATTTCGTGCATTGGTTGCACTAGATTTATACCCCGTACATTGGTTGCACCCGATTTTTGTCTTGAGCTTTTGTTTCACCAGATTTATGTTTTTGTGCGCGTTTGCACTTGACGTTCGTTTTCGTGCATGCTACTGCACTAGATGCTTTATACGGACCTGACGCGCTTGGGTTAGATTTTTGCGCTTGGTATTGGATTTTGGGCGTACCGGATGCACTTAATTTAGATTTTATTCGTGCATGTTGGATGCACTTGATTTAGATTTCATTCGTGCATGATGGATGCACTTGATTGAGGTTTTATTCGTGCATGTTGGATGCACTTGATTTAGATTTCATTCATGCATGACGGATGCACTTGATTGAGATTTTATTCGTGCATATTGGATGCACTTGATTTAGATTTCATTCGTGCATGACGGATTTAGATTTCATTCGATCAGGATGTCGAGAATCTTGTTGAATTTCCCGACTAGATATTAAAAGGTGTTTTGAATATCGAGACTAAAATGCGGGGTTTATAATTGTTAGGCATGCGATGTCTAAGGAATTCATATGGTTAGGCATGAAATCCAAAGTATGAGATACGTTGGGTTTATGATGTCTAAGTTGGTTGCGGATTCCAACTGTTGTAGTTTTTCACTTTCTTTTCTGCGACCGTAAGTGTAATATATGGTGTATCGCCGGTTTCGTTGCTATACGTCAACGAAAATTGGGATACACATATTTACTTACGTTGATGACATGTGATGTTATGTGTTGCTGTGATATGTTATATTGTATTTTCGAGTTTTGAATAGCCGGGGGTTTTATGTGAGATGAGAGTTTTTCATTTTCATTCATGTAAAATTCATTGTATGTAATATTATTTTATTGGGGCACTTCCGGGTTGAGGATGATGTCACCATTGTATATTATTTACTTTTTCGCATTAGGATAGACCCAAGGCGGGGAAAACAAGTAACCGGGTTCTAGGGTCCAGTGGGAGACCATCTCGAGGAGTCGAGACCGGGTCTCCTAACTCTAGAATTGGTAGGGTTGCTTGCCGCTCTCGTAGGGGTCTAAGGATGTGGGATTGGCTATTCATCACGACCGTGGAATCCGTGTTTTATACAGGCTTAAAATAATACCCGGAAATCCTAGTATATCCAATATTTCATATGTTGTGATCTGCTATGATTTATCTATGATGTGATCACTATATATGTTGAGATAGATACTGTATATAGTATATGTGATATATTATATAAACGTTGCTTATGTTTTACACCCGCGCTAGCCTTTCCCCGCTCTGCCGTTAGTTACCTAACCTAACGGTGCACGATGGGACATCGAGGCGAATGCGGATGGCATAAGCGTACGTTGTATTTATCTGTGATTTTTAGGAAACTTAAAATGATGGGACTTCATTAATGAGATTAATGAAAGAAAATAAACCTAAAGATATTGTGGAATCGAATTTTCAAAAATAGGTAGCTCTAGTTGTTGCATTGCACAGCGGTATTCCTTGTAGAATATCCAGCACCTTATTCTATAAGGAAAGAGCCGAGATCCCTTCACCGGGAGTGACCTCTTTAGCAATAACTGGCAGATGCTACAACCATCGGTTTCGTCTTTTGATTGCTTTTATAGTTTTTACTTTGCATAGTGGTATTTGTGAACTATCCTGCACCTCATTCGATGAGGAAAGAGCCGAGATCCCTTCACCAGGAGTGACCTCTTTAGCGAAACTAGCAAAAGCCTAAAAAACACTCCATTTTAAATCATTTGATTCTACAACGATATCAAGTTCATTACGCAAAAGGTTTTCATAAAAACCTGTCGTAGCCCACCGTCATTTTTCAGATAAGTATTGGTTAGTATTAGTGCTACGTTTGTTGACTATGTTAAGGCATAGTGTGCAGTAGCTGATTAGTGCTTATCTGCATAAGCATATGATGCGATTGGATTAGGGTAGTCGTGCGACTTTGTTGACCTTGTTAAGGGTCGTGCGGGTGGGTTTAATTCAATCAGGAAATGTACGGGTTGAACTTGACTAGCACTTATGATTGGTTGACTATGTTAAGGTCATATAGCTGCTAGGGGAAAAATATTATCAGGAATTTCAAGTGTTGAAATTTGCAATGAGATTGCATACCTTCTATGAGATAGTTGGATCCCGATACCCACTGCGAGTAAGAGTTACTCTTGGGAGAGTTTTAAGCATTACAATTAGCCGATCAAGTAGGTGTCTAGAAAGGTGTCAACGGGGTTATGCCCATGGGAAAATGAGGTTTATTTTAATTAGGTCCGTGCAAAAGCACGATGAACCTCCCTCAAAGTACCGGCACTGTCCTGGCCGAAAGATTGGCGAACTTGTAGGGTGTAATTAATCCCGGCTAGTCTTTCCTTTTATGGTTTGAAGGAAGATTTGACTAAAACAGTGGGAGCCATCCTGATTAGATAAAATAATAACCAATCTAATCTTGTAAAAGTATACACTGAGTGTTTTCTTCTCTCTCTCTCTCTAGGTAGAGACCATGTCACGCCTTAATCAAGATAATAATACGGTTGTATTGACCAAACCCGCTTGTTATACTGAGCTGGGGAATGTTGGTCCCGCTCCAAACTTATAATTGCTATAAGACCGAGCAGGAAATATGGGATTACCACGATTCCCGTGCCGCCCAAACGAAGAAAGTGCATGATGATGCTTCTTTTTCGGGTGTGTTCATTACCGAGAACTGTTTCTCAGTTTCCTCTACGTCCTGGGTATGAGATACCGGATCAGGATCCCACATATGTAATATGTTACATAGGCTACAGATAGGTAGAGAACTGAGAATGGGTGATAAGTTTTAATATTTAGAAACGGTGCAATTGTTGCAGCCAAAGCAAGTTGGCAGTTATCATCCTGTATTACCAAATACATTGATTCTGAACGAATGTTATTAGATACCGAACCTGATATACAATATCATATCAGTCTCTTTATGATGTAAAGAAGGATATAATTTTGTATTGTTGGATAATGTTTTGAACATTTCCTATATCAAGAGTTGATCGGTTCAGGCATGTTATCTAAAAGCATATACGTTCGAAATCAAACAACAGTTCTTAACGTACAAAACACACACAAGAGGAAGAGTTCAGAAATGAACAAACCCTTCTTGAGGCATTGTAGACTAGGTCATATCAAATGCGACCCGACTAGTTAAGTTACATTAAGATGTATATTTAAATCAGTTTGAATTTGCATCTTATGAAACTTGCCAGTCATTTCACAAAGATAAGATGACCATAGCTCCGTTTATTGGAAACGGAGAAAGAGTTAGTGAACTCTTGGGATTGATACATGATGATGTATGTAGGTCCCATGTCTACACATGCCAGTACTAGTTCTTTGTACTTCATTACATTCACCGATGATCTCTCAAGATTCGGACATATGTTTCTGTTGAAACACAAGTCTGAAACTTTTAAGAAATTCAAAGAATATAAGTCACAAGTAGAGAACCACAAAGGGTATAAGTATTATGTCCTTTGATGTGATCAGAGAGGAGAATACTTGAGCACGGAATTCCTGGACTATTCTAAAGGAGAATGAAATTCTCTCTTAGCTTTACTCCTCTGTATTCACCACAGCACGTCGGTGTATCGTGGCGGAGCAATCGCACCCTATGTGATATGGTGTGCTATATGATGAGTACTACTGAGTTACCTATTCCCATTTGGGGTTATGCACATGAGAAGCTGCATACCTATTGAATAGGGTTCCAACCAAATCAGGTGCCTACCACTCCATATGCGATATGGTATGGGAAGAGCCCATCTCTTAAAGAAGTTAAGATTTGGGGTTGTCCGACCTATGTCAAAAGCAAAATCCGGACAAGCTCGAGGCAAGGTCAGTTCTGTAGATGTTTGTTGGATATCCCAAGCATTAGCAAGGGAATATCTTCTACCGCACTGAGGAGCAAAAGGTGTTTTGTTTCTCAGCATACCACCTTTTTGAAAGGGAATTTCTTGTGAATAAATTAGTGGTCATGAGGTAGAACTGGAAGTGGTTCCATCTATACAAACTACAGCTGATGATTTGGTAGAACCGGAGGATTCAATAGTTCCCAACGAACCTCAGCTTCTCCGCCGATCTGGTAGGATTCCTCACCCACCTGAGAGATTCTTCGATTTTCTCTATGACAGTGGGGGCGAGGATTGCATCATGAGATGATGACCTAACTAGTTTAGAGCAGGCCATCAGGAGTGGGGACTCTGTGAGAATGGCTGGATGCTATGCGATCTGAGATGGAATCCATATACACCAACAAAGTATGGACTTTGGTTGCTATATCTGAAGGGTTAAATCCCCATCAGGAGCAAGTATATCTTTAGAAGATTACTTGGTGTACTTGGAAAAGTTGAGACTTTCAAATCGAAGACTTGTTGCAAAAAGTTCTCGTCATCGACCAAGTGTGGATAATGATGAAACCTTTTCTAGTGTCTATGCTTAAGTCCATCCGGATCCTACATGCCATTGCTACATACCGTGACTACGATTTCTGGCAGTTGGGTGTCATGACTGCTTTTTTAAATAGTGATTTAGAAGAGAGCGTCTATAAGTACACAGCCAGAGGGCTTCATAGATAGTGGGAGCAGCGGAAACGTGTGCAAATTGCTTTAATGGGTTAAAGAAGGCATCGCGGAGTTGGAACATATGTTTTGATATTGTAGTCAAAGAGTTTGACTTCATCAAAAGGGTATATGAACTTTGTACATACAAAAAGATAGTAGGGAGTATGGTGGTGATCCTCGTATTGTACGTGGATGACATACTCTTGATAGGAAAGGAGTTTCCTATGCTACCTCGGTCAATCTCCTCTTATCACAATGATTCTCCATATAGGATCAAGGTGATATCTCCTAAATCCTAGGTTTTGGATCTATGAGATAGATCTAAGTGGATGTTAGGATTCTCACTTGGTGTAGTGAGAAATGGTATCAATCGATCCTGGGGAGAATCACTGGATAGCTTCCAGGGTGGTAAGGACGACTGAATGTCAGTCACAGGCATTGTCTTTACCCTTAGTAAAGGGATGGTATGTTGGAAGAGTTCCAAGATAGATACCGTGGCAACTAGATGATAATGGCTAGATACATCGCTACCAAGGATGCTACCAAAGAGGCAGTCTGGATATATATTAGTTCATGAGATGAACTTCGTTCCTACCATTGTGTGACAATGGAGTTGTGGTTTTGGCCTAGGAACCCTCGTCCCATCAGTGATCCAGACATATTCTTAGGCAGTATCACCTGATCATGGAGATGGATGATCTCCAGGGAGATCGAGATTAGGAGAGTAGACACAGAGGACAACACGGCGGATCCACTCAGAAAGGCCTTTTCCTAGGAGAGACTTTTATGGGATGGTTGGGTATGAGATACTACAACCCTTGCTATATGATGGCCTTAGTGCAAGTGGGAGATTGTTAGTTATATGTATGCCATAGAGGCCATTACTGTACATGCAATGTATATTGTAGTGGATGCTTGGACATATATATGGAGGACTTTCTTGCTCGACATGATAGTATGCTATCTGGTTGCTCTTTATCTTAACATGTACACTGATTGTCTCTATGTAACATGTTGATAAAGCCCTTAGGATGAGTACTTGACTACTAGGACTATGATGCAGATCATACTAGTGGGGACAGAGTAGTCGTTAAGTACATCCTTCAAATGTTCCTAGTCTTTGGTGTATCGAGACAGGGCATCGATATACCATGGTAGACTAGCGTATAGCTTCTCGACCCACGTAGATAGGCAATGGATGATCCCATATCCATTGGTGTTTGAAATCAGAGACAGTATACGGGTGCTCAGTGGAGACTGGGTACACTGGACGTACTCGCCGAGAACTCCCAGATGGTATTATACCTCACGTAAGATGGCAATTTTCTGGTGACACTGGTACAGGTTAGTCTGTAGACCTGAGATCGTCATAGAGTCTTGTGTGATTCCAACTATGGTTTGATTTCCAACTTACCACGTTCAAGAGAACGTGCAAAATGGTGGCTTTTGGGTACAGTCCCGAATCACATGGAGGCAATGAGTGATAGGAGGGGTTTCGTCTCTCCCGGTATTGGGAGTTGATATTGCGCTGTGCTCGATTGGCATAGGAAGTCCCTGGCTAGGGCTGCTTCAGAGATATACTGGTAAGTGTTATCAGTAGTTTCTCGACCCGTTATGAGCCTCATATCGACACGACTTATCGAGTTACTGGGGTCTGACGTTTACCACCCCTAGACGAGATATGCGACATATCAGACGAAGAGACCGGACTGTATGGTATGTTACTGATTGGATTCGCAGGAGTGTGAGAAGGCTTGCTTGTTGATTTTCTGATCGCTCAATACCTGAGTGGCCGTTACGTTTAGCAGAACGCTTGCGGCTTGTAGGTGTTTGATATGATCATCACCTAGTTCCGGCGTATTGACGAGTCTTTAGAGTCGTACACAGAGGTTTCCTGGCTCAAGCGAAATGGAGTAGGAGCACATATGTGATATGTACGGGACTGAGATTAATACGATATGAGACACCGTATTCTATTCTCGCGATATGTGATATCGGTCGGTTATATATGATATAGCTGGGTTATCGGATCAAGTGTTGATTCGATAAGTTGATTCATATGATTTTAGTCGGTTATATGTGATATAGCCGGATTATTAAATCAAGAGTTGATTTGATAATCTAATGTATAATTATATATTTGATATATTACATTACATTAACTAGTATTAGCTCACATATGATTTCTTTTCTCACTAATTTTGTGCATGTGTATATATGTGATATATATAAGTGTACATTATTTTGTGTCATGCTTGATGATACATGCAACAAAGGTGTATGTATGACTTACACCATGCTTGGTTTAATTGCAAGGGTTTTATTTATTTAAGTAATTCTAAAACTAAATGATTTTGTCGTGGTTGATAAGCTTGTAGAAGCTTGTAGTTCTTTGACTAAGTCTTCAAGTTTTGTTTTACCTAAGATATTTGTTAACCCTACCAATTAACCTAGTCTTGGTTAAGTCTCTACAAAGGTTAAGTATATGATACTTAACTCACCCATGGTTGCTTCACTCTCTCATGAGTTCATTCTTCTTCTTCCTCCTCAAAGCTTTCTAGCTTCAATGGAGATGTGAGAAAAAATGTGAGAAACTCAATTCTAAAGTGAGCCCACTTCCTACTTCACTATCCTATACTACTTTCCATTTAGTATAGGGTGTTTGCTTCACTAATTTCATAATTAGTGAAGAGATAGCTTGGGTTAGTATCTCATCGACGTAGATCATCTTCGGTCTCGAAGACTTCGATGCAAGCATGTTCATTTCTTCATGGGAACCTCTCTAGAGTCCGAAGTTCACGATCGCAGCGAAGGGACTACTACACAGAGCTATTGAAGTGAAGGACCGGTCTACAAAGGTTGTATTCCTTGCTCACTTTACTTGCATAGTGTTTGCATTTACATTCGTCGGATTTCTAGTATACGATTCTAGGCTTAGGGTTAGCTAGAACGGCAAATTTTTGAATTTGGCATGGACGATGCCTCCCGAAACCTTTCTGCCATCCTAGGGAACCCTGCAGTGGTATCAGAGACATGCTCGAAATTTAGACGGATTTTGTTAAGATTACGAAACCGAAATACTCTGAAACATGAAACGCAAAAATGTAGTTTCTGTCGAATTTAAAATGTTGTCAAAATTTTTTTAAAACAAGTACAGAATGTTATATGGGATATATCATGAACACAGTTAAAATTTCAGGGGGTATGCTCAGATTTTGGCCGAGATCACTAGGGTAGGGGCCGGCCACTTTTTTTAGAATTGCTTGAAATTTTCACTATGTTCCAGTGACTGGGTTTTGGTGTTTCTGGTGTTGTTTTTTTTGCTAATTTTGCATGTGATGTAATCTTATACTATAAGAAATTCGTAGTGTTTCGTATTCATAGTTTTAACATTGTTTCGGGTTATTCGCATGTTGTCTAGACGAAGTTAAAAAGTTCGATTGAATGTCAAAAACCCATTTTTCCAAGTTTAACGTATTCGGAAAAACATGCAAGTAATTCTATGAACCCTCTAGAAGAATGAAATCCTAACTTGACTTTTTGGATCGCGGAACCACGGTCATACCCTAGGGTTTGCCGCAGTTTCGTGGCGACATGAGTGAGGCTTGGGTTTGCACTTCTACGGCTGGTGCATAGGTACTGTGGCATATTCTGGGTATTATTGAACTGTGCTCAAGTGTTGAGCTGTCGGGGAATTGTGGGACTTTGATGAATCGATCGAAAAGTTTAACCTCGTCTGGATATTTTGTGATGGGATACAATACTTGGAATCCACAAAAGTAGTTATTAGATAACTAGTTTGAATTTTAAAAATCTAGCAGTTTAGTCTTATTTGATCGGTTGCCACAGGATTTTGATATGATCAAAAGCCCATCGCAATCACGTAGCATACGCGGATACTCGCCGGGTAAGCTTATTAGATAGCCATGCCCCACAGCCCCGGCCAAGTGACTGTAGGAGAACCCCATCGCCAAAAGCATACGTTCTGGTGCTCGTGGCAGCGGTGTTCCGCCTTAGTGCATTTATTCGACGGCATCGGAGGGTGCGACCGTCTACTAAAGTTTCCGACGAGCATTCGATCAGGATGTCGGGAATCTTGTTGAATTTCTCGACTAGATATTAAAAGGTGTTTTGAATATCGAGACTAAAATGCGGGGTTTATAATTGTTAGGCATGCGATGTCTAAGGAATTCATATGGTTAGGCATGAAATCCAAAGTATGAGATACGTTGGGTTGCTGATGTCTAAGTTGGTTGCGAATTCCAACTGTTGTAGTTTTTCACTTTCTTTTCTGCGACCGTAAGTGTAATATGTGGTGTATCGCCGGTTTCTTTGCTATACGTCAACGAAAATTGGGATAAACATATTTACTTACGTTGATGACATGTGATGTTATGTGTTGCTGTGATATGTTATATTGTATCGGCGTGTTTTGAATAGCCGGGGGTTTTATGTAAGATGAGAATTTTTCATTTTCATTCATGTAAAATTCATTGTATGTAATATTCTTTTATTGGGGCACTTCCGGGTTGAGGATGATGTCACCGTTGTATATTATTTACTTTTCCGCATTAGGATAGACCCAAGGCGGGGAGCATAAGTAACCGGGTTCTAGGGTCCAGTGGAAGACCATCTTGAGGAGTCGAGACCGGGTGTCCTAACTCTAGAATTAGTAGGGTTGCTTGCCGCTCTCATAGGGGTCTAAGGGTGTGGGATTGGCTATTCATCACGACCATGGAATCCGTGTTTTATATAGGCTTAAAATAAAACCCGGAAATCCTAGTATATCCAATATTTCATATGTTGTGATCTGCTACGATTTATCTATGATGTGATCACTATATATGTTGAGATAGATATTGTATATAGTATATATGATATATTATATAGACGTTGCTTATGTTTTACACCCGCGCTAGCCCTGCCCCGCTCTGCCGTTAGTTACCTAACCTAACGGTGCACGATGAGACATCGAGGCGAATGCGGATGGTATAAGCGTACGTTGTATTTATCTGTGATGTTTAGGTAACTTAAAATGATGGGACTTCATTAATGAGATTAATGAAAGAAAATAAACCTAAAGATGTTGCGGAATCGAATTTTCAAAAACAGGTAGCTCTAGTTGTTGCTTTGCACAGCGGTATTCCTTATAGAATATCCAGCACCTTATTCTATAAGGAAAGAGCCGAGATCCCTTCACCGGGAGTGACCTCTTTAGCAATAACTGGCAGATGCTACAACCATCGGTTTTGTCTTTTGATTGCTTTTATAGTTTTTGCTTTGCATAGTGGTATTTGTGAAATATCCTGCACCTCATTCGATGAGGAAAGAGCCGAGATCCCTTCACCGGGAGTGACCTCTTAGCGAAACTAGCAAAAGCCTAAAAAACACTCCATTTTAAATCATTTGATTCTACAACGATATCAAGTTCATTACGCAAAAGGTTTTCATAAAAACCTGTCGTAGCCCACCGTCATTTTTCAGATAAGTACTGGTTAGTATTCATGCTATGTTTATTGACTATGTTAAGGCATAGTATGCAGTAGCTGATTAGTGCTTATCTGCATAAGCATATGATGCGATTGGATTAGGGTAGTCGTGCGACTTTGTTAACCTTGTTAAGGATCGTGCGGGTGGGTTTAATTCAATCAGGAAATGCACGGGTTGAACTTGACTAGCACTTATGATTGGTTGACTATGTTAAGGTCATATAGCTGCTAGGGGCAAAATATTATCAGGAATTTCAAGTGTTGAAATTTGCAATGAGATTGCATACCTTCTATGAGATAGTTGGATCCCGATACCCACTGCGAGTAAGAGTTACTCCTGGGAGAGTTTTACACATTACAATTAGCCGATCAAGTAGGTGTCTAGAAAGGTGTCAACGGGGTTACGCCCTTGGGAAAACGGGGTTACGCCCCAGGGAAAACGAGGTTTATTTTAATTAGGTCCGTGCGAAAGCACGAGGAACCTCCCTCAAAGTACCTGCACTGCCCTGGCCGAAAGATTTGCGAACTTGTAGGGTGTAATTAATCCCGGCTAGTCTTTCCTTTTAAGGTTTGAAGGAAGATTTGACAAAAACAGTGGGAGCCATCCTGATTTGATAAAATAATAACCAATCTAATCTTGCAAGAGCATATGCTGAGTGTTTTCTTCTCTCTCTCTCCAGGTAGAGACCATGTCACGCCTTAATCAAGATAATAATACGGATGTATTGACCAAACCCGCTTGTTATACTGAGCTGGGGAACGTTGGTCCCGCTCCAAACTTATATTTGTTTTAAGACCGAACAGGAAATAGGGGATTACCACGATTCCCGTGTCGCCCAAACGAAGAAAGTGCATGATGATGCATCTTTTTCGGGTGTGTTCATTACCGAGAACTGTTTCTCAGTTTTCTCTACATCATGGGTATGAGATACCGGATCAGGATCCCACATATATAATATGTTACATGGGCTACAGATAGGTAGAGAACTGAGAATGGGTGATAAGTTTTAAGATTTAGAAATGGTGCAATTGTTGCAGCCAAAGCAAGTTGGCTGTTATCACCTTGTATTACCAAATACATTGATTCTGAATGAATGTTATTAGATACCGAACCTGATATACAATATCATATCAGTCTCTTTATGATGTAAAGAAGGATATAATTTTGTATTGTTGGATAATGTTTTGAACATTTCCTATATCATGAGTTGATCGGTTCAGGCATGTTATCTAAAAGCATATACGTTCTAAAACAAACTACAGTTCTTAACGTACAAAACACACACAAGAGGAAGAGTTCAGAAATGAACAAACCCTTCTTAAGGCATTGTAGACTAGGTCATATCAAATGCGACCCGACTAGTTAAGTTACAATAAGATTCATATTTAAATCAGTTTGAATTTGCATCTTGTGAAACTTGCCAGTCATGTCACAATGATAAGATGACCATAGCTCCGCTTATTGGAAACGGAGAAAGAGTTAGTGAACTCTTGCGATTGATACATGATGATGTATGTAGTCCCATGTCTACACATGCCAGGACTGGTTCTTTGTACTTCAGTACATTCACTGATGATCTCTCAAGATTCGGACATATGTTTCTGTTGAAACACAAGTCTGAAACTTTTAAAAAATTCAAAGAATATAAGTCACAAGTAGAGAACCACAAAGGGTATAAGTATTGTAGGGTAACTAGGCACACTAATAAGGTTCTATAAGGCATCAACCATGCCCGATTAAAATTTTAGCCGTGCCGAACAACCCTAAACAAGATCTTTGCTAGATTATTAGGGTTTCACATGCATGTAAACATTATTTAGGTCTAAGTGAACACGAAATACAACCTTTGTAGATCGGTCCTTCACTTCAAAAGCTCCTTGTTGTAATCCCTTCGCTGCGATCATGGTCCTCCCGGTCTCTTGCATGGCTTCACGAGGCAGAAGGAGCGTCCTTGCTTGAAGTCTTCGAGGCCGAAGATGATCTACGTCGAGGGAATACGAACTCAAGCTTCTTCTTCACTAACTAGAGAATTAGTGAAGCAAACACCGTAAACTAAAGTTCTAGTCTAGTAGAGGATGAGGAAATAGGAAGTGGGTACACCTTAGAATTATTTATCTCACTTTTATTTCTCACTTAATCAAAACCTAGAGAGCTTTTGAGCTCAAGGAAGAAGATGAACAAATAATGAGATGAGGATAATGATCAAGTGAGAAGTCTAACCATGGTGAGTGAGTATCATATACTAACTCATGTAGAGACATAACCATGGCTAATTCTAATGGTTGGGTTAAAAAATATCCAAAATAAAAACAAACCTAGTGGACTTAGTCAATGCATCCACAAGATTCCACAAGCTTCATGCATTTTTCTAATCTTCCACTAATTTTGTAATTACTTTAAATATTAAACCCAACATAACAAATAGCATGGTGTAAGTCTCATACACCCATGAATGTTGTATCAACAACCATGATACAAAAAGAAAACATATTTTAATATATATCACATATATATTAAAGTTATGCACATGTGAGAAAAATCCTTAAGTGAACAAATGTTAGTTAATGTAAATTAGTATATCATATATACAATTATACACTAAATTATTAAATCAACACTTGACTTAATAATCCGGTTATATCTCATATAACCGACTAACATCCAATGTATCGACTTATCGAATCAATACTTGATTCGATAACCCGGCTATATCACATATAACCGACCGATACAAAAAGTCGCGAGAATAGAATACGGTATCACATAAACGCATTATTCTCGGTCCCGCACATATCACATATGCGCTCCTATTTCGTTTTGCCTAAGCCAGTAAAACCTCTATGTAGGAATCTTAAGACTCGTCAATACGCCGGCAGTAGGTGATGATTACATCAAGCACCCACAAGCCGTCAGCAGTACTAGCTGGACGTAACGGCTACCCGGGTATTGAGCGATCAGCAAGCAAGCCCGCTCCAACTCCTGTAAAAGCCTAACGGTAACACTTGCCGTACAGTCCGGTCTCCTCGTCTGATATGTCGCATATCAAGTCCAGGGGTGTTAAACGTCAGACCCCAATAACCGATAAGTCATGCCGATGTGAGGCTCATAACGGGTCGAGAAACTACTCGTAACACTTACCAGTAAATCTTTAAATCAGCCCTGGCCTGGGACTTCCCTGTTATGGCCAATCGAGCACAGCGCAACATCAACCCCCAATACCGGGAGAGACGAAACCCCTCCTATCGCTCATTGCCTCCATGTGACTCGGGACTGTATCCAAAAACCACCGTTTTCCACGCCCTCTTGGACGTGGTAAGGTGGAAATCAAAGCACGGTGGGAATCACACAAGACTCTATGACGATCTCGGGTCTATAGACTAACCTGCACAAGTGTCACCAGATAACTGCCATCTGACGTGAGGTATAATACCATCTGGAGTTCTCGGCGAGTCCGTCCAGTGTATCCAGTCTCCACTGAGCACCCGTATACCATCTCTGATGTCAAAAACCAATGGATATGGGATCATCCATCGCCCATCTCATGGGTCGAGAAGCGTATACGCTAGTCTACTCTGGTATATCGATGCCTTGTCTCGATACACCTACGACTAGGAACATTAAAGGATGTACTTATGGACTACCATGGCCCCACTAGTATGATCTGCATCATAGTCCTGGTAGTCAAGTACACATCCTAAGGCTTTACCAACATGTAACTATAAGAAAGTATCAAGAGACAAGTATACATGTTAAGATTAAGAGCAACCAGATAGCATACTATCATATCGAGCAAGAAAGTCCTCTCTATATATGTCCAAGCATCCAATATAATATACATTATCTGTACAATACTGGCCTCTAGGGCATACATACAACTAACAATCTCCCACTTGCACTAGGGCCAGCTGCTGTAGTATCGCATACCAAGCATCCTGAAGAGTCTCTCAAACTGTATCTGGGGAATGGCCTTCGTGAGTGGATCCGCAGTGTTGTTCTTCGTATCAACCCTCCTGACCTCGATCTCCCGGCGATCTACTATCTCCCGGATCAGGTGATACCGCCTCAAAATATGCCTGGATCGCTGATGGGACCTGGGTTCCTTGGCCAAAGCCATCGCTCCATTGTTATCACAATAAAAAGGTATTGGGTGATCTATGGATGGAACCACTCCAAGTTCAGTAATGAACTTCTTGATCTAGACAGCCTCTTTGGCAGCATCGTTGGCAGCGATGTATTCAGCCTCCATCGTCGAGTTTGACATGGTTTCCTGCTTGGAACTCTTCCAGCTAACCGCCCCTCCGTAAAGGGTAAAAACAAATCCCGAGTGTGACTTAGAGTCATCCTTATCACTCTGGAAGCTCGAATCGGTAAAGGACTCCACTTGGAGTTCTCCGTTACCATACACCAAAAGCATCTCTTTAGTCCTTCGTAAGTACTTGAGAATGCTCTTCACAGCTGTCCAGTGACTCTCTCCAGGATCAGCTTGATACCTACTCACTATACTTAGTGAGTGTGCTACATCGGGTCTGGTACATAGCATCGCGTACATGATAGAGCCTACTGCCGAAGCATAGGGTATCCCTTGCATGCGAGCTCTCTCCAAATCAGTCTTGGGAGACATCTCTTTGGAGAGAGTGAGCCCTGAGATTGTGGGTAAAAACCCACATTTGGACTCTTCCATACTAAACCGCTTTAGTATGGTGTCAATATACCTGGATTGGGACAATCCCAGTATCCGTTTGGATCTATCTCTATAGATCTTAATCCCCAAGATGTGGGAGGCATCCCCTAGATCTTTCATTGAGAATCTATGTGATAAGAAGAGCATGACCGATTGCAGCATAGGAATGTCATTTCCTATCAAGAGTATGTCGTCCACGTACAATACGAGGAAGACAACCTTACTCTCTGCCACCTTCTTGTAGATACAAGGTTCATCTACGTTTTTGACGAAATCAAACTCTTTGATAACGACATCAAAGCAGATGTTCCAACTTCGCAATGCTTGCTTCAATCTATAAATGGATTTAAGCAGCTTGCACACCTTCCCGCTGCTCCCACTAGCTACGAAGCCCTCTGGCTGAGTCATGTACACACTCTTTTCTAAATCACCGTTTAGAAAGGCGGTCTTAACATCCATTTGCCAGATTTTGTAGTAATAATATGCAGCGATGACAAGCATGATCCGGATGGATTTAAGCATAGCCACTGGAGAAAAGGTTTCGTTATAGTCCACACCTGGTCTTTGATGAAAACCCTTTGCAACAAGTCTAGCTTTGAAAGTCTCCACTTTCCCATCTACACCAAGTTTTTTCTTGAACATCCACTTGCTCCCAATAAGTTTTACCCCTTCAGGAGCATCTTCCAAAGTCCATACTTTGTTGGTGTACATGGATTCCATTTCGGACCGCATTGCATCCAGCCATTTCACTGAGTCACCACTCGTGATGGCCTGCTCAAAGCTAGTTGGTCATCATCCTCCATGATGCAATCCTCGCTCCCACCCTCCATGAGAAAACCGTAGTATCTCTCAGGTAGGTGAGGAACCCTACTAGATCGGCGGAGTGGCTGGGGTTCGTTGGGAACTACCGAATCCTCTGGTTCCACTAAATCTTCATTTGAGTTTGTGTAGCCGGAATTTCTTCCAGTTCTACCTCGTTGCCACTAATTTCTTTTGCAAGAAATTCCCTTTCTAAAAAGGTGGCATGTCGAGAAACTAAAACCTTTTGTTCCTCGCTATGGTAGAAAAGATATCCATGTGAATGTTTGGGACATCCCACAAACTTGCATAGAACTGACCGTGCCTCGAGTTTGTCCGGATTTTGCCTTTTGACATAGGCCGGACAACCCCATATCTTAACTCATTTAAGACATGGTCTCTTCCCACTCCATATCTCATATGGTGTGGTAGGTACAGATTTTAGATGGAACTTGATTCAATAGGTATGCTGCTGTCTCCAGCGCATACCCCCAGAAGGAAATAGGTAACTCAGCTGTACTCATCATAGAGCGCACCATATCTAATAGGGTGCGGTTCCTCCGTTCCGATACACCGTTGTGCTATGGTGTATATGGAGGAGTTAGCTGAAAGAGAATCCCATTCTCTTTTAGGAAGTCCGGGAATTCATTGCTCAAGTATTCACCTCCTCGATCAGTTCGAAGGATTTTAATACTTTTCCCGGTTTGGTTCTCGACTTCTTGTTTATATTCTCTAAATTTCTCAAAAGCTTCTGATTTGTGTTTCATCAGGAACACATACCCGAATCTAGAGAGATCGTCAATGAATGTAATGAAGTACAAAGAACCATCCCTGGCAGGTGTAGACATGGGACCGCATACATCACTATGTACCAGTCCCAAGAGTTCCGTAACTCTTTCTCCGTGTCCCGTAAACGGAGCTTTGGTCATCTTTCTTTTGAGACATGACTGGCAAGTATCATAAGATGAAAATTCAAATGGATTCAAATATCCATCCTTATGCAACTTAGCTAGCCGTGTCGCATTGATGTGACCTAGTCTACAATGCCACAAGAAGGATTCATCCAGTTCTGAACTTTTCCTCTTGTGTGTGTTTGTTATGCTCAGAACTGTTGATTGATTTAGAACATAAATTCCATTGCATAACGTGCCTGATCCAACCAACTTTTGGTTCAGGAAAATGTTCATAACATTATCCTATAATACAAAATTATATCCCTCTTTACTCAATAAAGAAACCGATTTAATGTTGGATATCAGGTTCGACATGTAATAGCATTCGTTCAGAATCAATGTATTACCAGTTGGCAATACAAGGTGATATTCCCCGACGGTTTTAGCTGCAACAATTGCACCATTTCCAACCCTTATGTCTTTATCACCTTCTCCAAGTTCTCTACCTTTTCTCAGCCCATGTAACTGATTAGATATATGGGATCCTAACCCGGTATCTAATACCCAGGACCTAGAGCAAATGGAGAAACAGTTCTCTGTAACGAACACACCCGAAGAAAATGCATCAATATGTACTTTCTTCATTCGGGTGGCTTGGGAATCCTGGTATTCCCCTATATCCTGTTCAGTCTTATAACTTTTATAAGAAAGAACAGAACCATCATTCCCCAGCACAGTATAACATGCGGGTTCAGTCAATACATCCATATTATTATCTTGATTAAGGCATGATATGGTCGCTACCTGGAGAGAGAGAGAAGAAAACACTTTAGCGTATGCTCTTGCAAGATCAGATTGGTTATTATTTTATCTAATCAGGATGGCTCCCACTGTTTTTATCAAATCTTCCTTCAAACCCTAAAAGGAAAGACTAGCCGTGATTAATTACACCCTACAATTTCTCCAATCTTTCAGCCAGGCCAGTGTCGGTACTTTAAGGGAGGTTCCCCGTGCTTTCGCACGGACCTAATTAAAGTAAACCTCATTTTCCCAGAGGCGTAACCCCGTTGACATCTTTCTAGACACCTACTTGATCGGCTAATTGTCCTGTGTAAAACTCTCCCAGGAGTAACAATTACTCGCAGTAGATATCGGGATCCAAATATCTCATAGAAGGTATGCAATCTTATTGCAAATTTCAACGCTGGAAATTCCCGATAATATTTTTACCCTAACCCCTATGACCTCGACAAAGGCCAACAAATCATAGGATGTTAGTCAAGTTCAACCCGTCAATTCTTGATTGAATCAAACCCACCCACACGACCCTTGACAAAGGCCAGCAAGGTCGTACGACTACCCCAAAACAATCTACATCATATGCATAAGCAGATAAGCACCATTCAGCTACCGCACACTACCCCTTGACAAAGGCCAACAAACGCAGTACGAATACTAAACAGTTCTTATCTGAAATGACAGAGGGCTACGACAGGTTTTTCTGAAAACCTATTGCGTAATGAACTTGATATCGTTGTAGAATCGAGTGAATTTTGAAAAGGAGTGTTTTTGAGGCTTTCACTAGTTTTGCTAAAGAGGTCATTTCCGGTGAAGGGATCTCTGCTCTTTCCTCATCGAATAAGGTGCAGGACATATCATATATATCACTGTGCAAAGGAAAACTCTTAAAGCAATCAAAAGACAAACCGAGTGTTGTAGCATCTGCCAGTTTTGCTAAAGTTGTCACTCCCGGTGAAGGGATTTCGGTTCTTTCCTCATCGAATAAGGTGCAGGATATATCATATATATCGCTATGCAAAGCAAAAAACTGTAGCTAACCTTTTTTAAAAATTTGATTCTACAACATCTTTTAGGTTTCTTTTCTTTCATTAATCATATTAATGAAGTCCCATCATTTAAGTCACCTAAGCATCACAGATAAATACGACGTACACTTATGCCATCCGCATTCGCCTCGATGTCCCCTCGTGCACCGTTAGGTTAGGTAACTAACGGCAGAGCGGGGCAGGGCTAGTGCGGGTGTAAAACATAAGTAACGCCTAAATAATAGATCATATATACTATATACAGTATCTATCACAACATATCAAACGATCACATCACAGATATCGCAGCAGAAGAAACATATAAAATAATGGATATACTAGGAGGTCCGTGTTTTATTTTGAGCCTCTATAAAACATGGATTCCATGGTCGCGATGAATAGCTAAAACCACACCCCTAGACCCCTATGAGAGCGGCAAGCAACCCTTCCAATTTTAGAGTTAGAAGACCCGGACTCGACTCCTCGAGTTGGTCTCCCACTGGACTCTAGAACCCGATTACTTGTGCTCTCCTCCTTGGATCTACCTAATGCGGAAAAGTAAATAATATACAACGGTGACATCATCCTCATCCCGGAAGTGCCCCAATAAAAGAATATTACATACAATGAATTTTACATGAATGAAAATAAAAACCCCCATCTCACATAAAACCCCCGGCTATTCAGAACACGACGATCCAATATAACATATCACAGCAACACATAATATCTCATATTATCAACGTAAGCAAGCATGCGTATCCCGAGTGTCGTTGATGTATAGCAACAAAGCCAGCGATACACCACATACTACGCTTACGGTCACAGAAAAGAAAGTGTAAAACTACAACATTTGGAATCCACAATTACTTAGACATCGTAAATCCGAAATATCACAAACTTTGCATTTCATGCCTAACTATATGAATTCCACATATTGTATCACATTCCAGATAAATAGACAATATTAAACTTTCCGATCGAATAATCAAATACCCAAGATTTCCTTAATAGCTCAACACTTGAGCGGAGTCCAAAAATCCCAGAATGCGTCACAGTACCGATGGTCCAGCCGTAGAAGGGTCAAACCAACGCCTCACATGTGGCACGCCGTACTGCCCCAAACCCCAAGGTTTAGAGGTGGTTCAGATGGTCACATAATCGAGTTAAGGTTTGTGTTCTTCTACAGGGTCCATCGTGTTACATGCACGTTTTTCCGAAAGATTTAAACTCAAGAAAAATTCAACACTTGAAAGTTTTTCGTGTCGGAAAAAGTGAGTTAATGATATCCGTTCGAAAATTTTAATACTTTCTAAATTATCCGGAAAACAGAATGAATTTAAACTTTCTGATCAAATCAACGAATTCAAAATAATCCCCAGAACACTCAACACTTGAGTCAGATTAAAAACACCCATAAGAATGTACAAGTACCTACGGATATTACTGCACAAAACACTAACCCTAATTCTACTGTGCCGCCGCGGAACCGCTGAGCAAGCAAGGTATGGCCGCGGTTCCGCGGCACTTTGGTGGAATTAGGATGTCGTGTTTTACAGTAACTCTTAGAATTCCCTGCTGATTTTTTTGAGTATTTTTAATGCATAAAAAATCACATTTGTACAAAATTTCCAGAGAGGGGTCTATTTCGACGTTTCGGGGTTCGATCGGAGTTTTAACTTCGTATACACGTCACCTAATACTCTAGCTAGGCTCTGATACTACTGTAGGGTTACCTGGCACACTAACAAGGTTCTACAAGGCATCAACCATGCCCGATTAAAATTTTAGCCGTGCCGAACAACCCTAAACAAGATCTTTGCTAGGTTATTAGGGTTTCACATGCAAGTAAACATTATTTAGGTCTAAGTGAATACGAAATACAACCTTTGTAGATCGGTCCTTCACTTCAAAAGCTCCTTGTTGTAGTCCTTTCGCTGCTATCATGGTCCTCCCGGGCTCTTGCATGGCTTCACGAGGCAGAAGGAGGGTCCTTGCTTGAAGTCTTCGAGGCCGAAGATGATCTACGTCGAGGGAATACGAACTCAAGCTTCTTCTTCACTAACTAGAGAATTAGTGAAGCAAACACCCTAAACTAAAGTTCTAGTCTAGTAAAGGATGAGGAAATAGGAAGTGGGTACATCTTAGAATTATTTATCTCACTTTTATTTCTCGCTTAATCAAAACCTAGAGAGCTTTTGAGCTCAAGGAAGAAGATGAACAAATAATGAGATGAGGATAATGATCAAGTGAGAAGTCTAACCATGGTGAGTGAGTATCATATACTAACTCATGTAGAGATATAACCATGGCTAATTCTAATGGTTGGGTTAAAAAAATATCCAAAGTAAAAACAAACCTAGTGGACTTAGTCAATGCATCCACAAGATTCCACAAGCTTCATGCATTTTTCTAATCTTCCACTAATTTTGTAATTACTTTAAATATTAAATCCAACATAACAAATAGCATGGTGTAAGTCTCATACACCCATGAATGGTGTATCAACAACCATGATACAAAAAGAAAACACATTTTAATATATATCACATATATATTAAAGTTGTGCACATGTGAGAAAAATTCTTAAGTGAACAAATGTTAGTTAATGTAAATTAGTATATCATATATACAATTATACACTAAATTATTAAATCAACACTTGACTTAATAATTCGGTTATATCTCATATAACCGATTAACATCCAATATATCGACTTATCGAATCAACACTTGATTCGATAACCCGGCTATATCACATATAACCGACCGATACAAAAAGTCGCGAGAATAGAATACGGTATCACATAAATGCATTATTCTCGGTCCCGTACATATCACATATGCGCTCCTATTTCGTTTTGCCTGAGCCAGTAAAACCTCTATATAGGACTCTAAAGACTCGTCAATACGCCGGTAGTAGGTGATGATCAAATTAAGCACCCACAAGCCGTCAGCGGTACTAGCTGGACATAACGGCTACTCGGGTATTGAGCGATAAGAAGATCAGCAAGCAAGCCCGCTCCAACTCCTGTAAAAGCCTAACGGTAACATTTGCCGTATAGTCCGGTCTCCTCGTCTGATATGTCGCATTTTAAGTCTAAGGGTGGTAAACGTCAGACCCCAATAACCGATAAGTCGTACCGATGTGAGGCTCATAACGGGTCGACAAACTACTGGTAACACTTACCAGTAAATCTCTAAATCAGCTCTGGCCAGGGACTTCCCTGTTATGGCCAATCGAGCACAGCACAACATCAACCCCCAATACCGGGAGAGACGAAACCCCTCCTATAACTCATTGCCTCCATGTGACTCGGGACAGTACCCAAAAACCACCGTTTTACACGCCCTCTTGGACGTTGTAAGGTGGAAATAAAAGCACAGTGGGAATCACACAAGACTCTATGACGATCTCGGGTCTACAGAATAACCTACACAAGTGTCACCAGAGAACTGCCATCTGACGTGAGGTATAATACCATCTGGGAGTTCTCGGCGAGTCCGTCCAGTGTACCCAGTCTCCACTGAGCAGCCGTATACCATCTCTGATGTCAAACACCAATGGATATGGGATCATCCATCACCCATCTCATGGGTCGAGAAGCGTATACGCTAGTCTACTCTGGTATATCGATGCCCTGTCTCGATACACTTACGACTAGGAACATTAAAGGATGTACTTATGGACTACCATGGCCCCACTAGTATGATCTGCATCATAGTCCTGGTAGTCAAGTACACATCCTAAGGGATTTACCAACATGTAACTATAAGAAAGTATCAAGAGACAAGTATACATGTTAACATAAAAAGCAGCCAGATAGCATACTATCATATCGAGCAAGAAATTCCTCTCTATATATGTCCAAGCATCCAATATAATATACATCATCTGTACAATACTGGCCTCTAGGGCATACATACAACTAACAAGTATTATGTCCTTTGATGTGATCAGAGAGGAGAATACTTGAGCACGGAATTCCTGGACTATTCTAAACGAGAATGAGATTCTATCTTAAATTTACTCCTCTGTATTCACCACAGCACGTCGGTGTATCGGGGCGGAGCAATCACACCCTATGTGATATGGTGTGCTCTATGATGAGTACTACTGAGTTACCTATTTCCTTTTGGGGTTATGCACATGAGAAGCTGCATACCCATTGAATAGGGTTCCAACCAAATCAGGTGCCTATCACTCCATATGCGATATAGTATGGGAAGAGCCAATCTCTTAAAGAAGTTAAGATTTGGGGTTGTCCGACCAATGTCAAAAGCAAAATCCGGACAAGCTCGAGGCAAGGTCAGTTCTGTAGAAGTTTGTTGGATATCCTAAGCATTAGCAAGGGAATATCTTCTACCGCACTGAGGAGAAAAAGGTGTTTTGTTTCTCAGCATGCCACCTTTTTGAAAAGGAATTTCTTGTGAAGAAATTAGTGGTCATGAGGTAGAACTGGAAGCAGTTCCAGCTATACAAACTACAGCTGATGATTTGGTAGAACCAGAGGATTCAATAGTTCCCAACGAACCTCGGCTTCTCCGCCAATCTGGTAGGATTCCTCACCCACCTGAGAGATTCTTCGATTTTCTCTATGACGGTGGGAGCGAGGATTGACTCATGAGATGATGACCCAACTAGTTTTGAGCAGGCCATCAGGAGTGGGGACTCTGTGAGAATGGCTGGATGCTAAGCGATCTGAGATGGAATCCATATACACCAACAAAGTATGGACTTTGGTTGCTATATCTGAAGGTTAAATCCCCATCAGGAGCAAGTATATCTTGAGAAGATTACTTGGTGTACATGGAAAAGTTGAGACTTTCAAATCTAAGACTTGTTGCAAAAGGTTCTCGTCATCGACCAACTGTGGATAATGATGAAACCTTTTCTAGTGCCTAAGCTTAAGTCCATCCGGATCCTACTTGTCATTGCTACATACCGTGACTACGATATCTGGCGGTTGGGTGTCATGACTGCTTTTTAAATGGTGATTTAGAAGAGAGCGTCTATAAGTACACAGCCAGAGGGCTTCATAGACAGTGGGAGCAGCGGAAACATGTGCAAATTGCTTTAATGGGTTAAAGAAGGCATCGCGGAGTTGGAACATATGTTTTGATGTTGTAGTCAAAGAGTTTGACTTCATCAAAAAGGTATATGAACTTTGTACATAGAAAAAGATAGTAGGGAGTATGGTGGTGATCCTCGTATTGTACGTGGATGACATACTCTTGATAGGAAAGGAGTTTCCTATGCTACGCTCGGTCAATCTCCTCTTATCACAATGATTCTCCATATTGGATCAAGGTGATACCTCCTAAATCCTAGGTTTTGGATCTATGAGATAGATCTAAGTGGATGTTAGGATTCTCACTAGGTGTAGTGAGAGATGGTATCAATCGATCCTGGGGAGAATAACTGGATAGCTTCCAGGGTGGTAAGGACGACTGAATGTCAGTCACAGGCATTGTCTTTACCCTCAGTAAAGGGATGGTATGTTAGAAGAGTTCCAAGATAGATACCGTGGCAAACTAGATGATAATGGCTGGATACATCGCTACCAAGGATGCTACCAAAGAGGCAGTCTGGATATATATTAGTTCATGAGATGAACTTCGTTTCTACCATTGTGTGACAATGGAGTTGTGGTTTTGGCCTAGGAACCCCGGTCCCATCAGTGATCCAAACATATTCTTAGGCAGTATCACCTGATCATGGAGATGGATGATCTCCAGGGAGATTGAGGTTAGGAGAGTAGACACAGAGGACAACACGGCGGATCCACTCACAAAGGCCTTTTCCCAGGAGAGACTTTTATGGGATGGCTGGGTATGAGATACTACAACCACTGCTATATAATGGCCCTAGTGCAAGTGGGAGATTGTTAGTTATATGTATGCCCTAGAGGCCATTACTGTACATGCGATGTATATTGTGGATGCTTGGACATATATATGGAGGACTTTCTTGCTCGACATGATAGTATGCTATCTGGTTGCTCTTTATCTTAACATGTACACTGATTGTCTCTATGTTACATGTTGATAAAGCCCTTAGGATGAGTACTTGACTACCAGGACTATGATGCAGATCACACTAGTGGGGACAGAGTAGTCGTTAAGTACATCCTTCAACTGTTCCTAGTCGTTGGTGTATCGAGACAGGGAATCGATATACTAGAGTAGACTAGCGTATAGCTTCTCGACCCACGTAGATAGGCAATGGATGATCCCATATCCATTGGTGTTTGAAATCAGAGACAGTATACGGGTGCTCAGTGGAGACTGGGTACACTGGACGTACTCGCCGAGAACTCCCAGATGGTATTATACTACACGTAAGTTGGCAGTTTTCTGGTGATACTGGTACAGGTTAGTCTGTAGACCTGAGATCGTCATAGAGTATTGTGTGATTCCAACTTTGGTTTGATTTCCACCTTACCATGTTCAAGAGAACATGCAAAATGGTGGCTTTTGGGTACAGTCCCGAATCACATGGAGGCAATAAGTGATAGGAGGGGTTTCGTCTCTCCCGGTATTGAGAATTGATATTGCGCTGTGCTCGATTAGCACAGGAAGTCCCTGGCCAGGGCTTCTTCAGAGATATACTAGTAAGTGTTATCAGTAGTTTCTCGACCCGTTATGAGCCTCATATCGACACGAGTTATCGAGTTACTGGGGTCTGACGTTTACCACCCCTAGACGAGATATGCGACATATCAGACGAAGAGACCGGACTGTTTGGTAGTGTTACTGATTGGATTCGCAGAAGTGTGAGCAGGCTTTCTTGTTGATTTTCTAATGCTCAATACCCGAGTGGCCGTTATGTTTAGCAGACTGCTTGCGGCTTGTGGGTGTTTGATATGATCATCACCTACTGCCGGCGTATTGACGAGTCTTTAGAGTCCTACACAGAGGTTTCCTGGCTCAAGCGAAACGAAGTTGGAGCACATATGTGATATGTGCGGGACCGAGATTAATACGATATGAGACACCGTATTCTATTCTCGCGATATGGGATATCGGTCGGTTATATATGATATAGCCGGGTTATCGGATCAAGTGTTGATTCGATAAGTTGATTCATATGATATTAGTCGGTTATATGTGATATAGCCGGATTATTAAATCAAGAGTTGATTTGATAATCTAATGTATAATTATATATTTGATATATTACATTACATTAACTAGTATTAGCTCACATATGATTTCTTTTCTCACTAATTTTGTGCATGTGTATATATGTGATATATATAAGTGTACATTATTTTGTGTCATGCTTGATGATACATGCAACAAAGGTGTGTGTATGACTTACACCATGCTTGGTTTAGTTGCTAAGGTTTTATTTATTTAAGTAATTCTAAAACTAAATGATTTTGTCGTGGTTGATAAGCTTGTAGAAGCTTGTAGTTCTTTGACTAAGTCTTCAAGTTTTGTTTTACCTAAGATATTTGTTAACCCTACCAATTAACCTAGTCTTGGTTAAGTCTCTACAAAGGTTAAGTATATGATACTTAACTCACCCATGGTTGCTTCACTCTCTCATGAGTTCATTCTTCTTCTTCTTCCTTAAAGCTTTCTAGCTTCAATGGAGATGTGAGAAAAAATGTGAGAAACTCAATTCTAAAGTGAGCCCACTTCCTACTTCATCATCCTATACTACTTGCTATTTAGTATAGGGTGTTTGCTTCATAATTTCACAATTAGTGAAGAGATAGCTTGGGTAGTGTCTCCTCGACGTAGATCATCTTCGGTCTCGAAGATTTCGATGCAAGCATGTTCATTTCTTCATAGGAACCTCTCTAGAGTCCGGAGTTCACGATTTCAGCGAAGGGACTACTACACGGAGCTATTGGAGTGAAGGACCGGTCTACAAAGGTTGTATTCCTTGCTCACTTTACTTGCGAAGTGTTTGCATTTACATTCGTTGGATTTCTAGTATACGATTCTAGGGTTAGGTTTGTCTTAGAAGAGCAAATTTTTGAATTTGGCATGGACGATGCCTCCCGAAACCTTGCTGCCGTCCTAGGGACCCTGCAAGTGTTGGGGGTTTTCCTGTAGATCGCATACCTTATAACATAGCTACTGTATTTTTTGTTTTGTCCAAGATTACATGAGCAAGAATTTAGGAGTGATTCCCTCAGTTGCCGTATTATGTTTTCCGGTATTTGAAACTTGGTTTTGATATTTGAATTTGGATTTGGTCGTTGGACGTTTGTACTTCAAAGATGAGGGTTGTTTGGTTGTTTTTGCATGCGTAGGCTATAGGTTCTAACCTATAAGCAATTCGTGTGCCGTATCAGTTTTTGGACTTGGTTTTCATAACATTGCGATATATGTTGATTTGTAGGTACCCTCGCGTGGATTCCGAGATAACGAAGCACATCGACTACGGCTGAACAAGGAGTTCTGCAGGTGAGTAGATTTATATCTACGAGGGAAGTCGGGTGAATGGCATATAGCACCCCCGCAAATTATAAATGGAAACCATCTGAGAAACTTATGGATATACTTAAAAGAGTTAGTAAGCGATGAGATAAGATAATACGAGCGGGTATGATTGATATAAGATATGAAACGAGATGTATAAGGATATGACATGAGATCGATGAATATGATAAGATTGAGATAGATGTGTTATGAGACCGGTAAAAAATGAGATATATATATGTATATATATATATATATAAGATTACTTGATGTGAGATATTGATGTGATGAAAACAGTATACGATGAGATATGATGACTTAGTTTGATGTGTCGTTGCAAGGCGATATGAGATAATGGACACCTTTTTCGGTCCCATGATATGAGATTGATACGGATGTGACCTGAGATATAGGTATATATATATATAATTATGTGAATGATGAGTGAGATGTCGTGCGAGACTTTAGATCCGTACCCTCATTGTTGTATATGTCGATAGAATCCCTATTCTGTTTGGTGTCGCCCCACGCGATGCTTTACCGGATGATTGATCCATACCCTTGACTAGAGGATGTCGTACGAGGATTATACCGTACGTGATGATGTGAGGTTGGATGCCGTTTGATAGATTTACCGACTCGGTTATGTTATAGATACGTATACCTTATATAATTTCGCTTACGATGTACCTTATGCTACGTTCATGATATTCTCATTGCATTACATATACCTGTGCTAGTACACCTACACCATTATCGATGATGCGTATGTTACACATACACAGATTGGCCGGCTCACACACTTTCATCATCGATAATTGCTATGTCATTATACAATAGAATTGCTACATCATGCTTTACAATTATATGCATTGAGATGTTGTTTTCATGAGATTCTGGATTTGAGAACCGTGGTTATATTTCAAAAGAATGTATGTATTGTTTTAAAAACCCGGTTTCTCTTGATATAATATTTCGAGATGTCCACCATGTGTTTTCTCGGTTCTGAGATTGGCATGTGAAACCCAATTCGAGGAGCGGTACGCACCGTCGGTAGGTATATGGTAGACCCGGTAAGGTACCCCGGGGCAAGAAATGATTGTCGGGGAGTAGCCGATGAGCCTGGCAGAGGGAACACTACCTACCGGTGATAGTATTTGTGGCTCGGCGGTTATCCGGAGGATAACGACCAGAGTCGTGAGATGATGTGGGTCGATCCGAACTGGCGGAGCCCAAGATATGAGGATTTACGTGTCGATGTTGGACATGAGTTTCATGATGTTTCAAATGTCGATGTTGGACACCCAGGTTCCATGATTTTGATGTGTCGTTGATGGACATGCGTTAGTTGATATCCTCATATTTATATACATATGCTTTCATGATGTTTCGAGTGTCGATGTTGGACACTCAGGTTCCATGATGTTGTTGTGTCATTGATGGACACGTGGATGATATACACATGCATGCAGGCATTGATTATATTGTGGGCATATATGCAGAAACGGTTATCCTAGATATCATAGTATTATCTTTATGATATAGTTGACCTAGTAATCGTTGTTTTATTCGATTTCTACCTGCTGATGTTTTTTACTCACGAGTTGGAAACTCGCCCCCGTTGTGCCACAGTTCTTGCAGGTTGACCACATGGATCAGTAGCGGTATCGCTGGCACACAACTTTCTTTCGGGTGATTTGCTTTGGTATGTGGGACATATTGGATCGTGCCCACTATTGTATTAGTATTCCTGTTGTATCTAGTTAACTCCATCAATCAGAAACTAGTAATTGTATAAGTAGTAAGACTTAGAAAGACTTGTGGTTGCGAGACTTAGAGCGATGGGTTATATGTTCGCTTGGGGGATTTGATGTCTTGCTTTATTTACCTTATTCTTGTGTTGATCTTCGCCGTTGGACGCCGTATACTTATATTTCTGACTTGCGTGGTTGTGATTCCACCGAATGGCGAAGAGCTAGCTTCCGCTTGGGGATGCCTTTTATATTATTATGTATATATGGTTTTGGATCAAAACATACAAGGGAGGTACTGCCCAAATTTTTAAAAGGCGAAACATGTTTTTCAACTAGTAAAATCCACTTGCATTTTCATGTTCCATTATTTATGTATTTAAGAAAACATTTGATTTCATCATACCTTTATTTCAAAACATCACCTCTTTTATTTTCTTTAAAAGGTTTAGATTTCTGGGCTTCGGCTTACTTAATTTACGTTACGCCTTTAGACGTTGCGTGATTTAAGTGCCGGTCATGAACTAAATTCCGGGTCGTGACACATAACATCACATGTCATCAACGTAAGTAAATATGCGTATCCCAAATTTCGTTCACATATAGCAACGAGATTTAAGATACCCTACATATTACACTTACGGTCGCAGAAAAGAAATGAAAAACTACAATAATTAGATTCCGCATTTCCGTAGACATCATAAACCCAGAATATCTCATATTCTGAATTTCATGCCTAACCCTATACACCTTGCATTTTAGTCTCATATCGAAAACACTTTTCAATAACTTAGTCGGGTAATTCAACAAGATTCCCGACTACCCGATCGAATACTTGTCGAGAACATTAGTAAATGGACTCACCCCCGATGCTGTCGACCAAGTGCACTTTGGCGGAACAACGTGGCCGTGAGCACCCGAGTGGATGCTTTCGGCATCGGGGTTCTTCTAAAGTCACTTGGTCGGGGCTATGGGGCATGGCTACCTAGTAAAGTTATCTGGCGAGTATTTGCGTACGATACGCGATTGCGACGGAGTTTCGATCCGAATCGAAACTTCGTGGCAATCGATCAAAAAGAGACTAACATGCTAGATTTACAATCACTAACTAGTTTTCTCAAAACTAATTAAATGTGGATTCCAACCATTGCATCACATATCAAAATTAAACCCGAAACGATGAAAAAATTATGACTACGAAACACTCCGTATTAGCCCTTACCAAAATCAACATCACATGCAATTTTGGGTTAATCAAACATAACCTGAAACTCCAAAACCAAGCTTACAGAACACCAAAATAAATTCCAGACCAAAAAATGAACAGTGGACCGGCTAGGCCGATTTTTAGTGATTTTCATCGGGTCAAAATTAGAATTTAGGTCTCGAATTTCTATGGTGTTCTAGTTACATCACATGCAACATTCTGCAGTTGTTTAAAAAAAATTTAGAGACCATTTAAAAAACGACAGAAACTTGGTGTTTTGGGTTTCGGTTTCGGAGTTGTTTTCTTTTCGTAATTCTAACTACATCGTACAATCTTCTAGCTTTGGCTCTGATACCATGAAAGAGTTTGTTGGCACCACCACTGGGTTTTAGTAGTGTCAAACATGCCATTTTAAATTTTTTTGAGTGCTAGTTAACACTAAATAAGAATCGAAACTAGAGGATTAGGGTTTAACTATGATTTCATAAAAACTATACTAAGAGAAAGGATGCTACAACCATTGTAGTCCACGTCCTTCTCTTCTAAAGCTCCGGGTTGTAGCCCCTGCGACTCCACTAGGCTCTACTTGAAGAATGGACAAGCTTCCTTCGATGACCTGCCGAAGATAATCCATCTGATGCTCCACTAATCCAAGCTAGCTCTTCACTAAACTCTTTAGTGAAGGAAATACACTACACTTAATTGATAATCAAGTGTAGGATGGTGAAGTAGGGGTTTTGTTTGCTCACTAGGATTCTCACAAGCTCAAGGGTTCAAAACTCATGTGAGGGATTAAGTTTGGAGGAGGTGAGGAGAAAGATGAAGAGAGCCAGAGAGAAAAACTCATCACATGAGCTCAAGTGAGGAAATAGAACAAGTATCTAAGCAATTGTGTAGAATGGCTTTACATTTTACTTCACTTATTGAAGCATACAATTCTCATCAATAAAGAATTGTCACCATGCTTCAATAGTGTGAAGTAAAGGAATAAAAAAATATACAAGCCATGCTACACCCATTCCTCCAAAGTCTCCCCATTTTCCACTTCATCATTTCTATTTTCCAAAAATAGAAAATGCCATGCCATACTTCTTAAATAATATATATATATATATATACTAATATATATATTAAGATAAGAAAATAATTAGTGAGCTTAATATTAGTTAATATATAATTATATCAAATATAAATATATATCATATTATTAAATCAACACTTGATTCAATAATCCGTCTATATCACATATAACCGACTAATATCATTTATTTGTATATCACATTATCAAATTAACATTTGATTCGATAATCCGGTTATATCACATATAACTTGACCAATAACAAATAACCGCCAGATTATTAGAATACGGTATCTCATACTCGTATTTAATCAGGCCCCCGCACATATCAGCATATGTGCCCTACTTCGTTTCGCCTAAACTAGGAAACTTCTGTGTGGGACTCTAAAGACTCGTCAATACGCCAGCAGTAGGTAGTGATCACATCAGTTAGCCACAAGCCGTCAGCGGTACTAGCTGGACGTAACGACTACCCAGGTATTGAGCGAATAGAAGATCAACAAGAAATCTTGTCCACACTCCCATGAAGCCTATAAGTAACACTTACTGTACAGTCCGGTCTCTTCGTCTGATAAGTCACATATCGAGTCTAGGGGTGGAATCGTTAGACCCTAATAACTTGATAAGTCATGCCGATGTGTGGCCTATAACGGTACGAGAAACTACTGATAACTCTTACCAGTAAATCTCATCAACAACCCTGACCAGGGACTTCCTATTATAGCCAATCGAGCATAGCGCAACATCAACTCCCTATACCGGGAGAGACGAAACCCCTCCTATCGCTCATTGCGTCAATGTGACTCGGGATTGTACCCAAAATCCACCTTTTTGTACGACTCCTTTAAGCCGTGGTAGGGAGGAAATCAAAGCACGGTGCGAACTACAGAAGACTCTATAACGATCTCGGGTCTACAGACTAACCTGTACCAGTGTCACCAGAGAACTGCTATCTAACGATAGGTATAGTACCATCTAGGAGTTCTCGGCGAGTCCTGTTCGGTGTACCCATTCTCTAATGAGCACCTGTGTACAATCTTTGATGTCAAACACCAATGGATTTGGGATCAACTATCTCCCCATACAGGGTTAAGAAACGTACACACTAGTCTACTCTGGAATATTGATGCCCTACCTCGATATTCCCTCGACTAGGAACAATTGAAGAATGTTCTTGTGGACTACCTAGGTCCCAGTAGTATGATCCGCATCATAGTCCTCATAGTCAATCCAACATCCTAAGGTCTTTATCAACATGTATATGAGAGACAGTATAATAATACCAGTGAACATGTTAAGATAAAGGCAACTAGATACATACTATCATGTTGAGCAAGAAAGTCCTCTCTATATATGGCCAAGCATCCACTATATCATACAATAATGGCCTCTAGGACATACATATTCCTAACAGAAATTACTGATCCAAATCAGCAATTCTCGTCTACCTTGGCTAAGGATTTCTGGTGATGGCCACTCATGCACAATGTAACATCAAACCCCAATACCGGGAGAGACGAATCCCCGACGATCCGCTCACTGCCTCCATGTGGCTCGGGAATGTACCCAACTAAAACCTGTTTGTACGGCTCTTTTGAACCGTGATAGGGTAGTAATCAAAGCACAGCGGGAACTCACACGAGACAAATGACGATCTCAGGTCGACAGACTAACCTGTACTCATGTCATCTAGGAACTGCTATCTGACAATAGGTATAATACCATCTAGCATGTTCCCAGCGAGTCCGTCCAATATACTCATAAACCAATAAGCACCTGTAAACTATCTTAGGTGATTAGCTGACACCAATGGCTTGTGAGACCGGCCACCGCCCCTCGTCGGGGTCTCGAAAAGTATACACAAGTCTACTCCAGAGTATTGATGCCCGGTCTCGATACTCCCTCGACTAGGGATATTTAAGGATGTTCTTATAGACCGCCTAGCTCCTACGTATATGATCGCTATCATAATGCTGGTAATCAAGCAAGAATCTTATAGGCTCTATCAACATGTAATAGTGATCTGTAATATGACATAATGCTTGTATATGATGATAAAGACAAACCAGATAGCATACTATTATCTTGAGTAAGACTGTTCTACCCATATAGGTCCTCTATCAATCATCACAATCTCGTGCCTGCGATTACAATAATTGACTTAAGGGCACTATAGCCAACAATCTCCCACTTGCACTTAAGGCTAATTATTGCGGTGTCGCATACTCACAGCCCATGTGATACCGAATACCCAACTTCTCCACTAATCAGTCTCACAAAGCCCGTTTATGAAACTATTACGTTCGAGAAATAGCCTCAGTGAGTGGATCCGCTCTAATGTTTCTATCTTTATCTCTCTATATCTCAACTTCGTGGAGAAATACTATCTCCCAAAATGAGCGATACCTGTCTTAGAATTTGTTTGGATATCTGATGGGACCCAGTTCACAAATGAACTCTAAATCCAACAAACCTCTTAGACCGCATCTTCTACTGAATTTAATCAGTATGTTGTGCCATGCCTTCCTAAGTATCCCCTTGGACCACCTGTCCAACATACTGCCCCTCAAAAGAGGAAAAATTATAACTCTGACAGCCACTCTGTCATCTAGGTCATCTTGGAAGCCTGAAATGATAACCGCCTCCAGAAAGAGGCTGCCATTACTATATACCAAGAACATCCACTTATGTTCATAACTGCTTCCCAACGTTTCTCCAGGATTGGATTAATATATATGCTTATTGCATCCAGTGCAAAAGCAATATCTGGTGTAGTACTTGACATTTCATGTTTGACTCAATTGCCTAAGCAAGTGATATGTCAATCATGCAAATCCCTCTCCTCATCAGTCTAGAAGACATCTCTTTAGAGAGGGTGACTCCATCACCTGCGGGTACACCACCACGTCAGGAGTCATCCATTCTAAAATACTTTAGAATAGTGTCAAAGTACCCAAATTGGGACACTTTCCAAATCTAGATCTAAAACCATAGATCTGGTGACCAGAATCCCTGGTATTTTATCCAAATCCTATATGTGGAGAAACACCTTATGACAACCACAGTATAACCGATCATAGTATAGAAAGATCTCTTCCTATTAAGTGCATGTCATCCAAATACCAGGACATCACTCCCTACCACCTTCTTACAAGGTCCATCTGTTATTCTAATGAAATCAAACTCTATGATTGTCATATCAAAACTAGATGATCTATCTCCACAATACCTACTTTAGTCTATAAATAGACATAAGCTACTTGCCCACTTTGCTTCCGCTGCTCCAACTGACTACAACAACCCTCTGGCAGATTCATATACACGTGCACTTCTAAAGCTAATTTAGAACGACGTTATACTCATCCTCCTGCCAGATCTCATAGTCTAGAACAGCAGTAGTGGCAAGTTTGGGTAATCAAAATCCACCCTGTCACCGTCTTTGAGAAAACAGAAGAACCTCTCGGGTGGCTGAGGTTACCCACCAAATCTGCGGAGTGGCTAATGGATTATCGAATCCAATTGAATCTTTAGGTTCTTCTAAATTTTCAGCAATTGTTTGTGGTTCTGGAATAACTTACAGTTCTACCATACTCCCACTATTTTTTTCTGAAAAAGAATTCATTTTACTAAAACTGGTGGCGAGTCAAGAACAATATAACTATTGATCTTCCAGATGGCAGAATGTTAACCCTCGTCAATACCCGGGATAACCCACAAACTGCCATTACTGAAACTGCCTTGAGTTTATCCAGATTCTGGTTTTAAGCATAAGCCGGACAACTCCATATACATTAACAGCGTTAAGGTATGAATCCATTCTATATCCAATATACAAATAAAGGCACTAATTTAATTGGAACCAGATTCAAAATACATGCAGCTATTTCCAGTGCATATTAACTAAATGGAAGGAGGCCAAGCAGCATTACTCATCAAGAAATGCACCCATGTATGAGTAACCTGAAAGAGAAGAAAGTTCCCAAAACGTTTACTTACGACGGAATACTAGCACAAGTATCTACATCTTCGATCACCTTGAAGAATACTGATACTTGCAGCATATGGTTCACTACTTTATTCATATACCTATAACTTCTCAAAATTTAGATCTTGTATTTCAACTAAATACTTGTCTAAAACCAGAGAAGTCATAAGTAAACAGAATGTAGTACGAGTACCAACCCCTTTGTCCTAATGGACATCGGACAACATACAATACTTTGTATAAGTCCTCTAAGTTTCTAAACTCAAACCATGTGTGTCGTAGGTTGAAAACTGTGCTATGGTTAAGAAGAATTACACCGCTGTTGAATGCACCTTACCTAACCATCAACTGATATAGAAAAATGCCATAAACATATTTTGAAAAAGTTATATATCACTTTATAAATAAACGTACAGATATATCAGTTTGAAATTGGTGCATAACGATGGATATTCAAAACCAAATAATTGCCGTCAGGAAAAACCCAGGTGATTTCCTCAAATATCACCAATTATAAAGAATTCTGATATATAAAGAATCTAATCACCCAATTCCCAATGTCTTACCCCCACTCATCATCTGTAACGCCATACATATGTGAGAATCAAGTCTGGTAAATACATACCCTGGAGTCAGAATCTAATTGGGAAAACAGTTTTCAATTAACAACGCACAATAAAACTGAAACATGAAAATGTTTCGAAGGGGTAGCCGGGTATTCCTAGTAATGCCTCTTCCACTATCCAGATTCATGACAGTAACTGTATACTACCTTTCCCTCACTCCAATCCCTTTATATGTCTTTACTTATTACCTTCTGTACTCCTCACTTAGGCTAATTGGTTTTCTTCCTTCCCTAACTATCGGCACTAGCCTAAGGTTTGGAAGAAGACCATCCAATAAGCGTAATAGGCGTACTCTCCTAATACCAGGAGCCCACGCAACCTGAGAGTAGGTAAAGCGAAAAGACAACTGAATAATCCTTATTCCATTTCTCCAGAATCAGAATCCATCCTCGATCAGAAAAAAGTTTCTTCGAGTTTGTATGTAACTATACGATGGCATACCCAATCAATATGGGTCTTCGTAGTGATGCGGAGTGTTCTGGAGAAATGCAAAGGTGAATTAGGAGTGGCATGGATATACGTGGCTTCGTCGTGAATGATACTAGTCACAATTTTCTTTGCCCTCACTTTAATCCCTTTATATGTCTTTACTTATTACCTTCTGTACACCATACTCAAGCTAATTTGTTTTCTTCCTTCCCTACCTTTCGGCACCAGCCTATGGTTTGGAAAAAGACTATCCAATAAGCGCAATAGGTGTACTTTCCTAATATTAGGAGCCCTCGCAACCTGAGAGAAGGTAAAGAGAAAAGATAAATGAATAATCCTATTCAATTTCTCCAGAACCGGAAACCATCCTTGAACTGAAACAAGTTTCTTTGATATCGTATGTAACTATACGATGGCATATCCAATAAATGTGGATCTTCGTAGTGATACGGAGTGTTCTGAAGAAATGCAAAGGAAAAGTAGGAGCGGCAGGGATATATATGACTATGACAATCCAAAAACCAAAGTGTTTTAAGAAGGTTCGGTTGACTTGGTTCATGAGTTTTAGTTTAAGGTCGGGTCATGGTTGCTACCAGAGAGAGAGAGAGAGAAAAGAAACACTCATTGTGCACTCTAAACCAAGATTAGATTGGTTAATCACTTTATCTAATTGGGATGGCTCCCACTGTTTCCTCGAATTCTCCTACAAACCCTAAAAGGAGAATTAGTCGGGATCATTTGAAAATCACCCGAGGAGTAATACCTACTCATCAGTAGGAATCGGGATCCAGCTATCATCGCATGATAACTTGATGGAAGCCACTCAAGTCACCACACTCCAGAAGGTATGCGCATGCCTGGCATGTTTCCTGTATATTTGAAACTCCCGATGTGGTTTTTACCACTAGGACCCAAATGACCTTGACATAGTTAACAAATCAAAGAGTCCTAGTCATGTTCAACCCGTCATTATCTTGATTGCATTAAACCCACCTATACTATCCCTTGACACAGTCAACAAGACCGCACGACTGTCCTAACCAATCGCATTGCATGCTACAAACAAGAACCACTTAGCTACCGCACACTACGCCTTTACACAATCAACAAACGCAGCACGAATACAAAGTACTACTCGTAGGAAATGACGGAGGGCTACGGTTGGTTTTTGGCGAAAAACCATTAACGTAATGAACTTGATATCGTTGAAGGAACCCGAGTGTTTTTACAAATATATAGTGACGCAAACTTTTGCTAAAGAGGTCACTCCCTATGAAGGGATCTCGGCTCTTTCCTCATCGAATGAGGTGCAAGATATTCCGAACTAAATACTACGATGCAAACCAAAAGAATCAACTATAGTAAAGTTATTACGATGACGTAAACTATTGTCCCAGAGGTCACTCCCGATGAAAGGATCTCGGCTCTTGCCTCGTCGAATGAGGTGCTGGATATTCTGAACCGAATACTACTGTGCAAAGCAAAAGAAAACAACTTATAATAACAGTTTTTCAAAATTTGGTTCCAACAACATCATTTAGGTTTATTTTTTCTTGTATTAATCAAAATTAACGCAGTCCCATCAATTAATCCATATCACACCAGAAAAGAACGAAAATAAAATGTACGTATATGTCATCCGCATTTGCCATTGGGCCCCGTCATACACCGTTAGGTTACATAACTAACGGCAGAGCGGGGGCTGGACTAGCGCGGATGCAAAAGGTAAACAACATCTACTAATATATACATAAATATATATAACATCCATCCCAGGCATGATATAAGCAACATCACAGAAAAGCGATATGCAACACAGAATAACGGATAATCTAGGAGCCTCAAGTTTCCTTTCAGCCGCAAATGAAAACCAGACGTTCCCCGGTCGTATGAATAGCCTGTGCAATGAAAACCTGGACCCCTACGAGTACAGCATGTTACCCGCCAATCCCAGAAATGAGGCAACCCCAATCAACAAATTGAATGGGCCACCCAACACTTCACGGAATCCGGTAACTTGAGCACCCTTCCGTGGGTCATCCTATACCCACTACGAGTGCGGCGAATAACCCGCCAATTCTAGAGTAAGGACCCCTCCGTCTCAATGCTATGAGATGCGGGAATGTTGCCCTCTAGAACCCGGCTATTCGAGCACTCCATCGCGGGGTAATCCTAGTACAGAAAAGAAAAGTATATATACAATGGCGACATCGACCTCAACCCGGTCGTGCCCCAATAAAAGAATATACAAACTGGCAGAAACGACAGTCCACATGTCGGACGCTCGCCCCACAATATAGAATATACAAATGAATCTAAACTATACAACTACCTTTGCACCATAGGCTATCCCACACGACAGTCCGAACATAGCCATCATAAATAACAACATCACAGCGGTATAAGCAAGTATGTGCAACCCCGTCTAAACGACATATAGAAAATAGACGACGTTTGAAAAACACATACACCACATCACAGCTATCAACGATGCAAAATTTCAAGTTTTGAAACTTTCCATGTCCCCCCAAAGCAAAGACAACACTAAGTGAAATCTGGGGAAAACAAACAAGACCAAAAACACCAATTTACAAAACCCAACACACAGAATGAAAATGGGGACCACAGTGAATAGTAAAAAAGGTGAGGCTGATTTTTTCAAGGATCTCTTCGGCCAAGTTTGCATGGAATTGCGTCGTTTTCATTCTGTATCATTCTCATGTCTAGAATAAGTCTCTGCACTTGTTTAAAAAACATTTCAGAGATCAAAATTTTTTCAGAACAGAGAGTGGGTTTTGAAATCGCAGTTTTTCGGTTTTGAAACTAATGCATCGTCTACTACTAGTTTCTAATGTTTGGGTGGCTCTGATACCATGTTGGGGTTCCTAGTGTCCTGGCCATCTATCGTGGCCGATTGTGGAACAAAAATTTTGGCGTTAAAAAAAACTTGGCGCTAGAAACAACTACCTAGAATCAAATCCAAACATGAAACTAGCAATCTGAAGGTGTCTAACTACTGTGATAGAGTGTTATACCGAACGAACCATGTCCTTCGGTCTTCCACCATCTCCCGTAGCTCCTTGAGGTCCTTTGGATCGAGGTTGGCCACCGGTCTTCCTCCGTCGTAGATGATCCACCCGAGAAATATAGCTCATGGCTCTAGCTCCACATAAAAGATCAACTGAAACAACTAGGGATTCTAGATGGCTAGTCTAGAATGCCTAGGATGTAGTGGAGTGTTCTAAGCGTATCTCTACCTTACCTCCTCTCTTGATTCTCAACACATGAGAGGGTAGATAGGAGGTTGAAGATGAAGGTGGAGGAAGCTCAAGAAATCTAGAGAGGGAGTGAAGCTAATGGTGAGGAGAATGCTAACTCAAAAATGAACCATGCAACCATTGCATCAACTTAGGAAAAAAAGAAATGAAGCATTGTTTTATAAAACACATATTTCCATTTTAATATTCAACCCATGCTTGAATAGTTTGCACAAATAAATTAATAATTCATTTGTGCATACTATGCAAGCATGGTTCTCACCATACTCCCCTCTCTCAATTATCCACCTCATTATCCATTTAAAATAAATGGTCAAATCCAAAATGAGGTGTCCACCTTCTAGAACATTTTCCGTATAAATACGGATTACATTCTACAGTATATACATACCTGTATTCGTACCGAAATACGAATACCCAAAGAGATAGAATAACACAAAGAACATAATACTAGAATGTACATATCGAAATACATATACGTAAATTATTAAATCAATGCCTGATTTAATAATCCGGCTCAATCCCGAGCTGGCTAGTATTATCAACTGTCCGATCGAAAGTCCGGGTACATAGTACAATCAATCGATCGGAACCCTGAATGTATCCAATACAGCCACTACATCTTTTCGCCAGAACCAGGGAAACCCTCTGTATGGGACTCTAAACACTCGTCAATACGCTGGCAGTGGGTTTAAGCACAAGCACTTCAGTGACACTAACTGTACGCAACGGCTACCCAGGTATTGAGCGAAAGGAAGGCCGATGAGAAAACTCATCTGAACCCCTACTGAGACTGTCCGTGACAATCTCCGTACAGTCCGGTCTGTTCCTCTAAGAGTATCGCATATCGGGTCGAGGGGTGGATAAAGTCAGACCCCTAATAACGTGATATTTCGTGTCGGTATGAAGCCCATCACCCACTGAGAAACTACTGATCCAAATCAGTAATTCTCGTCTTCCTCGGCCAAGGATTTCTGGTGATAGGCACTCATGCACAATTCGACATCAACCCCCAATACTGGGTGAGACGAATCCCCGACGATCCACTCACTGCCTCCTGTTGGGTTACGGCAACGTCCCGGCCATCAATCCGTGACCAAATGAGGAACAAAAAATTATAAAGCTTGGTGCTACCACAATCAATTACCCGGATCTATCCATATGTCACGACCCGAAATAGCACGTGACTGGCCCTTGAATCATATGAAGTCTATAGGACCCCATCTGATTCAAGTAAGCCAAAAGCCTTGAAATCTAAAACCATTTTGAAGAAATGTTTTTTTAAAATAAGCCGGATATGCATTTTAAAATCACAAGTCTTTTCTGAAAATTTCGGCAGAGTTTCCTTTGTAAATACAGGCCCCGAACGGGGTACAACATGATAAATGTATACATCAATGATAAAAGGCATCCCCAAGTGGGAGCTAGCTCTTCGTCAATCGACGGGCACAACCATGCAAGGAAAATAATATACAACGCCGAAGTGCGAGGATCAAAACTCAAAATGAACTCAAAACAGCATGAAATCCATAATAATACAACGCGCGACTCTAAGGTCGAAAGAATAAACATCACTGGTCTGCTAAGTCTGTAAAATATACATGTCTGGTTGATGGAGTTTTCTAGATACAACTGAATAAAATAAAGGTACAATAGTGGTCACGATGCGAGTGAACCCACCTACCAAAGCAAATCACCCGGAAAGGAAGCAGTGTGCCTACAAAGCCGTAAAGAAACCTGTACGGCAAACCTACAAGAAATTGTGGCACAACGGGGGTGAGTTGCCAACTCGTGAGTATAAAACATCACCGAGCCAGAAATTGTATGTATGACACAATCCTAGGTCAATACGATCAATAATATATATAACCTCAAATGATAAGTCTGAAACATGAAAAGGTGGCAAGGGTAAACATCAATACATAAGTGTAATCCCAGTGCTCGTGTCAGTGCCTCAGGTAGCAATATATCATATGTATGAGGTATGAATGTAATTTAATGAAATGAGTGAGACAACTGTTTTCTATTTTTAATGATATATCCGTATGTATATAAATCGAGTAACATCAATGAAATCAACAGAGAAATCCGTGTCAAGCATCGACACAAAAACATAAATCCCAATATCTCAATATCTCAGGCTCCGGCTACCCGGGCTGACCTGTATCATCAAATCTCAATATCTCAGTGTCTCAAATCTCAAATCTCAAAATCTCAAATCTCAAATCTCAAATCTCAATATCTCAGGCATCTACATCTGCGGGATCGGCCCGCGGGCTCCGGCAGAATGGATCAGCTTATATCCATCTCATGACTCCAGCCGGTATCCTCCGGATAACCGACGAGTCCAAATAATATCACCGGTAGGTAATGCTCCCCTGCCAGGCTCATCGAATACAACTCGAGCTTCTTTCCCCGAGCTACCATACCGGGCCCACCATGTAGCCGAGAAGGTTCATCCAACTCCTCGAATCGGGTCTCGAAATCCAACAGGAATCCTGAAAACTCATGGTGGACGACTCATACATCACGAGAAAACCGCACTTTTCATTTTAAAAAGAGAGAGAGAGAAATTTATATATATTCTTGTGGATTTCTCCCAAATCCAGGAAATCTCATGAAAATCCAAAATCCAAGAAAGAACAGTAATAAACAGTGAATATCGGTATAAAACTCCATAATACTGCATGAAATAGCAAGTAATAAATGCATGTCTAAACTAGCATATACAATCAAGTACGCTAATACCATATCGAAACTATTAGCTAACAAGCTATGTCAACAAGATAATATTCTCTAAAGTTTACGTGACATGGCAATCACCGATGACGATGTATGAGCCGGCAAGTAAGTGTATGTGGAACATACGCATCATCGGTAAGGATGCTGGTGTCCTGACAGCATGATTTCAATATTAACATATGAAAACACAATATAAGCATGCGATGCGATGCAAACAACAATAATATGCGGGAGCTGAATAATAACGCAACAATAAGGAATTACAATACTACACATGTGTCAAAACTGGTTTGCCATTTGAAATAATACGAATCGTGGTGTTTTGAAAATAAGGGCTACGGTGTTTTTAAGAAAAGATACGTCCTCTGAAATACATGTAGAATCCCTTATCCCGTCTTTAAAATACACACGATTCATTGGTTTTGAAATAGGTATGAGTCAAATCTAGTCTAACATCTACAAATAAACTACAGGACTGAGCTAACAGGCTAAACGAAAGGTAAGGAAACCGCCTAACATCTGAGTCGATGCATATATAATATATAATAGTCAGTGATCCCGCCTCAATAGTATCCCATACGATGCCCTAATATAATATGACATCCTCGAGTCAAGAGTGTGGATCTATCATCAATATATAGCTTGTACAGTAATCTGTCGTACGGCCTCCCAAATCTGGGTACGGGTCAAGTCACATTATCTCATTATTCGTCTGGTATCCTTTTTATCAATTATCATGATCCGAGGTACTGATCTACGTCTCGTACAATACTGATACCATCTATGTATATGCATGCGTGTGTACGAAAACACCACGTCAAAGGACCCGCTAAAACATCGTGCCGTATCTCAAAATACGATCCATGTCACATCACCGATCTCACGGCCTCAAGCCCAAACTCATCGACTCATCTCCAATCCCAAGTACTATCCTCATAATCCCGTATATGTATATGTATATATATATATACATAGTCTCATACCCATGTGTATATATATATATACATATCCCCATATACACACAGGTAATAAAGTAAATGTATGCAAGTGTATGTGTGCGTGTGTGGGTGTAACAACTACTCTAGGGTTTCGCAACTAACCCTAAACTAATCCATGAACATATCACCCTATCATGATAAACCATAATCGTATAACAACATATACTATGTATATATATATATATATATATATATATATACGTATTCGTATACATCACTACGAAACTGCGGGGGTGCTATACGCCATCCACCCGACTTCCCCCGTAAATATATATCTACTCACCTGATCATGCTTGCCGATGTCGATCCCGCCATCATCTTCTTCATCGTCTCAAATCATCGTGGGGGTACCTACATGTCACACGCATCGCATCGCATTAAAACCAAATCGAAACCAAAACGAAACACGGAACTCACATAGGTCAAAACCTATGGTCTACTCCCGCAAATCAACCCGATATCACTCGATATAGACGTGCAAACGTCACGTGATCGAGATAAAGCACAAATACAAAAATCCAGAATTTAAAATACGCAAAACCATAACTCGAATCAAAACAGCAACTTGAGAAAGTGGTCCCAGATTTTGATCAAGGTGAAAACAATGTGAGCAAACAACACTTGGGTGATATATAGGGTGTATGTGACCTACAGAAGACACCTGGACCCTACCCCTCACCAAGTGGCCGAGCCTCATCCCCTGAAATCTGAGTTCGACGGCCCTGGGTCCTCCAATGTGGTTCGTTCTCTCAGGGTGTCTTCCTAGGGTCAATTCTAAGCTCCTGGAGTTGTTTGCTAGTCTCGTAATCAACCCAGGTCATCCCAGATTTCCCTGCACACTCAAATACCTCACAAACCGACATGAAAAGTTCTGGTTTTCCATATTTTGGGTTTCAGTTGGGTTGGTCTGGGTTTCTATCAATTGGGAGGGGTTTAAGGTCACCACTAGGCCTCAATTCACAATCACAACTCAAATCAAACCCTAATTCCCAACTTGGAATATCAAAGTTCACTAAATTTCGCCAAAACGATATTAAACTTGAAAAGAGGCTAAAGCAATATAAACACTACACTATTTGTGAAGGGGTTACCTTATTTGGCACTCATGAATCCCCTACAGCGCCAAAATGCAAACTTTCTTGGTCCAAAGTATAGCTTGAGAGCTTGTGCACACACTTTGTAAAGTGGGGAGGGACTTTGGAGTTGTTTTTGATGAAGTTTTGGGGGTTTTTGTGGAGGAGGAAGAGAGGGGGCAGCAGCTGAGCTGAAATGGAGCTGAGGGGAGAGATGATGAGGGTGAAGGAATGAAGGAGGAATGTCCAAAGTTAAGGGTAACCCCTCTCACTCTCTCTCATGCCCATACCTCTTAGTTTAATGTTTTCTTTTTCTTTTCTTTTCTATTTTCTTATCTTTCCTTTGCAATAGGAAACCCAAAACAAATAACCATACACATAATAATCATGTAGGAAAAATGTAACAAGTGTGAAAATGATATGTGCACGTCATGTGCACAAAACACGCTTAAAGCCCGATTAGCGATTTTTAATCGCGATTAGCACTAAAATAGTGTCAAATAAATCATAAACTTTCATAATTTGCATAAATCACATAAAGCATCCTCTTTTTAGTAATTTCTATAATTTTCAAAAAAAATCTCCATTTATCGGTATTTAATTATACCGCACTAATAAAATATTCAATATTTTATTATTTAATTATAAAAATTCCTAAAAATAATATTTTATTTTTCTGAAATATTACACCATATGCCCTAGATAACAAAACATGCAAAAGAGTTAGAATGGTTATACCGAATATATCTGTGTCCTTCGGTCTTCAACCATCATCCCAAGCTCCTAGGGGCTTCCTTGATAAGGCTTGATCTCCGGTCTCCCTCCATCGAAGATGATCCACCCGAGAGTCTATGCAAGAGATCCAATCTCATATCCAAGGCAACTAGGGCACCTAGATCGCTACTCTAGATACCGTAGATGAAGTAGAGAGTGATGAAGGATTAATTTGTCTCAAGACACCCAAGGATTCTCAACTCATGAGAGGGTTTGGATGGTGCTATAGGAAGAAGAAGATGCCATGAGAATGACGTGTTTAGAGAAACTCAAGAGAGAGAAAAAGAAATGAATAATGGCTTGCGTTTTGTGTGTTGTGAGTGTTGATAAGAAATAATGGAGCCATCACAATAAATATGTCAAGTCTCCAAAATATCTAGAGTCAACAAAAATATCTTAAGTGAACAAACAATCTCACAACAAACAAAAACCCTAAACATTCTAGAATAGTAACCACAGGTCACTAATTAGCCATGCCACAAAAATGCAATAAACAGCTCATCCTACACCTCAATAACCTTTTAGTCCAAAAAGGTCTAAACCATGATGAAGTGTAATCTTCTAAAAGTAATCTTGTAATAAATTACAAGAATACCCCTCAACCGTATATACATACCCGCATCCGTATTCCGAAGAATACGAATACAAAGAGACGAAAATAAACTAACAAATATAATACTAGGATCCGGCTTAAACCAAAGCCCACTAGTATTATCTGTCCGAACATCATGCGTGCACAAGTACACGTATGTGATCGAACCCTGCCATAAAACCATACGGCCTATACATCGTTTCGCCCGAAGCAGGGAAACCCTCTGTGTGGGACTCTAAAGACTCATCAATACGCTGGCAGTGGGTTCAACTACAAGCACGTCAGTGGCACTAGTTGTACGTAACGGCTGCCCAGGTATTGAGCGAAAGGGAGGCCGACGAGCAAACTCATCTTGAAACTCCTACTGAGCCTGACAGTGACAATATCTGTACAATCCGGTCCGTTCGTCTATGAGTATCGCATATCGAGTCTAGGGGGGTAGATAAAGTCAGACCCCTAATAACGCAATATTTAGTGTCGGTATGAAGCCCATCACCACCTGAGAAACTACCGATCCTAGATCAGTAATTCTCGACTACCATGGACAAGGATTTCTGGTGATGGCCACCCGTGCACTCCGCGACGTCAACCCCCAATACCGGGAGAAACGAATCCCCTGACGATCTGCTCACTGCCTCCATGTGGCTCGGGACTGTACCCAACTAAAACCTGTTTGCACGACTCCTTGGAGCTGTGGTAGGGTAGTAATCAAAGCACAGTGGTAACTCACACGAGACAAATGACGATCTCAGGTCGATAGACTAACCTGTACACATGTCACCACGGAACTACTATCTGACAATAGGTATAATACCAACTAGCATGTTCGCGGCGAGTCCGTCCGGTGTACTCATAACCCAATGAGCAACTGTATACATCTTAGGTGAACAAACAAACACCAATGGCTTGTGAGACCGGCCACTGCCCCTCATCAGGGTCTCGATCAATATACACTAGTATACTCTTGGAGTATCGATGCCCAGTCTCGAAACTCCCACGACTAGGGACATTTTAAGGATGTGCTTATAGACTACCCAACTCCCACGTATATGATCGACATCATACTGCTGGCAGTCAAGTATGAATCTTAAGGGCTCTATCAACATGTAATAGTGATCTGTAATGTCACCTGAAGCATGTACACGATGATAAAGACAAACCAGATAGCATACTATCATCTCGAATAAGACTGTTCTACCGGTATAGGTCCTCCCTCAGTCATTGCAATCACGTGCCTGCGATCCAATAATTGACTTGAGGGCACTATAGCCTGTTAGTTATGTTTATGCCCTAGAGGCCATTATTGTACACATGTTGTATATTATAGTGGATGCGTGGATATATATATAGAGGACTTTCTTACTCGATATAATAGTATGCTATCTGGTTTCACTTTGTCTTAACATGTTGACATGTATTGAGTTAATGTGTTGCTCTCACATGTTGATAAAGCCCTTAGGATATGTACTTGACTACTAGGAATATGATGCAGATCATACTAGTGGGGCCAGGGTAGTCTACGAGTACATCCTATAATCGTTCCTAGTCGAGGGTGTATCGAGACAGGGCATCGATACTCCATAGTAGACTAGCGTATACGCATCTTGACCCATATGATGGGCGATGGATGATCCCACATTCATTGGTGTTTGACATCAAAGATGGTGTACGGGTGCTCAGTGGAGACTGGGTACACTGAACGGACTCGCCGAGAACTCCTAGATGGTATCAAAGCTATCGTCAGATAGCAGTTCTCTGGTGACACTGGTACAGGTTAGTCTGTAGACCTGAGATCGTCATAAAGTCTTGTATGATTCCTACTGTGCTTTGATTTCCACTTTACCATGTTCATGAGAACGTGCAAAATGGTGGCTTTTGGGTACAGTCCCGAATCACATGGAGGCAATGAGCGATAGGAGGGATTTCGTCTCTCCCGGTATTGGGGGTTGATGTTGCGCTGTGTTCGATCGGCTATAACTGGAAGTCCTTGACCAGGGCCGATATGGAGATCTACTGGTAAGTGTTATCAGTAGTTTCTCGACCCATTATGAGCCTCACATCGACACGACTTATCGGTTACTGGGGTCTGACGTTTACCACCCCTAGACTGGATATGCGACATATCAAACGAAGAGACCGGACTGTACGGTAGTGTTACTGATTGGATTCACAGGAGTGTATGCCGGCTTTCTTGTTGATCTTTTGATCGCTCAATACCCGGGTGGTTGTTATGTTTAGTTGACCGCTTGCAACTTGTGGGTGTTTGATATGATCATCACCTACTGTCGGCGTATTGACGAGTCTTTAGAGTCCTACACAAAGGTTTCCTGGCTCAGGCGAAACGGAGTAGGAGCACATATGTGATATGTGCGGGACCGAGAATAATACGTGTATGTGATACCGTATTCTATTCTCGCGATATGTGATATCGGCCGGGTATATGTGATATAGCCGGGTTATCGGATCAAGTGTTGAATCGATAAATTGATACATATTATATTAGTCGGTTATATGTAATATAGCCGGATTATTAAATCAAGAATTGATTTAATAATTTAATGTATAATTATATATGTGATATATTACATTACATTAACTAATATATGCCCACTTAAGCATTTCATTTTCTCACTTTGGATACTTTTAACATATATGTGATATATGTTTATTGTATTCTTCTTTTGTTACTATATTATATATGTGTGATATGTATAATTGTAACATGCTAGGTTACACATGCAACAAGAGTATATGAGACTTAGACCATGCTAGGGTTAGTGTTAGGGTTTATATTTATCATTAAGTAATTCACATATTGTGGATTTTGTCATGGTTGATATTTGGTGAAAGCTTGTAGAAGCTTGTAGGCTTCTTTTGACTTTGTCCACTCTTTTTGTCTAGCTTAAGATATTTTTTGACCTAACTTTTAACCCTAGCTCATGGTTAAGTCCCTACACGGGTTACGCATGACATTCTTAACCCATGGTTGCATTTCTAACCTCATCACAATAATTCTTTTATCACTTCAACTTCTTCTTCCTCCAAAAAAAACTTGCTAGCTTTTTCTTTGTGATAAAAGATAGTGAGAAAAAGAAAACTAAAGAGAGCAATATTCCTACTTCATCATCCTCTTCTATACTAGCCATATAGATTAGTGAGTTAGCTTCACTAATCCCTAATTAGTGAAGGAATAGCTTGGGTTTGTGTCTCCTCAAAGTAGATCATCTTGGATTGTGAAGATTTCAAGCAAACATGGATCATTCGCCTCATGGAGCCTCACTAGAGTCCGAGAGCTTGATGATCGCAGTGAAGGGACCAAAACTTGGAGCTTATGAAGCGAAGGAACGGACTATAAAGGTTGTAATCCCCATCACTTAGAAGTAAAGTTGTTTGCTTTAAGTTTCTGTATGATTCTTTAGTTAACAATCTAAGGTTAGGGTTAGATAGAACGGCAAAAAATTGAAATTGGCATGGACGATGCCATCCGAAACCTTGCTGCCGTGCTAGACAACCCTACATAGCCAACAATCTCCTACTTGCACTTAAGGCTAATTATTGCGGTGTCGCATACTCACAACCTGTGTAATACCGAACACCCAATTTCTCTACTAGTCAGTTTCACAAAGCTCGTTTGTAAAACTATTGTGTTCGAGAAATAGCCTTATTGAGTGAATCCGCTCCAATGTTTCCTTTCTATGTCTTTCTTTATCTCAAGTTCGTCGAGAAAGCCATATCCCGAAATGAGCAATACATGTCTTAGAATATGTCTGGATATCTGATGGGACCCAGTTCACAAATGAACTCCAAATCCAGCAAACTTCTTAGACTGTATAGTCCACTGAATTTAATCAGAATCCTGCACCATGCCTTCCTCAGTATCCGCTTGGACCACCTATCCAAACTATTGCCCCTCAAAAGAGGGAAAACTAAAACTCTGACAGTCGCTCTGTCATCCAGGTCATCTTGGAAGCCTGGAATGATAACCGTCTCTCGAAGGAGGCTGTTGTTACCATATCACATGAACATCTACTTATGTTCATAACTGCTTCCCAACGTTTCTCCAGGATTGGATTAATATAAACTTATTGCAGCTAGTGCAAAAACAACATTTGGTGTGGTACTTGACATCTCATGATTGACTCAATTGCCTAAGCAAGTGATATGCCAATCATGCACATCCCTCTCCCCTTTAGTTAAGACACCTTTAGAGAGGGTGACTTCATCACCTGCAGGTACACCACCATGCCAGGAGTTGTCCATTCTAAAATACCTTTAGAATACTGTCTAAGTACCCAGATTGGAAAACTATCCAGATCTAGATCTAAAACCATAGATCCAGCTACCAGAATGCCTGATATATTATCCATATCCAATGTGGAGAAACCACTGTGTGACAACCACAGTAAAACCAATCGTAGTATAGGAATTTCACTTCCTATAAAGTGCATGTCATCCAAATATCAGGATATCACACCCTACTACCTTGTTAACAGATCCATCTCCTATTCTGATGAAGTCAAAGTGTATGACTATCACATCAAAAATAGATGATCTATCTCCGCTATACTTGCTTTAGTATATAAATAGACACAAGCTACTTGTCCATTATGCTTCTGCTTCTCCCACTGACTACAATAACCCTCTGGCAGAGTCATATATACGTGCACTTCTAAAGCTAGTTTAGAACGACGCTATGCTCATCCTCCTGCCGGGTCTTATAGTTTAGAACAGCAGTAATGGCAAGTCTGGATAAACAAGAACCTGTCTGTCACCGTTTCTGAGAAGACCGAAGTACCTCTCGGATGCCTGAGGTTACCCACCGTATCTTCGGAGTGGCTAATGGAATGTCAAACCCCGATTGAATCTTTAGGTTCTATTAAATTTTTCAGTAATCATTTGTGGTTCTGGAATCACTTCAAGTTCTACCATACTGTAACATTTTGGAAAATTATAAATATTTATTTATAATTTTAAATATAAAAATAATGAATTTAATAAGTTTACAAAAATGATATCTCTTATGAATTTGGGTATCGGAATCATATCCGAAAAATGTAATTATTTTGATAAATATGAATAAAGTGGGTGATATCATGAAAATGATATTTTTATTGTTTTAACATGATATTGTATTTTACATTAAGATATTGATAATTAAGTTTTATGATAAGTATTTTATTTTTAAACATGGATGTAGGTTTTACATAAAAGGGTTTCTTTTGTTTTAAGTCGTTTGTTAATAGTTGGGATATTATAACCTAGGCTAAAACCCTCACCCTCAACATACCTCACCTATGCTTAACACTCTCCACCTCCTCCTTCACAATTCTCCACCTCCTCCTTCCATCATACCACCTCCATCTCACCCCTCCACCTCATGCATTCTCTACACACAAATCTTAATACCTGCACCCTATCTTATCACAATACCTATGGAATTCTTTTAGTTATCTCAACTGAACAACACACTTCTTCAGCCCAAACTAAAAATAATTCTAAGTATTCATCATATCCAAAGAATGAAACCTTAACCCTCTCCTCAAAATTGTGCACAACATTAAGCTTGATCCAATACAAACCCTTGATGATTCCACAAGCCCTTCAAGAGCTGGAATCCCTTGTGCATCATCTCAATAGGTATATTTTCTTCTCTCATTACTTAAATCAATTATGTTCAATATCAGTTTATATATGCAGTATAGGAAAACTTTTAGTTTTGTGATATTTAGCCTACAGATATGGAATCTGGAACCACTAGGTGTAACCACTAGAAAATCTAGATGTAAGACCATGTCACGCACCCCACGTGTTCGCGGGGAGGCGGAATATATGAAAAACAATTATCAAAGCTTCGTAACACAGACTTGAGCACACGGATCGTGTCTAAACCATTACTAGAAAACTACGAGAGGTTTAACTACTCTAATTCGAAGTTATACCTCACGTTACTTGTCCTTCGGGTCTTCATCGCTGTCCTCCACACCTCGTCGGCTCTATGGAACATGGGTACCTCAACAGCCTCCTCGAGTCAAAGACGATCCACCCGACAGTCTATAGTTCGAGCTCCTATCTCGAATCTGAGATAACTACGGCTTCTATCTTGCTAGTCTAGAAGTCCTAGAGGGTGTAGAGTATTTAGATGGATTAATTAGTCACTTAAACCCTAGGATTCTCAACTCATGAGTGCTTTTAGGGTTTGAGTAAGAAGATGAAAACTTGAGAAGAGAGAAAGCTTTTGTGATTATCAAATGAATAATTACTCATGATAGAATATCATGAATCATACAAATATCTCTTGATAAATATCTAGAAATATCTTGTAAGCTTCATTTAATCCTAATTGTGAATCACCTCATGAGTCATGGTTCATTTAATGAAAACCTACACCTCATCTCTCCACCTCATTTGTGTTTAATCCAAAAGAAATAAATACAAATGAGTCACCTTCTACTGGAAGCTTCCCGACAAATTACGAGACTGCCCTTCCCATCCGTATTTTCGAAAAACATGGATAATCTTTGACTGAATAAATCCATCTATATAATACTAGAATCTGGCTTAAACCAAAGCCCGCTAGTATTATCTGCCCGATCATAGTAGGTGCACAAGTGTACGTAAGTGATCGCAGCCCTGCCGTAAAACCATATGGCCTTTACACCTTTTGCCCGGTGGAGGGAAACTCTCTGTGTGGGACTCTAAAAACTCGACACTACGCTGGCAATGGGTTTAACCACAGGCCGCAAGCGGTACTAGCTGTACGTAACAGTCCCCATGTAGATGTCGATAACAAGGACGATGAGGAAACCCATCCGAACTCCTACTGAGCCTGATGTGACAATCTCCGTACAGTCCGGTCTGTTCGTCTAGGACTATTGCATATCGGGCCTAGGGGGCGGTAAACGTCAGACCCCTAATAGCGTTATAAGTCGTGTCGGAGTGAAGCCCATTACACCTTGAGAAACTACTGGAACCTACCAGTAAATCTCGCTTGCCCTGGCCTGGGACTTTGCGTAATGGCTCTCCATACACGACACGATATCAACCCCCAATACCGGGAGAGACGAATCCTATCTAACCGCCACTGCCTCCAAGTGCTTCGGGACTGCACCCAACTACTACCTGTTTGCAAGACTCCTTTGAGCTGTGGTAGGGTAGTAATCTAAGTAAAGTGGGAACACACCCGAGGCGAAGTAGCAGTGTCAAGTCGACGGACTAAGCTGTGCTCATGTCACCTGGGAACTGCTATCTGACGATAGGTATAGTACCAACCTGCAGTTCCCGGCGAGTCTTGTCCGGTGTACCCGTAACCTAACGAGCACCTGCATACTATCTCCAGTACGACGTACTAATGGCTGTGGGACAGACCATCTCCCCATGCTGGGATGAGAAGCGTATACACCAGTCTACTCCGGAGTATTGATGCCCCGTCTTGATAATCCTACGACCAGGGACCTGTATAGGGTGTTTCTTATAGACTACCCAGCCCCCAATAGTGTGACTGCCATCACAACATTGGTAATCAAGCAAAGATCCTAAGGGCTCTACTAATATGTATAAGTGATATGTTAAAAGAAACACATGCACATATTAAAGTAGAAACAAACCAAGTAACATACTACCATTTTTAGCAAGACTGTTAATACAACTGTGAATATCCCAAGCTTCCATTAAGTAATATACAAACTAGTATGATACAGTAATGGCCTCTAGGGCATAAACACTTACAATCTCTAACTTGCACTAGGGCCATGTACTGGCATATCGCAGACCTATCATCTCGAATAGCCTCTCGAACTACGTCTGAGGAATGGCCTTAGTGAATGGATCAGCATTGTTATTCTCTGTATCTACTCTCTTCACCTCGATCTCCCGGCGATCTACGATCTCCCTGATCAGGTTATACCGCCTTAAGATGTGTCTGGACTTCTGATGGGACCTGGGTTCCTTCGCTAAAGCTATAGCGCCATTGTTGTCGCAATATAGAGGTATTGGATCAACACTGGTAGGAACCACCTGAAGTTCCGTAAGGAACTTCTTCATCCAGACAGCTTCTTTTGAGGCATCACAAGCAGCTATGTACTTCGCTTCCATCGTTGAGTCAGCAACGGTGTCCTTCTTGGAACTCTTCCAATAGACCGCCCCTCCATTGAGGGTAAAGACATAATCCGACATGGACTTAGAGTCATCCTTGTCACTCTAGAAGCTGGAGTCAGCAAAGACCTCGATCTGGAGGTCTTTTCCGCCATACACCAAGAACATCTCCTTAGTCCTCCTCAGGTACTTGAGAATGATCTTTACTGCTATCCAGTGCTTCTCCCTGGGTTTGCTTGATACCGGTTTACAACGCTCAATGCGTATGCTACATCTGGTCTAGTACATAACATCGCATACATTATAGAGCCTACCGCAGAAGCGTAGGGTATAATCGACATGCTATCCTTTTCCAAATCAGTCTTGGGAGACATCTCTTTGGAGAGGGTGATTCCGTGACAAGCCGGTAGGTTACCGCGCTTAGAATCTTCCATACTGAATGTTTTCAATAAGGTGTCTATATACCTAGACTGCGAAAGTCCCAACATCCTCTTTGATCTATCACGATAGATCTGGATCCCCAGAATGTAGGTGGCATCACCCAGGTCCTTCATGGAGAACTTTTGTGACAAGAATCCTTTGACTGATTGTAGCATAAGAATATCATTTCCTATTAAGAGAATGTCATCCACGTACAAGATAAGGAATACTACAGCTCTCCCTACAATTGTACTGTATATGCATGGTTCATCTGGATTCTTTATAAAGTCAAATTCTTTAACAGTATCATCAAAACAGATGTTCCAACTCCGCGATGCTTGTTTTAGTCCATAAATGGACTTAAGCAACTTGCACACTTTACCGCTGCTCCCACTCTGAATGAATCCCTCTGGCTGATCCATATAGACGCATTCTTCTAAATTACCATTTAGAAAAGCCGTCTTTACATCCATCTGCCAGATCTCATAATCGTGGAAGGCAGCAATGGCAAGAAAGACCCGAATGGATTTGAGAATATCCACTGGAGAAAAAGTTTCGTCATATTCCAAACCAGGTCTTTGACGAAAACCCTTTGCAACAAGTCTAGCCTTATAGGTTTCAACATGTCCATCTACACCAATCTTCTTTCTGAAGATCCATTTGCATCCTACGGGTTTTACCCTAGCTGGAGCAATGTCCAAAGTCCATACTTTGTTAGTGTACAAGGACTCCATTTCGGTCCGCATTGCATCCAGCCATTTTACTTAGTCGCTGCTCTGAATGGCTTGCTGGAAGCTAGTAGGGTCATCATTATCAATGATGCAATCTTCTCGATCCCCGTCTATGAGAAAATCGTAGTATCTCTCGGGCAGATGAGACTGCCTACTACTTCTGCGGATAGGCGCTGGGATGTCCCTTTCTTCTGAACCTTCTTGTTTTACTAAACTTTCAGTAACAGCTTGTGGTTCTGGAATTTCTTCCAGTTCTATTGCGCTCCCACTCTTCTAATTTTCTAAAAATTCAGCTTCCAAGAAGTGGGCATGACGAGAAACAAAAACCTTTTGTTCCTCTGCGTAATAGAAATAATACCCCTTGGAGTTCTTTGGATATCCCACAAACTTACACTGTACTCAGCGTGCCTTGAGCTTGTCCGGATGCTGCTTTTTTTACAAAACCTGGACATCCCCATGTCTTCAGGTACTAAAGATAGGGTTTCTTCCCACTCCACATCTGATATGGTGTGGTAGGCACAGTCTTAGTTGGAACCTTGTTCAAAAGATATGCAGCTGATTCTAGTGCATAACCCCAGAAAGATCACGGTAACTCAGCCTTACTCATCATGGAACGAACCATATCCAATAGGGTTCGATTCCGCCTTTCCGATACACCGTTGTGTTATGGTGTGCATGGAGGAGTAAGCTGAGAGAGAATTCCATTCTCTTTTAAGTAACCCAAGAACTCAGCACTTAAGTATTCACCACCTCGATCAGATCTCAGTGTCTTGATACTTTTGCCTGTTTGGTTTTCCACTTCATTCTTGTATTCCCGGAATTTCTCAAAGGTCTCGAATTTATGCTTCATCAAGAAGATATGTCCATACCTAGAGAAATCATCCGTAAAAGTAATGAAGTTGGAATAACCACCTCGTGCATGTGTAGACATTGGACCACACACATTGCTGTGTATGAGTCCCAAGAGCTCGCCCGCTTTTACTCCGTGTCCAGTAAACAGAGTCTTTGTCATCTTTCCCATGAGACAAGATTCACAAGTAGCATAAGATTGATATTCGAACAGATTCAAATATCCTTCTCTATGTAACTTAGTCAACCGTGTTTCATTGATGTGACCTAGTCCACAATGCCATAAGAAAGCCTGATTTATTTCCGGAGAGTTTCTTTTAAGTGTGTTCTGGACATTGAAAACCTGAGCTTGATTCAATACGTATATACCGTCATCTAATGTACCGGACCCAATCAGAACTTGATTTAGGTGGATGTGAACCACATCGCTTACGAATTTAAAATCATATCCCTCTCTCGAAAGTGAGGACACTGATATGATATTACAAGTCAAACTAGGTACATACAAACAGTTACGTAGAATCAATATCTTCCCACTTGTCAAACCTAGGCGATATTCTCCCACGGATTCAGCGTCCACGCTCATTCCGTTCGCAACTCTTAGAGACAAATCGCCTACCCAGATAACTCTACGGTTTCTCAAAGCATGTAATGAATTACAGATATGAGATCCTGCTCCGGTATCTAGTACCCACGAGTAGAGTTAATTGACAAACAGTTCTCAATTACAAACAAACTCGAGGCCGAAGCCACAACATGCTTCGAATCCTGGCTACTAGCTTCTAAAGCCCTGCAATCCTTCTGCCAATGCCCATTCCCATAACAATAGGAACATCCCTCCTTACCTACACCAAGTCCCGAAACTTTTTCTCTTCCCTTTCCTTCTACTTCACTGACACCACATATCGGTTTTGTGAAGGTCTTTTTCTTTTCACCCTTTGCTTTCGCCCTGGATGTAGAAGAAGAAGGTCCCTCATTAAGCAGAGCGGGAGTCTCCCTGGTTTCTTTCAAGGTGTAAGTAGAGGGTGGGGACTGTGGAAATAAGTCAGCATATGACCTGTTTCCCAACGTACTCTCCAGGTCCGTGAGCTTATCAATATAGCTAGTCATCGTAAAGACGTCGTCCCCTACTGATGACCCGATATCCAACCTCGCTTGAAGCAATTCGTTCGAGGTCTCATATCTTGCGATACGAGATTTCTCTCCATATAAATCTTTGTTATGGAGGAAGATGGAAATTAAGTCCATCTTCTCGTGATGCTTCTGATATACACCATCAACTGAAGCCAACACGAGGCATTTGGCTTTCGCACTATCCTTTTTCCTAGCCTGACGGATATCCATATCCGTGACTGTGGAAACTGGACCTGGGATGGCGAGGGCTTGAGTAGTAATAGGGTGGTCCAGCTTGTCATAGGCAATGGACATCTGGACAGACCTTTGCTAGTCATAAAAGTCAGATTCAGTCAACTTGTTATCTAGATGTAACCTAGTCATGGTCACATGGTCGCTGTAATTAAAAGAGAGAGAGAAGAAAAACACTTTAGCATGATACTCTTGCAAGTTTAGATCGGTTTTTAGTTTATCTAAACTGGATGGCTCCCACTGTTTCTCGAATCCTTCCTCAAACCATAAAAGAAGAGTTAGTCAGGACTTATCTCGCCGTACAATACTTGCTTAACCGTTCAGCCAGGCTAGTGTTGGTACTTCGAGGGAGTTTTTATGATGCTTTCGCGAAGTTCCTTAATTAAATAACCTCTTTTCCATGGAGGCGTAGCCCCGCTAACACTGTTTTAGACATCTACTTGGTTTATAGCATTGATCGTTAAGTGACGAATCTCCTGATGAGTAGCGGATATTCACAGTAGGATCGAGATCCAAATATCATCGTGTGATAATGTTGAAGGAATCCTACCAACATAATCAAACTCCAAATGGTATGCTATACAAGAAAGTTTCAGTTTTTTTAGAAACTCCCGATGTGGATTTTTGCCCCATGCTCTTATGACCTTGATGAAGGCCAACAAATCATAAGTGACATGTTAAATTCTGCCCATCATTATCCCTGTTAATTTGAACCCACCCGTACATACCTGTTGGTGAAGGCCAACAAGGTAATACGACTGTCCCAAACCAACGCATCTATCTATGCTACATATAAATACCCCAGCAGCTACCAAACACTATGCCTTGACGAAGGCCAACAAACATAGCTTGAATACTACTGACCATCCATATGAAATGAAGGAGGGCTACGACTGATTTTGGCGAAACCGTGAATATAGTGAACTTGATATAACCGAAGGAACCTGATAGCTTTTTAAAAGGAGTGGTTAAAGCTCCGCAATTAAAAATTCTGCTCTTTTAAAATAACCGAATGGTTTCTTTTAAATTTGTTCCAACGATTCAGCTTTGGTTTATTTTCTTTGCATTAAAATAATGTCCCATCATTTATCCTATCATTACAGAAAACAACGAAAATACAACGTCCGCTTATGCCATCCGCATTCGCCACTGGGTCCCGTCATTCACCCGTTAGGTTACTTAACTAACGACGGAGAGGGGGCTGGGCTAGCGCGGATGCAAAACATAAGCAACGCCTACTATATATCTTATATAGATATTGTACATTCGTCAGACGCAATAATAGGCATTCCAGATCACAGATGAATATATTGGATATACTAGGAATCCACGTTTCGTTTGAGCCCGCAAGAAAAGACGAATTACACGGTCGTGATGAATAGCCAAAACCCCACCCTAGACCCCTATGGATACGGCAAACTACCCGCCAAGTGCCCGAAGTGAAGCGGTCTCCCTCAACGATGTGAGTAGGCTACTAAGCACTTCAAAGTACCCGGTAATTTGTGCACCCCACCTTGCGTCTATCCTAGGAGCAGAAAACAGTAAATGAAATAATACAACAGTAGCTACAACCTCAACCTGGATGTGCCCCGCAAAAGAATATTACAACATATTACAATTTACATCGAATGAAAGATAAAAACTCTCATCTCAAATCCCAGGCTATACATCCACGACAATCCAACAAGTTCATATTCACAAACCAAGTAACCATTACAGAAATGTGCAACCACCAACTAACCGACATACTAGCAATTAGGGGAGGTTTACGAACACATTAAAAACACAATTAGCAAATAACTTAGAATTTCGATCGACAACCTTTTTCCGTGTCTACCCCAAATGCAAGCCAGCACTGAAATCACCTGGGCAGAAACAAAATATACAGGAAAATATAACACCCAAAAATAAGAGTTACTGTGTAAATACGAGTCAACTAGGAGTTGACTCGGCCGCGGATCCGCGGCGGATTGCACTAATCCGCCGCGCTTCCGCAGTAGTCTCACCGAGTTGGGATCTCGTATTTCTCCAGTATTCTTAGAATTCCCTGCTGTGAATTTTCATAAATCTCAAATAATTTTTTTCGACAAGTTTAAAATCGACAGAAACTTTAGGGAAGCGGGGTTATGTTTTCGTGTTTTTCCGATGATCGAAGTTCTAATTAGTTGCTAACAAGCTAGTAAAGGTTTAGTAGGCTCTGATACCACTGTAAGTCCATGTCACGCACCCCATGTGTTCGCGGGGAGGCGGAATATATGAAAAACAATTATCAAAGTTTCGTAACACGGACTTGAGCACACGGATCATGTCTAAACCATTACTAGCAAACTACGAGAGGTTTAACTACTCTAATTCGAAGTTATACCTCATGTTAATTGTCCTTCAGGTCTTCATCACTGTCCTCCACACCTCGTCGGCTCTATGGAACATGGTTACCTCAACGACCTCCTCGAGTCAAAGACGATCCACCCGAGAGTCTATAGTCCGAGCTCCTATCTCGAATCTGAGATAACTACGGCTTCTAACTTGCTAGTCTAGAAGACCTAGTGGGTGTAGAGTATTTAGATGGATTAATTAGTCACTTAAAACCTAGGATTCTCAACTCATGAGAGCTTTTAGGATTAGAGGAAGAAGATGAAAACTTGAGGAGAGAGAAAGCTTTTGTGATTATCAAATGAATAATTACTCATGATAGAATATCATGAACCATACAAATATCTCTTGATAAATATCTAGAAATATCTTGTAAGCTTCATTTAATCCTAATTGTGAATCACCTCATGAGTCATGGTTCATTTAATGAAAATCTACACCTCATCTCTCCACCTCATTTATCTTTAATCCAAAAGAAATAAATACATATGAGTCACCTTCTTCTAGAAGCTTCCTGACAAATTAAGAGACTGCCCCTCCCATTCGTATTTCCGAAAAACACGGATAATCTTTGACTGAATAAATCCATCTGTATAATACTAGAATCTGGCTTAAACCAAAGCCCTCTAGTATTATCTGCCCGATCATAGTACGTGCACAAGTGTACGTAAGTGATTGCGGCCCTGCCGTAAAACCATACGGCTTCTACACCTTTTGCCCAGTGCAGGGAAACTCTTTGTGTGGGACTCTAAAAACTCGACACTACGCTGGCAGTGGGTTTAACCACAGGCCGTAAGCGGTACTAGCTGTACGTAACGGTCCCTAGGTAGATGTCGATAAGAAGGACGATGAGGAAACCCATCCGAACTCTTACTGAGCCTGATGTGACAATCTCCGTACATTCCGGTCTTTTCGTCTAGGACTATCGCATATCGGGCCTATGGGACGGTAAACGTCAGACCCCTAATAGCGGTATAAGTCGTGTCGGAGTGAAGCCCATTACACCTTGAGAAACTACTGGAACCTACCAGTAAATCTCGCTTGCCCTGGCCAGGGACTTTGCGTAATGGCTCTCCATACACGGCGCGATATCAACCCCCAATACCGAGAGAAACAAATCCTGTCTAATCGCCACTGCCTCCAAGAGCTTCGGGACTTCACCCAACTACTACCTGTTTGCACGAATCCTTTGAGCCGTGGTAGGGTACTAATCTAAGTACAGTGGGAACACACCCGAGGCGAAGTAGCAGTGTCAAGTCAACGGACTAAGTTGTACTCATGTCACCTGGGAACTGCTATCTGACAATAGGTATAGTACCAACCTTCAGTTCCCGGCGAGTCCTGTCCGGTGTACCCGTAACCTAACGAGCACCTGCATACTATCTCCAGTACGACGTACTGATGGCTGTAGGACAGACCATCTCCCCATGCTGGGATGAGAAGCGTATACACCAGTCTACTCCGGAGTATCGATGCCCCGTCTCGATAATCCTACGACCAGGGACCTGAATAGGACGTTGCTTATAGACTACCCAGCCCCCACTAGTGTGACTGCCATCACAACGCTGGTAATCAAGCAAAGATCCTAAGGGCTCTACTAATACGTATAAGCGATATGTTAAAAGAAACACATGCACATATTAAGGTAGAAACAAACCAAGTAGCATACTACCATTTTTAGCAAGACTGATAATACAACTGTGAATATCCCAAGCTTCCATTAAGTAATATACAAACTAGTATGATACAATAATGGGCTCTAGGGAATAAACACTAACAATCTCCCACTTGCACTAGGGTCATGTACTGGCATATCACAGACCTATCATCTCGAATAGCCTCTCAAACTGTGTCTGAGGAATGGCCTTAGTGAATGGATCAACAGTGTTATTCTCTATATCTACTCTCTTCACCTCGATCTCCCGGCGATCTACGATCTTCCTGATAAGGTGATACCGCCTTAAGATGTGTCTGGACTTCTGATGGGACCTGGGTTCTTTCGCTAAATCTATAGCGCCGTTGTTGTAGCAATACAGATGTATTGGATCAACACTGGTAGGAACCACCTGATGTTCCGTGAGGAACTTCTTCATCCAGACTGCTTCTTTTGCGGCATCGCAAGCAGCTATGTACTCCGCTTCCATCGTTGAGTCAGCAACGGTGTCCTTCTTGGAACTCTTCCAACAGACCGCCCCTCTATTGAGGGTAAAGAAATAACCCGACATGGACTTGGAGTCATATTAAAGTAGAAACAAACTAAGTGGCATACTACCATTTTTAGCAAGACTGTTAATACAACTGTGAATATCCCAAGCTTCTATTAAGTAATATACAAACTAGTATGATACAGTAATGGCCTCTAGGGTATAAACACTAACACTAGCAACATCATAAGTATCATAAGACCCCTAGGAGACTTCACCTAAAGCCCGAGCCCCTAACTCCATGTGTGACCCGATGACATTCCATGAAATTCCGAGCTCGCCGGCCCCCATAGGGTTTTTGATGTTGATTTTTCTTCTGTAGCTCTATTAGGGTATGTCATAAGCTATGGTATTGTTTGATTTTTCCCAATATTCATATAGAGAAATCTGGGAATGTTTAGTTGGGTTTTATTAAAGTTTCCGACATTTCGATATGATTTTCCGTATTTCAGTACTGCAACTGAAACGTTGACGTTCATACGTTAAGTTCAGAGGCATTTGATCATCTTTGTGGTAAGTGAGCTGTAGGTTCTAACCTACGGGTGCTTAGCTCGTTGTTTTGGTTTTCAATATGATATTTAAATCGTTGTGATTTTAAATACGATTTTAGGTACGATTTCGAGGATTTCCGAGACGGGGTTAGCGGATATAGCAGCATGGATTTTAGCGAACTCAACACGTTGATGAGTAGATTTGCATCTACGGGAAAGTCGGGTGGATGGTGTATAGCACCCCCGCAACCTTATAATAGCATTATGATATATAGTAGTTTTAGTAAATGTTTAATAAATCGATATTAGAATTAAATTGCATAAAGCATGATACTCATTTTTATATAGTTACGGATGGTTTGGTAAATTGGTATGAAGGATCATGCCGTACTAGAGATGATCTAGATATAGTGATACGGTGAGGTATTATACGAGAAATTATACATATTGGAAATGATGAGATTTGTATGCCAAATAACGGCCAAGTTTTCCTTTACACTCGTAGAATTAGATTATTTTCCGTTTTTAGAACGTAATACTTGTGTGAGCTATACTCTTTTAAAACTAACGCTTCGTTTCCTTTTTTAATGTTAAAAGACAAGGATGCGGTGCCAATTTCTAAAACGAATATCCATTTTTAATCCAAAGCAGTTTCCCAATTTCAAAACCAACGTTTCGTTCATTTTCAAAGATAATGGTACAGCTCAAAGCAAGTAGTTATATTTATTAGTTACCCTTAGATTACTTTACATGTTCGCGTTGTGATTATCAATATTATACGTTTCCACGATACGAACACTCTGTTAGAACACTGCACAACTACCAATGAGTATTATGTTGCACGGGCATATACGTATATGTTACACTACACCTCATTGGTACTACCTTGTCACTGTAGGACTGAATTACTACGAAATATGTATTTTGGCTTTATACACTTTTAGAACACTTGCACAAATACTAATGATTGCCATGATGCACGAGCACAGACGCGTATGTTACACTACACATCATTAGTAGTGCCATGACACAGTAGAATTGATACCTTTGTGCCTGTATGATTTATTACGCAGTCTTACTTTAATTCCTGTTGCACATTGCGAATAACAGTACTATAGATGTTTATATTTGATTCTTATGGATTTTCTGGATATTTTACTCCTGATGATATATATCAGTGGTATGGGACGCTGTTATATATGCATATATATAATATATCATCAGAATGATCTATGCAAGCATTCTCATTCTTTACTTGATATTTCTGGATATGATGAGTTGACGTTGTTTGATGTTTTATTATGGTTTTATTCTGAACCGAGTGGGGGAGCTATACGGTTTCAGACTTATTCTTATCCAGACTGAGTGGGGGAGCTATACAGTCAGATACATGGTGGACCCGGATCGAAACCGAGGGGCAGGATAGCCGCAGTTGAGGCGGGGAGCCTAGCGAGGATACTCGATACCGGAGATTGAGATGAGCACGGCAGATATCCAGGGGATACTGACCGGGGTTCGATTTGGGCACGGCGGATATCCAGGGGATACCGACCGGGGCCAGGGATATCGGGTGGCGATCATCTATTGAGATGGTGTCGACGATATCTACATTTACGTGTCGGTGATGGACACGAGAGATTTCTGATTTCGGGTGTCTATGCTGGACATCCATACATATATATTGATATGTTGTTATCATGAGATATACAGTAGATTATGGTCATTGTTGTCGACCAGGACTGATCCGGAGGACAGTACCTGTATATATATTTGTACGTGCATTCATACATAAAAAGGGATTTCAAAACGAGCTATGGTCTCATTATTTTGATATGTATGATATGACACTGGGATATTTAAATTGTAAACCTCTTAACATTTTCACCAGAATAGCAAGACGTATATCTTAAGTAAGATACCTATTTTATTTCACACTATTACGTCTGCTTTTATGCCATGACATATCTATTCCGCGGCTATTTTAAAGAAGAGGTTTATCTATATATATTTTCGGCTACCTTTGGGTTCATACCTAGATACAGGTCATTTGCATTTGATATGTTCTATTTGGGATCGCATGATAGATTGTGTTGCATTATGATATATATGCATATCATATATTATATTAGTTCAGATTATGATAGTACTATACTTATGACCTAGGTATCGTTGTGCATTTCGATTTCTACCTTATGATGTGCTTTTATTTACTGAGTTGGCAACTCATCCCCCTTGTGCCACAGTTTCTTGCAGGTTTTACCGTTTGGATTATCAGCGGCTTGGGGCACACATTCATTTCGGCGATTGCTTTGGTGTGTGAGTTACCGTTGTATCGTACTCACACTCGTATATTCATGTCTTCTTGTATCTAGTAAAACTCCATCAACTTAGAAATGGTAAATTATGGACTTAGAAGCGAGACGTAGAAATTATGTGTTGTGATATCGCACTCATTGGAGTCGACGTTTTTTTTTAGTTTGTTTGGTTGCTTCGCTGTTTGGACGTGGAAGCTAACTCCCGTTGGGATGCTATTTTATTGTTTTAGTTGTATCGGGTTTTTATGCAAAATTTACAAATGAGGTGCTGTCGAATTTCAAATTTGTCACAGATGCTCTTTAAACATACTTAGTTAAATTTAAATGGTTATCTTAAAATGATTCCATCTAATGATTATTAAAACTTCACCTCCAATGTTTTCTTAAGAAAAAGGTTTAGATTCCGGGTTTCGGCTTACTTGGACCGCGTCGACATCTTTAGATGTCACGTGATTTGAGTGCCGGTTACGTGCCATATTTGGGTCGTGACACATACTCCTACTACTGTTTTCTGAAAAAATCCATTTTACTAAAACTGTGGCGAATCAAGAACAATATCACTATTGATCTTCCAGATGGTAGAAAGTTAACCCTCGTCGTAGCCCGGGATAACCCACAAACTGCCATTACAGAAACGTGCCTTGAGTTATCCAGAGTCCGGTTTTAAGAATAAGCCGAACAACTCCATATACCTTAACATCGTTAAGATATGAACCATTATATATACAATATAGAAACAGAGGCACTAATTTAATTGGAACCAGATTCAAATCATGCAGCTATCTCCAGTGTATGTCAACTAAATGGAAGGAGGCCGATCAAAATTACTCAACTAGGAGTGCATCCAAATATGAGTAACCTGAAAGAGAAGAAAGTTCTCAAAACCATTACTATCAATTGAATACCAAACACAAGTATCTACATCTTCGATCACCTTGAAGAATCCTGATACTTGCAACACATGGTTCTTTACTTTATTCTTGTACCTATAACTCCTCAAAACTTGGACATTGTATTTCTACGAAATACTTATCTAAAAACTAAAGAAGTCGTAAGTAAACAGAATATAGTACGAGTACCAACCTCTTTGTCCTAATGGACACTGGACAACATAGAATATTTTGTATAAGTTCCCTGAGTTCAATAACTCAAACCTTATGCGTCGTAGGTTGAAAACTGTATTATGGTTAAGAAGAATTACACCGTTGTTGAATGCTCCTTATCTAACCATCAACTAATATAGGTAAATGTCATAGACATAATTTCAAAAAGTTATATCTCACTTTATAAAATAAACGTACAGATATATCAGTTTGAAACTGGTGCATAACTACGGATATTCAAAACCAAATATTTGCCGTCCGGCAAAAACCCAGGTGATTTCCTCAAATATCACCAATTACAACGAATTCCGATATAATGAGGATATAATCAACTAATTCCTAATATCTTACTCCCACTCATCATCTTTAATACCATACAGATGTGAGAATCAAACCTGGTAAATACATACCCTGGAGTAAGAATATAAGTGGCAAATCAGTTTTCAATTAACAACTCACAGTGAAACTGAAACATGAAAATGTTTCGAAGGGGTATCCGGGTATTCCTAGTAATGCCTTTTCCACTATCCAGATTCATGATTGTAACCGTATATTTCCTTTCCATCTCTCCAGTCCCTTTATTTGTCTTTACTTATTACCTTCTGTACACCGTACTTAGGCTAAATGGTTATCTTCCTTCCCTACCTTTTGGCACCAGCCTAAGGTTTGGAAGAAGACCATCCAATAAGCGTAATAGGTTTACCCTCCTAGTCCTAGGATCCCTCTCAACCTGAGAGAAGGTAAAAGAAAAAGACAACTAAATAATCCTTATTCTATTTTTCCTGAACCAGAAACCATCCTCGAACTGGAACAAGTTCCTTCGAGTTCGTATGTAACTATACGATGGCTTATCAAATAAATGTGGATCTTCGTAGTGATACGGAATGTTCCGTAGAAATGCAAAGGTGAAGTAGGAGTGGTGATGATATACGCGGTTTCGTCGTGAATGATAGCAGTCGCATTTTACTTTGCCCTCTTTCTAATCTCTTTATTTGTCTTTACTTATTACCTTCTGTACACCACACTTAGGCTAATTGGTTTTCTTCCTTCCCCATCCTTCGGCACCAGCCTAAGGTTTGGAAGAAGACTATCCAATAAGAGCAATAGTTGTACCCTCTCCTAATCCCAGGAGCCCTCACAACCTGAGAGAAGGTAAAAGGAATAGAAAACTGAATAGTCCAATTCAATTTCTCCAGAACTGGAAACCATTCTCGAATCTGAAACAAGTTTCTTCGAGTTCGTATGTAACTATACGATGGTCATATCCAATAACTGTGGATCTTCGTAGTCATACGGAATGTTGAGGAGAAAAGAAAAGGGTAAAAGTAGGAGTGGCAATGAAGTATGCAACTCTGACAATCCAAAAGCCAGTGTGTTTTAAGAAGGTTCGGTTAACTTGGTTCATGAGTTCTAGTTTAGGGTCGGGCCATGGTCGCTGCTAGAGAGAGAGAGAGAAGAAACACTCAGCGTGCACTCTAACTTAGATCAGAATGGTTAATCACTTTATCTAATCCGGATGGCTCCCACTGTTTCCTTGAATCCTCCCCAAACCCAAAGGAGAATTAGTCGGGATCATCTAAAATCACCCGAAGAGTAATCCAACTCATCAACAGGAATCGGGATCCAACTATCATTGCATGATAACTTGATGGAATCCACTCAAGTAATCACACTCCAGAAGAGATGCGCATGCCTGGCAAGTTTCAGTTTCTTTAGAAACTCCCGATGTGATTTTTACCCCATGCTCTTATAATCTTGACAAAGGCCAACAAATCATAAGTCACATGTCAAGTTCTACCCGTCATTGTCGAGGTTAATTTGAACCCATACGTACTCGCCCTTGACAAAGGCCAACAAGGCTATACGACTGTCCCAAACCAGCGCATCTATTTATGGAACAGAAAAGTAACAAATAGCTACCATACACTATGCCTTGACTAAGGCCAACAAACATAGCATGAATACTAAGTGCCACCCGTCTGAAATGACGGAGGGCTACGAATGGTTTTTGGCGAAAAACCTTGAACTTGATATCGTTGAAGGAACCGGATAGCTTTTTACAAATATATAGTGGTGAAAACCTTTGCTAAAGAAGTCACTCCCGGTGAAGGGATCTCGGCTCTTTCCTTATGGAATGAGATGCAGGATATTCCAACTGAATATCATGATGCAAAGCAAAAAGTAATCGACTATAGTGAAGTTATTACCCTGACGCAAACTTCTGCCCAAGAGGTCACTCCCGGTGAAGGGATCTCGGCTCTTGCCTCGTGGAATGAGGTGCTAGATATTCATAACCGAATATCGCTGTGCAAAACAAAAGAAAACGTCCTTGTAATAACAGCTTTTGAAAATTGTTCCAACAACATCATATAGGTATGTTTTCCCTTCTTTGATCAGAATCAACGCAGTCCCATCAATTAATCACACTAAAAAAGAACGAAAATATGATGTACGTATATGCCATCCGCATTCGCCACTGGACCCCTTCATCACCCGATATGTTACTTAACTAATGACAGAGCGAGGGCTGGACTAGCACGGGTGCAAAACATATACAACATCTACTAGTATATATATAACAATATATAATAATCGCTCCAGGCATGATAAATGCAACATCACAGAAAAGCGATAAGCATCACAGAACAATACAGATAATCTGGGAGCCCCGGGTTTCCTTTGAGCCGCAAGTGAAACCCGACGTTCCCCTGGTCTTGTGGATAGCCTATGCAATGAAAACCTAGACCCCTGCGAGCGCGGTGTTTAGACCATAATATTGCATTTTTCATTCCCCTATTCTTGTCCTTTTTATAAATAAACAGGTACTCTTGACGCACGTTTGTTGCATATTACAGGATACATGTTTCTGGAGCAAATACAGTGAAAAAGACACAAAACAACAGAAAAAGGGACTTTTGACCAACAAGTAGACGGATCCTAGTCAAGCCTAGTCGAAGAACAGTGCAAGGTCCAAAAAGTCATGTGAACGGTTAAAAGATCGCTACAAGTATTCACTGAAATATCTGGAAGAGAATAAGAAGCCCAACAGAGAAACTACATATGGAAACAGAAGCCCAAAGAGCCACTGAACCAAGCCCAAAAAGCACTGAGCCCAATTCTTCTGTTTGGCCGCGGAACCGCGGCCAAACCCATGCTGGCGCCGCGGTTCCGCGGCCATCAAGAACACGTGTCGGTGGATTTTGCTTCTGTTGCCGCGACGGATCTGGTGTTGGGATTCTCAGGGGTCAAATCTGTAAATTCACATGTGCGAGAGTCTGTAACCCTAGTTTTTATATTTTCCTATAAATTGTAATCCTAGATCTGAAAAATGTATGCCACTTTTCAATAAATAAAATTCAGAAATTCTGGAAGTGACAAGGTCCAAAAAGTCATGTGAACGGTTAAAAGATCGCTACAAGTATTCACTGAAATATCTGGAAGAGAATAAGAAGCCCAACAGAGAAACTACATATGGAAACAGAAGCCCAAAGAGCCACTGAACCAAGCCCAAAAAGCACTGAGCCCAATTCTTCTGTTTGGCCGCGGAACCGCGGCCAAACCCATGCTGGCGCCGCGGTTCCGCGGCCATCAAGAACACGTGTCGGTGGATTTTGCTTCTGTTGCCGCGACGGATCTGGTGTTGGGATTCTCAGGGGTCAAATCTGTAAATTCACGTGTGCGAGAGTCTGTAACCCTAGTTTTTATATTTTCCTATAAATTGTAATCCTAGATCTGAAAAATGTATGCCTCTTTTCAATAAATAAAATTCAGAAATTCTGGAAGTGACATTCAGATCTGTTCTTTATCGCTTGGAGGGAGCCATCACCATTAGTAAGTATTTTTCTTTTATTCTTTTAATGTTATTTCATCCCCTAATGAGCGAGTAGTCTCCTCGCTTGTTAGGGTTAGCCTTAGGGAAAGGGTTGAGAGATGAAATCTCTCACCCCTTTCAATGCCATATTAAACTATCCCATTAAGAACTCCATGCATGCGCGCACAACCGCTCCCTGCGGCACCCTACCCCTCGAGGTAACGGTGAACCGCAGTATAAAGGGCCGGTTGCGCGCGTTTTCCTTGGGGGTTAGGGTAATTAACTATAAAGGAAGGATACGAATCTAGAGGAAGAAAACATCTTCCCAAAAGATTCGTATCCACTTTATCGATAATTACTATAACACCTAATGGATCTAAAATACGGCATTGAAAGCGGTGAGGAAACATCAATCTCCAAAACTTCTTCTAAGCCTAACCCTAGCAAGAATTTAAATTAGATTAATTAAGTTTTAGATCTAGATTTTTATAAAACCAAAACGACAAATAGAATCAACTCGTTAAGACACACTAAAGGAATTTACCCGTCTCTGTGGATCGACCCGTACTCACCGGCTAGCTGCGAAGCGACGCCGTTCAGATTGCGGTAAACTCATGTTTTTGACACTAATCAAATGGCGCCGTTGCCGGGGACGGCGTAATCTTTCTTTTTGTGAATTTTCAGGTTGATATAAATTATAAAAATTATAAAAATCTGAAAGTATAAAAAAATAAAAAATTTATCAAATTTGATCTGTTTGAAGGGTGTATCTTTTGAATCTTGCAGGAACAGCGAAGAATTGAGGATCTGGAATTTTACAGAGGGAAAATCAAAATTTGGTATATAGGAACAGAGAAGAATTACAAGCACAGAACCACAGAAAAATTTCCAGAAGCCGATCCCTCTCCTCAGCCGCCTTTCCGCCGCATTTTGGGACCTAATGCCGCGGATCCGCGCCTATTGTGCCACGTCAGCGCACCAAATTTTTTCTGGTGTGATTTCTCTCTCTCCTCTGCAATCTCCCATATATCTCTCTGTAAAAAGTTTTCTGCAGGAATTCTTTGCGTAAAGAGTCTTTCTCCCCCTTCTAAATAACAGATCTCTGCAGGTTTTTTTGCGCCGCGCTAAAAATTCTGATTGCAAGTGAAATTTTATCTGTTTTGCATAATTTAACCGGACTCTAAGGGGCTATTTGACCAAACTCAGATTGGGTGGGGATTTCATCACCCTTCCCAGGACCCCAGAAAACACCTAAGCATTTTGCATCGACCACAATTAATTAAAAAAAGATTAGACTCAGACCTAAGGACAGCAAGCTCAATAGGAAAAGGACTAGGGTAGGCATCGGCCGTTTATCCTAACCGACATTTGCGGTGTCTAGGCTAGTGGTTATTAATTAGGCCCACTGTAGTGGTGGTTCCTTCCCACTTACCTGGCCGTACTTGTCCGTGAAGAGGCGGTTTGAGGTCTATTTCTAGCCCTAGTTAGGAGCTGTCTAGTAGACCTAGGCGACCCTAGATCTAGGCCTGATTGTGCATGTGTGGTTGATACATTTGTGTCACGAGTCCCATTTTCTAAAACCGTCTTGCAAAACTCTTCAATAAAAAATTAAAGAAAAATCTTTTAAAAACTTGCAAAAATTTTGTCGCTAAGAAATCCTTGCATTTTTCTATCATGGGTACCCCACATCATAAATCTCTTGCCGAATCTTGGTATCCCGAACCTAACTTTGCGTCGTTCGTCAATGTGTTCGGTCAATTTAAAAACGATCCCTCCATGCCTAAAAAATCTCTGAAAGATCACATAGAGGAGTCTAGGAGAAACAGTTTGACTTTTCAACCCACTTTGTGTCAACCTAGTCAACCTTTACCACTTCCATATGTTGACACCACTTTTTCAAGTCCTTCTGTCACTCCTAGGCCGATGTCCATTACTGAGCATATTGCTCAATCTCGCAGTCGATCTTTCACCCCTCTCCACTCATCTAGTTTTAGGGATCCACACGCTTATTCACCTTCTTATCCATATGTTAACCCTACTCCTGTCTTACCACCCACTTCCTACCAGTCATACCCGACTTTCCCACCTTCACTAGACACTGTTTCGACACAGCCATTAGGGAGTTTCACATACCCAACCAATTTTGAATCTTTTACTGAAACCCCCTCACCACCTAAGTCTAGTTTGGAAGAGTCATTGGAAGCATATATTGCTGCAACAAATAAAATGATGAGGACAGTGGAAGCATCCATGGCCGCCCTTACGCAACCTAGTGAACCGGTAGCTAGTGTCCCGCTAGCTCCGAATTTTTCAATATATAAGGCGGCAGTTGGACAGAGTGAGAATGAGAGAGGGTTTTCAAATCAAACCTACCCTTACTCAATTGAAACCCACAACTTCGGTTTTCCATCGATTGTTCCAAATGATTCACCAGTTGAAAATAAAAATGAGTTGTGTGGTTTTGTAGTGCTTGATTTGCCAAATTGTGAAGAACCCCTTTCGAGTGAAACCGCACCTAATCTTTTCGATCTTTACACCTCCACTCTAGAACCTGCATTGATAAATATCCATGCTATGGATGAAGTGTATAAAGAAATTGATTTTCACTTGATTAAGGATATAGACGCCGGGAATATTTCGGATGATGAACCTGTCGATTTAATAGAAATTTTATGTTCAAATCATCATCATCCTGAGTTATTGAATGTTTCCCCCGAATCTCATATGCGTCTAGATTTTGATGATAATGGCATGGATGGATTAAATATTGAGGATAGTACTGAGGAGAGCCTTGATGATAATATCGAGGTTGAACCATTTTTATTTGATGTGTCGGATTTTCCAATTCAGCCTCCTGAACCTTTGACTGTTATATCACCCTCCCTCCTTCCTATTGTTCCGACTGAACAAATGACTGTTACGCTCTCATCTCCTATACCAAGTTCGGCGTACCCATGTTTTCTTGCGAATCTTGAGGGATTTGACCCCATTGCACGACGAGTTGGTAGGTTGGCGCAATCGCTTTTAACACATTGGTCATCACAAATTGCGCTAATTTATTCACTCAATTTACACCCTCAAGATCGCACTCCACTTATTTCTTCTTTCCGTCTTTCTTCTCCCCCACCGAGACCTTATTCTACCATTCTTTTCTCAACACGGTCTCGCGTGCTTTACATCTCTTTTCTTTCCATCCCATTCTTGCATCAACTCTACCATTACCATGATAAGATTTTTGAATGGTTGGTGCTAACTTTTGGCTTGTGCAAGGCCAAGCTTAAGTTTGGGGGGGACCTTTGTATATATGTATATATTCTTTTGTTTTCTTTTTTTTTATAAAAAATAAAAAAAAATAAAAGAAATTCAAAACATAAAAAATTATAAATAAATAAACAGGGGGGTATCGGTATTTTAACCCTCTTGGTTTAGCATGACAGTGAGGACACTGTCAAGTTCAAGTTTGGGGGTACGCTCGGTACGTCTTCTTCCTTCGCATTCATTTGTATATATTTTTGCATTTGCATACTTATTTGAAAACCCATAAAAATTTGAAAAATTTCAAAAATTATAAAAATTATTGTATTCAATCTTGGCTATAATTGACTTGAGTTTGACAAATAGGTTAACTGGTTAGGAACAACTAGATCTTAGACTTAGTAAATTAAAAACCCTAAAAATAACATTCCTTAAAGTTTAACGGTAGAAAGTATATGCCTTGTAGTTTATTTAGAAATAGGCATATTTTGGGTTCACTTCTTGGGATAAGTCGAAACAAGGGAAGAGTATTGATGTTCTTATTAAGTATAAGTTAGAAAAATAGTTTCTAGCTTAAGTCTAGATTCTGAAAATGTATACCCTACAATTTGCACAATCACGCACCTTGAAACTTGGAATAGTAGATGAGACCTTGAAATGTTCTTGTCTAAAGTCCTTAGTACGAAGAAAATAAAAGAAAAAGGGTGAATAAAGAATAAAAAAATGGACACTGGTTTTTGTGATCACTTAAGGCTGCAAAAATAGAAAAATATTTAGCGAGGGTGCTTCATCACCTAGTGCCTTAGACCAACTGGTTTGGGAGTCACTGCTAAAGCCTTGGGTATTGCAAGAACTAGGAAGTACACTTTAAATTGCAAACGCATTTTGTAATCGGTCGTTGGTACCTCAAGAAGTATTAACGGTCGCATGAAGGATGTGTAAGCATATTTCATTTAAATTCACCAACTAATTAGTACTTTGGACAACGGACGAAGGGCATGATTGCTTGATTTGAATCTCCAAGTGTAGGGGTGATCTATACACACACGTAGGGGTATGTGATTGGAATCTAGATAAGAGAAAGGAATGAAGAATAGAACTTGTATCTTTAATAGAGTTGATAGAAATTCCTAAGTGGAGATAAAACCCTAGAGGGAAGACTTAAGAGATGCCGAAAGCTAAGTAGGTCTACATAACATATATAATCTTAAGTTAAATAATGAGGAAGCGTGAAGAATGTGGGTGGATAATTTACAAGTAAAAGATAATAGAATTCCTTATTAGAAAACCTAAATGAAGAACAAAAGTCAATGGGCCGAGTTGATAGGATTTTGTGGGTGTAATCCGCTGAAAACCCTCAGGAGACAACACTCCTCCTACTAGGGACACCTAGAGGTTTAACGGCTTGTTGCACGAGCTCAGTGCAATCGCGTTTCCCTGCGAAAGTGCGGTTAGGTTTTTTGTAGTGAATAAAAAATAAGTTTGCTCGAGGACGAGCAAAAGGTAAGTTTGGGGGTATTTGTTCAGACCATAATATTGCATTTTTCATTCCCCTATTCTTGTCCTTTTTATAAATAAACAGGTACTCTTGATGCACGTTTGTTGCATATTACAGGATACAGGTTTCTGGAGCAAATACAGTGAAAAAGACACAAAACAACAGAAAAAGGGACTTTTGACCAACAAGTAGACGGATCCTAGTCAAGCCTAGTCGAAGAACAGTGCAAGGTCCAAAAAGTCATGTGAACGGTTAAAAGATCGCTACAAGTATTCACTGAAATATCTGGAAGAGAATAAGAAGCCCAACAGAGAAACTACATATGGAAACAGAAGCCCAAAGAGCCACTGAACCAAGCCCAAAAAGCACTGAGCCTAATTCTTCTGTTTGGCCGCGGAACCGCGGCCAAACCCATGCTGGCGCCGCGGTTTCGCGGCCATCAAGAACACGTGTCGGTGGATTTTGCTTCTGTTGCCGCGACGGATCTGGTGTTGGGATTCTCAGGGGTCAAATCTGTAAATTCACGTGTGCGAGAGTCTGTAACCCTAGTTTTTTTATTTTCCTATAAATTGTAATCCTAGATCTGAAAAATGTATGCCTCTTTTCAATAAATAAAATTCAGAAATTCTGGAAGTGACATTCAGATCTGTTCTTTATCGCTTGGAGGGAGCCATCACCATTAGTAAGTGTTTTTCTTTTATTCTTTTAATGTTATTTCATCCCCTAATGAGCGAGTAGTCTCCTCGCTTGTTAGGGTTAGCCTTAGGGAAAGGGTTGAGAGATGAAATCTCTCACCCCTTTCAATTCCATATTAAACTATCCCATTAAGAACTCCATGCATGCGCGCACAACCGCTCCCTGCGGCACCCTACCCCTCGAGGTAACGGTGAACCGCAGTATAAAGGGCCGGTTGCGCGCGTTTTTCATAGGGGTTAGGGTAATTAACTATAAAGGAAGGATACGAATCTAGAGGAAGAAAACATCTTCCCAAAAGATTCGTATCCACTTTATCGATAATTACTATAACACCTAATGGATCTAAAATACGGCATTGAAAGCGGTGAGGAAACATCAATCTCCAAAACTTCCTCTAAGCCTAACCCTAGCAAGAATTTAAATTAGATTAATTAAGTTTTAGATCTAGATTTTTATAAAACCAAAACGACAAATAGAATCAACTCGTTAAGACACACTAAAGGAATTTACCCGTCTCTGTGGATCGACCCGTACTCACCGGCTAGCTGCGAAGCGACGCCGTTCTGATTGCGGTAAACTCATGTTTTTGACACTAATCACGCGGCAAGTTACCAGCCAAAACCAGAAGTGAGGTAACCCCTTCATCAAAGTTAATGGGCCACCGGCACTTCACAGAATCTGGTAACTTGAGCACCCCTCCTTAGGTCAACCTGTACCCCCTATGAGTGCGACGAATAGCCCGCCAATTCTAGAGTGAAGCCGCCTCCGTCTCAATGCCATGAGATGCAGACCCGTTTCCCTCCAACACCCGGCTATCCGTGCACTCCACCGTGGGGTAATCCTAGTACAGAAAAGAAAAATATGTACAACGGTGACATCGACCTCAACCCGGTCGTGCCCCAAACAAATAATATACAAACTAGCAGTGATGGCAGTCCACGTGTCGGATGCTCTCCCCGCAATATCAAATGTACAAATAAATCAAAACTTTACTACCATTGCACCCAAGCTATCCAGCACGACAATCCCGTCCCAACCACAGCACAACACAAAATATCAACGTGAATGTCATGTTCGCAAACCCCTCTAAAAGAGCATATAGCAGTTAGACGAGTTGCACCGCTCTAATGACATTCACGGTCACAGATAATAATGTATGTACTAAAAACTACGACATTAGAATTCCGCACTCAATTAGCAAACTAAACCAAATTCCAAAACAGTGAGCTAAAGTTCCAAAAACCGACAGTTTAAAGCCAATTCGGAAGTCCGAATCAAAACGAAACGCGCCCGAACCTTTCCGGGGAGTTAGAGCATGAAATTAACTTCGGGTCGAGGGGCCTAGAGGGGGTACCCCATGTTAGTTATATGTATTCCCTAGAGGCCATTACTGTACATATGATGTATATTGTAGTGGATGCTTGGACATATATAGGGAGGACTTTCTTGCTCGACATGATAGTACGCTATCTGGTTGCTCTTTATATTAACATGTACTCTGATTATCTCTATGTTACATATTGATAAAGCCCTTATGATATGTACTCGACTACTGGGACTATGATGAAATCATACTAGTTGGGCCACGGTAGTCGATGAGTACATCCTATAATTGTTCCTAGTCGAGGGTGCATCGAGACAGGGCATCGATGCACCAGAGTAGACTAGCGTATACGCATCTTGACCCATATGATGGGCGATGGATGATCTCATATCCATCGGTGTTTGACATCAAGGATGGTGTACGGGTGCTCAGTAGAGACTGGGTACACTGGACGGACTCACCGAGAACTCCCAGATGGTATTATACCTCACGTCTGATGGCAGTTCTCCGGTACAGGTTAGTCTGTAGACCCGAGATCGTCATAGAGTTCTGTGTGATTCCCACTGTGCTTTGATTTCCATCATACCACGTCCAAGAGGGCATGCAAAAAGGTGGCTTTTGGGTACAGTCCCGAATCACATGGAGGCAATGAGCGATATGAGGGGATTCGTCTCTCCCGGTATAGAGAGTTGATGTTGTGCTGTGTTCGATTGGCTATAACTGGAAATCCCTGGCCAGGGTTGCTGAGATTTATTGGTAAGTGTTATCAGTAGTTTCTCGAACTGTTATAGACCTCATATCGACACGACTTATCAAGCTACTGGGGTCTGACGTTTACCACCCCTTGGCGAGATATGCGACATATCAGACGAAGAGACCGGACTGTACGAGAGTGTTACTGATTGGATTCGCAGGAGAATGTACAGTCTTGCTTGTTGATCTTCTGATCGCTCAATACCTGGGTGGCTATTACGTTTAGCTGACCGCTTGCAGCTTGTGGGTGTTTGATATGATCATCACCTGCTACCAGCATATTGACGATTCTTTAGAGTCCTACACAGAGGTGTCTTGACTCAGGCAAAAAGGAGTAGGGGCACATATGTGATATGTGCAGGACCGAGGATAATGCGATATGAGATACCGTATTATATTCTCGCGTTATTTTGATATGAGCCAGATCATCGGATCAAGTGTTGATTCGATGAATCGGTACATGATATATTAGTCGGTTATATTCGATATAGCCGGATTTTCGGATCAAGTGTTGATTCGATAATTTAATGTATAATAATATATGATATATTGAATTACATTATCTAATATTGGCTCGCTTTATTGATTCATTTTCTCACCGGGTAATACATTGATATATGTGCGATATATGTTAATTGTATTATTTCTTTTGTTACAAATATATATTATATATGTGATATATAATATTGTAACATGATATGATTACTAATGCAACATGTTTAGCGGAGATTAGACAAGGTTGGGGTTTAATTTGGGTTAGATCTTTCTTGATGCTTCTAGAAGGTTTTAGTTTGTTTCTAGCAAAGATATTATGCTTGATATTTTGCTTGATATTTTCTAACCCAACCCAAACCCTTCACCCTTGGTTAAGTCTCTACATGGGTTAGCCTCTTCATAGTGAACCATGGTTGTATTATTAATTATTATGATAATTTTCATTATTCATGACAAAAGGATTATTCATTGTTCATCTTCTTCTTCCTTCTTGCAAAGCTTTCTAACTTTGATTCTTGTGATGAAAATGGGTGAGATAATGAAAATAAAATAGATCTAATTTCCTACTTCATCATCCTAATCTATCCTAGCCATTTAGATTAGGGTGTTCACTTCATTTGAGAGTGAGAGCTTGTGTTTAAGAAACTTCAAGGTAGATCATCTTAGTTATCAAAGATCGGAAGCAAGTTTGCATCATTCTCTTCGTGGAGCCTCTCTAGAGTCCGGGTACATGATGATCGCAGCGAAGGGACCTCAACACGGAGCTTATGAAGTGAAGGACCGGACTACAAAGGTTGTAATCTCAAACTCTTAGATGTTAAAGTGTTTAACATGCTTTGTTTCGCCTAATCTCTAGTATAAAGATCTTGGTTAGGGTTTTTCGGCACTGCTAAATTTTTAATCGGGCATGGTTGATGCCTTGTTGAACCTTGTGAGTGTGCCTAGTAATCCTACAGTGGTATCAGAGCCAAGCTAGAGCTTTAGGCGAAGTCTAGGCGAAGTTTAAAGTCCTATCGAACCCCAAAACCCTGACACGGACCCCTTCTCGGGATTTTTTTTTTTAAAAAGTTGATTTTTTTTCATATTAAAAATGCTCAGAAAATTCAGCAAGTAATTGTATGGGTTTCTGTAAAAAAAACGAGGCACTAATACAATTAAAGAACCGCGGCAAAGACCTACCTTGCGCGGCGGTTCCGCGGCGGAACAGTGATATTAGCGCTTGGGTTTTACACAATAAAATCCGTACAGTTTTCCTGAATGTTCTGGGATATTTTTATTTTACTCAAGTTTTGAGTTTTCTGGGTTTTATTGGGAGCTCGTTGATTCGATCGGAAAGTATAACTTCGTTTAGTTTGTCCGGGTAATTTTTTAGAACGTGTTAAAAAGTTCGAGCGGATATCAATAACTCACTTTTTCCCCTGCCGGAAAATTTATAAGCGTTGGATTTTTCCGTAGTTTAAGAACGTTCTAAGTCGTGCATGTAACGCGGTGGACCCTCTAGAAGACAACAAACCTTAACTCGATTATGTGACCGTCTTGAACTGCCTCAAAACCTTAGGGTTTGTGGCAGTACGACGTTGCCACATGTGCGGCGTTGGGTTGACCCTTCTACGGCTGGACCATTGGTACTGTGGCATGTGATGGATGTTTTTAAACTAATTTCAAGTGTTGAGAACTATTTAGGAAAACTTGGGTGTTTGATTATTCGATCGGAAAGTTTAACATTGTCTATTTATCTGGAATGTGATACAATATTTGGAATCCACAAGTAGTTATGAGATAACTAATTTGAATGTTATAAATCTAGCTGTTTAGTCTCAGATGATCGGTTGCAACGGGATTTTGATGCAATCAAAAGTCCGTCGCAATCACGTAGCGTACGTGGATACTCGCCGGGTAAACTTAATAGACAGCCATGCCCCATAGCCTCGACCAAGTGACTATAGGAGAACCCCGTCGCCAAAAGTATCTGTTCGGGTGCTCGCGGCAGCGGTGTTCCGCCTTAGTGCACTTCGTCGACGGCATCGGGGGTGCGGCCGTCTACTAAAGTTTTCAACGAGCATTCGATCAGGATATTGGGAATCTTGTTGAATTGCCCGACTTGATATTGAAAAGAGTTTTCGATAATGTGACTAAAATGCGGGGTTTATAATTGTTAGGCATGAGATGTCTAAAGAATTCATTTGGTTAGGCATGCGATGTCTAAGGAGGTTGCGGATTCCAACTGTTGTAGTTTTACACTTTCTTTTCTACGACCGTATGTGTAGTATGTAGTTGTATCGCCGGTTTTCGTTGCTATACATCAACGACAATCGGTGTATGCATACTTACTTACGTTGATGATATGAGATATTATGTGTTGCTGTGATATGTTATATTGGATCGTCGTGTTTAAGTAGCCGGGGGGTTTATGTGAGATGAGAGTTTTTCATTTTCATTCATGTAAAATTCATTTGTATGTAATATTCTTTTATTGGGGCACTTCCGGGCTGAGGATGATGTCACTATTGTATATTATTTACTTTTCCGCATTAGGTGGACCCAAAGCGGGGGAACTTGACTAGCAGCCTATAGTTTGTTGGCCTTTGTCAAGGTCATAGGAGGCTTGGGGTAAAATATTATTGGGAATTTCAAGTCAATGAGATTGCATACCTTCTATGAGATAGTTGGATCCCGATACCCGCTGAGAGTAAGAGTTACTCCTGGGAGAGTTTTACACGTTACAATTAGCCGATCAAGTAGGTGTCTAAAAAGGTGTCAACGGGGTTACGCCCCTGGGAAAACGAGGTTTACTTTAATTAAGTTCGTGCGAAAGCACGGGGAACCTCCCTTAAAGTACCGGTACTGTCCTGGCTGAAAGATTGGCGAACTTGTAGCGTGTAATTAATCCCGGCTGGTCTTTCCTTTTAGGGTTTGAAGGAAGATTTGACTAAAACAGTAGGAGACATCCTGATTAGATATATTAGATAACCAATCTAATCTTGCAAGAGCATACACTGAGTGTTTTCTTCTCTCTCTCTCTCCAGGTAGCGACCATATCACGCCTTAATCAAGATAATAATACAGATGTATTGACTGAACCCGCTTGTTATACTGAGCTAGGGAACGTTGGTCCCGCTCCAACTTATAATTGTTATAAGACAGAGCAGGAAATTGGGGATTACCAGAATTCCCGTGCCGCCCAAACGAAGAAAGTGCATGCTGATGCATCTTATTCGGGTGTGTTCATTACAGAGAACTGAGAACGGGTGATAAATTTCATGAGATAGAAACGGTGCAAGTGTTGCAGCCAAGTCTGTTGGTAGTTATCACCCTATATTATCATAATACATTGATTCTGAACGAATGTTATTAGATACCGAACCTGATATACAATATCATATTAGTCTCTTTATTAGTAAAGAAGGATATAATTTTGTATTGTTGGATAATGTTTTGAACATCTCCTATATCAAGAGTTGATCGATTCAGGCACGTTATCTAAAAGCATTGACGTTCTAAATCAAACTACAGTTCTTAGTATATAGAACACACACAAAAGGAAGAGTTCAGAAATGAACGAATCCTTCTTGAGGCATTGTAGACTAGGTCATATCAATGGGACCCGACTAGCTAAGTAACATTAAGATGCATATTTAAATTTGTTTGAATTTACATCTTGTGAAACTTGCCGGTCATGTCACAAAGATAAGATGACCACAGCTATGTTTATTAGAAACAGAGAAAGAGTTAGTGAACTTTTGGGATTAATACATGCTGATGTATGAAGGTCCCCTGTCTACACATGCCAAGACCGGTTCTTTGTACTTCATTACATTCTCTGATGATCTCTCAAAATTCAGACATATGTTCCTGTTGAAACACAAGTCCGAAGCATTTGAGATATTCACAGAATATAAGTTAGAAGTAGAGAACCAAAAATGGGTATAAATATTATGTCCTTTGATGAGATCAGGGAGGAGAATACTTGAGCACGGAATTCCTGGACTATTCTAAAGGAGAATGAGATTCTTCCTCAGCATTACTCCTCCGTATACACCATAGCACGATGGTATATCGGGGTGGAGAAATAGCACCCTATATGATATGGTGTGCTCTATGATGAGTACTACTGAGTTACAATTTCCTTTTAGGAGTTATGCACTTGAGAAGCTACATACCTATTGAATAGGGTTCAAATCAAATCAGTTGCCTACCACTTCATATATGATATGGAAATGGAAGAGCCCATATCTTAAGTTTGTTAAGATTTGGGGTTGTCCGACCTATGTCTAGAAAGCAAAATCCGGACAAGCTCAAGGCAAAGTCTGATCTGTGGAAGTTTGTTGGATATCCCAAGCATACGCAAGGGAATATCTTCTACCTAACCGAGGAACAAAAGATGTTTTATTTCTCAACATGCCACGTTTGTGAAAGGGAATTTCTTGTGGAAAAATTAGTGGTCATGAGGTAGAACTGGAAGGAGTTCCAGCAATACAAACTATAGCAGATGATTTGGTAGAACCAAAGGATTCAATAGTTTCCAACGAACCTCAGCCTCTCCGCCGATCTAGTAGGGTTCCTCACCCACCTGAGAGATACTTCGGTTTTCTCTATGACAGTGGGAGCGAGGATTGCATCATGAGATGATGACCCAACTTATTTCGAGCAGGCCATCAGGAGTGGGACTCTATAAGAATGGCTGGATGCTAAGCGATCTAAGATGGAATCCTTATACACCAACAAAGTATGGACTTTGGTTGCTTTATCTGAAGGGTTAAATCTCCATCAGGAGCAAGTATATCTTGAGAAGATTACTTGGTGTACATGGAAAAGTTGAGACTTTCAAAGCTATGCTTAAGTCCATCCAGATCCTATTTGCCACAGCTACATACCATGACTACGATATCTGGAGGTTGGGTGTCATGACTGCTTTTCTAAATGTTGATTTGGAAGAGAGCATATATAAGTACACAGCCAGAGGGCTTCGTAGACAGTGGGAGCAGCAGAAACGTGTGCAAGATGTTTTATGTGATAAAGCAGGCATCGCGGAGTTGGAACGTCTATTTTGATGTGGTAATCAAAGAGTTTGACTTCATCAAAATGGTAGATGAACCTTGTATATACAAAAAGGTAGTAGAGAGTATGGTGGTGATCCTCGTAGAGTACGTGGATGACATACTCTTAATAAGGAAGGAGTTTCCTATGCTACGGTCGGTCAATCTCCGCTTATCACAAGGATTCTCCATATAGGATCAAGGTGATACCTCCTAAATCCTGGGTTATGGATCTATGAGATAGATCTATTTGGATGTTAGTATTCTCACTAGTTGTAGTGAGATGGTATCAATCGATCATGGGGAGAATCGCTGGAAAAGTTCCAGGGTGATAAGGACGACTGAATGTCAGTCGCAGGTATTGTCTTTACCCTCAGTGGATGGACAGTATGTTGGAAGAGTTCCAAGTTAGATACCGTGACTTACTAGATGATTAAAGGCAAGATACATCGTTACCAAGGATGCTACCAAAGAGGCAGTCTGGATATATATTAGTTCATGAGATGAACTTCGTTCCAACCATTGTGTGACAATGAAGTTATGGCTTTGGCCTAGGAACCCCCGTCCCATCAGAAATCCAGATATAATTCTTAGGCAGTATCACCTGATCATAGTGATGGTTGATCTCCAGGGAGATCGAGATTAGGAGAGTAGACACAGAGGACAACAGCGCGGATCCACTCACAAAGGCCTTTTTCCCAGTAGAGACTATTATGGGATGGTTGAGATGAGATACTTCAACCATAGCTAATTGTTGGGTATGTGATACCACAACAGATGGCCCCAGTGCAAGTGGGAGATTGTTAGTTATATGTATGCCCTAGAAGCCATTACTGTACATATGATGTATACTGTAGTAGATGCTTGGACATATATAGGGAGGACTTTCTTGCTCGATATGATAGTATGCTATATGGTTGCTCTTTATCTTAACATGTACTCTGATTGTCTCTAAGTTACATGTTGATAAAGCCCTTAGGATATGTACTCGACTACTAGGACTATGATGAGATCATACTAGTTGGGCCACGGTAATCGATGAGTGCATCCTATAACTGTTCCTAGTCGAGGGTATATTGAGACAGGGCATCGATGCACCAGTGTAGACTAGCGTATACGCATCCTGGCCCATATGATGGGCGATGGATGATCCCATATCCATCGGCGTTTGACATCAAGGATGGTGTACGGGTGCTCAGTAGAGACTGGGTACACTGGACGGACTCGCCAAGAAATCCCAGATGGTATTATACCTCACGTCAGATGGCAGTTCTCCGGTGACACTGGTACAGGTTAGTCTGTAGACCCGAGATCGTCATAGAGTCTTGTGTGATTCCCACTGTACTTTGATTTCCATCATACCACGTCCAAGAGGGCATGCAAAAAGGTGGCTTTTGGGTACAGTCCCGAATCACATGGTGGCAATGAGCGATAGGAGGGGATTCATCTCTCCCGGTATAGGGAGTTTATGGTGTGCTGTGTTCGATTGGCTATAACTGGAAATCCCTTGCCAGGGTTGCTGAGATTTACTAGTAAGTGTTATCAGTAGTTTCTTGAACTGTTATAGACCTCATATCGACACGACTTATCAAGCTACTGGGTCAGACGTTTACCACCCCTAGGCGAGATATGCGATATATCAGACGAAGAGACCGGACTGTACGGGAGTGTTACTGATTGGATTCACAGGATAATGTACATGCTTTCTTGTTGATCTTCTGATCGCTCAATACCTGGGTGGCTGTTACGTTTAGCTGTCCGCTTGCAGCTTGTGGGTGTTTGATATGATCATCACCTGCTATCGGCGTATTGACAATTCTTTAGTGTCCTACACAGAGGTTTCTTGACTCAGGAAAATTGGAGTAGGGGCACCTATGTGATATGTGCAGGACCGAGGATAATGCGATATGAGATTCCGTATTATATTCTCGCGTTATTTTGATATGAGCCGGATCATCGGATCAAGTGTTGATTCGATGAATCTGTACATGATATATTAGTCGGTTATATTCAATATAGCCGGATTGTCGGATCAAGTGTTGATTCGATAATTTAATGTATAATAATATATATGATATATTGAATTACATTATCTAATATTGGCTCGCTTTATTGATTCATTTTCTCACCGCGTAATACATTGATATATATGCGATATATGTTAATTGTATTATTTTCATTTGTTACAAATATATATTATATATGTGATATATAATATTGTAACATGATATGATTACTAATGCAACATTTTTAGTGGAGATTAAACAAGGTTAGGGTTTAATTTGGGTTAGATCTTTCTTGATGCTTCTAGAAGGTTTTAGTTTGTTTCTAGCAATGATATTATGCTTGATATTTTGCTTGATATTTTCTAACCCATCCCAAACCCTTCACCCTTGGTTAAGTCTCTACATGGGTTAGCCTCTTCATAGTCAACCATGGTTGCATTATTAATTGTTATGATAATTTTCATTATTCATGACAAAAGGATTATTCATTGTTCATCTTCTTCTTCCTTCTTGCAAAGCTTTCTAGCTTTGATTCTTGTGATGAAAATGGGTGAGATTATGAAAATAAAATAGAGCTAAATTCCTACTTCATCATCCTAATCTATCCAAACCATTTAGATTAGGGTGTTCATTTCATTTGAGAGTGAGAGCTTGTGTTTAAGAAACTTCAAGGTAGATCATCTTAGTTATCGAAGATCGGAAGCAAGTTTGCATCATTCTCTTCGTGGAGCCACTCTAAAGTCCGGGTACATGATGATCGCAGCGAAAGGACCTCAACACGGAGCTTATGAAGTGAAAGACCGGACTACAAAGGTTGTAATCCTAAACTCTTAGATGTTAAAGTGTTTAACATGCTTTGTTTCGCCTAATCTCTAGTATAAAGATCTTGGTTAGGGTTGTTCGGCACGGCTAAATTTTTAATCGGGCATGGTTGATGCCTTGTAGAACCTTGTGAGTGTGCCTAGAACCCTACACCCCACCCCCGTGGCCACCACGAGGTGGCCAGGGGGTGAGGCAGACCCGAAACTGCCCAAGGTGGGGCAGTTTCGGGTCCCCACCGCCAAGACCACCTTGTGGTGGTCTTGGGGAGTAGGCCCAGCTGTTCGCCCTCCCTAGGGGGGTTTCCCGGGGTGCCCATGCACTACCCCGCGGCTTCTCAATTCAAACCGTGAGCCCGCGGGGTGTGCAAACATCTCAAACTTTCAGTTTTCGGAACTATTTTTGTCAGCAGTTTTTGCACGACAAAAATGGCGGATTTCTAATGTCGCAAAGAGTTAACTAAGGCTAATGGAGTGGCTATGATACGATGTTTGGTTATGGCAGCACCCCGCCATCAATCTGTGACCAAATGTGGAACAAAAATTTATAAAATTTGGCGCTACCACAACCAATTACCCGGATCTATCCATAAGCCCTAGATAACAAAATATGCAAAAGAGTTAGAATGGTTATACCGTCCATGTCCTTCAGTCTTCAACCATCATCCCAAGCTTCTAGAGGTTTCCTTGATCAAGCTTGATCTCCGGTCTCCCTCCATTGAAGATGATCCACTCGAGAGTCTATGCAACGAGCTCCAACCTCATATCCGAGGCAACTAGGGCACCTAGATCGTTACTATAGATACCGTAGATGAAGTAGAGAGTGATGAAGGATTAATTTGTCTCAAGACACCCAAGGATTCTCAACTCATGAGAGGGTTTGGGTGGAGCTAGAGGAAGAAGAAGATGCCATGAGAATGAGGTGTTGAGAGCAACTCAAGAGAGAGAAAAAGAAATGAATAATGGCTTGTGTTTTGTGTGTTGTGAGTATTGATAAGAAATAATGGAGCCATCACAATAAATATGTCAAGTCTCCAAAATATCTAGAGTCAACAAAAATATCTCAAGTCAACAAACAATCTCACAACAAACAAAAATCCTAAGCATGCTAGAATAGTAACCATGGATCACTAATTAGCCATGCCACTAAAATGCTATAAACACCTCATCCTACACCTCAATAACCTTTTAATCCAAAAAGGTCTAAACTATGATGAGGTGAAATCTTCTAAAAGTAATCTTGTAATAAATTACAAGAATACCCCTCAACCGTATATACATACCCGCATCCGTATTCCGAAGAATACGAATACAAAGAGACGAAAATAGTCCAACAAATATAATACAAGGATCCGGCTTAATCCAAAGCCCACTAGTATTATCTGTCCGAACATCATGCGTGCACAAGTACACGTATGTGATCGAACCCTGCCATAAAACCATACATCCTCTACATCGTTTTGCCCGAAGCAGGGAAACCCCCTGTGTATGAATCTAAAGACTCGTCAATATGCTCGTAGTGGGTTCAACCACAAGCACGTCAGCGGCACTAGCTGTACGTAAAGGCTACCCAGGTATTGAGCGAAAGGGAGGCCGACGATCAAACTCATCCAGAAACCCCTACTGAGCCTAAAAGTGACAATATCCGTAAAGTCCGGTCCGTTCATCTATGAGTATCGCATATCGAGTCTAGGGGGGTTGATAAAGTCAGACCCCTAATAACGCGACATTTAGTGTCGGTATGAAGCCCATCACCACCTGAGAAACTACTGATCCAAGATCAGTAATTGTAAGGTTATTAGGCACTAGAATAAGGTTCTACAAAGTATCAAACATGCCGTATTTTAAATTTTCAAGTGCCAAATAACCTAAGCAAGGATCTTTACTAGAGAATTAGGGTTAGAAATAACAAGTAAACAACTTTACTTCTAAGTGATAGGGATTACAACCTTTGTAGTCTGTTCCTTCGCTTCATAAGCTCCGAGTTGTGGTCCCTTCACTGCGATCATCGTGCTCCCGGACTCTAGAGAGGCTCCATGAGGTGAATGAGGTATCCTTGCTTGAAATCTTCACAATCCAAGATGATCTACCTTGAGGAATCACAAACCCAAGCTTTCACTTCACTAATTAGAGATTAGGGAAGCTAACACACTAATCTATATGGCTAGTATAGAAGAGGATGATGAAGTAGGAATTTTTCTCTCTTTAATTTTCTTTTTCTCACTTCATTTTATCACTTGGAAAAATCTAGCAAGCTTTTTCAATGAGTAAGAAGAAGAAGCAAGTGATGAATGAATTATTGTTGAGGTTAGAAATGCAACCAAGGTTTAATTATGCCATGGCTAACTCATGTAGAGAAAAAACCATGAGCTAGGGTTAGGGTTAGGTTAATAAATATCTTAGTAATATCAAAGAGGGTGGACTAAGTCAACATGGATAAATATCTCAACAATATCCACACAATTTGAATTATCTAAAAATAAATATATAATTACAACCATAAACCCTAATCATTGTGCGATTCTCATAAACCCTTGTTGCATGTTTAACCTAGCATGTTACAGTATCACATATACAATATATTGTAACAAAGGAAAATAATACATTTAACATATATCACATATATACCAATGCATCCTAAGTGAGAAAAAGAATCATTTAAGTGAGCTTATATTAGTTAATGTAATGTAATATATCACATATATATTTATACATTAAATTATTAAATCAATACTTGATTTAATAATCCGGCTATATAACATATAACTGACCAATAAAATATGTATCATTTTATCAAATCAACACTTGATCCGATAACCCGGCTATATCACATATACCCGGCCGATATCACATATCGTGATAATAGAATATGGTATCACATACACGTATCAATCTTGGTCCCGCACATATCACATATGTGCTTCTACTCTGTTTCGCCTGAGCCAGGAAACCTCTGTGTTGGACTCTAAAGGCTCGTCAATACGCTGGTAGTAGGTGATGATCATATCAAACACCCACAAGCTGCAAACGGTCAGCTAAACGTAACAACCACCCGGGTATTGAGCGATCAGAAGATCAACAAGCAAGCCTGTACATACTCCTGCGAATCCAATCAGTAACACTACCGTACAGTCCGGTCTCTTCGTCTGATATGTCGCATATCCAGTCTAGGGGTAGTGAACGTCAGACCCCAGTAACCGATAAGTCGTGTCTATGTGAGGCTCATAACGGGTCGAGAAACTACAGATAACGCTTACCAGCAGATCTCCATATCAGCCCTGGCCAAGGACTTCCAGTTATAGCCAATCGAACACAGCGCAACATCAACCCCCAATACCGGAAGAGACGAAACCCCTCTTATCACTCATTGCCTCCATGTGATTTGGGACTGTACCCAAAAGCCACCGTTTTGCACGTTCTCATGAACGTGGTTAGGTGGAAATCAAAGCACAGTGGGAATCACATAAGACTCTATGACGATCTTGGGTGTACAGACTAACATGTACCAGTGTCACTAGAGAACTGCTATCTGACGTCAGGTATAATACCATCTAGGAGTTCTCGGCGAGTCCATCCAGTGTACCCAGTCTCCACTGAGCACCTGTATACCATCTCTGATGTCAAACACCAATGGATATAGGATCATCCATCGCCCATCTCACGGGTCGAGAAGCGTATACGCTTGTCTACTCTGGTATATCGATGCCCTGTCTCGATACTCCCATGACTAGGAACATTAAAGGATGAGCTTGTAGAATACCATGGCCCTACTAGTATGATCTGCATCATATTCCTGGTAGTCAAGTACACATCCTAAGGGCTTTACCAACATGTAACCATGAGACAGTTTCAAGAGACAAGTATACATGTTAAGATAAAGGGTAACCAGATAGCATATTATCATGTCGAGCAAGAAAGTCCTCTCTATATATGTCCAAGCATCCACTATAATATACATCATATGTACAATAATGGCCTCTAGGGCATACATACAACTAACAATCTCTTACTTGCACTAGAGCCAACTGTTGTAGTATCGCATACCCAACATCCCGAAGAGTCTCTCGAACTGTATCTGTGGAATGGCCTTCGTGAGTGGATCCGCTGTGTTGTTCTTCGTGTCTACTATCCCGACCTCGATCTCCCGGCGATCAACTATCTCCCGGATCAGGTGATACCGGTTCAGAATATGCCTGGATTTCTGATGGGACTTGGGTTCCTTAGCCAAAGGCACAGCTCCATTGTTATCACAATATAAAGGTATTGGATGCTCAATGGACGTAACCACACCAAGTTCAGTGATGAATATCTTCATCCAGACAGCCTCTTTGGCAGCATCGTTGGCAGCGATGTATTCAGCCTCTATCGTCGAGTCTGCCACGGTTTCCTGTTTGGAACTCTTCCAACACACCGCCCCTCCATTGAGGGTGAAGACAAATCCCGAGTGCGAATTAGAGTCGTCCTTATCACTTTGGAAGCTCGAATCAGTAGAGGACTCCACCTGGAGTTCTCCGTTACCATACACCAAGAACATCTCTTTAGTCCTTCTTAAGAACTTGAGAATGTTCTTCACAGCTTTCTAGTGACTCTCTCCTGGATCCGCTTGATACCTACTCACTACACTTAGTGAGTATGCTACATCGGGTCTCGTACATAGCATCGCGTACATGATAGAGCCTACTACCGAAGCATAGGGTATCCCTTACATGCGAGCTCTCTCCAAATCAGCCTTGGGAGACATCTCTTTGGAGAGAGTGGGTCCAGAGATCGTGGGTAAATTCCCACGCTTGGATTCTTCCATACTAAACCTCTTTAGTATGGTGTCAATGTACCTAGATTGGGACAATCCCAGTATCCTTTTAGATCTATCTCTATAGATCTTAATCCCCAAGATACAGGAGGCACCACCTAGATCTTTCATTGAGAATCTTTGTGATAATAAGAGCTTGACCGAGTGCAGCATAGGAACATCATTTCCTATCAAGAGTATGTCATCCACGTACAATACGAGGAAGAAAACCTTACTCTCTATAACCTTCTTGTATATACAAGGTTCATCTACGTTCTTGATGTTCCAACTCCGCGATGCCTGCTTTAACCCGTAGATGGATTTAAGCAGCTTTCACACCTTTCCGCTGCTCCTACTGTTTGATTACAACATCAACTCTACGAAGCCCTCTGGCTGAGTCTGAAGGGTTACCGTAGTGCCCCGGTCAACTTCCGTGGCCAAATGCGGAACAAAAATTTTCTAACGAACAAAAACTTAGCACTAGTTTAACTCTAAAACCCGGATCTTTCCATAAAACTAACTAGCTACACTAGGAGAGCTATCTACTATGATGAGGAATTCTTACCAAACGAACCAAGTCCTTCGGTCTTCATTTTTCATCCTTAGCTCCTACTAGCCACCTTGAACCTGCTTGATCTTCTTTCCTTGCTCCGTCGGTCCTCCGAGATCGAGCTTGTTCTCCGGCCTTCCTTGGTCCTTGATGATCCACCTAGAGAATGTGATCCATGGCTCTAGCTCTTTGCTAAGTGTCAAAAGAGCAACTAGAGAACTTGGGATGCAAGTCCAAGTAATCTAGGACGTAGTTTAGATGTCAAAGTGTTTGCTATCTCTTTTCAAACCTCTTCACTTGTTTCTTAACACATGAGAATGTTAGTGAAGGGGAAGAAGATGAAGATGGAGGAAAGCAAGAGGAGGGAGGAGCTTGGAGAGAAAATGGAGCTAAAGAAAAATGAGTAAGCATGAGAGAGAAATTCACACACAAGAGTTTTGTATGTTCATTTCTTTCATTAAACAATAGCAACCATGCTTCAATAGTAAACCCAAAATGAATTATAAATTCATTTGTAAACTATTGAAGCATGGTCCATACCTCCCTCACCTCTCACTTTACACCTCATTTCCATTTATCAAATAAATGGAAAATCCATAATGAGGTGGCCACCTTCTAGAAGGAAATCTGTAATAAATACTGATTTCAGTCTACTGTACAAATATACCGGCAATTAGATAAAAATCCGAACGCCCAAAAGAGATAGAATAACACGAAGAACATAATATTAGAATATATATATCGAAATACATATACGTAAATTATTAAATCAATACCTGATTTAATAATCCGGCTCAAACCCGAACCGGCTGGTATTACAAACTGTCCGATCGAAAATCCGAGTAACAAGTACATCAATCGATCGAACCCTGCACGTATCCAATACGGCTACTACATCATTTCGCCTGAATCAAGGAAACCCTCTGTGTGGGACTCTAAAGACTCGACAGTACTCTGGCAGTGGGTTTAACCACAAGCACGTCGGCGGTACTAGCTGTACGTAACGGCTACCCAGGTACCTGTCGAAAAGAAGGCTGATGAACAAACTCATCCAGATCTCCAACTGAGCCTATCCGTCACAATATCCGTACAGTCCGGTCTCTTCATCAAAGAGTATCGCATACCGGGTCTAGGGGAAGGTGAACGTCAGACCCTAACAACCTGATAAGTCGTGTCGATGTGGCTCAGGACCAATCCGGGAAACTATTGATCAACCTATCAGTAAATCCCAAGTGCCTTGGACAAGGTCTTATGGTCCTGACCAATCGAATCACGGTGTGATATCGACTCCCTAAACCGGGAGAGACGTATCCCCGACAATCGCTCACTGCCTCCATGTGGCTCAGGACTGAAACCAACCAAAATCTGTTTGCACGACTCAGTAGAGCCGTGGTAGGGTAGTGATCAAAGTTCAGTGGGAACTCACACGAGACAAATGCCGATCTCGGGACCAAAGACTAACCTGTACACATGTCACCTGAGTGTTGGAGATAGTACCCTCAGAGTCAATTATTGGATCACAGGCACGTGATTGCAATGATTGAGAGAGGACCTATACCGTTAGAACAGTCTTACTCAAGATGATAGTATGCTATCTGGTTTACCTTTATCATCTTGTACTGCTTCAGGTGACCTTACAGGTCACTATTGCGCGTTGATAGAGCCATTAGGATTCTTGCTTGACAGCCAGTAGTATGATGGCGATCATATACGTGGGAGCTGGTAGTCTATAAGCACATCCTTAAAAGGTCCCTAGTCGTGGGAGTTTCGAGACAGGGCATCGATACTCCAAAGTAGACTAGTGTATATAGTCGAGACCCCGACGAGGGGCGGTGGCCGGTCTCACAAGCCATTGGTGTCAGTTGGTTCACCTAAGATGTATACATGTGCTCATTGGATTATGAGTACACCGAACAGGACTCGCCGGGAACATGCTAGTTGGTCTTATACCTGACGTCAGATAGCAGTTCCCTGGTGACATGTGTACAGGATAGTTCATCGACCTGAGATCGTCATTTGTCTCGTGTGAGTTCTCACTGTACTTTGATTACTACCCTACCACGCTCAAAGGAGACGTGCAAACAGGTTTTAGTTGGGTACAGTCCCAGGCCACATGGAGGCAGTGAGCGGATCTGCATGGGTTCTTCTCTCCCGGTATTGGGGGTGAGGTCGCGCTGTGTCTAGGAGAGCCATTACACGAAGTCCTTGGCCAAGGCAGGAGATTTACTGGTAGGTATTCCAGTAGTATCTCAGGGTGTTCTGGGCTACAATCCGACACGACTTGTACCGCTTTTGGGGGTCTGACTTTCACCAACCCCCTAGGCCCGCCATGCGATGCTCATAGACGAACGGACCGGACTGTACGGATATTGTCACTAACAGGATCATTAGGGTGTCAGGATGAGTTCGCTCATCGACGTCCCTTTTGGTCAATACCTGGTATCCCATTACGTATGGCTAATACCTCTGACGTACTAGTAGTTAAATCCACAGCCAAAGTATTGAAGAGTCTTTAGAGTCCCCCACAGACCGTTTTCTCAAGTTTCGGGCGAAACGCTGTAGAGGCCGTATGGAGATATGGCAGGGTTCGATCATATACGTGCGGTATTGCACGGATCATGATCGGACGGATAATACTCGCGGTCTTTGGTTTAAGCCGGATCCTAGTATTGTACAGTGTAGATTTTGTCTCATTGCATTTGTATTCGGTCTGAATACAAATACGGGTATGTATATACAGTCGCGGGGTTTTCCTGTAATTTATTACGGGATCGGTTTTTGAAGTTGCCAGTTTGCTTTCCGTTTCGGCCATTTTCCTCTGTTTCTTTCTTTGGCTGAAAGTTGGTGGAGGGGGTTATTTGCAATTGTGCATTTAACAAAGGAGAAGACTTTTTATGCATCATGATGGTGCACCATCCATTGACTTCATTGGTTCATCATTGCTTGACTTTGCTTGATGGTGATGGGATATGATTAGGTGATGGAGTGGGGATTTGGTAGTGATGATTATTCCTCATGATCATCTATTTTCTCTTCCTTGTATTATTTTCTCTCTCTCTCTCCTTTTCACTAAAAAGTGGCCGGCCACTTTGAGAGGGGGGCTGTCCCAATTTTTTGGGAGTGGTTTTTTCATCTCATTTGCTTGTAAAAATCCCTTTAGTTCATCTCCAAAGGATATCTCATTCCTCCACCAATACAAGGCAACTTCTAGTAACCCCATTGAGACAAAGCTTTCTACACTTCATCTACAGTATCCTTGGGCACATCAACACGCCAGCTTCGTGCTCGAGTTACCTCGGTCCAGAGGTGGGAGCCCGTAAAAGAACCCCGCGATGTGGTGCCCTTCCGATGAGGAGATGAAGACCGGAGATTCCGCGAGGAGATCGGGACGACGACGAGAAGACCGAAGGACACGGATCGCTTGGTATATCTCTCTACATTCCTCCACCAATACAAGGCAACTTCTAGTAACCCCATTGAGACAAAGCTTTCTACACTTCATCTACAGTATCCTTGGGCACATCAACACGCCAGCTTCGTGCTCGAGTTACCTCGGTCCAGAGGTGGGAGCCCGTAAAAGAACCCCGCGATGTGGTGCCCTTCCGATGAGGAGATGAAGACCGGAGATTCCGCGAGGAGATCGGGACGACGACGAGAAGACCGAAGGACACGGATCGCTTGGTATATCTCTCTACCCCTTCCCTAGTTAGCTAGGAGTAGGTTAATGGTCCGATCCGGGTTTATATTGCACGGTTGTACCGGTTTACAAGTTTAAAGAAAAGTATCGTTTCCGCATTTTGGCCTCGGATTGACGGCCGGGACGCCGCCGAGCACTTACACTGGTATCAGAGCCACGCCATTAACCTAGTCTAGCTTGCTCTAACGTGTTTACAAGTTTGATCGAACGGATTTTCAAAAAACCGCGTTTCTATGTCAAGTTTCTGTCGAATTTTTCCGGTGCTTTAAAAATTATTTGGTACATTGTAAAAATACGTGCAGGGTTTTTTATACATTCTGTGAAAATTTGGTAGGCTCAAGTTACTGTAGCGCGGCGGATCCGCGGCCAAAACCACGTTTTGGCCGCGGATCCGCCGCCGAATTTTGGCTTCACTGCATCAAATATTTACAATGGCTCTCTGACATGGAAATAGGGTTTCTGGTATATTCTTTTTGGGCCCAGATGTTTTTGAGTGCTATAGTTGTGCTTGGGGCCCACTTCGGAAAATTCAGTCGATCGAAAATTTTAAACATGTTAGTTCACAGTATTTACATTATATCTGCGACCGTGAATGTCATTTGATCGGTAAATCCTGTCTAACTGCTATAGCCCTTTTAGACGGATTTGCGAACGTGACATTCACATGGATGTTCTGTGTTGTGCTGTGATGTTGCGGATTGTTGTGGTGGATAGCCTGGATGCAATGGTAGTACAGTTTGGTTTATTATGTACATTTGATATTGCGGGGCGAGCGTCCGACATGTGGACTGCCGTCACTGCCTGTTTGTATATTATTCTTTTGGGGCACGACCGGGCTGAGGTCGATGTACCCGTTGTATGTATATTTTACTTTCTGTACTAGGATTACCCGAAGGTGGGGTGCACGGATAGCCAGGTTCTAGAGGGCAACGGGCCCGCATCTCATGGCGTTGAGATGGAGGGGGCTTCACTCTAGAATTGGCGGGCTATTCGCCGCACTCGTAGAGGGTACAGGTTGACCCAAGGAGGGGTGCACAAGTTACCGGATTCCGTGAAGTGCCGGGTGGTCCATTCACGTTGTTGAAAGGGGCTGCCTCGCTTTAGGTTTTGGCGGGTAACTTGCCGCGCCCGTAGGGGTCTAGGATTTCATTGCACAGGCTATCCACACGACCAGGGGAACGTCGGGTTTCAGTAGCGGCTCTATGAAACCCGGGGATCCCAGATATCTGTATTGTTCTGTGATGCTTATTACATTTCTGTGATGTTGCATTTTATCACGTCTTGAGCGAATATTATATATTGATATATATACTAGTAGATGTTGTATATGTTTTGCATCCGCGCTAGTCCAGTCCCCGCTCCGTCGTTAGTTAAGAAACCTAACGGGTAATGACGGGACCCAGTGGCGAATGCGGATGGCATATACGTACATCATTATTTTCGTTCTTTATTGGTGTGATCAATTTATGGGGCTGCATTGATTCGGATCAATGCAAGATAAACAAACCTATTCTGATGTTGTTGGAACAATTTTCAAAAAGCTGTTATTGCAAGGACGTTCTCTTTTGTTTTGCACAGTAGTATTCGGTTATGAATATCCAGCACCTCGGTCGACGAGGCAAGGGCCGAGATCCCTTCACCGGGAGTGACCCCTTGGACAGAAGTTTGCGTCAGGGCAATAACTTCACTATAGTCGTTTACTTTTGCTTTGCATCGTGGTATTCAGTTGGAATATCCTGCACCTCATTCTATGGGGAAAGAGCCGAGATCCCTTCACCGGGAGTGACCTCTTTAGCAAAGGTTTTCGCCACTATATTTTTATAAAAGCTATCTGGTTCCTTCAACGATATCAAGTTCATTACGTTAAAGGTTTTTCGCCAGAATCCATTCGTAGCCCTCCGTCATTTCAGTTAAATGTTCGGTAGTATTCAAGCTATGTATTTTGACCTACGCCAAGGCATAGTGATTGGTAGCTACCGGATATTTATCTGTTGCATAGATAGATGCGTTAGTTTGGGACAGTCGTACTACTATTTTGGCCTACGTCAAGGGTATGTACGGGTGAGTTCAAATTAACCTGGACAATGACGGGTAGAACTTGACATGTGACTTATGATATTTTGGCCTACGTCAAGGTCATAAGAGCATGGGGCAAAAATCACATCGGGAGTTTCTAAAGAAACTGAAACTTGCCAGATATGCGCATACCTTCTGGAGTGTGATAACGTGAGAGAATTCCATCACGTTATCATGCGATGATAGTTGGATCCCGATTCCCACTGATGAGTTGGTTTACTCCTCCGGTGATCCCGATTAATTCTTCTTTCTGGTTTGGAGGAGAATTTGACGGTACAGTGGGAGGTTTCCTGATTAGATAAATAGGTAATCATTCTGATCTAGGTTAGAGTGCATGCTGAGTGTTTCTTTTCTCTCTCTCTTTGGCAGCGACCAAGACCCGACCTTAGGCTATGACTCAGTAACCAAGATTAACCGAACCTTCTTATAAGACTGGCTTTTGGATTGTCAGAGTTGCATACCTCATTGCCACTCTTACTTTTACCCTTTTCTCCAGAACACCCCGTATTACTACGAACGTCCAATTCCATTAGATAAAACCATCATATGGTTATATACGAACTCGAAGGAATTTATTCGAGGATGGTTTCAGGTTCTGGAGAAAACGAATATGACTATTCAGTTGTCTTTTCCTTTTACCTTCTCTCAGGTTGCGAGTACTCCTTGGTTTAGGAGATAGTACACCCGTTACGCCTATTAGATAGTCTTCTTTCAAACCTTAGGCTGGTGCCGAACGGTAGGGAATGAAGAAAAACAATTAGCCTAACGATGGTGTACAGAAGCTATTAAGTTAAGACAAATAAAGGGATTAGAAGGAGGGCAAAGTAAATTGCGACTGCTATTCAAGACCAAACCAAGTATTTCATCGCCACTCCTACTTCACCTTTGTATTTCTCCAGGACACCCCGTATCACTACGAAGATCCACAGTTTATTGGATACTCCATCGTTTGGTTATATACGAACTCGAAAGGAACTTGTTCCGGTTTAGGGATGGATTCTGGTTCAGGAGAAATAGGAATAAGGTCTATTCGGTTGTCTTTTATCTTCACCTTCTCTCGCATTGCGAGTGCTCCTAGGATTAGGACAGTACACCCATTATGCTTATTGGATAGTCTTCTTCCAAACCATAGGCTGGTGCCGAACGGTAGGGAAGTAAGAAAACCATTTAGCCTAAGAGGGTGTACAGAAGGTAATGACTAAAGACATATGAAGGGATTTGGAGAGATGGCAAAGAAGTATACGGTTACAGTTATGAATCTGGATAATGGAAGAGGCATTACTAGGAATACCAGGATACCCCTACGAAACATTTCAATGTTTCAGTTTCACTGTGTACTGTTAAAAGAAGACTGATTTCCCAATTAGCCCTTGCTCCAGGGTATGTATTTAACAGGTATGATTCTCATATCTGTATGAATTTACAGATGATGAGTGGGAGTAAGTTATTGGGAATTAGGTGATTATCCTCATTATATCGGAATTCGTTGTAATTGGAGATATTTGAGGAAGTCACCTGGGTTGTTTGCCGGACGACAAATATTTGGTTTTGAATATCCGTTGTTATGCACCAATTTCAAATTGATATATCTGTACGTCTATTTTTATAGAGCGAGATATACCCTTTTTGAAATTATGTCCATGACATTTACCTATATCAGTGGATGGTTAGGTAAGGAGCATTAAACAGCGGTGTAATTCTTCTTAACCATAGGTACAGTTTTCAACCTACGACACACAGGGAGTGAGTTATTAGACTCAAGAGACTTGTACAGAGTATTGTATATTGTCTAGTGTCCATTAGGACAGAGGGGATGGTCCTCGTACTATATTCAGTTTACTTATGACTTCTCTAGTTTTTAAACAAGTGTTTCGTAGAAACACAAGGTCTGAGTTTTGAGAAGTTATAGGTATAAGAGTAAAGTAGAGAACCAGGCGTTGCAAGTATCGGGATTCTTCAAGGTGATCGAAGATGTAGATACTTGTGTAAGGTGTTCGGTTGATAGTAATGATTGAGAGAACTTGCTTCTCTTTCAGGTTACTCATAATTGGAAGCACTCCTAAGTTGAGTAATTCTGATCGGCCTCTTTCCATTTAGTTGACATGCACTGGAGACAGCTGCATGATTTGAATCTAGTTCAATTAAATCAGTGCTTATGTTTCTATATTGGATATAGAACAGTTCATATCTTAACGATGTTAAGGTACGGGGAGTTTTCCGGCTTATGCTTAAAACCAGACTCTGGATAACTCAAGGCACGTTTCTGTAATGGCTGTTTGTGGGTTGGCCCGGGCTATGACGAGGGTTGATTTTCTACCATCTTGTAGATCAATAGTGATATTGTTCTTGACTCGCCACAGTTTTGATAAAAATGGGTTTTTTCAGAAAACAGTAGTGGGAGTATGGTAGAACTGGAAGTGATTCCAGAACCGCAAACGATTACTGAAAATTTAATAAGAACCTAAAGATTTAATCTGGTTTGGCATTCCATTGGCCACTCCGCAGATAAGGTGGGTAATCTCAGGCACCCGAGAGGTACTCCGGTAGCCTCAAGGACGGTGACAGGGAGGCTCTTGTTTACCCAGACTTGCCATTGCTGTTGTTCCAGACTATGAGACCCGGCAGGAGGATGAGTATAGCGTAGTTCTAAACAAGCTTTAGAAGTGTACGTCTATATAACTCTGCCAGAGGGTTGTCATAGTCAGTGGGAGCAGCGGAAGCATTGGTGGACAAGTGTCTTATGTCTATTTATGGACTAAAGCAGAAATAGCGGAGATAGATCATCTATTTCTGATGTGACAGTCATAGGTTTGACTTCATTAGAATAGGGGATGGATCTGTTAAGACGGTAGTAGGGTGTGATGTCCTGATATCTGGATGACATACATAGAGTAGGAAGTGATGTTCCTATACTACAATCGGTTATACTTTGGCTGTCACACAGTGGTTTCTCCACATGGGACTTGGATATAATATCAAGACATTATGGTTACTGGATCTATGGTTTTAGATCTAAATTTGGGTAGTTTCCCAATCTGGGTATTTAGACAGCATTCTAAAGATGTTTTAGAATGGACGACTCCTGGCACGGTAGTATACCTGCAGGTGATGGAGTCACCCTTTCTAAAGGAGACTTACAGACTAAAGGGGAGAGGGATGTGCATGATTGGCAGATCACTTGTTTAGGCAATTGAGTTGATCATGAGATGTCAAGTACCACACCAGATGTTGTTTTTGCACGAGATGCAATAAGTTGATCCAATCCTGGAGAAGCATTCGGAAGCAGCTTTAGAACATAAGTTGATGTTCTGGGGAAATGATAACGACATCCTCCTTCGGGAGACAGTTATCATTCCAGGCTTCCAAGGTGACCTGGACGGCAGAGTGGCTGTCTGAGTTATAGTTTTCCCTCTGATGAGGGGCAGTACTATGGACAGGTGGTCCAGGAGGATACTGAGGGAGGCATGGCGCAGGATACTGATTAATTTCAGTTGACGATACAGTCTAAGAAGTTTGGATTTGGAGTTCATTTATGAACTAGGTCTTATCAGACATCCGAATATATTCTAAGACAGGTATTGCCATTTCGGGAGATGGCTTTCTCCGCGAACTTGAGATAAAGAGAGACATAGAAAGAAACATTAGAGAGGATCCACTCACTGAGGCTATTCCTCGAACGCATTAGTTTCGCAAATTGTTTTTGTGAGACTGATTAGTAGAGGAGTTGGGTGTTCGGTATCACACGGGCTATGAGAATGCGACATCGCAATAATTAGCCTTGAATGCAAGTGGGAGATTGTTGGAGATAGTGCCCTCAGAGTCAATTATTGGATCACAGACACGTGATTGCAATGATTGAGAGAGGACCTATACCGTTAGAACAGTCTTACTCAAGATGATAGTATGCTGTCTGGTTTACCTTTATCATCGTGTACTGCTTCAGGTGACTTTACATGTCACTATTGCGCATTGATAGAGACCTTAGGATTTTTGCTTGACAGCCAGCAATATGATGGAGATCATATACGTGGGAGCTGGTAGTCTATAAGCACATCCTTAAAAGGTCCCTAGTCGTGGGATTTTCGAGACAGGGCATCGATACTCCAAAGTAGACTAGTGTATACAGTCGAGACCCCGACGAGGGGCGGTGGCCGGTCTCACAAGCCATTGGTGTCAGTTGGTTCACCTAATATGTATACAGGTGCTCATTAGGTTATGAGTACACCGGACAGGACTCGTCGGGAACATGCTAGTTGGTCTTATACCTGACGTTAGATAGCAGTTCCCTGGTGACATGTGTACAGGTTAGTTCATCGACCTGAGATCGTTATTTGTCTCATGTGAGTTCCCACTGTACTTTGATTACTACCCTACCACGCTCAAAGGAGACGTGCAAACAGGTTTTAGTTGGGTACAGTCCCAGGCCACATGGAGGCAGTGAGCGGATCTGCAGGGGTTCTTCTCTCCCGGTATTGGGGGTGAGGTCGCAGTGTGTCTAGAAGAGCCATTACACGAAGTCCTTGGCCAAGGCCGGAGATTTACTGGTAGGGATTCCAGTAGTATCTCAGGGTGTTCTGGGGTACACTCCGACACGACTTGTACCGCTTTTGGGGGTCTGACTTTCACCAACCCCCTAGGCCCGCCATGCGATGCTCATAGACGAACGGACCGGACTGTACGGATATTGTCACTGACAGGCTCATTAGGGTGTCAGGATGAGTTCGCTCATCGACGTCCCTTTTGGTCAATACCTGGTAGCCCGTTACGTATGGCTAATACCTCTGACGTGCTAGTGGTTAATGTAAGTGCACGGCGGCGCCCCGGCCGTCAATCCGACGACCAAATGCGGAAGCGGTGATAAACTTTAATTTTGCGAACTTAGCAAACCGGCACCACCGCGCACTAAACACCCGGATCGGGCCATTAAACTAGTTCTAGCTAACTACAAGACGGGTTAGAGATATACCGAGTGATCCGAGTCCTCCGGTCTTCTCGTCATCGTCCCGATCTACTGCGGAAACTCCGGTCGTCGCCTCCTTGCCGGAAGGGCACCACATCGTCTGCATCTTTTACGGGCTCCCACCTCAATACCGAGGCAACTCGGGCATGAAGCTGGCAAGTCGACATGCCCAAGATTTGTTGTAGAATGTGTAGTGTAGAGGCTATGTCTCATTTGGGGTTTTGTTGCCATTTGAAGATGATGGAGGAAACAATATGAACTTTGGAGAGGTGAGAAGGATCTTGTGAGCAAGCCAAAATGAGATCATGAAATTTCCCTCATGCAAAATAAAAACCTCTCTCTCTTTTTCTAATGTGGCCGGCCTCCTTATGTGAGAAATGGTGGAGGAAAATACAAATCAAGAAGGGAGGTGATGGTAGTAAAAGGTGGAGGGTGACCACATCCAAACACCATGATAACAATCTCACATCAATTCCTAATCAACTCTAATCACCATAAATGAAAAAGGTTGATACAAAAGGAATCTCATCATGATGCCACACAATTACAAAGGACCCCCTCCACAAATACCAATTTGCACAATTGCAAATTAGTCCCTCCATCGGAAAAGTCCGGCCGGGAAAGAACAAAGGAAAACCGGCCGGAACGGAATGCAAACTGGCAACTCCAGAAAACTGGTCCCGTAATAAATTACAGGAAAACCCCAATACTGTGCATACACACCCCATCTGTATTTCGACCGGATACAAATGCAATGAGACAAAATCTACACTGTACTATACTAGGATCCGGCTTAAACCAAAGCCGGCTAGTAATATCCGTTCGATCCTGATCCGTGCAATACCGCACGTATCCGATCGAACCTTTCCATATATCTATACGGCCTCTAGTACTAACCGTCCGATCCTGATCCGTGCAATACCGCACGTATCTGATCGGACCCTGCCATATCTCCATACGGCCTCTACAGCGTTTCGCCCGAAACTTGAGTAACTGTCTGTGTGGTGGACTCTAAAGACTCGTCAATACTATGGCTGTGGATTTAACCACTAGCACGTCAGAGGTATAAGCCAATACATGACGGGCTACCAGCTATTGACCAAAAGGGACGTCGATGAGCGAACTCATCCTGACGCCCTACTGAGCCTGTCAGTGACAATTTCCGTACAGTCCGGTCCGTTCCTCTATGAGCATCGCATGGCGGGCCTAGGGGGTTGGTAAAAGTCAGACCCCTAAAAGCGGTACAAGTCGTGTCGGAGTGTAGCCCAGAACACCCTGAGATACTACTGGAATACCTACCAGTAAATCTCCTGCCTTGGCCAAGGAATTTTCATGTTCTGGCTCTCCTCGACAAAGCGCGACCTCACCCCCAATACCGGGAGAGACGAACCCCTGAAGATCCGCTCACTGCCTCCATGTGGCTCGGGACTGTACCCAACTAAAACCTGTTTGCACGACTCCTTTGAGCCGTGGTAGGGTAGTAATCAAAGCACAGTGGGAACTCACACGAGACAAATGACGATCTCAGGTCGATGAACTAATCTGTACACATGTCACCAGGGAACTGCTATCTGATGTCTGGTATAAGACCAACTAGCATGTTCTCGGCGAGTCCTGTCCGGTGTACTCATAACCCAATGAGCACCTGTATACATCTTAGGTGAACCAACTGACACCAGTGGCTTGTGAGACCGGCCACCGCCCCTCGTCGGGGTCTCGACTGTATACACTAGTCTACTCTGGAGAATCGATGCCCTGTCTTGAAACTCCTACGACTAGGGACCTTTAATGGATGCGCTTATAGACTACCAGCTCCCACATATATGATCGCCCTCATACTGCTGGCAGTCAAGCAAGAATCCTAGGGGCTCTATCAACGTGCAATAGCGACCTGTCAGGTCACCTAAAGCAGTACACGATGATAAAGGTAAACCAGATAGCATACTATCATCTCGAGTAAGACTGTCCTACCGGGATAGGTCCTCCCTCAATCATTGCAATCACGTGCCTGTGATCCAATAATTGACTCTGAGGGCACTATCTCCAACAGTTAAATCCACAGCCAAAGTATTGACGAGTCTTTAGAGTCCCCCACAAACCGTTTTCTCAAGTTTCGGGCGAAACGATGTAGAGGCCGTATGGAGATATGGCAGGGTTCGATCATATACGTACGGTATTGCACGGATCATGATCGGACGGATAATACTAGCGGGCTTTTGTTTAAGCCGGATCCTAGTATTGTACAGTGTAGATTTTGTCTCATTGCATTTGTATTCGGTCTGAATACTAATGCGGGTATGTATATACAGTCGCGGGGTTTTCCTGTAATTTATTACGGGATCGGTTTTTGAAGTTGCCAGTTTGCTTTCCGTTTCGGCCATTTTCCTCTGTTTCTTTCTTTGGCTGAAAGTTGGTGGAGGGGGTTATTTGCAATTGTGCATTTAACAAAGGAGAAGACTTTTTATGCATCATGATGGTGCACCATCCATTGACTTCATTGGTTCATCATTGCTTGACTTTGCTTGATGGTGATGGGATATGATTAGGTGATGGAGTGGGGATTTGGTAGTGATGATTATTCCTCATGATCATCTATTTTCTCTTCCTTGTATTATTTTCTCTCTCTTTTTCACTAAAAAGAGGCCAGCCATTTTGATAGGGTGGCTGCCCCCAATTTTTTTGGAGTGGTTTTTTCATCTCATTTGCTTGTAAAAATCCCTTTGGTTCATCTCCAAAGGATATCTCATCCCTCCACCAATACAAGGCAACTTCTAGTAACCCCATTGAGACAAAGCTTTCTACACTTCATCTACAGTATCCTTGGGCTCGTCGACTCGCCAACTTCGTGCTCGAGTTGCCTCGGTGCAGAGGTGGGAGCCCGTAAAATAACCCGGCGATGTGGTGCCCTTCCGACGAGGAGATGAAGACCGGAGATTCCGCGAGGAGATCGGTACGACGACGAGAAGACCGAAGGACGCGGATCGCTCGGTATATCTCTCTACCCATTCTCTAGTTAGCTAGGAGTCGGTTAATGGCCCGATACGGGTTTATAGTGCGCGGTGGTGCCGGTTTACAAGTTTAAAGAAAAGTATCGTTTCCGCATTTTGGCCTCGTATTGACAGCCGGGGCGCTGCCGTGCACTTACACTGAGAACTTCCATCTGACGATAGGTATAGTACCATATGGAAGTTCTCGGCGAGTCCGTCCAGTGTACTCACACCCAGTGAGCACATGCATACGATCTTAGGTGCATCAGACTAATGGATGCGGGACCAACCATCCCCCGACGGGGATAGAAACGTACACACCAGTCTACTCTGGAGTATCAGTGCCCAGTCTCGATACTCACGCGACTGGGGACCATTTAAGGATGTGCTTATGGACTACCCTGCTCCTACTAGTATGATCGCCATCACAACGCAGGTAGTCAAGCAAGATCCTAGGTGCTTTATCAACATGTAACCGCAATATGTAATAACGAGTATGACATATGCCATGTTAAGATAAAGACAAACTACAATAGTATACTACCGTATCGAGTCTTTATCAATATGTACAAACCAGATAAAACAACAATACACATATCCCGATAAAGACAAGTCAAATAATATACTATAAAACTGAGCAAGATTGTTCTGTACATACATATCTCTAGTATCCATATGTATACATATACAATACTGGCCTCTAGGGCATATACATCCAACAATCTCCCACTTGCACTAAAAGCCAATGATTGGCGTACCGAATACCCAACGTCTGCTCTAAGGACAGCTGCTGGCGTACCGCATACCCAACATCCCAAAAAGTCGCTCGAACTGAGGGAGGGCCTTTGTAAATGGATCCGCCGTGTTGTCTTTCGTATCCACTCTCCGGACCTCGATCTCCTGGCGATCTACGATCTCCCTGATCCGGTGATACCACCTTAAGATGTACCTGGATTTCTGATGGAACCGTGGTTCCTTCGCTAAAACTATAGCCCCATTGTTATCACAATACACTAGTATCGGATCAACAATGGACGGAACCACCTGAAGTTCAGCTATGAACTTCTTTATCCAGACCGCCTCTTTTGCGGCATCGCTTGCAGCAATGTATTCAGCCTCCATCGTTGAGTCTGTTATGGTATCCTGTTTGGAACTCTTCCAACATACAGCCACTCCGTTGAGGGTAAACAAAAAACCCGAGACAAACTTTTTGTCATCGTTGTCACTCTGGAAGCTTGAGTCGGTAAAAGACTCGACCCTGAGGTCTCCATTATCGTAAATCAGGAACATCTCCTTAGTCCTTCTCAGGTACTTGAGAATGTTCTTTACTGTTGTCCAGTGGTCCTCACCTGGGTCTGACTGATACCGGCTCACCACGCTTAGCGCATAAGCTACATCTGGTCTTATACATAGCATCGCATACATTATAGATCCTACCGCCGAAGCGTAGGGTATAGTGCTCATGCGAACTCTCTCCTCGTCAGTCTTGGGAGACATCTCCTTGGAGAGGGTGATTCCGTGTAATACGAGTATGTTAACGTGCTTGGAATCTTCCATACTAAATCTCTTTAGTACGGTCTCTATGTACCTGGACTGTGAGAGTCCCAGTAATTTCTTGGATCTATCTCTGTTGATCTTGATCCCCAGAATGTACGAGGCATCACCTAGGTCTTTCATGGAGAGCCTTTATGATAAGAATAGCTTGACCGATTGTAGCATAGGAATGTCATTTCCTATCAAAAGAATGTCGTCCACATACAAGACTAGGAACACGACAGTTCGTCCTACAATCTTCTTATAAATACAAGGCTCATCCTCATTTTTGATGAAGTCAAAGTCCTTGACTGTCTCATCAAAACTGGTGTTCCAGCTCAGCGATGCTTGCTTCAATCCATAAATGGATTTGAGCAACTTGCACACCTTTCCGCTGCTTCCACTGTCTACAAAACCTTTCGGCTGATCCATATAAACGCACTCTACTAAACTTCCGTTTAGAAAAGCCGTTTTTAAGTCCATCTGCCAAATCTCGTAGTCATGGAAGGCAGCAATGGCAAGAAGGATTCTAATGGATTTCAGCATAGCCACTGGAGAAAAGGTTTTGTCATAGTCCACTCCTGGTCTTTGACGAAAACCTTTTGCAACGAGTCTAGCCTTATAGGTTTCCACCTGCCCATCTACACCAAGTTTCTTCTTGTAGATCCATTTGCATCCAACGGGTTTTACCCCCGGTGTAGCAACTTCCAGTGTCCATACTTTATTGGTGTACATAGACTCCATTTCAGATTGCATAGCATCCAGCCACTTATCAGAGTCCCTACTGATAATGGCCTACCTGAAACTAGTAGGATCATCTTCTTCCAAGATGCAATCCTCTCGATCCCCATCTATGAGAAAATCGTAATATCACTCGGGCGGATGAGAAATCCTACTAGATCTGCGGAGTGGCTGAGGTTCGTTGGGTTTAACTGAATCTAGCGGTTCCATCAAATCTTCAGTTATAGTTTGTGTCTCTAGATTTTCATCCAGTTCTACCATGCTGCCACTAATATTTTTACCAAGAAATTCTTTTTCCAAAAATGTGGCGTTCCTGGAAACAATAATCTTCTGTTCCTCTGCATGGTAGAATAGATACCCATTAGAATCCTTTGGGTATCCCACAAACTTACACAAAACTGACCGTGCCTCAAGTTTGTCTGGGTTCTGCTTTTTGACATAAGCTGGGCAACCCCAAATCTTAACATGTTTAAGATACAAACTCTTACCACTCCATATTTCGTACGGAGTTTTAGGCACGGATTTGGATGGAACTTGATTCAAAAGATGTGCTGCTGTTTGAAGTGCATATCCCCAGAATGAAAGAGGCAACTCAGCACTACTTATCATGGAGCGAACCATATCCAATAGGGTGTGATTCCTCCGCTCCGATACACCGTTGTTCTGTGGTGTATACGGAGGAGTAAGTTGAGAGAGAATTCCATTCTCTTTTAAGTAATCTTGGAATTCCGTGCTTAAGTACTCCCCTCCTCTATCAGATCGGAGGATCTTGATACTTTTGCCAGTCTGGTTCTCTACTTCGTTTCTGAATTCTTTGAATTTCTCAAAAGTTTCATATTTGTGTTTCAAAAGATACACATATCCGAATCTAAAGAGATCGTCAGTGAATGTGATGAAGTACGAGAACCCACCCGTTGCATGTATAGACATTGGACCACATACATCACTGTATATGAGCCCCAAGAGCTCTGTTGATCTTTCTCCATGTCCTGTGAACGGAGATTTGGTCATCTTTCCTTTGAGACAAGATTGACAAGTTTCATAAGATGAAAACTCGAACGTATCCAAAAATCCATCGTTATGCAACTTACTCAGTTTTTTCTCTCCGATATGACCAAGTCTACAATGCCACAAGTAGGATTCGTTCATATCTGAACTTTTCCTCTTGCGTGTGTTTTGTATATTGAGAACTGTGTTTTGATTAAGAACATAGATACCATTACACAGTGTACCTTCTGCAACCAGTACCTTATCAAGGTAAATGTTCATGATATTTTTATCAAGAACAAAGTTATATCCATCTTTATCAAGTAAAGAAACTGATATGATGTTGCAAACCATGGAAGGAACATATTAGCAATTGTTCAAAATCATAGTGCTGCCATTTGGCAACACTAGGTGATATTCACCGACGGCTGCAGCATTAACTTGTGCTCCGTTCCCTACTCTGAGGGACATATCACCAGGTCCGACTATCCTACTTTTTCTCAGTCCCTGCAATGAATTACAGATATGAGATCCTGATCCGGTATCTAGTGCCCAGGAGGTAGGACTGACCGAAAAACAGTTCTCAATAAAAAGAACACCTGAAGAAGATGCAACAGTATGTTTCTTCTTCAATGGGGTTATCAAGGAATTCAAACTTTCCTCTTTCCCTTGCTCATACTCATGACCGTTGTCATAAGTTAGAGCCGAACCGACGTTCCCCAGCCCCGAATAAGAATTCAGATCGGTCAAGCGATACATTTTATTATCTTGATTAGGGCGTGAAATGGTTGCTACCTAGAGAGAGAGAGAGGGAAACACTCAGTGTGCGCTCTTGCAAAATTATATTGGTTATTAATTTATCTAACCAGGATGGCTCCCACTGTTTCCTCAAATTCTTATTCAAACCCTAAAAGAAGAATTAGTCAGGATTAATCGCATGTCACAATACTTGCGTAACCATTCAGCCAGGCCGATGTTCGTACTTCGAGGGAGGTTTTCCAACGCTTTCGCGAAGTTCCTTAATTACATAACCTCTTTTCCCTTAGAGGCGTAGCCCCTCTAACACCTTATAAGACACCTACTTGGTTTATAGCATTGATTGTGTAAGTGCGATAATCTCCCGAGAGTAATCCTACTCATCAGTGGGATCGGGATCCAACTATCATTGTGTGATGCACTAGATGGAATCCACTCTAGTCACCACACTCCAGAAGGTATGCTAAAATCTGCAAGTTTCCTGTATGTTTGAAACCCCCGATGTGGTTTTTTCCCCTAAGACCCAAGTGACCTTGACACAGTCACCAAATCAAAGAGTCCTAGTCAAGTTCAACCCGTCATTATCTTGATTGCTTTAAACCCACCCGTATAACCCTTGACACAGTCAACAAGGTTACACGACTGTCCTAACCAATCGCATTGTATGCTACAAATAAGCAATACTCAGCTACCATTCACTGCGCCTTGACACAGTCAACAAACGCAGCACGAATACTAAGTATAACTTATAAGAAATGACGGAGGGCTACGGCTGGGTTTTTGGCAAAAAACCTGTTAACGTAATGAACTTGATATTGTTGAAGGAACCTTAGTGATTTTATAAATATATAGTGGCGAAAACCTTTGCTAAAGAGGTCACTCCCTGTGAAGGGATCTCGGCTCTTTCCTCGTCGAATGAGGTGCAGGATATTCCAAAATGAATACCACGATGCAAAGCAAAAATAATCGACTATAGTGAAGTTATTACCCTGACGCAAACTTTTACTCAAGGGGTCACTCCCGGTGAAGGGATCTCGGCCCTTGCCTCGTCGAATGAGGTGCTGGAAATTCCAAACTGAATACCACTGTGCAAAGCAAAAGAGAACGTATGTAATGTCAGTTTTTAAAGCTTGGTTCCAACATCTTTTAGGTTTATTATCTTGCATTAATCAAAATTAATGTGGTCCCATCAATTTGTAACCTATCACATCAGAAAAGAACGAAAATAAAAATGTACGTATATGCCATCCGCATTCGCCACGGGGCCCCGTCATCACCCGTTAGGTTACTTAACTAACGACAGAGCGGGGGCTGGACTAGCGCGGGTGCAAAACATATACAACATCTACTAGTATATATATAAGTATATATAACATTCGTCCCAGGCATGATAATAAACAACATCACAGATAACAATACAGAATGGTGGATAATCTTGGAGCCCCGGGTTTCATTTGAGCTGTAAATAAAACCCGACGTTCCCTATCGTGTGGATTGCCTATGCAATGTAAACCTGTACCCCCTATGAGTGCGGCGAATAGCCCTGCCAATTCTAGAATGAAGCCCCCTCCGTCTCGATGCCATGAGAATGAAACCCCCTCAGTCTTTACGCTATGAGATGCGGGCTTGTTGCCTTCTAGAATCCGGCTATTCATGCACTCCACCGCGGGGTAATCCTAGTACTGAATAAGAAAATAATATATACAAACGGTGACATCGACCTCAACCCGGTCGTGCCCCAAAATAATATACAACCCGGCAAAGACGACAGTCCACATGTCGGACACTCGCCCCACAATAACAAATGTACAAATGAATTTAAACAGTACCAACAAGATTGCAACACTTGCTATCCATCACGACTATCCAACCACAATCACAGAACAAGCACACAACATCAACGCGAATGTCACGTTCGCAAAACCCGTCTAAAAGAACATATAGCAGTCAGACAAGTTTTACCGATCTAGTGACATTCCCGGTCGCAGATAAAAGTGAATGTACTGAAAATAAAATACGTATTTTAAAATTACGATCGACTAAACTTTCCAAGTGGGCCCCAAGTATTAAACCAACACTGTAACAAATCTGGGCCCAAAAAATAATTATTCCAGAAACCACAATTCCAAAAATAAGAGACTCAGAAGAAATTTTGTTCACGTGGGCCCCAAAACGGCCGTGGAACCGCCGCCAATAGGGGGTTTGCGCGGCGGATTCGCTGCGGTTTAGAGGGATCACGTGACCAATTTTCTTCTGTCGTCTTAAAAAAGCCTGCATGATTTTCTGAGACCATAAAATTGATTTTTCGAGCACTTTTAAAAATCGACAAAAACTACATGAATTGAAATGCGGTTTTTGAAATTTTTAGTCGATCGCTATTCTAAACATGTTTAAACATGCAAGTATAGGTTTTATGGGATGGCTCTAATACCATGAAGGGTTACCCTAGTGCCCCGGCCAACTTCCGTGGCCAAATGCGGAACAAAAATTTTCTAACGAACAAAAACATGTCACTAGTTTAACTTTAAAACCCAGATCTTTCCATAAAACTAACTAGCTACACTAGGAGAGCTATCTGCTATGATGAGAAATTCTTACCAAACGAACCAAGTCCTTCGGTCTTCATTTTTCATCCTTAGCTTCTACTAGCCACCTTGAACTTGCTTGATCTTCTTTCCTTGCTCCGTCGGTCCTCCGGGATCGAGCTTGTTCTCCGTCCTTCCTTGGTCCTTGATGATTCACCAGGGGAATGATGGAGGAGTTTAGGCCGTCAAAAGGCACCGGCCCCCTATCCTAGCCCTATTGCTCTAACTGACAACCATCCTAGCTGACCCTATATGTAATTCCCCTCTAAGGAGAAGCGTCAGAAGGAATAACTTTGCGCTCTTTGGGCTTGAGTTGTTGAGTTCCGAGTAGTAGTAGTGCATCCCGCGCCTGTCAAGTCAGGTCCATGCCAGAAATCTTAGCTTAAGCAAACGGAAATCAAGTCAAGTAAGTAAGGTTAGTAGGTCGAGCATCTTCTGGAATCGTATAACTGTCAAAAGTGAGTGACTGGTCATCGGAACTGTTATAGTCTGAATACTCATAAGGTTGGGTCGACGCCTGCCTCCCCCCAAACTTGACTTGCACGTTTCCCCTCCGACAGGGTTCTCGTGCTTGTTTAGAAACTTGACTTGGAATTGCTGCCTCCTCAGTCGCCGGGGAGCTCTCAATCGACGAGGGGCTAGTGCTGACAATCGTGGGAACTGGAACTAGGCCACTGACGGAGCGGAACGATAGAAGGCGCGGATGTGAGCCCCCGGCGATTGAGGGGGAGCTCGTTTTGGTTCGGTTAAGTCAATGAATTTGGCAAGGCTAGTTAACAAACTCGATTAGGCAACTCCCTCCCTAGACAGACCTCGCGGAGGAAAAGAATTGAACCTCGAAGAATGATTCCTCGGCTCCGGGAATAGGAAGACTGGGGGGGTAGGTGAGAAAGCTAGATCCCAGGGTTGTAAAGAGAGAGCACACTTCCGCTATCTCGTCAGAAAGAAAGACGCACACCCACGGGCATTCGCCCGCTCTTCCGCAATTGTTCAAAATCTCACTGTCCATTTCAAGATTGAATTGGTGGCTCAGCTGCACCCAGCGTCGTCCGCGAATCCCTACTTTCTTGGAGGAGTTTAGGCCGTCAAAAGGCACCGGCCCCCTATCCTAGCCCTATATGTAATTCAGTGCTTGCTGCACCAGATCTAGGACCAAGCGGGCGCGCCGAGGGCTAGGTGCGCAGTTGGGGCCCCAAAGGATCCATGGCTCTAGCTTTTTGCTAAGTGTCAAAAGAGCAACTAGAGAACTTAGGATGCTAGTCCAAGTAATCTAGGACGTAGTTTGGATGTCTAAGTATTTGCTATCTCTTTTCTAACCTCTTCACTTGTTTCTCAACACATGAGAATGTTAGTGAAGAGGAAGAAGATGAAGATGGAGGAAAGCAAGAGGAGGGAGGAGCTTGGAGATAAAATGGAGCTCAAGAAAAAAGAGCAAGCATGAGAGAGAAATTCACACATAAAAGTTTTGTATGTTCATTTCTTTCATTAAACAATAGCAACCATGTTTCAATAGTAAACCCAAAATGAATTATAAATTCATTTGTAAACTATTGAAGCATGGTCAACTCCATACCTCCCTCACCTCTCACTTTACACGTCATTTCCATTTATCAAATAAATGGAAAATCCATAATGAGGTGGCCACCTTCTAGAAAGAAATCTGTAATAAATACGGATTTCAATCTACTGTACAAATATTCCGACAATCAGATAAAAATCCGAACGCCCAAAAGAGATAGAATAACACGAAGAACGTAATACTAGAATATATATATCGAAATACATATACGTAAATTATTAAATCAATACCTGATTTAATAATCCGGCTCAAACTCGAGCCAGGTAGTATTACAAACTGTCCGATCGAAAATCCGAGTAACGAGTACATCAATCGATCAAACCCTGCACGTATCCAATACGGCTACTACATTATTTCGCCTGAATCAGGGAAACCCTCTGTGTGGGACTCTAAAGACTCGACAGTACTCTGGCAGTGGGTTTAACCACAAGCACGTCAGCGGCACTAGTTGTACGTAACGGCTACCCAGGTACCTGTCGAAAAGAAGGCCGATGAGCAAACTCATCCGGATCTCCTACTGAGCCTATCCGTGACAATATCCGTACAGTCCTGTCTCTTCGTCAAAGAGTATCGCATACCGGGTCTAAGGGATGGTGAATGTCAGGCCCTAACAACCTGATAAGTCGTGCCGATGTGGCTCAGGACTAATCCGGGAAAATACTGATCAACCTATCAGTAAATCCTAAGTGCCTTGGCCGGTCTAATGGTCCTGACCAATCGAATCACAGTATGATATCGACTCCCTATACCGGGAGAGACGAATCCTTGACAATCGCTCACTGCCTCCATGTGGCTCGGGACTGAACCCAACCAAAACCTGTTTGCACGAATCAGTAGAGCCGTGGTAGGGTAGTGATCAAAGTTCAGTGGGAACTCACACGAGACAAATGCCGATCTCGGGTCCAAAGACTAACCTGTACACATGTCACCTGAGAACTTCCATCTGACGATAGGTATAGTACCATATGGAAGTTCTCGGCAAGTCCGTCCAGTGTACTCATACCCACTGAGCACCTGCATACGATCTTAGGTGCATCAGACCAATGGCTGCAGGACCAACCATCCCCCGACGGGGGTAGAAACATACACACCAGTCTACTCTGGAGTATCAGTGCCCAGTCTCGATACTCACGTGACCCGGGACCATTTAAGGATGTGCTTCTGGACTACCATGCTCCCACAAGTATGATCGCCATCACAACACAGGTAGTTAAGCAAGATCCTAGGGGCTTTATCAACATGTAACCGCAATATGTAATAACGAGTATGACATATGCCATGTTTAGATATAGACAAACCACAATAGTATACTACAGTATCAAGTCTTTATCAATATGTGCAAACCAGATAAACCAACAATACACATATCCCGATAAAGACAAGTCAAATAATATACTATAAAACTGAGCAAGATTGTTCTGTACATACATATCTCTAGTATCCATATGTGTATATATACAATACTGGCCTCTACGGCATATACATCCAACAGAGTCATGTACACGCACTCTTCTAAATCACCGTTTAGAAAGGCGGTCTTGACATCCATTTGCCAGATTTCATAGTCATGGTATGCAGCAATGTCAAGTAAGATCCGGATGGACTTAAGCATAGCCACTGGAGAAAAGGTTTCATCGTAATCCACACCTGGTCGTTGACGAAAACCTTTTGCAACAAGTTTAGCTTTGAAAGTCTCAACTTTTCCATCTACACCAAGTTTCTTTTCAAAGATCCATTTGATCCCAATGGGTTTTACCCCTTCAGGAGTAACTTCCAAAGTCCATACTTTGTTGGTGTACATGGATTCCATCTCAGATCGCATTGCATCCAGCCATTTCACAGAGTCCCCACTCATGATGGCCTGCTCGAAGCTAGTCGGGTCATCATCTTCCATGATGCAGTCCTTGCTCCCACCATCAATGAGAAAACCGTAGTATCTCTCAGGTGGATTAGGAACCCTACCAGATCGGCGGAGAGGCAGGGGTTCGTTTGGAGCTATCGAATCCTCCGGTTCCACCAAATCTTCTGTTACAGTTTGTGTAGCTGGAACTTCTTCCAGTTCTACCTCATTGCCACTAATTTCTTTCATAAGAAAACCCTTTTCTAAAAAGGTGGCATGTCGGGAAACAAACACCTTTTGTTCCTCGGAGTGGTAGAAAATATACCCTCGCGAATGTTTGGGATATCCTATAAACTAGCACAAAACAGACCGTGCCTCGAGCTTGTCCGGATTTTGTGTTTTCACATATGCCGGACAACCCCATATATAAATAAAATTAAGACATGGTCTCTTCCCATTCGATATCTCATATGGAGTGGTAGGCACTGATTTGGATGGAACTTTATTCAATAGGTATGGAGCTGTCTCAAGCGCATAACCCTAAAAGGAAATAGGCAACTCAACAGTGCTCATCATAGAGTGCACCATATCTAATAGGGTGTGATTCCTCTGCTCCGATACACCATTGTGCTGTGGTGTATATGGAGGAGTAAGCTGAGAGAGAATCTCATTCTATTTTAGATAGTCCAGGAACTCATTGCTCAAGTATTCTCCTCCTCGATCAGATCGAAGGATCTTAATACTTTTACCCGTTTGGTTCTCGACTTCGTGCTTATATTCTTTGAATTTCTCAAAAGCTTCAGACTTGTGTTTCAACAGGAACACATGTCCGTATCTTGAGAGATCGTCAGTGAATGTAATGAAGTACGAGGAACCATTCCTGGCATGTGTAGACATAGGACCGCATGCATCACTATGTATCAGTCCTAAGAGTCCGTAACTCTTTCTCCGTGTCCACTAAACGGAGTTTTCGTTATTTTTCCTTTGAGACATGACTGGAAAGTGTCATAAGATGAAAATTCAAACGGATTCAAATATCCATCCTTATGTAACTTAGCTAGTCGTGTCGCATTGATATGACCTAGTCTACAATGCCACAAGAAGGATTCGTTCATTTCTGAACTCTTCCTTTTGTGTGTGTTTTGTACATTAAGAATTGTAGTTTGATTTAGAACGTATATGGCATTATTTAACGAGCCTGATCCAATCAACTATTGATTCAGGAAGATGTTCATAACATTATCCTATACTACAAAATTATATCCTTCTTTACTCAATAAAGAAACTGATATAAGATTTCATATCAGGGTCAGAATGTATTAGCATTCGTTCAGAATCAATGCATTACCATTTCGCAATACATGGTGATATTGACCAACTGCTTTGGATGCAACATTTGCACCATTCCCTACTCTTATGGAATGATCACCCATTCCCAGTTCTCTACCTTTCCTAAGCCCATGCAACAAATTACATATGTGGGATCCTGATCCGGTATCTAATACCCAGGACGTAGAGTGAACTGAGAAAAAGTTCTCGATAACAAACACACCAGAAGAAGATGCATCAACATGCTTATTCTTCGTATGGGTGGCGTGAGAATCCGGATATGTCCATATTCCTTGCCCGGACTTATAACATTTATAAGTTGGAGAGGGATCAACGTTCCCCTGCTCAGTATAACAAGCGGGTTACATCCATATTATTATCTTGATTAAGGCCTGACATGGTCGCTACCTGGAGAGAGAGAAGAAAACACTTTAGCATATGCTCTTGCAAGATTAGATTGGTTATTATCTTATCTAATCAGGATGGCTCCCACTGTTTTTATCAAATCTTCCTTCAAACCCTAAAAGGTAAGACTAGCCGGGATTAATTACACCTTACAAGTTCACCAATCTTTCAGCCAGGTCAGTGTTGGTACTTTGAGGGAGGTTCCCCGTGCTTTCTCACGGACCTAATTAAATAAACCTCGTTTTCCCGGAGGCTTAACTCCGTTAACACCTTTCTAGACACCTACTTGATCGGTTAATTATCATGTGTAAAACACTCCCAGGAGTAACTCTTACTAGCAGTGGGTATCAGGATCCAACTATCTCATAGATGGTATGCAATCTCATTGCAAATTTCAACACTTGAAATTCCCGATAATATCTTTTTACCCCTAGTGTCCTATGACCTTGACGGAGGCCAAACTACCCATAAAACGCTAGTCAAGTTCAACCCGTCATTTCCTGATTAAATTAGACCCACCCGCACGACCTTGACGGAGGCCAAACAACGCCGTACGAATACCCTAATTCAATCGCATCTCATGCTACAGATAAGTACTAATCAGCTATCGCACACTACGCCTTGACGGAGGCCAAACTACCGTAGCACGAATACTAAATATTACTTATCTGAAATGACGGAGGGCTATGTTAGGTTTTTATAAAAACCTTTTGCGTAATGAACTTGATATCGTTGTAGAAACAAGTGATTTTGAAAAGAAGTGTTTTTGAGGCTTTGACTAGTTTCGCTAAAGAGGTCACTCCCGGTGAAGGGATCTTGGCTCTTTCCTTATCGAATAAGGTGCAGGATATTTCACAAATATCACTATGCAAAGCAAGAACTACAAAAGCAATCAAAAAACAAAACCGAGTGAGTTGTAGCATCTGCTAGTTTCGCTAAAGTGGTCACTCCTGGTGAAGGGATCTCGGCTCTTTCCTTATCGAATAAGGTGCTGGATATTCTATAAGGAATACCGCTATGCAAAGCAAAAACTAGAGCTACCCTTTTTTTGAAAATTTGATTCTACAACATCTTTTAGGTTTCTTTTTTTTCATTAATCTCATTAATGACGTCCCATCATTTATGTTTCCTAAGCATCACAGAAGAAACGAAAATACAACGTACGCTTTTGCCATCCGCATTCGCCATAGTGTCCCGTTATGCACCGTTAGGTTACTTAACTAACGGCATACCGAGGCGGGACTAGCGCGGGTGCAAAATATAAGCAACGTTTATTATATATCATATATACAATAATAAAGCATTCGTCTCACGCATATAAAACGATCACATCACAGAATATCAGAAGATAACATATGAAATATTGGATATACTAGAGGTCCGTGTTTTATTTTGAGCCTGTATAAAGTACGGATTCCACGGTCGCGATGAATAGCCAAACCCACATCCCTAGACCCCTACGAGAGCAGCAAGTAACCCTCCCAATTCTAGGGTTAGGAGACCCGGTCTCGACTCCTCGAGATGGCCTCCCACTGGATCCTAGAACCCGGTTGCTTGTGCTCTCCTCCTTGGGTCTATCCTAATGCGGAAAATTAAATAATATACAATGGTGACATCATCCTCAACCCGCAAGTACCCCAATAAAAGAATATTACATACAATGAATTTTACATAAATGAAAATGAAAAACTCTCATCTCACATAAAACCCCCGTCTATTCAAAACATGACGATCCAATATAACATATCACAGTAACACATAACATCGCATGTCATCAACGTAAGTAAATATGCGTATCCCAATTATCGTTGATATATAGCAACGAAACCGGCGATACTCCGCATATTACACTTACGGTCGCAGAAAAGAAAGTGTAAAACTACAACATTCGGAATCCATAATCTCTTTAGACATCAAAAACCCGACATATCACATATCTCGGATTTCATGCCTAACAATATGAATTCTAAATATTTTATCTCATTACAGAAAACTAGACTAAGTTAAACATTTTGATCGAATCAACGAATTCCCAAAATTCCCAGAGAGCTCAACACTTAAGCACTATTAAAATTTCCCAGAAGCATGCCCCATTACCAGCGGACCAACCGTTGAAGTGTCGTCCCTTGCCTCCTTAGTGGCGCCACGGAAATGCCACCAAAACCATGTTTTGGCCGCAGTTCCGCGGTCACTAAAGCGAGTTCGGGACTCGTTCTTCAAGAGGGTCCATAGAATTACCTGCATGATTTTCTGAATATTTTTAATATGAAAAATTTCAACATTTGAAAAAATTTCCAGAAAGTGGGAAAATTTGGTTATTCGGGGTTCGTTCGGACTTTTAATTTCGCCTATGCAACGCCTAATGCTCTAGTTAGGTTCTGATACCACTGTAAGGTTCTTAGGCATTAGAACAAGGTTCTACAAGGCATCAAACATGCCGTATTTTAAATTTTCAAGTGCCAAACAACCTAAGCAAGGATATTTATTAGAGAATTAGGGTTAGAAACAACAAGTAAACAACTTTACTTCTAAGTGATAGGGATTACAACCTTTGTAGTCCGTTCCTTCCCTTCATAAGCTCCGAATTGTGGTCCCTTCGCTGCGATCATCGTGCTCCCGGACTCTAGAGAGGCTCCATGAGGTGAATGAGGCATCCTTACTTGAAGTCTTCACAATCCAAGATGATCTACCTTGAGAAATCACAAATCCAAGCTTTCACTTCACTAATTGAAGATTAGTGAAGCTAACACACTAATCTATATGGCTAGTATAGAAGAGGATGATGAAGTAGGAATTTTGCTCTCTTTAGTTTTCTTTTTCTCACTTCATTTTCTCACTTGGAAAAATCTAGCAAGCTTTTTCAATGAAAAAGAAGAAGAAGATGCAAGTGATGAATGAATTATTGTGCAACGTTTTAGAAATCGTTTTGCGAATTTTTCCGTTTTAGGGTAAAATTGTCGGTGTTTTCCCTTTTAACCCGATTGTGATCAAACTTCCGTAGAAACTTGTCGGCACCTATTTTAGCTAAAATAAAGCTAGTGCGTGAGCTTTGGGGGTCTATGCAAAGTTTTGGTTCACATAGAATTTTTCCCTAAAATAATATTATTTTAATGCTTTTTTGTGCACTTTATTAGTGATTATTAATTTTTGGCTTAGGTTAATTACTACTAATGTGGTTTTATGCTAATCTAATCACTAGATATTTTGTTAAACCATTCATTCCAAATATCTAGATATTTTATGTTTAAAATGAATTTTTAAAGAAAAGAAATGGTGACTAATGCTATTTTTTTGTTTTATTATGCAATTACTTTATTTTCCTTCTAGAAAATTCCACAAATTTCCACAAAATCCTAGCCCATCATGCCTTGGCCGAAAATTCATTCTCTTTGCCGCCCTTCATCATTTCCACTCATTTCTTCTCATTTTACTTCAAAAAAATGATGAAAAATCCAAATAAATTCATACAAATTCAAATATAAATCAAACCCATCATTATTCTTCTTCAATCATGCTTGGATCTTCATTTTAGTGGGGATTTTGGAGTCTAATTTTGGAGATTTTTGCTAGTTTTTTTAAATCAAGTTTGAGGTATAAATCCTAACTCTAAGCTTAAGTTCTTGTATTAATACTTTAATTAGCTTAATTAGATGTTTAATTTAAGCTTTTAATTTAATATTTGGAAATTCAAGATATCATTTTCTTAATCAAATTAGGGTTTTGATTAGTGAAATGGTTAGTTAATATGTTAAGCTTGAAGAAAATTAAATCAAGTTGCTAATTTGTTAAATGGTATTTTCCTAATCGGATAATTAAGCTAATTAACAAACTAAACTTTTGCTAATCCTAATTAGTGAAATCTAAAATTTTAGTAAAGTTTTAAATGGTTTAACCTTGCTATTTGAAGATGTTTGTAAATTATAGTTTTGGTAAAACTTGTAGTTTTGTGCTAAAATGATAAATACTGTTTACTAGATTTCGGTAACTTTTAGGCGTGGGTTTCTTTTGACATTGCGACGTTAATTATATTGATTCCACATTTATTATTGTGTTTTGAATGCGCGATCGGTACGATCAGGGTCTAGGCTTGGTAGTTGTGTCGCTTTACGTTCCTAGCTAGGGTCGTGCTGATGTCGTTTGTGTCTTTGTGTAGCTTTTGCTCTTAAGTTGGTTTCGTAGTGTCGCTACGCGCGTTAGCCATAATACGAACACTTGAGAGTATGTTTTGTGTTGTCGCGTTGGCTAGCGTAGTTTGTACGTGTTTTGGGTCTATTGCTAATATATATCTGTTATATTGTTATATGCTTTCAGGATCGCAGGCGGGGATTTCGGGCGCTGCGAACAGGGGAAAGCGAGTGGTAGGCTTTACTTAGCCAGGAGCATTGGTGAGTAGATTAACATCTACAGGGGAATCGGCCGCATGGCGTTATGCGTCTGGGCTAGAAATGACTTGACTTGTCGCATATTCTATTTCATATTTAGAATTGCGCATACATTTTATTACTTAGATATTGTTGTGCTTGGACTAGTATCCTTAGGACACTGCACTATTATTGACGATTCATATTACACGAGCACTGATTGTATGCCACACACACCATCAATAATTGCCATGTCACGCACAACCCACTTATAGATATGATATTGTTTGGTTAGGGAAATTGAGACATTGATTCATATTTCTTTATGCATATAACTTGTAGCATACCTGTATACCTATATGCTTACACATATGCCTTGACATACTTACATGCTAGTTACCTGTATACCTATAGGGTATTGTACCATTAGTAATAGGTACATACACACATAATGACATAGCTACATGTATACTTTGCATACATACTTCACTTATACCCAAGGGGTATATTACATCATTACTCATAGGTAGATACATATACCTTGCTATACCTTTATATTTACACATATACCTGGTTATAGCTATATGTTTACCTTTACTTGATGTTATATAGACTTGGAGAAATTAGGAACCATATGATTTATATGTTAACTTGTTGCAGTTAAATAGCGGCTTTTCCTTTATATGCTCGCATTTCAGATTTATGATGCGTATATTATATTCATAGATTTTCGCATTGAGATATGGATTTTTCATGATGTTTTCTGGATTTGGGGACCGTGGTAGTTTCATGAAATTATGCATTATTTGATAAACCCGGTTTCCCTTGATATGATATTTCAGCAGCCACCATGAGATTTATCGGTTCTGATATATATATACCCCACGCGAGGAAAAGAGGGGTCCATGTGCGGGTACATGGTGGGGCCCGGGGGTACCCGGGGCAAGAGTCGTGGAGTAAACGATGAGTTAATGGGGGAACCATACCATCCGGTGACAGTACCAATGACTCGGCGGTTATCATAAGGATACCGACGGGAGTCATGTACGTATGGATACGTCGAAAGGCGAGGGTCAGAGCTAGGCACCTGAGCTTTCGGTATAGCGTATGATACGTATCTATCAGGGGGCCAGTCTTGGTGACAGCACCTGATAGATCAGCATTTCTGTGTCGATGCTTGACATATTGGTTTCATGATATTTCTTTTTACTCCTAAGTATATATAACAGTGGAATGGGACGCTGTTATATATGCCTTTACACCAATATTAGTGGAATGGGACGCTAATATATGTGTATTGATATCAATTTATATACATCATATTTATTCATGCAAATATATTTAGGGTGTTAGAATTTTACTTGATATTGGATTTAGGTTATAGGATATTTATTTGGGATTTGATACAGGATATTTATGAGATTGCTGATTTTGTACATTCAGGATATATGAGATTTATTCGATATTGTACATTCAGGATTTGTGGGACTTATATGATATGAGAGCCAATTTGGGGGATGATTTGAGGAATTAGGATTTGGATTGTCTTGATGGATTTTGATCCTACCACGATGTCAGGATTCCGTAGAAATGACATGTTTCATTCCATACTCCACATTTATTGTTTATGCACTGCTTCATGTATTAGTTGTACCTGATAGAGTACCTTTCATGACAGTTGCATTTACATGCCTTTATTTATATGCATTACTTCATGTGTTAGTTGTACCTGCTAGCGTACCTTTCATGACTATTGCATATATACACATTCATATCATTATCACATGATTATTGAATACAGATTGTCATATTATTGCTTCATGTATTAGTTGTACCTGCTAGTGTACCTTTCATGATTATCGCATTCATATGACCTTTTACTGCTTTTAGCTTATATATATTAGATTCGCGTTGTACGTGCATACTTGCGATTACCTGCATATGTTATTTACTATTCACGAGTCGGCAACTCACCCCCGTTGTGCCACAGGGTTTTACAGGTTGTTTCTCCAGAGTAGTCGAGGCAGGCTATTCATCTATCACATCATCTTTTGCAGCGGATACCGTTTCGGTTCACGGTGTGCAGTTTTGCTTAGGTGGGTTTTGCGGTTATCCAAGGTTGTTTATTTTATATTCGTTGTATCCTGTACTCTCCATCTACCATTATCTTGTATGACTTAGAGACTTGATGTGAGGACGATATTGTATATTTTGGTGACTTGGATGTCTTTTATGCAGTTTTACTTATATCGTCTTTTATTTCTTCGCTACGGCGTCGTATATCTGTTGTGGTGGATGTTTTCCGCCGTTGGGCATGGATTTGCTCCCGTTAGGGATGCTTTACTTTATATTTATGTTGTACCCACTTTTGGGGTTGGTTTTTACAAAGGAGGTGCGGCCGAAATTTTCAAGAAAGTAAATTGGACTTAAAGAATTTATACTTGAGATTTTCAAAAGTTTAAACAATGTTTCTTATCTTCTTTTGTCTTTTAATGGTTTAGATTTCTGGGTTTTGGCTTTCTTTTACTGTGTTACGCCAGTAGACGTTGCGTAGTATTAGGGCCGTCACGTGCCAATTTCGGGTCGTGACATATTGTTGAGGTTAGAAATGCAACCAAGGTTTAATTATGTCATGGCTAACTCATGTAGATAATAAACCATAAGCTAGGGTTAGGGTTAGGTTAATAAATATCTTAGAAATATCAAAGAGGGTGGACTAAGTCAACATGGATAAATATCTCAACAATATCCACACAATTTGAATTATCTAAATATAAATATATATAATTCCAACCATAAACGCTAATCATGGTGTGATTCTCATAAACCCTAGTTGCATGTTTAACCTAGCATGTTACAATATCACATATCACATATATAATATTTTGTAACAAAAGAAAAGAATACATTTAACATATATCACATATATATCAATGCATCCTAAGTAAGAAAAAGAATCATTTAAGTGAGCTTATATTAGTTAATGTAATGTAATATATCATATATATATTTATACATTAAATTATTAAATCAATACTTGATTTAATAATCCGGCTATATAACATATAACCGACCAATATAATATGTATCATTTTATCGAATCAACACTTGATCCGATAACCCGGCTATATCACATATACCCGGCCGATATCACATATCGCGAGAATAGAATACGGTATCACATACACGTATCAATCTCGGTCCCGCACATATCACATATGTGCTTCTACTCCGTTTTTCCTGAGCTGGGAAACCTCTGTGTAGGACTCTAAAGACTCGTCAATACGCCAGCAGTAGGTGATGATCATATCAAACACCCACAAGCTGCAAGCGGTCAGCTAAACGTAACAGCCACCCGGGTATTGAGCGATCAGAAGATCAACAAGAAAGCCTGTATATACTCCTGCGAATCCAATCAGTAACACTACCGTACAGTCCGGTCTCTTCATCTGATAAGTCGCATATCCAGTCTAGGGGTGGTGAACGTCAGACCCCAGTAACCGATAAGTCGTGTCGATGTGAGGCTCATAACGGGTCGAGAAACTACTGATAACACTTACCAGTAGATCTCCATATCATCCCTCGCCAGGGACTTCTAGTTATAGCCAATCGAACATAGCGCAACATCAACCCCCAATACCGGGAGAGACGAAACCTCTCCTATCGCTCATTGCCTCCATGTGATTCGGGACTGTACCCAAAAGCCACTGTTTTGCACGTTCTCATGAACGTGGTATGGTGGAAATCAAAGCACAGTGGGAATCACACAAGACTCTACGACGATCTCGGGTCTACAGACTAACCTATACCAGTGTCACCAGAGAACTGCTATCTGACGTCAGGTATAATACCATCTAGGAGTTCTCGGAGAGTCCATCCAGTGTACCCAGTCTCCACTGAGCACCCGTATACCATATCTGATGTCAAACACCAATGGATATGGGATCATCCATCGCCCATCTCATGGGTCAAGAAGCGTATATGCTAGTCTACTCTGGTATATCGTTGCCCTGTATCGATACACCCACGACTAGGAACATTAAAGGATAAACTTATGGACTACCATGGCCCCACTAGTATGATCTGCATCATAATCCTGGTAGTCAAGTACACATCCTAAGGGGCTTTACCAACATGTAACCATGAGACAGTTTCAAGAGACAAGTATACATGTTAAGATAAAGAGCAACCAGATAGAATACTATCATGTCGAGCAAGAAAGTCCTCTCTATATATGTCCAAGCATCCACTATAATATACATCATATGTACAATAATAGCCTCTAGGGCATACATACAACTAACAGTAATTCTCGACTACCTTGGCCAAGGATTTCTGGTGATGGTCACCCGTGCACTCCACGACATCAACCCCCAATACCGGGAAAGACAAATCCCCCGAAGATCCGCTCACTGCCTCCATGTGGCTCGGGACTATACCCAACTAAAACCTGTTTGCACGACTCCTTTGAGCCATAGTAGGGTAGTAATCAAAGCACAGTGGGAACTCACACGAGACAAACGAAGATCTCAAGTCGATAGACTAACCTGTACACATGTCACCAGGGAACTGCTATCTGACAATAGGTATAATACCAACTAGATGTTCCCAGCGAGTCCGTCCGGTGTACTCATAACCCAATGAGCACCTGTATACATCTTAGGTGAACAAACTAACACCAATGGCTTGTGAGACCGGCCACCGCCCTCATCGGGGTCTCGATCAGTATACACTAGTCTACTCTTGAAGTATCGATGCCCAGTCTCGAAACTCCTACGACTAGGGACATTTTAAGGATGTGCTTATAGACTACCCAGCTCCCACGTATATGATCGCCATCATATTGCTGGCAGTCAAGCATGAATCCTAAGGGCTCTATCAACATGTAATAGTGATCTGTAATGTCACGTGAAGCATGTACACGATGATAACGACAAACCAGATAACATACTATCATCTTGAGTAAGACTGTTCTACCGGTATAGGTCCTCCCTCAATCATTGCAATCACGTGCCTGCGATCCAATAATTGACTTGAGAGCACTATAGCCAACACCTCCATATGGCTCGAGACTATACCCAACTAAAACCTATTTGCATGACTCCTTTGAGCCGTGGTAGGATAGTAATCAAAGAACATTGGGAACTCACAAGAGACAAATGACGAACTCAGGTTGACAGACTAACCTGTACTCATGTCACCTGGGAACTACTATCTGACAATAGGTATAATACCATCTATCAAGTTCCCGGCGAGTCTGTCCAGTGTACTCATAACCCAATGAGCACCTGTATACTATCTTAGGTGACTAGCTGACACCAATAGCTTGTGAGACCGGCCACCGCCTCTCATCGGGGTCTCGAAAAGTATACACTAGTCCACTCTGGAGTATTGATGCCCGGTCTCGATACTCCCTCGACTAGGAACATTTAAGGATGTGCTTATAGACCACACAGCTCCCACGTATATGATCGCCATTATAATGCTGGTAATCAAGTAAGAATCCTATGGGCTCTATCAATATTTAATAGCGAACCGGTGTTAGCTTTGCCTTCAGGATCAGGCGGTTTCGTGGTATATTGTGATGCTTCTCGAGTGGGTTTGGGCTGTGTATTAATGCAGCACGACAGAGTTATCACGTATGCTTCTCGGCGGTTGAGGAAACACGAACAGAACTACCGCACTCATGATTTAGAGATGGCTGCAGTGGTATTTGCACTTAAGATCTGATACATTACCTATACGGCGAGTCGTGCCAGATATTCACTGACCATAAGAGTTTGAAGTATATCTTTCAGCAGTTAGATCTGAATCTGAGACAGCCCCGTTGGATGGAGTTGGTGAAAGACTACGACTGTGAGATTTTATACCATCCGGGCAAGGCGAATGTGGTGGCAGATGCCTTGAGTAGGAGGCCCGGAGGTAGCCTATCTTGTTTGAGCGCAGTACAGAAGCAGTCGACGGCGGATTGGCAGGTGTTATGTGACAGCAGAGTGCAGTTCGAGTTTACTCCTACAGGGGGACAGCTGGCCCATTTCAGAGCACGCCCACAGTTACTTGACCGTATCCGCGAGGCACAGTGCGGCGATGCCCGTATTTTAGAGATTATCGAGCATATTCGGCAGGGCAGAGTTTCTGAGTTCGTGATTGATGATCAGGGGATACTTCGATTTAGGACTCGACTGTGCGTACCAGATTTTGGAGGACTGAGGCGTGATATTCTTGAGGAGGCACATAGATCAATATACAGTGTGCATCCAGGTTCCACCAAGATGTACCGTGATTTGAGAGAGGTTTACTGGTGGGACGGGATGAAGAAGGATGTTACAGACTTTGTGTCGAGATGCCTGACTTGTCAACAAGTCAAGGCCAAGCACCAGAGGCCAGCCGGCGAGTTACAGCCTTTGCCATCCCTGAGTGGAAGTGGGAACAGGTCTCCATGGACTTCGTTGTGGGTCTACCCAAGACCAGTAGTGGGTATGACTCTATTTGGGTGATTGTGGATCGACTGACGAAAGTGGCTCACTTCCTGTCAGTGAAGACCACTTTTGGATTTGCTCAGTATGCCCAGGTTTATATTGATGAGATCGTGCGACTGCACGGCGTTCCAACTTGCATCGTGTCCTACCGGGGCACCCAGTTTACCAGCCGATTATGGCAGAAACTTCAGGAAGCTTTGGGCACCCGATTGAGTTTTAGCACAAGCTTTCATCCGCAGACTGACGGTCAGTCGGAGCGTACTATTCAGACTCTTGAGGACATGCTCAAAGCTTGTGTTTTAGATTTCGGTGGTAGTTGGGATCGTCATTTTCCCTTGATCGAGTTCTCCTACAATAATAGCTTCCAGGAGACGATTCAGATGGCACCTTTCGAGGCTTTATATGGGAGGAGATGTCGATCGCCTGTGTGTTGGACAGAGCTCAGGTACAGCAGTATTTAGGGCCCGCAGATCGTACAGGAGACGCCCGAAAAGATACAGCTGATTCGGGATAGGATGAGAGCGGCACAGGATAGGCAGAAATCATATGCTGACAGGTGCCGTCGCCGACTCGAGTTCGCCGTTGGCGATCATGTTTTCCTGAAGGTCTCTCCGATGAAGGGTGTGATGAGATTTGGACGGAAAGGGAAGCTTAGTCCTAGATATGTTGGTCCCTTCGAGATCCTAGAGCGCGTCGGTTCAGTGGCTTATCGATTAGCTCTTCCTCCCAGCTTCCCCGATGTTCACCTCGTGTTCCATGTTTCGATGCTCCGCAAGTACCTTCATGATCCTTTCCATGCGATTCAGCACCAGACGATCCAGCTAGAGTGTGATCTTTCATTCACCAAGTAGCCGGTGGTCATTTTGGATCGGCAGGTGAAGAAATTGAGGTCGAAGATTATACCGTCCGTCAAGGTACTTTGGCGTGGCCCGAACAGCGAGGAGGTCACCTGGGAGACCGAGGTCGAGATGAGGAAGAGATATCCCATCTTTTTCAAGGTACGCGTAGTTAAATTCTAAATTCGGGGTCCGAATTTCTTTAAGGGGGGAAGATTGTAACGCTTCGAAAATCGTTTAGGCAGTTTTTCGATAATCGGCCAAATAATCAGTATTTTCCATAAAAAGTCAAAATAGCTAATTTTCACTATAGGCCTAATTATACAAAATTTAGATAAGATATTGCTAAAATTTGGTCACTAATTGTCACTTAAAATTTTCTAGTTAATAAAAAAAAATTCCTTCATTAATTATTTTTAATATTATTTTAAGCTTTTAAAAATACATTAAATTAGTGATAAATACAAATTTAATTGGGTAAATTATATAATTAGGAACCATTATAAGCTAAAATATAGTGTAACAAAAACTTTATCAAAACATTTCAAGTTTAGTTGTTTTATGGTTTAGAATGGTTTGAAAATGAATTAAAAAGGGGTTTTTTTGTAAAGTTTGATGTGAAAGCATTAACTGCACTAGAAGAGACACTCCTCATGGAATTTTCTACACAATTTCCTTTCTCCCTTGCCCTCCCACCCTCAGGCCGAGCCTATAGGTAGCAGCTCCCCATTTTTCCTCCAAATTCTTTTGCTTCAATTCTTGCAAAAAATCAACAAAATCCACAAAAATACACACATTTCTTTACAAATTTCTAACCTAAATCCTATTCCACTTCTTCCCAAACCCTAATTGGTTTAAAGCAAGGAGAAAGGATGCCACTTTGGAGGTTTAGTGCAAAGGAATCAACACTTGTAAGGTATAATTCTAATCTAGTGTTTAATTGTAGTTTAAATTTGCTAGATTTAATAGTTTAAGTGTGAAATTTGGTTTAATTTGCTTGCTATTGAATTTCAAGAAAAGGGTAGATGTTCTAATTAGGGTTTGAAGTAGGATAAGTGGGTTTAAGTTAGTGTTGTGGCTATCTAGTGGGTTAGATCGGATGTTTGTGCGATGTTGCGATCGCGATATCGTTAATTCACGAAGTTTGCATTGAAATCGGTATGCTAATGCTTACTAGATTTTTATGAATATTAGGAGGTGATCTAATTACGATATATGGACGATATTTATAGAATCTCATACGACTATTAGGGTGTGCGAATGCGGAGGTTGGTTTAGTCGGGTTTTAGTTTTGACGGTTGCCCCGAAACGACGATTTTAGTTAAGGTTTTAGCGATTTTCGTGTGTTTTCCGCGCACCGAGTGCACGTTGTGATTAATTCATGAGCATTGATATTTTATTATGGTGACTTGAGTTGTTTCATGAGGTGAAATCTTATGTTATGTGTTGTGCAATTCTAGGATCGGTTGCGGAAACATCGGACGCGGCGCGCAAAGGCAAGGCGGTGGTTGGATCAGATTAGCGAGGCATTCAGGTGAGTAGATGTATACATCTATGGGGGAATCGTCTGGATGGCGCGAGGCACCCCATAGTTAGGAACACTTTATTAATTGCAACTACAAGCCTAGTTAGTTAGTTAAGCATCTCATTCATTGCATATCTTTATAGCTATTCATCTGCTAGCATTGCATGGTTATTCATATACATACGTGTGATATCACCTCATAAGACACGTACACCATTACCATTGGCTCCTGTTGCACGCGCACTATTCATGTAACACACACGCCTTTGGTAATTGCCATGCCACGAGCACTGTAGAACCCACTTAATTCAGTATCAACACTTGCATCGTATATGATGCATCGAATTGCATAGCGCGCGCGCGCGCGCGCACACACACACACACATATATATATATATACCTCACTTCATCATCATGCTACATAGGTTTCTAGCTATAAATCACATTTCATACCTTTGACATCATAAGCATTTATCATATACAACATGTTGGGGATGATGATTTTCTTGAGGATTTCAGTATTGCTGCGATTTCTGGATTTTGGGGAAAACCGCAAGAATTTAACAAAAGCTTATTATTATCATTTTTAAAATAAAGTTGCGGTTTTCTCGTGATGTATGTGTTGTCCACCATGAGTTTTCATGTTTTCTGTTGGAATTCGAGACCCGATTCGAGGAGTGGACGAACCGTCTCGGATACATGGTGGGCCCGGTATGATACCCCGGGGTAAGAAGATCGAGTTGTAGACGATGAGCCTGGCAGGGGAAGACTACCTACCGGTGATGTCTGGCGCGACGGATATCCGGAGGATACCGACCGTTGTCGTGAGATTTGATGATATGGGCCGATCCGGACTGACGGAGCCCAATGTATTGAGACATTGATACAGTGAGACATTGAGACAGATATATTTCCATATTTGGTGTTGCTGCTTGACACGGTTTTCAGATGATTTCATAATGATACTTAGCTATTGCACAGATATTATTTTTTCTAATGTTAAGAATGCAGTGCTTATAGTATTTTAAAACACTTAAAGATTTCATATTGATGTTGCATACATGTGCATACATACTAGTGGCATTACATCACATCTAGACATACATATTGTGACGCATTTGCGTGCATTCTTACGATAGCCTTACTAGATGTTACTTGCTACTCACGAGCTGGCAACTCACCCCCGTTGTGCCACAGTGTCTTGCAGGTCGGACCCGTCAGCCTTGTAGCGGCGGGCTTATCATATTGTTGGCTTCTTTTGCTCAGACTCGCGGCATTGCTCGTAGGTGGGTTGTGAGGACACTTTTATCCCTTTTGTATTACCATTGTATCTAGTATTCTCCATCTACCACTTCTTATTTGTATATGCGACCTAGTGATGAGACTGAGAGATTTGTGTATATGTGGTTTCTTTTGGGTCGAGCTCACTTGAGCCGACGTTGTGTTTTCTTATATTTTGCATTTCTTTATGCTCTTTTGCTTGATATTGCATATATATTGCGTGTGGTTGTGATCCGCCTTCGGCGAAGAGCTAGCTCCCACTTGGGGATGCCATTTTGTTATTACAGGTTTATATATCTTGTTGTACCCATTTTGGGGGATAGGATTTACAAAGGAGACTCTGCCGAAATTTTCGGAAATTTTCGATGTTTTTTTTAGAGTTAATGTAACTTAATTGATTTTAAGTCATTTTCATGAAAAGTTTCCTTCACTCTCTTTGGTTTTGGTTTAGATTTTCTGGGCTTTGGCTGACTTAGTTTACGTTACGCCTTTAGACGTCTCGTAATCTAAGTGCCAGTCAAGTTCCGTACCTTCGGGTCGTGACATTACTACTATACAAATACTAGTTTCTGATTGATGGAGTTGACTAGATACAACAGGAATAATAAATACAAAAGGGGTACGATCCAACATGTACCCCCTACCAAAGCAATCACCCGAATGCAGCTGTATGCCAGCGATGCCGCTACTGATCCATGCGGTCAACCTGCAAGAACTGTGGCACAACGGGGGTGAGTTGCCAACTCGTGAGTAGAAAACATCATCATGTAGAAATTGAATAAAACAACGATTTCTAGGTCAACTATATCATAAAGGTAGTACTATGATATCTAGGGTGACCGTATCTGCATGTGTGCCAACAACATAATCGATAAAATTGGGCTCTGAGGTCTTTTTAAAGACCGAAAGTAGCCATATTTTGCCTATCAGCATGTGGATATCATCCAACCATATAATCAATGCATGTATGCATGTGGATCCCATCCACGTGTCAACCAATGACATAACAACATCATGCATGTAAATATCATGAAAGCATATGCATGTAAATATGATGATATAAATCAACGTGTGTCCATCAATGACACATCAAAATCATGGAACCTGAGTGTCTAATATCGACACTCGAAACATCATAAAACCCGTGTCCAGTATCGACACGTAAATCCTCATATCTCGGGCTCCATCAGTCCGGATCGGCCCACGGGCTCCGTCTGTCCGGATCGGCCCTCGGGCTCCGGCAGTATGGGTCGGCCCATATCCATCCCTCGACTCCGGTCGGTATCCTCCGGATAACCGCCAGGTCCAACCAATCACCGGTAGGTAGCAGTTCCTCTGCCAGGCTCATTGTCTACACCACAAAAACCATTTCTCGCCCCGGGGTACCATATCGGGTCCACCATGAACCCGCAAACGGATCATCCACCTTCTCTGTAACATTTCAAAAATATATATATATTATTTTTGGGAATTTTTATAATTTAATATTATTTTAATGAATATTTTAATATTTTGGTATAATTAAATACAGAAAAATTTTGGAATGATGTTGGGCATTGTGCCGCGAGATCGGTGATTTGATATGTTTCGTATTTGGGATAGACATGTGATCTCTAGCGGGCCTTTGGACGTGTGCTTACACACACAGTGATAGATGGTATCGATTGTACTAGACTTAGATCAGTACCCCAGATTATATGCTATGATGATAGTGATACCTGATATGTGATGAGATAATGTGATATTGACCCGTACCCAGCTATTGGGATGTCGTACGACGATTTACCGTACGAGCCTATATTGATGATAAATCCGCACTCATGACTCGAGGATGTTTTACGATATACTGTATCGTACGCGATATTATTGAGGCGGGATCACCGACTATTATATCTATATATATATCGACTCAGATTTAGGTGGTTTCCATACCCCTCCCGATTGACTTGATACTTAGATCTGTAGTTTGCATAGTAGATGTTAGACTAGACCCGAGTCATACCTATTTCAAAACTATGAATCGGGAATATCTTAAAAACACTGTAGCCCTTATTTTTAGTAAAAATCCTGATTCGTCTTATTTCAAATGGCATAACTGCATGACATATACATATGGGTGTAGATTCTTTACTGTTGCGTTGATTATTCGATTTCCGCATATTCATGCTATTCACATTGCTTTGCATATGTTTATTGCAATATTACTATCATGCTGTTAGGACACCAGCACCATTATCGATGATGCGTATGTTCCACGTATATTATTTGCCGGCTCACACACTTCATCATCGATAATTGCCATGCCACTATACTGTAGTACTGTTGCATTCATGATATGATTCTTGCATGGCATATTGTACACTTATACCTGTACACTTACGTAGATGATTCTGACTTGATTAGAGATTTGGGAACCGCAAGATATTCTTGAAAACTGATTCATTTTAAAAAGAGCGGTTTCCCTCGACATGTGCACATTACTATTCCATGTTGCATGACTTACCGATATGCTTACCTTTCTTTACATGTCGCATACATCATGTTTTGATTATATGCATTGAGATATGTTGTTTCCATGATATTTCTGGATTTGGGAACCGTGGGTATTTCAAAAGAGAATATATAATTGTTTTAAAAACTCTGACCTAATTTATCCAGAGAATGAGGGAGAAGATGTAATGAATCTCTTAGACGGACGATTTCCAAACGGACTCCTCATTCATTAGATAGAGAAGATCGCCACCCGGTTACCCTTGATAGGATATTTCAGTGCGTCCACTATGTGTTTTCTCGGTGCTGAGAGCGACATGTGAAACCCGATTCGATGAGCCGGATGAGGCCGATTGCAGGTATATGGTGGACCCGGTATGGTACCCCGGGGCAAGAACGGTTTTGATGTGTAGTAGACGGTGAGCCTGGCAGAGGAACTACTACCTACCGGTGATTGTATTTGAGCTCGGCGGATATCTGGAGGATACCGACCGGAGTTGAGAGATGGACATAGGCTGACCCGTGCTGCCGGGGCTGAGGGCCGATACCGCAGACGGAGCCCCATATGGACGAGGATTTACGTGCCGATGCTAGGCACAGGTTTCATGATGATCTCCATGATTTTGATTATATCCTCATATTTGTATGCATGATGCTTATTTTCATTGGGTGACAGGTGGACGGGATCCACATATATACAGACATTGATTACATACAGACTTTGACTACAGTGATCACACTTCATTTGTATATATAACAGGGTATGAGGGCGCTGTTATATATACCCTTACACCAATATTAGTGGAATGGGACACTAATATATGTGTATTGATATCCATCTTGATATTTCATCATATTTACTTCATGCAGACATACCTTACATTTTTGACATGTTATTATCTGAGGCACTGGCATGAGTACTTGGCACTACCTACATGATTAGATGTTACACTGCCACATTTTCATGCTTCAGACTTACTTTTGAGGGTTATATTATATACTGATCGTATTGACCTAGGATTATGTCTTGCATTTAGTTTCTGTTTGTAGATATTTTCTATTCACGAGTTGGCAACTCACCCCCGTTGTGCCACAGTTCTTGCAGGTTTTGCCGTACAGGTTCCATAGCGGCATTTCTGGCACACTGCTTCCTCTGCGGGTGATTGTAATAAATTCTTGTTGTGTAAATCAAATCAAATAGTCCCCGGCAACGGCTCCATTTGATTGTAAAGATTTTCGCGTTGTGTAGTATGAAATATAGTAAAGAAATCACAACCAAAAATTATTTGACCGCAATCAACTACGGTGTCGGATGTAGTTAGTAAGTGAGTGCAGATCGTCCACAGGGAAAGTGTAATCGTTCGTCTTTTGAATTAGATGAATTGAAAGTTTAAAGAAAACAAAACAATTCATGATTTGTAGTTGAACTTCAAGAATGAGAAAAAAAACTAGATCTAAGAAAGCATTAAAAGATAGAATCAAGAATTGATCGTTTGATAATTTTTCCAAACCAAATCTCAAGAATCGAAATGAGGCTCGTAGGAATCGATCGGATCTATAGATGTGATGTAATCTTACAATTACGTATTCTTATCTTTCGATGAATTGATACTAGATCGATGATGATCGATGAGAATTAGGGATTTCTTGTGAAACTAGGGTTTCATCTTATCCCTTGTTCATTCATCGATATCATTCATATTCTAGCCTCTAGTAAATTCAAGAAACGATCGTAGATCCCTAATTTCGAGCGATCACAATCAAGAAAGCATCGCTACAAAACTAAGTCATCGATTCTTGAACTTGCTAGGGTTTACAAAACTCGTAGGACTTAAAAATCGTATTAAGATTTGTTACATCATCATTCTACAATCGTCTCGACTCCTTTACGAGCGGAGTTTTACTCACACATCACAACAAGAGCAACAATTACAAATTGAGATCTAATCATGATGCAAGAATTAAAAGAAAGCAAGATTAAAGAAATTCACCTTTTATTTATATCAACAATTTAGTTACATTCGCTCAAGAACTACAAGAGGAAGAACTTGATCGTCGACTTGGCTTCGCTCGTCTCTGTGGATCGCGGATTGGCTCGGATCACTTGCCCGATTGAAGATCGGCTCGGCTCCTAAAAGGTTGAAGGCTTCTCGCTTGATTTGGTACTCAAGATCTTGGATTTGGAGTGGAATTAGGGTTAGGGTTTCACATAAGCCTTGTCACGAGACTTGTGGAAGAAAATGGTGTAGAATGAACCAATGGTTATTGATTAGCCTTTAACCCTAGGTCTAGGTTCCTATTTATAGATAACTAAACCCTAGATCTAGGATTTCAAATTCTAAGTTTCCCTCCTAAAGTTTGTTGAAGAAATTCAAATTTCCCTCCAAAAGTTAGTTAGGGGAGAAGCTTCTAGATGTGATTAGTTAGGAGGGAGCTTCTAGAAGAGGATTAATTAGGAGCTTAATTTGGATTAGACTTGCTTAATTTTCTTTGCTGATCTGGTAGTAGCTTCGAGAGAATTCTGGAATTTGACATATGATAAATGAATGTGGGCCCAGATATGCGAATTTTGCACTGAAATTGGACTGCTGACGTGGCAATAATGCGGCGGATCCGCGGCGCAAGCAAGCTCTAGCCGCGGATCCGCGGCTCTTTGGAGTCTTCATGGCTCTGGATTTCTGGTACAGGCTTGGGCTGATGTATGGGCCTTTATTGTATATGTTGAATTTAATATCTCCTTCTGAAATGCTACCAAATCTGAAATGATTTAGTTGGCGTATTTTTGATCAGCTCTTTTTCTTTTCTTCCGTATTTTCCTGCACAGACTCAAGACAAGTGTTGCGCAAATACAGAAATGATGCGATGCCATGAAATGCGGTTAATTTCCTTTAAAGTGTCGGTTTAAAAGTCTGATACATGCAATCTCATATTTTGTGACAGATTTGCTAATATGTAGAATATGAATGCCGAACACTTCTAAATGTATGCAAATGTTAGGGAAATTGCCGGCTAAAATATACAATATTTTCGACTGATCAAATACCCCCAAACTTAATTTCGATCGTCTCGAGCGAATGTTTTATTAAAAAGAGAAGGAGAAAATAAAGAAAGAGAAAAACTAACTAGCACACTTTCGTAGGCAACACGATTGCACTGAGCACGTGCAACAAGCCTTTAAACCTCTAGGTGTCCCTAGTAGGAGGAGTGTTGTCTCCTGAGGGTTTTCAGCGGATTGCACCCACAAAATCCAATAATAAAAGGAAGATCATGAATATTACAATTAAAGAAAAGAATTGTAAAAGAAAGACTTTGAAAATTAGGGTTTCCAACTAAGCTAGCTTTTCGGTTGTCATGAGCCCTATCTTAATGGTCATGAAAAGATGTCGGAAATCACGTCCTCCCTCAATAAAACATCGTCTTATTCTTAATTCCTATCTTTCTTCCAAACATCGATCATATAACCCTGCGTGTGTGTAAAGGACATCCCTACACCCGGAGAATTCAATTCAAGCTATCATACTCTTGCCCATCAGCCTCAGTACTTTTTGATAAACGAGATTGCTCACACACTTTCATGCGACCGTTAATACTTCTTGAGGTACTAACCGACCGATTACTCATGTGCTTGCTAACTTGGTGTATTTTTCTCGTCTTGCACCACCTCAGGCATAGCAGTGACTCCCAGACCAGTTGGCCTTAGGGCACTAGGTGAAGAAGCACCCTTGCTATATATTTTTTATTTCCCTTGGTGATAACAAAACCAGTGTCCATTTTTCTCACCACTTTATATTTTCTTCATTTTTTTTTATTGCCTTCATACTTTTGGCTTTAAGACAAGAGCATTTCAAGGTATCCTCTACTATCCCAGGCTTCAAGACGTGTGTAAGTGCAAATAGCAGGGTATAAACGTTCAAAATGTTTGGCTTCCAGAATAGAAACTATTTTTCAGACTTATTTTTATCCTCAGATTAGTGACGTCTTTCATCTTACTAACCCTTGGGACAACGGCTCATAACTACTTATTACTAGTTCGTATAAGAAAACTTCTAATTTTCTTAGTTTTCTTAAATTTTTCTAATCTCATGGATGTAATTTTTCACTATCTAAACTTTTATTATCTTATTTATGTACAAAAATATTTTTATAGTTTTGAAAATTTTTAAATTTTTATGGTTTTTAAAGAAATGTTTTGTGCTTATGCAAAGTGATATGCAAATGATGCGAAAATAAGCACAAACCTCCCCCAAACTTGTTTTCAACAGTGTCCTCACTGTTGCCATCCGTTAAATCTCAAAAAAACCTGTAAGCTTGGGAGGAATTTATTAGTGGAGGCAAAATATTTAAGTGAAGAACTTCCCCCAAACTTATTTTTGGCTCAAAATTTTGTAATAATTTTCTTTTCAAGAGCCAGAAAAAATATCCCCCCCAACTTGAGTTATGAAAGGTTCCTAGGCACTCTAGTAAGGTCTCACAAGGCATCGAACATGCCAATTTAAAATTTTTGGTGCCGAGAAACCCTAGACTACGGATCTTAGACTAGATGTTTAGGCGAAATGATAAAGCTAGTTAACAAATTAACTAAAGGTCGGAAGCTACAACCTTTGTAGATCTGGATTTCCACCTCCTTAGCTCCACGTGGTCATGCCCTCGCTGTCCATCATGAATCCTCGACTCATTCGTCGGTTTCATCGGAATAATGTGCGGAATAGGTCGTCGGCTTTGTGTCAAAGACGATCTACGTCGAGGTTGCACTAGTTCAAGCTCCGACTTCACAAAGTTGTGGAACTTGTGAAGAAAACACCCAAAACAACTTGGAAAGAGGTAGAGGGTGAAGAAATAGGAGGTGGGTTCACTTTAGATTTGGATTTCACTCACTAGATCACAATTTGCCATTAATGGCATCTAGGTTTCTCACTTGAAGAAGAAGAAGAAGATGATAGAATTGTTATCATAAGTTATGTGTAAAATGAATAATAAATCAATTCTTATCATCTTCTAACCATGGTCAAGTGCAGAGAATAGACCATGGTTAGTGGGAGTGGTTAGGTTTAAGTATGAAGACAAAATGGCATCATTGGTCAAAGCTTCATGAAGCTTCACCATTCTTCATGATAAAATGAAACCAATTTGTTTTCATAAATCCATTTAAATAAATAATAAATGGATAAAATAATAAGTGAATATATCATAAACCCTAACCACTCTCATAACCATGGTTCAATTCTTTTACACAAAGTCAAGTCAACATGCATCATCAACATGATACATACAAGTGTACACAAAACATATCACATATACAATGTACACATCAAGTGAGAAAAATCCGTTTAAAGTGAACCAATACTAGTTAATGCAAAGTAATATATCAAATATATAATTATACATTAAATCATTAAATCAACACTTGATTCAATGATCCGGTCATGTCGCACATAACCGACTAGTATTCAATGCATCGATTTATCGAATCAATGATTCGATAACTAGGTCATATCAAATATAACCAATCGAAACATATATCGCGAGAATGGAATACGGTATCACATACACGCATTATTCTCGGTCCTGCACATATCTCATATGCGCTCCTATTTCGTTTCGCTTGAGCCAGGAAACCTCTGTGTAGGACTCTAAAGACTCGTCAATACGCCGGTAGCAGATGATGATCATATCAAGCACCCACAAGCCGCAAGCGGTCTGCTAAACGTAACGGCCACCCGTGTATTGAGCGATCAGAAGATCGACGAGCTAGCCCGCTCACACTCCTGCGAATCCGACTAGTAACACTTACCGTACAGTCCGGTCTGTTCGTCTGATACGTCGCATATCAAGTCTAGGGGTGGTATACGTCAGACCCCAATAACCGATAAGTCGTGCCGATGTGAGGCTCATAACGGGTCGAGAAACTACTGTTAACACTTACCAGTAAATCTCTGATCAGCCCTGGCCAGGGACTTCCCTGTTACGGCCAATCAAGCACAGCGCAACATCAACCCCCAATACCGGGAGAGACGAAAACCCCTCCTATCGCTCATTGCCTCCATGTGACTCGGGACTGTATCCAAAGACCACCGTTTTGCACGCCCTCATGGACATGGTAAGGTGGAGATCAAAGCACAGTGGGAATCACACAAGACACTATGACGATCTCGGGTCTACAGACTAACCTGTACAAGTGTCACCTGAGAACTGCCGTCTGACGTGAGGTATAATACCATCTGGGAGTTCTCGGCGAGTCCGTCCAGTGTACCCAGTCACCACTGAGCACCCGTACACTATCTCTGATGTCAAACACCAATGGATATGGGATCATCCATCGCCCATCTCATGGGTCGAGAAGCGTATACGCTAGTCTACTCTGGTATATCGATGCCCCGTCTCGATACACCCACGACTAGGGACCTTGAAGGATGTACTTATGGACTACCATGTCCCCACTAGTATGATCTGCATCATAGTCCAGGTAGTCAAGTACACATCCTAAGGGCTTTACCAACATGTAACTATAAGACAGTATAAAAGACTAGTGTACATGTTAAGATAAAGAGTAACCAGATAGCATACTATTATATCGAGCAAGAAAGTCATCTCTATATATGTCCAAGCATCCAATATAATATACATCATCTGTACAATACTGGCCTCTAGGGCATACATACAACCAACAATCTCCCACTTGCACTAGGGCCAGCTGCTGTAGTATCGCATACCGAGCATCCCGAAGAGTCTCTCAAACTGTATCTGGGGAATGGCCTTCGTGAGTGGATCCGCCGTGTTGTTCTTCGTGTCAACTCTCCTGACCTCGATCTCCCGGCGATCAACTATCTCCCGCATCAGGTGATACCGCCTCAGAATATGCCTGGACCGCTGATGGGACCTGGGTTCCTTGGCCAAAGCCACCGCTCCATTGTTATCGCAATACAAAGGTATTGGACGCTCAATGGATGGAACCACTCCAAGTTCAGTAATGAACTTCTTGATCCAGACAGCCTCTTTGGCAGCACCGTTGGAAGCGATGTATTCAGCCTCCATCGTCGAGTCTGCCACGGTTTCCTGCTTGGAACTCTTCCAGCTAACCGCCCCTCTGTAAAGGGTAAAGACAAAGCCTGACTACGACTTAGAGTCGTCCTTATCACTCTGGAAGCTCGAATCGGTAAAGGACTCCACTTGGAGTTCTCCATTACCATACACCAAGAACATATCTCTAGTCCTTCGTAAGTACTTGAGAATGCTCTTCACAGCTGTCCAGTGACTCTCTCCAGGATCAGCTTGATACCTGCTCACTATACTTAGTGAGTATGCTACATCGGGTCTGGCACATAGCATCGCATACATGATAGAGCCTACTGCCGAAGCATAGGGTATCCCTTGCATGCGAGCTCTCTCCAAATCAGTCTTGGGAGACATCTCTTTGGAGAGAGTGACTCCAGAGATCGTGGGCATGTTTCCACGCTTGGACTCTTCCATACTAAACCTCTTTAGTATGGTGTCAATGTACCTGGATTGGGACAATCCCAAAATCCGTTTGGATCTATCTCTATAGATCCTGATTCCCAATATGCAGGAGGCATCACCAAGATCTTTCATTGAGAATCTTTGTGATAAGAAGAGCTTGACCGATTGCAGCATAGGAATTTCATTTCCTATCAAGAGTATGTCGTCCACGTACAATACGAGGAAGACAATCTTACTCTCTGCCACCTTCCTGTAGATACAAGGTTCATCTAGATTTTTGACGAAATCAAACTCTTTGATAACGACGTCAAAGCAGATGTTCCAACTCCGCGATGCTTGCTTTAATCCATAAATGGATTTAAGCAGCTTGCACACCTTCCCGCTGCTCCCACTGTCTACGAAGCCCTCTGGCTGAGTCATGTACACACACTCTTCTAAATCACCATTTAGAAAGGCGGTCTTAACATCCATTTGCCAGATTTCGTAATCATGATAAGCAGCGATGGCAAGCATGATCCGGATGGATTTAAGCATAGCCACTGGAGAAAAGGTCTCGTCATAGTCCACACCTGGTCTTTGACGAAAACCCTTTGCTACAAGTCTAGATTTGAAAGTCTCCACTTTCCCATCTACACCAAGTTTCTTCTTGAAGATCCACTTGCTCCCAATGGGTTTTACCCCTTCAGGAGCAACTTCCAAAGTCCATACTTTGTTGGTGTACATGGAATCCATCTCAGACCGCATAGCATCCAGCCATTTCACTGAGTCCCCACTCGTGATGGCCTGCTCGAAGCTAGTTGGGTCATCATCCTCCATGATGCAATCCTCGCTACCTACATCCATGAGAAAACCGTAGTATCTCTCAGGTTGGCGAGGAACCCTACTAGATCGGCGGAGAGGCTGAGGTTCGTCGGGAGCTACTGAATCCTCTGGTTCCACTAAATCTTCAGTTTGAGTTTGTGTAGCCGGAATTTCTTCCAGTTCTACCTCACCACCACTAATTTCTTTTGCAAGAAATTCCTTTTCCAAAAAGGTGGCATGTCGAGAAACAAACACTTTTTGTTCCTCTGTATGGTAGAAAAGATATCCATGTGAATGTTTGGGATATCCCACAAACTTACATAGAACTGACCGTGCCTCGAGTTTGTCCGGATTTTGCCTTTTGACATAGGCCGGGCAACCCCATATCTTAACTCGTTTAAGACATGGTCTCTTCCCACTCCATATCTCATATGGTGTGGTAGGTACAGATTTAGATGGAACTTGATTCAATAGGTATGCTGCTGTCTCCAGCGCATAACCCCAGAAGGAAATAGGTAACTCAGCTGTGCTCATCATAGAGCGCACCATATCTAATAGGGTGCGGTTCCTCCGTTCTGATACACCGTTGTGCTGTGGTGTATATGGAGGAGTCAGCTGAGAGAGAATCCCATTCTCTTTTAGGAAGTCCAGGAATTCATTGCTCAAGTATTCCCTTCCTCGATCAGATCGTAGGATTTTAATACTTTTTCCGGTTTGGTTCTCAACTTCTTGTTTATATTCCCTAAATTTCTCAAAAGCTTCTGATTTGTGTTTCATCAGGAACACATACCCGAACCTAGAGAGATCGTCAGTGAATGTAATGAAGTACGAAGAACCATCCCTGGCATGTGTAGACATGGGACCGCATACATCACTATGTATCAGTCCCAAGAGTTCGGTAACTCTTTCTCCGTGTCCCGTAAACGGAGTTTTGGTCATCTTGCCTTTGAGACATGACTGGCAAGTGTCATAAGATGAAAATTCAAACGGATTTAAATATCCATCTTTATGCAACTTAGCTAGTCGTGTCACATTGATGTGACCCAGTCTACAATGCCACAAGAAGGATTCGTTCAGTTCTGAACTCTTCCTCTTGTGTGTGTTTGTTATGCTCAGAACTGTTGATTGATTTAGAACATAAATGCCATTGCATAACGTGCCTGATCCAACCAACTTTTGGTTATGGAAAATGTTCATAACATTGTCCTGTAATACAAAATTATATCCCTCTTTACTTAATAAAGAAACCGATATAATGTTGCATATCAGGTTCGGCATGTAATAGCATTCGTTCAGAACCAATGTATTACCAGTTGGTAATACAAGGTGATATTCCCCGACAGTCTTAGCTGCAACAATTGCACCATTTCCAACTCTAATGTCTTTATCACCTTCTCCAAGTTCTCTACCTTTCCTTAGCCCATGTAACTGATTACATATATGGGATCCTGACCCGGTATCCAATACCCAGGACGTAGAGCAAATAGAGAAACAGTTCTCAGTAACGAACACACCCGAAGAAAATGCATCAACATGTACTTTCTTCATTCGGGTGGCATGGGAATCCTGGTATTCCCCTATATCCTGTTCATTCCTATAACTCTTATAGGAAAGAACGGAACCAACGTTCCCCAGCACAGTATAACATGCGGGTTCGGTCAATACATCCATATTATTATCTTGATTAAGGCATGAACTGGTCGCTACCTGGAGAGAGAGAGAAGAAAACACTTTAGCGTATGCTCGTGCAAGATCAGATTGGTTATTATCTTATCTAATCAGGATGGCTCCCACTGCTTTTTATTAAATCTTCCTCCAAACCCTAAAAGGAAAGACTAGCCGGGATCAATTACACACTACAGGTTCGCCAATCTTTCAGCCAGGCCAGTGTCGGTACTTTGAGGGAGGTCCCTCGTGCTTTCGCACGAACCTAATTAATGTAAACCTCGTTTTCCCAGAGGCGTAACCCCGTTGACACCTTTCTAGACACCTACTTGATCAGCTAATTGCAATGTGTAAAACTCTCCCAAGAGTAACTCTTACCCGCAGTGGGTATCGGGATCCATCTATCTCATAGAAGGTATGCAATCTCATTGCAAATTTCAACACTTGAAATTCCCGATAATATTTTGCCCCTGGTGTCCTATGACCTTGACAAAGGCCAACAAATCACAGGATGCTAGTCATGTTCAACCCGTCATTTCTTGATTGAATCAAACCCACCCGCACGACCCTTGACAAAGGCCAACAAGGTCGTACGACTACCCTGAAACAATCTGCATCACATGCATAAACAGATAAGCACTATTCAGCTACCGCACACTACGCCTTGACAAAGGCCAACAAACGCAGCACGAATACTAAACAGTCTATATCTGAAATGACGGAGGGCTACGTCAGGTTTTTCTGAAAACCTATTGCGTAATGAACTCGATATCGTTGTAGAATCAAATGAAGTTTTGAAATGGAGTGATTTTGAGGCTTTTCTAGTTTTGCTAAAGGAATCACTCCCGGTGAAGGGATCTCGGTCCTTTCCTCATCGAATAAGGTGCGGGATATATCATATATATCGCTGTGCAAAGCAAAAACCCTAAAAGCAGTCAAAAGCAAACCGAGTGTGTAGCATCTGCCAGTTATTGCTAAAGGAGTCACTCCCGGTGAAGGGATCTCGGTCCTTTCCTCATCGAATAAGGTGCAGGGTATATCATATATACCGCTATGCAAAGCAAGAACTGTAGCTACCTGTTTTATTTTAAAATTCGATTCTACAACATCTTAGGTTTCTTATCTTTCATTAATCACATTAATGAAGTCCCATCATTTAAATACCTAAACATCACAGATAGATATGACGTACACTTATGCCATCCGCATTCGCCTCGATGTCCCCTCGTGCACCGTTAGGTTAGGTAACTAACGACAGAGCAAGGCAGGGCTAGCGCGGGTGTAAAACATAAGTAACGTCTATATAATATATCATATATACTATATACTATATCCATCACAGAATCACATCACAGATATCGCAGCAGAATATACATATGAAATATTGGATATACTAGGACGTCCGTGTTTTCAATACGAGCCAGTATAAAACACGGATTCCACGGTCGTGATGAATAGCCAATCCCACACCCCTAGACCCCTACGAGAGCGGCAAGCAACCCTGCCAATTCTAGGGTTAGGAGACCCGGACTCGACTCCTCGAGTTGGTCTCCCACTGGACCCCAGAACCCGGTTACTTGTGCTCCCCTCCTTGGGTCTTTCCTAATGCGGAAAAGTAAATAATATACAAAAGGTGACATCTTCCGCTACCTGGAAGTGCCCCAAATAAAAGAATATTACATACAAGTTTTTACATGAATGAAAATGAAAAACACTCATCTCACATAAAAACCCCAGGCTATTCGAATACGACGATCCAATATAACATATCCAGCAACACATAACATCACATGTCATCAACGTAAGTAAGTATGCATACCCCAATTGTCGTTAACGTATAGCAACGAAACCGGCGATATGAACATACTACACTTACGGTCACAGAAAAGAAAGTGTAAAACTACAACAATTGGAATCCGCAACTTCTTTAGACATCGCATGCCTAATTAAATGAAATACTTAGACATCACATGCCTAACAGTTATAAATCCCGCATTTTAGTCTCATTATCGAAAACACTTTTCAATATAAAGTGAAACTAAACCGCTAGATTTATAACATTCATTCAGTTATCACATAACTGTTTGTGAATTCCAATTATTGTATCCCATTCCAGATAAACAGAAAATGTTAAACTTTTCGATCGAACAGTCAAACACCCAAGTTTTCCCGATACAGATCAACACATGAAACAAGTCTAACAACATTCCGTTCGTGCCTCAGTACCAACGGTCCAGCCGTAGAAGGGTCAAGCCAACGCCTCACATGTGGCACGACGTACTGCCCCAAACCCGAAGGTTCAAAGGACAGTTCAAGACGGTCACATAATCGAGTTAAGGTTTGTTGTCTTCTAGAGGGACCATCGCGTTACTTGCACTACTTAGAACGTCGTTAAACTACGGAAAAATCCAACACTTGGAAATTTCCCGACAGGGGAAAAGTTGGGCAATTATATCCGGTCGAACTTTTTAACATATTCTATAAATTATCCGGAAAAACACATAAGACGAAATTTGATACCCCGATCGAAACACCGAATCCCCAAAGCAACCCCAGAAAATTCAACTCTTGAATAATTATTAAAAATATCCAGAGAACACATCACTGTTAAATATAAATTACTGTACAAAAGTCAACACAAGGGAAGACCAAACGGCCGCGGAACCGCCGCACATGCCAGGCTCGTGCCGCGGTTCCGCGGTGGATTATTCGAATTAGGCCCCCGTATTTTACAGTAATTCATATAAAACCCTGCTTGATTTTCTGAATATTTTTAATGTTGAAAAACTCACTGTTTTCAAAAATGTACAGAGAGCATGGAAATTTTGGACTTTCGGGTTCGATCGGACTTCAAAATCCGTCGGGACTTCGCCTAAGGCTCTAGCTAGGCTCTGATACCACTGTAGGTCAGGCAGCCACCCCATCCAATGGGGTCGCCGTGGCACCAACGGGTCCCTCAGCCGCTACTTTTTACACATGCCCCCTCGCGAGGACTACAACCCGCCGGAACACCTTCCGGTCTCGGGACACCCTGGGGGTAAGAGCCTATGCTTCGCCACACTGTCACACAGTGAGAACCCCCCATAGGTCGACATCCAATGCCTAGTAGCTCAGATACCATTGAAAGGTTCCTAGGCACTCTAGTAAGGTCTCACAAGGCATCGAACATGCCAATTTAAAATTTTTGGTGCCGAGAAACCCTAGACTACGGATCTTAGACTAGATGTTTAGGAGAAATGATAAAGCTAGTTAACAAATTAACTAAAGGTCGGAAGCTACAACCTTTGTAGATCCGGATTTCCACCTCCTTAGCTCCACGTGGTCATGCCCTCGCTGTCCATCATGAATCCTCGACTCATTCGTCGGCTTCATCGGAATAATGTGCGGAATAGGTCGTCGGCTTTGTGTCAAAGACGATCTACGTCGAGGTTGCACTAGTTCAAGCTCCGACTTCACAAAGTTGTGGAACTTGTGAAGAAAACACCCAAAACAACTTGGCAAGAGGTAGAGGGTGAAGAAATAGGAGGTGGGTTCACTTTAGATTTGGATTTCACTCACTAGATCACAATTTACCATTAATGGCATCTAGGTTTCTCACTTGAAGAAGAAGAAGAAGATAATAGAATTGTTATCATAAGTTATGTGTAAAATGAATAATAAATCAATTCTTATCATCTTCTAACCATGGTCAAGTGTAGAGAATAGACCATGGTTAGTGGGAGTGGTTAGGTTTAAGTATGAAGACAAAATGGCATCATTGGTCAAAGCTTCATGAAGCTTCACCATTCTTCATGATAAAATGAAACCAATTTATTTTCATAAATCCATTTAAATAAATAATAAATGGATAAAATAATAAGTGAATATATCATAAACCCTACCCACTCTCATAACCATGGTTCAATTCTTTTACACAAAGTCAAGTCAACATGCATCATCAACATGATACATACAAGTGTACACAAAACATATCACATATACAATGTGCACATCAAGTGAGAAAAATCCGTTTAAAGTGAACCAATACTAGTTAATTCAAAGTAATATATTAAATATATAATTATACATTAAATCAACACTTGATTCAATGATCCGGTCATGTCGCACATAACCGACTAGTATTCAATGCATCGATTTATCGAATCAATGATTCGATAACTAGGTCATATCGAATATAACCAATCGAAACATATATCGCGAGAATGGAATACGGTATCACATACACGCATTATTCTCGGTCCTGCACATATCTCATTTGCGCTCCTATTTCGTTTCGCTTGAGCCAGGAAACCTCTGTGTAGGACTCTAAAGACTCGTCAATACGCCGGTAGCAGATGATGATCATATCAAGCACCCACAAGCCGCAAGCGGTCTGCTAAACGTAACGGCCACCCGGGTATTGAGCGATCAGAAGATCGACGAGCTAGCCCGCTCACAATCCTGTGAATCCGACCAGTAACACATACTGTACAGTCCGGTCTGTTCGTCTGATATGTCGCATATCAAGTCTAGGGGTGGTATACGTCAGACCCCAATAACCGATAAGTCGTGCCGATGTGAGGCTCATAACGGGTCGAGAAACTACTGGTAACACTTACCAGCAAATCTCTGATCAGCCCTGGCCAGGGACTTCCCTGTTACGGCCAATCAAGCACAGCGCAACATCAACCCCCAATACCGGGAGAGACGAAACCCCTCCTATCGCTCATTGCCTCCATGTGACTCGGGACTGTACCCAAAGACCACCGTTTTGCACGCCCTCATGGACGTGGTAAGGTGGAGATCAAAGCACAGTGGGAATCACACAAGACTCTATGACGATCTCGGGTCTACAGACTAACCTGTACAAGTGTCACCTGAGAACTGCCATCTGACGTGAGGTATAATACCATCTGGGAGTTCTCGGCGAGTCCGTCCAGTGTACCCAGTCACCACTGAGCACCCGTACACCATCTCTGATGTCAAACACCAATGGATATGGGATCATCCATCGCCCATCTCATGGGTCGAGAAGCGTATACGCTAGTCTACTCTGGTATATCGATGCCCCGTCTCGATACACCCACGACTAGGGACCTTGAAGGATGTACTTATGGACTACCATGTCCCCACTAGTATGATCTGCATCATAGTCCAGGTAGTCAAGTACACATCCTAAGGGCTTTACCAACATGTAACTATAAGACAGTATAAAGAGACTAGTGTACATGTTAAGATAAAGAGTAACCAGATAGCATACTATCATATCGAGCAAGAAAGTCATCTCTATATATGTCCAAGCATCCAATATAATATACATCATCTGTACAATACTGGCCTCTAGGGCATACATACAACCAACAAGTTATGCAATGTTAATCTTTGAAAATCACATGAGGGGGTTAAAAATTAGTGGTCGATGCCAAGCTTTGCAAAGACCGAATGTTAACACCAACCATTCAAAAATTTTATCAATGCGGTGCTCGGGTTGGTGGAAGAAGAAGTGGGGAAAAGGTAAGTGGTGGAAGAGAGTGTATGTGCGTCTCATATTGGAGAGACGATGCAGTGAATGTGATGGATTTCTCGCATTCTTTTTACAGTTCAGAAGAAGGGGTGGAGGTTCAATTTCATTGATTGGGAGATGATTCATCTCAACACCCGTGTCATTCAAAAATGCGAGTTCATCAGCGAAGATTTCCTCAAAAGTTCCATCAATACCCCGATGAATAATGTCATCACAAAGTGCGGGGTGATCTTCAGACTCTAAAAGCAGTTCATAATCGGTGTTAATTGTTGACCCAGACATCTCGGTGGAAGAGTCCGTATGTGTATGATACATAGTTGGGTCAAACAATAACATATGAAAAGAGTCTAGATCGGTATCAGGAGGATCATCAAATTCGCTGCTGTCGACATCCATTAAGTCGACAGAACAGACCTGAGCAATAGGTTCGGAGGGTACACTTCCCAACTTGTAAATGTTCAGCTCTATTGACCTATTCCCGAAAGATAGGGTCATAGAGCCGTTACGACAGTTGATTATTGCATTGGAAGTGGCCAAAAAGGGGCGACCTAAAATCACCGGAATTTGATTCCGTGGGTTCGCTACAGGCTGTGTATCAATTACAATAAAATCTACCGGGAATATAAATTCTCCGATTTTTATTAACACATCCTCCAGTTCACCCCTAGGTTTGGTGATTGATCGATCAGCCATCTGGAGAGTGCAATTGGTTGGCTTCAACTCTCCGATCCCTAATTGCTCATAAACTGAGAAAGGAAGCAAGTTAACACTAGCGCCAAGGTCTAGTAGAGCACAGTTAATGTGTTTTCCCTAATAGAAACGGAAATAGTAGGATATCCTGGATCCTTACGTTTCCTCGGTAATTGTTGGGGGAAAGCCGTGTCTATTGTTTTTTCCATGAAAATCTTCTTGGGCACTGGATTCTTCCTCTTCCTAGTGCACAAGTTCTTAAGAGTTTTCGCATAAGAAGGAACTTGTTGGATGGCATCTAGGAGAGGGATGTTGGTGTTTACTTGCTTAAAAATGTTCATAATCTTCTCCATATGTGGACTCGGTGTATTAGCCCTTAACCGATTAGGGTAAGGTGCTTTAGCAATAAGCGTTGGGTCCATCATAGGAGAAGAAAGTGGGTGTGGAACCGATCCCGGAATAGAAGTGGGGATCGTCCGTGGAGGGGTAAAAGAGGTGGGCTGTAGTGGCGAGCCTTTTGGGAAATGAAGAATAGGCTCGGAAGAAGATGGTGGGGTAAAAGAAGTGTGTGTGTGAGGAAAGGTCTCAGCCGGGGTGTTATTGATTGATTTATCAATATCATCAAACTCTTCCCCAACGTGATTGTCAAGCACTCTTCCAGATCTCAACGTGATTGCATCCACATCATGTGAATAGCCAGAATTAGGTAAAGGTTGAGTTGGAAGTTTCCCTTTCTCTCTTGCACTCATCTCGGCTTTTAGTTGTGCAATTTGTGCTTCCATCGATTTGATGTTCTCATTTTGAGAGATAATGATCTTCATCACATTCTCGACGGAAGATTGCAGACTTGCCGTCCCTTGGATGGATTGTTTCATGAAAGTATCCAAGGTTTGTGCTAGTGCAGAAGTATTATCTGTACCGGTCAATTGCAAAGGACTAGACGGTGCAAAATTGTTGGCCAGATTTTGGAAATTTTTTGCTTGGAAGGGGTGATTACTTAATTGAAGTGGTGGCTGCTGTTGTGGTGGAGGGACCCCTTGGAAATTGTTTTGGGTTGGAACCGTGTTTTGAAATTGTGATTGGTTCCAAGCAAAGTTAGGGTTATTCCTCCAACCCTGATCATATGTGGAGGAAGATGGATCGTTTCTAGGTCTTTGAAATGAGGCATTGGTAAGCTCATGACCTTGAAACGGACATTCTTCCGTCAAGTGAGACGGATCAGAACAACATCCACATACAGTTTTGGAGAGTGACATTTGACTTAGGACGGCGGCTAAAAATTTATTTTCCATATTCTCGAGTTTCTTATTGATAGCTGCAATGTCAGCTCTAACTTCTATGGAAATATCATTGCCATCCCTAGACGATTGACTCACACCCTCCCACTGTAAAGATTTTTCAGCGAAATCTTCTAGAAATTTCCAGGCTTCCCCATCATTTTTGGTCATAAAGTTGCCTTGACACATGGATTCAAGGGACTGTCTTGTGTAAGGAGTAATGCCCTCATAAATGATTCGGCACAGTTCCCATCTCGGGATGCCGTGATGTGGACATTGGACTAACAGATCCTTGAAACGTTCAAGACATTTTGAAAATGTTTCATTTGGAAGCTGGGTGAATTGATAGATTTCGCTACGGACTCGAGCTGTCTTTTGATGTGGGTAGAATTTCTTAAGGAATACTTTGACGAATTCATCCCAATTTGAAATGGAATGTGCGGTAGTGTTATATAGCCACTTCTCGGCTAAATCGCACAAGGTAAATGGGAGAAGACGAAGGCGGAAAGCATCCACAGACAACTGTGAAGTACCCATCATTGCGCATACATTTTCAAATTTCGTGATAAACACGTATGCGTCCTCAGACTCGAGACCGTGAAATTTTGGTAGAAGGTTGATGTATTGGGGTTTTATTTGAAAATTTTCCCCGTTGGCTGGTGGAATGGAAAGACAGGTGGAAAGTGGGCTTCGTGTTGGATAGCACCTCTCTTGGAGAGAGATGCGAGGTGGATTCTGCGCACCAACGGATGGCGGCAGAGTAGTGGAAAAGAAGTTCGATGGAGGTGGATCCATCGATGTGGGTGTGATGGTGGGAAAAAGAAAAGGTAAGTGTAGAAATACCGACTTTTGGGTCGATGAGGGAAACGCGGACTAACGGGCACTAGAAACCCGTGTCCAGCCTATCTTGCACTAAAAAGGGTTAGTACAAGTGGCAGCGTGAATTTATAATTAGGGGAAATGATATGAATGCGGTGTTTCTTTTGAAAAGTGGACGGATTTTTGAAAATATGATGCAACAAAACAAATGCAACACACAAAACCCTAAAATCTAGGGGTTACCTAGGTCAAAGCTCTAGACCGCTCCTAACTGCCAAAAGACAAGTCGCAGGATAGAATCCTCCACTGCCTCTTTGTCCCCCTGTGGCCGGATAAGTGCCAGGTAAGTGGGAAGGTACTCCACTACGTAAGTAGTGGGCCTAATTAAAAACCACTAGCCTTAGACACACTCGCCTTAGGCACCACAAGAAAACTCGGATAAGCAATGAATTACCCACGGCCCTCTCTTATCCTAATTGAGCGTGACGGTCCTTAGAGTCATCTCTAGATATTTTTTAATTAATGAGGGTAAATGCGGATGCAAGTTTTGCGATTTTCGGGGCCTAGGAAGGGTAATGAAATCCCCACCTAATTTGGATTTGGTCGTGCCCCTTAAATTCCGTATTAATATGCAAACAACCAAGAATCAAAAACACGCATAAATTTTATTTTGCTTTTGCGCACTGCGATTTATTTGCAAAGAAACCTGCACAAAATTGTTATTGGAGCAGACAAGGTAAGAGATAAGAAAGATAGAGACTTACAGAAAAAAACCTTCCACAGAGGCGCGGAACCGCCGCTAATTAGAGGTTATTGCCGCGGATGGGCGGCGGACTGTTGGGATCAGTGTACAAAAATTTGTGCACAAGCTCCTGTTCACCTATACAGCTCTCTGGATGTTTCAGAAAATTTTTTTCACAGCTCCAATGATTCCAGATTTTCTCGCAACAAATCACAACACACGTATTAGGGTTTGTACGAGTTTAGATCTAAAAATTATGATGAAATAAATTGTTCAACTCAAATTTCAAAATACGAACTATTAGCGCACTATCCCCGGCAACGGCGCCATTTGATTGTAATAAATTCTTGTTGTGTAAATCGAATCAAATAGTCCCCGGCAACGGCGCCATTTGATTGTAAAGATTTTCGCGTTGTGTAGTATGAAATATAGTAAAGAAATCACAACCAAAAATTATTTGACCGCAATCAACTACGGTATCGGATGCAGTTAGTAAGTGAGTGCGGATCGTCCACAGGGAAAGTGTAATCGTTCGTCTTTTGAATTAGATGAATTGAAACTTTAAAGAAAGAAAACAAAACAATTCATGATTTGTAGTTGAAGTTCAAGAATGAGAAAAAAAAACTAGATCTAAGAAAGCATTAAAAGATAGAATCAAGAATTGATCGTTTGATGATTTTTCCAAACCAAATCTCAAGAATCGAAATGAGGCTCGTAGGAATCGATCGGATCTATAGATGTGATGTAATCTTACAATTACGTATTCTTATCCTTCGATGAATTGATACTAGATCGATGATGATCGATGAGAATTAGGGATTTCTTGTGAAACTAAGGTTTCATCTTATCCCTTGTTCATTCATCGATATCATTCATATTCTAGCCTCTAGTAAATTCAAGAAACGATCGTAGATCCCTAATTTCGAGCGATCACAATCAAGAAAGCATCGCTACGAAACTAGGTCATCGATTCTTGAACTTGCTAGGGTTTACAAAACTCGTAGGACTTAAAAATCGTATTAAGATTTGTTACATCATCATTCTACAATCGTCTCGACTCCTTTACGAGCGGAGTTTTACTCACACATCACAACAAGAGCAACAATTACAAATTGAGATCTAATCATGATGCAAGAATTAAAAGAAAGCAAGATTAAAGAAATTCACCTTTTATTTATATCAACAATTTAGTTACATTCGCTTAAGAACTACAAGAGGAAGAACTTGATTGTCGACTTTGCTTCGCTCGTCTCCGTGGATCGCGGATCGGCTCGGATCACTTGCCCGATTGAAGATCGGCTCGGCTCCTAAAAGGTTGAAGGCTTCTCGCTTGATTTGGTACTCAAGATCTTGGATTTGGAGTGGAATTAGGGTTAGGGTTTCGCACAAGCCTTGTCACGAGACTTGTGGAAGAAAACGGTGTAGAATGAACCAATGGTTATTGATTAACCTTTAACCCTAGGTCTAGGTTCCTATTTATAGATAACTAAACCCTAGATCTAGGATTTCAAATTCTAAGTTTCCCTCCTAAAGTTTGTTGAAGAAATTCAAATTTCCCTCCAAAAGTTAGTTAGGGGAGAAGCTTCTAGATGTGATTAGTTAGGAGGGAGCTTCTAGAAGAGGATTAATTAGGAGCTTAATTTGGATTAGCCTTGCTTAATTTTCTTTGCTGATCTGGTAGTAGCTTCGAGAGAATTCTGGAATTTGACATATGAGAAATGAATGTGGGCCCAGATATGCGAATTTTGCACTGAAATTGGACTGCTGACGTGGCAATAATGCGGCGGATCCGCGGCGCAAGCAAGCTCTAGCTGCGGATCCGTGGCTCTTTGGAGTCTTCATGGCTCTGGATTTCTGGTACAGGCTTGAGCTGATGTATGGGCCTTTATTGTATATGTTGAATTTAATATCTCCTTCTGAAATGCTACCAGATCTGAAATGATTTAGTTGGCGTATTTTTGATCAGCTCTTTTGCTTTTCTTCCGTATTTTCCTGCACAGACTCAAGACAAGTGTTGCGCAAATACAGAAATGATGTGATGCCATGAAATGCGGTTAATTTCCTTTAAAGTGTCGGTTTAAAAGTCTAATACATGCAATCTCATATATTGTGACAGATTTGCTAATATGTAGAATATGAATGTCGAACACTTCTAAATGTATGCAAATGTTAGGGAAATTGCCGGCTAAAATATACAATATTTTCGACTGATCAGCGGGTGAATTGCTTTTGGTAGGTGGGTTCTTTGCATCAGAACCACCCTTGTATTTGTATTATTCATTGTATCTAGAAATTCCATCAACCAAAACTTGTATATTGTTTCAGACTTAGACACTAATGATGTATTATTTCGACCTTAGAGTCGCATGTAGCAGTATTACGGTTTTCATGTTATTATGAATTTTCTTTTGAGTTTTGATCCTCGCCCTTCGGCGTTGTATATTATATTGTTTGTGTGGTTGTGACCGTCGATTGACGAAGAGCTAGCTCCCGCTTGGGGATGCCTTTTATCATTGCATATATATTGTTCTTGTTGTACCCCGTTCAGGGCCAGTATTTACAAAAGAAACTATGCCGAGATTTTTAGAAAAGACTTACATTTTAAAAATGCATATTCGGCTTAGTTATTTAAAAACCCTGACTTCAAACATGTTTTTCTTCACTTCTTTAAACCAGTTTTCTTTATTTACTCTTAAAATGGTTTTAGATTTCTGGGCTTTTGGCTTACTTGGATTAGATGGAATCATATAGACTTTATATGGTTCAAGGATCAGTCACGTACTCTTTCGGGTCGTGGCATTCTCGAATCGGGTTTCCATCACACGTCTCATAACCGAGAAAACGCATGGTGGACGCAATGAAATATCATATCAAGAGAAACCGGGTTTTTAAAACAATACATACTTTCTTTTGAAATATAACCACGGTTCTCAAATCCAGAATCTCATGAAAACAGCATCTCAATGTATATAATCGTAAAGCATGATGTATGCAAACATAAAGCAGAAATGTGAGCATATCCAGTATATCATGCGACAAGGTATAGTGATGTGAACATAGCAAGTATATCATGCAACATAGCATAGTGATGTGAGCATAACAATATATCATAGCATGATGTAGCAATTTTACTATGTAAGTGACATAGCAATTATCGATGATGAAAGTGTGTGAGCCGGAAATCTGTGTAAGTCTAACATACGCATCATCGATAATGGTGTAGGTGTACTAGCACAGGTATATGTAATGCAATGAGAGTGACATGAACGTAACATAAGGTACATCGTAGGCGAAAAGCTATAAGCATACGTATCTAATCTAACATCCACACACGAACCATACGATCAGTTTTTAAAAGATGCGAATCATAGTTTTGAAATTTGGGGCTACGGTGTTTTTAAGGAAAAGACATCATTTGAAAATCCGTAGCGTCCCTTAAGGTATCTATTTAAGAGATGCATACGATTCTTCAATTTGGAAATAGGTATGGTTCAGATGACACATTTACGTCGGCTATGCAGTCTTATAGTATCCGATACGGCAATATCATCGAACATCATCCTCAAATCATGAGCGCGGATCATCCATCCGATAACTCACATCGTGTACGGTAATCCTTCGTACGGTGACATTTAACAAAAATAGGGATCTATCAACCTATACGACAATGAGGGTACGGATCTCAAGTCTCGTACGGCATATCACTCATTATTCTCATAAATATGGATATATCTCGAGCCACATCCGTATCAAATCTCATATCCTGTTATTTTTCATAAATGTCATATCTTATTGTATAGAACGTTCTCACAACATGCCACTATAAATCTTATATCAATCGTATCCGCTCGTATCATCTTATCTCATTATATTGATATCTCAAATCTCGTCATCACCTATTAATCATATCATATCACTTCTAACTATACTTTTAACCATATCCCTAGTTTCCTAATATAGGTTTCCTTAACCATATCCTATATATCGGTTTCCATCAAAATTTGCGGGGGTGCTATACGCCATTCACCCGACTTCCCCCGTAGATATAAATCTACTCACCTGCGGAACTCCTTATTCAGCCGTAATCGATGTGCTTCGTCGTCTCGAAACGCGAAGGTACCTACAATAAATACACAATCGCAAATGCTATTAACATCAAGTCCGGAAAACCAATGCGGCACACGGTGCGCTCATAGGTTAGAACCTATAGCCTACGCATGCAAAACAATCAAGCAACCCTTGTTGTTGACGTACAAACTCCCAACAACCAAATACAAATCCAAACATCAAAACCAAGCATTCAAAACTCAGGAAACATAGCCAAAAACACCCCAATATGCTCCCAGATTTATCTCAGGTTAAATTGGGACTAAACTATCAAGTATAGGGAGTTGTATATGGAGTATGTGAGCTACTGAACCAACCTAGACACCAAACACCAAAATTTGGTCGGCCACACTCACCCAAAATCCGGCCAGCTTGGCCAAAGGTGCTCCGTTAGGGTTCGTCTTCTCAGGGTGGTCTCCTATTGGTCTAACTAGGTCTCTGGAGTTGCTAGTTTTTCTCAGAAACATCCCAGGTCATCCCAGATTCCCTGTAGGCCAACACAACCTCACAAAACCGACACGGGTGAATTCCTAAGTTCGTATTTTGGGTTCTATACTCATTTTCAGGTCTTGAAATCAATCCCTAAGGTCTTAAAACACTCACTACACCTCATGATTCCACACAAACACCCAAACCCTTCTCTTGAATTTTCCAAACATCACATACCCTAACCAAATCACATTCTAAACTAAACTAGGGTGCAAGAAACTAAAACTAAACTAAATGAAAGAAGATAAACCTCATTTGTGCAACTCAAGAAAAACCCTAGCTTCCCAAAGTCTTCAAAATCCAACTTTGATTGGTCCAAAGTGTTGAGGATGAGGTGGGGATCAACTTTAATGAAAGGAGTTTAGGGTTTTGATGAAGATTTTGAGATGATATATGGAGGTAGAGGTGGAGGGAAGCTTGAGGATGAAGGAGGTGAAGAAAATAATGGGGTGAGGAAATGATGGCTGCCCCACCTCTCTCTTCTTATTCTCACCCTCTCACAACTCAAGTCTCACTTTCTCTCTCCAATAATTGTCTTTTTAACCCTTTTCTTTTTCTTTTCTTTTCCCCCCACTCATTGAAACCAAACACATAACACAAATAAACAACAAGCAACATGTTATGGTGCACTAGCCATGGAAAACTGTAGAAACACATATTTGGCTTAATCGCGATTAGCAGTGTACTAATTAATTTTTATTCAAACTGCATATAATTAATTATAAAAATGCCAAATCCGATAAATATATTTTTAAATGAATAAATCATTTTAATATCTAATTATTTCACAATTATTGGTATATATTTATACCATTTTACGAAAACCCCAATTTCGCAAATCAGGTAGTTATCGCGAAATATATTATTTTAATATTAAATTCCAAAAATAATATTTTATATTTTTCTGAAATGTTACAATCTTCCCCCCTTAAATAAATTCGTTCCCTGAATTTAAATTTAAACCTCCAAAAGCTAAAACATTTCAATAACCAACTCAAATCAACAGGGCTCCGAAATCACGGAAGATATAGAAATACTACAGCGCCTGAAACGCGTACGAAACTCAAAATCGAACTCCGTCAAGCGTCACGCAAATCATCATATTTTCACGCATATCATCGGAGTTACAATAGAGATACAGATCTCGAAATCCACTACTGAAATCCAATATGCACTAGTCAAATACTATAATACGTGTATAGTACGCATCCTTGAAAAAATCTCCTAAAAAAGAATAAAACACATGCAAAATCTTTTCTGAATCGCCGTGTGATGCGTAACTCACGGCACAAGTGAAGAACGCTCATTTGTAAAGTAATAAATATACGTTCATATATGTTTTGCTCAAATATACGTTCCGCCGTTTTGAAATATCCCAAAAGGTTTTCCTTAGTAAACGTTCGTGTCGCTCACGGACACGTAAGAAATAGCGAGACTATAGCTCCTTTTTGAAACCTCTTGTTAAACCTTTAATGCATGCAAAGTACTCAGGTACTGTCCTCAGATCAGTCATGTTCGGCCACAACATAATATAGTGCCTATCATGAAAACAAAGTGCTCAACAGCAAAATCAGCCTCGAAAGTCGTATCCAACAATCATGTGCGTCTGGTGCGCACAGAAATCAAAGCCAAACGCAAGTGCTACGAATTTGCACAAAACCAAACTAAGTACAGCGGGTGTGCACGAAAGCATCTGTCCAGTGCAACGGATGTGCACGACAACAATATCAAGTGCATATATAGTGCACGAAAATCTCAACCCAGTGCAACTAACATGCACGAATGAAAATCCCAAAAGAGTGCTTCCAGTGTGCACAAAATCACATCTCATTTCATGCACCCAGCATGCGCGAAAATCCAAATCAAGTGCATCCGTCAAGCACGAACGAAATCGAAATCAAGTGATCCGTCATGCACGAACGAAATCGAAATCAAGTGCATCCAACATGCACGAATAAAATCTAAATCAAGTGCATCCAACATGCACGAATAAAATCTCACTAAAATGCATCCGATGCGCACAAAATCCAATACCAAGCGCCTAATATGCGCAAAATCCAACCCAAGCTCGTTAGGTCCGTATAAAGCATCTAGTGTAGTAATATGCACGAAAACGAACGTCAAGTGCCAACGCGCACAAAAACACAAATCTGGTAACATAAATGCTCAAAGACATAAATCGGGTGCAACCAAGGTACGAAGTATAAATCCGTTGCAACCAATGCACGAAATACCAAGCTGGTGCAACAAATGCACGAAATAACAATCTAATGCAACAAATGCACGAAATACAAATCGAGTGCATCAAATGCACAAAATAAAATTCCAATGCAACAAATGCACGAAATACAAATCCAGTGCATCTAGTGCACGAAATACGAATACAGTGCATCCAGTGCACGAAATACAAATCCAGTGCAACAAATGCATGAAATGAAAATCTAGTGCAACAAATGCACGAAAACTCCTCGATAACTCAAATGCGTATAAAAAGCAACACCGAGTGTACCAAGGTGTATAAAATCATAAACGTGTGCAACTGCGTGCACAAAACACATATCAATGCACTGCAAGCACATGTAAGCTATACCGAGTGCATAAATCAAATCGAGTGCATATCACATGAACAAAATCAAATCAACCGTATGAAATCCACGAAATCATAACCACGTGATACGAAGGCACAAAACCGATATCAAGTGCAATAGGTATGCACAAATCGCAAACCGATGTGGCAGTGTATAAATATAAATCAAGTGCAATAACTTTGCACAAAATGTAAATATCAAGTAGGTGCATCCATGGTGCACAAAATCAATATCATGAACTCAATTATCAAAACTCGAATCCAAGCGATATAAGCATGATACTCGTATCACAAACGCAAATCGCAACAAATGACATTGAGGTACATCTCCTACAATGTCGAAAAATGTCGGTGCGCCCAAAACTGGCAGAGCAAGAACATACGCTTGAATCCTGCTCACGGTCTGGCGTCCTCTGTCGCTGGGTCCTCATTTCTCTGTGGATTACCAATCTCGCAATCCATCGGCTCGTCGGCCTGGTCAGCTGTACTAACGGAAAAAATTCCGCTCTGGCACTCCTCTGGTCATTTCCCGGCCAATTAGCATGATCACTCGTAAAGCAGCACATCACTGGCGTCGGCCTCTGGCCCTCTGAATACCTGTGAGACAACTAATCCTTGGTGCAACTCTTATCGCATCAGTGTCCTGGAAGGAACCTGCTCAAGGTCTCTTCCGATCTCGCCCATGCCGAACTATACGGAGGCCGGTACTCTTACTTAATCTTTTCTCGTTTTCTGTACATCTGCGTTCTCAACACAGCATTTTCTCAGGAACTGGCCGTATCCCAACGCCTCTGTATACGTATTTGATCTCAATTCTCAACGGAGAGTAACAACAGCTCCTTAAAATTTCGCACGAACCACTTGTTCCACTCGTTTTTATTATCGTCCACTTCGATGTCACGTCATGTGATCAGTCGAAAATACTGCATTTTTAACATGGCAACTTCCCTATCATTTGCACTCATCTAGAGTTGTTCGGCATTCATATAGCACATATTAGCAAAACAGTCGTAAAATACCAGATTACATGTGTTATACTCTAAAACCGGCACTTTAAAGGAAATTGATTGTTTTTCATGGCAATGCATCATTCTTGTGTAGCGCAACATGTGTTTCGAAGTCTGTGTAGGAAATTCCAAATGAATGGCCAAATTGCTGATAAAAAAATACGTCAACTCAAGGACTTGAGATCTGGTAGTGATCTAGAAGGCATTTTGGCATTCCACATATCAAATAAATACCCTAAAGTCAGCCCAAAGCACCAGAAGAAAATGTGCACAGTGCCTCCCTCACGTGACCGCGGATCCGCGGCACAAGCAGGCACGTGCCGCGGATCCGCGGTGGAGTTGCCACGTCACCATCTCAGTTTGACTTTTGAACTCTTCTCTCTGGTCCTACACTTCATCATGCCACTGTAATTGCCAAAACACTCCAGAACATTCTGCCAGATCTGAAAGGGTTCCTTGATCAAAGCTTAACACTCCAAGCTTCCTAAGCAACCTTCACCTTAACTACCTTAAGAGCCTATAACCTTCTCCCTAACCTCCTAGCTTAAGGTGGAAGCTAAACCCTAACTAACTAGTTCTAGAGGCTTCTACCTAACTAACTAGCTTACAAGGGAAGCTAACCTAATCCAAGCTTCTTAAGGAAGCTAATCATTTCTAAACCTATAAAAAGGACCCTAGGCCTCACTTGAAAAGGTTGTTGGTTGTTCATTAATCTCCATTCCCCACAAGTTGAGTGATACGACTTGTGCCTCAAACCCTAACCCTAATCCAATCAAGAAACCAAAGTTCAAGATTCTTTGAGTTCAAGCAAAGCAAGCCTTCAACCATCCTTTAGAAGCGAAGCCGGACTTCATCGGAGCATAAGATCCAAGCCGATCCGCGACTCAAGGAGCCGAAGCGACTCCAAATTCGACGATCTTGTTCCCTTCTCAAATTCTTGTAGTTCTTTGAGCAAAGTGTAACAAATTGTTGAATAAATAATTGTGAGATTCTTTTAACTTGCTTATCTTTCAATTCAAGCATTATGATTCAACTTCGATTCTTGAATATATTCTTTATGATGATGCTTGAATAAAACTCCGCTCATGGAGAAGTCGAGACGATCGGTAGAATGATGATGTTGACGAATCTTTAAACATTTTCTTAAATCCTATAATGATTGTAAATTCTTGAAAATTGAATGATCGATGATCTAGTTTCGGTGTGAAATGCTTTCTTGATTATTTTCGCACGGAACTAGAGATCAACGATCGATTATTCGATTTCCTAGATGCTATCTTGTGAATGTAATTCATCGAAAGGACAAAGGATAAGATGAGGAACCCTAGTTCTTCGCAAGATCCTTAATTCTCGATAAATCGACATCGACCTAGCATCAATTCGTTAATGGATAAGAAAAAGTAATTTCTAGTCTTCTTCACATCGAAGATCTAATCGACTCCTACGAGCTACATTTCAATTCTTGAAACTTAAATCGATTGGAATTATATCAATTCTTGATTCTTGATTTTTAATGCTTTCTTGATTCTTGATTAGATCTGGTCGATTCTTGAAATTCATTGATATAAATCTTGAATCATTTTCTTTTCTTTTCTATTAAATTTTCAATTCAAACAAAACAAATATGAACGAATCGCACAATCCCTGTGGACGATCCGCACTTACTAACGCGCTATATTCAACATCGTTATTGATTGCGGTCAAATAATTCTTTGATTGTGATTTCTATTCAATTTTCTAAACCGACACATAAAGAAACGATCAATCAAATGGCGCCGTTGTCGGGGATCGTGCGCTAATTCGTTCTTTATTGAAATTTGAATTGAAAGATTTATTCCATCACAATTTTGAGATCAAAATTCGTGCAAAATCTAAACGTGTTGTTGTAATTTGATTACGAGGTAATCTGGAAGCTGTGGAGCAAGTGAAATTTTTTTTCAGAATATTGCAGAGGACTCAGGGGCTGAACAGTAGCTCTCTGGAAAAATTTTGTACAGTGAACAGCACATACGGCCGCGCTTCCGCGGTTTAAGCCAACAATTACGGCGGTTCCGCGACTTGGTGGGAGCCTCTCTGTGCAATTTTCTCTCAGGTCCTCTAAAACTTTCTTATCTCCTCCTCTGTCTGCTCCAATTAACAGTGTAGGGTTCCTGGGCATACTAATGAGGTCTCACAAGGCATCAACCATGCCAATTCCAAATTTTTCCGGTGCCGAGAAACCGTAATATAGATCGTTAACTAGAGATTAGGCGAAACATGCAAGTAGTAAACAACTTTACTGCTAAGTGAAAGAGACTACAACCTTTGTAGATCCGGTCCTCCACTTCCTCGGCTCCGTGATGACGTCCCTCCGCTGTACCCATCGGAATCCAAGACTCTCGCGCTGGTTTCATCGGAGAAAAGATCGGGCTAGGTCGTCGATTTCCATGCTGAAGATGATCTACGTCGAGGCAACTCAAGATAAAGCTCCAACTTCACCAAGTCATGAAACTTGTGAAGAAAACACCCTATACTACTTGGCAAGTGGTAGAGGATGAAGAAATAGGAAGTGGGTTCACTTTAGAATTGGATTTCTCACTCTTTTTCTCAAGTCACCATTGAAGCTATCAAGCTTCTTTCTTCTTGAAGAAGAAGAAGAAGAAGATAATATGATAAGAATAATTGAATAAATGGAAATAAAGTCATTCTTATCATTTTATCAACCATGGTTAAGTATAGAGAATAAACCAAGGTTAGGTGAATGGTTAGGTTTAGGAAAGAAACAAGAATGGTCAAAGCTTCTTAAAGCTTCAAAGAAACAAACAAAAGAAGCAACCATTTCTTTTCTTACCTTAAACTAAATAAGTAAAATAAATAGTTAAGAAAAGATAACAAAACCCAAACCATTCACTTAAACATGGTTTAAAATAAACCTACACCCAAGCTTGCATGTATCATCAAACATGATACAATCAAGTGCATAAAAATATATCACATATACAATGTGCACATCAAGTGAGAAAATCTATTTTAAGTGAACCAATACTAGTTAATGAAAAGTAATATATCAAATATATAATTATACATTAAATAAATCAACACTTGATTTAACGATCCGCTCATATCGCAAATGACCGACTAATATCCAATGTATCGGCTTATCGAATCAATCCTTGATTCGATAACTAGGTTATATCGCATACAACCAATCGATACATTCATCGCGAGAATAGAATACGGTATCACATACACGCATTATTCTCGGTCCCGCACATATCTCATATGCGCTCCTATTTCGTTCCGCTTGAGCCAGGAAACCTCTGTGTAGGACTCTGAAGACTCGTCAATACGCCGGCAGCAGGTGATGATCATATCAAACACCCACAAGCAGCAAGCGGTCTGCTAAACGTAACGGCCACCCGGGTATTGAGCGATCAGAAGATCGACGAGCAAGCCCACTCACACTCCAGTGAATCCAACCAGTAACACTTACTGTACAGTCCGGTCTGATCGTCTGATATGTCGCATATCTCGCCTAGGGGTGGTAAACGTCAGACCCCAGTAGCTCGATAAGTCGTGTCGATATGAGGTCTATAAAAGTTCGAGAAACTACTGGTAACACTTACTAGTAAATCTCAGCAACCCTGGCCAGGGATTTCTGGTTATAGCCAATCGAACACAGCGCAACATCAACTCCCTATACCGGGAGAGACGAATCCCCTCCTATCGCTCATTGCATCCATGTGATTTGGTACTGTACCCAAAAGCCACCGTTTTGCATGCCCTTTTGGACGTGGTAAGGTGGAAATCAAAGCACAGTGGGAATCACACAAGACTCTATGACGACCTCGGGTCAACAGACTACTCTGTACCAGTGTCACCAGAGAACTGCCATCTGACATAAGGTATAATATCATCTGGGAGTTCTCGGCGAGTCCGTCCAGTGTACCCAGTCTCCACTGAGCACCCGTATATCATCTCTGATGTCAAACACCAATGGATATAGGATCATCCATCGCCCATCTGGATGGGTCGAGAAGGTACACGCTAGTCTACTCTGGTATATCGATGCCCCGTCTCGATATACCCACGACTAGGGACCTTGAAGGATGTACTTATGGACTATGATGTCCCTACTAGTATGATCCGCATCATAGTCCAGGTAGTCAAGTACACATCCTAAGGGCTTTACCAACATGTAACAGAGAGACAATCAGTTTACACGTTAAGGTAAAGAGTAACCAGATAGCATACTATCATGTCGAGCAAGAAAGTCCTCCCTATATATGTCCCAGCATCCATTACAATATACATCCTATGTACAGTAATGGCCTCTAGGGTATACATATAACTAACAATCTCCCACTTGCACTAGGGCCATCTGTAGCAGTGGTTGTAGTATCTCATACTCAACCATCCCATAAAAGTCTCTCTCTGGGAAAATGCCTTTGTGAGTGGATGCGCCGTATTGTCCTCTGAGTCTACTCTCTTAACCTCGATCACTCTGGAGATCAACTATCTCCATGATCAGGTGATGCTGCCTTAGAATACGTCTGGATCATTGATGGGACAGGCGTTCCTTGGCATAAGCCACAACTCCATTGTCACACAACGGAAGGAACGAAGTTCATCTCATGAACAAATATACATCCGGACTGCCTCTTTGGTAGTATCTTAAGTAGCGATGTATCCAGCCTTTATCGTCTATGCCACGGTATCTAGCTTGGAACTCTTCCAACATACCTTCCCTTTACTGAGGGTAAAGACAATGCCTGTGACTGACTTTCAGTCGTCCTTATCACCCTGGAACCCTTCCAGTGATTCTCCCCAGGACCAATTGATACCATCTCACTACAACTAGTGAGTATCCTAATATCCAATTTGATCTATCTCATAGATCCAAAACCCAGGATTTAGTAGGTATCACTTTGATCCTATATGGAGAAACATTGTGATAAGCGGAGATTGACCGAGCGTAGCATAGGAAACTCCTTCCCTATCAAGAGTATGTCACCACGTACTCTACGAGGATCACTACCATACTCCCCACTACCTTTTTGTATATACAAGGTTCATCTACCACTTTGATGATGTCAAACTGTTTGACTAACTCATCAAAACAGATGTTCCAACTCCGCGATGCCTGCTTCATCACATAAAACATCTTGCACACGTTTCCGCTGCTCCCACTATTTATGAAGCCCTCTGGCTGTGCACTTATAGACGTTCTCTTCTAAAACATCATTTAGAAAAGCAGTCATGGCACCCAACCGCCAGATATCGTAGTCATGGTATGTAGCCGTGGCAAGTAGGATCTGGATGGACTTAATCATAGCTACTGGAAAAAGGTTTCATCATTATCCACGCCTGGTCGATGACGAAAACCTTTAACAAGTCTAGCTTTGAAAGTGTCAACTTTTCCATCTACACCAAGTAATCTTCTCAAGATATACTTGCTCCTGATAGGGATTTAACCCTTCATATATAGCAACTAAAGTCCATACTTTGTTGGTGTATAAGGATTCCATCTCAGATCGCTAAGCATCCAGCCATTCTTACAGAGTCCCACTCCTGATGGCCAGCTCGAAACTAGTTGGGTCATCATCTCATGATGCAATCCTCGCTCCCATTGTCATCGAGAAACCGAAGTATCTCTCTGGGGGATGAGGAATCCTACTAGATCGGCGGAGAGGCTGAGGTTCGTTGGTTACTATTGAATCCTTCGGTTCTACCAAATCTTCTGCTGTAGTTTGTATAGCTGGAACCTTTCCAGTTCTACATAACAGAACTTGCCTCGAGCTTGTCCGGATTTTTCTTTTAGACATAGTCCGGACAACCCCAAATCTTAACCAACTTAAGATATGGGCTCTTCCCTTTCCATATCACATATGAAGTGGCTGGCAACTTATTTGATTTGAACCCTATTCAATAGGTATGCAGCTTCTCAAGTGCATAACTCCCAAAAGGAAAATAGGAAACTCAGTAGTACTCATCATAGAGCACACCATATCACATAGGGTGCTAATGCTCCGTCCCGATATACCATCGTGCTATGGTGTATATGGAGGAGTAATGCTGAGAGAGAATCTCATTCTCCTTTAGAAAAGTCCAAGAATTCCGTGCTCAAGTATTCTCCTCCTTGATTACATCAAAGTACATAATACTTATACCCATTTTGGTTCTCTAATTCTAACTTATATTCTGTGAATATCTCAAAAGGTTCGGACTTGTGTTTCAACAGGAACATATGTTTGAATCTTGAGATATTATCAGAGAATGTAATGAAATACAAAGAACCGGTCTTGGCATGTGTAGACAGGGGACCTACATACATTAACATGTATCATCCCAAAAGTTCACTAACTCTTTCTCTGTTTCCAATAAACAGAGCTGTGGTCTTCTTATCTTTGTGACATGACTGGCAAGTTTCATAAGATGTAAATTCAAACTGATTTAAATATGCATCTAAATGTAACTTTAGCTAGTCGGGTCACATTGATCTGACCTAGTCTACAATACCTCAAGGAGGATCTGTTCATTTATGAACTATTCCTCTTGTGTGTGTTCCGTATACTAAGAACTGTAGTTTGATTTAGAACATCAATGCTTTTAGATAATGTACCTGAACCGATCAACTTTTTATATAGGAAATGTTCAAAACATTATCCAACAATACAAAATTTTATCATTTCTTAACTAATAAAGAGACTGATATGATTTTGTATATCAGGTTCGGTATCTAATAACATTCGTTCAGAATCAATGTATTTGTAATACAGGGTGACAGTGACCAACAGACTTGGTTGCAACACTTGCCCCGTTTTCTGCCTCATGAAACTTATCACCCATTCTCAGTTCTCTACCTTGCTGTAGCCCTATGTAACATATTACATATCTGGGATCCTGATCCGGTATCAAATACCCAGGACGTAAAGGATACTGAGAAACAGTTCTTTGTAATGAACACACCCGAAGAAGATGCATCATCATGCACTTTCTTCGTTTGGGCGGCACGGGAAATCTGGTATTCCCTAATTTCCTGCTCTGTCTTATAACATTTATAAATTGGAGCAGGACCAACATTCCCCAGCTCAGTATAACAAGCGGGTTCGGTCAATGTATCCGTATTATTATCTTGATTAAGGCGTGACATGGTCGCTACCTAGAGAGAGAGAGAAGAAAACACTCAGCGTATGCTCTTGCAAGATCAGATTGGTTATTATTTTATCTAATCAGGATGGCTCCCACTGTTTCTATCAAATCTTCCTTCAAACCCTAAAAGGAAAGACTAGCCGGGATTAATTACACGCTACAAGTTCACCAATCTTTCAGCCAGGCTAGTGTCGGTACTTTGAGGGAGGTCTTCCGTGCTTTCGCACGAACCTAATTAATGTAAACCTCGTTTTCCCAGAGGCGTAACCTTGTTGACACCTTTCTAGACACCTACTTGATCGGCTAATTATAATGTGTAAAACTCTCCCAGGAGTAACAATTACTCGCAGCGGGTATCGGGATCCAACTATCTCATAGAAGGTATGCAATCTCATTGCAAATTTCAACACTTGAAATTCCCGATAATATTTTGCCCCTAGCCTCCTATGACCTTGACAAAGGCCAACAAACCATAGGCTGCTAGTCAAGTTCAACCCGTCATTTCCTGATTGAATTAAACCCACCCGCATGACCCTTGACAAAGGCCAACAAGGTCGCACGACTACCCTAACCCAATCTGCATCATATGCATAAGCAGATAAGCACCAGTTAGCTACCGCACACTACGCCTTGACAAAGGCCAACAAACGCAGCACGAATACTAACTACTACTTATCTGAAATGACGGAGGGCTACGACAGGTTTTTCTAAAAACCTATTGCATAATGAACTTGATATCGTTGTAGAATCAAATGATTTTAAAAATGGAGTGTTTTTTAGGCTTTTCTAGTTTTGCTAAAGGGGTCACTCCCGGTGAAGGGATCGTCGGCCCTTTCCTCGTCGAATGAGGTGCGGGATATATCATATATATCACTGTGCAAAGCAAGAACTATAGGACAAATCAAAAGACAAACCGAGGGTTGTAGCATCTGCCAGTTATTGCTAAAGGAGTCACTCCCGGTGAAGGGATCTCGGTCCTTTCCTTATCGAATAAAGTGCAGGATGTTCTACAAGGAACACCGCGATGCAAAGCAAGAACTGTAGCTACCTGTTTTTGAAAATTCGATTCCACAACATCTTAGGTTTTTTTTTCTTTCATTAATCACATTAATGAAGTCCCATCATTTAAGCACCTAAACATCACAGATAAATACGACGTACACTTATGCCATCCGCATTCGCCTCGATGTCCCCTCGTGCACCGTTAGGTTAGGTAACTAACGGCAGGGCAGGGCAGGGCTAGCGCGGGTGTAAAACATAAGCAACGTCTATATAATATATCATATATACTATATACAGTATTTATCACAGAACATCAAATGATCACATCACAGATATCGCAGAAGAAGAATCATATGAAATATTGGATATACTAGGACGTCCGTGTTTTCAATACGAGCCAGTATAAAACACGGATTCCACGGTCGCAATGAATAGCCAAACCCACACCCCTAGACCCCTACGAGAGCGGCAAGCAACCCTACCAATTCTAGAGTTAGGAGACCCGGACTCGACTTCTCGAGTTGGTCTCCTACTGGACTCCAGAACCCGGTTACTTGTGCCCTCCTCCTTGGGTCTATCCTAGTGTGGAAAAGTAAATAATATACAAATGGTGACACCTTCCGCAACCTGGAAGTGCCCCAATAAAAGAATATTACATACAAGTTTTTACATGAATGAAAATGAAAAACACTCATCTCACATAAAAAAAAACCCGGCTATTCGAACACGACGATCCAATATAACATATCCAGCAACACATAACATCACATGTCATCAACGTAAGTAAACATGCGTATCCCAATTGTCGTTGACATATAGCAACGAAACCGGCGATATCACATATTACACTTACGGTCGCAGAAAAGAAAGTGTAAAACTACAACAGTTGGAATCCGCAAACTCTTTAGATATCGCATGCCTAATCAAATGAATTACTTATACATCGCATGCCTAACAATTATAAACCCCGCATTTTAGTCTCATTACCGAAAACACTTTTCAATATTAAGTCGGGCAATTCAACAAGATTCCCGCCATTTTGATCGAATGCTCGTCACAAACTTTAATAGGCAGCCGCACCCCCGATGCCGTCGACGAAGTGCACCAAGGCGGAACACCGCTGCCGCGAGCACCCAAACGGATGCTTTTAGCTACGGGGTTCTCCTACAAACACTTGGTCGGGGGTATGGGGCATGGCTGTCTATTAAGTTTACCCGGCGAGTATCCGAGTACGCTACGTGATTGCGACGGACTTTTGATCACATCAAAATTCCATGGCAACCGATCAAGTGAGACTAAAGTGCTATATTTATAACATTCAAATCAGTTATCTCATAACTACTTGTGGATTCCAATTATTGTATCCCATTACAGATAAATAGAAAATATTAAACTTTCCGATCGAACATTCAAACACCCAAGTTTTCCCGAAACAGCTCAACACATGATATAAGTTTAAAAACATTCACTTCATGCCTCAGTACCAACGGTCCAGCCGTAGAAGGGTCAAGCCAACGCCTCACATGCGGCACGCCGTACTGCCCCAAACCCTAAGGTTCAAAGGGCAGTTCAAGACGGTCACATAATCGAGTTAAGGTTTGTTGTCTTCTAGAGAGGCCATCGCGTTACTTTCACTACTTAGAACGTCATTAAACTACGGAAAATCCAACAATTGGAAATTTCCCGGCAGGGGAAAAAGTGGGTATTTATATCCGGTCGAACTTTTTAACATATTCTAAAAATACCCGGAAAAACACAGTAAACAAAGTTAAATAATCCGATCGAATCATCGAGTCCCCAATACAACCCCAGAACCCTCAACTCTTGAGTCAAAATAAAAATACCCATAAAATATAAATCACAGGAATAGGAATTATGGTGCCAAAATGACAACCTAACTCCTTTGTACGGCTGCGGAACCGCGGCCCAAGCAGGCTATTGCCACGGTTCTGCGGTGGAATGTACGATTTAGGGGGTCGTTTTTCACCACAATTCTTATATTTTCCTGCTGTATTTTTCAGGTAATTTTAATTCAGAAAAATCCACAATTTTCAAAAATGTACAGAGAGGGGTCATGGATTAGGGTTTCGGGTTCGATCGGGTTTCTAACTCCGTCTACGCATCGCCTAAGGCTCTAGCTAGGCTCTGATACCACTGTAGGGTTCCTAGGCACACTAATGAGGTCTCACAAGGCATCAACCATGCCAATTCCAAATTTTTCCAGTGCCGAGAAACCCTAATATAGATCGTTAACTAGAGATTAGGCGAAACATGCAAGTAGTAAACAACTTTACTGCTAAGTGAAAGAGACTACAATCTTTGTAGATCCGGTCCTCCACTTCCTCGGCTCCGTGATGACGTCCCTCCACTGTACCCATCGGAATCCTAGACTCTCGCGCTGGTTTCATCGGAGAAAAGATCGGGCAAGGTCGTCGACTTCGATGCTGAAGATGATCTACGTCGAGGCAACTCAAGATCAAGCTCCAACTTCACCAAGTCATGAAACTTGTGAAGAAAACACCCTATACTACTTGGCAAGTGGTATAGGATGAAGAAATAGGAAGTGGCTTCACTTTAGAATTGGATTTCTCACTCTTTTTCTCAAGTCACCATTGAAGCTAGCAAGCTTCTTTCTTCTTGAAGAAGAAGAAGAAGAAGATAATATGATAAGAATAATTGAATAAATGGAAATAAAGTCATTCTTATCATTTTATCAACCATGGTTAAGTGTAGAGAATAAACCAAGGTTAGGTGAATGGCTAGGTTTAGGAAAGAAACAAGAATGGTCAAAGCTTCTTGAAGCTTCAAAGAAACAAACAAAAGAAGCAACCATTTCTTTTCTTACCTTAAACTAAATAAGTAAAATAAATAGTTAAGAAAAGATAACAAAACCCTAACCATTCACTTAAACATGGTTTAAAATAAACCTACACCCAAGCTTGCATGTATCATCAAACATGATACAATCAAGTGCACAAAAATATATCACATATACAATGTGCACATCAAGTGAGAAAATCTATTTTAAGTGAACCAATACTAGTTAATGAAAAGTAATATATCAAATATATAATTATACATTAAATAAATCAACACTTGATTTAACGATCCGCTCATATCGCAAATGACCGACTAATATCCAATGTATCGGCTTATCGAATCAATCCTTGATTCGATAACTAGGTTATATCGCATACAACCAATCGATACATTCATCGCGAGAATAGAATACTGTATCACATACATGCATTATTCTCGGTCCCGCACATATCTCATATGCGCTCCTATTTCGTTTCGCTTGAGCCAGGAAACCTCTGTGTAAGACTCTAAAGACTCGTCAATACGCCGGCAGCAGGTGATGATCATATCAAACACCCACAAGCCGCAAGCGGTCTGCTAAACGTAACGGCCACCCGGGTATTGAGCGATCAGAAGATCGACGAGCAAGCCCGCTCACACTCCTGTGAATCCAACCAGTAACACTTACTGTACAGTCCGGTCAGATCGTCTGATATGTCGCATATCTCGCCTAGGGGTGGTAAACGTCAGACCCCAGTAGCTCGATAAATCGTGTCGATATGAGGTCTATAACAGTTCGAGAAACTACTGGTAACACTTACTAGTAAATCTCAGCAACCCTGGCCAGGGATTTCTGGTTATAGCCAATCGAACACAGCGCAACATCAACTCCCTATACCGGGAGAGACGAATCCCCTCCTATCGCTCATTGCCTCCATGTGATTTGGGACTGTACCCAAAAGCCAACGTTTTGCACGCCCTCTTGGACGTGGTAAGGTGGAAATCAAAGCACAGTAGGAATCACACAAGACTCTATGACGACCTCGGGTCAACAGACTACTTTGTACCAGTGTCACCAGAGAACTGCCATCTGACATAAGGTATAATACCATCTGGGAGTTCTCGGCGAGTCCGTCCAGTGTACCCAGTCTCCACTGAGCACCCGTATATCATCTCTGATGTCAAACACCAATGGATATGGGATCATCCATCGCCCATCTGGATGGGTCGAGAAGGTACACGCTAGTTTACTCTGGTATATCGATGCCCCGTCTCGATACACCCACGACTAGGGACCTTGAAGGATGTACTTATGGACTACGATGTCCCCACTAGTATGATCCGCATCATAGTCCAGGTAGTCAAGTACACATCCTAAGGGCTTTACCAACATGTAACAGAGAGACAATCAGTTTACACGTTAAGGTAAAGAGTAACCAGATAGCATACTATCATGTCGAGCAAGAAAGTCCTCCCTATATATGTCCCAGCATCCGTTACAATATACATCCTATGTACAGTAATGGCCTCTAGGGCATACATATAACTAACAATCTACCACTTGCACTAGGGCCATCTGTAGCAGTGGTTGTAGTATCTCATACTCAACCATCCCATAAAAGTCTCTCTCTGGGAAAAGGCCTTTGTGAGTGGATGCGCCGTGTTGTCCTCTGAGTGTACTCTCTTAACCTCGATCACTCTGGAGATCAACTATCTCCATGATCAGGTGATGCTGCCTCAGAATACGTCTGGATCATTGATGGGACAGGCGTTCCTTGGCATAAGCCACAACTCCATTGTCACACAACGGAAGGAACGAAGTTCTTCTCATGAACAAATATACATCCGGACTGCCTCTTTGGTAGTATCTTAAGTAGCGATGTATCCAGCCTTTATCGTCTATGCCACGGTATCTAGCTTGGAACTCTTCCAACATACCGTCCCTTTACTGAGGGTAAAGACAATGCCTGTGACTGACTTTCAGTCGTCCTTATCACCCTGGAACCCTTCCAGTGATTCTCCCCACGACCAATTGTTACCATCTCACTACAACTAGTGAGTATCCTAATATCCAATTAGATCTATCTCATAGATCCAAAACCCAGGATTTAGTAGGTATCACTTTGATCCTATATGGAGAATCATTGTGATAAGCGGAGATTGACCGAGCGTAGCATAGGAAACTCCATCCCTATCAAGAGTATGTCACCACGTACTCTACGAGGATCACTACCATACTCCCCACTACCTTTTTGTATATACAAGGTTCATCTACCACTTTGATGATGTCAAACTGTTTGACTAACTCATCAAAACAGATGTTCCAACTCCGCGATGCCTGCTTCATCACATAAAACATCTTGCACACGTTTCCGCTGCTCCCACTATTTATGAAGCCCTCTGGCTGTGTACTTATAGACGTTCTCTTCTAAAACATCATTTAGAAAAGCAGTCATGGCACCCAACCGCCAGATATCGTAGTCATGGTATGTAGCCGTGGCAAGTAGGATCTGGATGGACTTAAGCATAGCCACTGGAAAAAGGTTTCATCATTATCCACGCCTGGTCGATGACGAAAACCTTTAACAAGTCTAGCTTTGAAAGTGTCAACTTTTCCATCTACACCAAGTAATCTTCTCAAGATATACTTGCTCCTGATAGGGATTTAACCCTTCATATATAGCAACTAAAGTCCATACTTTGTTGGTGTATAAGGATTCCATCTCAGATCGCTAAGCATCCAGCCATTCTTACAGAGTCCCACTCCTGAAGGCCAGCTCGAAACTAGTTGGGTCATCATCTCATGATGCAATTCTCGCTCCCATTGTCATCGAGAAACCGAAGTATCACACTGGGGGATGAGGAATCCTACTAGATCGGTGGAGAGTCTGAGGTTCGTTGGTTACTATTGAATCCTTCGGTTCTACCAAATCTTCTGCTGTAGTTTGTATAGCTGGAACCTTTCCAGTTCTACATAACAGAACTTGCCTCGAGCTTGTCCTGATTTTTCTTTTAGACATAGTCCGGACAACCCCAAATCTTAACCAACTTAAGATATGGGCTCTTCCCTTTCCATATCACATATGAAGTGGCAGGCAACTTATTTGATTTGAACCCTATTCAATAGGTATGCAGCTTCTCAAGTGCATAACTCCCAAAAGGAAAATAGGAAACTCAGTAGTACTCATCATAGAGCACACCATATCACATAGGGTGCTAATGCTCCGCCCCGATATACCATCGTGCTATGGTGTATACGGAGGAGTAATGCTGAGAGAGAATCTCATTCTCCTTTAGAAAAGTCCAAGAATTCCGTGCTCAAGTATTCTCCTCCTTGATTACATCAAAGTACATAATACTTATACCCGTTTTGGTTCTCTACTTCTAACTTATATTCTGTGAATATCTCAAAAGGTTCGGACTTGTGTTTCAACAGGAACATATGTTTGAATCTTGAGATATTATCAGAGAATGTAATGAAATACAAAGAACCGGTCTTGGCATGTGTAGACAGGGGACCTACATACATTAACATGTATCATCCCAAAAGTTCACTAACTCTTTCTCTGTTTCCAATAAACAGAGCTGTGGTCTTCTTATCTTTGTGACATGACTGGCAAGTTTCATAAGATGTAAATTCAAACTGATTTAAATATGCATCTAAATGTAACTTTAGCTAGTCGAGTCACATTGATCTGACCTAGTCTACAATACCTCAAGGAGGATCTGTTCATTTATGAACTATTCCTCTTGTGTGTGTTCCGTATACTAAGAACTGTAGTTTGATTTAGAACATCAATGCTTTTAGATAACGTGCCTGAACCGATCAACTTTTTATATAGGAAATGTTCAAAACATTATCCAACAATACAAAATTTTATCATTTCTTTACTAATAAAGAGACTGATATGATTTTGTATATCAGGTTCGGTATCTAATAACATTCGTTCAGAATCAATGTATTTGTAATACAGGGTGACAGTGACCAACAGACTTGGTTGCAACACTTGCCCCGTTTTCTGCCTCATGAAACTTATCACCCGTTCTCAGTTCTCTACCTTGCTGTAGCCCTATGTAACATATTACATATTTGGGATCCTGATCCGGTATCAAATATGTAGCGTTTTGAAAATCGATTCGGTGAAATTTCGGAAAATCGGTAAAATGAGAGGGGTTTCTGTAAAAAGTCAAAATACAAATATCTTATTATAAAAATTAAATATACATATTCTAGCTATGTAATTGCTATTATTTGGTGTTTATTGAGCCGCTGGTGAAATTTCAAATTTTCTGAAAAAAATATTATTTTATTATTATTTTAAGCCGTCACTAACACATTTAATTAGGGAAAATTACAAATTGGAATGAGTTGAAACAAATTTTGTGCATCATAAAACATTAAATAAAAATTTATCATGTGGTTTTTGGAACGAAATCATTTGCCAAAACGGTTTAGAAATTATTGAAAAAAAGGCTTTTTTTTAGCGTAAATGGATGTTTGGGGTATTGTATTTATCATTTTTCATCACCCCACACCCGTGCCCACACCCACACACCCCCACTTACTCCTCTCCATGGCTGAATTCAGCACCCACCATATTTTTCCCCACTTGATTTTCAAGGAAAAAGAAAAGAAAATGAGTGAAGTAGTTTGACTTTTGACTTTGTTTGACCTTGACCTTGTCCCCCCCCCATTTTCCTCACCTCCCTCTCTCTCCCCCACCCACTTTTCTGGCCGAAAATTCCTTCTCCCCACAGCAGCCCCCCTCCATTTTCCCCTCTCTTTTCCCTTCAAAACTTCATGAAAAATTGCATCAAAAATCCACCAAAAATCCCACAAAATCAAAATCAAAGTCCTACCCATTTTAGCTTAGCTTGTTTAGCATGGATCCTTGTGAAAAGAGAGCATTTTAGGAGGCCATGGAGTCTTGTGGACCTTCATATGTTTTTGGGTATAATTCTAAAACTTTTTGTTGCTTAAATTGTTACTAATTTCTTAAGCTAATTTAATTAAGTGTTATTTGGATATGTGAGTTTAATTGCAAGTTTTGGAATTCAAGTTGTGAAATTGAATGCAAGTTAGGGTTTATAAAATTGGTGTATGGTTGTGTGTTATAATTAGACTTTGTTGTCATGTTAATACAAGTTTAGTAGCTAGTGCTAATGGCTAGCTTAAAAATTTTGTTATTTTGCTAATTTGCTTACTAGGTTTTTGAAATTTGTTAAATTCTTGGGATTAAAAATGTGATTAGGTTTTTCTTGGCTTCATTAACTTTATTAAGTGTGGTTTAATGGTTTGGATCATGCAATTCTAAGCTAGATTGTAGTTTGTGCATTTTGCTTTGAAATTGTTAAAAAGGGTATTTTTGTAAACTAGAATATTAGGATTTTTGGAATTTAATGAGATTAAATTCCGGAAATTGTTTATACGACTTATTTAAGATATTTAATAAATATATTGGCCGCTACATTCATTTAAACATCGTGTTTTGTACAAAAACGGCGAATTGTGCTTGCTAGATTTTCGGAAAAATGACATTTTAAGTGAAATTGGCGTTTTTGTGAGTTTTAACCTAGTTTATATTAAAATTAGTGTTCGTGAATGTGCACATGAGTGTGATTGTATTTTCTCGATGGTTTGACGTTCGTACATCGACATCGAGCGTTGGTTTGACTATTTCTGCATGCGTGGGCGATAGGTTTGGACCTATGCGTGATACGCGTGCCGATTTGATTTTCGTATGCCGTTTCGATTTCGAATTTAGTTCTAATGCGATATGGTACGTTATGATATGTAGGTACCCCCATGTGGACTTCGAGACGACAAGCAAGCGCGTGGCGACGTCGGCACCGGCTAGCGAGGACCAGGTGAGTAGATTTATATCTACGGGGAGAAGTCGGGTGGATGGCGTATAGCACCCCCGCAGTCCGTGGTGGTGTATACGGATGCGTATACACACCAACAATTATTATATGTTATTTGGGATTAATAACGATGCTTAGGATGGATATTGGTGTGTTGGATTACTTTAGTGTTGCGAACCCTAGGGTAGTGTTGCACACACATACACACATACATACTTGCATACATTCCTATTGATATGTGCTCATGGGATTCTTTATAGTTATGTGTTCACATGGGTATGGGACTATGTGTTCACATACGGATTGAGGATGATACTTGGGATTGAGCTGAGTCGATGAGATTTGATTTGAGGCCGTGAGATCGGTGATATAGCAGGGTTCGTATTTTAGATACGACATAACGTTGTAGCGGGTCCTTGACGTAGTGTTTCACACACGTCCATGCATACGTAGGCGGTACCAGTATGGTACTAGACGTAGATCAGTACCCCGATCATGATATTTGATAAAGAGGATACCAGGTGAATAGTATGATGAATGTGATATTGACCCGTACCCAGATTGGGATGCCGTACGACGGATTTACGTACGAGCTATATTGATGATTGATCCGCACTCTTGACTTGGGATGCCTGATTATAGATATGGTATCGGATATGATATTATTGAGGCGGGATCACCGACTATACATATACAGGTATGTATATGTATCGACTCAGATGATAGGCGGTTTCCTTACCTGTAGTTCAGCTTGTTAGTTCAGCCGTATAGTTTAGTGTAGTTGTTAGATTAGATTAGACTTCTTACCTATTTATAAAACTAACGAATCGTGGGATTTTTAAAGACAGCTCAAGGGAATCTACGGATATTTCAAAAACGACGTATCTTTTCATAAAAACACCGTAGCCCTTATTTTCAAAACCCCATGATTCGTGTTATTTCAAAAGGCACCATTCGTAGGACTTATATTAGATTATTGCAGATTAGTTATCGTTGTGTCTAGTATTCAGCTCCCGCACATTATTGCTGTCCGCTCTGTCTCGCATATTTATTTTGCTGCATATTCCATTATTGATATCATGCTGTTAGGACACCAGCACCATTACCGATGATGCGTATGTACCACGTACACCTACTTGCCGGCTCACACACATCTTCATCGGTAATTGCCATGTCACGTACACTTCAGAGAATATAATTGCTTGACTTAGATTGTTAGCTGGTAGTTTTGACATGATATTAGTGTACTTCCCTTATATGCCATATTAGACATTGTAGTTATTACCTACCACTGCATGCATACTGTTATTCAGTTGTTCATGCCTAGTTCATTATCATTGACATATGCACTTGTGATGATTTCTTGAGATTTATGATATTTCTGGATTTCGGGGAAAGCCACAAAATTTACAACTTATGATCTTTTAAAATATAAAATATTGCGGTTTTCTAGTGATGTAAAGTGTCGTCCACCATGAGTTTGCTGTGGTTTTGGAGATCCGTGTCGAGGAGTGGAGGAACCGTCACGGGTACATGGTGGGCCCGGTGCGGTACCCCGGGGCAAGATGAATGTGGTGATGACGTTGAGCCTGGCAGGGGAGCACTACTGACCGGTGATTTTACCTGACGCGTCGGATATCCGGAGGATACCGTCGTGGTCTTGAGATAGATGGTAGGGGCCGGTCTGGACTGACGGCGCCCTAGATATTGTGATTGAGACATTGAGATTTTTGAGATTTTGAGATATCGAGATATTTGGATACTTGTTTTGTGTCGATGCTGGGCACTGTTTATGCTGATTTCATTTATGGTACCTCCTATTTAAAAATAAGGAAATCTCACTAAACTATGAAAACAGTTCTTCATTTACATGTATTCTATTTTCATGCATTCATACCTCATTCATATGATATATTGCTACCTGAGGCACTGACACGGGTACATGAGATTACACTCGGGTTAGATATTTACCCTAGCCTTGTTATAGGCTGCATGTTATATATAATGGAGGATATATTATGATCATTGACCTAAGATTGCGTTATTTATGCGATTTCTGTGCGTAGATGTTTTTCTATTCACGAGTTGGCAACTCACCCCCGTTGTGCCCCAGTTTCTTGCAGGTTTGCCGTACAGGTTTCATTACGGCTTGCGGGCATAGTTTCCTTCGGGTGATTTGCTAGTAGGTGGGTTTACTTGTATCGTACCCCCCATTATATAACTTGTATATTATTATTCAGTTGTATCTAGAAGTTCCATCAACCAAACTTGTATTTATCTCAGATAGAGACCAGTGATGTTTATTCTTTCGACCTTAGAGTCGCACGTTGTATTTCTGTGGTTTTCTTATGGTTTTGAGTTTCCTTTTGAATTTTGAACCTCGCCGTTGGCGTTGTATATTATATTGCTTGTGTGGTTATGACCGTCGATTGACGAAGTGCTAGCTCCCGCTTGGGGATGCATTTTTATTGATTTCGTATACTATTCATGTTGTATCCCGTTTAGGGGCCAGTATTTACAAAGGAGACTCTGCCGAAATTTTCAGAAAATACTTGATGTCTTAAAAATGCATAATTCGGCTTATGCTATTAAAACTACTTGTTTTAAATTGGTTTTCCTTCACTCTACTACATTTCTTGGTTTGGATTTCTGGGTTTTCGGCTTACTTAGATTACGTACGCCTCGAGACGTTTCGTAGTTTAAGTGCCGGTCATGTTCCGTTTTTTTTGGGTCGTGACAAAGTTGGTATCAGAGCGTTAGGTTTTACCTTAGGAGCGTAGGATGACCCTTGGTTGATGGAATAGGTGACTAAAGTAGAGTGACGTACCGTTGGTATGTTCTGCGGCATATTTACGACACGCCACTCCACTTAAGAAGCCTTAGGATGTACATTTCCTTGTTCAGTATTATATTCCTTCCTGATCTAGCCTCATCGGTACCAGTTTGGTTTTGCTGCTACGGTTACGGGCAGGGAGAGCTACGGCTCGAGTTGCGGTCAGCACACGCTCGTCACGAACGAGGACTGACCTGGGCGAAATTCCGCGACACACGATTGCAGAGATGTGTCTTCTTACTGTGTTTCCGCGCCACGAGCATTTGGCGGATCGCCTTTATGAGGTTACTCGGATGTGCTGATCGACACTAGAGGATTGAGCCACTGACAGAGGCCAGCCAGATTTTGATGACCGTTGGTGTGTTGCTTACTCCTGATGATTGAGGCACTGTTCAGTGTGCAGACGAGCGAGCCAGTTGTTGCTGCGAGCGACGAGATATCGCCCTATATGTTGGAACTATGGCGGGGCGAGTTGTACGAATAGATGATAGAAGGTCGCTAGTCACCCGATGATGAATGACTAGGACAGGTGGTTCGTTCGCTTACCCCGATGCGAGGTCATCAGATAGATTGATTCCAGCTAGAGACGACTTCACGCGGAGTCGTTGGGAGTCGACAGAGACGATCGAATGTCAGAAACCTATTATTCCAAGTTTAAAGTAGTCGGAAAGACATGCAGGTAATTCTATGGTCCCTCTAGAAGAATGAAACCCTAACTCGACTTAATGACCGTGTGAAAGCCTTTGAACCTTCGGGTTTGCGGCAGTTCTACGGTGCCATTAATGAGGCTTGGGTTTGCCCTTCTACGGCTGGACCACCGATGCTGTGGTATGTGTTCGATACTATTAAACTGTGCCCAAGATGTTGAGCTCTTGGGGGATTATGATGTTTTGACGAATCGATCGAATGGTTCGACTTCATTCGGATGCTAGGTGGTGAGATGCATTCTTGGGAGACTCCAGATACGAGGATAGCCGTTGGAGCTCAGTCCATGTAGCCACGATGAGACGAGTCCGAAGCAGTCGACATTAGAGAAAGTGGAGCAAAGAGGTCCGTACAAGATCTGGATAAGACGACGTTCCACTCCGCCGACATCAGAGATGCGATACGCATGCCGAGGCAGAGTACTGGATATACCTTCCAGAAGGAGTCGCGATGGGTATGCAGCCATTCCGGAACAAGATGCAGATATAGGAAAGGACGATGACTTCCGGACAGTTGGCAGAGACGAGACATGGAAGAGACCGTGAGCAGGATTCCTTCCAGGACACTGCTGCAATGATACTTGCACCCAGGATCAGATGCGTCATGTACATTCAGAGAGGCAGAGGCCGACGCCAGTGATATGCTGTCTTACGAGTGGTCGCGATGATTGACCGAGAGATGACCAGAGAAGTGCCAGAATGGGATCATCCCCGTTAGCACACCTGACAGGGCCGATGAGCCGATGGACCGAGAGATTGGTAATTCACAGTGAAGACCTTGACCCAGTAGTGGTCATTGTTACGCACACCAGCAGGCCAGAGTTCATGATCATCGACGAGATGTCCCACTAGTGACCGCGACAGTTGGCCCGAGATTCTTAGAGGATGCACTTGAGCGGTACTATTCCGCCATTATTGATTTCGATGTTTTGGGTGATTTATTCGTATGATATGATTTTGATGATTGAGGATTTACGATCCTTGCACAGTGTTGCACTTGATATCGTTTTCTTGCTTGGGTTTCACATGTTTGTGATTTTACGGTTTTAGACATTTGAGTTGATTTTGTACGTATGCACGCACACGATTGGTTCCTGTACTCTGTATAGTTTATATATGCTTGCAGTGCAGTGATACGCCTTTTGTGCACTTAGATGCATTGGACTTTGATTTCGATGGTGATGTGCGATATTTGTTTTGTGCACCTTGTGCACCTGATTTGATTTTGCGCATGTTCGGCACTTGATATTGGATTTCATGATTTCGTGCACGATGGATGCACCTGATTTGGATTTTCGCGTATGTTGGGCGCATGTTTTGAAGTGTGATTTTGGTGCACACCAGATGCACTAAATCGAGATTTTTTTGTGCATGTCAGATGCACCTGATTTTGCTGTCAGGCACACACGTTGCCTACGACGGATGTTTTGTGCACACCCGATGCACTTAGATCTTGTTTCTGTGCACTTGTATGGCACGCATATGGATTTTGATTTCCGTGCGCACCAGACGCACGTAGTATTCATACGCGTATTTTGCGATTGATTTTTTTCTTTTAGAGCAGTACGTTTTTATGATATTGCTATGTGTTTTTGTACTGAGCAGGACTAGTCAGAGGACAGTACCTGAATATATTTTTGCATGCATTGATAGTTATTGAAGGGATTTCCAAAAAGCGAGCTATAGCCTCAGTATTTACCTACGTGTCTGATATGACACGAAATGTTTAAAACAAGGAGACCCTTCTAAATTGTTTCCAAAACGGCGGAACGTACATTTCAAACAAAGGTATATATGTATATAGTTATTTTCTTATGATAGACGTCCGCCACTGTGCAGTGTTATACGTGTTGCACAGCGACTTAAAGAGATTTGGCATGCATTTCCTTCAGATACTTACAAATATAGATTCGATATTTACATTTATAGTTTCGAGTTATATCATATTGGTTTTGATTTGGATTTGGCATTGATGTCTTCTCCACGACTCCGATGATCGCGGGATGCTTGACGGAGTTTTGATTTGAGTTATATACCCATTTTTCAAGCGCATGCGCTGCGCTACGATTTGTTTTATGTATTTACAATTTCGGAGCCCCGACGACTTGATGGTTTTTCTTAGATGTTTTAGTAATTGGGGGAGTTTGAATTTAAATTCGGGGACCGAATTTCTTTAAGGGGGGAAGATTGTAGCGTTTTGAAAATCGTTTCGGTGAAATTTCGGAAAATCGGTAAAATGAGGGGGTTTTCTGTAAAAAGTCAAAATACAAATATATTATTATAAAAATTAAATATACATATTCTAGCTATGTAATTGCTATTATTTGGTGTTTATTGAGCCGCTGGTGAAATTTTAAATTTTCTGAAAAAAATATTATTTTATTATTATTTTAAGCCGTCACTAATACATTTAATTAGGAAAAATTACAAATTGGAATGAGTTGAAACAAATTTTGTGCATCATAAAACATTAAATAAAAATTTATCATGTGGTTTTTGGAACGAAATCATTTGCCAAAACGGTTTAGAAATTATTGAAAAAAAAAGACTTTTTTTTAGCGTAAATGGATGTTTGGGGTATTGTATTTATCATTTTTCATCACCCCACACCCGTGCCCACACCCACACACCCCCACTTACTCCTCCCCATGGCTGAATTCAGCACCCACCATATTTTTCCCCACTTGATTTTCAAGGAAAAAGAAATGAAAGAAAAGAAAAGAAAATGAGTGAAGTAGTTTGACTTTTGACTTTGTTTGACCTTGACCTTGTCCCCCCCCCCCCATTTTCCTCACCTCCCTCTCTCTCCCCCATCCACTTTTCTGGCCGAAAATTCCTTCTCCCCACAGCAGCCCCCCTCCATTTTCCCCTCTCTTTCCCTTCAAAACTTCATGAAAAATTGCATCAAAAATCCACCAAAAATCCCACAAAATCAAAATCAAAGTCCTACCCATTTTAGCTTAGCCTGTTTAGCATGGATCCTTGTGAAAAGAGAGCATTTTGGGAGGCCATGGAGTCTTGTGGACCTTCATATATTTTTGGGTATAATTCTAAAACTTTTTGTTGCTTAAATTGTTACTAATTTCTTAAGCTAATTTAATTAAGTGTTATTTGGATATGTGAGTTTAATTGCAAGTTTTGGAATTCAAGTTGTGAAATTGAATGCAAGTTAGGGTTTATAAAATTGGTGTATGGTTGTGTGTTATAATTAGGCTTTGTTGTCATGTTAATACAAGTTTAGTAGCTAGTGCTAATGGCTAGCTTAAAAATTTTGTTATTTTGCTAATTTGCTTACTAGGTTTTTGAAATTTGTTAAATTCTTAGGATTAAAAATATGATTATGTTTTTCTTGGCTTCATTAACTTTATTAAGTGTGGTTTAATGCTTTGGATCATGCAATTCTAAGCTAGATTGTAGTTTGTGCATTTTGCTTTGAAATTGTTAAAAAGGGTATTTTTGTAAACTAGAATATTAGGATTTTTAGAATTGAATGAGATTAAATTCCGGAAATTGTTTATACGAATTATTTAAGATATTTAATAAATATATTGGCCGCTACATTCATTTAAACATCGTGTTTTGTACAAAAACGGCGAATTGTGCATGCTAGATTTTCGGAAAAATGACTTTTTAAGTGAAATTGGCGTTTTTGTGAGTTTTAACCTAGTTTATATTAAAATTAGTGTTCGTGAATATGCAAATGAGTGTGATTGGATTTTCTCGATGGTTTGACGTTCGTACATCGACATCGAGCGTTGGTTTGACTATTCCTGCATGGGTGGGCGATAGGTTAGGACCTATGCGTGATACGCGTACCGATTTGATTTTCGTATGCCGTTTCGATTTCGAATTTAGTTCTAATGCGATATGGTACGTTATGATATGTAGGTACCCCCATGTGGACTTCGAGACGACAAGCAAGCGCGTAGCGACGTCGGCACCGGCTAGCGAGGACCAGGTGAGTAGATTTATATCTACGGGGAGAAGTCGGGTGGATGGCGTATAGCACCCCCGCAGTCCGTGGTGGTGTATACGGATGCGTATACACGCCAACAATTATTATATGTTATTTGGGATTAATAATGATGCTTAGGATGGATATTGGTGTGTTGGATTACTTTAGTGTTGCGAACCCTAGGGTAGTGTTGCACACACATACACACATACATACTTGCATACATTCCTATTGATATGTGCTCATGGGATTCTTTATAGTTATGTGTTCACATGGGTATGGGACTATGTGTTCACATACGGATTGAGGATGATACTTGGGATTGAGCTGAGTCTATGAGATTTGATTTGAGGCCGTGAGATCGGTGATATAGCAGGGTTCGTTTCTTAGATACGACATGACGTTGTAGCGGGTCCTTGACGTAGTGTTTCACACACGTCCATGCATACGTAGGCGGTACCAGTATGGTACTAGACGTAGATCAGTACCCCGATCATGATATTTGATAAAGAGGATACCAGGTGAATAGTATGATGAATGTGATATTGACCCGTACCCAGATTGGGATGCCGTACGACGGATTTACGTACGAGCTATATTGATGATTGATCCGCACTCTTGACTTGGGATGCCTGATTATAGATATGGTATCGGATATGATATTATTGAGGCGGGATCACCGACTATACATATACAGGTATGTATATGTATCGACTCAGATGATAGGCGGTTTCCTTACCTGTAGTTCAGCTTATTAGTTCAGCCGTATAGTTTAGTGTAGTTGTTAGATTAGATTAGACTTCTTACCTATTTATAAAACTAACGAATCATGGGCATTTTTAAAGACAGCTCAAGGGAATCTACGGATATTTCAAAAACGACGTATCTTTTCATAAAAACACCGCAGCCCCTATTTTCAAAACCCCATGATTCGTGTTATTTCAAAAGGCACCATTCGTAGGACATATATTAGATTATTGCAGATTAGTTATCGTTGTGTCAAGTATTCAGCTCCCGCACATTATTGCTGTTCGCTCTGGCTCGCATATTTATTTTGCTGCATATTCCATTATTGATATCATGCTGTTAGGACACCAGCACCATTACCGATGATGCGTATGTACCACGTACACCTACTTTCCGGCTCACACACATCTTCATCGGTAATTGCCATTTCACGTACACTTCAGAGAATATAATTGCTTGACTTAGATTGTTAGCTGGTAGTTTTGACATGATATTAGTGTACTTCCCTTATATGCCATATTAGACATTGTAGTTATTACCTACCACTGCATGCATACTGTTATTCAGTTGTTCATGCCTAGTTCATTATCATTGACATATGCACTTGTGATAATTTCTTGAGATTTATGATATTTCTGGATTTCGGGGAAAGCCGCAAAATTTACAACTTATGATCTTTTAAAATATAAAATGTTGCGGTTTTCTAGTGATGTAAAGTGTCGTCCACCATGAGTTTGCTGTGGTTTTGGAGATCCGTGTCGAGGAGTGGAGGAACCGTCACGGGTACATGGTAGGCCCGGTGCGGTACCCCGGGGCAAGATGAATGTGGTGATGACGTTGAGCCTGGCAGGGGAGCACTACCGACCGGTGATTTTACCTGACGCGTCGGATATCCGGAGGATACCGTCGTGGTCTTGAGATAGATGGTAGGGGCCGGTCTGGACTGACGGCGCCCTAGATATTGTGATTGAGACATTGAGATTTTTGAGATTTTGAGATATCGAGATATTTGGATACTTGTTTTGTGTCGATGCTGGGCACTGTTTATGCTGATTTCATTTATGGTACCTCCTATTTAAAAATAAGGAAATCTCACTAAACTATGAAAACAGTTCTTCATTTACATGTATTCTATTTTCATGCATTCATACCTCATTCATATGATATATTTCTACCTGAGGCACTGACACGGGTACATGAGATTACACTCGGGTTAGATATTTACCCTAGCCTTGTTATAGGCTGCATGTTATATATAATGGAGGATATATTATGATCATTGACCTAGGATTGCGTTATTTATGCGATTTATGTGCGTAGATGTTTTTCTATTCACGAGTTGGCAACTCACCCCCGTTGTGCCCCAGTTTCTTGCAGGTTTGCCGTACAGGTTTCATTACGGCTTGCGGGCATAGTTTCCTTCGGGTGATTTGCTAGTAGGTGGGTTTACTTGTATCGTACCCCCCATTATATAACTTGTATATTATTATTCAGTTGTATCTAGAAGTTCCATCAACCAAACTTGTATTTATCTCAGATAGAGACCAGTGATGTTTATTCTTTCGACCTTAGAGTCACGCGTTGTATTTCTGTGGTTTTCTTATGGTTTTGAGTTTCCTTTTGAATTTTGAACCTCGCCGTTGGCGTTGTATATTATATTGCTTGTGTGGTTGTGACCGTCGATTGACGAAGTGCTAGCTCCCGCTTGGGGATGCATTTTTATTGATTTCGTATACTATTCATGTTGTATCCCGTTTAGGGGCCAGTATTTACAAAGGAGACTCTGCCGAAATTTTCAGAAAATACTTGATGTTTGAAAAACGCATAATTCGGCTTATGCTATTAAAACTACTTGTTTTAAATTGGTTTTCCTTCACTCTACTACTTTTCTTAGTTTGGATTTCTGGGTTTTCGGCTTACTTAGATTACGTACGCCTCGAGACGTTTCGTAGTTTAAGTGCCGGTCATGTTCCGTTTTTTTTGGGTCGTGACAAAATACCCAGGACGTAAAGGATACTGAGAAACAGTTCTTTGTAATGAACACACCCGAAGAAGATGCATCATCATGCACTTTCTTCGTTTGGGCGGCACGGGAAATCTGGTATTTCCTAATTTCCTGCTCTGTCTTATAACATTTATAAATTGGAGCGGGACCAACATTCCCCAGCTCAGTATAACAAGCGGGTTCGGTCAATGTATCCGTATTATTATCTTGATTAAGGCGTGACATGGTCGCTACCTGGAGAGAGAGAGAAGAAAACACTCAGCGTATGCTCTTGCAAGATCAGATTGGTTATTATTTTATCTAATCAGGATGGCTCCCACTGTTTTTATCAAATCTTCCTTCAAACCCTAAAAGGAAAGACTAGTCGGGATTAATTACACGCTACAAGACTCTATGATGATCTTGGGTCAACAGACTACTCTGTACCAGTTTCACCAGAGAACTGCCATCTGACGTAAGGTATAATACCATCTGGGAGTTCTCGGCGAGTCCGTCCAGTGTACCCAGTCTCCACTGAGCACCCGTATATCATCTCTGATGTCAAACACCAATGGATACGGGATCATCCATCGCCCATCTGTATGGGTCGAGAAGGTACACGCTAGTCTACTCTGGTATATCGATGCCCCGTCTCGATACACCCACGACTAGGGACCTTGAAGGATGTACTTATGGACTACCATGTCCCCACTAGTATGATCTGCGTCATAGTCCAGGTAGTCAAGTACACATCCTAAGGGCTTTACCAACATGTAACAGAGAGACAATCAGTATACACGTTAAGGTAAAGAGTAACCAGATAGCATACTATCATGTAGAGCAAGAAAGTCCTCCCTATAGATGTCCCAGCATCCATTACAATATACATCCTATGTACAGTAATGGCCTCTAGGGCATACATATAACTAACAAACAGTTTGCTGCAGGTTTCTTTGCAAAAATCGCAGCGCCGCAAAAAGAAAAATAAATTGTGCGTGTTTTTGATTTTGTGGTTGTTTGCATATTAATACGGACATTATGGGGCACGGCCAAATCCAGATTAGGTGGGGAGTTCATTACCCTTCCTAAGCCCCAAAAATCAAAAACTTGCATCCGCATTTACCCTCATTAACTAAAAAATATCTAGAGATGACTCTAAGGACCGTCGCGCTCACTTAGGACAAGAGAATGCCGTGGGTAATTCATTGCTTATCCGCGTTTCTTTTGTGGTGTCTAAGGCAAGTGTGTCGAAGGCTAGTGGTTACTTAATTAGGCCTACTACTTACGTAGTGGAGAACCTCCCACTTACCTGGCACTTACCTGGCCACAGGAGAAACAAAGAGGCAGTGGAGGATTTATCCTGTGACTTGTCTTTTGGCAGTTAGGAGTGGTCTAGAGCTTTGACCTAGGTGACCCCTAGAATTAGGGTTTTGCTTGTTGCATTTGTTGTGATCGCATCATATTTTCAAAAATCCGTATCATTTTTCAAAATAAACACCGCATTCATTCATTTCCCTTAATTATAAGTCATGCTGCCACTTGTACTAACCCTTTTTAGTGCAAGATAGGCTGGACACGGGATTCTAGTGCCCGTTTAGTCCGCGTTCCCTTGATCGACTCCGAAGTCGGTATTTCTCCATTTACTTCTTCTTTACCCACTACCACACCCACATCGATGGATCCGTCTCCATCGAATTTCTTTACCACTAATCTGCCGCCGTCCGTTGGTGTGCAGAATCTACCCCGCATCTCTCTCCAAGAGAGGTGCTATCCTTTGTGAGGTCCTCTTTCGACCTGCTTATCCATTCCACCAGCCAACGGGGATAATTTTGAGATTAAACCCCAATACATCAACCTTCTACCCAAATTCCACGGTCTCGAAATTGAAGATGCATACGTCTTTATCACCAAATTTGAAAACGTATGCGCAATGATGGGTACGTCACAACTTTCAGTGGATTCTATGCATCTACGTCTTCTTCCATTTACTTTGTGCGATATAGCCGAGAAGTGGCTATATAACACTACCGCACATTCAATTACGAATTGGGAAGAATTCGTTGTGACATTCCTTAAGAAATTCTACCCTATGCAAAAGGCAGCTCGAATCCGTAGCGAACTAAATCAATTCACCCAGCTTCCGACTGAACCATTCTCGAAATGCTTTGAACGTTTCAAGGACCTTTTGGTTCAATGTCCACATCACGGCATCCCGAGATGGGATCTTTGCCGAATCATTTATGAGGGCATTAACCCAAACACTAAACGGAACCTTGAAAACATGTGTCAAGGCACTTTTATGACCAAGGATAATGGGGAAGCTTGGAAATTTTTAGAAGAGTTCGCTGAAAAATCCTTACAGTGGAAGAGTAGAACCCAATCATCGACTAGGGGTGGCGTACACCAAATTGATGTGTCCATAGGTGTTCGAGCTAAGATGGCAGCAATGCAAAAGAAGCTCGAGGCTATGGAACACAAATTTTTAGCAGCCTCCCTAAATCTGATATCGCTCCCCAAAACTGTATGTGGGTGCTGTTCTGATCCTTCTCACTTAACGGAAGAATGTCCATTAAACTCTCCGTTTCAAGGTCACGAGCATACCAATGCCGTATTTCAAAGACCTAGAAACGATCCATATTCTTCCACGTACAATCAGGGTTGGAGGAATCACCCGAATTTTGCTTGGAACCAACAACAATCTCAAAACACGGTTCCAAGCTAAAATAATTTCCAAAGGGCTCTTCCACCACAACAGCAACCACTTCAAATCACTCAGCACCCCTACCAGTCACAAAATTTTCAAAACCAGGTCAACACTCCTGCACCGTCTAATCCTATGCAGATGACCTGTTCTGATGAATTCTCTCAATTCACTCAAACCATGAAATCACTCTTGTCAAATTTCATAGAGGTGTCGGCTGAGGTTAGATCTTCCGTCAGTGAGATAAAGAAAAACTCAGCATCCCAGCTGAGAGCATAAGATCGATGGAAGCTGAAATTGCACGACTTAAAGCCGAATGAGTGCGAGAGAAAAAGGGAAACTTCCGTCTCAACCCCTAGCGAATCCTGGGCATTACAATGTAAATGCCGTCACAACGTTGAGATCAGGAAGAGTGCTGAATGACCATGTTGGGGAAGAAATTGATGATATTGAAAATCCTATCAATAACACCCCGGCTGAGACCTTTCCTCACACACACAGTTCTACTTCTGATCCTTGTTCTTCTACCCCACCGCCTTCTCACGAGCCTATTCTCCGTTTCCCATAAGGCTCGACACCTCAGTACAGCTCTTCTAGTTCTCCACAAACGATCCCCACTCCTCTTTTGGGATCACATCTACCCCCACTTCCTTCTCCTATGATGGACCCAGCGCTTATTGCTAAAGCTCCTTACCCGAATTGGTTAAGGGCTAAGAAATCGAGTCCACATATGGAGAAAATTATGGAAATGTTCAAACAGGTTAACATCAACATCCCTCTCCTAGATGCTATTCAACAAGTCCCCGCTTATGCGAAAATTCTTAAGGACTTATGCACTAGGAAGAGGAAGACTCAAGTGCCGAAGAAGGTCTTCATGTCTAATAACATTAGCACTGCTTTTATCCCACAGCTACCAAAGAAACATAAGGACCCAGGATGTCCTACGATATCGATTTCTATTGGGGGTAAAAATATCAACCGTGCTCTTTTAGACCTTGGCGCAAGTGTTAACCTACTTCCATATTCTGTCTATGAGCAGCTAGGGATTGGAGAGTTGAAACCAGCTCACTGCACTCTCCAAATGGCAGACCGTTCAATCACCAAACCTAGGGGTGAACTAGAGGATGTGTTGATAAAGGTCGGGGAATTTTTATTCCCTGTGGACTTCATTATACTCGATACACAACCTGTAGCGAACCTCCGGAGCCAAATTCCGGTGATTTTGGGTCGACCATTCCTTGCCACTTCCAATGCTGTTATTAACTGTAGAAACGGTTCAATGAACTTATCATTTGGAAATATGACCATTGAACTGAACATCTACAAAGTTGGAAGTCAGCCATCAGAACCCTCTGCTCATATTCGTGATGTGTGCTCTGTCCACGAGATTGCTCCCGAAAGTTGCGGAGTTGAGGAACTTTGTTTTACAGATCTCGACGACACTACCACATCACTGTTTGATCTTGCACATGATCTTAGTGAGGACACATTTCCTACACTTGAGTCCTACACTCTTGACTTATCACCATCCGAGTCTGTATCTTTCACAGGCAATGAGCTTCTTTGTGACTCCGAAAATCACTCGATGATCCCACCTTCTATTATTTCTCCACCAGCATTAGATCTCAAAATTTTACCTTCTTATTTTAAATATGCTTATTTAGGTGAGAATGAGTCTTTACCGGTTATCATATCCACTTCTCTAGCATCAGAGCAAGAGAATGCACTTTTATGGGTATTGAGATCTAATAGGGAGGCGTTTGGTTGGACTATGGAGGACATCAAAGGGATTAGTCCCTTGATAGTAGAACATCATATACATGTGATGGATGATGCCAGACCAACCCGAGAACCACAGAGACGGTTGAACCCCGTCATGAAGGAAGCGGTGATGAATGAGATCGTCAAATGCCTTGATAATGGTATTATATACCCAATCTCCGATAGCCAATGGGTGAGTCCTATACATGTCGTCCCTAAGAAATCTGGCATCACTGTTATTACCAATGAGGCAAATGAGTTGATTCAGACACGCGCCCAAACTGGGTGGCGTGTATGTATTGATTACAGAAAACTCAATGCCGCTACGAGGAAAGACCACTTTCCTCTACCTTTCATTGATCAGATGCTGGAACGCTTAGCTGGACGTGAGTATTATTGCTTGATGGACGGATACTCTGGCTATAATCAGGTCCCCATAGACAAAAAGGATCAAGATAAAACCACTTTTACTTTTCCTTTTGGTACCTTTGCTTATAGACGCATGCCCTTTGGGTTATGCAATGCTCCCGCTACCTTTCAGCGGTGTATGATGGGGATATTCTCTGACATGGTCGAGAATTTTTTGGAGATTTTTATGGACGATTTCTCGATTTTCGGAGACTCTTTTTCTGATTGCCTATCGAATCTTGACGCGGTTCTTACTCGTTGCAAAGAGAAGAACTTGACCTTGAATTGGGAAAAATGCCATTTCATGGTCTAAGAGGGAATTGTGCTTGGACATGTTATTTCACAGAAAGGCATTGAGGTTGACAGAGCTAAGATAGATGTCATTCAAAACCTTCCTCATCCCAAAAGCGTCAAGGATATTCGATCATTTCTTGGCCATGCGGGCTTTTATAGGAGATTCATTAAGGATTTTAGCAAAATTGCTAGACCTTTAACTCTTCTCTTGGCCAAGGATACGACCTTCCACTTTGACTCGGATTGTGAGGCAGCATTCGACTCACTCAAACACTCCCTCACTACAGCCCCCGTTCTATCGTCTCCAAATTGGGACTACCCCTTTGAGCTTATGTGTGATGCATCAGATTTTGCAGTAGGTGCAGTCTTAGGGCATCACATTGAAAAGATGCCACACGTGATCTATTATGCGAGTAAGACCCTGAATGATGCTCAAATTAACTATACAACTACCGAAAAAAAACTTTTGGCAGTTGTATTTGCATTAGAAAAATTCAGGCCTTACTTGATTGGCTCACCAATAGTTGTGTACACTGACCATTCCGCCTTGAAACATCTTCTGGCGAAGAAGGATGCTAAAGGTAGGATAATACGTTGGATCCTTCTATTACAAGAATTTGATCTTGTTATCAAAGATAAGAAAGGATGTGAAAACGTTGTAGCCGGCCATCTTTCACGCATCTCTTCTTCACCTGTGACCCTGCCGATCAATGATTCGTTTCCGGACGAACAACTCTTGAGCGTATCCGATGAACCTTGGTTCAGGGATATTGTGAACTATCTTGTCACGGGACTGATACCCAGCTATTGGTCAAAACAGGACAAATACCTTTTTTTGTCCCAAGTAATACACTTTTACTGGGATGATCCAAATCTGTTTAAGTATTGTCTTGACCAGATCATTCGCCGGTGTGTCCCGAATGAGGAGTTCAAGAGTGTTCTATCTTTCAGTCATGATCAGGCCTGTGGGGGTCACTTCGGTCCTAAAAAGACGGCGGAAAAGGTTTTGCAATGCGTATTTTATTGGCCGACTTTGTTCAAAGACGCATTTGATCATTGCAAAACCTGTACACAGTGTCAACACACGGGTAGGATTTCCCAGAGAAATGAAATGCCTCAGTAACCCATCTTAGTGGTTGAAATTTTCGATGTTTGGGGCATTGACTTTATGGGTCCCTTTCACAACACCTTTGGGAATTTGTACATACTGCTTGCGGTTGATTACGTCTCGAAGTGGGTTGAAGCCATTCCATGTCGCACTAATGACAAAAAGGTTGTCATTAAGTTCTTAAAAGAAAATATCTTTTCGCGATTTGGACACCCACGCGCTATCATTAGCGATAACAGGACACATTTCTGCAACAGGTCTTTCGAGACTCTTATGCGGAAATACGCAATCAACCACATACTTTCTACACCCTATCATCCCAAAACGAGCGGGCAGGATGAGATTTCAAATAGACAGATCAAACAAATCCTGGAGAAGACTGTTGCTAAGAATAGAAAAGATTGGTCGACCAAATTGACGGATGCTCTTTAGGCATTCCGAACTGCATTTAAAACCGATCTAGGGATGTCTCCATATAGGTTAGTGTTTGGGAAGGCTTGTCGCTTGCCAGTCGAGATTGAGCATAAAGCATTGTGGGCTATTAAGGAAATCAACTTTGACTTAAACCAAGCCTGCAACTTTCGGAAGCTGCAATTAAATGAGCTAACCGAACTCCGCGATGAAGCTTATGATAACGCTGTAATCGTAAAGAATAGGACTAAGGTTTTTCATGATAAAAACGTTTTGAGGAAAACATTTTCACCTGGTCAACAAGTCCTTCTTTATGATTCACGACTACACCTTCACGCGGGTAAGCTTCGATCTCTGTGGAAGGGACCTTTTGTTGTGCGGTCTGTATACCCGCACGGGGCAGTAGAGGTAGAAAATGTTAAAAACGGCACTTTTTTCAAAGTGAATGGATATAGACTAAAGCCGTATTTTTCCACTGACCCCACGGAGGAGCTCCTGTTCTTACAGGAGCCATTTTACCTTGATTAAAATTCCTCCGTCTCACTTCCATATCCTGTATATCATTGCATCATCTTTTGAATGGAGGTGAGTGAAAAGAATAAGTTTGGGGGAGGATCTTCACTTATATATTTTGCCCCCGCTAATAAATTCCTCCCAGGCTTACAGGTTTTGTAGATATAGCGGTTGGCAAAAGTGAGGACACTGTTGAAAATAAGTTTGGGGGAGGTTTGTGCTTATTTTTGCATTATTTGCATATCATTTGCATAAGCACAAAACATTTCTTTAAAAAACTATAAAAATTTAAAATTTTCAAAATCCATAAAAATTTTAAAAAAAATTAAAATATAAAAATATTTAATATTTAACATATTTTGTAGATAAATAAGATAATAAAAGATTAGATATTGAAAAATTACATCCATGAGATTAGAAAAATTTAAGAAAACCAAGAAAATTAGAAGTTTTCTTATACGAACTAGTAATAAGTAGTTATGAGCCGTTGTCCCAAGGGTTAGTAAGATGAAGGAAGTCACTAATCTGAGGATAAAAATAAGTCTGAAAAATAGTTTCTATTCTGGAAGCCAAACATTTTGAACGTTGATACCCTGCTATTCGCACTTACACACGTCTTGAAACTCGGGATAGTAGATGATACCTTGAAATGCTCTTGTCTGAAAGCCGATGTATGAAGGAAAAAAATGAAGAAAATATAAAATGGTGAGAAAAATGGACACTGGTTTTGTTATCGCCAAGGCAGCAATAAAAAAATATAGCGAGGGTGCCTCTTCACCTAGTGCCCTAAGGCCAACTGGTCTGGGAGTCACTGCTAAGCCATAGGTGGTGCAAGACGAGGAAAAACACCAAATAAGCAAGCACATGAGTAATCGGTCGGTTAGTACCTCAAGAAGTATTAACGGTCGCATGAAAGTGTGTGAGCAATTTCATCTAAGTATTGAGGCAATTTCATCTAAGTATTCATTAATTAAAAAGTACTGAGGCTGATGGGCAAGAGTATGATAGCTTGAATTGAATTCTACGGGTGTAGGGATGTCTTTTACACACACGTAGGGTGATATGATCGATGTTTGGAAGAAAGATAGGAATGAAGAATAAGATGATGTTTTATTGAGGGAGGATGTGATTTCTGATATCTTTTCATGACTATTAAGATAAGGCTCATGACAACCGAAAAGCTAGCTTAGTTGGAAACCCTAATTTTCAAGGCATTTCTTTTACAATTCTTGTCTTTAAATGTAATAATCATGATCTTTCTTTTATTATTGGATTTTGAGAGTGCAATCCACTGAAAACCCTCAGGAGACAACACTCCTCCCACTAGGGACACCTAGAGGTTTAAAGGCTTGTTGCACGTGCTCAATGCAATCGTGTTGCCTACGAAAGTGTGCTAGTTAGTTTTTCTCTTTCTTTATTTTCTCCTTCTCTTTTTAATAAAACAGTTCGCTCGAGACGACCGAAAATAAGTTTGGTGGAATTTGATCAGTCGAAAATATTGCATTTTTAACATGGCCATTTCCCTATCATTTGCACTCATCTAGAGTTGTTCGGCATTCATATAGCACATATTAGCAAAACAGTCGTAAAATACCAGATTACATGTGTTATACTCTAAAACCGGCACTTTAAGGAAAATTGACTGTTTTTCATGGCATTGCATCATTCTTGTGTAGCGCAACATGTGTTTCGAAGTCTGTGCAGGAAATTCCAGAAGAATGGCCAAATTGCTGATAAAAAAATACGTCAACTCAAGGACTTGAGATCTGGTAGTGATCTAGAAGGCATTTTGGCATTCCACATATCAAATAAATACCCCAAAGTCAGCCCAAAGCACCAGAAGAAAATGTGCACAGTGCCTCCCTCACATGACCGCGGATCCGCGGCACAAGCAGGCACGTGCCGCGGATCCGCGGTGGAGTTGCCACGTCACCATCTCAGTTTGAATTCAGAACTCTTCTCACTGGTCCTACACTTCATCATGCCACTGTAATTGCCAGAACACTCCAGAACATTCTTCGAGATCAGAAAGGGTTCCTTGATCAAAGTTTAACACTCCAAGCTTCCTAAGCAAGCTTCACCTTAACTACCTTAAGAGCCTAGAACCTTCTCCCTAACCTCCTAGCTTAAGGTGAAAGCTAAACCCTAACTAACTAGTTCAAGAGGCTTCTACCTAACTAACTAGCTTACAAGGGAAGCTAACCTAATCCAAGCTTCTTAAGGAAGCTAATCATTTCTAAACCTATAAAAAGGACCCTAGGCCTCACTTGAAAAGGTTGTTGGTTGTTCATTAATCTCCATTCCCCACAAGTTGAGTGACACGACTTGTGCCTCAAACCCTAACCCTAATCCAATCAAGAAACCAAAGTTCAAGATTCTTTGAGTTCAAGCAAAGCAAGCCTTCAACCATCCTTTAGAAGCGAAGCCGGACTTCATCGGGGCATGAGATCTAAGCCGATCCGCGACTCAAGGAGCCGAAACGACGCCAAATTCGACGATCTTGTTCCCTTCTCAAATTCTTGTAGTTCTTTGAGCAAAGTGTAACAAATTGTTGAATAAATAAAGGTGAGATTCTTTTAACTTGCTTATCTTTCAATTCAAGCATTATGATTCAACTTCGATTCTTGAATATATTCTTTGTGATGATGCTTGAATAAAACTCCGCTCGTGGAGGAGTCGAGACGATCGGTAGAATGATGATGTTGATGAATCTTTAAACATTTTCTTAAATCCTATAATGATTGTAAATTCTTGAAAATTGAATGATCGATGATCTAGTTTCGGTGTGAAATGCTTTCTTGATTATTTTCGCACGGAACTAGAGATCAACGATCGATTATTCGATTTCCTAGATGCTATCTTGTGAATGTGATTCATCAAAAGGACAAAGGATAAGATGAGGAACCCTAGTTCTTCGCAAGATCCTTAATCCTCGATAAATCGACATCGACCTAGCATCAATTCGTTAATGGATAAGAAAAAGTAATTTCTAGTCTTCTTCACATCTAAGATCTAATCGACTTCTACGAGCTACATTTCAATTCTTGAAACTTAAATCAATTGGAATTATATCAATTCTTGATTCTTGATTTTTATTGCTTTCTTGATTCTTGATTAGATCTAGTTGATTCTTGAAATTCATTGATATAAATATTGAATCGTTTTCTTTTCTTTTCTATTAAATTTTCAATTCAAACAAAACAAATACGAACAATCCCTGTGGACGATCCGCACTTACTAACGCGCTACATTCGACACCGTTATTGATTGCGGTCAAATAATTCTTTGATTGTGATTTCTATTCAATTTTCTAAACCGACACACAAAGAAATGATCAATCATCATGCTATCTGCGTACTGCAATTGTTCTCGGCTACGGACAATCCGGAACCTCTCACACGGACTCAAAATCACGAACTCGGTATCTTCATCACTCTGTAGAAGATATCTAGCCGAACACGTCCTCGGGAACTCGTCCCAACCATCGGAGGAATACTCAATACTCATCCATTCTCGATCAACTCACAACACATCTGGGTGAGGTCCTCTATCCGAAGCTGGTCCACTTACTGATCTCCTATCGGATCATCCAACGAATAATGTCATCTCTTGGTCGATCTACTCTAGATCTGAGTAAGACTCTCCACACTGGAAATCTTCAACTCAACTGGGCCTGCGTTGGCACGTCAAATCAGACGAATCACCTTCGTCTCTCAACTCAAGATAGACTAGCTATCTCCTGTCGCATCTCTGCCTGAAAGCTCCAGCGATCCCAGCTCGTAACGTCTGGAAGCGACATCCCATCAATCTCAGTAGCAGCTGGGTCATCTATCTGCACAGTAGACGACTTCACGATCTCTGAGGTAGGCTGTACATCAACAATCCTCTCACTACAGACAGCCTCTAGCAATGGCTCGATCATCCGGTGCAAAACCGAACACTCGCCTCAAACAAGAGGTCACAACACAAATACTAACTCGATATGTTCCCATGTCACCATAAAACAGGATGGTCAGTCCTCTTCCATGACGAGCTCGCCCTGACCACATCACTAGCAGCAGCTCAATCTGCACTCAAACCATGGTGACAGGAACCTCAAGTATGTATCGAAGATGATAGATCAAAGGAATGAAAGGAATCACCAGATCCAGAATGGATACATGATCATAAGGAGGAACAGAATCAGTGAAGGAATGATCATGGAAACGAAAAGAATCAAGGATCTCAAATGGATGTATAATCAAGGGAACGAAGAGAATCACAAGTCTCAAGATATGTACATCCTAAGGTTTCTTAAGTGGAGTATCGTATCGTAAATATGTCGCGGAACATACGTACGGTACGTCACTCTACTCAAGCTACCTACTCCATCAATCAGGGTCAGCCTATGTAACGAAAGTTCGGGTCTAATACCCCCCTTCTATTCAAGTCTAAGTTCCGTAAGAACAAGCCTAGGTTCCGAAATAGATTACGCTCTAGACTCCACATAGTCAAACCTAGACTCGAACCAAGGTTAAACCTAGCGCTCCGATACCAACTTTGTCACGACCCGAAAGTTAGTTCGTGACCGGCACTTAAATCACGCCACGTCTAAAGGCGTAACGTAAATTAAGTAAGCCGAAGCCCAGAAATATAAACCTTTTAAAGAAAAATAAAAGAGATGATGTTTTGAAATAAAGGTATAGTGAAATCAAATGTTTTCTTAAATGCATAGAAAAGGGAACATGAAAAAATGCAAGTTTATTTTACTAGTTGAAAAACATGTTTCGTCTTTTAAAAATTTGGGCAGCACCTCCTTTGTATATTTTGATCCAAAACCACATATACAAGATAATATAAAAGGCATCCCCAAGCGGGAGATAGCTCTTCGCCAATCGGCGGAATCACAACCACGCAAGACAGAATATATGTATACGATGCCCAACGGCGAAGATCAACACAAAGGAAATGTAAAGCAAGACATCAAACCTACTAAGCGAACATATAACCCACTGCTCAAGTCTCGCAACTACAAGTCTTGCTAGGACTTACTACTTATACAAATACTAGTTTCTGATTGATGGAGTTGACTAGATACAACAGGAATAATAAATACGAGAGGGATACAATCCAACATATACCACCTACCAAAGCAATCACCCGAATGCAGCTGTGTGCCAGCGATGCCGCTACTGATCCATGCGGTCAACCAGCAAGAACTGTGGCACAACGGGGGTGAGTTGCCAACTCGTGAGTAGAAAACATCATCAGGTAGAAATCGAATATAACAATGATTCATAGGTCAACTATATCATAAAGGTAGTACTATGATATCTAGGGTGACCATATCTGCATGTGTGTCAACAACATAATCGATGCCTATCAGCATGTGGATATCATCCAACCATATAATCAATGCCTGTATGCATGTGGATCTCATCCACGTGTCAACCAATGACACAAAAACATCATGCATATAAATATCATGAAAGCATATGCATGTAAATATGAGGATATAAATCAACGTGTGTCCATCAATGACACATCAAAATCATGGAACCTGAGTGTCTAACATCGACACTCGAAACATCATGAAACCCGTGTCCAGCATCGACACGTAAATCCTCATATCTCGGGCTCCGTCAGTCCGGATCGTCCCACGGGCTCCGTCTGTCCGGATCGGCCCTCGGGCTCCGGCAGTATGGGTCGGGCCATATCCATCTCTCGACTCCGGTCAGTAACCTCCGGATAACCGCCTGGTCCAACCAATCACCGGTAGCTAGCAGTCCCTCTGCCGGGCTCATTTTCTACACCACAAAAACCATTTCTTGCCCCGGGGTACCATACCAGGTCCTCCATGAACCCGCAAACGGATTATCCACCTCTCGAATCAGGTTTTTATCACACATCTCATAACCGAGAAAACGCATGGTGGACGCACTGAAATATCATATCAAGAGAAACCGGATTTTTAAAACAATACATACTTTCTTTTAAAATATAACCACGGTTCTCAAATCCAGAATCTCATGAAAACTGCATCTCAATGCATATAATCGTAAAGCATGATGTATGCAAACATAAAAGCAGAAATGTGAGCATATCCAGTATATCATGCGACAAGGTATAGTGATGTGAACATAGCAAGTATATCATGCGACAAGGTATAGTGATGTGAGCATAACAATATATCGTAGCATGATATAGCAATTTTACTGTGTATGTGACATAGTAATTATCGATGATGAAAGTGTGTGAGCCGGCAATCTGTGTAAGTCTAACGTACGCATCATCGATAATGGTGTAGGTATACTAGCATAGGTATATGTAATGCAATGAGAGTGACATGAACGTAATATAAGGTACATCGTAGGCGAAAAGCTATAAGCATACGTATCTAATCTAACATCCACACATGAACCATACGATCAGTTTTTAAAAGATGCGAATGGTAGTTTTTAAAGTAGGGGCTACAATGTTTTTAAGGAAATGACATCATTTGAAAATCCGTAGCGTCCCTCATGGTATCTATTTAAGAGATACATACGATTCTTCAATTTGGAAATATGTATGGTTCGGATGACACATTTACGTCGGCTATGCAGTCTTATAGTATCCGATACGGAAATATCATCGAACATCATTCTCAAATAACGAGCGCGGATCATCCATCCGGTAACTCACATCGCGTACGGTAATCCTTCGTACGGTGACATTTAACAAAAATAGGGATTGTTCCCCTCCGAAAGACGGCGCGACTGACGTCTTGCCTGAGATTCATGGCAGATGCTAATTGGTGCTATCCGTCTACCTCTCCGAAGATGCCAAGTTGATTTACGGCACCATGCATCGAAGGTCTAAACGGATGCGTCCGATGTAGCAGACTTCGTCAGATTCCCCATCGCTTGAGGGGTTTTTGATTATGGGGACGCTCTTCCCTGCAGGCGCAAGCCCCTGCAGTTAATTACGCTACCGCATGGCGGTAACAACTTTCTCCTTCTCCAGATGGTCACTTCGTGTCGTCGGTGTTTGTTTTGTGTTTGGTTGCCCGTGGATTGTATACGGAGACTCAGTTATGTCGTCGCCCGTAGGGTGTGGACTAGTCCAAATCCTTATCTTTCTCAGATTTGGGTTTGGGGGGTTATGTTTAAGGATACGTTAGTCTTATTTGAGACTAAGATCGACTTAAACGTTTGTTAAGGATACGTCATTCTAGTTTGAAACTAAGATCAACTTAACGGGATCGTTTAGATCCGACAAGAGAGCAATTAGGGGAGCCCTATTGTTTAGTTTAGTGACATTGCGGTCAATAGGTAGTTTAAGGACATTGCGGTCCAGTGTTAGTTTTAAGACGTTGCGGTCAAGGTTAAGGACGTCGTAGTCCGTGGATTTAAGGACTCCACAGTCCGATGTTAGTTTTAAGACATCACGATCAAGGTTAAGGACGTCATAGTCCGTTGTTAGTTTTAAGACATTCCGGTCAAGGTTAAGGACGTTGTAGTCCGTGGATTTAAGGACTCCACAGTCCGATGTTAGTTTTAAGACATTACGGTCAAGGTTAAGGACCTCATAGTCCATGAGTTTAAGGACCCCACAGTCCGTATCAATGTGTATGGTTATCGGGACCCGTCACCTCTTTGAAGACGTTGAGGAATTACAACGACAAGTATCAAAGGAGTGAAGAGATGTACCCTTAAACCAAGGTAGATTAAATGATCTGTAGTCCAATTTGGAAACTAAGATCAATTATTATATTATGAGCCCATTGGCCCAGTTGAATTTGAATTGAGGACTTATGGCCATCTTGGGCTAAGTCCAATTGTATCTGGGATATTGGCCCTCTGTTGATTCATTGAAGGAGAGGCTTTGCCTCTAGAAACGTAGCCAATTGGGCTAAGGCTAGTGTTAAAAACTAGAGACCAACAGTGTTGAACACTGGGAACAGAGTTTTCAAATTAGTGTTAAACACTAAGCAAATCCAAATTAGTGTTAAACACTAAGAAAATCAATGTTAAACACCGCAAATAGAGTTTTCCAAATTAGTGTTAAACACTAAGAAAAATCAGTGTTAAACACTGGATACAGAGGTTTCAATTTAGTGTTGAACACTAAGGCAAGAGGGGTCACGTGGTCACACGTGAGATCGCCCTGCTTTCCTTTATTTTGTTCTATAGATAAGTGTTTAACACTTTTAGTCCTGAAAGCCATTACGTGCGGGCACGTGATGGGAGCTCATGCTCTGGTTTATTAGAATACCCATTAGGGGTCATGTGGTGACACGTGAGGGCGCCCCAGAGTCTCTGTTTATTTTGCTTTTTCTTTATGTGTTTCATGGGTCACGTGGGGCATTGCCTCAAAGCTCTCTTTTATATATCTTCGCAGGAGTCACGTGGTAACGCGTAAGGTGCCTACTTCAGAGTTTTATTCTGTGGGTCTCTACATGTTTTAAAGTTCTGTTCATAGGGTTAAACCCTAATCTTCTGAAGAAATATATTCTTAATAGGGTTAAACCCTAGTTTCTTTTCTTAAAGGAATTAAATTCCTGTGAGTTTGAGAGAATTATATTCTCAGTTAGGGTTAAACCCTAGTTCTGTTCATTTTGAAGGAATTAAATTCCTATAACATAGGGTTAAACCCTAACTTTATCTCAAAGGAATTGAATTCCTATCATTTTGTGAGAATTAAATTCTCTAAACTCAGTTCCTCCTCTGTGTTTTAGATCTGCATGGCAGGATCTCAACCCAATGAGAATTAAATTCTCAATTCATGGGGGGATGTGCACTTTGCAGATCCTCAACCAGAGAAAGAACTAAGTTCTTTTATTATATAAGAGTTAAACTCTTTTGAGAATTAAATTCTCCTTTGAAGCCTCCCTTTTCCTTTCTTACCTAAGGTTTTCCTTTTTGCAGAGAATCAAAGGCTCTCTCTCTCTCTCTCTATGTATCAAAAGAAAAAGATCCAAAGGTCTCAAGGTTTCAGAAAAAAGTTTTAGAAAAAGGTCTTCGAAAAGGATCCTCTTTTTCTTCTTTTCTTGGCTCATATTTATAGGAGAAGGAAGAGAATCAATCTGCTTAGTAAATCTCTCATTGAGAGATTTGATTTGTATGTTGAGAGATTTGATTTATATTTATCATTAATCTGGGCTTTTAGATTGTTAAGTGAATTTTATTCACCATTGGATTTTAAATCCAGAGATATCCCTTTGTTATCTCGGTTAGATTTAGGGGGGGAAATCTTTCCAAGTCCAAGATTTTTCCATAAACAGGTGATATTTAATCACCTTTAGATTTTTAATCCAACGGTTCCAAATAACCATTCTCTATTTTGGAAAGATTTGAATGATCTCTTCTTAGAATTTAATTCTGTTAAATAATAAGGCTTTTAAAGCCGGTCACGTGTGGCCACGTGACCCCTGGAATGGGCTTCTCTCCTTTTGCGCTCTGTTCTCTGGCCGCTGCTCAGCCGTCACGTGCCAACACGTGACCACTGGTCACGTGTGAGCACGTGATGCCTTTTCTGGAGCTTTTTCTTGAATGAGCTTTGTGCCGTTGCTTTAAACGTCACGTGCCAACACGTGACCACTGGTCACGTGTTAGCACGTGATGCCTCTTCTGAGTCCTTTCCTGATTTTTAATCAGGGAACAAATGCCCCCGCAGCGTTGTTCTCACGTGTCTGCACGTGAGTGCAACGCTGTCTCTTTTTTGACCGTTGGGTCCATCTAGGGAATCGGGGAGATGAAGCGTCTCTATCACATCCTATAAATATAGGGGTCACTTCAGAAGCGCCTCCACTTTTGCTTATCTTCTTCCTTGCAACTTTTCTCTTTGAGAATTTAATTCTCGTTTCCAGAGCTTAGTTCTCTGCCTCAAATTTTTTTCAGAGTTTAACTCTGTTGATCGATTCCTTTACCTCAGGTAATCACCTTGAACAAAGAACTTTTCAAGCATAACATTCTCTGGATCAAGGGTTTCACCCTTTTAACACGAACCCATTTTCTTCAAGTTCATCTAAAAAAACAGAAAACTACTTAATCTTCAAATAGTAGAACTCTTAAGTTTCACATGATCTTTAGGGAAATGATGGTGATAGTTCAAATCCATGGAGTTTAACTCCGTCCACAGAAAAAATGTTTCTGGGAACTTAATTCCCATTTTCAAAAGGAATTTAATTCCTGTGAAGAACTAAGTTCTTCCCATGGAGGCTTCTTAGGGTTTCCTTGCCCTAGGTTGTCCTTCTGTGATCAATGAAGAAGAAGCTTGCAATGATGTCTTCTGTGGAAATTTAATTTCCTTGATCTTATTTGATTTGTTGTAGAGTCCAAGGTAGATTTGTCTTCTATGGGGATGTGTAGGGCCACTTGAAACCCACTGCCTATTTAATGAGGATATCCCCTTTGTCTTATTATGATTGCTTGGCCTCATTATTAACGAGCCGTCAACCTGATTCTGTGGGGCCTATGTGTTTTTTTGTAGCCAACGGTCCCATAAAAAGAGTCTGCTGTCGCTTTCTTCAACTGTCTTCACGTATATATTTATGCTCATATATATATATATATATATATATATATATATATATATTGCTGGCTTCGCTTTTGACAGTTTTCCTTTATTTTATTTCATGTGCAATGTCTTCTGTTCCGTGCTTTCCCTTCACTCGCTCAGAGGCCGCTTTTTCTCAATCACCATTCGACGAGGAAGCGATGGCGATGATCCGGGCTCATGACCCGAACCGTACCAGCTTATTTCTATGGGGAACTTGGTACAGTCATATCATTCGGGGTCGCCGGAGTTTCCTCTGTGCAGTACCGACAGAGCCTACTTTCCCGTTCTTGCCGATGGACCCTCCGAGGACGGTTTTTGCTGTGGAGATGCCAAATTGGACTCCAGCGGGATGGCTCGAGCCTTCAACGACCGGTATCCCAAACCATCCGATCCCAGCTATAAATATTCTGGGGCGGCGTATTTGTCAGGGTGAGGCCCAACCATGGGGACAAATCTACAAGATAGGGCTCACCCCTCGACACCCTACGGGTTATCTCCTCTGGGCTCGTTACATCCTGTCCGCCCATCGCGCGCGGCTGCAGAAGGTCGGGCTTTACCAGGTGATATATGCATCGCTCTTTCACTACCAATCCCCGCATGTCTGGTAGGTTAAGGCATTCTTGAACCAGTGGAACCTACCCACCAACACTTTCCATTTAGGGGACCGCGAGGTCTCGATCTCTCTGGCAGAATTTTATGAAATCTCGGGATTGCCAATCAGGGGTACACTGTATGAGGAGTTGCTGCCTCCTGACGAGTACGTCTTTAAGCCCGAGCCTGCTCCAGTTGACGGCCTGTCCGCTGAGAATGTCGTCCGACACAAGCGTCCCAGCTTGATCAAGGCGCTAGGTATCTTCGACCGATTGTTCACCGAATCTGAGGAGCAGGGTGTTACTTTTAAGAGCTTCATTACCTGCTTCCTTCGCGAGGACGTCTTGTCGAAGACAGCTCTGAAGTTCGCAAACATCAAAGTCCTCTTTGGGTTTGGTCCGAAGAAACTGCCGACCACTGAATCGGATCTACCACAGTACTGCATCCCCATTATGTCGCCGATGTCTTTTGAATCCATTGCAGCTCCCGGCATGGATGAGGAGACGTTCTTCGTGGGGTTTGTCAGTGTCTGGCTCAGTTGGTTTGTCATCCCCATGCATCGTCGCTTTATGAGAGCTTCGGTTATCTACCTGGCTCATTGTATCGCTGAGGGGACGCGGTTGGCCATCGGCATCCCGGCGTTGGCGCATCTTTATCACGGGTTGGGCACCGCAGCTAATACCTCTACTCCTGGCGTGGATGTAGTAAACTTTTCGCTTCATTACTTCACGTCCTGGATCGAAATGCATTTGTTGGGGGCTTTCGCTATGCATCAGAGGCCCGCATTTTACGACGCTTACCCCTTCCCACGACTTACGCGATTGGTGGATGCTTCTGCCGCCGACCCGACTCAATTCGGGGCTATTCGGGTGCTGATTTCTCCTTACGCTACTGCTAGCGGGCTGGTTTTTAATGATCGGCTCTTGTCTTCTCCTTCAGGTCCAGTTCAACAACTCTGGGACCGGTAAAAAGAAAATGTACCCTCTTTGAGGACCTGGGAGGCCGTGCACTTGTATGCCATTAGACCAGGCTATTTGGTATTCCGCCAGGAAAGTGAATCTCTTTTCATGCGGTACAACCCGCATCGCTTCGATCGACAGCTTGGATACGACCAGGGCGTTCCCTTCGAGGCTTTCATAGTTGCGCTGGTCCCTTCACTTGATGCCGTTCGCGATGCCGCTCATCATTTCGTGAGGTTGAACACCGGCTCCCACTTCATGATCCCTGAAGCTGAGTACATGCCCCGATGCGTGGGATCGTTTACGGGTTGGTATCTCCATCGAGTCAACCTAATTATTCTTGAGGAGAGAAGGGTGCTTCTTGGTCATGATGCCCCTCCTCAGGTTCCGGCCATGGGAGCTATGCTGCGACCGCGAGCTCCGGTCCGCTTCCCTCTGAGGGAGATTGGCACCGCGCTCATTCCGGGGGAGTCAGGGGTGGACCTTACTCCAACAGCTGGTATGCCCCTAGGTACCCGGTCGCGGGGTAGACGGGCCCCAGTAGTAGCACCACCGCCTACGGCAGCACTGCCCCCTGTGGCATCAATAATGGCGGTGTCATCCTCGGTTGTGGCACCAAGAGAGGGTAATAGGGATGGGGGTGTTGAAGGCGACGTGGGCCGCCGCCGCACCAAGGCTCCACGGGAAAAGAAACGGTCCTTTTCGGCGACCGGTTCTGGATCTAAGAGGCGGAAAAGGGTGGCCACCAACCTACTTGATTCTTTAACGGAGTCAGAGCCCATACTTCCAGATGAGTCGTTGGTCGTGCAAGAGTCGGACGCTGGTCTTCTTTTCCCGGGTTCGGTTACCGAGGAGGCCGCACAATTGGATGAGGCTATAAGACGTTCCCAACATGAGTCCCAGAACGTCAGGGTTGCGAAGAAGCCCTATCCTGCCGTAATCTTTTATGAAGACCCTTCGTGGATCCGGCGGCGGTTTTTTGGCCCCTTGGAGGAGTGGGGTGAAAGGGCGTTGAAGCAGGTCGTCTTGGAGGATGCTGCGGACGCGCTCTCCTTATGGACCGGCGGCCATGAGTCCACCCTCGAACCCCGGCGAGCACGCCTCCTTGAGAAAGAGCATCGGCTTGAAGAAGCCATATTGAAGGCTTCGTTGCGCATTGGTATGCCTTTTATACTTCTTTGTAGCATTTCAGATTGTTTACACCTGTATGTACGTATCCTTATTCTTGCGTGAATTGTGCAGAGTCTTTGGCGATGGGAGAGATTCATACGGGCTTGTTGCAGCTAGAGCCTGTTGATATCCCCGATGCAGCCTTACTAGATGCGGAGGGGGATGACAATGCTATTCCTCTTGCCATAGAGCCTCCAGTGGCGGTTCCTGATCATGGAGCGCTTTCTCCTTTGGTAAAGGCTCCATTGGGGGTTGCCACCCTAATGACTCTTCCTGTGGGTGGCCCAGAGGCCGGAGGAGAGGTGGTCAGGACTACCCTCCCTTTGCTGGAGCCGGAGATCATGGCGGAGGCCGTTGAAGCCGCCGCCACCCCCCCCCCCCCCGGTCTCAGAATGGGAGGAGTGTTGAAGGTAACCTTCTACAATTTTAAATTAGCAATCTTTCTGTTGTCTGAACTCTTTTGTTTTCTCAGAATTGCGCGGGCTGGCGGCCTCTATCGCTGATTTGTCTCCCCGGGAGTCATTTCATCGTCTGCTGGAGATGGCAGCTCCGCAGGCGATCTCTCCTCAGCGCATTGTCCTTTCCTCTGGGCAAGGTTAGCGTCATTCTCCATTTTTTATTGTGTCATTTTTGCTATTCTGCGAAATAACATTGATGCCTTTTACAGTTTTGGAGGCCGATGACGAGGTGGAGGTCGTTGAAGGTCCAGGGGGACCTTCAGCTCCCACTTGCATGACCCTAGGTAAGCGACGTTTCAATATAGTCCCCTTTGCTTTTTTGCCTAAGAGTTTTACTGACATTTTTCAAATCTGAACAGTCCTGCCAGTCCCCACAGCGTTGGAATCGCGTATCGCTATGCCGCCTGGTCCCTATGCTTTGCGAGCCTCAGAGCGCTTGGCTCAGTTGAGCCTTGTCTTCTTGTCATCCTTGATCGAGGAGCTTCGTGCTGGCAGCGCAACAACAGCCGAAGCATTTGCCGCTGAAGCTAACGGTTCTCTTCCTTTTCTTGCCACCTACCATAGCGAAGAGGTGGTGCGAGTCTGGGTGGAGTTATGTCGGCAGGTGGAGGCTTGCTTGCACTCCCTTGAATGTTCCCGCCTTTCCTCGGAGGCCGTGGCTGCAAAGGCGGAGTTACGGGGGCTGATAGCACGGTGCGCGGCAAACATGACATCGTGCGAGAAGAGGCTCGGCCGTAAATTCTCAGAGAGGGAGCTGGCCTCTAAGGCGCTGAGCGAGCTTCAAGCTAATCTTACCGCCAAGGCCAACAAAGCATATGAACTCTGGCGGGTGCTTCAAGAGTCTATCAAAGAGGTGGTGGCTCTTGATAAGGCTGCCATGTTCACTCGTGAAAGGGTCGAGGCTCATAAGGCCACCGAGAAAGAGCTTGAAGGCCGGCTTGCTTCGTATCAGGCCCAGCAGGCTCAGGCGGAGGCCCGTCTTCTGGCGATCCTGAATAATGAAGCCGTGACCCAGCAAAAGCAGGATGAGCTAGCGAAGTTACTAAATCGCCCGCCGGCCTGAAAACTTGTATTTTTTCCTTTCTTTTTGTGCATACTCCTGAATGAGAGTAATTTTTTGTTCTTTCATGAATTGTACCTTGTATCCATTTTGGTTTATGAATAAAGACATAGTTTTCTTCTCAATGGTGTGTCCCCTTTTTGTTGAATGTGTTCTGCGGACAATTTATCTTGATCTCTTTACAGGGCAGCGATGGCTTAGGATTCAGGGTTAAGATCTGCCTCCTGAGACTTCTGAGCCTTAGGAGCCGTGAGGGTCTCATAAAGAGTTTTTCTCCCTATAGGTCGAGAGGATCCCGTAGGTGTAAGTTCATCTTAAGAGTCATAAGGATTCTTAAGCGGGTTCTCTCTTGGGAGTCGTAAGGATCTCACAAGAGAGTTTTCTTCCTTGCAGGTCGTGAGGACCCACAAGTGCTGAGTGCGGTCGCCCTTATCCGTATTTCACGGGGTCAGGGGTTGCTTTGGGATGTTCTCCAGGGTACCGTAGTTTAAAGACATCGCGGTCAAGGTTAAGGACCTCATAGTCCGTGGGTTTAAGGACTCCACAATCCAACGTTAGTTTTAAGAAATCACGGTCAAGGTTAAGGACCTCATAGTCCGTGGCTTTAAGGACCCCACAGTCCGATGTTAGTTTTAAGACATCACGGTCAAGGTTAAGGACCTCATAGTCCGTGGATTTAAGGACTCCACGGTCCAATGTTAGTTTTAAGACATCACGGTCAAGGTTAAGGACCTCATAGTCCGTGGGTTTAAGGACTCCACAATCCAATGTTAGTTTTAAGACATCACGGTCAAGGTTAAGGACCTCATAGTCCATGGATTTTAAGGACTCCACAGTCCAATGTTAGTTTTAAGACATCACGGTCAAGGTTAAGGACCTCATAGTCCGTGGATTTAAGGACTCCACAGTCAATTGTTAGTCTTAAGACATCACGGTCAAGGTTAAGGACCTCATAGTCCGTGGGTTTAATGACTCCATAGTCCAATGTTAGTTTTAAGACATCACGGTCAAGGTTAAGGACCTCATAGTCCGTGGATTTTAAGGACTCCACGGTCCAATGTTAGTTTTAAGACATCACGGTCAAGGTTAAGGACCTCATAGTCCGTGGATTTAAGGACTCCATAGTCCGCGAAATGTGTGGTTACCAGGACCCGTCATCTCTTTGAAGACGTTGAGAAATTACAATGCCAGATATCAAAGGAGTGAAGAGATGTACCCTATAACCAAGGTAAAATCAGTCTAGAATCATCGTGGTTGGTCGTTAGTTTTAAGACATTACGGTCGAGGTTAAGGACATCATAGTCCGTGGATTTTAAGGACTCCACAGTCCGATGTTTGCTCTGGATGCTTCACACGGGTTCACTGCCGTGTTCGGCGAGGACCAGGCTCCGCTCTGGGCGTTTTCCGCGGGGTCAAAGAGTGACGTTATCCGCGTTCCACGTAACCAGGAATTTTGCTCTGGATGCTTCCCACGGGTTCACTGCCGTGTTCGGCGAGGACCAGGCTCCGCTCTGGATGCTTCACACGGGTTCACTGTCGTGCTCTGCGAGGACCAGGATCCGCTCTAGACGTTTTCCACGGGGTCAAAGAATGACGTTATCCGCGTTCCACGTAACCAAGAATTTTGCACTAGATGCTTCACACGGGTTCACTGCCGTGCTTGGCGTGGACTAGGCTCCGCTCTGGATGCTTCACACGGGTTCACTGCCGTGCTCTGCGAGGACCGGGATCCGCTCTGGACGTTTTCCATGGGGTCAAAGAGTGACGTTATCCGCGTTCCACGTAACCAGGAATTTTGCACTAGATGCTTCACACGGGTTCACTGCCGTGCTCAGCGAGGACTAGGCTCCGCTTTGGATGCTTCACACGGGTTCACTGCCGTGCTCTGCGAGGACCAGGATCCGCTCTGGACGTTTTCCACGGGGTCGAAGAGTGACGTTATCCGCATTCTACGTAACCAGGAATTTTTCACTAGATGCTTCACACGGGTTCACTGTCGTGCTCGGCGAGGACTAGGCTCCGCACTGGATGCTTCACACGGGTTCACAGCCATGCTCTGCGAGGACCAGGATCCACTCTGGACGTTTTTCACAGGGTCAAAGAGTGACGTTATCCGCGTTCCACGTAACCAGGAATTTTGCTGATTGTGTCCGCATTTCACGGAGTTAAGATTTGACTCTCGGTCATCTGTGGACCGTCGACTCACGGAACTGGGAATTGCCGATGTTCCGCTTTGATTGATATTGGGTATGCTGCAATAAGACGAACGTCGAGGTGATCTCTAAGCTATCTGTGACTCATCGAGATTTGGCTTCTTCTTCTGATGAAACCTGGGAGAGGAGGAGAGCGATTCCTTCTTTGTTTGCGACCCTGGATTGTATACAGGGATAGATGTAACATCACCTGTAGGGTGTGGATTTCATTTTTATTTTATTTCTTTTTCCACGATGCTCTATCATTTCAGCTTTTATATCGCGAAGGTCGTGATTGCCCCATCATTTCGGCTATTTTTCGCGGTGCCCAAATCATTTCGGCTATTTATTTTATTTTTACTCGCTGCTTTTTATTGCGAGTTGCCCCATCATTTTGGCTATTTTTCATTCATACACTTTTACTTGCTGCTTTTTATTGCAAGTTGCCCCATCATTTCGGCTATTTTGTATGCATGTGTGGCTCGCTAGCCTTTTCGCTACAAGTATGGATTTTAGACACCGATTTCGGCATCAGCATCGCTACAACTGGGATGTTGGTAGGAGCGAATCATCATTTTCCTTTGTCGATGTTGAATAAAGGTGGCTTAGTAAACAGGGTTAAGGGTCCTGTCGACTAAGGCTTTTGACTTCATGAGCCGTAAGGGTCTCACAAAGGTATTTCTCCTTACAAGTCGTGAGGATCTTGTAGGTGTGTTTTCTCCTTGGGAATCGTGAGGATTCCAAAGTGCATGTCCTCTTGCAAGTCGTAAGGATCTTTACGAAAAGGTTTTCTCCTTATAAGTCGAGAGGACTTACAAGGGTTGTTTGCCATAAGAACATATCCCTAGTCACGGATGGGACTTGGCTAGGGAAATGTTTATTCGCGCCCGTGGATTGTATACAAGGGTCAGTATTGAGCCACTTGTAGGGCATAAATTGAAGATTGTGGGGGTTGCTTATGCACAGGTTTAGGTCTCTGTGACTTAAGACTTTCAAATCTTATGAGCCATGAGGGTCCCATAAGAGAGTTCTCCTTACGAGTCGTGAGGATCTCGCAAGTGTAATTTCTCCTTAAGAATCGTAAGGACTCCTAAGTGTGTTGCTCCCTTGTGAGTCGTAAGGATCTCACGCGGGTGGTTTCTCCTTACAAGGTCGTGAGGACCCTGCAAGTGTCCTTTAACGAGGTTGCGCCCTTTCGGGTTTTCACAAACACTCGCCGGTAGCCCTGCTGTTTTTACTCATGGAGCCATTTCGGGTTTTCATCCGTGCCCATTTCGCTTATGGACATACCATTTTTATTATTATTTTTATTAATTTTTTTTATATCGGCTTTGAGATACTGCAATCCACCGTAGTTTATCGACATCTCGGTCAACAGCTAGTTTTAGGACATAGTGGTCCATTGTTAGTTTAAGGACGTTTCGGTCCGTTGTTAGTTTAAGGACATTTCGGTCCGTTATTAGTTTAAGGACATTTCAGTCCTTTGTTAGTTTAAGGACATTTCGGTCCTTCGTTGAAGAAGGCCGGTTACTACTCAGAGTTCGGGCTTAGGAAGATAGCGAGCGAACATAGTCGTCGTCATCTATCATTGACCTAGGCCTTAACCCGTTAAGCGTAGTATTTTTTCAGGAAGCGACCGTTTATTGGCCTGAAAGGTCTTTCACCGTGCATATCCATAAGTAGGTACGCTCCGCCCTGGTAGACCTTGTCTATGATGTACGGGCTTTCATAGTTTGGCTCAAATTTTCCCCGCTTGGCACGATTGGGGATCATAGGTCTTTTGACCACTAGCACGAGTTCGCCTTGGCGAAATGTCCTCGGTCTGGTCAATCTTTCATACGAGCGCGTCATCTTTTCTTGGTAGGCCTCCAGATTATGTTGTGCTATGAGCCGGGTCTCATCAAGGGCATCAAGCTCCTCAAGCCGAAGCTGAGCATTTTCTTCGTCCGTCAGCTCGCAGTGGACCGCCACGCGTAGAGAGGGTAACTCTATCTCGAGGGGGAGTACTGCTTATGTACCAAATACCAACGCATATGGCGTTGTGTTCGTGTCCATTTTGAACGTAGTTCGATATGCCCAGAGAGCTTCTTGTAGTCTCTCGTGCCAGTCCTTTTCGTTTCGGGACACCGTCTTCTTCCCGATCATTGTCAAGGTTTTGTTGAAAGCCTCAGCTAGACCGTTATCCCGTGGATTATAAACTGAGGAATATCTCCAGTCTATGTTGTGTTGTTGCGCGAAGCGGCTAATCTTGTGGCTTCTGTAGGATGGCCCATTATCGGAAATGATCTGTCGCGGAGTTCCAAACCGATAAATGACGTGTGTCTTGAAGAAATGGAGAATATTCTCCGTCTTCACCTCCCTCAGCGGTATTGCTTCTGCCCATTTGGAGAAGTAGTCAGTCGTCGCCAAGATGAAACGATATCCCCTGGATGATGCTGGTTCGATGGGGCCGATTACATCTGTCCCCCACATTTCGAACGGCCAACTAGCTACCGTTGGATATAGTAGATTTGGGTGCTGATGGATAAAGTCCCCATGGATTTGGCACGAGTGGCATTGTTTCGCATACTCGAGGCAGTCCTGGATCATCGTGGGCCAGTAGTAGCCCATCCGTTTAATTCTCAATTTCATCTTCGGACCTGCTTGGTGAGAACCGCAGAGTCCGTCGTGGACTTCCTGAATGACTCTCTTCGCTTCGTCAGGTCCTAGGCATCTCAACCACAGAGAATCGAATGACCTCTTGTACAAAGTATCATTGACGAAGGCGAAAGACCGAGCTCGTTTCATGAGCTGATGTCTTGAAGACGCATCTTCAGGCGTTCGACGGGATTTGAAGTAGTCTATGAAGAATTCTCTCCAATCTCCAACCTTCTTTTGGTCGTTTATTTGCAGGGCCGTGCGCTCAGTTGCTCCCCTTTCTTCGGGTGACTCCAGAGATATTTCTGTAGGGGCAAGTACTCGACGGCTTTGTACCACGATCCTAACGTCATCGAGGTTCTCATCAGCCAGTTCTTTAGCGAGCTTGGCTAATGCATCCGCTTTGCTATTTTCGGCACGCGGTATGCTTTCGAGGGTGTAGGAGGGGATTTGAGTTAGCAGTCGCTGTACTCTTTTGCCGTACTTTACCAGTTCTGGCTTACATGTCTAGTAGTCGCCGTTTACTTGACTAACGACCAGTTGGGAATCTCCGCATATGAGGAGGTTTTCAATTCCCATGTCGATGGCGATCTCGAGGCATGCTATCAAAGCTTCGTATTCGGCCTCATTGTTCGTCCTCGGCTCTGTTAAAGAGAAAGCAAAGCACATTATCCTTCCCTGTGGAGTTACGAAGATGAGACCCACCCCTGATTTGATTATAGGGGTGCTTTGTTTGCGCTTCTTCGCGGAAGATGCTCCATCGAAATAAAGCTCCCATCGGATGTTACCACCGTCGATCGCATCAAACGCGTGTTTGTCTGGCAGTTCGCAATTCGTAGGGGAATCAGCCGGTATCGGATGCTCAGCGAGGAAGTCGGCGATAGCCTAGCCTTTCACCGCCTTGAGAGGCTGATATGTTATCGAGAACTCCATCAAGAGTAGGGCCCATTTAGCGAGTCGACCGGTCAATATGGCTTTCGACATTAAATATTTGAGGGGGGTCCACCTTCGATATGAGATGGACTTCATGCGCCAACGCATAGTGCTTAAACTTTGTTATCGCAAAGATTAACGCCAGGCAATGTTTTTCGATAGGGGAGTAGTTGCTTTCTGCCCCCAGTAGAACTCGACTTAAGTAGTAGAGTTCTCTTTCTTTCCCTTGATCGTTCTCTTGCGCCCATAATGCGCCTAAGGAACCTTCGAGGGCGGTTGTATAAAGAATGAGGGGCTTTCCCTTGACCGAAGCAGCCAACACTGGCGGGTTCTGCAGGTATTGCTTGATCTCGTCTAGCGTACTTTGGCATTTTTGGTCCCAGACGAATGGGGTTCCCTTCTTCATCAGGTGACTGTAGGGGCGGCATTTTCCTGAAAGGTTGGCTGTAAATCGCCGGATGTACGCGAGCTTCCCCTGGAGAGACCGCAATTGTTTGAGAGTCCTTGGCGGTGGCATTTCCATGACCGCCTTGATCTTCGACGGATCTATCTCGATGCCTCGGTGCCGGACAATGAATCCTAGGAATTTGCCTGAGGACACCCCGAACGCGCATTTGAGAGGGTTCATCTTCAAGTTATATTGCTGAAGGCGTTGAAATACAGTATTCAGATGATCGAGATGTTCCTCGTATGATTTGCTTTTCACGACGAGGTCGTCGATATAGCATTCGGCGATTTCATGTATGAGGTCATCAAAGATCTTCGTCATGGACCTTTGATAGGTGGCACCGGCGTTCTTTAAACCAAAGGGCATCACCTTATAGCAGAATATTCCCAGAGGGATCCGAAAAGCGGTATGCTTCTGGTCTTCGGGATGCATCTTTATCTGATTATACCCTGATGAGCCCTCCATGAAAGAGAAGACCTCGTGAGTGGACGTGTTATCTATCATCAGCTCGGTTACCGGTACTGGGAAATCATCCTTTGGGCAGGCTTTATTGAGATCCCGGAAGTCCACGCATATGCGCACTGTCCCATTTTTCTTCATTACCGGGACGATGTTGGCGATCCAGTCAGGATATTGAACTTCTTGGATAAACCCAGAGTCGATCAGCTTCTTGACTTCGGCATTGATGCTCATCTCATGCTCGAGCCGCATTCTTCTCGGCGCTTGTTTGACTGGCTTGACGTCCGGGGATATTGCCAATTTATGGACAGCAATCTCTAGATCCAGTCCTGGCATTTCGGAATAGTTCCATGCGAAACAATCTCTATGCTGCATAAGCACGTCTTTTAACGCAGCCACCCTTTCTTCAAATAGCAGCTCGCTGACGAATGTCGGTCGTGGGTCGTTCGCCATCCCCAACTCAATCTTCTTGAGGTTATCTACAGTAGTATGTATGCCATCTTCCAGCTCTTTCGGCGCTGGTGGAAATTCTGAGATTACTTCTGTTAGTGTATATGCCCTAGAGGCCATTACTATATCATACTAGTTTGTATATTACTTGATGGAAGCTTGGGATATTCACAGTTGTATATACAATCTTGCTCGAAATGGTAGTATGCTACTTGGTTTGTCTCTACTTCAATATGTGCATGTGTTTCTTTTAGCATATCGCTTATATACATATTAGTAGAGCCCTTAGGATCTTTACTGGATTACCAGCGTTGTGATGGCGCTCACACTCGTGGGGGCTGGGTAATCCATAAGCACATCCTTATACAGGTCCCTAGTCGTTGGACTATCGAGACAGGGCATCGATACTCCGGAGTAGACTAGCGTATGCGCTTCTCATCCCAGCGTGGGAGACGATCTGTCCCACAGCCGTCAGTACGTCGTACTTGAGATAGTATGCAGGTGCTCGTTAGGTTAAGAGTATACTGGACAGGACTCGTCGGGAACTGTTGGTTGGCATTCTACCTATCGTCAGTTATCAGTTCCCAGGTGACATGAGTACAGCTTAGTCCGCTGACTTGACACTGTCACTTCGCCTCGAGTGTGTTCCCACTGCACTTTGAATACTACCCTACCACGGCTCAAAGGAGTCGTGCAAACAGGTAGTTTTTGGGTGCAGTCCCGAAGCACTTGGAGGCAGTGACGGTTAGACAGGATTCGTCTCTCCCGATATTGGGGGTTGACATCGCGCTGTGTCCAGGAGAGCCATTACACATGTAGTCCCTGGCCAGGGCAAGCGAGATATACTGGTAGGTTTCCAGTGTTATCTCAGGGTGTTCTGGGCTACACTCCGACACGACTTGTACCGCTATTAGGGGACTGACGTTCACCGCCCCCTAGGCCCGCCATGCGATGTATCAGACGAACAGACCGGACTGTACGGAGACTGTCACATACAGGCTCAGTAGGAGTTCAAATGGGGTCACCTCGTCAGTCTTCTTATCACCATCTACCTGGGGACCGTTACGTACAGCTAGTGCCGCTTGCGGTCTGTGGTTAAACCAACTGCCAGCGTAGTGTCGAGTCTTTAGAGTCCCACACAGAGAGCTATTCGCCTTTAGGCAAAATGAGTAGAGGTCGCATGGTTTTGCGACAGGGTTCGTTCACATCCGCGCACTTGAGCACGTTTGCTGTCCGGACAGCTTATACTAGCGGGCTTTGGTTTAAGCCAGATCCTAGTATATGATTTGGGATTGGTTTTATCTCATTGTGTTCGTGTTCCTCGGATCACGAATACGGGTGCGTATGCACAGTTGATTGAGATAGAGGGAGAGGACTTTGATTACGGTTAATGACCATTGTCATTTTATTAACCCTAATGCTTATGTGTGTATTATGGTTAATTGATATTAGTTTAATATAATTGTGCATGGTTAGGGTTGTTGACCATTTGACATTCTTGACTTGTTGACCTAGGTTGACACTTTGACCATCATCATTTCATTTAAAAGATGCTCTTTGATCCTTGCAATTTGCATTAAAAATGAAATGATAATGGTCATGTCTTGATTAAGCCATGACAATTATCTCACTAATTATCAATTTACAATAATTCACACATATATGTGAGAATGCTTCATAATTCTCTCATTCTATCATATACTTTCTCTCTCTTGCTCTTCCTCTTCCTCAAGCTCTCCCCTCTCATGTGTTGAGAAACACTTGAGCTTGAGAAAAACCACTCCATAGTAATCTCTACTCTCATCTAAGGTTCTAGGATTAGCACTTATAGCACTTTAGTTACTTCTAGCTTGAAGTTGAAGCCAAAGGATGAGGTTCACGGGTGGATCCTTCTTTGACTAGAGAAGGCGACAAGGTGATCTCATTCTTACACTCCAAGGAGCAAGGAGAGAAGGACATAAAGCCCAAGGTATAACCTTTCTACCCTATAGCTAAATCTAGTTAGCTTTTAGTTAGTTTTTGTTTAGCAAAGATCCGACTTTGTCTAGTCCATGTTGCCTAGAGTAGTAAAAATCCGATTTTTATTCCGTTTTCCGCCTCCCCGCAAGCACCGGGATGGGCAACGTGGACTTACAGTGGTATCAGAGCCTAACTAAACATAAATTAGCTAGGTAGTAAAGTGTATGGAAGTTTGATCGAAAAAAATCGCAAAACTAAAAACACAAAACCCTAACTTTCTGTTGAAATTTTTTCTGCTCAAAAAATAAAAAATCATACTTCAAAAATCGTCTCAGGGTTTTGTGAAGAAGCCCACCAAAAACGGTCAAGTGAACCCTTCAATTCGCAGCGGTTCCGCGGCAAAAGCATGCCTATTGCCGCGGAACCGCGGCCGTTTTGACTCGGTTCATGACCGAGTTTGGTGCAGTGTTCTTATGTTGTGGTTTTGGTATTTTTAAGATGGTTTATTTGTGCCCAGATTTTCCAGAAAAGAAATTTGTATTTGGGGGCCTATAAATCCGTATTTTTGATCGAACTTCACTACACTTTGACTAATGGGTTATATCTGTGATGTTTATATGTATTTAACGTCTGCTAATCGCTATACTTCGATTAGTGGGGGTTATACATATCTGTGATCTGTGTTTGTTGATGGTATGTGTATATGAATGCGTTGGAATGTCGCGGATGAATAGCCGGGGTGGATATGAGATGAGTGTTTCTTTTTCTTTCATTCATTGCAATATGTAAATTGATGTATTATTATTTGTTTGGCCGCACAATCGGGTCGGGGTTGTAGCCGTCATTGTATAATTCTTTTTACTGTTTTTGCTCCTAGGATAGACCCATGGAGGGGGTGCACAAACTACCGGGTATCTCGAAGTGCCGAGTGGCCTACTCACGGTGTTGAGGGAGGTTGCTTCGCTTCGGGTACTTGGCGGGTAGTTTGCCACGCCCGTAGGGGTCTTGGGTGGGGTATTGGCTATTCACCGCGACCGTGTAATCCGCTTTTCATTGCAGGCTCGAACGGATTGCGGATTCCTAGTATATCCAATGTATTCATCTGTGATCTGTAATGTCTATCATTGCTATATATCAATATACTATAACTATTTAGGCGTTGCTTATATTTTACAGCCGCGCTAGCCCAGCCCCCGCTCTGTCGTTAGTTAAGTAACCTAATGGGTGATGACGGGGCCCCGTGGCGAATGCGAATGGCATAAGCGTACGTCATATTTTGGTTGTTTTCTGCAATGGTAGGATTAAATGATGGGACGCATTAAAAGAACTAATGCAAGAAAATAAACCAAGTAAAAGTCGATTGGAACACTTTGAAAACCACTCGGTTCTTTTCAAAACTAAACTTTTAAATGCGGAGCTTGAACCACTCCCTTTTTAAAAGCTATCTCGTTCCATCGATTATATCAAGTTCACTACGTTCACGGTTTCACCAAAACCATTCGTAGCCCTCCGTCATTCCACATGAATGGTCAAAAAGTATTCAAGCTATGTATTTTGGCCAAAGTCAAGGCATAGTGATTGGTAGCTATTGGGTATTCATGTGCAGCATAGATAGATGCGTTGGTTTGGGACAGTCGTGCTGCCATTTTGGCCAAAGTCAAGGGTAGGTACGGGTGGGTCCAAATTAACCAGGAGAATGACGGGTAGAACTTGACATATGACTTATGATATTTTGGCCAAAGTCAAGGTCATAAGAGCATGGGGCAAAAATCCACATCGGGAGTTTCATAAGCACTGAAACTTGCTAGCGCTGCATACCATTTGGAGTGTGATAATTCTGGTAGGATTCCTTCGGTTTTATCACGCGATGATATTTGGATCCCGATCCTACTGTGAGTATATGCTATTCCTCAGGAAAACTCTCACTTAACGATCAATGCTATAAACCTAGTAGGTGTCTAGAAAGGTGTTAGCGGGGCTACGCCCATAGGGAAAAGAGGTTACTTAATTAAGGAACTTCGCGAAAGCGTTGGAAAACCTCCCTCGAAGTACCGACACTGGCCTGGCTGAACAGTTAAGCAAGTATTGTACGGTGAGATTGATCCCGACTAATCCTTTCTTTACAGTTTGAGAAGGGATTCGAGAGACAGTGGGAGCCATCCTGTTTAGACAAACTAAAAACCACTCTAAACTTGCAAGAGCATCATGCTAAAGTGTTTCTTTTCTCTCTCCTAATTGCAGTGACCATTCAACATGACCGGACTTAAGTTATTACTAGATAAAAACATATTGACAGGGCCAAACTACAAAGATTGGCTCAGGAATGTCAAGATGGCAATCACTTACGACAAGTTGGGGTATATCCTTACCACCAAAGCTCCCCCTGTCCCAGGTCCCACCTCCAGCGTCGCGGATGTAGAAATCCGTAAGACATGGGAGATCGATTGCGCGAAGGCCAAATGCCTCGTACTTGCCTCGATGGACAACGAACATCAGAGGAGGCACGAGAATATGGACCTAGAGTCCATATTTCTCCATACAAAAGAACTGTATGGAGAGCGGTCTCGTATCGCCAGATACGAAGTGTCGAAGAAGCTATTTTCGGCAAGATTGGCCGTCGGATCATCGGTAGAGGAACAAGTGCTTAAGATGATTGGCTACATTGAGGAGCTCGCGGACCTTGGGACCACGTTGGAGAATGAACTCTATACTGATTTGATTCTCCAGTCCCTTCCTTCCACTTACGCCCAGTTTATCCTTAACTTCAACATGCAAGGAAAGGAGGTTGAACTTTCCGAACTTCTGAACATGTTGAGGAGTGCTGAGGGCACCCTACAGAAGGGTAGGGAGACATCCACTTTGCTTGTAGGAGGATCTTCCTCTTCTAGATCTAGGGCGAAAGCCAAGGGTAAGAAGAAGAAAGCCCCCGCCAAACCAAGAGGCGGTGTCAGTAAAGTGGATACGAAGGGAAAAGGAAAGGCAACAAAGGTAGCGGGAAAGCTGGTGGGGAAGGAAGAATGCTTCTACTGTCACAGAAGTGGACACTGGAAACAGGATTGCAAGGCTTGGAAGGCCAGAACCCAGGATCTGAAGCGAGTTGCGGCTTCAGCTTCAGGTGTGTATGTAATTGAAAACTGTCTATCAATAAACTCTACTTTCTGGGTATTGGATACCGGATCAGGATCTCATATCTGTAATTCTTTGTAGGCGTTGAGAAAGCGTAGAGTTTTAAAGGCAGGTGACATGACCCTCAGAGTTACAAACGGTGTTAGCATGGATGCTGAGGCCGTGGGGGACTATCACCTGGGATTGTCGGATGGACACTTTTTGGTTTTGCGTAGTTGTTATTATGTACCAAATGCAACCTCTAATATCATTTCTGTATCTTTATTATCTAAAGAAGGTTATGAATTTGCATTTGTAAGTAATGTAGAGAACATTCACCTTAATCATGTTTTGATTGGGTCAGGTACATTAAACAACGGTATATACGTATTGAACCAACCACAGATTTTCAATGTCCAGAATACACACAAAAGAAAGTCTCCAGAAATCAATAAAACTTTCTTATGGCATTGTAGACTGGGTCACATCAATGAGAGAAGGTTGACTAAGTTACATGCAGAAGGATATTTGGATCCGTTCGAATATCAATCGTAAGCAACTTGTCAATCCTGTCTCAAAGGAAAGATGACAAAGACTCCGTTCACTGGACACGGAGTAAGAGCGAGCGAGCTCTTGGGACTCGTACACAGCGACGTGTGCGGTCCAATGTCTACACATGCACGAAGCGGTTATTCTTACTTCATTACTTTTACGGATGATTTTTCAAGGTACAGTTATGTCTTCTTAATGAAACATAAATCCGAGGTTTTTGAAAAATTCCAGGAATATAAGAACGAAGTAGAAAAACAAACAGGCAAAAGTATCAAGGCACTGAGATCTGATCGAGGTGGTGAATACTTGAGTGCCGAGTTCCTAGGTTGCTTAAACGAGAATGGAATTCTCTCTCAGCTTACTCCTCCATACACTTCGCAACATAACGGTGTATCGGAGAGACGGAACCGAACCCTATTGGATATGGTGCGGTCCATGATGAGTAACGCTGAGTTGCCGCGATCGTTCTGGGGATATGCGCTAGAATCAGCTGCATACCTTTTGAACCGAGTTCCAACTAAGAATGTGCCTACTACACCATATCAGATGTCGTGTGGGAAGAGACCTTATCTTAATCACATTAAGACATGGGGATGTCCAGCTTTTGTAAAAAAGTAGCATGCGGACAAGCTCGAGGCACGCTCAGTACAGTGCAAGTTTGTGGGATATCCAAAGAACTCCAAGGGATATTTCTTCTATTGCGAAGAGGAACAAAAGGTTTTTGTTTCTCGCCATGCCCACTTTCTAGAACACCAGTTCATAGAAAAAGAACTAAGTGGGAGCGCAACAGAACTGGAAGAAATTCCAGAACCACGAGCTATTACTGAAAGCTTAGTAGAACCAGAGGGTTCGAAAGATCAGGACATTCCCACGCCACTCCGCAGGAGTAGTAGGCAGTCTCATCCGCCCGAGAGATACTACGGTTTTCTCATAGACGGGGATAGAGAGGATTGCATCATAGATTGTGATGAGCCTACTAGCTTCCAGCAAGCCATTCAGAACGTCGACTCGGTAAAATGGCTGGATGCAATGCGGACCGAAATGGAGTCCATGTACACCAACAAAGTATGGACGTTGGACATTGCTCCAGATGGGGTAAAACCCGTAGGATGCAAGTGGATCTTCAAAAGGAAGATTGGTATAGATGGACAGGTTGAGACCTATAAAGCTAGGCTGGTTGCAAAGGGTTTTCGTCAGCGACCTGGTTTAGACTATGACGAAACCTTTTCTCCAGTAGCTATGCTGAAATCCATTCGGATCCTTCTTGCCATTGCTGCCTTCCACGATTATGAAGTTTGGCAGATGGACCTAAAGACCGCTTTTCTAAATGGACATTTAGAGGAGTGTGTCTATATGGACCAGCCAGAGGGTTTCATTCAGAGTGGGAGCAGCGGAAAGGTGTGCAAGTTGCTTAAGTCCATTTATGGACTAAAGCAGGCATCGCGGAGTTGGAACATCTGTTTTGATGAGACGGTCAAGGAATTTGGCTTTATCAAAAATCCAGATGAACCATGCATCTATTGTAGATTTGTAGCGAGAACTGTAGTATTCCTCGTTTTATACGTGGATGACATTCTCTTAATAGGAAATGACATTCCTATGCTACAATCTGTCAAGGGGTTCTTGTCACACAGGTTCTCCATGAAAGACCTGGGTGATGCCTCATACATTCTGGGTATCCGGATCTACCGTGACAGATCCAAGAGGATATTAGGACTTTCACAGTCCAGGTACATCGACACCATACTGAAAAGATTTAGTATGGAAGATTCCAAGCGCGGTAATCTACCGGCTTGTCACGGGATCACCCTCTCCAAAGAGATGTCTCCCAAGACTGATTTGGAGAGGGATCGCATGTCTATTATACCCTACGCTTCTGCGGTAGGCTCTATAATGTATGCGATGTTGTGTACCAGACCAGATGTGGCTTATGCACTAAGTGTGGTAAGCAGGTATCAGTCAAACCCTGGGGAGAAACATTGGATAACGGTAAAGAACATTCTCAAGTACCTGAGAAGGACTAAGGAGATGTTCTTGGTGTATGGCGGAAAAGACCTCCAGATTGAGGCCTTTGCTGACTCCAGCTTCCAGAGTGACAAGGATGAATCCAAGTCCATGTCAGGTTTTGTCTTTACCCTTAATGGAGGGGCGGTGTGTTGGAAGAGCTCCAAATAGGAAACCGTTGCTGACTCGACTATGGAAGCGGAATACATCGCTGCATCTGATGCCGCAAAAGAAGCTGTCTGGATGAGGAAGTTCTTGAAAGAACTTTAGGTGGTTCCGTCCATTGTTGACCCAATACCTCTGTATTGCGACAACAACGGGGCTATAGCTTTAGCGAAGGAACCCAGGTCCCATCAGAAATCCAGACACATCTTGAGGCGGTATCACCTGATCAGGGAGATCGTGGATCGCCAGGAGATCGAGGTTCGGAGGGTTGCTTCAGAAGATAACACTGCAGATCCATTCACCAAGGCCTTGCCCCAGACTCAGTTCGAGCGGCTGATCGAGATGATAGGTCTTCGATACGCCAGTACATGGCCTTAGTGCAAGTGGGAGATTGTTAGTGTATATGCCCTAGAGGCCATTACTGTATCATACTAGTTTGTATATTACTTGATGGAAGCTTGGGATATTCACAGTTGTATATACAATCTTGCTCGAAATGGTAGTATGCTACTTTGTTTGTCTCTACTTCAATATGTGCATGTGTTTCTTTTAGCATATCGCTTATATACATATTAGTAGAGCCCTTAGGATCTTTGCTTGATTACCAGCGTTGTGATGGCGCTCACACTTGTGGGGGCTGGGTAATCCATAAGCACATCCTTATACAGGTCCCTAGTCGTTGGACTATCGAGACAGGGAATCGATACTCCGGACTAGACTAGCATATGCGCTTCTCATCCCAGCGTAGGAGACGGTCTGTCCCACAGCCGTCAGTACGTCGTACTTGAGATAGTATGCGGGTGCTCGTTAGGTTACGAGTACACTGGACATGACTCGTCGGGAACTGTTGGTTGGTATTATACCTATCGTCAGTTATCAGTTCCCAGGTAACATGAGTACAGCTTAGTCCGCTGACTTGACACTGTCACTTCGCCTCGAGTGTGTTCCCACTACACTTTGATTACTACCCTACCACGGCTCAAAGGAGTCGTGCAAATAGGTAGTTTTTGGGTGCAGACCCGAAGCACTTGGAGGCAGTGACGGTTAGACAGGATTCGTCTCTCCCGGTATTGGGGGTTGACATCGCGCTGTGTCCAGGAGAGCCATTACACATGTAGTCCCTGGCCAGGGCAAGCGAGATATACTGGTAGGTTTCCAGTGTTATCTCAGGGTGTTATGGGCTACACTACGAAACGACTTGTACCGCTATTAGGGGACTGACGTTCACCGCCCCCCTAGGCCCGCCATGCGATGTATCAGACGAACAGACCAGACTGTACAGAGACTGTCACATACAGGCTAAGTAGGAGTTCAGATGGGGTTACCTCGTCAGTCTTCTTATCGGCATCTACCTGAGGACCGTTACGTACAGCTAGTGCCGCTTGCGGTCTGTTGTTAAACCCACTGCCAGCGTAGTGTCGAGTCTTTAGAGTCCCACACAGAGAGCTATTCGCCTTTAGGCAAAATGAGTAGAGGTCGCATGGTTTTGCGACCGGGTTCGTTCACATCCGCGCACTTGTGCACGTTTGCTGTCCGGACAGCTTATACTAGCGGGCTTTGGTTTAAGCCAGATCCTAGTATATGATTTGGGATTGGTTTTATCTCATTGTGTTCGTGTTCCTCGGATCACGAATACGGGTGCGTATGCACAGTTGATTGAGACAGAGGGAGAGGACTTTGATTAGGGTTAATGACCATTGTCATTTTATTAACCCTAATCCTTATGTGTGTATTATGGTTAATTGATATTAGTTTAATATAATTGTGCATGGTTAGGGTTGTTGACCATTTGACATTCTTGACTTGTTGACCTAGGTTAACACTTTGACCATCATCATTTCATTTAAAAGATGCTCTTTGATCCTTGCAATTTGCATTAAAAATGAAATGATAATGGTCATGTCTTGATTGAGCCATGACAATTATCTCACTAATTATCAATTTACAATAATTCACACATATATGTGAGAATGCTTCATAATTCTCTCATTCTATCATATACTTTCTCTCTCTTGCTCTTCCTCTTGCTCAAGCTCTCCCCTCTCATGTGTTGAGAAACACTTGAGCTTGAGAAAAACCACTCCATAGTAATCTCTACTCTCATCTAAGGTTCTAGGATTAGCACTTCTAGCACTTTAGTTACTTCTAGCTTGAAGTTGAAGCCAAAGGTTGAGGTTCTCAGGTGGATCCTTCTTCGACTAGAGAAGGCGACAAGGTGATCTTATTCTTACACTCCAAGGAGCAAGGAGAGAAGGACATAAAGCCCAAGGTATAACCTTTCTACCCTATAGCTAAATCTAGTTAGCTTTTAGTTAGTTTTTGTTTAGCAAAGATCCGACTATGTCTAGTCCATGTTGCCTAGAGTAGTAAAAATCCGATTTTTATTCCGTTTTCCGCCTCCTCGCAAGCACCGGGGTAGGCAACGTGGACTTACAACTTCGTCGTCATAGTTTTCGAAGCACCAGGGAAAGTCATCCATATTCTCGGGCTCTTCTTTTGATACCGTTATCATACGACAGGTACGAGCTCGCTTCCAAAACCGATATAGATCTGGTCCTGCTCCTGTGGCTTTGGGTTCGTGCTTTTGTGGTGGCGATACCCTCCAGCTGTTGGATAGGGCAAATCTGCCTTACTGATACTGATCTTCGACCCAGTTCTTGAAGGTGAAGCAGTCTTCGATAGGGTGTCCTATTGCTTCGTGATAAGAGCAATAGCCCGGATGAGAGACCTCATTAGCTTGCTCAGGGTGTTTAGACTTCGGAAGTGTAATCATTTGATGTTTTAAAGCGAGGTCAAGTATCTTCCATGTTTTATTCTGAGGAAAAGAGTATGCCTGACTCATCTTTTTCATAAGGGACAAATCTGGACCGCTCGATTTCCGATCGCGTGACTTCTCGGTCCCGCTTTGTCGCTGTCGAAGGCCTTTTCTTCTCTTTGACTTGTTTCTATCTCTGCGTCGGAACTTTTGCACAAGTGGTTGACAGGGAGGAGTATTTTCGTCTTTGGCAGCCTGTTGAAAAAGGCGTTGCATCCTGGCTTTCTCGTAGATGGCCATTTCGCGATTATGGTCGTCCCGAGCTTTTTGACCCGCTTTCCTGATAAGCTTGTCTATTCGTTCTTCAAACGACGGACTCGGTACTTCGATCGCGGGATCTAGTTCTGATGAGGGGTTAGCATTTCCTGATAGGGCGTCCTCTTCTTCATCGAAGTTATATATGGCGTAGCTATCGTGGACCTGTTCCCGTTTCCCTGCTCTCACGTATCCAAGCCCAAGTGTTTCCATTCTCCCATTGGGCAATTTGCACCGAGTCCCAGGGACATCCCAAATTCTGTTATAGAATCGAGCTTGTCGAGTAGTCTGTTTTAAGGGTACCCCTTGGCGCTTCAATAGCCTTTTCAGTCCGTTCGTGTAATATCTGGGCAAACGGATGGGTTGAAGCCTGTCGAGGGTAGGATCTGCGCCATGCCAGATTTCTTTCTCGATTCTTGTTTCCGTGGATTGATAGAATAGGATCGCCTTTTTGTCTTTTCGCTTAGGAGGGACGTAAAACGTCTGCAGGTCTTCCACGTTGTGAGCTTCGAGTGCATCAAGGTCTTTGTAATGCTCCCGTGGAATCATAGTGGTTTGCAAACTCTGATCATCATCAGGGAATTCTTGTATTGGCGGCCGACTGGAGAACACGACATTAACCTCATCTTCCGAGTCGCTTCCGAAGATCAATATAGGGGTAGACGGTCCTGGGTCGTTGCGTCGAGACGGCCCCGAGTAAACTATCTTTTCTTCTTCTTCGGTATCACTCCCGAAAACAGGAATGGTGGCTGCGGCTTTGTTCTCCGGTTTGCGACATCTCTCTGTATCCTCGAAATCTGGCAAAAAGTACTTTGCATCTTCGTATTTGCGGACTTCATTCACGGAGAATGGGTTTAGCTCACCTGTTACGGTATACTCGAGACCGTCCTTGAAATACTTCATACACTGATGTTGCGTAGAAGGGATGATGTTGTACTCGTGTAACCAAGGCCGGCCGAGCAGAGCGTTGTAACATGTCTTGGCATCTATGACGTGAAACATAATGTTCGTGATGAGTAGCCCAAAGCGTAGTGTCAATATCACAGACCCAAGAGTTCTCGATGATTGGGAGTCGAACCCAGAGATGGTGATCTTGTCCCGAGCAAGGTGCTGGACGCTCATGCAAATTTCCTTTAAGACCCGCACATTGAGGAGATTAACGGAAGACCCATTGTCAACCAAGATTTTTCCTATCTTTATATCATGGCAATATCCAGAGACGTATAGGGGACGGTTGTGGTCGCACGTCCCAAGGAGCAGGTCTTCGTCACCGAAAGTGATATCGGCCGTGTGCACTTCTTCCAGTTCATCCTTCATCCTTTCTTCGGCGAGGAAGTCTTGGAATTGTTCGGGCTCTTGTAGAGCTTTGATTAATGAATCTCTCGCTTCCTTTGATAACAGGAGGGCGTCGAGAATGCTGAGCTGCGAGGGTAGCTTTCTCAGGTGCACTAGGATGTTGTAATCCACCCTACTCTTCTTAGGCGGGTCTTTGGCAATCAACTCTTTCATAACTTGGTTATCTAAGGTGATATCCTCAGCGACCATTTCCTTTCCTTTATCTTTTCTAGTTGCGGGTCCGAGATTCTTCTCCGGAAGCGTGCGATTGCGCAACTGAATGTTTTCGCAGGCTTCTGGTTCTTCCTCTTTTCCCGAGGTAGACTCTTTAAAGAGGGGGCTAAGAGCCATTTCCTCATCAGAATCACTCCCGAATGTGAGAACTTGCGATCCCCCGGCGTTGACCGTATAACAGTTACCGGCAGTCCTTTTGTGTCCTTCGGTCGTACTTCCCTGCTCCCGACGAGTTCTGCGTTTCATTCTCTTAAAATGTTGCCGATGAGCAACATATCCCTGCCACCATGTCTTAAAAGCGTTGCACTCCTCAGTGGGGTGTGAAATCTTCCGATGATATGAGCAGTAATTAGGGTGCATCTCCGCCCCATCGAGCGTGTTTTCTTCCGAGGGTGGTAGTTTCATTCCCATTGACATGGCTCTGTCAAACCTTTTCTTCATCTTGAATACGTTTTTATCCATGTCGGATGCCTTTCGATCTGGCGAGAGTACCTCAACTCTTTCGTTTAATCTCCTGCATTTGGCTCCTTCTGATGCAGCCATCTCACGCTCCTGGTCGGCTTTACTTTTCTAATGAATCTCGTCTAGAAAGGCGTCGATCATTTCGTCTGTCGGCCACACAAGCTCCGGTTCACGATCTGCCCCCAGTTTCTTAGTGCCAGGAGTCTTTTCATCGTCGGTAAACGAGTGGGAGATCACATTACAACTCGCCACGTATCACTCGGATTCATCCAACGAACTCTCCCCCTCATCTTCCTCTTGAAAGATGTGGTTGAGGAACTCTTGGAGTGTGATGGGGGTCCGTGCTTTCTGGTTATATTCCTCCAGCGCGTCAATCTGCTTTTGTAAGTCCGTGCGCTTGTTGCCAGGCTTCATGGGCTTCTTAGCTTTCTTCTTCTTTTTCTTTGAAGATTTCGACGGCTGGTTGTGAGTGCTCGGGCCATCACCACTGATCTTCGGAGTTGGGAGCGGCTTCAGCATCCCTTCAATGATCTGGGATTCCAGCGGGTTCTTCCACCTGATCGCCGGGCATGTTTTAAGATCGTTCAGCATCCTCTTGGTTTTTGCTGAAAGCACGATTTCCCATGGATTTTCTTCAATGAAAGAACAAGTTTCCCCCGGTGTGTCCGTATTCTTAGCAGTGTGAGGTTGTGGCGGGTTTACCTTCCACTTCTCGGACAGCGCAAACGTACCCTATAGGTATTGATCTTCAATCCATCCTTTGAAAACGAAGCAATCCTCAATCGGATGGCTTACCGTTTGATAGTAAAGGCAGTAGTTGGGGTTATTCACCTCACTGGGTTGCGGCGGTCGCCTTGGGTTTGGCAAGTTGATAAGCCTGTTGCGTACTGCCAGCTTGAATAGCCTCTTCGTCTTATCCCGCGGGAATGAGTAGGGGCGCTTCATTTTCTCATTGTAATATCGCCGTCTTTCTTCCAGTTGATCTGCCAGCTTTGGGGTACTGGGTTGCTACTGAGCGTTCGCAACGAAGGTTGCCTTCCCTTTACCCTTGTCATTCCGAGGTTCTGGCTTCGGGGGAGACGGTCTGTGACCCATCTGGTCCATCTGGGCCAATTTGTCGATCAAAGCCAGGAACGTGGTTGGTTTGAAAAAAACATCATGAACTGTAAGATAGTTGCATGAGGATCTAGGGTACCCACGAACATGCCCACCGCGAGCGCTTCCTCAATGCGTTGTTCGCATTTTGACCACAAGTTTCGCCAGCGTATAGCGTACTGGACCCACGTCTCGCCTGGTTTCACCCTGGCATTAATCAATGCCGTTATCGGGGTACGTTCGCTGGCGCTCGCGAATCGCTGAGTGAATAGCAACTCCATTTCAGCGAACGTCTTGATGGGATCGTTCGGGAGCTCAGAATACCATTCGAACGCCGTTTCAGACAAGCTGCCGACGAATTGGCGAAGCAAGAGCTTATCATCGCCACCAGTGTTGCCACAAAGCGCCCTGAACTGGGCTACATGTTGATGGGGATTGCCCGTCCCCTTATAGACATGGAATTTCGGTATTGTGTAGCCCGGCGGGTACTTGATCTGGTCATACCAGCTCGGATATGGTCGTCCCATCCTGACAACTTGACCAGTTGCCTCAGTTGCCTGGTGAACCCGTATCTGCTGAGCTATACATTCGTCTAGGTCAGCTTTGGAGATTGTCTCCTCCTTGGCTGTTGACAGAGCGGGTGGAGGATTTGACGTTTCTCCTCTGTCGTCTTCAAGAACGATTGGAGGATCTTCAGTAGGAGGCTCTTCTTGGATCATCATACCCACCATGTCCTAGAACAGGAGGGCCATTCGTTGTATATTGGCTGCTTGTTCGGCATCCTCTTTATCCTTCTTCTCTAATATCCTACGAAGGAACTCAGCGTCAGTTTCTTGTTCCTGGCGTTGATCAGATGACGCTTCGGGGTTTTCTTTCGGCCCAGCAAGTGCGGCCATCGCGTTCATCATTTCTTAGAGCTTCTGTTGTTGCTCCTGAGCTTTGGTCACTGACCGTGTAAGCGGTCTATGACCCGTGGATGCACGGCTGTCCTCTTTTCCAAGTGCCATGTATACTGTATGCACCATCATGTCCCCCGACTTAGGGCGTTTAGGTTTATTATCTTTGACCTTTGCTGCAGGATTGGGGCCTTTCTTCGGCCTTCTTCTCTTTTGACTAATTGACGTGAAGGGAGCCGTTGCAGCGGGGACCCAAGTGGTTGTCGTCCTTTGTTGTTTGACGTGACGGTTCTTTTCTCCCTGCACTTTCGCCTTTTTCTGTCGGCGGGGATAATCTTGATCAATTACCGAGTCTCGGACTTGACGCCAGACCTTGTAGATTTTGGAGGACAGCCATTGAGGAGGCTGTTCCGGCTTCGCTTCTGTAACCTTCTCCGCAGGTGGAGGGGATCTTTTGAGAACCGCAGTTGGCGAATTTCTGCGTACCCTGTTTAGCAGCTCAAAGTTGTTCCTGGTTGGAACAGTAGCCTCAATTTCCACCGTTGGAGCCGGTGGAGTTAGCCCGGAGGGGGAGCTGCCCCCAGTCTTCCTTATCCGGCGCCAGTGGCGACTTCGGGCATGACGGGTTGTTGGGATTGATTCAGCGACGGCTGCGTCTTTCCCCCTGTTCTGAGGAAGGGCTGCTGCCGGTGTCAGCCTCTTGAAGACTAACGCTCGTTGAGAAGCTACAGTTTTCTGAGCGGGAGCGGGAATGGAGGAAGTCAGTCTCGCGAAGACCGACCCTCTGGGAGGAGAAGCCGCCTTGACGACTTCAGGAGCAGCTGTCTTCTTTGGGATGGCCTTCTCAGGTATCACGGACTTTTTGGCGGGTCCCTTGGAGTTCAGGCTTAGTCTAGTGAAGACCGAGGAGTTGGACGACCCGCTGAGAGGGGCCGTGGGAGTTGCAAGTTGATCAAAGACCGACTTGTTTGACGCTTCCGGTATGGGCATTAGGTTGTTAATGTTATCGGCGGGAGCATGGTCCCAAATAATAAACCGGTGGTAGCTTGAGTCACTTGCTCCACAGGCATAGTAAATAGGGAAGCAGCCTGCGGTCTATATGCTACACCTCCAGGAGAGGCGGAGCGTCGGTTGCATTTGCAGTTGGAGCAGTTCGAGCAGTTGCCAGCCATTGATCTTTTTGCTTTCTGCAGCAAACGAAACACCAAGTCTTAGTACTTCGAAACCCAAGGGTAATCATTAGCAAACCGCGATTGGTTCACGAATCACGACACACGAAGTGTGGAGTGGAAAGAGGAAAAGGTCCTACCGGGCGTGCCAGAATCTGTTCCCCTCCGAAAGACGGCGCGACTGACATCTTGCCTGAGATTCGGGGCAGATGCTAATTGGTGATATCCGTCCACCTCTCCGAAGATGCCAAGTTGATTTATGACACCATGCATCGAAGGTCTAAACGGATGCGTCCGATGTAGCAGACTTCGTCAGATTCCCCCTCGCTTGAGGGGTTTTTTATTGTGGGGACGCTCTTCCCAGCAGGCGCAAGCCCCTGCAGTTAATTATGCTACCGCATGGCGGTAACAACTTTCTCCTTCTCCAAATGGTCACTTCGTGTCGTCGGTGTTTGTTTTGTGTTTGGTTGCCTGTGGATTGTATATGGAGACTGAGTTATGTCGTCGCTCGTAGGGCGAGGAGTAGTCCAAATCCATATCTTTCTTATATTTGGGTTTGGGGGGGTTATGTTTAAGGATACGTTAGTCTTATTTGAGACTAAGATCGACTTAAAAGTTTGTTAAGGATACGTCAGTCTAGTTTGAGACTAAGATCAACATAACGGGATCGTTTAGATCCGACAAGAGAGCATTTAGGGGAGCCCTATTGTTTAGTTTAGTGACATTGCGGTCAATAGGTAGTTTAAGGACATTGCGGTCCAGTGTTAGTTTTAAGACGTTGCGGTCAAGGTTAAGGACGTCGTAGTCCGTGGATTTAAGGACTCCACGGTCCGATGTTAGTTTTAAGACATCACGGTCAAGGTTAAGGACGTCATAGTCCGTTGTTAGTTTTAAGACATTCCGGTCAAGGTTAAGGACGTCGTAGTCCGTGGATTTAAGGACTCCACGGTCCGATGTTAGTTTTAAGACATTGCGGTCAAGGTTAAGGACTTCATAGTCCATGAGTTTAAGGACCCCACAGTCCGTATCAATGTGTGTGGTTATCGGGACCCGTCACCTCTTGGAGACGTTGAGGAATTACAACGACAAGTATCAAAGGAGTGAAGAGATGTACCCTTAAACCAAGGTAGATTATATGATCTGTAGTCCAATTTGGAAACTAAGATCAATTATTATATTATGAGCCCATTGGCCCAGTTGAATTTGAATTGAGGACTTATGGCTATCTTGGGCTAAGTTCAATTGTATCTGGGATATTGGCCTTCTATTGATTCATTGAAGGAGAGGATTTGCCTCTAGAAACTTAGCCAATTGGGATAAGGCTAGTGTTAAACACTAGAGACCAACAGTGTTGAACACTGGGAACAGAGTTTTCAAATTAGTGTTAAACACTAAGCAAATCCAAATTAGTGTTAAACACTAAGAAAATCAGTGTTAAACACCGCAAATAGAGTTTTCCAAATTAGTGTTAAACACTAAGAAAAATCAGTGTTAAACACTGGATACAGAGGTTTCAATTTAGTGTTGAACACTAAGGCAAGAGGGGTCACGTGGTCACACGTGAGAGCGCCCTGCTTTCCTTTATTTTGTTCTATAGATAAGTGTTTAACACTTTTAGTCCTGAAAGCCATCACGTGCGGGCACGTGATGGGAGCTCATGCTCTGGTTTATTAGAATACCTATTAGGGGTCACGTGGTGACACGTGAGGGCGCCCCAGAGTCTCTGTTTATTTTGCTTTTTCTTTATGTGCTTCATGGGTCACGTGGGGCACGTGGGGCGTTGCCTCAAATCTCTCTTTTATATATCTTCGCAGGAGTCACGTGGTAACACGTGAGGTGCCTACTTCAGAGTTTTATTCTGTGGGTCTCTACATGTTTTAAAGTTCTGTTCATAGGGTTAAACCGTAAACTTCTGAAGAATTATATTCTTAATAGGGTTAAACCCTAGTTTCTTTTCTTAAAGGAATTAAATTCATGTGAGTTTGAGAGAATTATATTCTCAGTTAGGGTTAAACCCTAGTTCTGTTCATTTTGAAGGAATTAAATTCCTATAACATAGGGTTAAACCCTAACTTTATCTCAAAGGAATTGAATTCCTATCATTTTGCGAGAATTAAATTCTCTAAACTCAGTTTCTCCTCTGTGTTTTAGATCTGCATGGCAGGATCTCAACCTAATGAGAATTAAATTCTCAATTCATGGGGAGATGTGCACTTTGCAGATCCTCAACCAGAGAAAGAACTAAGTTCTTTTTTTATATAAGAGTTAAACTCTTTTGAGAATTAAATTCTCCTTTGAAGCCTCCTTTTTCCTTTCTTACCTAAGGTTTTCCTTTTTGCAGAGAATCAAAGGCTCTATCTCTCTCTCTCTATGTATCAAAAGAAAAAGATCCAAAGGTCTCAAGGTTTCAGAAAAAAGTTTTAGAAAAAGGTCTTCGAAAAGGGTCCTCTTTTTCTTCTTTTCTTGGCTCCTATTTATAGGAGAAGGAAGAGAATCAATCTGCTTAGTAAATCTCTCATTGAGAGATTTGATTTGTATGTTGAGAGATTTGATTTATATTTATCATTAATCTGGGCCTTAGATTGTTAAGTGAATTTTATTCACCATTGGATTTTAAATCCAGAGATATCCCTTTGTTATCTCGGTTAGATTTAGGGGGGGGAAATCTTTCCAAGTCCAAGATTTTTCCATAAATAGGTGATATTTAATCACCTTTAGATTTTTAATCCAACGGTTCCAAATAACCATTCTCTATTTTGGAAAGATTTGAATGATCTCTTCTCAGAATTTAATTCTGTTAAATAATAAGGCTTTTAAAGCCGGTCACGTGACCCCTGGTCACGTGCAGGCACGTGACCCCTGGAATGGGCTTCTCTCCTTTTGCGCTCTGTTCTTTGGCCGCTGCTCAGCCGTCACGTGCCAACACGTGACCACTGGTCACGTGTGAGCACGTGATGCCTTTTCTGGAGCTTTTTCTTGAATGAGCTTTGTGCCGCTGCTTTAAACGTCACGTGCCAACACGTGACCACTGGTCACGTGTGAGCACGTGATGCCTCTTCTGAGTCCTTTCCTGGTTTTTAATCAGGGAACAGGGATCTATCAACCTATACGACAATGAGGTATGGATCTCAAGTCTCGTACGGCATATCACTCATTATTCTCATAAATATGGATATATCTAAAGCCACATCCGTATCAAATCTCATATCCTGTTATTTTTCATAAATGTCATATCTTATTGTATAGAACTTTCTAACAACATGCCACTATAAATCTTATATCAATCGTCATCACCTATTAATCATATCATATTGCTTCTAACTATACTTTTAACCATATCCCTAGTTTCCTAATATAGGTTTCGTTAACCATATCCTATATATCGGTTTCCATAAAAATTTGCGGGGGTGCTATACGCCATCCACCTGACTTCCCCCGTAGATATAAATCTACTCACCTGCGGAACTCCTTATTCATTCGTAGTCGATGTGCTCCGTCGTCTCGGAACGCGAAGGTACCTACAATAAATACACAATCGCAAATGCTATTAACATTAAGTCCGGAAAACCAATGCGGCACACGGCGCGCTCTTAGGTTAGAACATATAGCCTACGCATGCAAAAAAATCAAGCAACCTTTGTTGTTGACGTACAAATGCCCAACAACCAAATACAAATCCAAACATCAAAACCAAGCATTCAAAACTCAGGAAACATAGCCAAAAACACCTCAATATGCTCCCAGATTTATCTCAGATTAAATTGGGACTAAAATAGCAAGTATAGGGAGTTGTATATGGAGTATGTGAGCTACTGAACCAACATAGACACCAAACACCAAAATTTGGTCGGCCACACACACCCAAAATAGGGCCAGCTCGGCAAAAGGTGCACCGTTGGAGTTCGTCTTCTCAGGGTGGTCTCCTATTGGTCTAACTAGGTATCTGGAGTTGCTAGTTTTTCTCAGAAACTTCCCAGGTCATCCCAGATTCCCTGTAGGCCAACACAACCTCACAAACCCGACACGGGTGAATTTCTAAGTTCATATTTTGGGTTCTATACTCATTTCCAGGTCTTGAAATCAATCTCTAAGGTCTTAAAACACTCACTACACCTCATGATTCCACACAAACATTCCAAACATCACATACCCTAACCAAATCACAGTCTAAACTAAACTAGGGTGCAAGAAACTAAAACTAAACTAAATGAAATAAGATATGCCTCATTTGGGCAACTCAAGAAAAACCCTAGCTTCCCAAAGTCTTCAAAATCCAACTTTGTTTAGTCCAAAGTGTTGTGGATGAAGTGGGGATCAACTTTAATGAAAGGAGTTTAGGGTTTTGATGAAGATTTTGAGATGATATATGGAGGTGGAGGTGGAGGGAAGCTTGAGGATGAAAGAGGTGAAGAAAATAATGGGGTGAGGAAATGGCGGCTGCCCCCCCTCCCCCCTCTCTCTTCTTATTCTCACCCTCTCACAACTCAAGGCTCACTTTCTCTCTCCAATAATTGTCTTTTTAACCCTTTTCTTTTTCTTTTCTTTTTCCCCACTCATTGAAACCAAACACATAACACAAATAAAATGAAACAACAAGCAACATGTCATGTTGCACAAGCCATGGAAAACTGTAGAAACACGGATTTGGCTTAATCGCGATTAGTAGTGCACTAATCAATTTTTATTCAAACTGCATATAATTAATTATAAAAAAGCCAAATCCGATAAATATATTTTTAAATGAATAAATCATTTTAATCTCTAATTATTTCACAATTATTGGTATATATTTATACCATTTTACGAAAACCCCAATTTCGCAAATCAGGTAGTTTTCGCGAAATATATTATTTTAATATTAAATTCCAAAAATAATATTTTATATTTTTCTAAAATGTTACATAGAGACTTATAAAGGGACTGAAGTGTGAGCAAAGGAAATTGTGACTACTGTCATGAATCTGGATAATGAAAAAAAGATTACTAGGAATTCCTGACCATCCCTTATGAAACATTTTCATGTTTCAGTATTTCTGTATACTTGTAAAAAAGAACTGTTCTCCCAATCAATTTTGATTCCAGAATATGTATTTACTAGTTTTGGATCTCACATCTACACGGTGTTACAGATGATGATTAGGAGTAGAATATTAGGAAATAGGTGATTTGATCCTCAATATTGGAATTCGTTGCAATTGGTGATATTGGATTAAATCGCCTGGCTTTTGCCTGTTGGAAAATATTTGGTTTCGAATAACCATTGTTATGCACCAAGTTTTAAAATGAAATATCGGTACCTTTATTTTATATAGTGGGATATACATTTTGAAAATTGTGTTGTAAACATTTACCTTTATCGATTGAGGATAAGGTAAGGTGCATTAAATAACGGTGTAAGACATTCTTAACCAAGATGCAGTTTTTAATTTACATAACACAAAATTTTGAGTTGGTATTGTAAGTCGATGTGCAACACCCCACGAGTTGCGGGGAGGCGGAAATATGAAAAACGATCTTGTTCTTGAAGCATACATCGACTAACCGAAGATCTTTGCTAAACGATAATTAACAACTGCCATAGAAGTTCTAAGCTACTATGTAAAGAGATTATACCTAGTGATACGTGTCCTTCATCTTTACGATCTCTACGTCCTCCTCGGCCTTCTCCAAGTGATAGATGATCCACCCGAGAACCCTAATCCAAGCTTCACCTCAAAACTAGAGGTAACTAAGTTTCTCTAGTTGCTAATTAAAGAAACTTAGATCATATAGAGTTAGGTTATGGAATGTTTAGTCTTTTCTAATCCTTGTTCTCAACTCATGTGGGGTAGGATTAGAGCTTGAAGAAAGAGTGAGCTTGAGGAGAGAGAAGGTGAACTAGAATAATGAAATGAAATTGCTTCTCACTTAATATATGAAGCATAATGAATAAATCAATAAAATTAATAATAAGAGATTATTCATCATGCTTCATAAATGTATATGAGTGATTCACTATGTGAGTCATTAAGCATTTAATGATGCATTAATGACATAGTGAATCACACATAATGAGTCGCATTTACATTAATGACAATGCCACCTTAACCCCTCAAGTCACCATGCTTCTAGAAGCTTCCCAGAAATTACGAGAACGCCCCTCCCATCCGTGAAAACACGGGAAAACTTTAGACTGTATAAATCCAATAACCTGATACTAGAATCTGGTTTAAACCAAAGCCGTCTAGAAAAAAACTGTCCGAATGTCGTACGTGCGTTTAAACACGTATTCGTCCGAACCCTTGTCGTAAAACCGTACGACCTCTATATGGTTTCGCCTGGAGTTGGGAAAACTCTGTGTCGGACTCTAAAGACTCGACTACTACACTGGCAGAGGGTTTAACCACAGACCGCAAGCGGCACTAGCTGTACGTAACGGTCCCCAGGTAGATGTCAATAAGAAGGCCGATGAGGATACCCATCCGAACTCCTACTGAGCATGTCCGTGACAATATCCGTGCAGTCCGGTTTGTTCGTCTAAGAGTATCGCATGTATGGTCTAGGGGGTGGTGAAAGTCAGACCCCTAATAACCGTACAAGTCATGCCGGCATGGCTCAAGACCATCCGAGAATCTACTGATCAGTCCATCAGTAATTCTCAATCAGCCCTGGCCAGGGACTTATGGTAATGACCAACCGATCACAGTGCGATATCAATTCCCTAGACCGGGAGAGACGAATCCCTAATAGTCGCTCACTGCCTCCACGTGGCTCAGGACTGTGCCCAACTAAAACCTGTTTGCATGACTCCTTTGAGCCGTGGTAGGGTAATAATCAAAGCACAGTGAGAACTCACACGAGACAAATGATGACTTTAAGTCAACAGACTATCTGCACACATGTCACCTGAGAACTGCTATCTGACGTTAGGTATAATATTATCCAGTCAGTTCTCGGCGAGTCCTGTCCGGTGTACTCACATGAAGTGAGCATCTGTATACAATCATAGGTGCACATCACCAATGGCTGCGGGACCAATCCATCGCCCCTCGACAAGGTCTAGATATGTATACACTAGTCTACTCTGGAGTATCGATGCCCTATCTTGATACTCCTGCGACCAGGGACATTTAAGGATGTGCCTATTGACTAACCAGCTCCCACAAGTATGACTGCCATCACAACGCCGGTAGTCAGGCAAACACCCTATGGACTTTATCAACATGTTTATAAATACTAAGTAAAATATATCACATGTTTAAGATAAAGTCAAACCAAATAGCGTACTATCATTAGCAATATTGTTATGTACATACATATCCCTAACTGTCTATACAATGAAGGCCTCTAGGGCATATATATATCCAACAATCTCCCACTTGCACTAAGGCCTATAATTGGCGCAATGGGTACCCACTGTCTGCACTAGATCCAGTTGTTGGCGTACCGCATGCCCAACATCTCAAACAGCCTCTCGAACTGGACTTGAAGGACGGCCTTGGTGAATGGATCTGCCGTGTTGTCTTTTGTGTCCACTCTCCGCACCTCGATCTCTCGACGATCCACGATCTCCCTGATCATGTGATACCGCCTTAAATATGCCTGGATTTCTGATGGGACCTTGGTTTCTTCGCTAATGCTACAGCCCCATTGTTATCACAATACAAAGATATTAGATTGGCAATGGACGGAACCACCTGAAGTTCAGTGATGAACTTCTTCACCCAGACAGCTTCACTAGCAGCTATATACTCAGCCTCCATAGTTGAGTCTGCTACGGTATCCTGTTTAGAACTCCTCCAAGATACTGCCCCTCTATTCAGGGTAAACACAAAACCCGAAATGGACTTAGAGTTATCTTTGTCACTTTGGAATCCGGAGTCGGTAAAAGCCTCAATCTGGAGGTCACCATTACCATAAATCAAGAACATCTCCTTAGTCCTTCTCAGGTACTTGAGAATGTTCTTTACCGCTATCCAATGCTTCTCACCTGGGTCAGACTGATACCTGCATACCACACTAAGTGCGTAAGCTACATCTGATCTGGTACCTAACATTGCATACATTATAGATCCTACTGCCGAAGCGTAGGGTATAATGCCCATGTGAGCCCTCTCTTCATCAGTCTTTGGAGACATCTCTTTGCAGAGGGTGATCCCGTGACAAGAAGAGCTTTACTGATTGTAGTATAGGGACATCATTCCCTATCAATAGTATGTCGTCGACATATAAAATGAGGAAGACTACTGCTCCTTCTACAATCTTCCTATAAATACATGGTTCATCTACATTTTTGATAAAGTCAAATTCCTTGACCGTCTCATCAAAGCAGATGTTCCAACTCCGAGATGCTTGCTTTAATCCATAAATGGATTTAAGCAATTTGCACACCTTTCCGCTGCGCCCACTGTCTAAGAAACCTTCTGGTTGATCCATGTAAACACTTTCTTCTAAATGTCCATTTAGAAAAGCTGTTTTTACGTCCATTTACCAGATTTCATAGTCATGGAAGGCAGCAATGGCAAGCAGGATCCGAATGGATTTAAGCATAGCTACTGGTGAAAAGGTTTCATCATAGTCCAATCCTGGTCTTTGATGAAAACCTTTTGCAATGAGTCTAGCTTTGTAGGTTTCCACTTGTCCAAATATACCAATCTTCTTTTTGAAGATCCATTTGCATCCAACTGGTTTCACCCCAGGAGGAGCAATTTCCAAAGTCCAAACTTTATTGGTATACATGGATTCCATTTCGGATCTCATAGCATCCAGCCACTTCACTGAGTCGCTACTCGTAATAACCTGCTGAAAACTAGTAGGCTCATCATCATCGATGATGCAATCCTATCGATCCCCATCCAGAAGAAAACCATAGCACCTTTCAGGAGGATGAGAAAGCCTACTAGATCTACGGAGTGGTGTTGGTTCATCATGTTCTATTGAAATCTGAGGTTCTACTAAGTCCTCGGTAGTAGTAGTTTGAGGTTCTGGAATTTCTTCCAGCTCTACCGCGCTCCCACTAATTTCTTTTGCAAGAAATTCGCTCTCTAAGAAGACAATGTGGCGAGTGACAAACACCTTTTGTTCTTCAGTGTGGTAGACCATATACCCTCTTGAATGCTTGGGTTATCCTACAAACTTGCATAAAACCGATCGTGCCTCGAGCTTGTCCGGATTATGCTTTTTAACATATGCCGGACACCCCCATATCTTGATATACTTGAGATATGGTCTCTTCCCGCTCCACATTTCATATGGAGTGGTAGGTACATACTTAGTTGGAACTCTATTCAATAAGTATGCTGCTGATTCTAGAGCAAATCCCCAGAAGGAAAGTGGAAACTCAGCACTACTCATCATTGAACGCACCATATCTAATAGCGTGCGATTCCTCCTTTCTGATACATCATTATGCTGAGGTGTATAAGGCGGAGTAAGCTGAGAGAGAATTCTATTCTCTTTTAAGCATTCAAGGAAACTAGTACTTAAGTATTCTCCACCTCGATCAGATCGAAGTGTCTTGATGCTTTTACCAGATTGTTTCTCTACTTCATTTTTATACTCGTTAAACTTCTTAAAAGCCTCAGATTTATGCTTCATTAAGAACACATGTCCATACCTAGAGAAGTCATCAGTAAAAGTGATGAAGTAGGAGTGACCGCTTCTTGCATGTGTAGACATTGGACCACATACATCACTGTGTACTAGTCCCAAGAGTTCTGTGGCTCTTGCTCCGTGTCCGGTGAACGGAGATTTGGTCATTTTTCTTTTGATACATGATTGACAAGTTGCATATGATGAATATTCAAACGGATCTAGATATCCATCTCTATGTAACTTAGTCAACCTTGTTTCGTTTATATGACCAAGTCTACAATGCCATAGGAAGGCTTGATTTGAATCTGGAGCCTTTCTTTTAAGTGTGTTTTGAATATTGAAAACTTGAGGTTGATTAAGTATGTATATTCCGTTTTCCAGTGTGCCAAACCCAATCATTTCTTGATTTAGGAGAATGTTCATGACATTTCTTTCTAGCGCAAAATTATATCCTTTATTAGACAACAAAGATACTGATATAATATTACACAGCATACTGGGAATACAAAAACAGTCGTACAATACCAAAATGTTCCCACTGGTCAACCCTAGGTGATATTCCCCTATTGCAATTGCATCTACATGCATTCCATTGCCCATCCGGAGAGTCATATCACCTGTCTCCAGTACTCTACTATTTCTCAGATCCTGCAAAGAATTACAGATGTGAGAACCAGAACCGGTATCAAGTACCCATGATGTAGAGTTTACTGAAAAACAATTTTCGATTACAAACACACCTGAAGCAGAAGCAACAGCCTGCTTCGTGTCCTTTTCCTTGAAGGCCATACAGTCCTTCTTCCAGTGCCCTTGCTTGTAACAATAATAACATTCGTTCTTATCCACCTTCACCCTTCCTGCCTTGTTCCTCTCTGCACCTTCTTGACCCCGCCTTTCGGTTTGATGGCTTTCATCTTCTTCTTCCCTTTAGCTTTCGCTTTAGATTTAAAAGAGGATGATTGGCCAGCATACAGAACATGGGCCTTCTCCTTTTTCAAGGAGGTCTCTGCTACCCTCAACATGTTGAGGAGCTTTGGAAGATCAGCTTCCATTTCGTGCATGTTGAAGTTCAGCACGAACTGAGAGAAGGTGTGGGGAAGGGACTGCAAAATCAAGTCGATGTACAAATCATTCTCTAGCACGCATCCCAGGTTTTCGAGTTCCTCAACGAGGCTGATCATTTTGAGGACGTGCTCTCCTACTGGTGATCCTGGTGCTAACCTCATCTGGAAAAGTTTCCTTGAGGTCTCGTATCTCGCGATACGGGAGTGCACCCTATACAATTTCTTGCAATAGAGAAAGATAGATACAATATCCATACTATCGTGCTATTTCTGGAGTTCATTGTTCATGGACGCCAGCACGATACACTTAGCTTTCTCACAATCTAGATCCCAGGTTTTGCGAACTTCTTTGTCCGCAACTGAGGAATCTAGTCCTGGGATAAGGGGAGGAATAGCGATGGTAACATATGCTACTTTTTCATAAGTCAGTGCAATGGTGACGTTCCTAAGCCAATCTTTATAGTTCTGTCCGGTCAGTATGTATTTTTCAAGTAATAGTTTTAGTCCTGTCATGGTAGCTGCCAGAGAGAGAGAAAAGAAACACTCAGCATATGCTTTTGCAAGTTTAGATTGGTTTATTTATCTAAACAGGATGGCTCCCACTGTTCCCTCAAATCCTTCTTCAAAACCTAAAAGAAGAACTAGTCAGGATTTAATCACACGTCACAATACTTGCTTAACCTTTCAGCCAGGCCGGTGTTGGTACTTCGAGGGAGGTTTTCCAACGTTTTCGCGAAGTTCCTTAATTAAATAACCTCTTTTCCCTGGAGGTGTAGCCCCTCTAACACCTTTCTGGACACCTACTTGGTTTATAGCATTGATTGTTAAGTGAGAAAATTTCCCGAGAGTTATCCTACTCATCAGTGGGATCGGGACCTAACTATCATTGCATGATGTACTAGATGGAAGCCACTCTAGTCATCACACTCCAGAAGGTATGCTAAATCTGCAAGTTTCCTTTATGTTTGAAACTCCCGATGTGATTTTTACCCCAAGCTCTTATTGACCTTGACGTAGGCCAACAAGTCATAAGACGCAAGTCAAGTTCTACCCGTCGTTGTCCTGATTAATTTAGGCACATCGTACATGCCCTTGACGTAGGCCAACAAGGCTGTACGTCTGTCCTATACTAATGTATCTATCTATGCAACAAATAAGCAAACACACTGCTACAATCCACTATACCTTGACGTAGGCCAACAAGCATAGCATGAATACGATGTGCTGTCTATTTGAAACGACGGAGGGTTACGGCTGGTTTTTGGCAAAAAACCGCTAACGTAATGAACTTGATATGATCGAAGGAACCATGATAGCTTTTATTAAAAGGAGTGGTTTAAGCTCCGTATTTAAATTTGCTTTTTTGAAGAAAACCGAGTGGTTTTAGAAATTGTTCCAACGATTCAGTTTAGGTTTTATTTTTCTTTGCATTAAAAAATATGCGTCCCATCTTTAACCTATCATTACAGATAACAACGAAAATACAACGTCCTCTTATGCCATCCGCATTCGCCACGGGGTCCCGTCTTCACCCGTTAGGTTACTTAACTAACGGCAGAGCGGGGGCTGGGCTAGTGCGGGTGTAAAACATATGTGACGTCTAAATAGCCATCATATATAGATATTGTGCATTCGTCAGATGCAATAATAGGCATTCCAGATCACAGATAAACTTTATTGGATATGCAAGCAAACCGCGTTTCTTTTGAGCCTGTAAGAAAAGACGGATTACACAGTTGTGATGAATAGCCATTACCCCACCCCAGACCCCTACGGGTACGGCAAACTACCCGCCAAGTACCCGAAGTGAAGCGGTCTCCCTCAATAACATGAGTAGGACACTAAGCACTTCGAAATACCCGGTAGTTTGTGCACCCCACCTTAGGTCTATCCTAGGAGCAAAAATAGTAAAAAGAAATAATACAACGGTGGCTACAACCATAACCTGGATGTGCCCCGCAAAATAATATTACAACTTATTACAATTACATCGAATGAATTAATATAATAACCCATCAGAAAACCCTGGCTAATCATCACAACAGTCCAATAGAGTTCATAATCACAAACTGTTAAAACATTACAGATATGTGCAACCCCCTGCCAACCGTCATATTAGCAGTTAGGGGAGGTTTACGAACACATAATACAGTTCAAAGATATAATCAAACAAGAAAACATCGTATAATTTCGATCGATCAAACCCATTAGATTCTGCTCCAATACTTCTCTGTTAACCTGAGACCTGAGCAAAAAATAAACCATACCAGAAAAGACAAAATATCACAGAAGATGCACAGAGAAAAACTGGGCTGAATCGGCCCCAACTCGGCCGCAGATCCGCGGCAGATCGGTGGGATCGGCCGCGGTTCCGCGGCTCAGTGGCCGATTCAGGAGCCCATTTTTTTGTGTTCTTATAATTTCATGTAGGGTGTTCTGGAGGAACCTGAAAAAATTTTGTACCTCATTTTAAAATCGACAGAAACTATGTGATATCGGGGTATTTTCCGGTTCGTTTTGCGTTCGAAATTCATACGACTTTGCAAGTGATTTAATTATTGTTTAGTGAGGCTCCGGTACCATTGTAAGTCGATGTGCAACACCCCACGAGTTGCGGGGAGGCGGAAATATGAAAAACGATCTTGTTCTGAAGCATACATCGACTAACGAAGATCTTTGCTAAACGATAATTAACAACTACCATAGAAGTTCTAAGCTACTATGTAAAGAGATTATACCTAGTGATACGTGTCCTTCGTCTTTACGATCTCTACGTCCTCCTCGGCCTCCTCCAAGTGATAGATGATCCACCCAAGAACCCTAATCCAAGCTTTACCTCAAAACTAGAGGTAACTAAGTTTCTCTAGTTGCTAATTAAAGGAACTTAGATCATATAGAGTTAGGTTATGGAATGTTTAGTCTTTTCTAATCCTTGTTCTCAACTCATGAGGGGTAGTATTAGAGATTGAAGAAAGAGTGAGCTTGAAGAAAGAGTGAGCTTGAGGAGAGAGAAGGTGAACTAGAATAATGAAATGAAATTGCTTCTCACTTAATATATGAAGCATAATGAATAAATCAATAAAATGAGTAATAAAGAGATTATTCATCATGCTTCATAAATGTATATGAGTGATCACTGCGTGAGTCATTAAGCATTTAATGATGCATTAATGACATAGTGAATCACACATAATGAGTCACAATTACATAATGACAATGCCACCTAACCCCTCAAGTCACCATGCTTCTAGAAGCTTCCCAGAAATTACGAGAATGCCCTTCCATCCGTGAAAACACGGAAAAACTTTAGACTGTATAAATCCAATAACTTGATACTAGAATCTGCTTAAACCAAAGCCGTCTAGAAAAAAACTGTCCGAATGTCGTACGTGCGTTTAAACACGTATTCGTCCGAACCCTTGTGGTAAAACCGTACGACCTCTATATGGTTTCACCTGGAGTTGGAAAACTCTGTGTGGGACTCTAAAGACTCGACTACTATGCTGGCAGTGGGTTTAACCACAGACCGCAAGCGGCACTAGCTGTACCTAACGGTCCCCAGGTAGATGTCGATAAGAAGGCGATGAGGATACCCATCCGAACTCCTACTGAGCCTGTCCGTGACAATATCTGTGCAGTCTGGTCTATTCGTCTAAGAATATCGCATGTATGGTCTAGGGGGTGGTGAAAGTCAGACCCCTAATAACCGTACAAGTCGTGCCGGCATGGCTCAAGACCATCCGAGAATCTACTGATCAGTCCATCAGTAATTCTCAATCAGCCCTGGCCAGGGACTTATGGTAATGACCAACCGATCACAGTGCGATATCAACTCCCTAGACCGGGAGAGACGAATCCCTAACAGTCGCTCACTGCCTCCATGTGGCTCGGGACTGTGCCCAACTAAAACCTGTTTGCACTACTTCTTTGAGCCGTGGTAGGTAATAATCAAAGCACAGTGGGAACTCACACGAGACCAAATGATGACTTTAAGTCAACAGACTATCTACACACATGTCACCTGAGAACTGCTATCTGACGTTAGGTATAATACCATCCAGTCAGTTCTCGGCAAGTCCTGTCCGGTGTACTCACATGAAGTGAGTATCTGTATACAATCTTAGGTGCACATCACCAATGGCTGCGGGACCAATCATCGCCCCTAGACAGGGTCTAGATATGTATACACTAGTCTACTCTGGAGTATCGATGCCCTGTCTCGATACTCCTGCGACCAGGGGCATTTAAGGATGTGCCTATTGACTAACCAGCTCCCACAAGTATGACTGCCATCACAATACCGGTAGTCAGGCAAACACCCTATGGGCTTTATCAACATGTTTATAAATACTAAGTAAAATATATCACATGTTAAGATAAAGTCAAACCAAATAGCGTACTATCATTAGCAAGATTGTTATGTACATACATATCCCTAACTGTCTATACAATGAAGGCCTCTAGGGCATATATATATCCAACAGGTATACTCTCGGAACTTATACATAGAAATGTATGTTGTCCAGTTTCCTTCGAGACAAAGGGTTGATACTCTTACTTCATTCTGGTTTACCTATGAGTTCTCTGGTTTTAGACACGCATTTGTAGTAATGCAAGTTCTAAAGATTTTGAGAAGTTTGTAGGTATAAGAATAAAGTAGAGAACCATACGTTGAAAGTATCGGGATTCTTCGAAGTGATCGAAGATGTAGATACTTATGTTGGGTATTCCATCATAGTAATATCGAGACTTGATTCTCTCACGGGTTACTCATCTGTGGACGCACTCTATAATAAGTAATGTTGTTTTGGCCCTTTTCCATTAGAAAATATACACTGGAAACAGCTGCATGGCTTTTGAATCTGGTTCCATCTAAATTAGTGCATTGATTCTATATGGATATAGAATGGTTACATATCTTGTGATTATTAAGATATGTAGTTATCTGGTTTCTGTTTAAAAGCAAAATCCAGACAAACTCGAGGCATGCTTCGGTAATGGCGGTTTATGGATTATCCCAAGCATTCACTAGGATTTTGTTTTTACCATTTTCAAGATCAATAGTTACATTGTTCTTGACTCGCCACCTTTTTATAAAAGGAATCTTTTCGTAAAAGAAACTAGTGGGAGTATGGTGGAATTGGAAGTGATTCTTGGACCACAAACGTTTACCGAAAATTTAGTAGAAAGAACCTAAAGATTCAATTGGACTTGGCAAACCATTAGACACTCCGCAGATTTTAGTACGTGACCTCAAACATCCGAGAGATACTTCGGTTTTCTCGTAGACGGTGACAGGAAGGTCAGCATCATGGTGATGATGGTCCTACTAGTTATCAACAGGTCATAGAAAGTGGTAACTTTCAGGTGACCAGATGCTTCATATCCAAGATGGACTCGTCGCACTTCAGCAAATTATGGATTTTAGACTTGCTGGGTGATCCTGAAGGAGTAAAATCCATTCGGAGAATAGATCTTTCGAGATTTGTGCAGGTGGAAAAGTACTAACCTAATAAGGCTGGACTTGTTGTAAAGAGTTTTCATCAAATACCCGTTGTGGATTGTGATGAGACACTTACTTCAGTGTCTATGCTGAAGTCCATATGGATATGATTTGGCACTGCTATTCCCTCTACTTGTTATCAGCAGGTCATAGGAAGTGGTAACTTCCAGGTGACCAGGTATTTCATACCCAAGATGGACTCCACGCACATCAGTAAATCATGGATTTTGGGTTTTTCTAGGTTCTCTTGAAGGGGTAAAACCCATTAGGAACAAGTAGATCTTTCGAGATTTGTGCAGGTGGAAAGGTACTAACCTAATAAGGCTAGACTTGTTGTAAAAGGTTTTCATCAAATACCCGTTGTGGATTGTGATGTGACTTTTACTTCAGTATCTATGCTGAATTTCATATGGATACAATTTGGCACTGATACAGTTCATGGCTATGATATCTGCTAGGTAGATGACTATAACGTCTTTCCAAATGGGATTTTGGAAGTGCACGTGTATATGACTCTGCCAAAGGGTTATCATAGTCAGTGGGAGCAGCGAAAAGTGTGCAAGTTACTTATATCTATTCATAGACTGAAGCATGGATAACGGAGACAGATCATCTGTTTTGATGTGACAGTCAAGGTGATTGACTTCATCAAAACTAAAGATGAATCTAGTAAGAAGGATGTAGAGAGTACTGTCCTGGATTTGGATCGCATGCTCCAGATAGGAGGTAATTTTCCTATACTACAATCGGATAAATTTTGGTTGTCATATAATGTTTTCTCCACGTTGGATGTAGGTAGTATATCAGGAATTCTGGTGACTAAATTTAGATTTGGGATGCTTCCCAAATCGGGTACTTAGACAGCATTCTAAAAGTATTTTAGAATGGATGACTCTTGGCGTGGTAGTGTACCTGCAGGTGATGGAGTCACCCTCTCTAAAGAGATGTTTTCTAGACTGATGAAGAGAGGTACTAGCTTGAATGACATATCATTTGTTTAAGCAATTGAGTCAATCATGCAATGTCTTGTACAAAACCAGCTGGATAATGTATCAGGGATTCTGGTTTTTGATCTAGATTTGGGAAGTTTCCCAATCAGGTGCTTGGACAGCATTCTAAATGGTATTTTAGAATGGATGACTCCTGACGTGGTGGTGTACCCGCAGGTGATGGAGTCACCCTCTCTGAAAGGGATGTCTTCTAGACTGATGAAGAGAGGGGCTGGCATGAATGACATATCATTTGCTTAGGCAATTGAGTCAATCATGTAATGCCTTGTACAACACCAGATATTCCATTTGCACTAGTTGCAATAAGCATATATTAATCCAATCCTCAAGAAACAAAGGAAATCTATCATGAACATAAGAGGATGTTCTTGGTATAAGATAACGGCAGCCTCCTCTGGGAAGCGTTTATCAGTTCAGGCTTCTAAGGTGACCTGGATGACAAAGATGCTATCAGAGTCTTTAGTTTAGCCTCTTCTGAGGATCAGTGTATTGGATAATGTTCCAATAGGGATACTGAGGTAATCATGGTGCAGGATGCCGGTTATAACTCTACAGAGGATACAGCCCAAGAAATTTGTTGGATAGAGTTGTTCATTGATGAACTTAGTCCTATCAGGTATCCAGACAAATTATTGAGGCGGGGTATCGCTCATTTTGGGAGATTGTGGATCTCTGCAAAGTTGAGATGTAGAAAGATGAAGTTGAAATATTGTAGCGAGTCCACTCACTGAGGCTATTTCTCGAACACATTAAGTTTCATAAACATAGTTTGCAAAACTGATTGGTAGAGAAGTTGGGTATTCAGTAGCACACGAGCTGTGGGTATGAGATACCACAATAATTGACCTTAACTGCAAGTGGGAGATTATTGGATATAGTTCCATCAAGGAAATTATTATGATTGCAAGTAGGAGATTATGATAATTGAGGGAGGACCTATACGGGTATAACAGTCTTACTCGAGATGATAGTATACTATCTGGTTTGTCTTCATCTTTGATGAAGCCCGTAGGATTGTTACTTGACAACCAGCATTATGATGGCAATCATATATGTGGGTGCTGGGTTGTCAATAAGCACATCCTTAAATGTCCCTAGTCGTGGAAGTATCGAGACCGGGCATCGATATTCCGGAGTAGACTAGTGTATACGCTTCTAGACTCTGACGAGGGGCGGTGGCCGTTCTCATAAGACATTGGTGTTGTGTCACCTAAGATAGTATACATGTGCTCACTGGAGGTGAGTACACTGGACGGACTCGCCGAGAACTTCTAGATGGTATTATATTTATCGTCAAATGGAAGTTCTCAGGTGAAATGAGTACAGGTTAGTCCTTTGACCTTAAGTCGTCATTTGTCCCGTGTGATTTCCTACCATACTTTGATTATTACCCTATCACAGCTCAAAGGAGTCGTGCAAACAAGTTTTAATTAGGTACAGTCCCGAGCCATATAGAGGCAGTGGTCGATTGTCAGGGATTCGTCTCTCCTGGTATTAGGAGTCGATGTCGCGCTGTGTTCAGTTTGCTATCACCAGAAATCCGTGGCCACGGTGGATGATATTTACTGATAGTTGATCAGTAGTATCTCTATTGGTGATGAGATTGACTCAGACACGACTTATCGGGTTAGTAAAGGTCTGACGTTATTCACCTCCAGGCCCGATATGCGATACTCTTTGATGAAGAGACCGAACTGTATGGAGATTGTCACATTCAAGCTCAGTAGGGTAAGGACGCACTTGATTGTCGACCCCCCTTTCGACAAGTACCTAGATAGCCGTTATGTACAGCTGGTGTCGCTGACGTGCTTGTGGTTAAACCCACTGCCAGCGCATTGTCGAGTATTTAGAGTCCCACACACAGGGTTTTCTCTGTTCAGGCGAAAGATGTAGGAGCTGTACATTAGTACGTGCAGGGGTCCGATTAAATACGTGTACGCAATATACGGACTTTAATCGGACGGTTGATAATACTAGCCGGCTTAGGATTAAGCCGGATTATTAAATCAGGATTTGATTTAATAATATATATATGTATTTTGATACATGTATTTTAGCATTATTGTTCACTATTCATTTTCTCTCTTTGGTGCTATCTGTATTTTTATACGGATATGCGTATGTGTAGCGATACATATACCGGTGGAAGTATTCCGTATTTATACGGGAATACTTCTAGAAGAATGACACCTCATATTTATTTTTCTATTTAGAAAATAAAAAGAAATGAGGTGTAAAGGAGGAGTTATGAAGCATGGTGCATGCATGTAGAGAGGTATGGCTTGGTGCTTTTAAAATGATAAAATCATTTGTGTGCACTATTGCACCATGGTTGTAAAAGCAAGCCATTCTCATCATTTGCAACACTTGATATTTTTCATTCCTCACTTGAGCTCAATCTTCATGCTTCCTCTTTTCCTTTTCCTTCTCCTTCTTGCTCTCATTTTATAGCATAGATTTAGGGAGAAAAATTTAGTGAAGTATTCCCACATCACTGACCATCCAAACCTAGCAAGTTTGGATCGTCGGTTAGAGCCTCCTCCAGATTCCCTCGGGTGGATCGTCTTCGGCAAGGGTGGTCAATTCACAAGCATGATCCTGGCGGCTATGAGATTGGAGGGTCATCTACAATTGGGTGGACACGCGACAAAGGTTGCATTTTCTCAACCATTGCACTTGTAGATTAGCTAGTTTAGGTTTATGGTTCGAATCCTGGGTTTTATGGGAGTCCGGTGCTTGTTAGAATTTTTGTTTTCGCTTCCGCCTTGGCCACGGCTTCCGCGACGCGGGCACCGGATCCCAACATACATAGCATCGCATATATTATAGATGCTACCACTGAAGCGTAGGGTATAATGTTCATGCGAACTCTCTCCTCATCAGTCTTGGGAGACATCACTTTGGAGAGGGTGATTCCGTGCAATGTGGATATATTACCACGCTTGGAATCTTCCATACTAAATCACTTTAGTATGGCCTCTATGTACCTGGACCGTGAAAGTCCCAACAATATCTTGGATCTATCTTTGTAGATTTTAATCCCTAGAATTTAGGAGGTATCACCCAAGTCTTTCATAGAGAACCTTTATGACAAGAACAGCTTGACTGATTGTAGCATAGGAATTTCATTTCCTATCAAGAGAATGTCATCCACGTACAAGACTAGGAATGTGATAGTTCGTCCTACAATCTTCTTATATAAGGCTCATCCTCGTTTTTAATGAAGTCAAATTTCTTGACTGTTTCATCAAAACAAATATTCCAGCTCCGTGATGCTTGTTTTAATCCATAAATGGATTTAAGAAACTTGCACACCTACCCGCTGCTCCCACTGTCTCCAAATCTCCCCGGCTAATCCATATAAACGCACTCTTCCAAACTTCCGTTTAGAAAAGCAGTTTTTACGTCCATCTGCCAGATTTCATAGTCATAGAAGGCATCAATGGCAAGTAGGATCCGAATAGATTTGAGCATAGCCACTGGAGAAAAGGTTTCGTCATAGTCCATACAAGGTCTTTGATGAAAACCTTTTGCAACAAATCTAGCCTTATAGGTTTCCACATGTTCATCTATATCAATTTTCTTTTTGAAGATCCATTTGCATCCAACGGGTTTTACCACAGGAGGAGCAATATCCAAGGTCTAAATTTTATTGGTGTATGGACTCCATTTCGGGTCGCATAGCATCCAGCCATTTATCAGAGTCCCTACTGTTAATAGCCTGCTTGAAACTAGTAGGATCATCTTTTTCAAAGATGCAATCCTCTCGATCTCCGTCTATGAGAAAACCGTAGTATCTTTCTGGTGGATGAGAAATCCTATTTGATCTGTGGAGTGGCTGAGTTTCGTCTGGGACTATTGAATCTTAAGCTTCCACCAAATCTTCGGTTTCAGTTTGTGGTTCAAGAATTTCTTCCAGTCCTACCGTGCTCCCACTAATTTCTTTTGCAAGAAATTCCCTTTCCAAAAAGGTGGCGTGGCGAGATATAAACACCTTCTGTTCCTCAGTGTGATAGAATAAATATCCTAGTGAATTCTAAAGATATCCCACTAACTTACATAGAACCGATTGTGCCTCCAGTTTTTCCGGTTTTTGCATTTTGACATAAGCCGGACAACCCCATATCTTAATGAATTTAAGACATGGTTTCTTACCATTCCATATTTTATATGGAGTTGTAGGCATAGATTTGGTCAGAACTTGATTCAAAAGATATGTTGTTGTCTGAAGCGTATGTCCCTAAAATGAAAGAGGAAGATCAACACTACTCATCATGGAGCGAACCATATCCAATAGGGTACGGTTCCTCCGCTCCGATACACAGTTGTGCTGTGGTGTATACGGAGAAGTAAGCTGAGAGAGAATACCGTTCTCTTTTAGGTATTCTAGGAATTCCGTGCTTAAGTACTCCCCTCCTCTATCAGATCGGAAGATCTTGATACTTTTGCCAGTCTGGTTCTCTACTTCGTTTATGTATTCTTTGAATTTCTCAAAAGTTTCAGATTTGTGTTTCAAAAGATACACATATCCGAACCTAAAGAGATTGTCAGTGAATGTGATGAAGTATGAGAACCTACCCCTTGCATGTATTGACATTGGACCACATACATCACTGTGTATGAGTCCCAAGAGCCCTGTCACTCTTTCTCCGTATCCGGTGAACGGAGATTTGATCATCTTTCCCTTGAGGCTGGACTGACAAGTTTCATAAGATAAAAATTCGAACGGATTCAAATATCCATCTTTATATAATTTAGATAGTCTTTTCTTATTGATATGACCAAGTCTATAATGCCATAAGTAGACTTTGTTTATATCTGAACTCTTCCTCTTGCTTGTGTTTTGTTTGTTGAAAACTGTATTTTGATTTAGAATGTAGATACCATTATACAGTGTACCTTCTACAACCAATACCTGATTAAGGTAAATGTTCATGATATTTCTATCTAGAACAAAATTATATCCATCTTTATCAAGTAAAGAAACTAATATGATATTGCAAAGCATGGAAGGTATATAGTAGCAGTTGTTCAAAATCCTAGTATTGCCGCTTGGCAATACTAGGTGATATTCACCGACGGCGGTAGCATCAACTTGTGCTCCGTTCCCTACTCTGAAGGACATATCACCAGGTCCAACCATCCTACTTTTTCTCAGTCTCTACAATAAATTACAGATATGAGATCCTAATCCGGTATCTAGTACCCAAGTGGTAGGACTGACCGAAAAACAGTTCTCAATAACAAGAACACCTGAAAGAAATGCAATAGTATGCTTCTCCTTCGCTAGGGTCATCAAGGAAATCATGTAATCCTTTTTCCCTTGCTCAAGCTCATGACATTCGTCACAAGTTAGAGCCGAACCGACGTTCCCCAGCCCCGAATAAGAATCAGGGTCGGTTATACGTTTTATTATCTTGATTAAGGCGTGACATGGTTTCTACCTCGAGAGAGAGAAAAGAAACACTCAGCGTGCGCTTTTTCAAGTTTAGATTGGTTATTATTTTATCTAAACAGGATGGCTCCTACTGTTTTTTCGAATTCTCCTTCAAACCTTAAAAAGAGAACTAGCTGGGATCATTAACACCTTATAAGTTCACTAATCGTTCAGCTAGGTGGGTGTTGGTACTCCGAGGGAGGTTCCCCGTGCTCTTGTACGGACCTAATTAGAATGAACCTCGTTTCCGCAGAGGCGTAGACCCGTTAATACTTTTCTAGACACCTAATAGGTTAGCTAATTGTGAAGTGAAAAATATTTCCCAAGAGTAATCCTACTCATCAGTGGGATCGGGATCCAACTATCATCGCGTGATAACCTAGATGAATACCACTTTAGTCACCACACTCCATAAGGTATGCAACACTAGAAAATTTCCTGTATGTTTGAAACTCTCGATGTGGTTTTTGCCCCTAGGACCTTAGTGACCTTGATGAATAATCAACAAATTAAAAGATCCTAGTCAAGTTCAACTCGTCGTTATCAAAGATTGCATTAGACCCACCCGCATGACCCTTGACGAATAATTAACAAAATCATACGACTGTCCTAACCAATCGCATAATCTATGCTATAGACAATCATTACTTAGTTACCGTACACTACGTCTTAACGAATAATCAATAAATGCAGCACGAATACTAAGTACTAATTATCTGAAACGATGGAGGGCTATGGCTGGTTTTTTGGCAAAATCCTTTAACGTAATGAACTTGGTATCGTTGAAGGAACTAAGTAGTTTTGAAAAGGTGTGGTTTAGGCTCTGCTTTTGAAAAACTAGTGGTTTTTCAAGAAAACCGAGTAATCTATAGTAAGATAAAATTTTGCTTAAGAGATCACACTCCGTGAAGGGATCTAGGCTCTTGCCTCCTCGAATGAGGTGCGGGATATTCATGACCGAATACCGCTATGCAAAGCAAAAGAATACGACTAAAATTTTTCGACAACATCTTTTACGTTTATTTTTCCTTGCATTTGTTGGATATGTATGCCCTAGAGGCTATTATTGTATGTGTATACATGTGGATGCTTGGACATATGTATGTGCAGGGCAATCTTACTTGATATGATAGTATGCTATCTAGTTTGTCTTTATCTTAACAGGTGCATATGTTTTACTTGTTATTACGTATCATCTATACATGTTGATAAAGCACGTAGGATCATTGCTTGACTACCTGCGTTGTGATGGAGATCATACTTGTGGGAGCAGGGTAGTCGATAAGCACATCCTTAAAAGGTCCCTAGTCGTGGGAGTATCGAGACTGGGCATCGATATTCTAGAGTAGACTGGTGTATACGTTTCTAGACACCGACAAGGGACGATGGTTGGTCCTGCAGCCATTGGTCTTTTACACCTAAGATCGTATACAGGTGCTCACTGGGGGTGAGTACACTGGGCGAACTCACCGAGAACTTCAAGATGGTACTATACCTATCGTCAGATAGCAGTTCTCAGGTGACATGAGTACATGTTAGTCTTCTGACCCGAGATTGCATTTTTCTCGTGTGAGTTCCCACTGTACTTTGATCACTACCCTACCATGGCTCTACTGAGTCGTGCAAACAGGTTTTGGTTGGGTACAGTACCGAGCCACATGGAGGCAGTGAGTGATTGTTGGGGATTCATCTCTCCCGGTTTAGGGAGTCGATTTCGCACTGTGTTCGATTGGTCGGGACTATAAGACCTTGGCCAAGGCAGTTGGGATTTTCTGATGGGTTGATCAGTAGTTTCACAGATTGGTCTTGAGCCGCTTCAGCACAAATTATCGGGTTATTTGGGTCTAACGTTTACCACCCCCTAGACCCGGTATGCGATACTCTTAGACGAAGAGACCAGACTGTACAGAGATTGTCACGAATAGGCTCAGTAGGGAACCAGATGAGTTTGCTAGTCGACCTTCCTTTTCGACAGGTACCCGGGTAGCCATTACGTACAGCTAGTGCCGCTAACGTGCTTGTGGTTATGGATTTATCCGGTAACTCACTGCTGGCGTACTGTTGAGTCTTTAGTGTCCCACACTGAGGGTTTTCCTGGTTCAGGTGAAATGATGTAGTAGCCGTATTGGATACGTGCAGGGTTCTGATCGATTGATTGTACTATGTACCAGGACTTTCGATCGGACAGTTGATAATACTAGCCGGCTCGGGATTGAGCCGGATTATTAAATAAGGTATTGATTTAATAATTTACATATATGTATTTTGATATGTATATTCTAGTATTATGTTCTTTATGTTATTCTATCTCTTCGGGTATTCATATTTTTATATGAATGCAGGTATGTATATACAGTAGACTGTAATCCGTATTTTATACAGAAAATATTCTAGAAGGTGGACACCTCATTCTTGATTTTTCCATTTATTCATAAATGGAAAATGAGGTGTAAAGTGAGGTGAGGAGAGTATGGCGAGAGCCATTCCTTAATAGTGTTGACAAATGAATTTTCAATTTATTTGTGCTCACTATTGAAGCATGGTTGGATTTTTATAATTGTAAAAATTATTTTACAAAACTCTAGTGAGGATGTTTTCTCTCACTTGGATGCTTCATTATTTTCCTTAGCACACCATTTGCTTCGCTCTCCTCTCTTTCTCTTGAGCTCCTCCACCTTCATCATCTACCTCCTCTCTATACTCTCATGTATTGAGAATCAAGATAGGAGGTGAGATAGAACACACATAGACCCTCACACTACATCTTAGAGTCCTTAGTCTGGCAACCTAAGTTCTCTAGTTGCTCCTTTTGACACTTAGTTTGGAGCTAGAGCCATGGACTACATCCCTCGGGTGGATCATCTTCAACGGAGGGAGACGGACTATCAAGCTCGATCATGGTGGCTATTAGGAGCATACAAAGAGGATAGAAGACCAAAGGACACGGATCTTTTAGTGAGAATCTCTATCATAATAGATAGCTCCTCTTATATAGCTAGTTAGGTTTATGGTAGATCCGGTTAATGGGTTATTCTAGTGCCAGAAATTTAAACCCTAGAATTTTTTTTGTTCCGCAAATGGCCACGGTAGATGGCCGGGGCACTATTTTAACCCTTCATGGTATCAGAACTAGCCCATAAACCCTTAACTAGCAGTTTTGAATGATATTAAAGTAACGAAACCGAAATAACTCCGAAATACGAAATCAAAGTCCATGTTTCTGTTAATTTTTGTGAAGCCTCTGAAATTTTTTTAAACAACTGCAGAGTGCTATTATTGCTAAAACTAGAACACCTGATAAAAACGAGCCCAGGTTTCTAAAACATGGCCAGGGAGAATCTCTTTTTGGCCGGCCTGGCTAGTTTTACTGTGTAGTGAAGTGCTCGTTTTTGTTTGGTATTCTATAACACTTGGATTTACGGTTTCGGGATATGTTTGATTTTGTCCAGGTTGGATATTCTGTTATCTTTGAGATTGAGGAAATACGGAGTATTTCGAAGTCGTTATTTTAACGTCGTTTATATGTTTCAGTACATACACTACTATCTACGACCGTGAATGTCATCTGAGTAGTATAACCCGTCTAATTTCTATATGTTCTACTAGACGGGTTTGCGAACATGACATTCACATTGATGTTTTGTGATTGTGCTGATATTGTGGTTGGATTGTCATGGTGGATAACCAGTGCGGCAATGGTATTAGTACAGTTAAGATTCATTTGTATATTTGTTATTACGGGGCGAGCGTCCAACATGTGGATAGTTGTTTCTGCCGTGTTGTATATTATTTGATTGGGGAACGACTAGGTTGAGGTCGATGTCACCTTTGTACATATATTTTTTCCTTTTCTGTACTAGGATTACCCCATGGTGGAGTGATTGAATAGCCGGGTTCTAGAGGGCAACAAGCCCGCATCTCATGGCATTGAGACAGAGGAGGCTTCACTCTAGAATCGGTGGTTATTCTCTGCACCCGTAGGGGGTATAGGATGACCCATGGAGGGGCGCTCAAGTTACCGGATCCTGTGAAGTGTTGGGTGGTGTAACGTTTTGAAAATCGTTTCGGTAAAATTTCGAAAAAATCGGTAAAATAAGGGGGGTTTCTGTAAAAAGTCAAAATACAAATATCTTTTTATAAAAATTAAATATACATATTCTAGCTATGTTATTGCTATTATTTGGTGTTTATTGAGCCGCTGGTGAAATTTCAAATTTTCTGAAAAAATATTATTTTATTATTATTTTAAGCCGTCACTAATACATTTAATTAGGGAAAATTACAAATTGGAATGAGTTGAAACAAATTTTGTGCATCATAAAACATTAAATAAAATTTTATCATGTGGTTTTTGGAACGAAATCATTTGCCAAAACGGTTTAGAAATTATTAAAGAAAAAAGGCTTTTTTTTTAGCGTAAATGGATGCTTGGGGTATTGTATTTATCATTTTTCATCACCCCACACCCGTACCCACACCCACACACCCCCACTTACTCCTCCCCATGGCTGAATTCAGCAGCCACCATATTTTTCCCCACTTGATTTTCAAAGGAAAAGATATGAAAGAAAAGAAAGAAAATGGGTGAATTAGGTGGACTTTTGACCTTACCTTGACCTTGACTTTCCTCCCTTGTATTTTCTCTACCTCCCTCTCTCTCCTCACACCCCCAATCAGGCCGAGCCCCCTCCCAACAGCAGCAGCCCCCCCCCAAATCCCACTCTTTTCTTCATCAAAAAAATCCACAAATCACTTCAAAATCCATGCAAAATTCAAATCTAAATCCAAATCCGACTCCTACCCATTTTAGCTTAGCCCGTATAGCATGGATCCTTGTGAAAAGAGGGCATTTTGGGAGGCCATGGATGCTTGTGGATGTTCATATGTTTTGGGTATAATTCTAAACATTTTTGTTGCTTAATTTGTTACTAATTTCTTAAGCTAATTTAATTAAGTGTTAATTTGGATATGTGAGTTTAATTGCAAGTTTTGGAATTCTAGTTAGGGTTTTGTTTTGAAATTGGGTTGTGATCACTTGTGCATGGTTTGTGATGTGAGCTAACATCTTGAAAACTTGTTAAAATTTATCTAGTTGCATATTACAAGTTGTTACTTGAAAAATGTCCAAATTAAGCTTTTTTGTGCAAACTAGGGTTTTATGAAATGCATTTATATGTGAGATGAAAAATATGGTTAGGGTTTTTATCACATTATTAACTTTATTTCATGTAAATCCAACCTAAATTGTAGTTTGTGCATTTTGCTATGAAATTGTTAAAAAGGGTATTTTGTAAACTAGAATATTAGGGTTTTTTTTGGAATTTAATGAGATTAAATTCCGGAAATTGTTTCTATGACTTATTTAAGATATTTAATAAGTATATTGGCCGCTACATTCATTTAAATATCATGTTTTGTATAAAAACGGCGAATTGTGCTTGCTAGATTTTCGGAAAAATGACTTTTTAAGTGAAATTGGGGTTTTTGTGAGTTTTAAGCTAGTTTATATTAAAATTAGTGTCCGTGAATGTGCAAATGAGTTTGATTGGATTTTTCTCGATGGTTTGACGTTTGTATATCGACATCGAGGGTTGGTCTGACTATTCTTGCATGCGTAGGCGATAGGTTTGGACCTATGCGTGATACGCGTGCCGATTTGATTTTCGTATGCCGTTTCGATTTCGAATTTAGTTTTAATGCGATACGGTGCGTTATGATATGTAGGTACCCCATGCGGACTTCGAGACGACAAGCAAGCACGTGGCGACGTCGGCACCGGCGAGCGAGGACTAGGTGAGTAGATTTATATCTACGGGGAGAAGTCGGGTGGATGGCGTATAGCACCCCCGCAGTCCGTGGTGATGTATACGGATGCGTATACACACCAACAATTTATGATATGTTGTTAGGATTTATTATTGATGATTTTAGATGGATATTGGTGTTGGATTGGCGCATGGTTACGAAACCTTAGGTAGTGGTTGCACCACACATACACACACACACACCATATTTGCATACATTTTTCTTTGATATGTGCTCATGGGATTCTTTATAGTTATGGGTTCACATGGGTATGGGACTATGTGTTCACATACGGATTTGAGGATAATACTTAGGATTGAGCTGAGTCGATGAGATTTGATTTGAGGCCGTGAGATCAGTGATATAACAGGGTTCGTATCTTAGATACGACATGACGTTGTAGCGGGTCCTTGACGTAGTTTTTACACACGTGCATGCATACTTAGGCGATATCAGTATTGTACTAGACGTAGATCAGTACCCCGATCATGATATTTGATAAAGAGGGTATCAGATGAATAGTATGATGAATGTGATATTGACCAGTACCCAGATTTGGGGATGCCGTACGACGGATTTACGTACGAGCTATATTTTGATGATTGATCCGCACTCTTGACTTGGGATGTCTGGTTATGGATATTATATTTATTGAGGCAGGATCACCGACTATATATATACAGGTATGTATATGTATCGACTCAGATGATAGGCGGTTTCCTTACCTGTAGTTCAGCTTGTTAGTTCAGCCGTATAGTTTAGTGTAGTTGTTAGATTAGATTAGACTCCTACCTATTTCAAAACTAGCGAATCATGGGTATTTTAAAAGACAGGTCAAGGGATCTACGGATATTTCAATAGACGTATACTTTCTTAAAAACCACCGTAGCCCTATTTTCAAAACCACGCGGTTCGTGTTATTTCAAATGGCACCATTTGTAGGACTTATATTAGATTAATGCAGATTAGTTATAGTTGCGTCTAGTTTTCAGCTCCCGCTCATTTTGTGGTCCGCTTCCCATCGCATGCTTATTTTTATGTTTCATACTCCATTAGTGATATCATGCTGTTAGGACACCAGCACCATTACCGATGATGCGTATGTACCACGTACACTTAATTGCCGGCTCACACACATCTTCATCGATAATTGCCATGTCACGTACACCTTAGAAAATATTATTGCTTAACTTAGCTAGATAGCTAGTAGTTTGACATAATATTAGTGTACTTACCTTATATGCCAGCTTAGATATTGTAGTTATTATTTGTCACTTCATGCATACTGTTATTCATCGTTATGCCGCATTCATGGATTCTCATGCATATATTCACTATTTTACGTGTTATTGAGGTTTTGGATTCGGATTTCCATGAGATTTTCTGGATTTGGAGAAAAACCGCAAAAACATAAATAAACCTTTTCTCTCTTTTAAAATAAAAAGTGCGGTTTTCCTATGATGTATGAATCGTCCACCATGCGTTTGCTGATGGATTTCGAGACCCGATTCGAGGAGTGGAGGAACCGTTTCGGGTACATGGTAGACCCGGTATGGTACCCCGGGGCAAGATGAATGTGGTGTTGATGTTGAGCCTGGCAGGGGACAGATTACCTACCGGTGATATTACCCGATGCGTCGGATATCCGGAGGATACCGTCGTGGTCTTGAGATGGATGGTAGGGGCCGGTCTGGACTGACGGCGTCCTAGATATTGAGATTGAGACATTGATATTTCGAGACAGTGAGATTTATGTTTTGTGTCGATGCTAGACACTGTTGATACTGATTTCATTATGATACCTCGGTTTAAAAATACGAAGGAAATCTCACTAATTTATGAAAACAGTTTCTTCATTTACATGTATTCTATTTTCATGCATTCATACCTCATTCATATGATATATTGCTACCTGAGGCACTGACACGGGCACATGAGATTTCACTCGGGTTAGATATTTACCCTAGCCATTGTTATAGGCTGCATGTTATATACATTTTTGAGGATATATTATGATCTTTGACCTAGGTTGCGTTATTTATGCGATTTCTGTGCGTAGATGTTTTTCTATTCATGAGTTGGCAACTCACCCCCGTTGTGCCCCAGTTTCTTGCAGGTTTTGCCGTACAGGTTTAATTACGGCTTGGCGGGCTCAGTTTCATTCGGGTGACTTGCTAGTAGGTGGGTTTTTCTTGTATCATACCCATCATATTACCTTGTATAATATTATTCCGTTGTATCTAGTAAATTCCATCAACCAAACATGTATTTGTTGAGATAGAGACCAGTGATGTTTATTCTTTCGACCTTAGAGTCGCGTGTGTTATTTCTGTGGATTTCTGGTGGTTTTGAGTTTCCTTTTTAGTTTTGATCCTCGCCGTTGGCGTTGTATATTATATTGTTGTGTGGTTGTGACCGTCGATTGACGAAGAGCTAGCTCCCGCTTGGGGATGCCCTTTTCTTGTTTTCGTATACTATTCATGTTGTATCCCGTTTGGGGGCCAGTATTTACAAAGGAGACTCTGCCGAAATTTTCAGTAAATTTTTGATGTTTTAAAAACCGCATAATTCGGCTTATGCTATTGAACTACTTGCTTTAAGTTGGTTTTTCCTGCACTCTACTACTTTTCTTGGTTTGGATTTCTGGGTTTTCGGTTTACTTAGATTACGTACGCCTCGAGACGTTCGTAGTTTAAGTGCCGGTCATGTTCCGTACTTTCGGGTCGTGACAAAGTTGGTATCAGAGCGTTTGGTTTTACCTTCGGAGCGTAGGATGACCCTTGGTTGATGGAATAGGTGACAAAAGTAGAGTGACGTACTGTTGGTATGTTCCGCGGCATATTTACGACACGCCACTCCACTTATGAAGCCTTAGGATGTACATTTCCTTGCTCAGTATTATATTCCTTCCTGATCTAGCCTCATCGGTACCAGTTTGGTTTTGCTGCTACGGTTACGGGCAGGGAGAGCTACGGCTAGAGTTGCGGTCAGCACAAGCTCATCATGAACGAGGACTGACCAGGGCGAAATTCCGGCGACACACGATTGCAGAGATGTGTCTTTTTACCGTGTTTCCGCGCCACGAGCGTTTGGCGGATCGCCTTTATGAGGTTACTCGGAGGTGCTGATCGACACTAGAGAATTGAGCCAATGATGGAGGCCAGCCAGATTTTGATGACCGTTGGTGTGTTGCTTATTCATGATGATCGAGGCACTGTTCAGCGTGCAGACGAGCGAGCCAGTTATTGCTGCGAACGACGAGGTATTCCCCCAGATGCTGGAGTTAGTGCAGAACGAGTTGTACTAAGAGATGATAGAAGGTCGCTAGTCATCGTGGATGAATGACTAGGACATGTGGATCGTTCGTCTAACCTGATGCGAGGTCATCAGATAGATTGATTCCAGCTAGAGACGACTTCACGTGGAGACGTTGGGAGTCGACAGAGACGATCGAATGTCAGAAACCTATTATTCCAAGTTTAAGGTAGTCGGAAAGACATGCAGGCAATTCTATGGTCCCTCTAGAAGAATGAAACCCTAACTCGACTTAATGACCGTGTGAAAGCCTTTGAACCTTAGGGTTTGCGGCAGTTCTGCGGCGCCATTAGTGAGGCTTGGGTTTGCCCTTCTACGGCTGGACCACCGATGCTGTGGTATGTACTCGATACTATTATACTGTACCCAAGATGTTGAGCTCTTAGGGGATTATGAGGTTTTGACGAATCGATTGGATGGCTCGACTTAATTCGGATGCTAGGTGGTGAGGTGCATTTCTTGGGAGACTCCAGATATGAGGATAGCCGTTGGAGCTCAGTCCATGCAGCCACGACGAGACGAGTCCGGAGCAGTCGACATTAGAGAAAAGTGGAGTAAGAGGTTCGTACGAGATCTTGATGAGACGACGTTCTACGCAGCCGACATCAGAGATGTGGTACGCATGCCGAGGCATTGTACTTGGATATACCTTCCAGAAGGAGTCGCGATGAGTATACAGCCATTCCGGAACAAGAAACGGATATAGTAAAGGATGATGACTTCCGGACAGTTGGCAAAGACGAGACATGGAAGAGACCGTGAGCAGGATTCCTTCCAGGACACTGCTGCAATGATACTTGCACCCAGGATCAAATGTGTCGCGTACATTCAGAGAGCCAGAGGCCGACGCCAGTGATATGCTGTCTTACGAGTGGTCGCGATGATTGACCGAGAGATGACCAGAGAAGTGCCAGAATGGGATCATCCCCGTTAGCACACCTGACAGGGCCGATGAGCCGATGGACCGAGAGATTGGTAATTCACGGTGAAGACCTTGACCCAGGAGTGGTCATTGTTACGCACACCAGCAGGCCAGAGTTCATGATCATCGACGAGACATCCCACTAGTGACCGCAACAGTTGGCCCGAGATTCTTAGAGGATGCACTTGAGCGGTACTGTTCCGCCATTATTGATTTCGATGTTTTGGGTGATTTATTCGTATGATTTGATTTTGATGATTGAGGATTTACGATCTTTGCACAGTGTTGCACTTGATATCGTTTTCGTGCTTTAGTTTCACATGTTTGTGATTTTACGGTTTTAAACAGTTGAGTTGATTTTGTGCGTATGCACGCACGCGATTTGGTTCCTGCACTCTGTATAGTTTATATATGCTGGCAGTGCAGTGACATGTATTTTGTGCACTTGGATACACTGGATTTCAATTTCGAGGGTGATGCTCGACATTTGCTTTGTGCATTTTATGCACCGGATTGGATTTTTAGCGCCTGTTGGGCGCCTGTTACGAGATGCGATTTGGTGCACACCAGATGCACTAATTCGAGATTTTTCGTGCATGTCAGATGCACCTGATTTTGCTGTCAGGCACACACATTGCCTACGACAGATGTTTCGTGCACACCCGATGCACTTAGATGTTGTTTCTATGCGCATGTATGGCACATTCATGGATTTTGATTTCCGTGCGCACTAGACGCACGTAGCATTCATGTGCATATTTTGGGATTTATTTCGTATAGAGCAGTACGTTTTTATGATATTGCTATGTGTTTACGTACTGAGCAGGACTAGTCAGAGGACAGTACCTGAATATATTTTGCATGCATTGATAGTTATTGAAGGGATTTCCAAAAAGCGAGCTATAGCCTCAGTATTTACCTACGTGTCTGATATGACACGAAATGTTTAAAACAAGGAGACCCTTCTAAATTGTTTCCAAAACGGCGGAACGTACATTTCAAACAAAGGTATATATATGTATATAGTTATTTCCTTATGATAGACGTCCGCCACTGTGCAGTGTTATACGCGTGCACAGTGACTTAAAGAAATTTGGCATGCATTTCCTTCAGATACTTACATATATAGATTCGATATTTACATGTATAGTTTCGAGTTATGTCATATTGGTTTTGATTTGGATTTGGCATTGATGTCTTCTCCATGACTCCGATGATTGCGGGATGCTTGACGGAGTTTCGATTTGAGTTATATGCTCATTTTTCAAGCGCATGCGCTGCGCTACGATTTGTTTTATGTAGTTACAATTTCGGAGCCCCGACGACTTGATGGTTTTTCTTAGATGTTTTAGTATTTGGGGGAGTTTGAATTTAAATTCGGGGACCGAATTTCTTTAAGGGGGGAAGATTGTAACGTTTTGAAAATTGTTTCGGTGAAATTTCGAAAAAATCGGTAAAATAAGGGGGTTTTCTGTAAAATGTCAAAATACAAATTTCTTATTATAAAAATTAAATATACATATTCTAGCTATGTAATTGCTATTATTTGGTGTTTATTGAGCCGCTGGTGAAATTTCAAATTTTCTGAAAAAATATTATTTTATTATTATTTTAAGCCGTCACTAATACATTTAATTAGGGAAAATTACAAATTGGAATGAGTTGAAACAAATTTTGTGCATCATAAAACATTAAATAAAATTTTATCATGTGGTTTTTGGAACGAAATCATTTGCCAAAACGGTTTAGAAATTATTGAAGAAAAAAGGCTTTTTTAGCGTAAATGGATGCTTGGGGTATTGTATTTATCATTTTTCATCACCCCACACCCGTACCCACACCCACACACCCCCACTTACTCCTCCCCATGGCTGAATTCAGCAGCCACCATATTTTTCCCCACTTGATTTTCAAAGGAAAAGATATGAAAGAAAAGAAAAGAAAATGGGTGAATTAGGTGGACTTTTGACCTTACCTTGACCTTGACTTTCCTCCCTTGTATTTTCTCTACCTCCCTCTCTCTCCTCACACCCCCAATCAGGCCGAGCCCCCTCCCAACAGCAGCAGCCCCCCCCCCCCCAAATCCCACTCTTTTCTTCATCAAAAAAATCCACAAATCACTTCAAAATCCATGCAAAATTCAAATCTAAATCCAAATCCGACTCCTACCCATTTTAGCTTAGCCCGTATAGCATGGATCCTTGTGAAAAGAAGGCATTTTGGGAGGCCATGGATGCTTACGGATCTTCATATGTTTTGGGTATAATTCTAAACATTTTTGTTGCTTAATTTGTTACTAATTTCTTAAGCTAATTTAATTAAGTGTTAATTTGGATATGTGAGTTTAATTGCAAGTTTTGGAATTCTAGTTAGGGTTTTGTTTTGAAATTGGGTTGTGATCACTTGTGCATGGTCTGTGATGTGAGCTAATATCTTGAAAACTTGTTAAAATTTATCTAGTTGCATATTACAAGTTGTTACTTGAAAAATGTCCAAATTAAGCTTTTTTGTGCAAACTAGGGTTTTATGAAATGCATTTATATGTGAGATGAAAAATATGGTTAGGGTTTTTATCACATTATTAACTTTATTAAGTGTAGTTTAACACTTTATTTCATGGAAATCCAACCTAAATTGTAGTTTGTGCATTTTGCTATGAAATTGTTAAAAAGGGTATTTTGTAAACTAGAATATTAGGGGTTTTTTTGGAATTTAATGAGATTAAATTCCGGAAATTGTTTCTATGACTTATTTAAGATATTTAATAAGTATATTGGCCGCTACATTCATTTAAATATCATGTTTTGTACAAAAACGGCGAATTGTGCTTGCTAGATTTTCGGAAAAATGACTTTTTAAGTGAAATTGTGGTTTTTGTGAGTTTTAACCTAGTTTATATTAAAATTAGTGTTCGTGAATGTGCAAATGAGTGTGATTGGATTTTTCTCGATGGTTTGACGTTTGTACATCGACATCGAGGGTTGGTCTGACTATTCTTGCTTGCGTAGGCGATAGGTTTGGACCTATGCGTGATACGCGTGCCGATTTGATTTTCGTATGCCGTTTCGATTTCGAATTTAGTTTTAATGCGATACGGTGCGTTATGATATGTAGGTACCCCATGCGGACTTCGAGACGACAAGCAAGCGCGTGGCGACGTTGGCACCGGCGAGCGAGGACTAGGTGAGTAGATTTATATCTACGGGGAGAAGTCGGGTGGATGGCGTATAGCACCCCCGCAGTCCGTGGTGATGTATACGGATGCGTATACACACCAACAATTTATGATCTGTTGTTAGGATTTATTATTGATGATTTTAGATGGATATTGGTGTTGGATTGGCGCATGGTTACGAAACCTTAGGTAGTGGTTGCACCACACATACACACGCACACCATATTTGCATACATTCTTCTTTGATATGTGCTCATGGGATTCTTTATAGTTATGGGTTCACATGGGTATGGGACTATGTGTTCACATACGGATTTGAGGATGATACTTGGGATTGAGCTGAGTCGATGAGATTTAATTTGAGGCCGTGTGATCGGTGATATAGCAGGGTTCGTATCTTAGATACGACATGACATTGTAGCGGGTCCTTGACGTAGTTTTTACACACGTGCATGCATACTTAGGCGATATCAGTATTGTACTAGACGTAGATCAGTACCCCGATCATGATATTTGATAAAGAGGGTATCAGATGAATAGTATGATGAATGTGATATTGACCCGTACCCAGATTTGGGGATGCCGTACGACGGATTTACGTACGAGCTATATTTTGATGATTGATCCGCACTCTTGACTTGGGATGTCTGGTTATGGATATTATATTTATTGAGGCGGGATCACCGACTGTATATATACAGGTATGTATATGTATCGACTCAGATGATAGGCGGTTTCCTTACCTGTAGTTCAGCTTGTTAGTTCAGCCGTATAGTTTAGTGTAGTTGTTAGATTAGATTAGACTCCTACCTATTTCAAAACTAGCGGATCGTGGGTATTTTAAAAGACAGGTCAAGGGATCTACGGATATTTCAAAAGACGTATCCTTTCTTAAAAACCACCGTAGCCCTATTTTCAAAACCCCGCGGTTCGTGTTATTTCAAATGGCACCATTTATAGGACTTATATTAGATTAATGCAGATTAGTTATAGTTGCGTCTAGTTTTCAGCTCCCGCTCATTTTGTGGTCCGCTTCGCATCGCATGCTTATTTTTATGTTTCATACTCCATTAGTGATATCATGCTGTTAGGACACCAGCACCATTACCGATGATGCGTATGTACCATGTACACTTAATTGCCGGCTCACACACATCTTCATCGGTAATTGCCATGTCACGTACACCTTAGAAAATATTATTGCTTAACTTAGCTAGATAGCTAGTAGTTTGACATAATATTAGTGTACTTACCTTATATGCCAGCTTAGATATTGTAGTTATTACTTGTCACTTCATGCATACGGTTATTCATCGTTATGCCGCATTCATGGATTCTCATGCATATATTCACTATTTTACATGTTATTGAGGTTTTGGATTCGGATTTCCATGAGATTTTCTGGATTTGGAGGAAAACCGCAAAAACATAAATAAACCTTTTCTCTCTTTTAAAATAAAAAGTGCGGTTTTCCTATGATGTATGAATCGTCCACCATGAGTTTGCTGATGGATTTCGAGACCCGATTCGAGGAGTGGAGGAACCGTTTCGGGTACATGGTGGACCCGGTATGGTACCCCGGGGCAAGATGAATGTGGTTTTGACGTTGAGCCTGGCAGGGGACAGATTACCTACCGGTGATATTACCCGACGCGTCGGATATCCGGAGGATACCGTCGTGGTCTTGAGATGGATGGTAGGGGCCGGTCTGGACTGACGGCGCCCTAGATATTGAGATTGAGACATTGATATTTCGAGACAGTGAGATTTATGTTTTGTGTCGATACTAGACACTGTTGATACTGATTTCATTATGATACCTCAGTTTAAAAATACGAAGGAAATCTCACTAATTTATGAAAACAGTTTCTTCATTTACATGTATTCTGTTTTCATGCATTCATACCTCATTCATATGATATATTTCTACCTGAGGCACTGACATGGGCACATGAGATTTCACTCAGGTTAGATATTTACCCTAGCCATTGTTATAGGCTGCATGTTATATACATTTTTGAGGATATATTATGATCTTTGACCTAGGTTGCGTTATTTATGCGATTTCTGTGCGTAGATGTTTTTCTATTCACGAGTTGGCAACTCACCCCCGTTGTGCCCCAGTTTCTTGCAGGTTTTGCCGTACAGGTTTAATTACGGCTTGGCGGGCTCAGTTTCATTCGGGTGACTTGCTAGTAGGTGGGTTTTTCTTGTATCGTACCCATCATATTACCTTGTATAATATTATTCCGTTGTATCTAGTAAATTCCATCAACCAAACATGTATTTGTTAAGATAGAGACCAGTGATGTTTATTCTTTCGACCTTAGAGTCGCGCGTGTTATTTCTGTGGATTTCTGGTGGTTTTGAGTTTCCTTTTGAGTTTTGATCCTCGCCGTTGGCGTTGTATATTATATTGTTGTGTGGTGGTGACCGTCGATTGACGAAGAGCTAGCTCCCACTTGGGGATGCCCTTTTCTTGTTTTCGTATACTATTCATGTTGTATCCCGTTTGGGAGCCAGTATTGAGACTCTGCCGAAATTTTCAGTAAATTTTTGATGTTTTAAAAACCGCATAATTCGGCTTATGCTATTGAACTACTTGCTTTAAGTTGGTTTTTCCTGCACTCTACTACTTTTCTTGGTTTGGATTTCTGGGTTTTCGGTTTACTTAGATTACGTACGCCTCGAGACGTTCGTAGTTTAAGTGCCGGTCATGTTCCGTACTTTCGGGTCGTGACAGGTGGCCCATTAACTTTATTGATTGTGGTTGCCTCACTTCTGGGATTGGCGGGTAAGTTGCCACGCTCGTAGGAGTCCAGGTTTTCATTGCACGGGCTATCCACACGACCGGGAACATCGGGTTTTATTTGTGGCTCAAATGAAACCCGAGGCTCCAAGATTATCCACCATTCTGTGTTGCTTGTTGTTGATCTGTGATGTTGCTTATATCATGCCTGGGACGAATGTTATATATATTTATATTTACTAGTAGATGTTTTATATGTTTTGCACCCGCGCTAGTCCAGCCCCCGCTCTGCCATTAGTTAAGTAACCTAACGGTGCATGACAGGGCCCCGTGGCGAATGTGGATGGTATATACGTACATTGTATTTTCTTTCTTTTCTGGTGTGATAGGATTAATTGATGGGACCGTATTAATTTTGATTAATGCAAGAAAAGAAACCTAAAAAGATGTTGTTGGAACAGATTTCGAAAAACTATAGTTATATTCTTTCGCTTTGCATAGTTGTATTCGGTCGTAAATATCCAACACCTCATTCCAGGAGGTAAGAGCCGAGATCCCTTCGCGCGCAGGGAATGACCTCATGAGCAAAAGTCTATACTGTAGATTACTCGTTTTTTCCAGAACCACTAGTTTTCAAAAGAAGAGCCTAAACCACTCCTTTTCAAAACTGCTCAGGTTCCTTCAACGATATCAAGTTCATTACGTTAAAGGGTTTTTCACCAAAAACCCAGCCGTAGCCCTCCGTCATTTCTTTCGAGTGTTACTTAGTATTCGTGATGCATGTTTTGACCTAGTCAAGACGTAGTGTTCGGTAGCTGAGTGGTGCTTATTTGTTGCAGGTATTGCGATTATTTAAGACAGCCGTATAACCATTTTGACCTAGTCAAGGGTATATACGGGTGGGTCTAAATTAATCCAGGATAATGACGGGTTGAACTTGACTAGCGGTTTATGATATGTTGACCTAGTCAAGGTCATATGCCGTTAGGAGAAAAAACCACATCAGGAGTTTCAAATATAAAGGAAACTTGCAGGCTTAGCATACTTTCTAGAGTATGGTGACTACAGTGGATTCCATCTAGGTCATCACACAATGATAGTTGGATCCCGATCCCACTGATGAGTAGGATTACACTTGGGAGATTTTTTCACTTAACAATCAATACTATAAACCAAGTAGATGTCTAGAACGATGTTAGCGGGGCTATGCCTCCAGGAAAAAGAGGTTATGTAATTAAGGAACTTCGTGAAAGCGTTGGAAAACCTCTCTCGAAGTACCAACACTAGCCTGGCCGAAATGTTAAGCAAGTATTGTGACGTGCGATTAATCCTGACTAGTTCTTCTTTTAGGATTTGAAGAAGAATTCGAGGAAACAGTAGGAGCCATCCTGATTAGATAAACTAATAACCAATCTAATCTTGCAAGAGCGCACGCTGAGTGTTTCTTTTCCCTCTCTCCAGGTAGCAACCATTTCACGCCCTAATCAAGATAATAAAATGTATCGCTTGACCAATCTGAATTCTTACTCGGGGTTGGGGAACGTCGATTCGGCTCTAACTTATGACAACAGTCATGAGTATGAGCAGAGGAAAGAGGATTGCATGAATTCCTTGATGACCCCAACGAAGAAGAAGCATACTATTGCATCACCTTCAGGTGTTCTTATTATTGAGAACTGCTTTTCGGTCAGTCCTACCTCCTGGGTAATAGATACCGGATCAGGATCTCATATCTGTAATTTATTATAAGGACTAAGAAAAAGTAGGATAGTTGGACCTGGTGATATGTCCCTCAGAGTAGGGAACGAAGCACAAGATGATGCTTCTGCCGTCAGTGAATATCACCTAGCATTGCCAAATGCCAATACTATGATTTTGAACAATTGCTAATATGTACCTTCCATGGTTTGCAACATCATATCAGTTTCTTTACTTGATAAAGATGGATATAACTTTGTTCTTGATAGAAATATCATGAACATCTACCTTGATATGGTATTGGTTGCAGAAAGTACACTGTGTAATGGTATCCATGTTCTAAATCAAAATGCTGTTTTCAATATACAAAACACACGCAAGAGAAAGAGTTCAGAAGTGAACGAATCCTACTTGTGGCATTGTAGACTTGGTCATATCGGAGAGAAAAGACTAAGTAAGTTGCACAAAAATGTATATTTGAATACGTTCGAATTTTCATCTTATGAAACTTGTCAGTCTTGTCTCAAGGGAAATATGACCAAATTTCCGTTCACCGGACATGGAGAAAGAGCAGCAGAGCTCTTGGGACTCATACACAGTGATGTATATGGTCCGATGTCGATACATGCACGGGGTGGGTTCTCGTACTTCATCACATTCACTGACGATCTCTCTAGGTTCAGATATGTGTATCTCATGAAACACAAATATGAAACTTTTGAGAAATTCAAAGAATACAGAAACGAAGTAGAGAACTGGACTAGAAAAAGTATCAAGATCTTTCAATTTGATAGAGAAAGGGAGTACTTAATCACGGAATTCCTAGAATACCTAAAAGAGAATGGAATTCTCTCTCAGCTTACTCCTCCGTATACACCATAACACAACGGTGTATCGGAGCGGAAGAACCGTACCCTATTGGACATGGTTTGCTCCATGATGAGTAACGCCGAGTTACCTCTTTTATTTTGGGGACATGCAATTTTGACAGCAGCATATCTTTTGAATGATGTTCCGTCCAAATCCGTGCCTAAGACACCATTCGAGATATGGAATGGTAAAAGGCTATATCTTAAAAGATTTATGATATGGGGTTGTTCGGCTTATGTTAAAAAGCATAATCCGGATAAACTAGAGGCTAGGTAAGTTTTATGTAAGTTTGTAGGATATCCAAAGAATGGTTATGGATATCTGTTCTACCATACCGAGGAACATAAGGTATTTGTTGCTCAGCACGCCACCTTTTTAGAGTGGCAATTTCTTGCAAAAGAAATAAGTGGGAGCACGGTAGAACTGGAAGAAATTCACGGATCACAAACTCAAACTGAGGATTTGGTAGAACCTCAAGCTTTAGAAGTCCCAGACAAACCTCAGCCACTCCGCAGATCTAGTATGATTTCTCATCCGCCCGAAAGATACTACGGTTTTCTCATAGACGGGGATCGAGAGGATTGCATCTTGGAAGAAGATGATTCTACTAGTTTCAGGCAGGCCATTATCGGTAGGGACTCTGATAAATGGCTGGATGCCATGCGATCCGAAATGGAGTCCATGTACACCAATAAAGTGTGGACCTTGGATATTGCTCCACCTGGGGTAAAACCCGTTGGATACAAATGGATCTACAAAAGGAAGTTTGGTGTAGATGGGCAGGTGGAAACCTATAAGTCTAGACTTGTTGCAAAAGGTTTTTGTCAAAGACCAGGTGTGAACTATAACAAAACCTTTTCTCCAGTGGCTATGCTCAAATCCATTCGGATCCTATTTGTCATTGTTGCCTTCCATGACTATGAAATCTGGCAGATGGACGTAAAAATGGCTTTTCTAAACGGAAGTTTGGAAGAGTGCGTTTATGTGGATCAGCTGGAAGGTTTTGTAGACAATAGGAGCAGCGAGAAGGTGTGCAAGTTGCTTAAATCCATTTACGGATTAAAGCAGGCATCGCAGAGCTGGAACATCTGTTTTGATGAAACAGTCAAGCAATTTGACTTTATCAAGAACGAGAATGAACCTTGTATATATAAAAAGATTGTAGGACGAACCGTCGTATTCCTAGTCTTATAAGTGGATGACGTTCTTTTGATAGGAAATGATATTCGTATTCTACAATCGGTCAAGCTGTTCTTATCACAAAGGTTCTCCATGAAGGACCTGGGTGATGCCTCGTACATTCTGGGGATCAAGATCTATAGAGATAGATCCAAGTGATTATTGAGACTTTCACACTCCAGGTATATAGAGACCGTACTAGAGATTTAGTATGGAAGATTCCAAGCGCGGTAACATACCCGCATTGCACGGAATCACCCTCTCCAAGGAGATGTTTCCCAAGACTGATGAGGAGAGGGTTCGCATGAGCACTATACCCTACACTTCGGCGGTAGGATCTATAATGTATGCGATGCTATGTACAAGACCAGGAGTAGCTTATGCGCTAAGCGTGGTAAGCTGGTATCAGTCGAACCCGGGTGAGAATCACTAAACAGCTATGAAGAACATTCTCAAGTACCTGAGAAGGACTAAGGAGATGTTCTTGGTTTACGGTAATGGAGACCTGCAGGTCGAGTCCTTTATCGATTCAAGCTTCTATAGTGACAAGGATGACAACAAGTCTGTCTCGGGTTTTGTGTTTACTCTCAATGGAGGGGCGGTTTGTTGGAAGAGCTCCAAATAGGACATCATCGCAGACTCGATGATGGAGGCTGAATACATTACTGCGAACGATGCCACAAAAGAAGCGGTCTGGATGAAGAAGTTCATTTCTGAACTTCGGGTAGTTCCGTCCATTATTGATCCGATACCTTTGTATTACGATAACAATAGAGCTATAGCTCTCGCAAAGGAACCACGGTCCCATCAGAAATCCAGACACATCTTAAGGCGGTGTCACCTAATTAGGGAGATCTTTGATCGCCAGGATATCGAGGTGCGGAGAGTGGACACAAAAGACAACACGGCGGATCCATTCACGAAGGCCCTCCCTCAAGTGCAGTTCAAGCGACTTTTTGAGATGTTGGGTATGAGATACGCTAATAGCTGGTCGTAGAGAAGACGTTGGGTACTCGGTACGCCAATATATGGCCTTAGTGCAAGTGGGAGATTGTTGGATATGTGTGTGCCTTAGAGGTCATTATTGTATATGTATACACGTGGATAAGTAGACATATGTATATATAGGACAATCTTACTCGATATGATAGTATGCTATCTGGTTTGTCTTTATCTTAACATGTGCATATGTTTTACTTATTATTACGTATCATTTATACATGTTGAAAAAGCCCGTAGGATCATTGCTTGACTACCTGCGTTATGATGGTGATCAAACTTGTGGGAGCAGGGTAGCCGATAAGCACATCCTTAAACGGTCCCTAGTCGTGGGAGTATCGAGACTGGGCATCGATATTCCAGAGTAGACTGGTGTATACGTTTCTAGACCCTGACGAGGGGCGATGGTTGGTCCCGCAGCCATTGGTCTTCTGCAACTAAGATCGTATACAGGTGCTCACTGGGGGTGAGTACACTGGACGGACTTGCTGAGAACTTCTAGATGGTACAACACCTATCGTTGTAAGTCCACGTTGGCCACCCCGGTACTTGCGGGGAGGCGGAAAACGGAATAAAAATCGGATTTTTATCAACTTAAGCAACATGGACTAGACTATGAAGGATCTTTGCTAAACAAAAACTTGCTAAAGCTAACTAGAAACTAGCTAAGTGCTAGAAAGGTTATACCTTGGGCTTTATGTCCTTCTCTCCTTGCTCCTTGGAGTAGTGGAAGGAGGTCACCTTGTCATCTTCTCCCGTCAAAGAAAGATCCACCCGAAAGCCTCAACCTTTGGCTTCAACTCCAAGCTAGAAGTAACTAGGGTTCAAGAAGTGCTAGTCCTTCAACCATAGATGAGAGTAGAGATGATCAAGAGATGGTTTTTCTCAAGCTCAAGTGTTTCTCAACACATGAGAGGGGAGAGCTTGAGGGAGAGGAAGAACAATAGAGAGAAATGAAATGATAGAAAAATGAGAATAATGTGAACCATTCTCTCTAATATGTGTATATTATTTTAATTAAATAATTAGCTAGATAATTGTCATGGTTAATCATGAAATGACCATTATCATTTCAATTTGCAAGGATCAAAAAGCATCTTCCAAAAGAAATGATGATGGTCAAAGTGTCAACCTAGGTCAACAAGTCAAGGAGGTCAAATGGTCAACAACCATAACCATGCACAATTATTAAACTAATTATCAATTAACTATAATACACACATAAGCATTAGGGTTAATAAAATGACAATAGCCATTAACCCTAATGAAGGTCCTCTCCCTCTGTCTCAAACAACTGTGCATACGCACCCGCATTCGTGATCCGAGGAACACGAATACAATGAGAAAAAACCAATACCAAATCATATAATAGGATCCGGCTTAAACCAAAGCCCGCTAGTATAAACTGTCCGGACAGCAAACGTGCACAAGTGCGCGGATGCGAACGAACCCTGTCGCAAAACCATGCGACCTCTACTCATTTTGCCTAAAGGCGAATAGCTCTCTGTGTGGGACTCTAAAGACTTGACACTACGCTGGCAGTGGGTTTAACCACAGACCGCAAGCGGCACTAGCTGTACGTAACGGTCCCCAGGTAGATGTCGATAAGAAGACTGACGAGGTGAACCCCATCTGAACTCCTACTGAGCCTGTATGTGACAGTCTCCGTACAGTCCGGTCTGTTCGTCTGATACATCGCATGGCGGGCCTAGGGGGCGGTGAACGTCAGTCCCCTAATAGCGGTACAAGTCGTGTCGGAGTGAAGCCCAGAACACCCTGAGATAACACTGGAAACCTACCAGTATATCTCGCTTGCCCTGGCCAGGGACTACTCGTGTAATGGCTCTCCTGGACACAGCGCGATGTCAACCCCCAATACCGGGAGAGACGAATCCTGTCTAACCGTCACTGCCTCCAAGTGCTTCGGAACTGCACCCAAAAACTACCTGTTTGCACAACTCCTTTGAGCCGTGGTAGGGTAGCAATCAAAGTGCAGTGGGAACACACTCGAGGCGAAAGTGACAGTGTCAAGTCAGCGGACTAAGCTGTACTCATGTCACCTGGGAACTGATAACTGACGATAGGTATAATACCAACCAACAGTTCCCGACGAGTCCTGTCCAGTGTACTCATAACCCAACGAGCACCCGTATACTATCTCAAGTACGACGTACTGACGGCTGTGGGACAGACCGTCTCCCACACTGGGATGAGAAGCGCATACGCTGGTCTACTCCGGAGTATCGATGCCCTGTCTCGATAGTCCAACGACCAGGGACCTGTATAAGGATGTGCTTATAGATTACCCAGCTCCCACGAGTGCGAGCGCCATCACAACGTTGGTAATCAAGCAAAGATCCTAAGGGCTCTACTAATATGTATATCAGCGATATGCTAGAAGAAACACATGCACATATTGAAGTAGAGACAAACCAAGTAGCATACTACCATTTTGAGCAAGATTGTATATACAACTGTGAATATCCCAAGCTTCCATTAAGTAATATACAAACTAGTATGATACAGTAATGACCTCTAGGGCATATACACTAACAATCTCCCATTTGCACTAAGGCCATGTACTAGCGTATCGAAGACCTATCATCTCGATCAGCCGCTCGAACTGAGTCTGGGGTAGGGCCTTCGTGAGTGGATCTGCAGTGTTGTTCTCCGTATTTACTCTCTTCACCTCGATCTCCCGGCGATCTACGATCTCCCTGATCAGGTGGTACCGCCTCAAAATGTGCCTGGACTTCTGATGGGACCTGGGTTCCTTCGCTAAAGCTATAGCTCCGTTGTTGTCGCAATACAGCGGTATTGGATCAACAATGGTAGGAACCACCTGAAGCTCCGTGAGGAACTTCTTCATCCAGACAGCTTCCTTTGCGGTATCGCAAGCAGCTATGTACTCCGCTTCCATAGTGGAGTCTGCAACGGTCTCCTGCTTGGAACACTTCCAGCAAACCGCCCCTCCATTAAGGGTAAAGACATAACCCGACATGGACTTGGAGTCATCCTTGTCACTCTGGAAGCTGGAGTCAGCAAAGGCCTCGAGCTGGAGGTCTTTTCCGCCATACACCAAGAACATCTCCTTAGTCCTTCTCAGGTACTTGAGAATGTTCTTTACCGCTATCCAGTGTTTTTCCCCTGGGTTTGACTGATACCGGCTTACAACGCTCAATGCGTATGCTACATCTGGTCTGGTACACAACATCGCATACATTATAGAGCCTATCGCAGAAGCGTAGGGTATAATAGACATGCGATCCCTCTCCAAATCAGTCTTGGGAGACATCTCTTTGGAGAGGGTGATCCCGTGACAAGCCGGTAGATTACCGCGTTTGGAATCTTCCATACTGAATCTTTTCAGTATGGTGTCGATGTACCTTGACTGTGAAA